>OX457105.1:5183439-7583439 GCA_949752805.1 Deilephila elpenor | reverse complement strand
TTTTGGTGTAAAATGAAATTACATACGAAATTTTAAAGTAATTTAAGTTTCAAGTGGTAAACATAGAGGTTTGTTATGGTATTGGAGGATACATCTCAATCATTGTGGGATGACAGTGTAGAATACAATAGGAATAACATGTCTGTAATTCAGCGGCGACCTTGGCTGCCAGGTACGCGGAAAACGGTTATACTCTGTGGTTATACGCATATTGCCTTACTCGAAACTGTTACTTCACTTACTTTTCAACATCTTCATTCCATTCTTAATGTTGTTTGCGTAACTTGGCTGCTTTAATTAGCCTCCGATGTATTAGGAAAACAAGGCATAATTATACATGGAAATAAATTGTGGCTACACACGCAAATATGTTTTGTTTTTTTTTATGTGGGTAATGGGTATCAAATTGAATTGATTAATAATTATTTTATAATAATTCTAACTGATCAAGTCTATAAGAATTTAACTGAAAACGAACGGATTATATTCCGACCACTAAATTTCTTTCATCAGCACTCTACTAAATATTAAAGGATACTGTAGTTCCGGATTAAAAGAAGCGGATTGAGAAAAACAAAAAACATAGATTAAATTTAAATTAAAATATCGGTAAATTAAGAAGATAAATACTGGTTTATTACGGCATAAAGGAATATTGAAAAAAAAAAAAAAAACTCACGCGCAATTGAAGCTCCGAGCGCTGTAGCCGCGAGCACAGCCACAGCGTACCACGACACGGCCATCTCACACTGTGGCTTTCGCGCCACTGAACTAAATCAACCAGCAGATTTGGCGTTCTTTCGCCACAATTGATTGCCCACTATGACAGTAGCACTGACGCTGATTTATGACTATGATAAAATACGATGCTCCTCTCGGTCGGGTAGACGTAATTGATTGCCGTACATAACCATCGATGTATGGTGTATCATAAGAATGTTCGGCTTAGTAGTGTGCTGCTTGAAGGCGATAATAGTAGTGCGGGCTTCCGACTGAACCCTCACTTCCGACGAGGCGTCGCGTGCGACGTAGAGGCGACTGTATTCTGTTCAGCACGTGCAAATAGCGGATGTGACTTATCAATCCTTACGACCTTTTATGCAGTCTTGTTTTTTGCTTCATATGACCGTCTCATTGAACACACTCCAAAGTAATTGTTTAGAAGTCTAGATGTGTTGTGTCGTAAAAGCAACTTTATGGCTTCCGTGTGAAGGCAATTCGGATTTCGCATAAAATAAATTCATTGAAAATTGAATAAATTTGCAAAATGATGATGAAATTGATTTGTTTTTTGCAATATTTGTTTGTATTCAACCTATGTCAAACTGGTGTGGACTTGCTTTTTTATATCTAAAAACCGCTTATATGTATTGGTATACTTGAAAAATACAGATTAAATATTTTTTTACGAAAATAGTAACCTCTTTAAATTGCATATTTTTGTAACCTTTGCAAATCAATTTAGACTATTATACATAGATTTATTGTAGCGAATATTATATTCAATCATCAAGTTCTAAATTAATTCATGTTTTTGATTAATGTCGAATAACACACAAGATAAAAGAGAACTACATATTTCATTTACACTTCACTATCGTTTTTTATATATTAAAACAAAACGCCTTAGACGCGTGCATCTAAGGCGTCCAAATTTTTTTTTTCGATATCGAATATTCGAGGAGCCTTGGACAGTTCGAATTTTCAGTGAGTTATAAGTATTTTAGTGTATACATTTCTCGCAAATCAACTGATACGTAATAAAAGGTCAAGTTCAGGTTGTGTATACAAACGACTGTACTGTCACATTTACAATGACACTGATACGATACCGTTGACATCACAGAGCAATGCTGGGACATATTCACAGTGGCAGACTAATGGTTTTAAATCAGTATTTAATTATTTACTTGAATTACGTAGTGACGTAGCGTGGGACGTCCACTGGCCAACTTGGATAAGAGGGCCTGCAGCGATTGCGCAAAGCAGCAGACCGGGCTCTTAGGCGTACCATTAGATATTCCTACGTCCAGCAGTGGACTGCAACAGGCTGATGATGATGATGATGATGATGATGATGATGATTAAGTGACCTTGATTTATAACTTTTTACCGAATACCTCATTAATACAAGTTTGACTTTTAAACATGAAAGTGCAGAAATAAAGGTTGAAATTGTTATGTCGCACATTTCTCAGTCGATTAAAAAGATAGAAAACCATTTACAATACTTTCGGCCACACGACGCTGACGCCGAACGATAGTCACTAGTTACGGGTAGGCGCAGCGTTTGATTTCACAGTAGACAAATAGTGAGGAGGTTTGGATAAGATCCAACAGAGGTCTCTGGTTGCAAATTACTTTGAAGACTTGAAGAATATAGTTTCCTAGGGATTCGTAATACCCAACGTCATTATACTGTGTCTTAGAAGTTTCAGAATTTTTTATTGTCCATACGGTGATAGTATTACTCCAGTATAGGTGTTGCATTTTTATCAACAATGTCTCGTTTGTAGCAAATAAATCCGATTAGAACTACTCTAGTAAAGGTTCCAAGCGGATTGGCGACCAGTGAGAAATGAGAGAATGTATTGGTAAGATTAGCTGAAACCGTATATTGCTGTGCTCCTCGATGAATAGAGCAATGAATTGGTCACAATTTCTTTTTCTAAAGACCACACAATTGCAGGTCGGAAATTGTTTAAGCGTCAGGAAATAAAATACTAGTGTTATTGTCATCTACCTATCGCTATATCGGGCACAAATTCCTGACTCCGGACTGATAATGATTCATAGAAAAATCCAATATCACTTTGCCCGACCCGGGACTCGAACCCGAGACCTCAGCTTTGTAACCGTACCGTAATACAACTACGCCACCGAGGCAGGCAATGCAATTTATTAATCAAATATTTATTTATTTCTTGCGTGTGAGTTCGTATGTTCGACATTGTTTTCGGAGCGTATCCATAAATAGAAGGTGTGTGCGAAGCAGCTTCATTAAATGTTATGCATATTATATAACTTGTAAATTAAAAATGAAAATTTTAGATATTTTAATCACGCACTAAAAAAGAAATTAAAGTTATTGTACGTAGTTTAAAAATGTTTTATATCGAGTGCGGGAACTTATTTTACTTTCTAATTTATTATTGCAACAATTACCTTTTTAATTGCTGTACTTAACAAAAAAAAATAAAAAAAATAAAACATCTTAGATGTACAGTATCAAGGATAAACAAAAGGTGATTTTCTTCAATTATTATTGTGATGATCATAAGTGTAATGATTTGTTATTTAAAAACATTGTTATTCTAATATTTACTCATTTTCAAATGTCGTAATCAAAGTCGTAATGGTCCGGGTAGCAAAACCGTGATATTATATTTTTTATAGTAAGGTAGTAGTATCTTGTAAATAGAAAATAAGTACTATGTGTATTGACTTGTCATAAGAGCTATTTAATTGCCTATGTGACCAATAAACGAATTTCTTTTCATTTCATTTCATGGTGAAAAAATATGTTTACTAATACATTTTTTTATAAAGCCACCTTACAGTTTCCTATTTATTTATCGATGGGATTGCAAGGCTCCAAGTTTGAGACTGCAAAATATCGGCGAACTTCGTCGACGGGTCGTAAAACACAGTTTATACAAGCTTACTTTCACATGAGACGAAGGATGTGAACGCATTGTTACTTCACCTTCTCACGAATTAAAACAAATATTTATATAACCCAAGTATATTATATAAACATCTCGGTACTATACGGACATCTAAACTACTTTTGTACGAGCAAATTAATTAACGGAATATGTCATTACGAATGTGGTTATTTATTACAATCAATTACGTCTCCGTTATATTCGCCGATTGACACGACTCATTTAATGTAAACAAAACAAGTATATTATTATATATATTTATGTTATTTTGAAGAGATTACTGTATAAGGTTACTGTACTATTATTTTTTCTTCACTTTAGTTATTTATGTGTGTACGTTAAATCAACAATAATTACTTCCTTTCTTTTGGTAATGCTAATGGTATTTCATTCATAATTTATACATATCAAATAGATTTTACGTTCAGTGTTATGCACTTGGTAGAAACAAAATAAGCAATCTATAAAATGGTATGTAGTAAGCTATAATGTAGTAAGGACAGTCGTAAACAACAAAGGAAATGGAGTCAGTTAAGGAGATTCATTGCTTTCCTAATAACAACTAGCTAGAATAAATCAGAAGGAAGCCAATTCCTCATCTGTTCTCTTCGGTTTTCGGCTTTAGTTAAATACATAGATAAAATCATATAGTTCTGTGTTAATATGAAATCATTACCTTAAAATAGTTGCTATTATTACAGTTTCAACTACGTATGCTAACTATTTTATCTGTACACTACTATGAATAGTTATTTTGTGTACAATTAATGAACTTCCTTTTCAAATTCGAGGAAGTTTTCGATGTTATATCGTTTATCTTTTTGGTTGTCGCCGTGACTGGAGTTTTCAGAAGGGGCGAGTGATGGCGCTCTGCTCGGGTTCCTCAACACTGGTTTTTGTAGTTGGAAGAAGTTCAACGAGGCCTTCAGCTCCTTAATGAGGACTTCTTTATGCGTCACCTGCAAGACAAGTAAGTTGATTTTAAAATATTCGTTTTATTTTAACATAGATCAGGGTCATTAGAATATACCAGCTGAAGACAGCTGAAGAATGGCGAAGACTGAGCAGGAAAACTCATAATGCCACTGGCCCAGATAGCGTCTAAAAACTGTGGTTAAAACTACGATGGTAGAAAAAAGTATTATCTCCGTCAGAAGCCTTATGTTATGCATAGGGCTAATATTAATGACTACATTGTTAAATGTAATAACGCCTTTACAAAATCTCCAGATCGATAGCCTACGCGGCTTGCCACAGATCTACAACGATCTTTACAAGATCAACTTTCCTAATTATGCGTAAATTGGTTCTTGTAATTACGTGGCCTTCATTTCATAATTTTTCTGCCCATATTGACTAGCAATAATTTAATACGATTTAATAATTTGTATTCATCTAACTTAAAGGCGCCACTATATGCAGTAAAATGTTTTACGGCAATGACATTTTAATGCTAGAAATTCGCTTGAATACATATTACAACATTAACACAAATGCATATATTTGAGGCAGATGGCGCACAGAGTTTTTATGGGAAATAAAGTTTTGGCAATAACTATTACTGATGCATTTTATTTTTCTGCTCTAAATTTTATGACGCTAAAATAATTTAATTCAATGTTAATTTGACCACAAAGTAGCGGTTATAGCAATTCAGATCACACATTCCATGTTCATTGTTAATGAAACCTCATTAAAATAAAATTAGGGACGCCCAAAATGCACATGTTTTTCGATATTTAGAAACGTTGTAACATCAATATGACTAAAATCAGTCATAGATGACATACCTGCTCTCGAACAACAATATTCCGCACTTCGTTCATGAATTCCGCGGCGGTAATAAACAGGCAGAACACGAGCCCAACTATTAAAACGACGAAGGCGCCCAACAAATTCTCCATTTCAAGATCTCCCTCCACGTCGTTGAGGTCGATTTTCGGCTAAAAAGAAACATTCACAGGTTACCTGAATATTTAATTGCGACGTGCGCGAGCCCTGTTTAGATTTTATGTGCTTATTCTTTTGAAAAGAAAGAAATGATATAACAAGGATTTTTGGCTGAAAAGATTCCGACCTACATTTTCATACTAAGTATATGCAGTATATGCGTGTATGTATAAAAAAATACACTTGGCATAGTTCATCAACCTACGCGCTTTGTTATAGAAAAGGCCCATTAAAATGATGCCTTTTGTATCAGACATGGATAACTGAAGTCACTTGAAAATGTTAATATGTGTATTTTCCACTTACTTCGCAATTACCGGCTCCGTCCTTCATATTCCACCATTTCTTTTTAATTTTATCCAGTTCTGTTGATTCTTGTAGTTTTAAAATTGCTCGATTTATGTGGGTCCGGAATGGAGAATCTGAAAAATGTTTTTTTTTGTTATTGACCATTTTTAAAGCATTAGGATGTGACTATGACTGCCTCGGTGGTGTAGTTATACTACGGTACGACTACAAAGCTCGGATCCCGAGTCGGGCAAAGTGATATTGGGTTGTTCTATTCATCATCAGCATGGAGTCAGGAATTTGTGCTTGATATGGCGATAGGCTCGTACCCTATTATGGGACGGAACATACAAGGCAAAATGTGGATGTCCTGGTGGCGCATCTGCCTACCCCTTCTGGGATAAAGAAGTGAGTTTATGTATGAATGTATGTATGAAAAGCATTAGGATAATATATTAAGCGTCCACGATGACGGTATCTTTGCCTAATTAGACTTTTATTACTACAATACATTATGTTTACACAACGGTTACTTAAAATAAATAAAGATATTTTTATTTTTACATACTAAAAATATATTTAGTGCACACTTTGATACTCACTGGCAGGCATCGCAATTCCGTAATATTTATTATCAAGTTCACCGCCAACTTTCTTCAGTTCGCATTTTCTTTTCAATTTGTATTCTATCGCGCACGACTCCATGAGGAATGCATAGTTGTGTCTCTCGTTGAGTACTCTCTTCTCGCCTTCGTCGTTGGTTTTCACCAACACTGCTGGGTTGGCTTCCATTGTCTCGTACATGCGACGGAAGGTTTTGTCTTTGGAACTCTGAAATATACCATTGATCCTGTATAGTATGCTACTGTGAATTTCTGCCTACATTTTTATTAATTCATGTTTAATCTTTGTGTTTAATATGCATTAACCTAATTATCTTCGTGGATGTACATTTTTAAGCGCAGGTTACTTCCCCGTTTTTTGTAATTAAGATTTTGATCCATTAGGATGACTCAATACAGTTTCTTTAGCGGCTTCGATTTCGAATCAGTCAATGTTCTTAGCATTTCGGTTTAGACTAATCTAATGCCTGGCATTAGACTTTGCAACTGACATAACGATAAACACACTTCACATTTTGGAACGGAAATAAATTAGGCAAACTGTTATAGGTAATGTAAGTGGCATCTTTAATTACTCCTACCGTAGGGAACCGAGTGAGCTAATTAGCTTATTATGTGTGTGTGAGTAGATGTTTACTGTACTGAAAGTACTAAGATATAATCGTATCAAAATATTTACTCGGAAGAAATCCAGCGTTGATCCTCCGTCGATAGCGCCGTATAATATCTTTGTTTGTTTGGCCAGATCTTCGACGCTGTTTATAGGTTCGTCTGCCAAGGCCGACGTCATGGAAGCTGACAGCTGCGCAATGTATGTCTGACACACTATCATCGCAAAGAACCACCACATTCCACACACCCATCGGGTCCCGATAGCTCTGATATGTAAAAAAATATTTTGAAATATGAGAAGCTATCACAAACATACCATAGGAAACGAAGTAGAGATTAGAGAGATACATAATATGAGTATGTGTTATTTAATATAATTTATATTTTATAGTCTCGTAATTATACTTAGATTAGTATCAAACTCAATACTGAGACAAGTATTACAGTTAAGTTAATACATAAATTATTATTAAACTCGAATCGTTTGACGACAACATTAATCTTGACGAACTTTCTTACGCAATAAAGGTGTTTTCAGTCATGCTTCAGTAAATTTGGCGTTGTTGGCTAAATCCATAAGTCCCTATTGTGAAAATGAGATCGTGCCTACGCTTTACACGTTTTAAAGCATTTATATTATTAATTATAATAAGGTTACATTATTATGTTATTTACTTTGGCAAGATGTCGCATCCTTGTGTCATAATTGATCCCATTGTTAGCCAGGCGCAGTTTTTGAATGTCCAAATATTTTCCAACTCTTCTGGGTCTTTTTCACACGGCTCGGGGTTTTCCCAATCAGCAGGCGATATTCTGATAACAAACATGATTAGATGATGTCCAATCGTAATTTGTTTTTAGTCATACTGATAAATAGTTTAGCAGAAATACCTTGAACAAACAAATAGTATAATAGACAGGACGCAGTATGCAGTTGCCGTGTGCATCCAAACGTCCACAGTGTACGGGTACAGGAAGGAAAACATTCCCGGCGCCACTTTACGCTCTTGAGTGAACAGTATACTTATGCCCAAAGACATGAATGGCACTGAAAAGTCCACTACTTTCTTCCGCTCTTCAGTTATGGTCAAATCGGTTACTGCCAAATCCGCTTGCTGAAAACGCCAAAATAAATTGACACTAAGTATTTGTTTCATGGTAAAAATGTTGAGAATACACAGTTTTAACATTATTTACTTTATCCAATAAAGCTCCAATGACTCCAAACCATTTCTTTTCCTTAGGGTCGTACGCTCCTTTTTCAAATTTTTTATCATAAATAAACTCGTATGTGTAGTTAAACTTTTCTTCTTTTAATGTATCGAATATCGCTTTGACGAGGTCCACTGAAAATCCTTCATAGTTCGCATCGGCGGTTTCTTCGACACAATCTACATCTGTTTTGTTACATAGCACTTTATCAGAAAAGTACGGCTTTTGTTTCTTGGATATCACCTGAAATGAATACAAGTGGTAATATAATATTAACATAAATAAATATGTATTAATAATTTTTATCATAAATCTCGTATTTTTGTCTATTGTTAGTAATACCAGTCACACATCGGTAAAAATGATTTTATTTAGGAAAGCTAGTATGTATATTAGGTATTCTATTATAAAATTCCGTTATTTATATTTACTATGGATAATACAGGTCACTCACAATAAAATGTTTTCTTTGCTTATTTTCAGATCTACTCGTGCTTTGTCTGGTTTCGATAATGTCACCGCCGGTCGCTGGTTCCCACCTGCCCACAGTGAGTCGATTGGACATGTATATTTCATTGACGTAGAAAGTGTAATTCACTCGGCGTCCTGTTTCATCAAACTCTATATTCCCGGTCACACCAAGCGTCTTTGTCTGGAATAGAAGAGACAATGTTTTTATACTTATTATGTATAAAAGATTTTAAAATACAGTTAGTACAGGAGATTGCCCTGCGGATTGTAAATCAGGATCAACAGTAGCACTCATTTTAATGATACCAAACATTGAAGTTGAGCGAGTCTACGGGAATGTCTACATCGTCTTAACCACAACAAAAGTAGTCAAATAGTAAAATTAATAGGAGGAGGTGCAAATATTTTCATAAAGATAAAACAATGGTAGAGTTTGTTTAAAGTGTTCTTGTTGCCCAAGTATTTCTAATTACCGCTGCTCTGTTTCCAAAGCTATTTAGTCCTTCATTCTGCGCAATACAAGTATAGCATATTATTTGTAAGTAACTGGAGTAAATTCTTAAATGGACAATGGTACTAGGTAATTTCTACGACTACAATGGTTTGCGTTCCAATATCACATTGGCAGCTGAGTAACAGCCACGGCTATTTCAAAACTTGTTATTAAATTGGGTGATAACAATATTTGACATAATTAATTACCTGTAGTAAAGCTTGTTGTAGTTGAGTACCATAAGTCCACGGTCCAGCACTGTCATCGCAAATAGAGTTTGTTGGCTTCTCCAGTCCTTCGACGGATTCGAGCGCCTTGACAACGTGGTTAGCAATGTCATCCATCATAAGTTCGTCGATCTGAAAAATATTGGATTTATTTTTTCTGTTTATTCTGACAATTACTCGGGAGTTATTTTGGGATGATGTTATCGTATTTTTTGTTGGTTATTGTTAAATTTTGGATGTTTATTTATTTTAAATTGATTAAATATTTCTGCTGTGATTTAAATTATGTGCATAAATACTTAATTGCGTCTTAAATATCATTATTATACAGATATATATTTGACAGCCTCCGTGGCGCAGTGGGTTAGGTTGGTTGGCAGTGAAACGAGAGGCCGCGGGTTCGATTTCCGCAGTAAGACAATTGTGAGGATATTTGTGAGGCTGAAAAGTCTCCTAGTTTCTGATACCCACGACACAAGACTTCATTGATCTTTATGTGGCCAGAACTATGTATGAGGCTGTTGGGTGTATTTATTTATTATTGATATCTCCTTTCAATAGTTTTCATCTCATTATTAATGCTTAAATATATCTATTTGAGGTGGGGTTATTCCAAGCTGATATTTCTACACTTTATTACTTAGTTACTTTATTCGAAGAGCAATCGGTGTTAGCATCCGGTCTAAGCATTTGGTGTATAATTGTGAGACGATATAAGTACTCTAAAAACTATTGATATTAGATTTGTATATCGTGAAAAAATATTACCTTCATATCAATGACGGCGATGGAGTGATCAGGTGTAGGGCCTGTCCATTTCCCAACTCTTGATGATAGGTAATGTTGAGCATCTCTTAGTGTGTCGAATTCGGTAATACTCAGCCAAGTTATATTGATCGGTAGTTTGACTAGAGTTTCAGCAATGATCGATGCATCCAATGTTACCAGGGTGTAGTGCTGAAATAATGTATGTGCTGTAGAAATGTAACAAAGCTGGTGGCTGATAAATAAAGGAGTTTCATACGTGAACAAAAATATCACTTTTATAGAATATTTGATCTTAATTAAAAAGCTTATAACTTGTAGAATATCTTTTTAGTTGGGCGTTCTATTGCGCGTTAGTGACTGTCATAACATTAATGTATTTTATCTTACCTGATAATGATTAAGTCTTTTGAAGTGTGCGGCTTCATCCATGTATTTCAGTACCCGATCTACATGACAGTCCAGTAAAATGCGATCTTCTCGTCTGGCATCTAATCTTTTGAAAATCTATTGAGTCGCAAAGATTAGTGTCTATAGAATATGTATTTGAAAGTATATTACGAGGTTTATATTCAGAATGTACCTTCCTGTTATCCCCTTCGGGATCAAGTCTGTGCATGGTTACGGGATATCTGTCTGTGTGCTCGGCCAGAATCTTTTGCACTCGCTGCAACCCTAACACAAAAGAATTATCGTTAATTAACTATATAATTATGATTACGAAATTGAGATCCCTTCTCACCGTAATTATCTTCGTAAAGAACAGCGAAGTTTTCCCATTTGTAATATTTAAGTAATTTTGCGTAAGCAAGCGATATTTCCTCTGAATTTGGATAGAAGTTGATTGATATCTTTTTAAATTCGGATGTATCTGCTGGACTTTCAGTTGTGGGCTCATTTTCTTCTTCAGCTTCTATAGTTTCTTCTTCGTTAGCTTCTTCGTTTGCTTCTTCGTCCTCTATATCTTCATTGAGAGCTAGATCAGGGTCGAAGGGTTGCCATGTAGCTTGTATATGCGGTATATTAGCAATAGCGCATTGGTCGCGCACAGCACCGTCTGATATTGGATTTTGCGGACCAAATATAGCCACAGGTCTCATTAATTGATTCGAACACACTGCAATCAAATTGTGCATTATTATTATATCAGATGATTTCTATTATGTCATGTGGTTTTTTTTTTAAGTGAAAGACCAAATTTGCATAACAATACGGAATAATAAAAACTTACTATGTCTCCACGTAGAGTAGCTATCGGTTCGTGAAGGCTGTAGTATCCAAGACTGAAGTCGTATAGATTCGTGATGGACGTGGTACATGGTCTCGTTGAAGGCATACTGTTGGGTCAAAGCACTCCGTTCGAATATACCAGCTGAAAACAAAATAAGTATTCTTCTGTAATTGTGTATATAAATTGGCAGATCGGAAAAAAGGCATGAAAATATAGTGTTTCATTCTAAAGGATCAGATATCAGGTAAGGCGTAGGGAGGCCTTTTCATAGACCAAGATAATCAAGCATCAGAAGGACTTAAAAGACAATTTCTTTTTTTTAATACACAATTTTTTAATATATTGTGCTAAGGACTGTGTTAATCAAATATTTGAAATGTGCAAAGGTTGTTTCATAATTGTAGACACCGAAGATCAATGAATTAATATTCAATTTGCGCTCAGCTTTGGTTATTGTCAAATAGCAGATATCGATTGCGGTAAAATCTCATGGGAGGTTTGCAAGTTCTGTTAGTGCGAGCTTTCGAACAGTAATTGGTTTAACCAACGTGCCGCATTGAGCGAACGTACTGGTTGGATTATGGCCTTAACTGGACTCAACATCTGTCTGCTCGGGGCACGACGTGAGACGTATCGGGCCAACGAAATTTTAGTCACTATAGTTATTAACTACACTATGGTTAATTTAAACACTGTATAAAATTACTCACCGATTTGAAAAGCAATTTCAGTACTTTCTGAATAAACGTACGCCGCAGTGCATTTATGTATAAAAAAACACAACACAGTTAATAAACACCACATTTCGTTTCAGTTTATAAATGATTAAATAGTTGCAAAATATTTTCCATAGAAAACTTGTGGTTGCGCGATTTAAACGAATGAACAACTGGGTAGCCGTTCACTCAAATAAAATTAACTGTCGCGGAACTAGAGTGCCGTGGAGGAGGCAAACTATTTCAGCTCATGCACATCACAAACACGATGTCCTTCCAAAATAAACAGTTTATTCCTAATTGCAGCAGTGACTCGTACTCTTTGCTTTATTATAAACCACGTCCAGAACTTTGTGTAAACATAAAGCTCTTTAGCTAGTATTTAGATCAACGGAATAATATTGTGACATTAACATTCGCAATCCTAATTGAAGTGTGCGAGAACGGAACTGCTTTTTGGTGTATATCATCGGGAAATATTTTTGTAATGCGCGACGTGTTTGCGACTTTGACGACGGCGGGCGTCGCCGGCAAACGTGACCTAAAATTGTTTTCCTAAAATACTCCAGACGTTGTACAGGCGGCCCCCGCGCCGCTTGCCGCCCCAACTACGCTCGGATCATTATCATTCAATAACAATGGCATTCATAAACACGAGGGCAATACTTTTATTTCTTATAACAATTATTTCAACGGATGCGGCCAGAAGTGTTAGTTTTCCAATAGGTACGTCTTCTACATCTGTGTCATTGACGGGTTAACAAAGTCTGATGTTTTTATGTTTGTTTTCAGGAGGTTTATTCAATGACTTAACCCTGCCGAGTTCTCTGGAAGTGTTTATAAGGCTGGTGAATTTGACCGGCACGAGGAGTTTTCACGGACAACCGTTGGAGAGTAAGGTTATTGACAGTTACTCAACGGCTTTAGAGTGTAAGTTTTGTTTACTTTATATTATTTTTAATGAGGTAAGACAAACAACATCATATTCTGTATTTATAATGTTAATATTAAGAGTGCATTACAATTTAAAAAACCTATATACCTAAAAAAATATTTTTTTAGTTGAATAACAAAATGCTCACCTTTTAAATTGTTAAGGTTTTCCTATTTCCCTGTGAAACTTTATTTTAATTATCTACGATGGCTTGTAACTACTATTTCTCTATTTTTAAATAACTAAGTATGTCAGCGCAACATTCTGCAAAACATGGTTTGTGATTTTGCAGGTCATTTAATAATTGTTTAATGGATAATTCGACCCAGGCTTACCCTATTCCTAATGCACAAAACAATGGACATTTTAAAATAATATAATGTATACTTAATTTAACAAACAATGTGTTTCATTCAATTGTTTGCAGTATGTCCGTACACTTCGGATGATAAAGGCGTCGTTGCTTTAATCGACGCCCGACCCACAAACGGCATTTGTGATACGACTTGCCTCTTATGTAACAAATACAATGTACGTAAGTAATATTTTATTAATTAGCAGTAATATATTTCTTATACCTTCGTGTATAAGATATTTAATACATAATATAGATGTATATATCGCAATTGTTCTCACATAACGCAAAAACTACTGACTCGACATAAAGCTTTTTGTTTGTTTTAGCGATGTGTAATCATCATACAAAAAAATATGACGGTGTGTCTTTTAAAGCTAATGCTTTAAAGTTATTGAAAATGTTATAACTACAAATATGACGTTTATAACCAATATGTTTTCACCGATACGTCTTTGACTAAATAAAATCATTTGTGTAAGCTCTATTAATTAAGCAAACTATGCAATTAAATTACATCACCTAGTAGAAAATAGTGTTGTTGCGTTTATTACAACAATTTTGATAATGTTTTACATCCAGATCCCTCACCTATCTCTGGGTTGGGAGCCAACAAGTACGCTGGAAACAGATTCATTTACAATTCAATATTATCCGCCCCCGGAGTTGATTTCGAAAGCATACGCGGCGCTAATAAAGGATTTACAATGGGATAAATTTACAATCCTTTACGAAGATGAAGGAAGTAAGGGCTGTTTTATCTCTTACATTGTGAACTTTTTCATGTGTTTTAGATGGCTTCTTAACATTTTAGGTTTTATTCGTCTTCAGGAAATAATTAATTCGTGGCCAAACACAATGGAACCGATTTTGTTCAAGAAACTTGATCCTGAAGCAGATAACAGGGAAACTTTTAAACACGTGTTCAAAGAGGCTCATATGAATTACCATGTATTAGACTGCCATGTTAACAATATTCTAAAGTATATGCATGAAATTGTACAGGTTGAAAATTCAACAGAGTATCAGGTACTATAGATTTCTAAGTTATTTTTGGTTTGTACTGTATCAAGCTATATACGTCCTACCACAGGGCACGGTCCTTCTTTACAATCGAGAGTACGATTGACGTTAGGCCATATAGTCCACCACGTTGGCCATTTTTGGTCTACTTTGTTGTTTTCTATGCAAAGTCATCAT
Organism: Deilephila elpenor; assembly: GCA_949752805.1. Taxonomy (NCBI): domain Eukaryota; kingdom Metazoa; phylum Arthropoda; class Insecta; order Lepidoptera; family Sphingidae; genus Deilephila; species Deilephila elpenor. The sequence continues at coordinate 7,568,694 of OX457105.1, read as the reverse complement.
GCAATACAATATTTATTAATGTAAATGAATACAAAAATTAATTACAAAAAAAAATCATATGTGCTATTCAAAAATGAATGGTTTTCAATGTTTTTTTCAGAGTTTCATCCTAACAAGTTTGGACGCGTATACACTGAAGTTAGGAAGTATTCCGGCGCTAATGGCAAATGTTTCCACTTTACATTTAACTACACAAAATCACGTCAAATGGATAGATTTAGATATGACCAAGAAGGACCAAATAGTACCTGTAAGTAGATACACTATTTTATTTCATCTCGTCCCGTCCCGTTATATCCCACCCGTCCCGTCTCATTCCCACTCATGGCATGTAATCCAGTCTCATCCTATTCTTTTGAGTATAAAAAAGTAACAAATGTATCGGAATTCCTGCCTCATACCACGGGAATAGTATTAGTCGGGATAAAAAGTACCCGAAGTGTTACTCCAGGGTGTCAGTTTTCCCAAACCAAATTTCGTTGAAATCTGTTAAGCCGTTTCTGAGCTCATCGCGCACACCCGCACAGACAAACAGACAAAAAAATCTAAAAATCAATGTTTTAGGTTCTATCACGTTAATACAGACGTATTAGATTTTTTCATTTCTTCCATGTACAGACATCGGTTACAAATTTATTATATAGATAATAAAATAGATATACTCGTACTTATAAAATATTATTTTGTTCGCAGAGGTTCGCAGAGATTGATTCTTTAGTTTTTTAAATTGTTTTCAGTTAGAAGCTGCCTTAGTGGCGGACTCTATAAAACATATAGAAACGGCACTAGCAAGCATGCGGAATGGTTCTGATGGGTATCTGATTAGGACGTCGAAGTTGCCCCCTCCCCCAGCATTGTGCTTAATGGACTCCAAAGCAGATTACGAAAACTCAATTTGGTCCTTGGGAGAAAATTTAAAAAACTCATTGTTACAGGTGGGATGACAAAATAAAAAAATAGACTAAGCTCTTTTGGCTTTTTTCAAAAATTTACTATGTTTCAGACCGTGTCGGAAGGTTTCACAGGTAAACTCGAGTTTGACGAGTACGGCAGGAGAAACAGTATAATATTACTCTATTCTAAGTTGAACAAGGACAGTGAGTTTATTTACGCTGGCCATTGGGATTCAAAAACTAATTTGATCACCACCGAGAGGATGGTTAAAGATCGTTCGACGGCATTGAAATCTAATTCTAAAATTAGGGTAATTAAATTTACATATAATTTTCAGCATGCCAATTTTTAGCCTTATTGTCAATTTATCAAAATTATTTTCTTTCAGATTGCTACAATAGAGGGATTACCATACTTTCAAATTGTAAACACGCCCAATGGCACAAAGCATCGTGGCTATGCAGTCGATCTTGTAGATGCTATTTTCAAACGCATAAAAATTGATAAGAACCTTGATTTTGAGTACGAATTCTACAAAGCGCCCGACAACAGCTACGGGAACCTGGTCGCTGGGAAGAGGAAATGGGGAGGGCTTATAGGAGATTTAATGGAACATGTAATTCTATCGTTTTAAAATTGTTGATGCTATGGAGAACTGTGAACGTATTTTTTTTTGTACCCTTTATTGTGTGCCACTGCTGGGCAAAGGCCTCTCCTTCTTTCCTCCATTCGATCCTGTCCTCTGTGAGCTCCTGCCATTTTGACTCAATTACATCAAACTCGTCCTTCCACCGCATCTTCGGTTTTCCGCGTTTTCTTCGGCCATTCGCAGGAGTCCAGCTTGTTGTCAGCCTGGCCCAACGGTTTGGATGCATTCGAGTTACATACCCTGCCCAATTCCACTTCAATGCAGCCGCCTTGCGTCCCACATCTGCAATGCGAGTCTTAGAGCGCAGTTCGGTGTTCCGGATGCGATCGGTTAGCCTAACACCGAGAAAAGGATGATTTTTTACATTAAAAAGTGTACGTTCTGTAGATTGGCAAAGATGTGCGGAATAAGATTGATAGAAGTTAAATAGGATCTTATAGGTGGCGATGTTTCTAAAGATTCTATAATGAATTAACGTAAATGGAAATGTTCTTTTCCATTACATATAAACATCTGCTCTTTCACCAAAATTGCGTTATAAAGGGACGTCATTAAATTCGACGTATCATGTTTCGCTTAAACAAAAAAATAAATTACGCGAGTTTACATTTTCCTCCAATTCTCGTGTTACAGAAAGCTGAGCTCGGCGTGGGCGATTTGACAATAACATCTGAGCGTATTTCTGCTGTGGACTTTTCAGTCCCGTTCATGACGCTAGGAATAAGCATGTTGTTCAAACAACCTGAACCAGAAGAGCCTGATATGTTCTCATTTATAAACCCGTTGGCTTTGGACGTCTGGCTATACTTAGCCACTACTTACATCATAGTTTCATTTATCCTTCTAATATGTGCAAGGTCGGTTTGTACGGAATTTGCTTAAGGTTTTTGATTGGACATTTTTATTATGATGTTCCTTTTTTAGAATGTGTCAAGATGATTGGGTAAATCCTCACCCGTGTAATCAGCATCCAGAGAATTTACAAAATATATGGAGTCTTTACAACTGCATGTGGTTGACTATGGGCTCTATTATGACTCAAGGTTGCGATATCTTGCCTCGGTAAGTTTCATACAATAAAACACACCTTCATTGTACTAGTCAACCTAATTACTCGCTAAAATAAAAAAAAAATTAAATTATTTGATCGTTTCTTCTATAAAATCCCACATGAATAGGCGCTTTGAAAGGATTTACAAAGGTATTGAAATATTTCGATTAGATTACTTGAAAACTTAATTTAGTATTTTGTTTCTTGTTGTGCAGAGCGGCAGGGTCTCGCTGGGTGACAGGCGTTTGGTGGTTCTTCGCACTGATCGTGACGGCTTCATACACCGCGAACATGTCCACTTTCCTTAGTAACAGTCGGCGAAGCAACGACATCACAGACGTCAAAGCACTCTCAGAACAAAACAAAGTTTCCTACGGAGCCGTTGTCAATGCTTCTACTTACAAGTTTTTCCAAGTAAGTCCAAAACGGTAAAGCCGAAACATTTCATAATAGGGGAAAAGTTCGAAACAATACCTGTTCTTTCATATTTCTCATTCTTTGTCATTTATAAGTTTGATATAATTTATAACACATAGTTATGTAACTTTGTCCTTTTAGGCTTCCAATGATTCCGTTTATCAAAAAATATGGACAGTAATGGAATCGGCGAGGCCAACTGTATTTATGTCCAGCAATATCGAGGGGATGAACAGAGTTTTAAAAAGTAAAGGAAAATATGCGTTTTTCATGGAGTCTACGGCTATTGAATACTACACACAAAGGGATTGTGACCTAAAAATGGTCGGCCGTAAGCTTGATTCTAAAGAATATGGCATTGCTATGCCAAAAAGTAAGTTCATATTTTCTTTATTGTGGTATAACTACTATAATTAATTCGAGCTTTTGTTTAGTTGTATAATATTCGTGCTCTATTGAGCAAATATATAATTATTCCTGAATTTTGAAAAAAATGCGTAACAAAAGCGTTCGTCGCGAATTTGTGTGAACTAGGTATTTGTTACATTGTGAAAATTCTGTGATTTTGATGACGCCGCCAATGAGTGTATGGTGTCTAGACAGAAGGCGCGGAGTGTTTACTTAGTAATATTGTTCTTATAAATCTTAGGAATTTCTAAGACTATGTTCAAATTTTTTTTTAAGTAGGACATGCTGCCTTTATATGCTATAATCCAATTACAATGCCAAGAAGATTTTTATACTGTTATCGTATTAGATAGGCTCCCTTTGTAAGATTCTAAAATACAATGTTAAACATACCTAATAGCAATTTTAATAATAAAGTTACTGGAGCGGAGCAACACTGCCCTCTTTATTACTTAGTTTAATATTTAACATTTATTGTAGACTTTCTTTGCGTGGGCTTAAATTATTAGATAAGTAATAACTTATTTATTTGTTTGTTTGTTTTGCTTTTATTTGAAAAAAAAATCCTTGTATTTTTTTTGTAAAATATTCTTCTCAGTCAAAATTTGGGTTATCTGTTGGTTCTCAGTGATGTGGATACTAAATAAATATTTTTATGTTAACGCTACGCATACACTAATTCACACTTTTATTATTTTTGCTGTTTGTTAACCAAGCATAGAAGAATAATTTGATTTTAATTAGTAACTTTATGAATGTTGTCCACAGACTATCCGCATAAAGGTTTGATTGACCATGCTATTTTATCTTTGCAACAATTAGGCGATCTTGGGAGATTAAAAACGAAGTGGTGGGAAGAGGAAGATATCGTGGAGCATTGTAAGGTAAGTTATAATTTAATGTTCTAGACGTGGAAATATATTAAAAACAAGAATTATAATACACTTACGTTACGTTATAATACGCTTTTTCATTCTCTATTCTAAAGTATAACACAGACTCAAAAATATAAGTGAATTTGAATGCACTTTTGGACTCGGATTTCGGTTCAGAAGGCAACGAAGAAATAACGATAGGTCTAGTTTTGTGTATACCTTTATTTTTTGAGTGGTTGTGTAATACTTTTTAAAAATTTTATTACAATTAGTTTTCTTTTTTAGAAAACGGACTCAGAGAAAGATAACAACGGCTCCCTTCAAATGAAAAACACGAGTGGAATATTTTTGGTTCTCGGTGTCGGCGGCATTTTAGGCCTCTTAGTGGCCGTCGTGGATTTCTTACTCCATGCTCGTCAAATAAGTGTTAAAGAGCGGGTAAGTGATACTTACACATTTCATTTTCTCACTTATTAATCACGAATGGGTAATTTACCGGTAAAACTTTTGCATACAATTTATCGACGATCGAAATATTTCATTAAGGATCTTATTCCGTTTTCTAATGTAGTAGTCCTTTTTGGCTAGTTTCACATTACTATTTCCATTTCTTTTGCTTCCTATTAAGCACTTAAACATTACTTTGGTATACTCAGCGTAATCAACTTTGGGTATCACTCTGCCCATGCGTTTCAAATTCAGTGCGGTCTAGTTCTTTTACCATTACTCTTGCAATTTGTGTGTAAAGGTGACGTTCCACGAGGCCCTGGTGAGTGAGTGGCGCGCGTCCCTCAACCCTCGAAACCTGCATAAGCTTGCTGCTCCTCCAAGGTCCGCGCCGCCGTCCACAGCTACGCCTTCACCGAGACGAGAGAGGTCGCAGTCCAGAGCCGTTTCGGTGCTCAGAGCCGCATCCTCTTTTATCAATTTTGATGAAATTTATTGACGGATTGTTACGCATTTTTAATGATGAATTGATGTTTGAGGATTTTGTGAATGATGTCACAGTAGATAATTATTGTCGGCATTTTAAATTGTTTGAGGACAATCGTATTGTAAATAGTGTCACAAAGTAAAATAGTTCAGTTGTGTTGTTATATTTTATTATTGTGTTGAATCGGGTAGAATAATTTAAATTATGTTGTTGTATTGTTAAAGTACATTATTTAAATAAGCGTTACAGTTTGATTTTTGTATTAGAATATTGATGGCGTTATGTTGACAATACAAAATAGGTTACGGTAAGTAAATTATTTATTTAATAAAATGATACATTGATTACAAGCATTATTATTTATCCAACATTTGAGTAAAATTTTGTGTCCAATATTTCTTTATATTACGAGTATCAGAACATGGAAGAATGCAAAGATGCCTTACATCGACATGTAGGATGGATAGTAGGCCAAAAGCTGAGAAGGGAAAAGTTTGAATAACTAATGTTTGACATTCGTTGCACCCATTATCAGCAATGAATTATTTATTAGCGTTAAATATGTCGAGGTGGAACAGGTCAGCAGCTGATCGCAGCACGGAGGAGGCTCTGGACGCGGCATTAGACTCTGACGCAGAGGATGAAGGGCGAGAGTGCTTCACCGGCTTCTCGGTTTCCCAGAAACTCAGCGCGAACGACAGCTCCGCCCAGAATGCTTCTGCTTGCGTCATCTGTTAATAAGTAAAAAAGGAAATGAATTACTACAGAATCACAATTTGTATTCAACTCAACCTATTTATCTTTTTCTTTCTGATTAATTTCGATGCGGTTTCAAGATAAGTTAGTGTCCTTAAGATACTCGCTGAGCCCCGGAGCTCGGTGTTGATTATTTTCGTGCCACTGTTGATCCTGGCTGATAAGATTTGCAGTGGTGGGTGGGTGAGCGGAAACGTCTCTACTACAATTTTTTTTTTCGTCTCTACTCATCTTTGTGCCTAATTGAAGTTAGAATTTGAGAGGCTCAGCATGTTTTTATAGAAATAAGCGTAGCAGGAAAAAATAGTTTTTAATAGAGAAAGGCAAAAATTCCCACGTGGTTAGTGTGGAATAACAATTTTGCAGAAATTATTCTTGAGTTATCTCAAATGTAACGTTGCGCGACTGAAAATAAAATTATTTTTTTTTACCTTTAGACTTACCTTTTGCTCTATAGCGACTTCTCTGACGTGCCAGAGGAATTCAAACATTCCTATCGCGGCGGCCATTCCACAGCCCGCTCCCAATACCACGAAAACGCCACCCACGTTGTCCACGCCGAGCTCAGCCGCGCTCGTATCGTCACCTGTTGCTTGTGTCTGCGAATGAAGATGATATTACTTTATGATTTGTGAAACAAAATTGTATAATTATAGTTATTGATAACCCACTAAAATAAAGGTCTCCTCTAAAATTGAGAGTTTAGGCCATCCATCCTAGCTTTTTTTACTTTTTTAAATAGGATAAAGCCTCTTGGATGCCCGCATTGTGTAGGGTATGGTGAATTTTTACCGGCTAAAAGCCATCCGCACCATGCGGTTGCTCCATCCGAACTTCGGAGAAATTCCGGGGTGTCACAAAGAACAACCGGAATTTCTCTACCGTGTTACTCGTAGAAGTACCTACTACTCATAGGATATCTGTTTCTACCTCGCCTAGGCATAAGTTGGGTGTCTATGAAGCAGTTTGTGAGCACATAATTAATCTCAACTATTTTTAAAATAATTGTCTGGCGATGAAAATGTTTGTAGTAATTAATCAAATTCATAATTGAAAACTTACAACACATTTTTGACCTTCCGGTGGTTTCCACCAACGGTTTTTAATTTCAACTAATTTACCAGCTTCAGCTAACTTTAAAACTGCGTTGTCGACGGCTGTGCGATATGACGAATCTAAAATTGATTACAGTTTGTATAAAAGTCAATATTGGGACGACGTATTTATTTATACAAAGTTTATAAAAAGTATTGGATTTTTACTTACAAAAGGGCATGGCTATACCGTAGCCTTTTGAATCGAGCAAGCCTCCAACTTGCATTAAATCGCAATGCCTTTCCAACTGATATTCAATAGCTGACGATTCCATTAGGTATGCGTAAGTCCTTTTGCTTTTTAAAACCCTTTCAACGCCTTCATCGTTATTCTTAACAAACACCGAGGGTCGAGCCGACTCCATGGTCGCCCACATTCTTTGATATGTTGAGACGTTTGAACGCTTGGAGAGAAAATATTTATTCCACAAATGTATCGCCAGAACAAACAAATAAGTAATTAAATATAAATATTACCTTGAAAAAAGAATACGTAGATCCACCTATTATCGTCCCAAACTTAATTTTTGTTTGCGTAGCTAAGTCCTCAACGCTTTTAATGGAGTCATCCATAGCTGCATTAGTAAGGAAAGCAGCTAGATTGGCGGTGTAAGACGAACACATAATAAGAGCGAAGAACCACCACATACCACACACCCACCGAGTTGAGTAGCCCCTGTATTAAAACAAAATAAATAAATAAAAACAAGCTCTCATTAATCAGATTTTCACTTCGGATGAAAAATGCAATACCCTGCCAACCTTTTTTATAGAAAAAATATATTATTAAGTCGAGAAATATTTTTTAATACCTCAATATTAATTTCTCGATTATGTTAGCAATATTTAATCGTAGTGCTATACCGGTATGAAAATAATAGATATGATTTATTTCATTCTAGACTCTGGAAACATTTGCGAGAAACATTGTCTAAACAATTTTAACATATTAAAATACTCACTTGGGTAATATATCGGAGCCTTGAGTCATGATGGAGCCCATTGTAAGCCAGCAGGAGTTTTTAATGTGCCAAATATTCTCCAATTCTTCGGGGGATTTATCGCATGGGTGAGGATTTTCCCAATCGTTGGGAGCCAATCTGAAATTGTAATCAAGATATATGACCCATTTTTGCATACTGAATTTTTTGTGCCAGCCATTGTCATTTGTCTCACCTAGCCAAAATGTGTAGTAATAGAGAAACCAATAAATACGCAGCCGCCATATAAATCCATACATCAACTGAAAAGGGCTTGAGAAACGAAAATAGCTCCGGCTCGGGAGGGATGGGTTTTGTATATAAAATACCGATGCCCAAAGTCATAAAAGGTGTCGTGAAATCCACAGAGGATCTTCGTTCGTAAGTTATTGTTAGATCACAGATTGCCAAGTCAGCTTTCTGCAACAATCGTATGCATAAATGTTATATTGTTTAACGTGTTTATATTTAAAAAATCTTTAGAATTTACGTACTCTATCTAATAGATGTCCTATTAGACCATCCCATTTCTTGGTATCTTTACTATAAGACCCATATCCATTACCAGGAACAATCTCTAATTCATAATTCAAATGTAGCGTTTCTTTAAGAATTTCATGTATTAAATCTTTCGAGTATCCTTCATAGCGATCATTACCAGTGAGAACTTCGCCGTCTTTAGGTGTTACTTGTACAAGGTAAGGCGCTCCGATGCGAGTAACTACTTTAAACGTTTTGTTCTGCCACTTTTCTGCTAACCGTTCGGAAACTTCACTTGCTGATCTTACGTAAACAAAATTAGTCTCGGGATTCCACTTCGCAATACTGCTGAATCCACTGTTGGACAATTCTAATATTTCCACATTAAAATTTACACGTTCGCCAGTCGCATTGTCCAGCGATATTTTGTCTGTGATTCCGACGATTGGGTTCTGAAATCATTATTTTTTATTAAAAACAAATTTTAATATGAGGTTATTTATAAATTGTATATTTTGCTAACAGTTAATAAATGATTGATGAAATCTTCTCCTCCTGCCCATTTATCTTCTGATCCACATTCTATTGGTTGTGCGTCAAACTTGAACTCTTCAGGAGCGCTTTCTACTGCTTCAATAATAAGCCTAGCAGCATCACTAGCCAAAGCAGCTTCAACCTATAAAATAAATAAATTTAGAAAAAACCATTGATTTAAATTTAATAAATGTTTATCTTTACCACCTACAGTGATTTCATGTGTTTGGCTTGGTATGTTGACCTCAGTCGATGCTCTTATTTTCCAGTCGGCTAAATAAGATCTTGTTCTTGAATCTGAATGATCGAAAATTCGAAGGCAAGTGACATTTGAGAGACCATAGCGCAATTCTGCCAAATCCAATGTATGCGCGTCGAGTGACATTAGCACATAACTCTGTAAAAAAGTTTTCATCTTTCTACTCCCTAAGGTAACAAATGCACATTTTAAAATACTGGGTAGTTCATACCATATAGTCCTGGAAAAATTCAACTTCGTTGGCTTGTCGTAAATAACTTAGTACCCTGTCCGCAGGGCAGTCGAGTATAACTCTAGTTTCTCCAGTAGCTTTTAGAGATTTTAGAAGTGAACGGTTGTCTTCCCCGGGTATCAATCTTCTAACATACCACTTTACGTCTCTATCAGCATGCTTCAATATTTCCTGAAGCCTCATTAAACCTACCATAAAAATTGTTTAAGAGATGTAAAAAAATATTAGTGTACATATTTTCAAGATAATAGAGATTTTTAATTACTAATTTATTTTTGTACAAATAGCCAAACACTTGTTATCAATTATATGTTTTTTTTCAACTTATCCCAAATTAAAATAGTAATTAGTAATTACCATGGTCGTCATCGTAGAGCAATGTGTAACTATTCCAATCACTGTCTTTTATGAAAAGCGCAACGGCTTTTGAAAGAGCTACAGCTTCAGGGTACAAATTGATGCCAGGAGGAGTCGGTCGCTCCGTGCCCCGCGGCGGGGGCGGCCGCCATGTTGCCTGCAAGGTTATACCACTATACTAATTATACGTATCTTTACTACTATTCAAACGTCATATATTAACTTTTCACTTACTGATTTAATCGAGAGCTGTCCCGCCCTCACACCCGCCACTGCACGTATTTTAATGACACTGAGCATTGAAGCTCAGCGAGTCTCCGGGAATGTCTATTGTCTTTAACCCGCAACAAAATCAATCACAAAGCTTAATAAATAGGAGGAGTTGGAAGTATTGTCCACTTCCCTCCCTAATTAAGCGGGACCAATAACTAAAGAGGTAAATAAACTGGCATAAAGACATTTACAGCCAGAGAAGCCAGCTGTAAAGCACCACGGAGAGGTCATTATTACATTTAAATGGAACCAATTATGTGAGCTGTTATACTTGATTCCAATAATAGGTATTTATTTGAGAGCCCTAGCGATAGTATGTAGATGATAGTTATTTTGTTGACAAATATAATAGCCGATGGGATCGGTATTCTGGATTTATTCGATCAAATCTATTTATCACACAAGGTATGAATGGAAAGCAATTACACGTTCACCTGTATGTGAGGAATCCTGGCAGCACGACATTGCGCTTCGACAGCCGAAGCTGAAACTGGGTCAGTGGGCCCGAATACAGCTATCACTCCACTAGATATCAACTCGCACGCTGCAATTACACGGCGTAAATCAAGTCGAACGCTTTAAATAATTATCAACTTTAATATATTTGCATCCAATGTCGATTTTAAACACATTCGATTTGCAATGGAAATGCAAATAGAGTAAACGAGCGCAGTGAATATATTGTTGCGAACAAATATAATGCAGTGATGGGATAGCAAATCAAGCGTTATAATTAAGCGCAGTATAACGGTTTGTTTATTGTGTGTATTCTATTCGGCAATAATTTGGAAATGGACTGTATATTGTAACAATGCTCGAATTACAAATGAGTTGGAATTAATGCAACGTATGTACGAGCATTCAAATAAGTAGCTAATATGAGTTGGTGTTTAAATTCGCATTTGGTATTTGTTCCGTAAATCATGTCGTTGGAAAAAGCAGCGCGCTTGTTATTGGCTCATTTTTAATTACTGAATTTGAAGAAGTCATTCATATTATTGAACTTTCCCGCAACATTATCAGAAAGACTTGTCGAGGAAATATTTGACATTTTCATTTGGTTAATACAACGTTGAAATAAAATTAGACCCAAAAATACATACTTTTGTACACAGTCATATTTAATTTTGTGAACAAATACTGTAAGTTATTTGGATCAATGAGGCAATGCTATGCGTGAACATAGCGCGGAGAGCTGACGGGCGATATGGCCGGAAAGTTCTTGATTAGAAGATAGGTAGTAGGTACAGCTACACACTGGCAAGCGTAGCGTCGGGTTCCGACGCCTTGTGGTCGGCAATCCACTTATAAGGTGGACGGTTGACATCAAATAATGTTTACATGCAATGCACTACGTGGTGTAAATTGACAAACCCCAATTATGGTCATCAAGGAACTTGTTATGGTTGAAATTGACAAAGCTGCTGATTTGAATGTTGTAAGTTATAAATTCGTTTTGCTTTTGTCCAACGAAATTCCTATGTTTTCCTAGCATAGGGTAGAAAACTCACTGTACAAACAGCACCTGCTATTTGCAAAACAAACACTGAGCATTTACGGCTAATAACATAAACTTTCACGTGGAACAAACAAAATTCTCCACTCGCCATATGTGCCTGAAACTCACCGGCTTTAGAAGCAGCGAAACTGTCGCCGAACGGAGCGTACACAACTTTCATGACGAAGTGGTAACGTTCGCTTTCCATGGAGGCACGTGCGAGGGCCGAGGCGAAAGCCACTTCCGTGACTGTGTTCGGCGGGAATATTGCTCCTGCAAATGTACGTAATACATTGTATGCTGTGTATACACTTGTGGTTTATTTTTTGTAATGTTCAATATTGGAGATGCAATGTAAATTAAGTTCTATTTATAAAACATGTCTTTATGAAATGATGAACATGCATAATTTATGGCAATAATCAATGACAAAAAATAAAATATTGTGGTAGAATTAAATAAATTCCATCGTTGCTGACGCGACGGAACCATGTAACATTTTTTAAATTCAATTTTGTGGAAGGAACTAAATACAAATTGAAATAAGGCTTGTCGGCAACTTGATTACGCGGCCAGACGTCATTAATCCAATGTTGAGTAGCAAAAACTAGGAGCAGTATTACTCAGACAGTACTTAGACGTAATGTGAGTGATCATGCGTCTTATTGTTGACAAACGACAGACATACTATGTGACCCTATCAAAGATCTCTTAATATTTTTTACTTAGTATTTAAGCTGGTCACGCAATAGCTATACCTATTAGCAGAATATGTTATGCGTAATAATTATAATTTAGTATTCTATTAAAATATTTTGCTTTCATAAAGAAAATATCGAGGGTTATGCGTGTTAGTGCGTAATTGCGGAATAATGTTAATGGAAATCAAATATTTAACATCGTGCTCTGAAATTAAATTGTATTATGTTTTGATGCGTAATTTGTTGCTTGTTATGGTAATATTTTAGCATAAATGAATTGAAGATTATTTAAGATACTTTGCATACTAAAGGACTACTAAGATCAAATGTTTATGAACACCATTGCCCCTAGGTTGCAATATTTATTGCTCGCCATACGTGGCAGGCAAGCTGTTGCTTCAAACTTTCTATGAATCAGGGATTTTACAAAGTTTCATACCGTACTAATGGCTAGAATAAAAGACCATTATGTTAAGCTTTACGGCAATTTGGCTGATATACGACATACTGTAATAAGCATCACATAAAAATCTTCTTAGATGTTACGTTCCCATTAATTAAATACGCACATGCAACGTAAAATGTGTTGTAAAAAGGCAGTTATTTTTGTTGTATCCTCACCAATATTGATTGCCGTCTTTAATGCTTCAAAGTTGCGAAACAATCCATTAACATTTCCCAGCAGCAATAGTATGGCAAATAATAAACGATTTCCTGTAATAAAAAAAATCATCATACGTAACAGAAAATGCCTACGTAGTTGTACTACGATACGATAACTAAGCTTAGGTATCGGGCTCGAATCCCGGGTCGGGCAGTGATATTGGATTTTTGAATTCATTATCAGCCCGGAGTCAGGATTTTGTGCCCGATATTGCGATAGATTCGCCCCCTACCACATTGTGGGTTGGAATATACCTATATTCCGTCCCACAATGTGGTAGGGGGTGAAATTTAGGTGCCCTAGTGGCGCCTCTGCTTACCCCGTTTTACAGTAGTAGGTATTAAAACCGTAAAGAATATCAACTGTGTAACATTCTTTGAAAATACTTCGTATTCATACATCATACATATCTAAAAGTCATTGAATATCATAGCATACAGTGAAAATTGTAAGAAAAAGATAAACCACAATAAGATTTTTTTCTGGAAATTGCTTTAAGACCCGTAATCTCATTTGAAACGTAGAACGTACACACACTTTTGTGCAAATACCAAGTAATGAATAACTAGGTAACAAGACTAGAAACCCAGATAATAATTAGGATTGAAGGCAAAATCGATACTTACCTCTCAACGGTGTCATTGTCGAGACGTGATCTCAGGCTTCGGAGACTCAGATTCAAAAGGCGAGAATTCAACGCAGCTGTCGCATTACAACTTTGTACGTTTGTTTACTCAGCAGCTTACAAACACTACATCGGGACAAACAACCAGTACAGAACTACTTCACAACGGACTTGTGTTGGTTTGAAAGCTTTCGTTCATTATCGCGTATGTTTTGCCAACTGAATTTGTTATAAATAGATGATAGGTAAGTGGGACAGTTTAGTAGTGCAAATTGTTGCACTTGCAGATGCAATTGGTGCATCGACTGATTATTATGAAGATATGTCGGACCCGAGAAATTTCATGTTATTATGATTTTAAATACCGTTATGTTTGGTGGTTTAGGTAGGAAAGAGGATGTTTAGATACATAGGAGAAGAAAATATGATCAGAGTTATTGCAACATTTGAATATTCACATATTCACTAACAGCTTGGCATTATTGCCGATATAAACTTAATTATTATTTAGATTACATTCGGTTTTCCAGCTATTTTTCAAGTCTGTGATTATTTTGCAAAGAATTAATATAATATAATTCCGAAGAAACTGAAATAAAAATCGTCATAAATATTGATAGAATTGTTCCAAAATTGTAACTGAAATAATATGAGAAATTTCTCAGGTGTACAAAATAGGACAGTCAGGTCAAATCGATTGGCGAGCTTCCAGCCCATAGCCCAGTATCATTGTAACTATTATTGTCGTCAATATTCGATAGATTCGATAGTTCGGCCGTGTTTGTCAACAGTTATGGGGCATAATGTAGCTGCACACCGATAGACGGTTTAAATGAATAGGATTGAGGGTATTCTGTGTCCCCATTTGTGTTATTTTAGAATAATTTGTGGATCGACAATCTGGTTACATACTCGTAGATGAGCAAATTAAACCCTTTCGAATACGAAAAGTTAAGGTTGAAGATGAAAATTTGGTTACATTATTTACTTGGAACTTACTTCTATTGCGGTAGGAAAGATAAAATTTAAAAACAGTTGTTTTATGGCAAATGTTGTGAACTAAATAATAAACATGATGTATACATGCAAACATGGGCTGGCCATATAAGCCACAAAACAGATAAGCGCTGGAGTAAGCGTGTTCTGGAGTGGAGACCGCGTCTTGGTAGACGTAGCGTGGAACGTCCTCTGGCCAGATGGTGGGACGACTTGCACAAGAGGGCGGCAGCGACTGGATGCATAAAGCAGCAGACCGGGCTCTGTGGCGTACCTTGGGAGAGGAGTATGTCCAGTAGTGGACTAATAGGCTGATGATAATGATACATGCGTACAATTGTACTAAGTATAAAGATGTGCATGAGACGATTAATTGATGTAAAACCATGTTATCATGTTCGCTGATATGAGTAGTATTTTTATATAATTTCTCCACAGTAAATGTCTGTGTACGAAGCAAGAACTTAATTATGACGGGGTCGCACTCCCTGAATAGTTGAAACCGTCTTTGAAAACGGTAGTTAACTTCTTCGTGTCTAAAATAATAGAGGGGCTACAGGAAACTTTGTAATAGTTGAGCCACAAAGGTCTGTTCATATGTCACATTGCGCAGGATATTGATCGTTTCTGGTTTTACGGTCAATTGTATGTAACATTGTTCGATTTTATTGGTATTACAAAGTATAAACAATAAATAAACGTTCTTTTATACCTGGCTGATCTGCAATACAAGGATTGCAAACAATAAAAAAGAGGTAAACATTTATGGTTTTCTATGGCAAATTGGATTTAATCACATTATTTATTAAAATTATAGCATATAAGCTGGTGTCCAAAATTAATACAAAAGTATATTTGAGATGGATAGCCACGCTAGTCGCCCAAATCAAATATAATTTATTATCCTTGTGTTATACTTTTTGACGACAAAGCTCAGTTAATGGTAATAATTATATTACTGTGTCATAACAGTTGATATATGTACAAAATTTAACAACAAATACGATACAATATCCCTGATAATACGTCAGAACAAAACGTGTCGGAGTCGTCACGTGTCCTGTACGTATGACTTACGAAATTGTCGCGACGCGACGCCTCCTTTCACGACTGGTTATTTTGGAACTTGTATGGAATTTAAAGTCGTTGTAATGAATTGCGTTAATTTCTTTGACTCCTCAACGACTCTGGTCTGTATTTTGCTTTAAATCCTTTTGCTCCAGTACTTAACCGTGTAAATACATAGTTGTTAGCATTCGCATAAAAGTTTGGTGTTAAATCGTTTTGGAGGTAAATTGTTAATTTTAGGTATACGGATAAATTCATTTGGCTTCCTGTGTAAGTGGCGAACATGTATACAAACCAACGCTAAATTCTCTCAAATTACTCGTATATAGACTCGTTCAGGTCTTGGATTTTATTATTTTGGTTTTGATTTAGGGCTTTACATCTAGTCTTATCTTTCACTTTTCAGTGTCAATAACGTGCGTGAGTCATCATATTTTCTAAAATGTGAGGGTTTATATAAAGCCTAGACATGTCTGATCGACCGAGACATAATTTATCAACATCGACAAACACATCGATGTTTGTAGCAAAGTAATCATTTTAATTTAAGGAGCCAAATGTCTTCTTTGACTCAACTAAGTAGTAAGTACATACATATTTACATAATCCTTCACAGTAATGTATGGTAATAGTTTTAATTACGCAAACAGAGATCACATTGATTTGCAAAACACAACGATTGCTACAAACCTTAGAGTAAATATTATAATAAAGAGGGAGTGTTCCATACATTGCGTCTTAAAAAACGTAGATATTTTTTGTTCGTAATGTTGATAGCATTGCCATTTTAGTGAAAATGGAACTAATTCCGTTAGTAATCGACAGTATATTAGGTTATTAACTGTCTAAAATGAATTTGAGTGGAATTGAATCGTCCTATTATTTTTCTTTTTAAATAGTCTATGTTGGATAACTTGTCAAATGTCAGACAATAGGGCAGAAAAAGATGGTCCGGCACCATTACATACGTTTTTGAAGTACCAGCGATCCCTCTATATTATAAATACTTTAAGCTACAAAGGTATAACATGATATTATTAGATTATTCACCGGGTACTAAGAAGGCCAGGTACGTCCCTTACATTTGTTCTGCTTTAATATTCAATATGATTCACTCGGTAATACAAAAAGGGACAAACAATCCCTCGGGGGTGGTATATTTCAATGCTTAATGCACGTGCGCCGCGCACAATGGATGAAATGCGACCTTTTCTTGACACGAATGGTCATAGGAAATCATCTGTTTGTGTAAGACTTTGCCAAACTTATGAGTATTAAACTTAATACTATGTTCAGAGCGATGATAAAATAACATCGTGTAGAAATATTAAAATTGGTAACGAGATTGTCTTTTAGGATAAAGGAAGAACGACCAATGTGACCGACCGTATTAAAAATAATTAGTTTAAAATTTAGAGCGTCAATCAAAATTGACTTATAGGACATGTGGAAATATCTTAGAATAACTTGTATTCTCAATTCAAAATTGTGATACTAAACTTCAGCGAACCTAATGAATTCGAAGAGACCTTCAAGCTGTATACACCCAATTTAGTTGTTGGTACAAGTTCCCACTGTATCTGTTGCACACGTATTTCTAGAATTACAATATTATGTTTAATTGATTGATATAGGCGATAGACTGAGATGTAAATAGTTACTTAGCAGTCTAAGCCTTCGTAATCGAGCTTTTGATCGTTTTGGTATCCGACGCGTGGCATTGGGCGATAATGGGCTGGCACAGTAAATAGTTATATTGAGTAAAGGGATTTTTTCTTCCTGTTAATGTTCGTTTGCTTTTAGTTACAAAGTAGTGTATAACGTAATTGTATGCAAAATGATAATATTTGGTATAAGAAGTGGTTGCTTGCCATCTGGGATTCTAAGCAGTGTTGCGATATTTAAGCTAATGGCTTGCATCTGCTCTGCGTATACTGTGGGCGGTATGAGGCTAAATATTATTTCACAAATTTTGCTACACTTCAACGACGTACTTAGTACGAACTCATAATAATGAGTTCGTTAAATAACATAAAACTACAAGCGTATGGAGTTAAAAGAATGCTTGTATTTTTAATTTGAGTGTATTTTATTAAAATGTATTAAATAGGCACAGAGTTAAGTGGCTTGTACATACGTGGGCAAAAGTGAGTGGTTCTCGTTTATTTTAAAGTTACAACTATAGTAGCGGGATAGAGATTTGTTCGATGTTCCTAGTAAACGTCCATTGCCACCCAACCTAGATATTATAACATAAAATTTTATAGTCTTACATTAACTGAGTTTTGTCCAAGTTGGAAAAGTGGTAATGGTTCCGGGGTAAAAATTTTCTTCGAGTTCCAAAGAGAATGGTGGAACTGAATTTTTATAATATATTGATAGGGAATTCTACTAGACTAAATCGTGTTTTCTCGATGATAATTGTCTAGTTAATTTTCACAATTGAAAATCTGGTTATTTTATTTAATTAGTAATTACAGTCTCTTTTATTTTGTCTGCCCGTCCGGACCACTTTAGTCTTTAAACTTGGCCTAAATTCTGAAGTTATAATCTTTAAGATTCTACTGAAGTCATATTCCTCTGGTACTGATATTTGTTTAAGGATTAAGAAAAGTTGTCTATTTCATGTCAGCATCTTTATAAAGTTAATATGTATTTACAATAGATGGAGTTTATTTTTATAGAATATAAACAGTTTTCTCAGTTTGAAAATATTTATCTTTGTAATTAATAATTTAAATTGACTTTCTACAAAAAAATACTTTTTATTAATTTGTTCTGTGGTAATAGGCCAATCTTTTGGACTCAGTTATGTTAACAATAAATGATACAACATAGATCAGATCGTAACAAAATCGTCCTTAACAAGCCACGTGCAGTCATTGCTATTAAAAAAATACACTTTAAATAATAACATAAAACAAACAATGTTGTTAAGCTCCTAACAGAGTATAAGTAAATTGTTTAACCAAGTTCCTTTAAGTTTGGTGCAACTAGGCGCGGAATAGTTGAAGGCACAGATGGCTGCAAGTTAGAATGTTCCTTAACAGCTTCATTGGTAGTAATGCATAACTTTTCTCTGGGGATTGGATGAAAAACTGGCTTGCTCAGACTCAAATTAGTTTTTCTTGTAATTGGAAAAATTGTGCCACCGGGAGGCGTTTCGAACGGCTTGAGCCTCATCTGGATTTATAAGCTTTTAGTGTTCATTACGTTAAATGCGTGTTTTGAAGATTTTTTATGACTGCTATTTGTGTTTTAATGCTTAGCCGTTAGAATCCGTTTGGAAATGGCATTTTGTAATTATTGTTTTTGTAAAACGAAGAGTAAAAATTATTAATAATCAGAATTCGTTCCCACGTGGGTATATTGCCATTGACAATTGTTGCTTTTATATCACTTAATAAGTAGTTTCCTCTTCGATAAATGAATATTTTACCGAAGTAACAAACACAAAACCCTGCTTAGTTTGAGACCAACTTAACCTTCCGGTTTAAGCGAAATAGAAAATATTTTTATCATACACGTGGCGTCATTATTCGAGGTATTTCTATTATTTGCAATATTCCTCACATTTCCGGCGGTACAGTTGTGTGCAGCAATGTTCGCAAATACCTCCGAAGCAGCAATCAATATCAGGAAGCTGGCCCGACGGAATGCTTTACTGTTATTTTATTATGAATGGTTCACCTATACAGCTAGTAGACTTGTGTATATAAAAATATAATCAAGCTTGTATTTTCTCTTAAAAGAAGAAAATACATTTTTAATAAAAATACAGATGATTCGGTTTCATTACATGATTTTATATATTATAGAAAAGTTTTTGCGAAAATAGATCTCGACAAAAGTCAAAGTCAAGGACAAAGTGTTTATATTACGTGATAGTATAAAGACTAAAATTAAGTGTTGATAATCAGCAATCATCAGTCATAACAACGCATTTTATCTTAATATATTTGTAATTTTCATAAATTGGGCAGCAAAAACAAATCCTTTGAGCTGACGCGGTTTCAGGATTAAACAATGTTCCCAACATATTTGTTTGGGAGCCAACTTTAATTTTCCAACAACTATGTTTATAGATAACATCAATTCTAATATTACCAATCGTATTGTATCAATCCCTGAAGCAAAAGTTATAATGTAATTTTTCAATGTATTATGACGTATCCCGATAGAAGTACAGTTTACACGAAACTTCCCGAAATAAAACAGATCGAACAAAGAAATATTTGCTTTCCATTGCGGGTTCTGAACAGGGTTTCCATAAAGCATATTGTTTTGTACTACACCTTAAATTTGAATAGGATTGGCTGTGAGCGTTTTGAGATGTAAAACGCTCCGTGCGTCTGGCGCCGGGCCAGTACCCAGGTATCGACGAGAGCTATCGATATCTATCTCCAGTGTACACTCAACCTTACCTGTTGAATAATGGATGTATTTATTCCTTCCGATGTTACCCCCGAGTCTACTTACGTTCCTTATTTGAATAGATTTTAATGATGTTTACGGTAATATCTTCGGAATAGTCATCGAGAGCCCGATTACGTGTGTTACCCGATAAAGAATATTACATTTATTACACTTATGTGCGTTGAAATGGGCTACACTTTTAGAAAGCAATAAAGGTTATATTTAATACAATTTTCGACGTCAATATTCTGGTTATGACTCGTAATCAAATTATTATTTGCTTATTTTACCCAGATGATAATTTTTTTTATGGGGCCGCTCCCAATACTCCACTCATTTGGGACCCCAGCGACTTCTGTCTCTGTTTAGTAAAGAAACCCGTGATCATCACGTCATTATTACTCTGCTACGTACGAATCAAAACCCAGACGTTTTGGTACGAAGATTAGAGGTGTTAATGAGATGACATCAATTTACATTGCACGTTTATTTAGGATTAATTATGATTTTATTAAGAAAGCATTTCCCCAATAGTTCATAATTATTGTAGAATGCAAGAGCTTGCAGGTTAAATTTAATATTGTGTTAATGTCGGCTAAGCCTCATTAGACTGCCGCAGTGGACGAGAGCCAAAATCTCTTAATTTTATGTGAATGTTGACACAACAATGCAGCTTTAAAACGAAGTACTAATTAAATTGACGTAATTCAAAGCAGGTTTATATGACGATCTATAGTGGAAGTGTCAGGGAGAGAAAATTCAAAACAGCATAATAAAGTTAATAGAAATCGCTCACTAACATGCCCACAAAAATCATGTATTTACCTACATATGTTTAATTTGGACACGTCTTTGTGTAGACAACGATGATTTATTTCCATTATAATTATGTTATTCGTTTTTAATTGCGCAATGGAACGCTAATAAAAAAACAGTTGACACTATTTTGGTACGACTTACATTGGGCTTTTAAGAACTCTCAGTTGCTCTGTAACATAATTCATACAAAGATTATTATATGCCTCATTCCTAGCATAATCACGACATGACATAGTTGGCATACATACATACATTCATAAACTCACGCCTTTTATCCCCGAAGGGGTAGGCAGAGGCGCCACCAGGACACCCACATTTCGCCTTGTATGTTTCGTCCCACGATGTGATAGGGGGCGAGCCTATCGCCATATCGGGCACAAATTCCTAACTCCGGACTGATAATGAATAGAAAAATCCAATATCACTTTGCCCGACCCGGGACTCGAACCCGAGACCTCAGCTTTGTAACCGTACCGTAATACAACTACGCCACCGAGGCAGTTACATAGTTGGCATAGTGGGATAAAAATCCTCAAACGAGACGTAGGAAATATGCATTTGCTTTCCTGTTGTGTTAAGCTACATTATTATGTTACTTTCACAGTTTCCTCACATCCAGTGTAATTTCAAAGTTGTAGTTGGGCGGAAACAGTAACACAGTAACGTATGATACAGGTGTATACGTGAATCTCATGAGCGGTGCACATAACTCAACGTAACTCAATTTCCCAGCACTTGAACGATTTCCATACTGTACTGGAGCGGTACGACTCATTTCCGCTCATGTAAAAGCTGTACTTTTATACTATTTTGTTATGCAGTAATAAGTGGCGCTACATATTATAATTGCAGCTGAAATTGCACCACGATTAGTAAGAACAAAAAAAATATATATAATATATATGGTAATGGAAAATTTTCATGTTTCATAAAGATCGTAAGGAATTTATGCATGTTCTGCCTTCGTTATGTAATATCCTTTCATCATTAGTTACATAATAGCGTATACGATCATGAATGGTCATGGATAGAGGCGTCTTGGGGCCGACTATCAGTGAATCAGGAAGACTATTATGTAATATATTACGCCTTAGTGATAATAGTACTGTGGGGTATTATGTAGTCGTCTTGTAAGAAAATAAATTACCTATGCTGTAACCATAACAATGCTTAAAAAATTTAATGGTCATTGTAAATAGTATGTCGTGAAAATTATGAAAATACTGAGCCTACATGTTACTCAGTTTTCATGCATTTTTATTAAGCAATTTGTTGATCATAAACCCATGAAATACTTTAAATACGATATATTTTCTAGACATGCCAAATGCCAAACACGTCACTTCAAACGTTCTTTCTGTAAAAATTCTTACAAAAAACAAAATTACATATTCGGTAAATATTAATATTCATGCAGTAATACTTGGAAGCTAATTCAAAGTCGGCTGAACAGATAGAATTCGTTGTACCGATGAAGCGTGGGTAGAAAGTACGATGACCTCTCTTCTATTAGCTTTGACTTACTGTATATTTTACAATATAACCGCCAGCAATAGTATTGAGCAAAGTAAATAATTTTAATTAATGTTTTGTGGGTGTTCGTGCGCACTTATCGCGCCGCGCCACCTTTGTTTTTGTGTATGTGATATTGTAATCTGTGGAAACTGTTGTGGATAATGTACTGTTTCATTATATTTAGTCTATGAGTGTTATATTTTATATTTGACAGCCTCCGTGGCGCAGTTGGTTTGACGCCGCCTGTGAAACGAGAGGCCGCGGGTTTGATCCCCGCATCGAAACAAATATTTGTGTGATCCACAGGTATTTGTTTCGGGTCTGGGTGTTTGTGAGACCGAAAAGTCTCTCGTAGCTTCTGATACCCACGACACAAGACTCGATCTTAGTGTGGGGTCAGGACTATGTATGTGACTGTTGGGTGTATTTATTTATTTATTTATTATTTATATTTTTTCTTTAGTTTTCCAAATAAAGTAAAAATAAAAATAAAGTAAAATAAATAGGTATAAACGAACTGATGGATATTGTTTTTTTATTCAATAGGTCGGGCAAACAAACAAATAAATGATATAGATGACAACGCCTGATATAGATATAGATGTGTTTTGGCCCCTCAATCACCAAACGAAATGCGACACCAAAGCTGTCACTTCACCTCGATCTCCTGCTGTGAGACAGTGTTCCCGCCCTGGACGTGTGTGCCCATTCATGCTAAGTCATTACTAACAACAGCGTGGCTCTACCACTTCCAAAAAAGTTGGTGGGAACATGTGTAAATCAATGAAAATTAAAACAAATTTAAAAAGATGTGGCAATAATATGACAATTACATTTTCGTTCCTGAACACACGTAAGTCAATCGTCAAACATACAGTTACAAAGCTGTTATAACAAATATATTTTGTTTTATTCCAATTGGTGATATAAAATATTATAAGTATTAATACGTTTAGCTGAATTTGATTTATCGCTTTCTATTTGATTTTAGCTGAAATAAATAATTGAAGATAGAGGCACAATAAACTTTGTAAGAATCTAGAGTTGTAAAAGTAAGAACATTCTTCAAAAGTCGATAACTTTCTTGGTCCCTTTGGGCCTTTTGTAAGTATTCTCATGCGTAGGTGATCACTAAAATATCGTTAGCTATACGTTTGTTCTTTCTATCCTATGAAGTCGCAGTCATGTAGGAATTATTAAAATTCTCATAAAGGCTAAGATGCTTTTTTAAATTGGGATTGAAATATTGATCGCACTCTGTAGCATTCGTTAGCATTTCTAGGTAGATGATACTTCAATTTATAATCTCTTGAAGCGATATATAAAAAGTTCATGATAAGAAAATTTTATTTTCTTTCCCGGTTTCGAGCAAAGAATTACTAAATTCGATGAGCTATGAGCTGACCTCGTGCCGAAGATGAAGCTCAGGGGCCTCTTAGAGAGATTTATTTCTAAAGTGGCCTGGAACTGACGTCTAATGATTATAAAGGTTATGCCTATGAAGTAATTTCGTCTGACGATGGTATTAACTGAGGCAATTTTGTACGCTATATTTTCATTACTTTTCGTCTTAAGTACTAATGTGTATCTTGAAAAATAACACATTTTGAGAAGAAAAAATAGTAGATTTATAACACCTTATACAATTAAATTAACATGGATTTGATACCCTATATACATATACATTAATTAATATTATTTATGAAAAAAAATAAGACTGCTGGGAATAAGCTTAGTTTTGTTCTTTTCATAGTATCCATACTTATTGAAAATAAATGTATGAAAAAAAATATTAAACAGACAAAGATTTCTGTCAAATGTTCAAAAAACTCGCTGATTATAAAAATGCTTTGTTGGAGTGACAGTTTTTGGATGAAGCATTTTGATGTGACGGCTCGTAATTTCCGCTTTAATTTTTTCCAATACTTTTGGTTTGAATGTTATTTCAGCTATCAAATTTCCACACTTTTGTAGACGCTTCTCTATGTAATTTAATTTGTAATTTTGGAGAAGTGTAATTTTTTGGGATTTTTTATTAATTACACCGACCAACAGCGCTACTTATTATAAATAGTATGAAAGTTACAATATTAATGTCCTAGTCTGATATGTGCGCCAATCATAGGTGTACACATCATTTACAGAGACAGCTTAATATAGTAACTTTTAAAAATTTAATTTGTTGTACTAAGTTCCAATATAAATGGAATACACATATTTTACGACAAATTTGTATCTCATGACGTGCATCCCCTCATAATATTATATGTATAGCCGTTCATGAGGAGACGTAAAAAAACATTGCCAAATCATCATGGACCCAGATTTGTCTAAGTTTCTAAAGAATGGATAATTAGGTGTATGATATTTAAGTAAGCAGTATTTCTAACTCAGAGTGTGTTTCATAATATTAATAATGGCCTTTATTAACAATCTTATAAGTTGGAAATAAATATTGACTGTATTAGAGACCGGTTTGGTGATTGTCTTGCTTTTCAGTATAGGCCTGCCCGCTTGTTCTTCACAACGATCTATGTTTTAGGTAGCAAGTAGACGTGTATAAATCGTAAAATATTGCAAACCAAAAGTACTTATTATTATGTCAACCCCGTAAATATTTTTTATTACAATGATTTTAAGCTTTAATACTTTTAGTGGCTTTATATTAAGGCCAAAAAGTTATATTAGTCTTATGTCTTAGATAGGATACAATATCTTATTCAGACTTCAAGGCTTTTATCTTCATTCAATTAATTTGATCAAGTAAATGTAGTATTGACGTAGATGAGATCCTTTTTACGATAAATTAGATGGAATCTCTGATGAATAAGATGTCTTGTAAGCCTTTTTATTGAGGTGATTTTATTTAAAGATGTGGCCACTGGATAGGATGGTTGAAAAAACAACCTAAAAAAGTGAATCATTTAGACTGTCATCCAGATTTCTGGATCTAGAAATTAATTTGGTTGATTGCCATATAAATATTTGGTATTGAAAATGAATGTGTATAGCAAAAAAAACGACCGTTATTGCGAGTGTCATTTTTTTTAAAGTTTAATAAATAAATATAATTTTTGTGTGAAAAATCCTTAGGATATTTAGATTTTGAGTAGTTAAAATAAAAGAGCTTCTCAGGTACAATTACGTGTTTGGTAACACAATTCAAATGATTATTTCTTTTTACCTAGCGTTATCCAACCGGTTCTAGTGTCCGTTTTCCTGCTCAATTTTCGCCTTTTCGCCCAGTCTTTGGCATTCTTGATTGTAAGAGGTTATTATAGCTTCATTGAAATTAAGTTACCGCTTTTACATCGAATTCAGAGCCTTGGCCTAGCTTCGTATTATCTTATAATTACTTTTTATCAATATTAAATTTATGAGACGAATTTCGGCTATTATATTATTAAAACGTCGGCGGTGGATTAATTAGGAATGGGGATGAACGGAATCTAACATTAGTTTCGGAATATTCCACAGAACAGAGTAAGTAATCGTAAAAGGTATTAACCAATTGCCTCGGGAGGTGTGTTTTCATTACATATAATATTTATTGGGGTTTTTACCTTTGTTATGGTATCGTCATGATCATTAACAAAAGCACGTTGCAAAAAACAGTTACATAAGAGAATAAAATAACTTTTGGCAGTATAAAAGAAATGTAGCAAAGCGTTGTATTATTTTAACCACATTTTAAATTATTGGCATTTTTTTGGCCCCCGCTGGTAGAGTATTAAAATACTTTGATCACTTCAGTTACTTCGCTCAAAAGCTATGGAAACATTTTCCGAAACATTAACTTTAATACACATTCATTAAAATGAGTGGCACTTCGTCTTGCTCAGAGCTGTGGAATTATTATTCAGCATTTACTTACCAATCCCTGCTATAGACGACAAGCTGTAAACGTTTTATCTTTGATTTTACTTCTAATAAAGAAATTGTAAAAAAAATATCTTATCTGTAAAGTGAGACACAAATTTCCTTAAAATAACAACGCACAGACGATATCTTTGATGTGATAGGTATTGGTAGGCGATGGTTAGTATATGCTATATTGATATGCTATATGTTGCCCCTGGCTGCCCCTTATTGTGTAATGTCACTATTCCAATCATATATTTTTATGCCCTGCTTATTATACAAAATGAAATTGCTTTGGTATAGTTTGGCTTGCTTAAGATTTGCTAAATTTATCGAATGCATTCTGCAGTTATCGAAATAGTGTAATAAAAGAATATAGCGGTGGTTGCAGCGTTTGTACAATTAAATACGTTTATGAAATAGCTTAATGAAAAAAGTGGAATAAACAATTTTGCCGTTGACACAGAAGTGGGTCTGACCGTTTGGACCGCGGCCAGAGATACGATTGCTCTCATTTTTATACTACTTTTTGAACTACCCTCGCTCACGAACGAACGTACCTGGTTCCGGGTTATATCTACCGCTCACAGCATTTGTGGGGTTGAAATATGACTTTTATAAATGGACCACTTTTTGTGTGGCTTTTGGAGAGCCAACCTTTTGATGTTTGCTTTCTGTTTTCAGTTGTGAGCAGTAAAATGTTTGCGTTTTTACCTAATAGCGTGTGCGGATATTTTAACACCACGAACGATACGTATTTTAACACCACGCGCGCTTTGTTCATGCTAAATCTTGTACTGAATGTGGATAACGTTAGCGGTTGCCGGGCTTGGCATTAGAATGTTATCACGTTATAATTTTAATTGATTTATTAACCAATTACCGCAACCGTTAATTGTGTAATGTAAATTTTATAGCAATAATTACCGTATTTAATTACACTCAGAATCATTAAATTTAATGGGGGTGTCGCTGAAACTCGCGTTTGTTAGAACGTTAATGATATTTTGTTTGTGCGGGCAGGCCTATCTACATTGTCACACATTATTTTTCATCTTTTTGAGTAAAACGTCGGTTGTTAATGTAATTGATAAGAGAAAATGTTTAATCGATTGCTGTTATTTGTACTTAATATGATATGATGCACATAATAGTATGATGTACGTATTGCCTTCTTAATTGTAAATGTGTTTGCACAAATCGGTAGAATTCCACAGAAAAATCTTAATCAACAAAAATCTTAACACAGCATTAACATTATTTCTATAGCTCTGTAGGTTATAGCAACTACATAAATGCGTATTCGCGTTCTGATTTTACAATCTGAATGTGTTACAAACGAACATGTGGGCCCGAAGTTATTCTCGCAGCGTAAGTACAGACGTACGAACTTGCAAACTTTATGATTGTGCTGAGATTGAAAACTATAAAGCCGCGAATCTCCAGGCCCGTTCGTGTTGACTATGTAAGACAAAGATGGTGCTAAGGTGCTGTATTCGTCAGGGACATTGCTAAGTATGTAATATAGTTTATAGCTCAAATATTCTACAACGTATGGTACAAAAGTTGATAGGTACTTTATGGTTGGTCGTCAGAACCAGAGCTTTTCATATGACAAACTGAAAGTCACGTTATATGGAATTTTGATGGTTCGGTGCAATTAATCGATGTATTATTTGACAGCCTCCGTGGCGCAGTTGGTTTGACGCCGCCTGTGAAACGAGAGGCCGCGGGTTTGATCCCCGCATCGAAACAAATATTTGTGTGATCCACAGGTATTTGTTTCGGGTCTGGGTGTTTGTGAGACCGAAAAGTCTCTCGTAGCTTCTGATACCCACGACACAAGACTCGATCTTAGTGTGGGGTCAGGACTATGTATGTGACTGTTGGGTGTATTTATTTATTTATTTATTACTTTAAACAATATATAAAAGTTTAGTATTTTTTATGTACTGGTTTCACCTACTACAAATGCAAAAGGAAGATAATTATGTACGTTTCTGATCCTTTCTAAAAGTGAATTAAGCGCCACTTTTGCATAGAAATTATAAACATTCCCAATATTTTTTGGACATAATATTATAACGGACGCGCCGATCAAATTTAAAATCATTATTCGTTATTTCATATTACGCTTAACTTTCTTTCTTCGAACGAATCGAATGTAAATGGTTATTTTAAGTATTTTCTGGTTACATCGTAATAAAGTAGCTTGTAGATGTTTATCCTTTGAGACTATGAATAAGGCTTTCGAATACCTTTGATCTAGGAGAATACCTGCTCGGGGCGCTGCTAACTACCTAATGAGACGCTTTGGATAAACTGTGAATGCTTTGGTGACGTTTACACCCATATCCAGTGCTTATTTCTGTATATTCTACGAAAACGCAAAGTCTGATCTTAGCATTATTTTTTTAGTGTTATGAGCGTGAATTATTGTTATGTATCAATGGAGCAATTTATGTCGCTACATTCTGAGCACGATTAGAAGGTCATGTAATTTGAGAATTTTAATATGAAGTAATCGAAAGCCTAGTTGCCACTACGACAAATGTAGATTTGAATCAACGGCACGAACACATACCTAACATTTTGAATACATTTTATAGAGTATGCATAATCAGTTTTCTTTGTTAAACATTAAAGGAAAACATCGTAAGGAAATATGCTTACCAGGGGGATATTTATAAAAAAATAAAAGGTATATGTAGTTTATCCCGCACTAGGTCAGTATCCTGGTTAGTAACATTTTCAGATTTCGATAATGTGGGAAAATTGATTAATTAATATTAAGCGAAATATATTGCGCAACTTACGTGGCTTTGGGTCGTTGTTAATAGTAAAAGAAAAATACAATACAAAATAAAATTCAGTACAGATTTATATTTGTCAAGAAAGTTGCACGCTTCTTCCAACAATATAGGGACATGTCTATGCCCCATTTTTATAAGTCAAATAAGAGTTACAAGTTTCAGTGGGACATTAATATAGCGATACCAGCGAAAATGTTTGAACTAGTTTTTGTTCGGAGCGCTGCGTTCGAAGTAAGGTAAACTAGTAATGTTTATTGTTGGCTGCAGGCGGCACGACACCGCAAACTGTAATATTCTTCCGAAGTGGCATACACCCAGAAGTGTTCGTAAAGAAAAATAATTTTGGGATACTAAAGGATACATAAAGTCACGCCTTTTTTCCAGAAGCGGTAGGCAGAGGTGCTACCGGGACACCCACGTTTCGCCACATTGTGTGTTCCTTCCCACGATGTGATAGGGGCGAGCCTTTATAATAATATACTCCCGTTATCAGGCACAAATTCCTGACTCTGGGCTGATAATGAATAGAAAAATCCATTACCACTATGCCCGACCCGGGATTCGAACCCGGCTGAATGAAAAGAAAATCATTTTAAAAAGATATGGAAGACAAGCTCCTGAAATGAATCTTGCTTGACTTTTAAAACACAAGAACCACAGATCTCTCAATTACACTGACATTTTCAAGTTTCATTTCGTTTCTTACAAGCAAATTAGATTTATTTATTACGCAACGAGGAAATCCTCTAAAAATACATCATTCCTTTTTGTGTAAAGGATAAGAAGATATTCTTATTTATTCATTTAACAAAGGAATCTCTTTATGAAATATCTATTAGTTCGTTGTAATGTAATATTGTGCGCGTTTTCGCGGCATTGTTCCGAGTTCCCTAAAAATCCTTTGTTGGAAAATTTTATGGGAGTTTCGTCCTTTATTCATTTATTCCCTCTCTTATTATTCACTAGTAATGTGACGTGTAAATCTTGGCTTACATTATGATGTATGTTGCTGTAAGGCTATTAATATTTATTGCGGGGTGTCTTATTCCTTCACGATTTTCTAAGCATGTTCTTTATTTTTATTTTGAAATATCAGCTGTTTTTAGTGTTTCTTTAGATGTGTTATTTACCTTAAGTACTTATGTAAAATTAAAGATAGAGCAAATAAGAAACAATTTTTACACATTTTATTCCCAAAAATAAGATTCAATCACATCTCCAATGAAATATTTACATTCAGGCTAACATTTTACGATTATTATTACATTATTCATGTTTTATTCTCCGTTCCGTATCTTCGGTTGGTAAAATCCTTAGAATCTTAAAAATATTTTGCAAAATGAGAATCTGCAGAGAAAAGAATAATGAATCAAAATTATTCGTGGGAACAGACACAATTTAGTGTTTATTTTGGAGAAGGAATATAAGAGAAAATGGGCCATTGTTTTAAGTAAAGGGTAAGTACTTTGAGGCCCGATATTTTACACATAATAGCTTTCAAACCATTTTAGGGAAACAGTCCTTTAGTTTACATAGGAATTTTGGTATTTCTATTGACTTGGGTCCCATTATGATCTCTCTGTGGTTTGCGGATTCCTTAGTAAAGTCTGCTACAGAGGAATCTATAATAATACATAAAAGCAAAGAAAATAAAACGACATTGACAATTACTGTGGAATATAGGAACTCGTTTGTCAAAGAAACAACTATTGTTATTTTACGAACGAATGTTTCACATCAAATACAATGTATATTGGTCCAATTTGTGTTATATTATGTACATATTTTTCTACGCCTCGAAAGACTGTATAAACGGCACCATTTCTTTGTAATGAAACTTAATAACAATTTGTAGCGTCACTTTTTATTTCAGGAAAAGTACATTAAGTACATTTTACAATTTACATTTTAATGGAATAAACTGCTCATAAATTAGATTTAACTTTAAGTGTAACATTACGAGCGTAACGTATACAAAATGCCGGCGCGTCGCGTTGGCAGTTTGAGATGACAGCTGTCAAGTTTCTAAACGTTATTTTATTTCGTAACGTCTCGGGACTGTGCATCGCTTATATGCGTGAAACTAATGGTGCTGAAAAGATTTATGGACACGTTTCAGCTTTTAAACGGTAACCCTTGCGCAACCTTTCAATAATGGTTTGGTTTATCATAAAAGGGTTTTTCAACAACAGAATCGTTTCGGAGACGAATTGTTTATGAAGTCTGACATTTTCTATCTAAACGGTTTTTTGGCATTATTCAATTGTATTATTTTTGATAGTTTATGATTTTTAGATGTTTATATTTTTGTGTGGAATTTTTATTGTTTTTTATCTGTCGCTCATTACGTAGACCAAAGGCAAAATAAATAAATAATATTTTTTTTTCATTCTTCACGTTATACGGTTTATTGCTGAAATCGATCCCGCGATTTATTGTTTCAAAGAAGGATTCAAAATAAAATGCGTAGCAGTGACTGTCAACTTAGTTGTATGTAAGATAGTAGTGTGAGGTCGATATTTTAGATTAGTAAACTTAAAGTCAACAAACCCGCCCCGTGACCACGAAAGCTGTAAAGTAATCGAAACGTCGGGAAGTTAAAAAATGTAAAAATTAAACAAAATCGCGATAAAATCCGTATAAAATAGTTTTATTTTAAAGTCAACAATTTACGGTTTTAATATTTTTATACACGTTCCACTAATTCTATTCCAAGTAAATCTAAATACATATTTATGTTCAAGAAAATCATTTGGAAAAGTCTGTTATGTATTTTCAATTTTAACAGCCGGCAGCTGTTCTCGTAAAAAGAGGTTTTTAAAGACATCTGTCTTGTCTGTGATTTACTTACTAAGTAAATAAAGATTTTATTTTGTACCACTAGGGTCATTATTTATGTACACATTACATCTTTTGCATATATTTATATCAAAATAATGTATTACTATGCTAACATTTTTTTTTTTTTTTTTTTTTTATTGCAATGAATGGCGAGACGAGCATGCCATTCGCCTGATGGTAAGCGATACGACCGCTCATGGACAGTAGCAAAACCAAACAACACCATGAATTACAAGGCAATCCTTGGAATTCCACTGCGCTCGCCATCCTGAGACATAAGATGTTAAGTCTCAATATGTCCAGTAGTTACTCTGGCTACAATGTCCTTCAAACCGAAACACAACAGCGCATTAACACTGCTGTTTGGCGGGAGAAATAGACATTGCGGTGGTACCCACCCAGGCGGCCTCTCACATATGAGAGACCTACCAAAACCTACCTAACATCTCCTTAGTATGATTGATGTGAACTTAAGTTAACGAGATTAGTTGTATTCAGTTTTCCGTGAAATAAAATACGGTATACGGAAAACGTTCTTTCACTGGATTAGTCTACAAATTGTTTGACATCTTTCATGATCTCTTTCTTTTATAATTTTATAACATGCTGCCTGGTATTTTGATGCCGTTTCTCATATTTAAATTAATTTAAAAATCTCTTAACCAATTATTTATATAGAGCTGATTAGCATTACTTTAACGGTGAAGGAAAACATCGTGAGGAAACCTGCATACCGTAGCGATTTTAAAGAATTTCTACGGTATATAAGTCCGCCAACCCGCACTAGGCCAGCGTGGTGGACTATATGGCCTAACCACTCTCAATCGATTCTCTCGATTGTAGAGTAGGCCCGTGCCATGCAGTGGGACGTATATGGGCTGATATAGATTAAGCACACCCATCCAAACTTACTGAATCGTATTTATATAACCAGATTAATTTGTATAGCTAGTTTAAGACATGAGTTATTTTGAAATAAAAAAAAAAAGGAACAAAATGTGCCGATTAAATGTAAAAACAAAACGAACGATCACTCGTAATGGAAACCTTAATGCCTCATTTCTTAACTCTCGTGTATAACTAGAATTATTGGAATAGTTCCTCTTTTACAGGAATATGTTGATTAGTTACAGTTAAAAGGGAACAAA
The DNA here is from genome assembly GCA_949752805.1 of Deilephila elpenor. Taxonomy (NCBI): domain Eukaryota; kingdom Metazoa; phylum Arthropoda; class Insecta; order Lepidoptera; family Sphingidae; genus Deilephila; species Deilephila elpenor. The sequence goes on along the minus strand of OX457105.1, from coordinate 7,535,536 downwards.
CAAAGCAATTTCTAGGCTCGTTCCATTAACAACAGATTGACCGTGAAATACAATACGGTGCGGCAACTAGGACATCCTGCCGACAACCAACAATCAATTGTCATTTACTTTTGACCTCTATACCGCTTCCTGGTGGTTCGGGTTAGGTTTAAATACAGGATCTATTAGACAATACAATTTTATTGCGTTATTGGACTCCGGAGTTCAGCGTATGGTGTTTTGACCCAGCTAATCAACCAGCGTTTATTCATGACCTTTGGTCGACGCATGCTTCCTAGATATATTTGCCGAATGACATGGAAAAAATAATGATACTGTCCCACAACTGGATTGAAGACACACAAGTCTTATGCAAGCGAAATTGCCAATAATCAATTAATATTAAAATACAATTAATATTACGCGTTATGAGATAGGTTGCTCATATGTGCCCCTTTTAAAGACATGTGATATAAAAATAAGCATTAGAATTTAATTTAACCTAAGAAAACAGGTTTTAAAAAGCAAGATCCATAATATTTACCTTAGATTTTACAGCGGGGTCACGTTAAAGCATTTGTCGGCTACTCACACGGCTAGGTCTACAGAGTCGAATTTTATTTTATTTTCGCTTGGCAAGTTGTAGAGGTTCGCTTGATAAATGTTGGCCCGGTGGGACGGATTATTGGGTTCGGCTAGACGAAAGTCGATCTTGTCACCTTTGTTTAAAACGGTGGCCTATTTAGACGAAAATTCAATCAGTATGCTAAGCTAAACAACGCTGATTCACAGATAGACAGTATTCTTACAACCTATTTTATAAAAGTTTAAAATAGGTTAGGTAAAATTATTATAACTCATTTACACTGGGTGATATTGACATATTAATTTAACCTCCATGTTTCTCATCACCCCGGGTAACATGATACAAAAAATAAAAGACTACCCACTGGATTTTTTTATCTAAATTACGGGGTAATCAAAACATTTCAAAATAAAAAGAAATTGGCTCGGTGCAGTATCAAATAAGTTGCAAATTATATTTTACGAAATGCAAATGCACGTTTGTGCAGTTGACTAGTTTTGATCAAATTTTCTGCGGTGACAAGCTGATGGATATACTGCGCATATTTTTGGGTCCTGTTATGCAACGTGACCCCACTCACATCGTGGGTTTAAGCCGTCAGTCACGGTTCATGTGAAACGCCAGCAGTCGCTTAGCCAAGCCTGAAAACATACGGGTGGCTAGTACATTGCCAAACCCGCTAAAATACATCAACCCGCGTCAATTGAGTACTGTTCAAATCTCCTCAAAGCTTTTGCGGCCGGGGGTTTAGAGTCAAAGTGAATTGAGATGATTCGTTTCAAATTATTTTAACGTATAATTGTGTGTTTCTTTTTATTTTACGCGCTTAGTATTAACTGAATAAAAAACATAGTCTTATCATAAGGCGCAAAAAATATTGCAATAAGTGTTCTAAAATAACATTGATAACCAAGAATATAAAATATAACTTATACTATAATTTTATATTACAAGGAAAAATAGTAACGTTTGTATTCACCCAAGAATAGTTATGGGTAAAATCTATTATTAATTAACATAGATGTTACTGCCTAATCTCTGAATTTACGTATTATATTATGGTTCGAAAATTGAAAATGTCAGGCCTATTGTATACGGTAAGCTCTGATAAGAGGAAATTTAGATTACCCAACCATTACATGACATTTCATTTGTACCCTATGGGACCCGTTTCCGCGTCCATGGCGTTAAAACGTCGGATTTCAACGTTTGTAATGATTAAATTCCTACACTATATTGCTACTCATGAAACTACACAGAACAGCAACAAAACTGCCTTTAATGGTTGCGTACTCCGTACGGTTATAAAAACTTAAATTTGGAATGCCATATTTTTAGATCTGTCAATAGAATTCCATTGTGTCAAATGGAATTCGTCAAACGGTCGACTGGACTTTTCTAAACAAATTGGATAGAATTTTTGACATATTTATTGAAGTGAAACTTCTTTATCGGGGTTGGAAAAAATTTTTTTTAAATAGGAATTCGACTTTTATGTTGAAGATAGCTACAGAATATTTTTCAGCGACGAATTTCACGGCTTCAAAAGTCCGATTTCTTGCACAGCTCGTCTTTGAAACGCTCAAGGCGTCTGCTTAGCTTTTTAGTGCTCGAATTCTACGTTTAAACGCTGAGAGGTGTTGGATTTGTGATGAAATGGTTTCGTCCATTTGTCAATGCAGGTCACGTAAAGGTAAATTGGTTTTCTTTCTGCAGCATATAGGAAAGATTATGAAGGCTTTCCTCCTTTCTACGACGAGATCTTATTTGTCTAACAACATGTAACAGCAAATGTTTTATTATTAGTCCACATCAATTTTCATAAAAACATTCCTGGTGATCAGTCATAAATCCTTGTTTGCAATATCGGTTACTATAAACAAAAAGCAATAAATACACAAAGGCTTCACGCAAAAAAGGCTTGGAACATAACATATCGTATAATTTATAGAGCGGAGAATCATTTGCACATGTAAATGTGGATTTGCACAAATCAATGGCGGCTGTGTTGTTACGTACATTACCTGGCGCTGTGGGAAAAGAGTCAGGAAGAGTTGCCAGTTCATTTTAATTAAACCACCGCTTGGTGAATGTTTACTGGGACAAACCATTTTAATGACACCGTTAAAATTTAAATATTCTTAATGTCGCTCCAAAAGGACCGGCTTGATCAAATTAATTACTTTTATGATATTATATTTTTTGGTTTCGCGAGGGTTGGTGAATTTTTAGTATTAATTTTGTGAATGGATTAGAAAACAGGCTGTTAAAATAAAAAGGCGAGATTAAGAGTTGAAATATGGATGTAATATTAACTTTTGTAGCATAGGTTTAGTGTAATGTGATTTTGGGCCGGTCGCTTAAAGAATATAAGATTGATTTCATAAACTGGCGTCAATTAAATGTCTAAAAACTTAGTCGTGGAATTCGTTGAAAGTGTATTTCCCCACTTGGAAATGGGAAAGAGTATCTCACATTTGCCATGCTTAGTACGTTTCGATTACCTCAACGAGTGCAGCACTTTTAACGGTATTTTAGCCTTATAATTGTTTGCCTATACCAACATGTACCTAAGTTCGATGATTGCGTAAAAACATAATTATAATTTAAACTACGTAAGTATGTTTCAAACAGCATAAATATAAAGCGAGTAAAATGTTTGCCCCACCTACCCTTAAGTGAGGGTCAAATGGTAAGCATATCTGCATATAATTGAAATAATAAATTCTCCGGGTATGTTTATGTTGCTACAGGCATAAGCTCGCGCGGTTTTAAGCCTTAATTAAGCACATATGAATGGATATAAACGTCTGAGAACACTTACGGTTGTATACGAGTACTGTATTCGGGCCTATTGTTTAGAAGGGTAACATTGTACATACATATGTTATTGCGACGTGTGTTTTATATAGTTAGAGGTAAAAAAGTATTTTGTTGACAGAATCATGTTAAGTTTACCAATACGCATCGAGGTTACAGCTTAAACTTCTTCCTAAAATAAGGCTTTAGAATCAGGACCATATTAAAAGTAAAAAAGGAATCATGTTGCATTGACTATGCAAGTACGAAAATAAGGATTGTTTGAAAAATTCTGTAGTCCAATATGCTTTGCGGATTGCCAACCTTGCTCATAATTCTTTCAACTTTATCATCTTCAGTCATACAACTCCATGCGACTGCACCCTTAGGAATTTCCCAAAGATTTCTACCGTAATCTGTCGAAAGCAGCCTGCTTTGTTGGATTTATTGCAACCTTTAAGAAATCGTCAATTTACTTATAAACAATTTAATCGTTCCGAAATCAAAATTTCGCCATTACTTTTACATTGAAGTAGCACGAGATTAAATAAAAAAATCTCGTCATTTCAATACGAACAACTGCGAGTATTTTTTGTCGTTTTATACAAAGCGTTTTTATAAAAGTCGACAGATCTAGTAGGTCAACAGACGCCAAGTGAGTTATAGAAATTTGCTTTAGCCTTTTACTAGCAGGGTTATCTTTGTCGCACGCTTGAACAACCAGCAGCTCAATGAATCAAGTACCAAGTGTACAGTTTTCATACTAAAGTATTACCTGAATATTTCGTTACAAGAAGGAGTTTTAATCACGTAATGCATTTGTTTTATTGTTTACAAGGTTTTGTCTTTATCTTTCCATATAAAACTGTATCAGTATTTTTATATCTAAAATATCTTCAGAAATACCTAAATATATTAGTGAAAAGTGTAATAAGAAAAGTGATTTTTTAAATATTTGCAAACAAACAAACATAAATGCATATTATATTAAGGTCGCTGGAAGGACGCGGTAGAAGCTAATCTACATTGGACCGTGTGACGGACAAAATCTCGTTTTTAGGCCAAGACTCAATTTGTGTCACTGAGTTATTGGAGTAAGTATGTAAATACAGGGCGGAACGAGAACCTCCTTGACGTGAGTAAATTAAACGCAAATGATACACGAGTGCGCATTACGTATATCATATTAAATTACTTATAAGCTTGTTTACCGACGACGTCTAAATGTAACATTGTATAATTGAAAAGCATCTATTTGGAGCGCAATAACCACGCGTTCGCCACAAACTGTTATCGCTAAAAGGTACTTTAAATGCAAATCGCAACAAAGTTCACAACGCTCGCTGCTGCAACCCGCAATTTATATTCACGGGTGATTTACACGCTCATATCATTTTTGAGCCTTCTGTTCTGAGACGTTGCTGCGATCTCATTGAAATCACTAGATATTTTCGCAACTGAATACATAGATTGCTTGCTTGTTGTAGGTCAATATTTCGATGTCGTTTGTTGTTCTATGTTAAGAAAGAGTTGAAAAAAGGTCTAGCTCAATTCAGACTCAATTCGTTTCCACTATATGTAATATATGGGTTTATGGGTCTAGTGAATGAATAACGAGATATTGAGTAATGTAGGATTGAGAAATCACAACCGTGTAACATTTTTGTTTTGAAGATTTTTATTATGATCGTTTTTGAGAAGTAGGTAATACCTGTGGATGGCATTAGTAGCTCATCAGCCTGTTTTTTCCGCGATACGAGCTATTTGTGAATCTCTATTCAATACACAGTAAGGAAAAAATACGGCAAAGCAATTACGGAGAGTGTATTTATAGATTATACCCAAATGACTTGGGTGGTGATGCGTTACATTTAATGCCTCCAAGCGTAACACAACAGCTTTTCTGAGACATTCTCGTTAATATGATAAATTCGCCACTCGCTTACCCATACAACATATATGAAAGATCGATGAAACTGAAATCGTCATCAACGGTAACCTAATAAACCACCAAGAAACTAAAGTTACTTGCAGTTTCTTTTAATCCCTTTTAAAATAGTCTAAATGAAAATATAGGGTTAATTTACTATCTAGAAGAAACAGCTGAAAGGAAAAACCTAAATGAGTTTTACTGCGACTGCTAATTGCTGATTTAATTGGTATTTAAAAGCACTAGTCAAGTCTTATTGCAATTTATTGCTTCTTATTAATTACAAGTAGCAGCTGTATGGGCTAGAAGATTATATACATAATATGTATCTGATCTAACTACCGAATACTCGTATTTCATATAGTATGTAGTATAGTATAATTTCAGTCCGCCATAGGTCAATGTGGTGGATTATGCCCAGAGCTTTCTAAGTCGTAGAAGAGGCCTTGTACAATAAGACGTATAAGGACTTTCATACCAATTGTAATACGCTTACCTATCTACTCATGAGTGATCACACTCATATGTTGGGAATGTAATAAAAAACAAACCAGCCAGCCACATCTTTAATATAAAATATTCAAAAAGTCTTTAATTTTGACAAACTCATTTGTCCGTTATTTAACTTCACACATTACGGGAACGTTGACGTGCGAACATTATATCTCGCATTCTCGCGACTGATGTAATAAATACGTCATGCCGAACTGCTGGGAGTGATATAAAAGCGTGTCAGCCATCGGGCCGCTCCCCCGGGACGCACCGAAGTGCTGAGAAAAGCGGACAAGTTTGTGAGATTTAACGAGTTCGACGCTATAAGGTGGGCATCATAATGTCGAAGATGTAGTCTTCAGTAGTTATTTTTCTTAGTTGCCCTTGACTGGAGTTGGCGCAAACTTAGGTGATTCTGTACTCTATTAACGTGATGGTAAGTATAGTATGCTGTGCATACATAAATAGATGGTTGTGTTAAAAGTTGAACAGGTTTGCAGATTTTATTTTTATAATATATAATTTAAAATAATTGTCCTAATTCAAAATACGCATGGATTCGTATTTATAAACGAAGCCATGAAAACGTATAATAGTTATGATGTAGGCATTGTTGTTTATAAGATAATTAAGAATATAAAGTCCACTGCGTGATATTTTATATATCAGTTAGTATTAAGACAGAGTTCAGACAGGATCAAGTTGGTGACGTCGCCTTGGGGAGTGCTTCGCGCACACAAAGAGCTTTGGACGTGTGATATGGCAGTCGAGATAAACCGAACGAGCCACTCTATAAAAATATCTTATAAACAAGAATGAACACGGATTTTATAAAATAATTTGGAATATTTGTATGAATGTACCCCATTAAGAATTTTCAGCACGTCCCTTTGTCTAGAACAAGAATAAATTGTATAATTTCTGAGAATTTTCACCGTAGCGATCCGGTTAAAATCCAATTGTATACAAATTGTTGTTTAGTTAGGGCCAGGGGACTTATTTTAGGACTTACATTGAGCTGGGTTTAAATAATGACCGGATTTTTGCCGAAGAAACACAGCGAAAACGGTTTAAGGAATTCTGCTCCGGTGGAAATTGTCGTTTTAAGTTTGGGCACTGAGCTAATATAGATAAAATGATGTCTTGAAACTTCGTTTTGTCATGGCGGCAGCTTGACTGCAAACACTTTTAAGTGTGGTCATTATACTTTACGTTTACTTTGATAACGGGTAATTAAACATCAACATAATGTGAAGTGCCTTTAGTAAATTACACCGAAATTAAATAGGATCGCCTATTGTTTTTAAACTACACGTTTTACCTACATAATACTTTTTTAATTAAATATAATTTTAATTATTTGACATGGTTCTCGTATAATCATTTCATTACACGTGTGCAATTTTCAATTTATTATAATTAAAATTATGTAGGTAGAGCGACACTGTTACTGGAAATAGATTTGCTTGATCAAGTTGGTATTAAAGTTGATACTTTGAGAATGAATTCTGTAAGTTTACCGGACACTACGATTTATAGTTAGAACTACCCTAGAAATACTATAGTTAGAACCCTTCCTAGAACTATATTTTCATTTTTAATAACATCACACTAATTGCCATTCCTTTTATTTTTACGGAAGCTTAAATGAATGACTTGTAATAGAATTATATTTTGGAAGCAACATTTTAGACCATTTCGTGTTTATTTTAAGCATAAACTTTTTTTTATGGTTCATATTTTAGCAATGTCTAGAAAGGTCATAAACATTTGTAGATAATATGTGTTTAATGTAAAGTGCTTTAGTGTGTTAGAATTCCTATTATAAAAGTCTTCGCTCCGTGTAAAGCTTTGAGCATAAAATAAATACCCATATGTAATCTCAAGACGTCACTTTAAACTTTTCACAAGGAAAGATGCGAGACTGTGCTATGAAAATTTGGCGATAAAATTTCCCGTTGTCTCTAGCTTTTACGACTCGGCTTTTATGTGTTCAAGTATATAAAATATTATAATGTTAGGGATATTTATGTACTTATCGATGCGGAAATAACGCCTTCATACACCGTCTTCAGTCCCCATGGGATTTCATTGCGGAACCCATAAAATGTCATTTCCATCGATCTATTTTAAGTCTTCGTCATATCAGAGGCGCCGACCAATATTAATAGGTTATCTTTTCATCTTTATTTCTTGTATCATTAACTAGATACCTTATTATGATGATATTATTTTTTGGAATTATGGTGATTTGCTCAGATCTGATACATTCGATATAATCAATTAATTAAGAGGTAATGTTATTAAATATTTTCTTGAAGAACTATCATGTAAGATTTTTCTTATATTATTCGATTTGTATCCACTCACATAGCAACCACTATACACAATGTTGGTCAAACTGTTAAATGAGCTCACTTAATGGTAACTACTACAAAAATCCAACTGCAATAAGAATGGTGGGACAATAAAATTTATTAACAATCTACAAATTATTGCATATAATAGAAACCGTACTGAATGACATTTCAATATTTCGAATCACTTTCCCAGTGGTTGAAAGTGTGAAATTAATCTACGTTAGAATGCTGAGTAGGAATCCTTTTAGAATCGTTTGCGCGCTTTTCACTTGCCTCGGTATTGGTTCGCGGTTCTCATGAACGTTGCACTGAATAAACAACCGCTACGATTTGCTCCGGCAAAGCTTAACTCTTTTTGTGCCTGTTAATGCAAAACGCAAACAGCTCCGAGTTAAACAATTTTTGATCTATTAGAAGCGAACTCTAGTAGTTAATAGTGTTCTTTATCGCATCACCGGTTTGTTTGCTGTTAGTTTTTCCTTGAAAAAATAAGTAGAATTAGTAAGAGTTTATTTAAAATTGTGTTATTTTACTTTGTAGAGGATTTTATGATTAAATAACACAACATAAGTTTTAGTAGAACTCGGTGACCTGATTCGAATCTTGTTATTATGGCTGTATGTTTACAGAAGTAGATTGGTATTTATTTACTTTGTTCGAGATTGCGGATATATTATTGTAAATACATATTTCTGGTACCATTAGTGTTCTATAAATATATCATATTCCTCATCCCGTAACCTTTTCATTGTATTCACTGAACGATGCTAATGTTTCCCGGGCATGATGCGTTGTCTTAGTAACCAAATCCTCTGTCAATATCCTTCTCCATAATACCGAGTAAAATCAAAACGAATAGAAAATATTTTCACTCCAAACCGTTTACATTGTAAAACATGTTTATCTATACGAAAACGTTCGCTGAAACATGAACAATTTTCCCCGTACTTTGTCCTGTAAGTATGTAAATTTTGTTCCAAAGAGCTTCGTGGCATATCACAAGGCAAATTGAATGTAATTTAGCCGTCATAGCATCGATGATGGGAGGGCGCAAGGCGTGACATATGCATAATTTATCAAAGGAAGGGTCGCGGGAACGTTATTGCCTATGACTCGTGGGATCACAGTGATTTATAGTGGGATTCTAATCCGCGTTGCTCCCTTCTGAGGCTTTCATTAGCGATACATCGTCATTAGCTACGTGCTAATACAGCTTGCCTCCTCAGAGGATTAATGTTGTATTAATTATTGAGTTCACAAATGTATTCCTTGCATTATTTATTATTATTTAATAGTTTACGATATAGATTATTATGCCGGATATTTAGATTATTGCTCATTTATACATATATTGTCGTCTTTTGCAAAACTAGGATTCTTGAAAGATATTCCAGCAATTAAAAAGTACACCAAATCGTTTATAAAGTAGTTGTAGTTTAAAGAGGTTGATACTTGAAGGGGCTTAGTTTTACAACCTTCGGCCGGTGCACAATGGTAGCACCATTAGCTCAGAAATCGAAAAGAAATTAAATTTTCTATCTTCCCTTGTCGATACAATTGTAAAATTTCGCAAAGCGTAATTATCATCCACTTAATGCAGATTGTGGGTGTTAATCAGCAACGTTGATCCCTTACCCCCAGACAAGACATTTAGTTGTTTATCGAACCAACTTGCAAAAAAAAGTTAATCTCTGACCTTTAACAAGCATCGTTTACGCGGTTAAATGAGAGCAAACTTTTATCAGGTTAAACTTTATAGTTGTGCGTAATTTGTTTACATTAAAGGGCAAGTGTCCTGTTAGCGTTTTTTGCTAGTAAACAGGTGAGCGGGGTCGTGCCGTATCTAGCTGCCATCGACACCTACACTCATGTAGTCAGGTTTATTTTGTTAGTAAGTGCTTGGCACGCACCACATATTTGCCATTACGAGACTTTAAAACTTATGAATATTAAAAAAAATGTGACGGACGATTTTTGTTTTTTTATTTATTGAATATGTTTTATGGTAAGTTAGCGTCGTGTTACTTTATATTGATTAGCAATTTTATTACTTACTTGCATCTATAAAATAAATTAGGAGTCAAACCTTATACCACACGTAGCGCCGGTCCTGTACGTGTCTATTGGATCCATGCGATTGTAATTTTATTATTGTAACAAAATAATTCGTGTTTTATTCTGTTCAAGTTCTAGTGACATAACCGCAGACTATAATTCACACAGGATACTTTTTGCTCAATTTTCTAGTACTTTCCACGCAAACAGAATTACGGGAACAGCGCATTTAATAAATGTTTGAATTTGAAGGAGTGATACATGGCTTAAAAGCACTTAAATGTCAAGTTGCAAAACTACATTAAATAAAATAGGAACTTTATAAACGAAAAATAAATCTAATGGTTTGTTTAATATGCTTTGTGTCTTTCTTAAGATTAAACAAAATTAAAGTGATATCAATATCTTCATAAATATTGTACTTTAATAATTATATTTCTGTTGTTCAGTAACGTTGTTCTGTTGTTTCTTATCACAGTACAATAAATTGTAATCAGTAAAATGAAATGAACTATAAGCACCCGAATATAGCGTAATTTTTGTCAGCTATTGATCCCCTATCGCGCTATAGCACATCGGGGATAGTAACACTTACCTAGAACATTGTGAACTGGATCGGGCGAGGGCGTTACGGCTTACAGCCGCTCTGTGGCAATAAACCGGATCAATGGCGACCACGCTGTCACATTTTGGTTCGGAGATGAAAACGATTCCGCCGGCGGGCATCCGCGCAACCTTAATGACGAGAGAAAATTACGTGGAACGCTTTTGTTCCAACATTATATACGAAATTTCAACGGGATTTTCTTCTTTCGTGTCGATATTGCGTTATTTTGTAGGGGGTTTTATTAATTTTCTATTAGATTTCTTACTAAAAGATTTGTAAGTCATGTTTAGAAATAATTCTACTTTATGAAAAATAAGTTATTTTAGTAATTACGTCTTATTAAACTCTTCATATTTCGCTTTGCTGTGTTTTTTTTTTTGTTATTTTTATTTGCGTTTGCCTTAGTCACTTTGAGATTATGCCGGCCCTTGCTGTACCTGTGGTATATAAAAATACAACATTATAAAGATAAGTAGTCGGAACAACTGAATCGAAATTAAAAATAAGTATACAGTCAAGATGAAATATCACCAGTTTTATTTTTTGTCTCTTAAGAGAAGATTAAAACTTTGTGAAAAACCAGACAACAAACAAAGAGCAGTTCTATGCGAAATCTGCCGGGAATTTTCGTGGTTAAAAAGTATATTTTGAACCCAAAAATGGGTAACGAAACGTTCCATTTTTGAAATTCAATGTTCATTAGTCGATAAACTACCGGTATACGTAATAGATGTTAATACGTATAAAGTATTTTGCAAACGAGTGCTGATTTTCCCCAGCTGGTAAAAATTGCATAATTAAAAAGGTTTTATTAATTGGAATTATGCTGCTGGCATTTAATGAGGGGTCCTGGCAAGCGAGAAAGTACGTTCGAAATTAAAACTAAATTTTTAAATGACTTTTTTCTTCTTTTAGTCTACTGCCATGAAGAGAACGTGCAAGTTGAAAAGTCGTTTTTGAATTTAGAGTTTTCTGAAACATGAGTAAGTATAATACAAACTATTTATTAAAATGAAGGATTTTTAATTTCACTTTTAGTGAATTGTGTTAGCTTTTGTATTAAAATTAGACAACTTTATAGAGATTGAGTCCAATTACTATAAGTCCTGAGACCTAAATTCGAGGTATTCAACTGTTTTGTGGGTTGTCGAAATTGATTCTATCAGAACAAAACTAGTTTCGAAGTCTGAGTTTAGAAGGTTAAGATGACCTACAAGATAACGAGTCTGAGGCCAAAGATTTTCATGATAAGTCAATGCCGATTTATGTTATTGATAAGTTGTTAATTTTATCTGTTCTTAATGCAAAGTTATATTTGATTTCTTCTTCTTCTTCTTTGTTTCATGTAGTATTGGGCCGAGAAACAAGCAACTTCATTTTCTAAATACTTATAAAATACAAAGAGGTCAATGAGCGTTAAAGATTTTTGAAAATAGGGATGAAAAGATGTTCTTATTTCCAGGTTTTAAGCAAGGAGGTGAGGTTGCTTATATAAAACACAAAAAAGCACTCACAATACAATGACTTCTCAAGAGTTTTAAATAGCATAATTTAGATAGCTCTCACTACCCGTACTAAATGATTGTGGTATTTGACGTGCTCCGAGTTAATACTTTACAGAATGTAACAACTATTTATGTCACAATATGAACATATTGCGTGACTTGTTTGCATTATTACGTCCCTAGTATAAAACAAGAACCCTTGTTGACACCCGCCCGTACATTATCATTTCCGCCACGTAATTATAACTTACACGGTAGTTTGCTTTCAATTTGCCTCTTCAACAATAGGAGATTATATTACTCCATGGAATTTTAGGCCCAATTTAATAACGACCGAATTTCCACCGTATATTGTGTACAAAATACAAGAGCAGTGACGTCATTATCATTCTTTTCACTGTATTCGATATTCAAAAATATTAAAAGATGATTCAATTGAGGCGTATAGCTTCGCGCAGCATATTTTAGCTATTTTTAAATTAATATGGCCAATTACAGTTCTGTGTGTTAGTCAATGCTTCTTGAATGTGTTTACCACTAACAACAAATTAATATTGAACTGTGCCTTGAGGTAAACCATTGTCCACCCGATTACCGGATTAGTATGTGTACTCACATTTGGCAAGCTTAAGATAGACCGATAATATTGTAAATAGCCAGTAGTAATTGGAACACTGACGTTAAAGACTCAGATAAACTGTTTTCAGCTTGAGGATAATAAAGATTTATTACAATAAATAAAGATGAAAATAGCATCTAAATATAAAACACTCGAGGAAAGTTATTAAAATATTTGTTAAATTTTCCTCCATTATGCCAACAAATTAATACAAGAGTACTATAATGGAGCAATACAAATATACGTGGGTGGTTCGGAGTGTGATCCGTCCTCTCCCGTTATTACCGCGTGGGATTCAGCCACCCTCCTTTCCTCTCCAAACGCAAACCGGAAAACCCGAATTCAATGGGTTATCGTTGAAAATTGAGATTTCAAAAGCGTGCGATGTTTTTGCACGTTATCTTATTTTTGCAGATTTCGCCGCGAGCTGTGAGGCGAATTTTGTGGGGAAATATTTACACAGAGATCGACTGCGGCCCTCGGTCGTAGGTGAGCTATGTTTGTACGTTTTATTCATTGGATAAAATAATTTCAATGACGAAGGAGGTTATATTGCTCAGTAAATTATAATATGGATTTTTTTGAAAGGGCAATATTTGGGTTATTGTTTTTAATTGGAAGTTTTGTTTACTTAGACGAAATTCAACCTTTAAGTTTTAAGCATCGAAGAAGTAATTTGGTTGTAGAGTAGCATTTGAATAACCACAGACCATCAACCCATTTTATTTATAATTTTAACCGTTATTTTTTTGTATAGATAACTCTTCCTCTTATGCCGGAAATGCTTCAGATGTAAATAGTGCATCGGTCCATAACAGCAAAGTTTGGTTAATTACTAAACTAGTAAGATTTAAAATAATTGTACTTAAATTTATTTTATTTACGATATAAAAATGACCCATACGTAACACCCAAAGATTGCAACGGTTAAAATATGCCATATAAAAGTATCCTCAAAAATAAATAAATCACCCACATTATCCAGTCGCAGCTTTTCGCAATAATGGCTCGAAAAACCCGTCGCCAGATCCCATAACTTCACATAATTGATTGCATAAACAAAACGACCTCATTTAATGTTTCACGTGAATATTTTGAAGCACGACTTTATAAAATATCTCGCAGGGTTTCAGACGTATAACATGATATACAAAGTAAGCTTATGTTGTCTGTATATTGTATACAGCGTAACGTGCGACACGAAACGCAAAAACACAACGCCATTTTGTTTTGGTTAATTAACGTTGAATTGTCCCAACTCTCTTGGGCTCTTGTACAGACGGAGATGTCGGCGGGGAAATTATTTATTTAGTTTTTTTGTATGTCTGACATCTATCGCATTCGTTGAGGTATTTTTTGTTTAAAAATTCGCTTGAAAAATATTTTGTTTCACTTGGTTTTTTTGCAACAGTCATATTATGACATACATACGTAGTTACTTTATAGTATTATATTTAAAGGATAGTCGGTTTTTAGTAAAAAATGTAAGAACTAAACTAATTTAGCATTACAATACTTAATGCTGAAAAACATTGATGTATTGAAAAATAATGCGAAAAACAGATACCAATGTTGATTGTGATCAATGACCAGAATTATTTTGTTGTTTTGGTATGCGAGGAGGCGGACAAAAGGGATTTATAGTGTTAAATGAGTAGTAGCGGTGACGGCCGCGAGCATCCCAAACATTCGAACGAAAATAAAGAATCTAGTAAGGAACGATTGTTAGCAACCAGGTAGTCTAAGGATATGGGATAAGATCAGTATGTGTGCATGCATTTAATACCCCAAATATTATAGTAAGCCAATTTAACTCTTATTAAAGTACATACTGAGTCTATAGTGGGTTAAAAACAAGCTAGTTTCCATACACTCTTGTTTATTATTACTCAGTGCGAATTCTTTGCGTATTTTATTATGGCGTTCAGTTATAGGTGCAGTGACGGCTGAGTTATCGGGATAGGCTCTACATTATATTAAGCCGGTTACCCAAACTTCAGTAGATATTTCCTCACGTTCTGGTAATATTATAGAGAGGAAAAGAGCACTGTTAAATACTTCGTTGGAAGGAAACAGTCGAGTCAGCACGTACACAGTACACACTACGGCTTATAAAATTATGGTGTTGTAACCCAATTTGTTCCTTTGTCGTAGTACCGTACAACAAATAATATCCTTGTAGTTTTGTTGCGAGACTGGAAGCATCTCTAAAAGGATCCATTTATATGAAAATGAAAAAAAAAATTGAATCCCTTAGAATGCTCAACTATTTCGATTCAGTTATTTTTTTATCTACCACCCGGTTCGGAAAGCGGTTTTCATTAGTCAAGAACTATGACTGTGTCAATCCCGTCTATGTAAGGGCTAATAAGTGATAACTTCCCCTTTTAAACGACGCGACGTTTAAACAAGTGAACATCAAAATAACCACAAACATTATATTACAATTTCGCTTTTACCTCGACAAAATAATAATAAGAAATATACTTCTAAGGTCACCATTCGTTTTTATTTCTTCAATAAAGTTAGATACAGTAACAATACAATTGTTGTAGATATATTTTCTATTAGTAGAAATAAAATGGGCTTACGGTCACAGCAATATTTCATGTGTGCTACATTTTACGATGGACCGTATAAATGATGACGTAAGTTGATATACCTGGACCATATAAATGCAGTAAAACAGTAGTCAACCAGAATTCATTCATTATCTTGCCCTATTTACTTGAGTCATTTCAGTTCTGACCTATTAGTTGGAAATACATAGTAAATTGAAAGCTGTGTTCAATTTGAATTTAGAATTTATTGTGGCTGGATCAGGCTTACAATTAGGATAATAGAATAATTATTCAGATTCGATTTTTTACGTGAGGAAGCTTTGAATTCCATTTTTGATTCAAGTTTATTATCAGCTGTTTTAGTGCTGACGTGGTTGGATAATATTTTTTGTGTCATAGTACGTAATAGTTTCGAGTATAGGGCTTTGATAAAAAATGTGATGCGGGTAGAGAAGCCTTGCCTGGTAGCTAGATGATGCATGCTTTTATATATGGACTTTAAATTATTGCTTGTGTTTTCCAATAACATTTTTAGTTTGTGATTTGAATAGAAAATGGTTGGTGTTCCTAAGAAAGAAAATATTGCTTCGATGATAAAGGTTAAAGAATATAGTTATAAATATTAACATTTAATGGATAATATTACTCACAACTTTCATATAATATTTGTAAGTCGTTTTACATAAATCTCCTTTTACAATAATTAAAATAAAACGGTTTGGTATAAAGTATAATTGGAATTTATATCGGCGAAATTGAGTAATATTTTATTTAAATTTAAATTCTGTTATAAAAAAGGCGTGAGGTGAAAACTGCATTTTTGTCGGGTGTTATATTGTGACCTATATATTTCGTAGGCTATCGCCACTGAGTGGATTCGATCAGCAGAATATTGAGAGCCGATGAGCGCTCGAGATTGGGGGAGAAAACTTAGTTAACCCAACTCGAGGTTACTGATTAACGAACATTATTAAAATGAATTCGTTGATGGCAATTAAGATTCAGTAATGTCGTTTCAAAAGTTTGCCTGTTACATTTAAATAGAACTACAGGAGTACTTCGGTGATATAAACCTGAGTTTTAGTTTGAGCTAGAACCTCGAGGTCGACTGCAAAAGTGCTGGGTTGATAGTGTCAAAGAAGTTGGAAGAGTCAATATTATTAAGGATCGGAGTGTATCGTGTAGGAGGATAGAAGTAAGCACCGAAAGTAAATTTATGCTGTGAAATACGTTTCAGTATGTAATTATCTGGTTTAGAAAAGTACTATTTTTAGTTCCAGGTATGAAACCCCATACAATAAAAAGCCTTCGTTAACCATGATAGTGGTGTATGTGGTGGCTTTCACGTATTTTGGTAATTGTGAATAAATGAAGATTAATTATTTTAATTTCGTTGTGCCCCAAGCTGCCCTTGTGAATGTGCGGTGAAATTTTAACTCCATTGTGCAATACAGATAATTTAAAACCATTGTGATAGTGATTGCAAATAAAATAAAACCGTACAATTCTGACAGACTGTGGCTGGAGTTTCCTATAAATAAAGTGCGCTATTAATTTTAAATACCGCATTACGTTAAACCGGTGACGGGATTTAAAAAAAGAAAGGTGTTGTTAATAAAATGATTTAATAATTTAAACTTGTATTAAATATAACTTACAAAACGTATTACAGAATAGACCAAGAATATTTGGCACACTGTTGAGCCGATACATTTCTTTGGTTTCACATTAGTGGTAGTGTGACGAGACTAGTTTTTATTAACACTAAACAATGTGGTCAATTTATTTTAGCTAATAAATATTACTTAGAACTACGTTAAATATATTTTATTTTAATAGGCAAGAAATAAACTATACCAGTCGTTAACTTTAAACTTAATAATTTATTTTCTGCAATTTCAACTAACTTATGTAGGTATGTGGCAGTATCATCGTACTGAAATGAACCCTTATTTACAATTAATTGTTAATTAAATTTCCTAACTATATAATGAATTGTTATCGTTATCCTAAAATGAATTTTATATAAAACATCAATGTGACAGACCCAGAAATTGATGACAGTCGGTTATTAGGGAAATGTTTGAATATTTAAAAAATACAATTAGATTAAATTACAATATATTCGAAGTCAATTTACTGAAAATTATACATGAAACTATCACACAACGACGCTTGATTTTAATAATTTATGATTTTATCCGGTTTATTGTACTCGGAAATATCGTCCGATAAACAGTTACAAACTCAATTATTAATTTTTATTAACCTATTATATCTGATATTAAGAAAAAAATACTAAGCGTCATCAAAAGACTAATAAATAATTAAATTAAAGTCATATTAATATATGTCTTGTTCCTATTACCGGCTTCTCGTCATTTACCGGGACATTTCATATTATATCTAAATTTGGCATAATCGTTACAGGTTCACAAACAAGATTATTAAAATTAAGGGTATTTACGAAGATACCCTTTCATGACCCATTCTATTTGGCACACGAAGTACATTTGGCATGAGATTACAACTACTTCACAACTTTCTTCACTTAATTTTGTAATTATATTACAAGGTTTCCCAAGAAAACTGTATGTGAAATATTAGTACATATCTGATACATTAGTAATAAATAGGTTTTTACATGCCCATCACAAATAAATAACGAACTACACTTAATGTCTTTTTATCATTAGATTTTGTTCTGGGGACCTGTCGATTTATATACTTTCTCCAGGATACAAGAAGTCATAGTATCTCGACTAGACTGAAAGATATGAATTATTTACAATACAACAATATCATTTGGAAACTCGCAAACATTAAACGTCGATCCAAAGTTTTCAAACAGCAATCTACTCATCCGAATAATATCTTATCTGCCAGCGATTTTCAAACACGTTTTACCTAGTGATTAATATAACGTTGTTCGAAACACTTATTATTATTAATGTCAGTATCGTGATTTGGCACAAATACATGCTTAGTTTGTAGTTCGTTTTCACCCATTAGATAATTCGTCCGCACCGTCACCACAGAGGATGGTTTTTCATACATCGCTAGGCGGCGAGGCGGGCGCCGGGCGCTAGTGCAGCTGACTCTTTGTACTGAACCCATAGTGAAGGTAAGGAGAGCCGGCGCCGTCCCTCGTGCTTCCCGTGCCCGTTCCCCCACCAGCACTGCCCGGGCACTTCAGCGCTGAATGCAACTCTGAAGCCATCTCCGAACACAGTGAGGCCTGATGACACAGAATTGACGGTAGTATTTGTATTGTATAGGGTCTAATCTACTTAGAACAACCGTACCTCCTCCTTCTGCTTGCAGCGACCGAAGAGACGCATGGAAAAATATCAAATTGTTTGTATTAAACTCTCTTAGCGGGTGGAATAGTCTACATTCTAACATACTTTATACAATGTCTAGATTATTTAATTACTAGCTTGGACTCAAGTCTATCGTAGGTATATTCTAAAAGTGCATTCCAATGAGTGAATAGTACCAAAACCTAATATACGGAATATGCGACTCACTAGCGTCTACTTGAAATAAAATAAACAGTTTACCTAACTTTAAAAGTAAACCTAGAACAAAATAAAACTTGTATTATATAATTAAAAAATAAAACAGTAATAAAGAGTTAACGGAATTAAAAGAAAACGATGTTAATAAATTACATTATATGCGTGACACATGCGTTTGAATGAAACCTATTTAACCAACTGTATGGATTTGACGCTAATTACTTTCAATCATTAGTAGTATACCTCAATGATACAGATATAAAATTTAAAGTAACACAGTATCATTTGCGCGCTGTATATAAAATATAAAAGAAGTCATCAAGTCTCGTAAGATATCAAATAAGAATCGGCTATAACTCACCCGCTCGTCGACGGCGACCTTACGCGATTTCCACACGAACTCGCAGACAGCGATCACGCACGCGACTCCCATCCCGCCCATCAGTACTACGAACACGCCGCCCACGTTCGCCAGGCCCAACTCGTTTGCCGTCGAAGACGATTTCGACGTATCATCCTGGTATATTGAAAATGTCCACGGTTACACTCGAGGGCCCGTGTGTCACCGTAATGTTATTTACACCTAAATTTAAACGCAATTCTCTATCCGACGAAGGATGACAGCAAAATAATTGAAATAGAATACGTTGTCTGTTTCAAATAAATTGGTTGTCGTATAGGTCGGGAATAAAGTTTGTTCGAGTTCCGTCGATGTGGTCGGAACTTTTCTTTGTTAGGTCACACTATTGTTGTGAGGCTAACGAGAACGATATTCAAAGCCAATGGCGGAGGAAAAAACGAAATATAGATTCACTTTTAGTTCAGAAAATTAGGTCAAATACCGAGAACTAACTTTGTTATATTAAAGAACTCAGTAGAAATGACTCTTGCCGAAATATTTCATTGAAAACATGATTCATATATTTTTATTTTCCTTCATACTCTTTTTAGAAAGTTAATATTAAAAATATATATTTTGAAATAAAACTAATTTCATGGTCTGCCCCGTGACCCCGAAAGCTGTAAATCAATCGAAACGACGGGAAGTTCAAAAATTTAAAAATTAAACCGAATCGCTACAAAATCCGTAATAATTATTTCAATGTGTAACATTCGCGTAAATTGAAAAAAATAAAATATTTTGTCAACTTTAATTTGTAATATCGATTTAAAGACTCAGTTAAGCTTAAAATTTGACACCTCTCGTAATTTCAATTTCATTCCAATGAAAACATCGCAATTAATTGGTTCTTTCTGATTTAAATTAACACGAAATCAATTATACAACTATTCGTTAATTTATTCGAGCAATTCAATTTGTTTTTTTTTTGTTTTACAAAAATCCCTTCTACTCCTTTCGAAGCTGAATAACGAGATTCCGGTTATTCTACTTACCCTACAGGATCCTCCGCCACGTTTTTCCTTCCACCATTTGGTTTTGAGAATGTGCAATTTTCCTTCCTCTTGCAGTTTCAAAACAGCTCCGCTTATAGCAGTACGATACGGAGAATCTACGAAATAATGTCAAATGAACTCCTATTTTTAAAATTTTGAAATATTGGCTGCACCAGGTAACTGCTAAAGAAAATACACACATTTTGCACAAAAAGGTCACGTGCACTTGTAGATTATTAAACTTTATAATGAAGGTTTGCAATCTCTTTTCAACGAAATGTATGAAAGTTTCCTCGTTAGTTTATTAAACTACATTTTCAAGAATACGCTTTGTTGAGCAACATCTTAACGAAATATTTGTAAAAGAAATTTAAAATTGTCGCGACCTAGCAGTAAATTCAAATGCAGCCTCCGTGGCGCAGTTGGTTTGACGCCGCCTGTGAAACGAGAGGCCGCGGGTTCGATCCCCGCACCGAAACAAATATTTGTGTGATCCACAGGTATTTGTTTCGGGTCTGGGTGTTTGTGAGACCGAGAAGTCTCTCGTAGCTTCTGATACCCACGACACAAGACTCGATCTTAGTGTGGGGTCAGGACTATGTATGTGACTGTTGGGTGTATTTATTTATTTATTTATTTAAACAATTTACGGTCCAGGATACTAGAATATTTTTTTCAGATGCTTGTAATTACACCAAAAAAATGTGTTGTCTTTAGATAGAACAATTGGAATGTATAATAAAGGATTGCATAAGAAATAATAACAACACACAACTTATATATCCAACTGAGCTTTTGACAAGTAAACGTCATATGAGATACAAATGTAGCACATATTATTATATATCACTTACTTGGCGGCATAGCAATTCCATATCCTTTAGAGTCGAGCATTCCTCCGACTTGCGTGAGGTCGCAGTTTCTCTCCACAACATATTCTATGGTAGTTGACTCCATCAAGTACGCATATGCCCCCTTCCCCCGCACCACACGCTCCTCGCCCTCTTTGTTAGTGGTTGCGAATACAGAGGGACGAGCCGACTCCATAAATGACCACATTCGCTGGTACGTCGAGAAGTTTGAGTCCTATCAAGAGATTAGAGGCTTTGAGTTCAGGTTGTTTCTTGACATACACAGAGAGGTTATTTCAAGTCACAATAGCATTCGTAGCTCTCAGTTTATGTATTCTAACCGCCTTGTTAATAGACAATTTTAAAACCTATTATGGTAATCGAATGTTTTGTCCCTTCCGAACAACTTTTAAATAAGTTTGAAAGAAGAAGATAAAACATTCGATAACTAAAATAGGTTTTAAAACTGTCTATAAACAAGGCCGTTAGAATTTATCTATTATAGTTATATGGTTGTAAAAGTTGTTCAAAATATTAAAACAGTGAATGTAGACTTTGAATATTCGCAAAATTAGATGCAATATAACTATTGTAAATGTAAGAGTCGTAAATAAACGACAAAGTCTGCCTCTACAACATGAAATTAAACAAATATATTATTTAAGTTCAAGTCGCTGAAAACAACTTACTTTATTAAACTTTTATTATTCCATAGAGAGAACGCTGTAGGAATGTGTGCGTAATTATTAAGTACTTTTCAAGGTTAGCGAGACGAAAATCTTCAATGAGAAAACAAAGGGAAAAGCAAAGACAAAAATGAATCTTTTAGATACGCTTTCTTTTTGTGTTGCAACTGAAAATAGAATCCGCTGTTTGTGTATTTCGCAAATTGAATATTGTTTCAACTTTGTCATTTACGTCAGAGGATTTGATACTTAATTTTATATCTATAGGTTTGAAATTATAGTGGTTATTGTAGTCTGAAAAGAATAGGTAAAATTCCTACCCTGAAAAACGCTGCCGTCGAGCCTCCTTTCAGCGCACCATACTTGATCTTTGTTTGTTTAGCGAGATCTTCAGCGCTTTCAATAGGCGAGTCCATTCTTTCGACAGTAAGAAAAGCAGCCAGGTTGGCAGTGTACGATGAAATCATTATTAAGGTGAAGAACCACCACATGCCTGCCACCATTCTCGTCGACACCGCTCTGGTTGTGATATTTCAAAATGTTATTTCTTTTTCATATAAAAATCCGGCTCGATTTACTTTAATAACAAGAAATTGAACGAATTCAGATGGAGGTGGTAAATAATTTATATTATTCAAGAGAGTTCTATGCTCGTAATCCAAAGTTCTAAAGTTTTCAAAGATTTCGCATTCCAATGAATTCGTTCAGATTTTTCAATTAAAGTTAAATCGCACAGTCAGCAAATAATGGAATCGATTTTGTTTCAACTAATTTGATGCAATTTTTTGTCGCAGTTTGCTCAATCGGTTTAAATGCTTACCCGTGTATGCGGGGATTTTGTTAAAGTGCCTAATCCCGTATGGACCGTAAGTATTACTGCAGTCCATACCAGAATAAAAATATTCTAAGTAGTTTTATATGAGTTACACTTCCGCATTTTAGTGGTAACAAAATGCTTGTGAGTTTGTTTAACTAATGGTCTACGTGTGTGCCAGCACCTACATTTAAAAATATCGTGAATGTACTTAGTTTTAATGTTAATTTCTTACATCCTATTTAATAAGTGCGTGTTTGCGTGCATGTGTGCTCTGTATTGGTTTAAATTCGATTCCATTATTTAATAATAAATCTTAATATTAAACACATTTAATAAGCAATTGACTTCACACTATACAAACTTTTATAAATTTAATATAAAATATTTATTCTGTATTATTTTGTTTGTAAAAAAGTGTAATACTACAATAAAATGTGAAATCAATTCTTCTTTACCACTTATCTAGTCGTACTTGTCAAACTTTGATGCAGCAAGCTATGGATACAGTACAAGCAAAAATTTAATTTGGGGTGCACAATACCGAGTATTACTGTACTAGTTATTCAGATAGCAACTAAATCACAAAGTCCTTGAGTAAATGTAGTGGGGTTGATACCCAGACTAGTTAGAATTGCCAACACGTCTCTATTTAAAATGGACGCACAAGGCGGCTACCGATGCTTGAAATTCACAAAGGGCTGTGGTCGCTTTGAAACTAATTAGTGAAAGGGAGTTCTTTGTCCAAGCTCTGCAAATGAAGGCTACATTTCCGTATTGAAATTATAGACAAACGGCCCTTAAACTTAATTTAATTTTGTTGATCGACTATCCTCTAGAACTTCGGGCAACGTCACGGCTGGTTTGATTTGTAAGCACATTTAATTTTATTGTAAGGTTCGCTGGAATTCGGAGTTGTAACCCTCAGAGCGGCTTCGATTGGAACTTACTTCGGTGCGATATCCGAACCTTGCTGCATCAAGGATCCGATAGTGAACCACAGCGAGTTCAACAGAGTGAACTGATTCTCCAGCACCGGCGGCTCGTCTAGACAGTTCCGGGGGCTGTCCCACTCGTACGGACTGAACCTGCGTCCAAACATGCCCTCTCATATGCGAACCTCATTTGGTTTAACGGGCTAATCAATGCAATGATTTCGATGTTTATATCTGGCTAAAACATCGTTAATCAGTACGTTAATCTCTTTGACGAAGAAACCTATTACGGCTTATAATGATATGCTCATTAATTATCTTACGAAAACCCGGTAAGGTTTCCTCTTTACACAACTTCAATGATTTTTAATTAATTCGGATGACTTTAATTCTGCCCATGCTTTACATAAAAACCATCTATTTAACCTTAAAAAGTAATTAGTGGTTAAGATTGTAAGAGCTTTTTATAAAATTAATATTTCTGGACTGAACTTTGTAATGCCGCGCTGTAATTTAATTCAAATTTATTTTTTGTTCTTCTTGTAGACTTCGCTGAGTTCACTGTAGTTAGTGCCAGAAATGAGAACCATACTTAATATTTAAATTATAAAAACCTCAGACTATAGCAACGGACCGAATGTTACTTGAATAAAGAAAAGGCATGACTACAATTTGAGCTAGATTAAGTTTTCATTTCTGGAACGAAACAAGACGACAGTTATGAAGTCTTTTATTAGATCTTGTACTGTTCTCTTAGTTATCTTACTTGGGCAAAAAGTCACAGCTCTGTTGCATTAGAGATCCGATGGCAAACCATAAACAGTTGGCTAGAGAGAAAATATTCTCCAATTTCTCTCCTTCAGGCGAATGTGTTGGATGCCATTCATATGGAGTGAACCTATTGAATCAATACATTTAACTATATGATATTTAACGAATTGAATAGTCAGCGGAACATAATTAATTATCAATTTTACTTTACACTTTTCGTTGCGTGTTTCCTGATTATATTTATTTTGCCATTTCAAAAAATAATATTATGACAACCTCATACTAATGTTAGTGGGGGTGTCTCGAAGGATTTTTTTCCGCAAATGTTAGTTTTATTCTATTACTCCAAGTCCCTTGAGTTTTGCGAACCCTAAATTTATATCGCAGTGGTTGACTTCATTCATTGAAACATAATGTTTTTGTTTCCTTTGGGAATTTGAATTGAAAAAAGAATTCTTTATTAAATCCGAGAAAGAAAGGTAGTCTTAATATAAATTACGAACATTACCTGGCCAATATAAATAGAAGAACAGAGACGCCCAGATATGCAGTTGCCATATAAATCCAGACATCCAAGGACAGCGGCGACAGAAATGAAAACAGATTCGGCGGTTGTTTAATCGGCTTGCGGTACAATACCGAGATGCCGAGGTTCATAAACGGCATCGTGAAGTCGACGACTTGCTCCCTATTCAAACAATATCGATATTAACATACCACAATATTACGAAGTGAATTGATACATGCAATATCAGCAACAAGTAAAATCAACGCATGAAAAACAAAAGACTATCTTGTAAATATTGAGCAACTGCTTCCATAATAACGCTAATTTCGTGACCAAATCCTGTCGTAAACAAGCAAATTATCTTGATAGATTTAAAATCGCATTGACTAAAGCCTCCGTAAATCGATTATACATAGCAATAAATAGGTTTCGTTAGTAGTTATTTGTTAAAGTTACCTGTCGTAAGTAATGGTGAGGTCTGCAATGGCGAGGTCGGCGCGTTGCTCCAACAATTCCCTTATCATTCCGTCCCACTCTTTAGTCTCGCGATTGTACGACCCGTATCGACCGTCAGGAGCCAACTTGAATGTATAATTGAAGCCCAGAATTTTAGATATCTCGTGGATTAGATCGATTGCGTAGCCCTCGAATTGCGCGTTGCCTGTTAACTTTTCGCTGGCCTCCCTCCTCATACAATACGGCGCACTCTAGGGAATTAAAAGATTTATCTTCGTGTACGCACATGTTAAAATGCTTTCAAGAATATAAGAGAAATGTATAATGCTTCTTTGGGATTACATACACATGTTGGGAAGCCATTAAATATTTAGAAGCTTTTTATACAAACACTTTGTGTCTCTTCCCAGAGCCCTGCTATCAAGTCATGAATACGGATACGTCTCGCATGAACGTTCCCTCACTGGGAATATATTTTTACTTTATGCTAGTCTACATAAATCCAAGTTTTACGTCCCGGGGGAACATTCGTATACACATGTACTTTACGATACGCTAATTTTCCTTTTGTGAGCCGCAAGAGAGCAGTAAAATGTATTAATGTGCGCATCTTAGAAGTTGTTTATCGCTTACCAAAATTGTTGTTACAATGAGCGTTTTATTTTGCAGTATTTCCACTATTTGCTTTTGATTCTCGCCGTAGGACCTCGTGTAGTTCACGCCCTCTGAGGAATTCCAAGTTCCCGCCTTCTGTAGCCCGTCTCTTGTTAATTCGATTATATCCAAAGTGAAATCGCTCCTGAATCCTTGATGGTCAAACTTTATCACTCCAGTTAAACCTTTCATTTCAACCTGTTCATTGAAATAAATGGGTTGAATGTATGTCTATTGACTTACAGACTTTATGAATTAGTTGTTTAATCTTTGTGTTAATTAACCGAAGCTTTCATGAGATGAGTTCAGTAGTTTTCATGACATGGAAATTATGTTAATATTCATTACGAGTACAGTGAGCTTTAGTATAACACAAGAGTATTTAAACTGGATACGAATAAGTATGTTCCCGACATTCATTTGCTACGTAATTCAAAATGTTTATTCGTTGAATAAAAGCGTACATTCGAAATTCCGTTCAGTGTGCTTAAAAGAGTTCAGACAACGTATTTTGTCTTTAAAAATAAATTGCTAGAAACTGCGCAACTA
Source organism: Deilephila elpenor (assembly GCA_949752805.1). NCBI lineage: Eukaryota > Metazoa > Arthropoda > Insecta > Lepidoptera > Sphingidae > Deilephila > Deilephila elpenor. The sequence goes on along the minus strand of OX457105.1, from coordinate 7,508,903 downwards.
TGTTGAGTGTTTGAGCGGAGAAGCACGAACGGTTTAAGTTGGTCTTACAATGCCGTAGCTGTTAATTCGTCAGGAACGTGAAGTTGACGCTTAATTTCACTCCGCTGTTCCATTGTTACTCATTGGCATAATGCTTATTTTGTTAAACTGTATTTAGTTATTATTGTTTAAAATATTACAACATCAATTCAGCAAATATCAAATAATATAAAAATGGCTCTCACTTGCTCTATTAGAAAAGGAAAGGTATAGGCAGATAAAAGAAATTGGATGGAGGACTAAGCAAAGTTTACTTACGATTTTCATGTAATTGATGAGACTGTACCCATGGGGCCAAGTATCTTCGGCTTCGCACGAGAGGGGTCTCACGTCGATTTGTTGAGATGTATCTAGATCGTGCAGAGCTTTTGCAAACAAATGTACTGCGTCATACATCAAAGCCGTTTCCGTCTGCGAGAACAAATATTAATGCGACAGCTGTTCGTAAAGATATTCCAACAAGACGAACAAAATAATATCATAAAATAGAACAAAAAGGATTAAGGAATTGGAATTCGGAGAATTTCATACTGTTAGCAACTTTTAGAATAGTTTATCTGTCTGGGAACTCACCTTTATAAACGTCATGTTTTCCTGAAAACAAAAAGCAATTTCATTAAATGCCAGGATAACGTATTGCCAATGAATTATATGAGAGCAATTACTTTCGCGGTTGTGTGCCCCAATTGTAGTTTTCGCCCTTTCCTCGCTTCGTCGTAAACCCAATCGCGTACAACTCGTTGAACGTCCGCCCTTTCTGGATCGAGTAGTCTAAGAGCTGTTATGTTAGTTCCACCATATTTGAATTCTTCTAAGTCAACACTGTGAAGATCCTGTTGAATACCAAATGTGTAAAGTCTAGAGCCGAGAGAAACTTGAACAGTTCGACTTACGTGTTCAAACTTACCAAAGAAGTGATAAGATAGCTATGGTAATCTGACATCATGCCGATTTGTTGCGCCTGTTGAAGGACGTCCCGTATCCTTTCAGTCGCACAATCGAGAACTATGTGAGATTCGGCCGAGTTTTTTATTTGCTTTAAAAGAGGTCTGAAAAAGAAATACTAGTTACTACTCAAGTTTAGTCAACGTTTTCTTCAAAATTTTTATGAGTTCTCACTCCCATTTAGCTAGCCATACAGTTTTTTTACGTCATGAAATTCAAAATATTCCATATTAATTATGTTTTTCTGGATTATATATTATTTCTTTATTGCCTTTTAAAGGCGTACATATTCAGTTTACCTGTAATCGTGTGAGTCCGGCAATTGCCTTACAGCTACAGGTAACTCCGATGGCCCGTGCGCTTTAAGCAATTCTTGAAGTCTCACTAAGCCGTCGCTGTTTTCGTACACTATCGTAAAGGATTTCCACCCCCACGCTCTCACCAAATCTACGTACGCCTAAAAGGACATGTTTGAATAAGAAACTGTTTGGCTAGAAGAAATTCATTACAATGGTAAAGGGAATTTTATAATCTATTGAGATTTCTCCTCCAGTGTGCAATAACTGGATTCTTACCAAAGATTGAAAACATAAAACAGTCAAAAGTAAGAACAATTTTTATTTTACTGGCTAATCCCATATATTTAAACTAAAAAACCTAATTCCTTTTTTCATACATTTCATAAAGGTTTTATCACAACGGCACTCAACTTAATATGTTTTATTTTTTAAACGTATGCGGCAAATCACATTTTATTTTAGTCGACTATGTACCGGGATTTGAGAGACTCTTTATTTTTTTGTAAAGAAATATCAATCTATTAGGATTTACAAGAGACTTTTGACAAAAGAATTTATATTCTAAGGACGCTTAGAAACACACAACAAGATATTATGAGAAGTATTATGTAATAAGTCAACGGTAATGCCTAAAATGCCCTTTTTTCTTTCTTTTTGTTACTTCTCAATTCTTTAAAACTTTCTGTCTAATTGTACTGCTTAATGCCCTTTATTGCTGCAAATAGGATAATTAGTTTAAATTAAAGTGTCTTATTGTGTTGTGTTCTACAACCTTATTTCGTTTTTTTACTCATAGCAGTTGATATATTTAAGTTACCTAGCTTTAGGATAAGACGTTTTATCATTGTTAATTCTGAGAAAAAATACATGATATATTCTTTTCAAAAATAATAACATTAATGTTCATATCTGAATGTCATGTTGTTTCAAAAGTATTCGTTAAATTACAAGACCGTACACGTTACTGCGAGTAAATAATGAGGACTAACATAACAGACATTACAAAGTAATTATATCTTTATTTTAGTAAATAATATATTAACTTTCGTACCTAAAATTTGCGACCTTGCGGAACAGTAACTGAATTATAATTTGGTAACTATAGTGACCTTAGCCTGAATGACGAACACAACCGAATTAAAATTTACCCGGCTGAGCGCAGCTGGATGCGGATAAAGGTTGACGAGGCAGGATTCTCTGCGCGTCCGGTAGTCCCATCTGGTCTCTAAATGGGGTAGTTCCATTGTATCGCATATTGACTGCACGTGTGCGGCCGCGGGCGCCGACTGGGGCCCAAATATCGCCGCAACACCGCTCCGAAGTAGGTGGCATACTGTGTTATCAAAAATCTATTTATATACAAGGCAATAAATAATCCACCGCCATCATTTATGGTAATGAATAGGTTCATTAATTTTTTTACATAGGGCAGGCGCAACACGCTTTTAAATCGATTTTGGAGTAATATTTAGCTGAGTTTTAAATAGGATTTGTGCATTGCTTACAATAAAAAATTGTCTTGAAAAGGGCTAAATGTTCAAGCCACAGTCTTCCCTACATTAGGACCTTAAAATCGAAGATAAATGTTACGAATACAATAAAATAAAATAAAGGTATTTTAGGGGTCAAGTTACGATTTACGAAGGTAATATTTTTTAAAGGGTAATGGTTATATATTATGCGGACCATCTGTTTTTACAGACCAATTAAACCCGTGAAAATAGGACGGCTGTATGGCACTGCGGTTTATGCGACTTTGTTGACCTAAGCCAGAGATTATGCCAAATCGGACAGTATACTATAAATCTATATCGTAGTTATTGTTTATTGGTTTGTGGTCGCGCGGCAAATGACATCACTAGTTGTGGGCTGCCAGCGGGTTTGTGGGGATCGTTCGTTAAGTGTCAAACATCAAAATAAATATACTGGCTTCATTCGATTGGTCAACCAGAAAATGCTGTATTTGTTCAATTTATTGTGTAATCCTCCAACGTATGTGTCGTCATCCAACATTTACTCGGAATCAGTGATGCTTTAAGCGCGTGTTAAACAGTGAACGGCTTTTAATTTCACGATCAGCCGTGAAATGTTTACACAAAGAAGTAAATTGAAAAGTTCATGCAAAGTGGATTGTTTCACTTGGGAATTCAACTCAGGACTTTATGATTCACATATGAATAAACGCTGTAAGTATCAACAATTCGGCAAAAGAAAGCACAAAAACGTATTCTATTTCGAAAATATATTCATACCCATTTTTACATTCCACAAAATTCTAAGCTCTCATTGCAGATTGCAGCATAAAAGCTGCTTTAATTACTCAAAGCAAGCAGTTTGAGCAAAAAATTTTAATCCTTAAATTTTAGTTTCGCCTGCGTTTAGAACTAGTCCGCGGTACAAACACCAAGACGGAGGCTTGTGTACGCTAAGTGCTGATTAAGGAAGTATTTTTTGTCTGCTTTCTGTAATAAGAAAAAATGCTTCTTTTGTAATTTTGTCGCTATTGTTGCGAGCTATTTCCGTGTCTCTAGTAGTTTATCCTTATGATAACTTTGTGTGTACCATCTTCACTTCAATACCAAGAATGTGTTATTTTTTTAGTACTGTTTTCTTTGGATATTTTATTTTGTTTGTTGTGTGGTGTAATATAAACAGGCATGTATCTAAAATACGCAAGTCCCAAATATGACTCCAAAAACCAACATATTTTTTGTTATATAACTACACTGATCAATTGAAACCTTTATACAAATGTAAATATTTCGTTTTTATAAAGAGAAAAGAACCATAAAAAAACACACAACGCAGCCTTAATATATATATATCAATACGCAAAACATATTTTACGAGGAAATATATAAAACATATCGGCTATAAAAACCTGAACACAGTTAAATAAAAACGCTTCCGGTTGACATAAACTAATCCTGCATAAATTGAGCAATCGTACATCACTGTTACATAAATTCCAATGACAATCAACAATACACGTACAACATTTAATCTAAGTTCGGAACAATGCAACACGGAATTAACAAGCATCTAAATTGTTAACATGAATTGAAACCTCGTTTGGACGCGTGGAAACTGTCCTGCGGCGATATTGTCTCGACTTGCGCCAGTAACTTGGCTCGCGGGAGCACTGCGCGGTCGGCATTCACTCGCTCCACGGCATACCGAAAAGCCACTTCTTGCTTATCGTCCTCGGGGTGGAAGAGGCCACCTGCAAAGTATTTTGGTGTTATTTTGTTACAGAAGTGTTACAAGTATTGTTGAACCTAAAATCTTAGCTTATACAAAAATCAACTACGAAATGGTTAAAAACTATTTTTAAAAGTTACATTTGTTGGGAAAGTTCCAGATAGGTCCTTCTAAAGGCTTATGCGAGGCCTTTAAGAACCTTTTATATAGGCCACAGTAATTTGTATAGCTCGCCTTTCTCAAAGAGCATTATGTTATGCACTTTTTGAACTAAGATATACTACAACAAGAGCAGCGTTGATACAAATGGTCTTCAATTAAACCAAACATTATACAAAATTGGGCAGCCAAGCATAAAATTGTATTAATAAAGTCATTCTAACACCAAATATGCTATTATAAGAGATTGTGTACAAAGAAAAACGTACGAAAAAATCTTCCTAGTTATCCAAACTCGTATGTGCTGGCGTTTATGAGATTTAAAAACTTTTACATCACAATATTACGCTCTAATATCAAGCTGGCTCTATTAAATTGCTTTCACAGTCCCAATATGCTAAGAACAATTCTAACACCATTAACAAGATTAACAAAGAAGTATTATAAACCTTTGAGCCATTTTATAACAAAGGCAATTAAATTGAGATTACTGCTGTATCGATTATTGATATTGAAACCCTACTGGCTTTACATAAATCAAATCGAAGCCTGAATTAAATTGTAATTTGTGCTGTAGCCGAGTTGTAGATTAATAGAGGACTTACCTATACGAATGGTGTCTGGCAGCGCAGATAGGTGGCCGAAAAAGAGGATGAGGAAAATTGCCTTCGCGCCCCTCATCCTACAACAATTAACGAACTAAATACTTCTGCAGACATTTTTCTACCTTATATGTTGCGTAAATAACGGTGAAAATGACTAATCTATTTCAGCTTATGAGTTTTCCTGTAGAGGCTTTGCTTTTTTATGTTGATGTGAAGAAGTTTTGCTAGTTTACAACTTTGATCAAATGTCTAGACGTAGATTTGCTAGACATACACAAGGTGGTTTGACAACTCATTTTATTGGCAAATTACAACAACCAAAATCTTAGTTTAGTTTGTCCAAGGCCAGACGCCTTAGGATGTTTTTCGTCAAATGTGGTCGCATTTACGCTAAGTTCAAAATTTATTCTCCATCAGACCCCATGCTTAGTCAGATTAATTATGATAAAATACTCTTCAAAACCAAGCTACGTCTTTATGTTAAGAAAACAAGAGATTTTTAAAAAGCAAGTTACTGTGAAGTCAGTAGACACACATAACAATAAAATAACATCTCAGAGAATGAAAACATCGTTAGGACCCGTTGAAGCAATAATAATGGTAATGTTTGCTTTTCAACTTCCATTACCGAAGACACAAAAACATGTAAAATGGCTTGAATTTCAGATACTACTTTTATTTCTAGGATTGTGTCACACATCGAACGTGATAAATACTTAAATTACGTTCTAAGATCTTTTGTTAACGTAAAATAGAGTATCATCTGCGAATGTACGTAAATACGAGTACATAGTAATTAATAATTACTATATAGGTACTCGTATTTATAATTACTAATTATGAATCATACATATTGTTTTATCACAAACAGTGCAAGTTGTGACCGCCTTCAAAGGGTGTTACTCTTAATTTATTTATTGTGTATTTTATTAGTCTAAGTTCTATTGTAACAACCACTGGCTGTCCTAAATAAATAAAATAAAATAAAATAAAATAAATGTGATAAAATGTATTAAAAACGTCTTTGTAGTCATTATAAAAAGACAAAAAGAAAGCGTAAAAGAAATACAATATCTCCATTAATAATGTTTTGTAATAAAACCGCTGTGCCAGACAATGATATTTGTTTTTTATGTGGCTTGTTCTGTGTAAGGTCATTAGGGGACCGTTGGCTTTTACAAAAGGCAAGCTAATACAAGCAAGTTAATGTTCACGAATAAAGCAAATTGCCATTGTCGCAGCGCGGCCAGCTTGTAGAAGCAACTAACGGTAATATTAAGCAATATATGTTTTAACAATGTGCCTGTAAAACTTCTACTTTATTATGTTACACGGGACTTGAGTTGGGACATTTTAGATAATATTCTTCAGGTTGTTATTTTGACTTAATTGAAAATCTTTTTAAATGGCTATATGTTAAGCGTGGAGTTTGCCCAACACCCAATCGGTGTGTTCTTGTTGTTTAAGTGCATATTGTTTAAATTATAAAAACATATCTCAAACAACGTGTTAAAATGATTTTTTTTTAATTTTATTTGTAGTTCTAAATTTCGCTACACGCCAATAGAATTTGGATGATCTGTACACATCTATGTCGTTTTGAAATGACGTGTACATTATCAGACAATTATTCCTTTATTTATTATCCACGACCACCAACTCAAAAGTATGGGAATCCGACAGACCCTAATTAGTTAGCGCTGAAGGTTAAATGACTGACTGGGCTGATATTAATCCTCTTTGCAAAAATCATACACGTAGTTTGTATTCAATAGCTAAGCATACGACTCAAAAAACAGATTAACGTGTACTATTACAGAGCATAATCGCTCACGTACGAGCACGGAAATTCGAACTAATTGAAGACCGTGTGCCGAGTCAAAATACTGCCTTTCGTATTACATTCTTGACTGAAAAAGGAACGCTTTGCGTTTCAGGAGTTGTTGTTACATTATTTTTTATGATATTTTCCTTCCTTAGACTTTAACTTGACGATCGTGATTACACTGATTCATTTTTAAAATTCGTTGAGCTTTATAGAAAATCTAATTGTCTTTCCCACCAGACATATTCCAAATATTATTTTTTATCACAATTACTACCTGCATATACAAAATGTATATTTTTATATCAACGTAAACATATAAAAAAGCGAAAATTCACATTGTAGCCATAATGAAATACATTTATAGGTATATTTAATACAAATAAACCATACAAATGTATCAAATACATAGAGCTATTTGGTTTCGATTTCACATAAACATTTCCTTGAAAGAACATGTATGGGGCATCGGGGTTCCTATACAAACGTCGTTGATAGCCACAAAGTAGACGGAACAAGGATCTTATTTGAGCTATTTACGTAAACACCAGACGCGTATCGTTCTCTTCAATGAAAGTTTATGATAATAGCTCGACCTTTTATAAATCAGAAGAATAAACAAAGCCTTTATGGTTTATTTTTGCAAAAATTTCATCTACATCTCTTTATAGCACGGGAAAGACAAAAAGGGACATCAAAGTCATTTGCAAAAGCCTTTTGTTTTATAAATGCGTAATTAAAATATTCTTAGACCTAGTTATCTTATATTTCTGATTTTCTCATTAAATTCCACGTTATTTTGATTTATCTTCTTTGTTCAACAATCGTTATAGGAATTAATATAAAGCACATTCATATGCCCTTGTAAATTGAATCCTCTTAATGATAAATAAATAAACATTAAGGCTTTTTGTTAAATAACGTCCTTATTAATTATCACCCTTATCATTAGCACTTAAGAGATTTAATACACCGAATAATAAATTAACACGTGTTGAGTTAAATTAATGACACAAGGGCAACATGACAGGATTATCAGGTATCTAGGTTATTAGCGTGTGTATAGCAATGGCTTGTAAGTGCGAGACGCTCCACTCTCCCGAAATATGTTAAGAATATTCCCCTTTAATGTACGACGGTAGGTTAATTACCTCGTTTCTTAACTTACGTATACAAATTTTCTCATACAGCGTGGAGATGTTTTACGCGAGTAAATATTTTCGGTACAGCTATTTATGAAGTTGAGTCATTAATAAATAATAATGTAAGTATAGGAATGTATGGAATTTTATTCAGATGTGGGGTTGTGGTGGGGTTAAAAATGTGGGAAAATTACATACTAGCGTGTATTGTAGTTGTGACCTACTAATTGCTACATTCGTCACGGGTTCTTAAGTGTAAAACTTAACGAAGGAAATAACAATAACAAAAATGTAATATAATTAAATCTACATTAATATCTAATTAGGTTTATGGGTTATCGTACTAACAGATAATCACTTCTTATAACATTAATCACAGGAATGTAATTTAGTTTTGTTACAAATTTCTGTATCCAAATTAATTGTAATTACATACCTGCCGGTGAATATAATACGCGTAAACAGCTACATGTGTCAGCTAGTCACTTGCAAATTAACTTTGTACAAAATACGCACACCATTCACTGACAACAATCACAGTATTCATTTTCATAGAATCGCACGTCGCAATTAATACGTCAGGGGCAACCGGCGGGGCTCGTCGATCGTTTGTGTTGTAAATAGGGTATTTAGCACGTGATTCGTCTCGATATAGTGTTGGAAATTGTGTAGATATCGATTTGTGTTCGAGTGGAGTGTATCGAGTGTGATCAGCGGTGGAGCGAGGGCGGCCGCTCGCGCGAGTGCCGTGGGCAAGCTGGTCGTGCCGCGGCGGTGGCAGGAGCGCAGAAGCCTTAGCACGCGTGCGCGGTCCACCCTGCCGCGACGCCGGCACGCTACCCATCCACGCTTACTGTATTCTATTTTCAAAAATCACACATTTTAATTTTATAAACGGTTTGATTGATCTAAATAAGTTTAAATGAATTTGGAGCGCGTAATTTGCGTGTGTATATTTAAAAACTCTCTTTTCCTCACTTTCAAGTTGATCATCGTTTAAGACACTTCTTGGTATAAATTAAAATATTGTGGAAGATACAAACACAACTAACCTAAGTTAACACTACATATTTGCTCTATAAAATTATATCACAATAACCTAAACCGTATATACTCGTATTTCGTATTTGTTTCAATTCAAAACTCTACGTTACTTCCCTGTTTTAAGTACCGAATCTAGCCGGTTATTGTTATATTCAAATAAGTGGTTCTAAAAATAAACATATTTGCGAATTACCATATAAAAAAGGTAAGCAAAGCGTCGTAGTGTGTGGGCGAGTAGGCAAACGGCTGCCGTCTTCGTTCTCGTACGCAGCCCGTCGTCCGTTGAACTCACGTTGAGGATTCGTATCGTCAACGCAAATTGTCTTTTCATTATTCACACGGCGATTATTTCGCCCTTTGACAACAACGAGTCCTGAAGAATGCAGACTGAACTCGAGAAGGCCACTCCACGATATTGAGTACATACTCAACCGAACAAGTTTGTTGTTACAGTGTTTTTACTTAGAGAGACTGTAAATTAGCTGATATTTCATTCCTAATTAAAAATTCCCAGAATAGATCGTCTCACCGTGGTTTGTCCAATAAAGGAGGCTATTTAAAAAAAAGTAAATCCTTTTTTCAAACAAAAAATTCGGAAAAATCTGAATTTATTCGTTGTACTGAATGGGAAACACTTTCGTGCTACATTTTCTATTGCGATTTATTCCTTTCCAATCAATCATATTAACCCGAGAAGGGCTTCTGTTTTCATCGCATTCAATTTCGTTCCGGCAGTCATAAAGAAAATCACGAGCAGTACTCGGTCGCGATATATTTCTCGCCCCAATATCTAGGTTTTGTACACGATTTTTGTGGTGAGAGGTGAAATAAAAATGTATATTTCTTGCTACGTATTCCACAATATTTTGAATTGTATGGTATGCAAAGGTGAAACTGCTTTAAGCCAGCTGGCAGGGCATTAGGCTTCTAAGTCAAACTCTCAATTGTAAAAGAGTCCATACACACCAGTGGGCGATTATGGGCTAATACATTTTCCCGCTTAGTTCCCCAGGGTTCATTCAACGATTGTTACTTTATCCGCCCATACACGTGCGCGCTTCCTCCCACATTTTGTAAGGAGGCTTAGGGTTTAGTGCACTACGTTTATAAGCGGAACGAGAGTGATTGCAAGTCTAGTTTTAGAATTTTAAAACCGTCCGCGGGGATCCTGAGAAAACTTAACGCTATTCGAGATATATTAGAACTGTAATTATGTTCCTTAAATATAAATAGCTTAATTTTTATGTGATGGCTGAAGAAGGAGAGAGAGAGAGAAAGTAGCACTATGTTTAATTAATAATACATTGCCTTTATAACAATGTTTCAATATTTACATTAATATTTCATATTAAAATACCAGTAACCAAGGTCTTGGCTAAAATTATTCATGTTTCAACCGTTATTTTACTGAATGTATTGATTCCGGGAAGTGGAATAATATTTACTAAATTATTCGCATTTAAAACGAAAATCAATGATTCCCTAAATTGAAGCTGTAAAGGAAAATGTATTAAATAAAATAGTACACGCTTCGTCGCTTTTTTGTTAAATTACGTGAAATAACCTCAAGTAGCGTTTGAGCCTCCGGAATAAAAGCTCTCAGGGAGGTGTAATAAATTGGGAAAATCAGATTATACGGCTCCAACGTGACGATTTTGAAAGTGTTCTTTGGTTCTAATAATAAAAATACGAAAGTCTAGCGTAAGCGTCTTTAGTTTTTTCTTATTTAAGGCATGCTTTTTACTGCTACCATATTATCTATCTGCAGAACCGGTATTTTTCATACATATCTCATTTCTCACCATGACGATTCGAACACGCTTAAGAAAGATGCTCGTATTTAAAGAACTGATATTGGATATGTGCAGGGAATAACATTTTTCCAAATATTTGGCAAAAATGGAATAGTTATGGGGCCGTACCGACCTTTAAGAAATATAAAAAAAATAACGCCATCAATCAAATTATGATAAGAGGTATCGAAAAATCACTCAAAATTTGCAAAAGTAATAGAACTTGTAGAGAGGTATATTGGCCTTCTTCGTGTATAGCCAAATCATACAAGTTTGGTTTTATAAGTAGTTTTCAATAGGGCTGCGGGGGCAGTAAACTTAGACGAGCAGAGAACCAATTCTGCCCTGGCTCTAATCCAAAAGATAAAAGTGGAGTCACTCGCACCAATCGTATGTAACACGTCGCTTTATCATTTTTTTCCAACATTTGATGCTATTAAATGTACCAGAAACTCCTAGTAATCGAATTAAGTGTTTGAATGTTCTCTTCTAAAACCGAAACATGGGAGATTCGCAATTCTTTTGTTTTTCTTATCACATTTCAAGTCATTAATTTACAATATAATAGTTGTGTAGCTCCTAATTAATTTAAAATACTTCGAACAGCACGAATATTACCAGAAATATGTTGTTTTCAATCAAGAAAATGTAAAATTCCCGTTTCAAATTCCTAACTTAAAGCGGCCATAATTTTATGTATTGTCGAGAATTGCCTTTTTGCGGATGCTGTTTAGCACTCCACAAGGATTGTTTATTATACTTGCAAAACACTGAAAGTTTCGGTTGTAACGTTTCCGACGACGATGACAACTAGGAAACTAAGAAAATATGAGTGAGCTAACAGCACACTAATGAGCTAGAAGAGGTGTTAAGAATACATTATTTTATAACGTCTTGATTATTTTTGTTTTCCATTACCATACTTTGTTTATGCTCTTCTTTCTACAAATATATTTAGTGTAGTAAATTAAGCCAAAGTAATCATATTCTGAACAAATCTTAATTACGTCAATCACATCAATACATTTTATAAAATTATTACTGGTACTACGGACTAATTAATAATTGATTAGTAATTAAACAACCTTTAGTTACATTAAGAGCCCAGAAATAGGTGTAAAAGGAGGTAAAAATTACTTTCCATTTCTTGTTCCATAAAATAAATTAATTATCGCTTCTTTGTTTTCGGCGCGATATTTTTCTAAGAAAATGCGACATGTTTTATTATATCTTTAGTTATTTCTAAGCTAGGTACATTTATTTAGGTTATTGATGAATGTTATTCTCCGATGAATAGATAAACACTACCATTTCAGCAATCTAAACCATCAATAAAGCTTTTGTTCCCGACGTTTCTATTCAGCAAAAATCCAATAACCCCGTGACCTGTGTAGTCTGTTTCAGACAGTGACTCAAATTATACCCACAGTCTGCCATTAGTTAGCTTATGACGTTAATAATAAGCCACTATTGTAAATTATACACTTTAGGAACTGTAACAATTGAATTTCTCTCTGCTTTTGACACAAAGATCTAGCGCTAGTCACTTTGTCACGTATAAACGTCTTCCATACAATTTACAAAGCCTGGGCTTTGAGTGATGTATCTAATAATTTTAGAAATTATATAGTTATGTTTTAAGAATAATAATGATCCTTAGAAAGTATTTTTAGATTTATTTATTTATATAATATACACTTTATTGCACACACACAAAAAATACAAATAAAAAGAAAATCACATACATAAAAAGTACAATTGGCGGTCTTATCGCTCAAAGGCAATATCTTACAGACAACCATAGGATGGATTTTGGAAAAGGATTAACAGAGGGCAGTTTAAAGTGTAAGAGATAGAAGTTAACACTGAATAATAAATCAAATAGAAATAATCTAATAACTACAAGTAATAAATATATATATATACATATAAATACATAATATATATAAAATAAAGCATAAATACACATACATACATAAATATAAATATAATATAATACAAGTACATACAATAGATTATGTCCTTAGTAGATTTTATCCTGTAAAACCTTTAAAACAATGTTGCCAAAAGTGTTTCTAAATTCGTTGCTATCATCAGTCCATTTTGGAAAAGCAATCTTTGAGAAAGGAGTGTGTTTATTAGCAGACATCGTACTGTAATTAGCTATTTCATACATTTAAAACAGAACATCGATACTAATACAACACTAGGTAATGATACCACCTAATGTTAATTTACCCCCTAAATTCACAATTGAAAACAATGTCTCCAACAGGTTATCAGCTATGTGGGAAGTCGTGAACAACCGACGGTGGTGGCTGCATTCACGTAGCTCGAATTACGAGCACGCAATGCGCCGTCCCGGCAGAACGTCCAACTCTCTGTATCCATTAACCCTTAACGAAGTCAAGGATCCTAATTTTATCTCGTATAAATTTATTTCATACTACCTTAAGCTGTCTCTATGGGACCTTGACATGTTTAGAAGAATAAATTGGTCTTGGTTTTAAAGGTTTAGTTAAGATTAATAAGTCGCTTGTATGTCAAGTAAGATGTGAAAATAGTGTAATTAAGTCATTTGATATAAATATAATTTTACTATGAAAAAAATACTTTCTGGTTGTGAGAATAAAATGAGCCTTTGTCCCATAAATCAACAATATTTTTTTATGATTATAGTGATAGAGCATTAATTGATTAGTTGGTTATATCCTTTTTGTTGTTTAGATCATTTCACCATAGGTAATTCAATTTAGAACACGTAAATGTCTAGAACTTTGGATACTAAGATGTCAGATATTTTAGAGCTAGAAAAAAAGTGAAAATCCTATATAATTAATGTTATTAGGGCTCGTTTGCGGACATTGTTATTCGTGTACAAAATTGGAATGAAGCAATAGTAGAATTTCGGTGCTCGCTAAGGAATCCAATAATGAATACCCGTCGCGGATGCCGTCGTTTCATAGACATTCTGTGTATGTGTCAATTCTACTGATGTTCTGTTCTGTATATAAATAAATTTATCTCACGATCACATGTTTGAAACAATTACACAAAAATTATTGGTAAACTTTATTTTTGTAATTAAAATAGATTAAAACGAGGATTAATGAGCTCATAAACAACGCCGATAAACAATACGTACAATACTTTAAATGTAGGTACATTTGACAGACATTATTTTATTGTATAGGTCGGGCAAACGCTGGTCCTGATGGTAAGCTATCCCTGCCGCCCATAAACATCTACAACGCTGGATCATGGATGTTTTGCCGGCCCATGAAATTGGGAGGAGAGCGGGACGGAAAAAGGATGGGAAGAAGCAAAGGTATTGGCCAACCTTTTATTGCAGTCCACCTAAGTAAGCCACCCTAATGGTTCGGAGAAGCCTAAAGTTTTCTGACACAATGACTGTCATCTGAAAACAGCCGGTGCAAACAGCTGAACGTGTTCTCGGAAGCTCTTTGATGTTCGAAATTCTACGAAGGTATAGGGAATGAAATATTGTGTCCTCGAACATCGTGTGTAATATGAATTCAGAGTGCCATAAAACAATAAAATACTTTAAAAATATTTTTCAACATTTATATTTATTGTTTCTATGATAATGCGGGTACTGAATTATTCCTTTCCCAGTATAGAAGCAGTTCTACGAAAGGTGGTAGATTAAACCGCAAGAGAAGCAATTGCGCGGAAACACAAAGTTACGATACAGAAACATTAAACTTAGAATACCATTTCATTTTCCGTATAACTTTCAGACTATCTTTTAAGTTTTAAGTACGTATTTATTTTTATATTTTTGTAGTTTTTGTCTAGTTAGATAGTCTATATTTATATGATGTGGTGAAGCTATGGGTTTATTGAATTACACGAAAACGTCATTATCCAATATAGTACAATAATCCTATTACGTGATGATTAATGGATTTGCCTTCGTAGCATAGCTGCATGAAGAGAACGGATGTTTATCCCCTCCATCATTAATTATAAAACCAATGTGTAGTAAATTTGTTGCGGCCTAACGATCCATCAGTCATTTTGCTGAATTCTCCTGTCCTTCCTACCATTACACCTTCATTATTTTAAAATGACGGTAACACGACTGTTTTAAGATGTGTGGTTTGTCTGCTGAATGTTGCTTATTTCCAAAGATCAGAATATGTGGAATAAGAGCAAACAGAAGAAGATAAAGTGTATTTTATTAACACATTTGCGTACTTACCAATATAACTTAACATGTAACCTTATTCGATTTTCCTCTCTCTAATAATATATGCCAATAATAAAGTTAAAGCTTTAAAAATCCGATTTCTCCAATTCTAAAGTCGTAGGCTAATTTACCGAAAGTGTTTGCTTTTAGGAGCCCTTAATAATTCCGATAATCTCGGCCGCCATTAGCTGATAGCTCAATATTTAATCAGAAAGCATTTCCCTTGGATCCAATTCATTTAGTTTCCAAATGGAAATTACTGTAAAAATGTACTGTAATTAGTACATTGTGTACCTATTGATGTACCCAGCGTGGGGTACTATATGGCCTAACCCCTCTCAATCGTACGAACATACGTGGTGGACTATATAGGCTGCTACAGTAGTAGTAAATTATGTTTGAAACTACTTCGTTCTTCAAAGGTTGATGATATCTTAAATTTGTTTTTCGTTTGATTTTTTCGATAATTATTAGGATTTTTTTTACTAGCATTACATTAAAATGTATTGTTAGCTTTTACATAAAATTGTGCGCTTAGAAAGTATTTCCTAAAATCATCCTTTATTATTATTATAAGTGCAGTATAAAATGAAGAATATAAATAAATAAAGAAGCCTTTCCTCGCGCAACAACGAAGCTACAATTATTGCATAGAGATGGATTTTATCCCCATCAAAAAGTCCTATCAGGCGTCCTATCATAAATCAAATTTATATCATGTTACAGCCACTTCTATAACACTTCAATTTCTTAATCGTTCCACAAAATATTTTCTGATAATAAATAAATTGTTCTGTATTGTATTTTACCAGCCCATATACGTCCCACTGCTGGGAACGGGCCTACTCTACAATCGAGAAAATAGATTGTGATAAATTAATACTGTAATATTTCTGTAAACTGTTATTTGTAGACAAAACATAATCAGCATTACGGCTCACAGCACACGATTAAAGGGACTCCGGTATTTACCTATGGGAATATTACCACGAGTTACAAGGCCCTTAGTAATATCGTGCACGGTTATTACGGAGCAACGTGATCAATAATGTATAATGTTCGATGGTGGGTAATGTTGACCCCTGCAAACTTCCTGTGAGGTCGCCAGTGGCTTGTAAGATGAGGGTATTAGGGGCCCGGCCTTCCTTTAATTAATGACGACTTGACCCTCGTCGTAACTTTCTCTCGGTATTTAAGAGACTGTTGAAGGGTTTAAATAGTTACACCGTGCTTTGGGTATTGATATATTTTTTGTTTGATATTTTATTGTTTTATGATCGGTGGTCGTTATTATTGTTTTGTTTTAAGTTTTAGGGCTAGCGCGCATGAGTGACTTGTCAGAGTGACATAAAAGTTTGTCACTGCCACGTCACGTCTCCAAAGCAGAATGCGCACACGATAGTGACCAAAATATCACCCAATTGTCACGTCATAACATTCGCGTATCTCCATACATAGCCTCGGACTTCATACGAATGACGAATTAGTCACGGAGACAAAAGTAGCCCGTGCGCGCTAGCCCTTAGGTATCAATTTTGTAATGGTTATGCTATTTATTTTAGCACATAAAAGTGTAAATTAAGCGTTCCAAATACTTTTGATTAGGTTTATAGGGCGAAGCAGGCTGCGAAGAATCTAGAGGTCCCATGTTAGATCACCGCATTGGAAAAAATGTTCCTGTGAGCCACTAATATTTGTTTCAAGTCTGAACGGGATCAAAAAGGACTTAACTGTGGGGCTAGGACTATGTATCCTACTATGATTGGGTATATTTATATATACTTTTGAATTAAAGGACGTAAAATTATATACTCACAAGCTTTAAAGACTTTCTTACATATTGCAACATAAAAAATTAACATAACTATTCAAAAAGATCTTTTGTTCGCTGTAAACAAACGCTATGCATATGAAATACGATAAAGCTGTATATCAAGACGGCTCCAGGACAATTTTCCACGGTATATAAATTCGCCGAGTCTCTGAAAGTAGACAAGTTAATATGAGATTTCACATCAGCGGCGGAAACAACGATGCGCCGAGTCTACGCTAATGAATAAATAACACGGCCGTACGTTTGCACCGAGCTTGCTGGCTTGCTTTACATAAATACTTGGTTTTTACTCCCATACTGGCTTGTTAATTAATTTGCGTTACCGTGTTATTTTCTATTGCTGTTTGTCTAATTATTGGATCGGATTTGTATTCACTGTATTAGGAACTTATCGAACGGCGTGTTTTTTCCTGTATTGTGCGTTTTGCAGGATCGAGATTATAGGCAATCACAGCTGGAGTTTAGACGAATGACCGTATGTCTATGAAAATCCTCTTTTAAGATTTTTGTTAACGATTTAGACATTTTTTTGTTACGTAATTGTTACGATTTATTTGAGAGCATTATAAAGTATTAGAATTTAGCAAGCACAACTGATAGCGAGCAGCTCGAAAATACATACATATATTTTGAGAACGGGCTATGCCCACAACATTATGAAACAGACTTTTCTTATATGTATACGAAATATTTTAATAACGTTATTCTATTTCTGAAATCAGGACAAAATAACTATTTCAACAAGCGTGCTCGAGCTTTCCAATTTGTAGTTCGCGAGGTCCTCAACTAGGAAAGAAACAATAAGACTGTAATCCGGACTACCGTTTATTCTTGAGTTTTTGATCTCCATATTTGTTTTTTTCAACAGACAAGACAGCGACGGAACTAAAGGCTGCGTGCGAACGAAAAATATTTTAATTTTAAAAATATTTTCGACTATATTTTTTAAAGTTTTCTACAGAAATATATTGTAATTTATGTTCAGCAGTGAAGCATTCACAAGGTGGACAAACATCATAGTAAAGATTGGAGAAATTCGCAGTGTTTTCGGTTTGAAAAAAATTATGCGAGTTTTCTGGGACTTTAAGTGGTGCCCGGCATTAAGAAATGACGCATTATCACACCAAGGAACTGAAATAATTTCGGTAAACTGCATCGATATATAGAATATAAATCAATGGTGAACTGTGAAACTAGTAGCATCCCTGTCTATCCCTTCCAAAACATGGTCATGTCATTCAACCTCATACATTGCCAGAATATTACATACTTCACACGATTTTACATTCATGAAACTTTCCCTTACTGAATATAATCCGCCCAAGGGCAGAAGGCGGCTAAACGATCGTGGTCCCAATCTATTCGCCAGCAACTTAACTAAAGCCTTTCACCTTAGTGAATACTAAAGAACACTTGAGTTATGATAATTACATTCTCTGCTCTTCATTATCATACGATCAAGTGTGTGTAATTCTATTATGTGCCATTATACAAGATAGAGGGATATTTTCATCTTTATATTAGTGAAGTCAAGTGTAGTAACTTATAATATTATGGTGTGCATTAGTTGTAACACATAAGGATGTTAAGAATTTTCTGCTGTTACATCGATTACAAACTAAGGATTGGCCCTTCAGTACATTTAGAGTATCAATAAGATGGCTATGAAAATCGCGCCATCAATTAGATATTTCATAACTAGGTCGAAAAAAAAATTGAATTAAGTTATTGTACTAGTTTTTGTCTTAACGGTAATAAGAATACCTTTTTTTTATTCTTCCTGTCATAACACCAACAAGCATTTACAAAATCGTAAAGCTCCACTGGAGATGCTCTGGAGCGCTGTCCGCACCACTTACGTCGGAAGTTTACGCGCTCTTCGCCCTTTCCATATATTTATGTCAATGAGCTGTTATCTAAATAAGAAAAACATAATCGAGTCAACAATAATACCGACCAAAGCTTACAAGATGGGTCAACGAGCTTATCTCTTGTTACACATGTTTTCGTAGAAAGGAGTTCGGAATACAGACATGTACAAAGATAGACGCTAGTCTAAAAGCCGATTGGCATATAAAGAAGTCAGATTCCTACCCACAATGCTGTAAATTTAGCTTATGATGCGACCGATGTCAAAATATGACAATAGCTTAAGTTGTCCGAGGTAGCTGGGGATTTGAGATCTAATAAAATCTGGTCGTCTGTCATTATATCCGTGTAGACTGAAGGTGGTGAAATGATTTATGTATTCGATAGTGATCTACGCAGTTAATAATACAAATGTATATAACTTGTACACTGACTGTGTGTGCTACAAAAAGTATGAATTAGTTCAGAAATCTTAAAAACAATAATAACTATTTCTGAAACAAAGAGAATCTTATCTAGAACATACTTGTCTTTATTGTAGCAAATTGAATTTTCGTACGATTTTATCTTTTCAATGGATGGGACTTATTGATTTAGGTATATAGTTCTGGCTACAGGCCGATCTTAGATTTCTTCAACGAATTTATTCTATTAGCTAGCAGGTTATTCTGTTTAGTTATTTGACAGCATCAGTCCCATAGTTGATTAAAACGCTGGTTTTGAAAGGAGATGCGACTTTGATCTTCGTGCTGAGACAAATGTTTGTGTAATCCACAAGTATCTTGTGGTTAGAATACTATGAAATCAAAAAAAGATAATCCCATCCAGATTTAGCATACGAGATACAATAGAAAAATCGAAAAGCCGTCATAAACTTACAATCTTCGTCGTAGAATCGAACTATCAGATTTCACTCTTCGAAACTATCACATTAACAATATCATCCTTGACATAAGCGCTGCATGTGACAAAATGTAAAATCCATCTTCCGGCCTCGTTAAAACTTTTTCATCGCGCAGAACAAGTTTGTGGTATTGCCGTGGAATTTAAGCATTCGCTAAATGTAACTTAAGCCTTTAATTTAAATACGAATGTATTTTACCGAATGCGGAACTTAAATACACATTTTTACTCTTCATTTCACGTAAGTGTTGTAGCTTTTAAAGTGCGGCGGTTATATATATGTACGTTCTTTTATTATTGCAATGCTTTTTTATGATATGTTGTGTTTTGGACAACATTTGAAGAACTTACCTATCGACATATTTGTAAAGACATGATTTATTTTTGTTTTATTTTTCTTAGTGAACTAGGACGTTTAATTAAAGGCGAGTCATAAGAGTAAAGTCAAATTTCCCCAGACGTGAATTAGAAAATTCACATCAACTCTACCATTATTTACATAAAAAGAAGCCTCAATTGTGTTCCTCTGTATAAAGAAGATACAGAGCCTGCCAGTTCCAAGTCGGTTTAGTATTTTGCTCAGGGCACTAAATCTATCTATTTTGTAACACGTACGCGTTCCGCTTGGTACGCGGGCGAGGCCGGGCGGGATTATCCGCAGCACGTCCACAACTTTTATTTTTAAGAACATCCAGTAACTGCATCCGATTTGCAGTCAATTTCAATCCGACTCGTGTCGGCTTAATTCGAGTAGATTTTCAACAGATTGGGTACTGGTAGAACTTTTTTAATCATGGCCGAGGAACCATAAAGTAGTTTATCATCATCCTCAGTTAGTAGCTACAATAAGTCAAAGCCTAGGGTTTCGCGAAGTGACTTGTTCGAAACAGAAATAGTTCACTTGATATTAAACATTCCCCAAAGGTTATTCGTACCTTTGACACCGGAAAATTGTAGAAGTGCCGGGTTTTGAAAGTTAATCAAGAGCAGTGAAGATTACTGGACCCCAACTGTGTATATTGTCTCAGATGCAGAAACATGATAACGAATGAAATAAAAATACTACTATATAATTGAAACATCACTAATTTAGTATGAACACTTTTAGGCTTAGAGCGGCGCGGCTTCAGCCGTGTGTCACCATTGTGACAACTGTCCGCGGGACACGGCTCAACACACTCTGGAGGTGTGTCCAGCCTGGAACAGTGAGCGCAGCGCTCTCGTCTCAGTCGTCGGAGAAGACCTCTCGCTGTCGGCCGTGGTGTCATCCATGGTTGATAGCCCGAGGGCTTGGCGCGTGATGGCCCACTTCTGCGAAAGGGTGATCTCGCAAAAGGAAAGGGCAGGGAGGGAGAGAGATAGATCCGATCCCTCTCGTCGTTCGAGGAGACGAAGGAGACGCCGGGGTGAGGATTAACCGGCGACTCCTGCCCTGTGGAATGGGGGCTACTTTTAGAATTCCACCACGGTATCCCCTGCCTGTCGTAAGAGGCGACTAATGGGGGCAACAACAGTAGTCGCGGGCACGCAGCGGGGGGGCTGCGTAGCGTCCATTAAAGCGACTACGAGGATGAAATGCATGGGTTGTGCCGTAGCGAAAATGGCATTGCGCAGGTGCGTTTCCGGCGAAGCTATGGCGTTTTGCCTCAGGATCCCGGAGCCGCTCCAATGCGCTGAAGAGGACCACCGTGGGGTTTTTGGTTGGTATGCCGGTGTAGGTATTTTGGTAGGGACTCGACTCAACGGTCGCCCGGATGGTAACATCTTTCCCGGGTGGCTCAACGTTGGGTCGTAAGACCGGTGAAACCAACATCACCGCTCCGCCTCCCCCCTCGGGCAGCGGTAGCGATAAAGCGTTTTTCCCCGCGTAAACAAAAAAAAAAAAAAGGTCCGATCCTAAATAATTTTGAAATAAACCAATTTCAAAAACACCGAACATAGAGATCGGTGTTAACAGCTGTAATATTTTTGTAATTATAAAATTGATGAACAAAAACAGAAATAAGTTAATTATATATTGTGTTGTGATTCCGCAATACTGTATTAAGTTGTTGGAAATAAATAAGGAAATTGAAAAAACCTCTTTAATTCTTGTAATTAAATTATTTGAATCAAGCACCTATTTAAAGCAGATTGAATGAGTGGGAATATTTCCAGCGAAATAATGAATGAAATACGGAATAAATTAAAAATCGTAGAAACCTGACGAAGAAATTACATCTAAAGACGGTTTCGTAAGCCGAGAGCTTAGTAATACTTAGGTTCTTAAACAAATCATTTCTTCATTAATTATTTTGAGGCTTCGCTCGCGTGCTTAATCTTTATTTCGGGAAAAGACTTGGATTTATAAATTTACAGGTCCCCATATTATTATTGTTACTATAGGTACACAACAAAGAAATGCGATTGACAGGACTAACAGATGTCAAAAATAAAATCAAAATCACTTACCGCATGACAGGTGGAAACCGCATTACTGGTAATCAAATAGTGTTGCCGGGAATCTGGCTAAAAAAAACTTTTTTCTTTATGTCACTCACTTTAAACCATCACTTATTTTATCGATAGCGATACTTTTTTATTAATAGTTATTATTTAGAATAATAACATTACTTATGATGAGCAGTAGTACTGCTTACTACAAAAATATCGCGGATTACCGACACTGTTCGAGCCTCAACGATGACCGACATCATCGGAGGCTCGGTAATGACTGAACTTTCTCAAACAGCTGGCGGGTTTATATACCCTTAGACCAGTCGCAAAATCACAGATACCCACAATCCTAGTTGTTAAAATACCCCAACAAACTACCACGGAAACACTTCTTTTTTCGGAATAATAATGAGTCTATGTTTGGTTGATAAGGTTGTCGGTACGTAGTATACAATACATTATCAGGGGTTTTAACCCCTGAATCACTTACATACTCATTTACGATCAGCTAATTTACCTGAACTTCGTCGTGATTTTTGAAATAGATATTTTTTTTTTTAATTTATGAGCTAATTGAAATGAAACAGTCGGCGACTAGTTTCATTGTTATTATATGTATAGATTTCTCTTTTGCTATTCAGTATATTTGTTTTGCTTTCAGATTTAGTAAAGCTATTTTTCCTTGTCAATGTAAAAGCAGAAAATTGTCTTCCTCTTTTGTTCGCGCAATGCTAATAAACAAAACCCAAGCCGGGCTATACTTCATCTGTCAGGAAACAATTAAACACGGGTTTTCCAAGAATACGAGTTTAAAGCTGCAAAGCTTTAATCTTGAATTTTAATGATTTATATTATAATCAATGTGATTCCTTGCAACAATAATAATTAAATCCTTGTTATCCTTATCTATCATATACCGGGTATATCCAGACTACGACCAAAAAGGAAGCCAGGTGGTAATATTAGTGATTGAGACACAATGCATCTAAAAATTTCGCATAAATAATTCGTCGATTTTTCTTTGTAACTCTTTACTTATCGTCGTATTTGGGTGATAAATACATAGTTTTCCTAAAATAATGATGTACGCTTATTTATTTTTAAAGTCGCAATGATGCGTAAGGGTTTGATTTAATATTTTCGCAAAAACCAGGTATTTATGACCCAAACACGATGATGTTTAAAAAATTCTGTCGCTTGTTTTGCGAAATTTTTAGTTGCATTGTATCTATAACCATTAAAACTACCACCTGCCTTCGTTTTCGGTCGCAGTCTTGATATACCCGGTATATTTTATTAATCTAACTGCCTCGGTGGCGTAGTTGTATTACGGTACGGTTACAAAGCTGAGGTCTCGGGTTCGAGTCCCGGGTCGGGCAAAGTGATATTGGATTTTTCTATTCATTATCAGTCCGGAGTCAGGAATTTGTGCCCGATATGGCGATAGGCTCGCCACCTATCACATCGTGGGACGGAACATACAAGGCGAAATGTGGGTATCCTGGTGGGCACCTCTGCCTACCCCTTCGGGGATAAAGGCGTGAGTTTATGTATGTATGTATGTATGTATCTAATTTGACACCAAGTAATTGTCCGATTATTACTTAGGTGTAATAATTTCAAATGCTTAACATTTGGAGGAGACACAACTACGAAAAATAACGTTTAATAAGTTTTGCTTTAATATGAATATAATTGGAAAGCAAATATAAAAAATATGTAACAGTTTCAGGATAGCACCCTAGAGATCGGTTAGATGAATTAACACTATCTTGTAAGCGAACGTTGCAGTGCAAGTTTAAATAAGACATTGTGTATTGCGGCCGGCGCAGTCACGTACGACTGCAACATTGGAAACTTACTGTTGTAAAGACCGCGACGCCGCGCCTTGTTCGACTACTGTGTTGGGAATTAAAACGGATTTAAAACCAGGCAAATTCTATATAAACTGACAAAAAGGAGGTTTTATATTCAATCCATATGTATGTATGTCCGCGATTTAATCAAAAACTACTGAACCGATTTAGATGGAGTTTTTATCATTTAATTTTCATGCTTCAGGATGATGAAATAGCTTTATTGATGTCATGGAAGAAAACTGTGTATGTAAAAATTTTAATCTTGAAGCGCACATTCCATAGCTTAACTTGCTAACACTTGACCAGTGAACATAATATATTCTTTTAAAATGTAATGGCAATGGGAGATACATTTTGCTTTCTTTCATTTGACGTCTATAAAAGATAAGCATAAAAATTTTACAACCTGAAATACATATTATGCCAAAATTCATTTAAATAAAGTTCAAATTCATTCTCTAGAATTTAATATCTGGATGTTGCGGTTTTGTTATAAAATTTGCATATTCTTGGTGTGCCACGTATTCAACATGATACATTTGAATAGCCACCTTGCGAATAGTAAGAAGTCAAGCATGAAATATTTATCAATCTATAGAGATACCATTCGCAGTCTGGTACTTTTATTTGTTTTTTTTTTTTTAATTTATTTCAAATACAATATGTATGTATCTACATGATCGACGAAACTTTTTATAAAACAATAATTGTATTATAAGCCTTGGAATTCAGTTGTCCCAATGTTAGGCACTGATCTTGTCTAGGCGGCAACTCTACGTGGGGTTGATTACATAGTTTTTGAATTCCTTCAGTCAACATTTTCGGAAAATATCAGATCTGAAAAAAGAAACCATAATAAATAAAATAACAAATGTAGTTAATTAAGGTTGATAGTACGCCTGAATCACATTTACGCTCTAAAGTTTCACGGATCATAAACATTACTACCTTGCCAGATCATTTTACATATTAAATTGGCCTCAATTGCCTAAATCAAACTAATTGCTATAATTTTGATTGCCAAGTAATAATGCTAATGCTATCTATTCAATTCAAGAAATATCGTAAGGTTTTTAATTCTGTGATTAATTTTGGCAGTTCAGCCCTTTTCGAATTGTTTTCCTGCATTAATAATATTATCTATAACACAGGCGATAATACTGCGTGGGCGATAGCCGCCGAATGCTGTTAGCATATATGAATATTCTGAACTAGCTTTTGATACTGATGGTTGGAGCGTATGATACAAATGCCAGCCAGATGAATATCATGCTTTATATATTAATAATTATGTATTTGATATTCTGTAATAATAATAAAATATTGATTAATGTTTGTACGACATAAAAAGACATTGTTTTTGTGATTCTTTTGGATTTCTTACGCCGTGAACTTCAATTTGGTTGTTATGAATTTACTTCCAGTCTTATATATTTTATTGTAATTTACTCATATTGTTAGCTGTAACAATAATCTTGAGTGGTTATTTATTTAAGCAGATACTCACTAAGCTACATAAAATCGATACTAATACATCAATTCGCATCTTTATTTAAAATAAGTTAACACTGAATCTTAAAAAAGATATAATTTTGTCGTAATACATACCATAAAAGTACTTACTGACTTAAAATGAAGATTTTTATTAACAAGTAAAGCTATTACACCGACTATCCGTCGTGTAAGTACCTACTCTGGCATTTTGCTGCCCAATTCAGAGTGCCGCGAGCGTGAAATTACATTGTGATTACGATATTTTTAAACATATTTGAAGCTGAGAAATTTGTTCTTTATTATATGTGCTCCACATGATACGATAATTTTAAGAATATTTGAAACTTTAGATAATTTAAAATGTACTACACAATGTCAAAACCGCACTAGCCTAGTCAAGTTTATTTAGGTCTAATCCTTTCCAATAGTAATGAAGATTGAGGCAACTGATAAAGATTGACTTTTCTATTATTTTATTAGATAACTCAAATAAAATTTAATAATCGTAAATTAAGGGTAGTTAAATTGTAACAGTCACTGAGCGGAAGACTAATACCTCAGCCCGCCCCGTGACCACGAAAGCTGTAAAGTAATCGAAACGTCGGGAATTTAAAAAATGTAAAAATTAAACCAAATCGCGATAAATCCGTAAAAATAGTTTTATTTCAATGTGTAACATTCGCGTAAATCTGAGAAACCATTATTTCAATAAATCAAATATGTCAGATATTTTCGTAATACTAAAGAAGGACCCGACATCTAAGAACGTTGTATGATACAAATCGATAAATGGCAACATGGTTATCCTGTTTTTTTCTTTAAATGTATTTCACATTACCTTTCAATTCTGGGAACTATATCTTGAAATAAATTTGTTCAATGTATTATCTTTTATGTGATAAAAATAGTAGTTAAAGTGTCTGTTTGCGTTTTACATACTTTTGCGCATTATACATAGCTTCAAAACTTAACATTGAGTGCACTCCCGGTTTTATTTCTTACACAGAACTTACCATGAAAACAAAACATATATTAGTGGTGAAGTAGATGTAATAGATATTTTAGTTTCGGCGGGTTAACCACAAGCTGGATAACTTGTCTCATTTAATTTATTATTTTATTTTATTAACACCGCATACCCATACATAATATAGGTGGACTTAATGCCCGAGGCATCCTCTGACAGTCTTACCTACGGTGCTATAGAAATGAGAAGAGAAAAATAAAATGAGGTATAGGCTTGCATTGGGACATTAATTTGCATCTGAGTATATTTGGACTGGGTTGCTAAAAGTATATTTACAAATGATATTACTTTGCGGGATGGGAAAAGCGCAAGAAATAAAATACTTTAAAGTATAATGTGTGCTTGTGTTAAGAATACGTGCTTCATGCGCTGGTTTGTCTCAGAAAAGATAGCATAACTTGCTTAGTGTGGTCGTGCATAATATAACTTATCTACATTTGTAGTATGTACGTTAATCTTATTTAGTATTTTTAATAATATCTATGCGCTTGTCATAGCTAGTTTCATTTACAAAGTATTCATTTTTAAGAATTATATGATGTAAGATACAATTTGATATATTAATCACATTTGTGTGATATATGGAGCAAGGATAAATCTCAAGACGTACCCAATGTGCTCATAAAATTTATATATTTTTTTACAGTTGCACATTTTATTCAGTCTCGCTATTACATTTTAAATATTTTTTCATAAAAGAAACGTCGTGTAGATTCAAATACTCAAGAACGACTCTAGTATTTCATGTTACTTCTTAAATGATAAGATACTTTTTGCCTGTAAAATTTTGATTTAATTAATTCAATTGCTCTAAATTCACGACTTTTCAGCAGTAGCAGAAAATATTTTTAATTTTTCTTTTAACGTGCGCCAACGTATGTTAATTGTTGGAGAAATTATGCTAATTATTGGCAATTTTTATAAATCCTGTCCGTTTAGTACGTTGGTATAATTTCTTTGTCTCGGCTTCCATAACTATTTATGCTAAACATCTGATATATTTGGGTTGAAACGATCAACCCACACGCATTTGCATATAAAACAGGATAGCATCTGTCTTGGCTTTCCAGATGACCTTACCCTTTCAATTTATACATGAATTTGGTTTTTTATTCAAAACTTGTGCTTATATTTTTATATGTTAACGGAAATGTATGTAATCCGTCATTGTACCAAATTTCTAGGAAATTTAAACATTTCCTTAATATCGGTCGGAAATGTTGTACATTCTAGATTTCAATGAGTACGAACGTTAATGAATACAGAGGCCTAAGTAGACAAAGGGATATGTAGGTTAGGTTAGGATTGGGATAAATTATACTCGAACAAAAGTGGATAAAATTAAAAGATATATATTAAAAATGAACCGAAAGTAACCTTAGCTTATTTTTTAGCGGTTCGGTATTTTGATTCTCAGTTTACTACTGCATTTTAGTAACTTTATTCACAGAAGCATTCATTTTTATGTACTGTATGAAATATATATACCTATATTAATATACTCATTGTAATTTTTTCATAATCGTTGTTGTACATTTCCTAAACACGCTCGGAATCGTACACATTACCTAGGAATTTTATACAATTCCTAGTTTTTATACATTTCCGGTAACGAAATGGACGTTGAATATTCATGTTTTGTTCGGACTTTCGTCATTTCTTTTTTCACGAATGATTGTCGAAAATGTAACCTATATTCCAATATACGTACGTAGTACGTCTGAAAATCGAAACCTCAAAATGGACTATTTTCTGATTTCGGGTCCTTGAGCCGAAAATTTTCTAATAAACGGTCATCACCTCTATATTGCACTGGGCGAGTCTAGTCAAATAAAGTACAAGCTTTTTTAACATTATGTGGGAAAAATACGCGTCCAGCAGTGAGTCATAAATGAAATGATGTAAAATTATTTGTCATAATAATGAATGAGTTCGTTAATTGTTAAACGGCAATCGTTGATCCATAATCCTAGTGGTAAAAATGTTGGATTGCTGCGGATATAGATATATAATATGTCCGCGTCTGAGAGTTAGCCAACGTTACTTATAAAAACGTACTGAGCAGTGAGCATAATATATTTTTTCTTTAAAATATCTTATAATAATATGGCGATAGGCTTGCCTCCTATCATAAGCGGAAACGTAGTTGCCTTGGTTGCACCTCTGTCTACTCTTCCGGGAAAAAGTCATAATGTTTATGTATGTAAAATATCTTAACGTGACGGTCAAATTTTCACTTATAATACCACAAGAGCTTCAAAATTATCGGGTATTTTTCGATAGGTTCGTTGCAAACAAATGAAGGAGTCAAGTTTTTCAGGTTAAAAAATCACGAGCGCGAAGCGCGAGTGATTTTTCCTGAAAAACTTGACGACTTTATTTGTTTGCAGGGAACCTTGAGGGAAATGCCAGATAATTTTGAAGCTCGTGTGGTATTCGGGGGATTATTTTTCCGACCCAAATGTCGGCCAATAGAATTGCACCATGAGACGAAATGTACAGTTAACAAATAAGAATACAAACAAACTCCAAATCGACTCATTTTCATGCAAAATCTCCAATTTTCACAATTGAATTCAACCTGTCAGTTTGACGTGTGGTTAATTTGACTGGATCATGTTTTGTTTTTTATGTATAA
Organism: Deilephila elpenor; assembly: GCA_949752805.1. Taxonomy (NCBI): domain Eukaryota; kingdom Metazoa; phylum Arthropoda; class Insecta; order Lepidoptera; family Sphingidae; genus Deilephila; species Deilephila elpenor. Next base: position 7,479,578 of record OX457105.1, on the reverse strand, counting down.
CTACGACCAGAGAAAATTTTCAAAAAAATATCAGTATAATACCATGTAGGTTGTACCACGTGACGTCGAATGGTGCAATTCTATTGGTCGATATTTGGGTCGGAAAAATAATCCTAAAAATACTATAGCAACGACTGGTCACTAAGCTGTCATCCTAGTTGCTAGGGTTATGTAGAAACCTAAGTTTACTCGGAACAGTTAGCACCGAGAATGCGTTTGTCTTGCGGCTATAATCTGTTGTGGCTACACAATTACGGCACCGGATTGCTTTGTAAACTTGTATTGTAGACGTAAACAATCAATTGTAATGCGCTGATGATTTGCAGGAATGGTAAAATGTACAAGTAAATATAATAGCGGCACTTTCACAAACTCAAAGAATTTCCAGCTGGCAGTGGAAGAAGAATTTTGAAAATTAGACAATCTGATAAATTTTTCTAGTTTTGTGTATTTTTCGTTCATCAATAAATACATTTTTGTAGTTTTGTTAACTAACAAAACCTGATTCTTTATGTTTAAATCGTAAAAATATTATTTTTAATTAAAATCAAACTTCTAGTAATACACGTTAGATCTTTAGATAATAATTAATAGAAAGAAGAAGAACAAAGAAAGAAAGTATTTTTATTCTAACATTACAGTTACTCTCACTAATGTTAGTTCTAACTAAAACTAGACTTTAATGTGACGTTTGCGTGAAGCAGTCATTACTTAAGATTTGAGTATGCACATAGTCTTCGCGAAACTATGAGATCCTAATTAAGCTTAATTTCTATAGACTGGCGTAGTAATAATAGTTTTAACTGAAGAGTACTGCCACCTGTCGGGAATAATGTCTGACACAACGGACTGTGACTTGAGTATTTATGTAATTAGATATTAGAAAAGGGTCTGCAAAATTTAAAAACATGATTGAAATAGCTAAGATGGCTTTAAAAATATTAATTCTTGACTGGGTCTTAAATAAAATATCTCAATTTCGACTAGATGGCTATAATGCCTATTTATTATCTCTTGTAATATACATACAAAACAATATAAATTTTCGTGTTATTTACCAAATATTTGTTTAATAAGAAACAGCAGAGTTATAGGTCAATTCCTGGAGAAAATCATGTATTTCAGAAGATAGTTTTAATTGGTATCCGACCTGGAGAGATATGAAATATGTGTATACCGTCTATCCATAATTGATTATATGTAAATACTAAAATTATCATACTGCTTTCGAAATCTCAAACTTATGAGCGAAAGAACTAAAATAAAAATAATAAAAAACTTGCGACAAAGGCATGAGTGTAAATTCTGATTATTCCTACTGCTTATAACTTAAAGCAAGAAGTCTTTTCCTGAAAAAGCCATAAATTACGGGAAGAAAAGCTCTCAAAGACTTTATAAATTAGGACTTATAACCTACATCTGGTGCTTAAACTTTATTAATATGGTACCTAAGTCATTAATGTTATTCTTGTTTGAAATTAGGCAGTTTCTGTAAGATTTATGGCTCCAAAACTTGTGAACTATTCGTAGTTAAAAGTACGCAAATGTGAGTTTAATTCTAATAATGGAATTGTAAGGAAACTTGTATACCATAGAAGTCTTAACAAGAATTTCTGTGGTATGTGAAGTTCGCATAACAGCAATTACTGGTAGTAGGTCTCTCATATTATGTGAGCGGCCGCCTGGGTAGGTACCACCGCAATGTCTATTTTCCCGCCAAACAGCAGTGTAAATGCACTGTTGTGTTCCGGTTTGAAAGACATTGTAGCCAGAATTACTACTGGACATTATGAGACTTAACATCTTATGTCTCAGGATGGCGAGCGCAGTAGAATGCCAAGCAATGCTTTGTAATTCATTATGTTATTTGGTTTTCTACTGTCCATGAACGGTCGTATCGCTTACCATCAGGCGAATGGCATGCTCGTCTAGCTATTCATCGCAATAAAATATTATCAATCAATATTATCATGTAATAAATTCAAACGTTTACTCATAACCACATTAAATTCTAATTGATAATAACATTAATGAGTCTCCAATATTATTTTCTGTAACTTTTTAATATTATTATACTTTTACAGGTTTTGTCTATAAGTTTTCAGAAACATACTTGGCTGTAAAGTCTGTCGTTGAATTTTGGTTTTGTATATTGTTCTTGTACTTTGATTTTAACCTAGTCAGTCTAGTCTAGTCGTCGCATTCCATTAAATAAAAAAATATCTATGAATCTGCAAAATTATGAACTAAATAACTAAACGTAGGAATTAGAATAACACTAATCCGCACAATTTATAGCGCATTAATAACATAGGCGAGTTCCCAGCTAAGCCTAGCATCTTGCACACTAGCATGCATGTAATTAAATTTCAGACCGTAATTTCACTAACAGGAAATTAATCTCGCTTCTCTAAATTCAAACTGCAGCCGTGCTTGTGCATGAAGCGAGAGCTGCTCAAACTATAGTCAGCATTACTCGCAGGAACTTGTAATAAGAATATTCAATTTATTAAAAATATGGAGGGAATATTGGGATTGTCTAGGTGGCGTAGTTGTACGGTACGGTTACAAAGCTGAGGTGTCAGGTTCGAATCTCGGGTCGGGCAAAGTGATATTGAATTTTTCTATTCATTATTAGCCCGGAGTCAGGAATATGTGCTCGATGTGGCGATAGGCTCGCCTCCTATCACATCCTGGGACGGAACGCACAAGGCAAAACGTTGGTGTATGTATCATGTATAATAAATAGGCGTATTTTGTATTTGAATTTATGATGAATTTGTAAAGGCTTTGAACCGCATTATGTTTTGTGAGAAATGCTTTAGCTTTTTTGTTTGTATATTCTGATGAAATGAAATTATATTAAATGATTATGATAAAGATAAATATTACGTTTAAACGAATGCGAGTAACTGTAAACTTTAAACGAAATTGAAATGCTTAATTAATGTACTTTTCTCCTGTAGAAATACTAATATAAATACGTATAATATAACGTTTAAGTATTATTACCATCATCCCGAAGGCAGTACACCTAGATTATTTTTTGAATTCAGTTATTACACATTATCTAATTTATTATTGATTGGCGTGTGGTTAATTCCGAATTACAAATAAAATTTTAAAAAAATCGATGTAACTTATTGTTTGAGATAAATTTTGTAATATACAACAAGCATTTATGCTCGTAATCTTATAATATTAACATGCTCAATGTAATAAAATGTGAAAAGAGTTATATATTAGGCTATTCTAATTTTTTTGGCAACAATGCATTTGAGCGCCAGAAGATCGTGGACGAACTGTAAATTATTACTAAAAATGTCAGCCTAACGCCATCTAGTTTCAATTGTAGCCACTAAAGACCCAGTTACCAGTCTAAAGGTTGTTTTCTTTAGTCCTGAGCAAATTGGTAAAGTGAAACACAGTCTAGTTCAAAACTTCCACAAAAGAGGGCGCAAATTTACTTTATACAAATGTTTTAATAAATCCGTAAAAAGACTGATAAAATAGAAGATATCTGTAAATAGAAAAAATACAATGTAAAGTATATTGCCTGGAGAAAAGCCTCTTTTGCGTACGACAATGCAATTATTAACTAAACGCACGCATGCATTATCTATTGCATCTTGTAAAACTAGACCGTACTATCTAAAATTAACACATTGGTTAGATATTATTGAGTACAGTACGTCAGTATGTTTAATAGTAAGGACGAACCACAATTTAATGCAATTGCGACATGAAAGAACGTAACAAGTTCGTTAAAACATGATTTGAAAGTGCAATTTGGTGGATAATTAAAGTAGGGTACGAATTAATATTGATTGCTCCGACAATATGAAAATAATTGTGTTGTGTTTGTGGTCTCTAAACTGCCTTCATTTTACACTTGGCGATAGAAATATTGGTATGTACGAAAAATATAACAAAAAAATATTTCTTGCCTATAAAAACATTGACGAGAATATGTGATGTTCTAGGTGCTATATTTGATGATGGTACATTTTTATTAGAAGCTGCATTTAATGTAGCCTTGGCTCAGGCGTCTCAAGATCAAGAAAATCCCTTCGTCGGTAACGTTGTAAAAACTCCTCCGGGAGATATTTTAGAAGCGGAGGTGGCTGTTTGTAAAATCTTAGAGGTGACTAAATATCTGACCCCTAAACATTAATGTATCTGATGATTGATTGATATAATGTATATGGTTTTCCAATTTACAATTAATATAGTCATATTTTGCTTGGATTTCCCTTTCTGTATTTAATTAAATTTGTTTAATAAATTTTACCCAACATTTCAGAATAATGTATTAGGAATTGTTGGCCCTACTGTAAAGGGTCCATTACAACACGTACAGTCAATCACTGATTCTTTTGAAATACCGCAAATAATAGTTAAGCCAGAAGAGACTCAAAATCGCAATTGGTCCACAGTGAATCTATATCCACATCACATTGCATATTCCCAGGTATGAGCAATTCGTAAAGTATACCCGTGCAAACGGATTGTCAACAAACTTTTCACATTCCAGATTTTCGCCGACATTATACAAATGAAAAGTTGGACGGAATTCACCATAATTTATGAAGGCGCTGAACTTTTACCCTTTTTGGATAATATACTCACAATCCAAGATCTAGACATTGGACAAAAGATTCTGATGAACGTCATTCAATTACCTGATGGAGGCGACTACAGGTATTTCAATGTCATACTTAGTAAACTTACTTAGAAAGATGAATTTAACGATCGGCAATTTTATTTTAGATCTCAATTAAAGACAGTGAAAAGTTCTGGATCAGTGAATTACTTAATAAACTGCAGCCTCAAGACTTTACCTTCGTTATTGGAGCAAGCGCAGCAAGTTGGAATAATGTCAGACGACCATAGCTACCTCATAATGAACCCTGACTTCCAAACTATCGATATAAATCCACATAAACATGGCGGCTCTAATATTACGGGTAACGAAGTGAACACTAATTGATGCATCATCAAAAAGTATTTTTCGATTTTTGTCTTACGATAAAACTGTTTTGCAGGGATACGCTTATTCGATCCTAGTTTAGAGGCTATTCAAATCTTCATTGCCGCTCTAAATGAGAAAGTAAAGGAATTATCTGAGGGTCAGATAGAGAACGCAATTGCAGACGATGCTTTAACTTTAGATTTGGCTTTAGTTTATGACGCTGTTATTTTGTACACTTCGGCCCTAAATGCGATGGAGCTCGAAGGAGGTGCTAATGTAACTTGTGAAGATAATGAAAGCTGGGAATTTGGATCTAGCGTCATTAATTACATTAGAACTGTAAGTTTAACATTTAATGAAAACATTTTATTGACAATAATCGTATTTTATAGTTTAACATTAATTTATTTCACAAAAAAATTGAGTTTATTATGGAATATGAATAAATAGATCTTATACACCAGAAGAGTTAATTTTCAGACCAAAATCAATATGAAACTTGTAATAGCACAGGTTTAACTGCTCCGTGGCGCATTTGGTTTGACGCCGCCTGTGAAACGAGAGACCGCGGGTTCGATCCCCGCACCGAAACAAATATTTGTGTGATCCACAGGTATTTGTTTCGGGTCTGGGTGTTTGTGAGACCGAAAAGTCTCTCGTAGCTTCTGATACCCACGACACAAGACTCGATCTTAGTGTGGGGTCAGGACTATGTATGTGACTGTTGGGTGTAATTATTTAAAAAAAAATAGCATTTTTTCGTTTTTTTTTATAGATGGAGGTAGACGGACTGACGGGCATTATTAAATTTGACGATGAAGGTTTTCGTTCTGATTTTGAAGTAGATATTTTAGAAGTTATGCCTCATGGCTTTGAAAAGGTAATATTTTATATACAGTGTCTGTAAACCATAAGTTGAGCGCGAAATACATTACTTGTTTTCAATCAAGGTTGGAACGTGGAGTGTTGAAGATGGCTTTACAGAAACTAGGACTGTGATCCCGCCGGTTGAACAAGAGGGTTCCGATTCAATGAAAGGGAAACATTTCTTAATACTTACTGCCTTGGTAAGATTGATTGCAATAAGAATGTATTGCATTTCAAGTGCTGACTTGTATTACCTTTAAAATATTTTACAGAGTGCGCCATACGGAATGTTGAGAGAGTCGGCGAAAAAATTGGATGGAAATGCTCGTTATGAAGGCTTCGGTATAGAATTGATTGAGGAATTAGCAAAAATGAACGAATTCAATTACACATTCGAGATACAAGCTGACGGGGTTTACGGCTCTTATAGTCCGAAGACTAAAAAGTGGACCGGCATGATGGAAAAAATCATGGACGGAGTAACTATTTATTATTTATCTTTGGATTGTCAGTTTATTATTTTTTGCTTTATAAAATTAACATATGTTCATAAGAATCCCTATTTATGTAATTGTAAAATGTAATATTTCAAAACCTATTAAAAACACACGAAATTACTCAACTTAATGAAGTATGCAATATATAATTCAATTCAATATTTCTGTAGATTAAACTAGGGTGTCCATTTATGTATAATTCACTTTAGAGTATAAACATGTATTTTTTGTATATGTTGCAATTTTAATAACAATAATTCTTATACTTGCAGCGGGCAGACTTCGCCATAACCGATTTGACAATAACAGCAGCTCGACAGAAAGCAGTGGATTTTACCAGCCCTTTCATGAATTTGGGAATAACTATATTGTATAAGAAACCCACGAAAGAACCTCCAAATTTGTTCTCCTTCGTATCTCCTTTTTCGTCTGGCGTATGTAGTGTTAAATTTTGGGACGTTTTGATGTAATGTTTGTTGTGTTGATCTAAAATGAACTTCAATGTAACTGATTTTAGGTTTGGAGTTGGCTGGCAGGCGCGTATGTCGGTGTATCTGTGCTTTTGTTTATTTTGGGACGATTAGCACCAGAAGAATGGCAAAATCCTTATCCATGTATAGAAGAACCTGAGACTTTAGACAATCAATTTACATTAGCTAATTCATTTTGGTTCACGCTTGGAAGTGTACTAACGCAAGGATCAGAAATTGCACCGATGTATGAATATTACTCATAGGTGTTAATTATTTCACGAATAGTCATTATTTTCAATGTGTTTTATTTTTAGAGCGGTATCAACACGAATGGCTGGGAGTATGTGGTGGTTTTTTACATTAATTATGGTATCATCATATACAGCTAATCTTGCTGCATTTCTTACCGTCGAATCGAAATTTTATGCAATCACAAGCGTTCAAGATTTAGCTCAGAATCCCTATGGAATAACTTACGGTGCTAAGAAGGGTGGCGCTACTTTCGGTTTTTTCAAGGTAATTTCTGTTTATTTATATTTTATTATTGCATTATCATAATTTTTACATAATTGTGTTTGTAGGAATCAGATAATATGCTGTATCAGAAAATGTATAATTATATGGAAGATCACCCTGAATACCAAACAGCTACAAACGATGAAGGGCTTGAAAGGTAATCGAAATGAAATTAATTGAATTTTAATTGCTACACATTTATTGTATCATTACTTCAACTAAAGTCCTCTATCTAAAATATTATAGAGTGAAATCAGAATCAGAAAACTATGCTTTTCTCATGGAATCAACATCAATCGAGTATATGGTAGAAAGAAATTGTGATGTGGCGCAAGTTGGTGGACTACTGGACAACAAGGGCTATGGCATTGCTATGAAAAAAAGTGCGTAATATCCTTTGCTTACTCATAAAGCATCTGAAATTTTGGAAGGATTTTGGATTGATATATTATCTAAAGTTATTTTGAATAAGATGATTATCCATTAGTATTGCAACTCAAATACTTTGATTATCAAAATATCCCTATATTTAGTTTATTATAAAAGGATACATTAAAAGTTTTAATTTCAGATTCGCCGTATCGGCAACCAATGAGCGAATCGATCCTGCAATTACAAGAAGAAGGTAAACTAACGCGAATGAAGGATAAGTGGTGGAGGGAGAAAAGAGGTGGAGGTGCTTGCACGGTAAACATAGATTCCTATTATGACTAATTTATAAAAATAGATCTCGAAGAAATCGTTTATAAAACACAGATTGTATACGATCTTGAAAAGAATGTTTATACAACAAAGAAAATAATGATGTTTTGAAACTTGTGTTTCCTAAATAGGACGACGATGTGGGCGGTGGCGACGCACAACCTCTGGTGTTAGCAAACGTGGGTGGAGTGTTCATTGTACTTGTCGCGGGATGCGGATTGGCAGTAATATGCGCCTTCCTAGAAATGGTAGTGGACGTATGGATGATTTCGCACAGAATGAAGGTACATTTATACTAAATTTCTCTTTTTGCCTTCCCATCAGTTTGAATTTTGCTGTATCGTCATTTTTTAAACATTGTTTCCTTTTGTCAGAAGTGCATGAACCAGTGTGTACCATTTCCCCACCAAACTAGTACCTGCACATATAGTGTCCAGGCATTTATCATCATAAAATACATCGTTCGTAAGTACACATTTTTAAATCACTTTTCATGTACGTGTGAATTGGAAGCATTTCGATTATTAATATGGTGTTGTATTGATTTATACATCATTCATGGCATCACTATTTTAAGAATAACAACTGCAAAAGATCAATAAGGTGTCTCAGATTCATATTATACTAACCCGAATCGACAATACCGTATAAATTAAATCCTTTTATTGTGTATTGTATTCAAAATAAACAAATTTAAAGCACCAAATTTTTTATAACAGATTTCATTTATTGAAGAGCTAATTGCCGAACTGAGATTCATCATGACCTTCAGTGGGGATACTAAGCCGGTGCGACATAGAGAGCCTTCTGGCAGTGGCTCTAAGAGTTCCAAGAAGGAGAAAGAGGACAGCGGAGAGGCTGACTCTGTGGATGACAGACCTGACCCCGCCCCAACACCCAGATCCGAGCGGTCTTCGCATTCACACCATACTCTACACAGCAGGAGGCAAAGCAATGCTGTACAAATGGCTAGGATGCGAAAGTATAGCGGTAGGAGTATTTTGTAGGATAATATTGGTATGGTAATATAGAGGTAGAGAATTGTAGAGATGGACATAATTCGGACATGTACAAATATGTCTCAAAAATTAAAGCTGTTATTGTTGTTCAATGGAAAATTAAATAAAATAGTAAATGAATAAATATTGTTATTTGTTCAATTTACAAACAGAGCTGAATAAAGATATTTATGATTTCTAAATGACGATTTATTTGCATGCATATTGTTTAACAAATTTTCTGGGTGGATACGACGTGGGACAGATGGACGTATATGATAAATTAATAACAGTTCTCGTTAATTTCAAGGGTTCCAGTGAATGATTTGGCTTAAAGTATATAATTATTAACCTTTTTTACTAAACCATTCATAGCGAAGATTATGTTGCATGAAATTTTTGAATAGAGACAGTTCAAAATTAAGAGAGATTTATACATTTTTTTGTACACACGGTGATAAGTTTTCCTGTACGACACATTGTAAGATTCGGTCAGAGGTGAAGGAGTGATGTAAAGCGATTAATTAGTATCGGTTCGATGGGTGGACGTCTTTCCTTCGTGTCGGTATTGATGAGGGTGCGCTAATGAACAGTGGCTGATTGAAAAGGCTGAGGACTTATCCGTCACCCTTTATAATTTCAGATGTGGTAATAAACTAGGATAAATAACTTTGTATCAAAATTTAAGACCAACAAATGCATTGGGTCTGAAGTGATTCTTTACAGACATCATATTGATAAAACAAACACATATTTATTTGAATAAAAGCGGAACATATAAAAACATCGAACAATATTTGTTTTAATGTAAACGACATTCTAGTAGAGGCCGACTGCAGTAATAAATCGGCGATCGTAAGTTGAAACCTAGACATATAGTTAAATCTGAATTTTCATATTTAAACATCGCGAAAAAAACTTGCATTCCTAAGTGTTCTGAAAAGGAACGTCAAAGATTTTAGAGTCTGTGAAACTAGACTCCAACGAGATAAACTAAGGACTAACGCCCTTTCAATTGTACGTAAGGTTCGTGCAATTATAACCCATATACGTTGCATTGCCTATAATGCTGATCATTATATTATTTTAAAAAAGGAATTTAAGTATACCTATTTATAACTTGTAATATCATAACCCTTACTAATAAAAATATCCCTAACAACTTTACTATAAAAATAAAGATAAAGAATAAAGCACCCCGCTGTGTCACAGCGAGGCACATAAATAAAGTTATAAGTTTTTGTCGAGCAATTTGTTAGGCTAATGGAACCTCGTGAAAGATTGTGGTCGGGAGGTCGGGTCCGCTGGAGGACACTAGAATAATGGATTCTGGTGTCTTATACCGAGGGCTGTGCTGAAGACAAGTGCCTACAACATACCGTGATATATTGCTTCGTGTAACGTAACTAATTGTTCAGTTAACATGAGTTATCTTTTAGCTTTACTATTTTTTTCATGTTGTTGACACCTTCTATTGGTAGATTGGCTCGCTGTAAAAAGAGGTAGCGTGGGTTCCATTGTCGAGACAAATGTGAGACGGGTGTTGTGGATCGCAAAGGTTTTAATTTTGATACCTACGACACAGGCATTGTTCTTATGGCATCGGGATTCTTAATATGTATGACAAGAGATTTTTAAATTTAATATCTATAATTAAAATAAAATGTGCTATCGAAAACATAAGACCTCTAGTCAAATAAATTCCTCAGTCTATTAAACTACATTAGTCGAGCGTGGTAATTAAGAGCCCAACGACATAGTCTTCAATACTTTCACATAAAACGAAAGAAGCGTATTCTCAACAATGTATGTAGGGGCTAATAACTATTTATGATAAAAATATTCTTTAAAATTGACATTTGATACATAAATTGTGAGATAAGAATATAGTTACCAAGCTATCAAAAATAGTGTGTTTAGAAAACACGTGCCATTCCGGCTCAGTATCGCAAGCTAAAACTATTATATGAAATGCAATTTGTCAACGAGTATCATGGAGGCAACGACACGCTTCGTTATGAATATCAAAGTATTTCAACTGAAAAGTAAAGATTGAACGAAAATAACATTCATGCCAAAAATAGATTTGATTTTTTGCTAAAGAATACATTTGCAAGTCTATACGAATGTCGTAGTCTCCATTTATTCGTAAGCAAAGTTTCCATGGCACTCTGTAAGAACTATAAAAGTTACTTCTGAATTTAGAACTTTTATGAGTAAATAAAATTTAGGAAAATTTATTCAATCGCTAAAGAACGAGTAAAATTGATTTGAAAATGACTACTGTGACTTTATAACCCTCCACACATTACAAGTATGTAGAGACGAGTCTTCATACAGCACGCGGTGGTTTGATGTCTAAAAGGAAGTTACTAGGATAGAAGATTTTGATTATTTTAATGTCAGTATTTTTATTCTACCTTCAAGAATAAAGAAGTGAATTGGTTGGTGTGTTGCTGCCATTTTTGGGCGACAACATCCGAGAATTTATAAAAAAATTAAAATAATTTATTGATTCCATAAAAATGTTCCACATTATTTAGATTCAGTCATTCTTTTTGCTCTACCACGCGGTTCGACAAGCGATTTTCACTAGAGAAGAACAGTCAAGGAACTCTAGTGTTGCTCTTTTCAAAACTAGTTTAGTCTAAGATTTAAAGTTCTCTTGAGTCACGGAAAAACTCAAAAAAATTACGAAGAAGTTTAGTAAATTCACCATTTGAATTCAAACCCTATTTACTCATTGTACAAGTATCGTAAAAATACTAACCTGCAATGTCGGTGATTACCGAAAAAGATAGCACAATTACCTCTTAATGGCTTCGCATAAAGTTTATTGTGCATCTCACTGTAATTACTAGAACTAATACTAAGTAACTCTCAAAGAAAAAACATTTTTTTTACATCAAATTCAGTGAATCTTGCCTCTTATTGTAACAACCAACGGACCATTAAGTAAGTTATTTTTTTTCGTTGTAGATAACAGCTCTTTTTAACCGACTTCAAAAAAAGGAGGAGGTTCTCAATTCGACTGTATGTTGCTTTTTTTTTTTTTTTTTATGTTTGTTACCTCATTTCTCTGTACTGGGTAAACCGATTTCGATAATTCTTTCTTTAATTGAAAGCTGGTGCTTGTCGTTTGGTCCCATAAAAATATAGTGACGATCTGATTAATATCTTCGGACCTGGAGAGGGGAACTCCTTAAAATTAAGTAGGATTCGAATGGTTCTTCTTGCATTGAATTAAGTATAAAAGCAAAATTACAGTGGTGGAGGAAAGTAGGGGTAGGGGCGAAGGGGGGGTTGAGAAAATTAATAAACATGTAAATAGTCAATATCTTCGGCGGCTTTTAACCGATTTTAGTGATTTCTTTTGCATCAGAAAGAACGTATTAACACTTTAATCTCACCAAAAAATCATGAAAATCTGATGAATATTTTCGGTCCTGGAGAGTAGAACTCCTCAAAATTGAGTACGATTCCAATTGTTTCTTTTTGCATTGGATTCAGTATAAAAGCAAAGTTACAGTGGTGGATGAAAGTAGGGGTCGGGGCGAGGGGGGCAGTTGATAAAATGAACAAACACGTAAATAGTCAATATCTTCGGCGCCTATACCAATAAATCATGAAGATCTTATGTAATAGTGACAAAGAATCATATTATAACAGTTTAATAGTATGCCATATACCATTCCGTAATGAAACTGATATCGGAAATTGGGGGCATTGCCGAATGTTATGTGTTGGTGAACAAATTGTACATGACGATGATAACTTTTGTGAAAACATGGAAGAACGAACCGTCATGTCGGATGAATTGTTCCTAAGAAGCATTCGAGGATTAAATATCCAACAAAAGAATGTGTTTCAGAAAGTCTCAACGGCAATCAAAATCAATTTGCAAGGACGATTCAAAACTTTATTCATGTAAGCCCGCATTTTTGAAAGCCTATTATTGCGTTCTTTACAAGTCTCTTTTGAAATTACTCTGGAGATAGATTCCCTTATTTGAGACAGGCGTTGCTCCCTTTCTCCGTTTGTCTCATTTATACGGAGCTCTCTCATACGAGCAGCGCGTTTACTAGGTCTACCCATATTCAGGCTATCGAACTTTTAAGTCACTAAAAATAAAAAAATAAACCAAAATTTTAACAAAAAAAATAACCGACATCAAAAAAACTGACAAAAAATCATACTTAAAATAAAAATCTAAAATACTGACTAAAATCTGACTTATATAAAACAAACTAAAAATGCACTAAAAAGTAAAAAATAATTGCGTATTCTAACGTCAATAATTTACAATCTATTCAATGTACATATAGGTACGATCTATGTGTTTTCCACGCAAGATTGTGTTTATATATTTTGTATCCAGTTAAACTTTACATCTAACTCAACACATACCTATGAGTAACAAATAATTATAAAAACATTCATTTACAGTTCACCTAAGCTAAAATTTGAAATATACATGTATGCACTACTTAAAAGACATTCAAATTATTATAATAATGTACAATTATTGTTATTTTTGGAGTCGATGTCAGCCAAAGAAACACGACATTATACCTGACAATATTAAATGACAACAACTTTATGAAATCTATTTTATACGAATATCCTCTTAAACTATTATGTGGTTTATTAACCTTAATTCAATAAAATATAATATCTGACATTTATGTAGTTACTAACTTATAAAACTTGGCTGACACCGACTCTAAAAATAACAATAATTGTACATTATTATAATAATTTGAATGTCTTTTAAGTAGTGCATACATGTATATTTCAAATTTTAGCTTAGGTGAACTGTAAATGAATGTTTTTATAATTATTTGTTACTCATAGGTATGTGTTGAGTTAGATGTAAAGTTTAACTGGATACAAAATATATAAACACAATCTTGCGTGGAAAACACATAGATCGTACCTATATGTACATTGAATAGATTGTAAATTATTGACGTTAGAATACGCAATTATTAGTAATTGTTTTAGTGACGATTTTTATAATAATAATTGGTTAATTTGTTATTTCTTTCAAAGAAATGTCAAATAATTAAGATGCATATTTAATTAAATAAAATAAATTTATTGAACAACATAATAAATAAAAATATATTTAAATAAACATAAATTAGTTCTATAACAACATTTATTTTAACGCGACTTAATTTACCAATATAAAAAAAAGATTCATTTAAAACGCAATTTAAAATCTCATTACTGACGAGTCATTAGGTATAAGTAATGGACTTATGACAAAAACTGTTGCAGTGCACTAAACTATCTGCTTATCCCGATTAATAGCTGTACACTTAACATTTTTAGTGTCTTAATCATGGATCAGCTCAATCTTCTTTTGTTTTGTGAAGCGGTTTTGGTGATTCTCAAATGTGTCCTATTTTTATTTAATATAAGGGCTACTAGATTAGGGCTTTGGACATGAAAAGATAGAAGAAGGGTAGAGCGTCTTTGCTCTCCAGTGAGAATAATTATTGGTACCTGGAATTTAGTGGTAAGTTTCTCTCATATGTTTTTTATCCCGCCAACAGTAGTGTAAATGCACTGTCCGGTTTGAAGGACATTATAGTTAGAGTAGCTACTGGACATATTGAGACTTAACTTATGTTATGACTCAGGATGGCGAGGGCAGTGGAATGCCAAGCAATGCGTTGTAATTCATGGTGTTGTTTGTGTTGCTACTGTCCATGAGCGGCCATATCGCTTACCTTCAGGCGAATGTCATGCTCGTCTCGCTATTCATTTTAATAAAAAAAAAACCTTCTTCAGACGTCTTCTACGTTAATATGGAGACAGGGCTAGGTTTGTGGGTGTATTTATTATTATGTATTGTATTGTTAGGTGTACTCTCGTCTCCTGGCGAAAGCGACACTAAGACTTCTAGATGAATGTCTCGAGCTGTGCGAATGAAGTGTCCGACGGGTGTCGGTAGATCGACCTGATTTTATCGACTTAAGAGATCGAATTTCGTCCTTCTTTTCGGCTTCGGCCAACGCTTCAGAGCTGCTATCCTTCGGGTTTCGCTTTACTGGCTTAACGCTCCCACTGAATTTGATAGCGAATTTCAATTCTTCTGTGAGCTCGTATTTGAATGTTGTCTAAAAAGAAAATATTTTTTTATGTTACGTATATTTAAACTCAAAACATATAAGCACATAAGTTATTATTACAGCTGAGGCGATTACTAAGAAAGGTCATATTAATTTCATTCATAGAATAGTAAAATAAGAGTAAGATAAAAGTTTATATACTTAAATTGATGTTAAGGTTTTTTATGATGGTGCAGAAAAATACTTCAAGTACATAGGTAACCCTATAAGTAAATTTAAAAAAAATGTTTATAGTAACAAAATACAATTCTAAGTTCAGATTACTAATGCTATTTGCGCTGAACTATTTATTTTTCTTAAGATATCACAATATTAGTTTTACGAGTATGATATATATAGGATATCCTTTAGAAATGTGTGTAATATTAGTAGAAAAATGTAACATGTTGATTATTTTCATTTGTAACAAAAACAATACGACTGAGAAACACACTCACCCCGTATTTAAAAGATCGCTTGAACACACCCCACAGCATATCGAGGGTCGAGATAAGCAATCCAATGAGGCTTCCAACACCCAGTACAACGAAGGCGCCGAGCATGTTCTTCATTCCAAGTTGTTTCTGTTCTACGTCGTCTTTTTCCTACAATGTAAGAATCCATATTATTAATGATTGAGTACTTTTTTTCTATTACGTCGTTTTTTTTTTATTGCCATGAATGGCGAGACGAGCATGCCATTCGCCTGATTGTAAGCGATATGACCGTTTTGTTGGTATTGTTTTCAATTTATATACATAAATACCTAAATGCCAATAGTGTTACACATAGCCCTGACTCCACAATAAGACCAATTATGTCTTGTGTCGTGAATATCGGAATCAACGAGAGATCTTTCAGTCTCCTTAACACCCAGACTCGTTTCACATGCGGCATCTAACTGACTGTGTCACAGAAGCTGTCATATATTTTTGGTGTATAATAAAGTATATCCGTTTATTGCCAACAGACCTTTTAAAGCATTATGTGAAAGAACTTGGCTTGGCTGGCCGCCTGCATGGCTCACCTAATTCTGGTGCATGGATGGCTTTTATGAAACTAACGGATTATATTTTATATTGGTTTCTCCATTTAAAATTCTCTTTTTTCACGTTGAGATAAACTGATTCTTCAACTTTATAAATTAGAATAATATTTATGATGATTGTAAATTTACTCGGTCACTCCGAACTTACCCAATCCCATTTAAATTATACAAGTTCTAATGTTTATTTATCTATCACTACTGAAATAGTTTCTACTTTAACTAAAGCATGCTTTTTATTAGTGTATGCAAAACAGGTCGACGTTATCAATTTTACTGTTGCATGAACGGTAAGTAGGTACTGCTGAAATATTTTTCTTATCAGTCGTTGCTATTCCGAATGCTGTAAAATAGGCTAAATTATATGTTAAAACAAAAACTACTTTAATTTGTACTATTGTATTTACTTAGACCAGGTTATTTTACCTGAGTTAAGGTGCATCAAGTCAATTATCTGCATGCGATCCCTGAATTACACATTAAGTGCAGTCTACCGGTGTGTTTTATGTAAACTAACAATAATTTACGTAGCTCGTACACGCAAGTCAAGAAAGTTGAACGTCAAGACTTGTGTAAGCCTAACGTATTCTCCCCTAGATTTCGGACTAAAATTCACCATGAATAATGAAAAATCTACGAGTTTTACTTTTTTGAGGTTTTGTATTAAATTATCAAAATGAGGAGTTCAAAATACTACAATAAATACGTTTTTGTAAATACCACATTTCAAAGTTATACAACATAGATTTCATATTTACGTAATTTAATTTATTATAGCAACTCTTAAAATTATAGCAATTCCTAAAATTGCCCAATATAACTGAGCAACTTTTTACCATTTGTTTCATAGAATGAGCAATTTCTAATCAATATGTATATAAATAATACACTCAACAGTCACATTACATAGTGTTGACCCCACACTAAGATCGAGTCTTGTGTCGTGGGTTATGCAAAAAACTTACCCCGCACTTTCCCCCACCCCTTTTCTCCTTCCACCAAATGTCTTTTAGTTTTTGTATTTCGCCATTCTCTTTCATTCTTAGCAGTGCATCATCAATGTATCTTTTGTATGGCGATTCTGTAATATATTTAAGTAAATAAGTATTTAGTATTCTGGGTTAAAAATCATGCAAATCATAATGAATACTAGCATTACTCGCGGCTTCGACCGCGTAGAATAGTTTTCCCGCGATAAAAAGTACTCTTTATCCTTTGTCGAGTGGACTTTCCAACACTAAAATATTTTTTAAATTCGGGCTCGTAGTTCCTGAGATTATCTTGTTCAAACAAACAATATCTACAGCGTTATATTATATTAGTATAGATTATATAAATGTTCGTACGTTGTTTCATTCCAATACCGTAGCTTTTGGAGTCGAGCAAATCACCGACTTGCAGCAAGTCGCAGTGTCTTTCCTTGTAATACTCAATCGAAGTCGATTCCATGAAAAAGGCGTATGTCGAATTCTCAGCTCTGTAATACAATATTTTTTTTACTTGTTACTGTTGAATACGGAAAACAGCTACAACCATTTGTTATTTAAATGTAAGTCGTAAAATGCTGATGACGAAAGAAGCTTTGTTA
Source organism: Deilephila elpenor (assembly GCA_949752805.1). Classification (NCBI taxonomy): domain Eukaryota; kingdom Metazoa; phylum Arthropoda; class Insecta; order Lepidoptera; family Sphingidae; genus Deilephila; species Deilephila elpenor. The sequence goes on along the minus strand of OX457105.1, from coordinate 7,461,801 downwards.
GGTAGGTACATCATAATGTTTTATGGTTTACAAATAATCTCATAGTGAAAATACTTTAAGAACTAGATACGTCATCTAACAAAAAGTTAAACCCGAAGAGAATCTCAATATATTATATTTTAGCCTTATCTGTTTGTACATTCACTTGTCGCCAAGAAAATATATGTAAAATCCCAATTGACGGAGGTCCTGTTACAGTTCCGTAATCGGATTACACCAAAATATCTTTAGGTAAGGAATATTACTATAAAAAATAAGTACACAGCGTGATACGACCTTTTAGTAGTAACTAAAGCTATTTAAATTAAATAACGAATTCGAAAAAAAAATCCCAATAGTTTGTCGAAACATGCGACTTTACTTTTCCACTTCTTTTATGATAATCGACGTAGATTTTTTGCACTTAATTTAATTAAATGAGACAGGAATTTATAGAAACTTTTTTTTTTCAAGAGGAAGGACTATTAAGCTCCTCTTTCGGTACCCCAGGGGAGGCCGAAAGAGGTATGTCAGTGTTAAAAATAACTAACAGTAAAATAACATCTCTTTAGTATTTTCTCCTAGAAATAATATATTAGTAAGATTCGCAGATAATTTATTCCTATTATGAAATCATCATACTGTATATAAATATAAATTGGATACTAACAACGCCACACCTACATCATTCTCCTTGACGAGCCACCCACGACTTTTCATTTTCTTGTACATCTCCACGTGGAACTCTGTGGTCGATTTCTATAAAAAAAAGAAATACAATTTAAAATCCAAGTGAATAATAAGTACAGTTTTAAAGATAATTAATTCTGCTGTATATATAACATTCCGTATTGTGTTTGATACCTGTTTTTTTTTAAATCTATTGAAACGGAAATCTTACAGCTAGAGGAACATTTTGTAAACATATAAAGTTACTTAAGATGGTTTATGACAAGTTTTCACATATAGTAACTGATTACAGATAGTATAAGTGAAAACTTGTAGGTGAACAGTTTATGGTAAAAGTGATATCTTTGGCTTGCTCAGTCGCATTATAAATAATTTTAGGAACAATCAATTGATTATAATTATACCATGTGTAACAGGAAAATAATAGGCATATTCAACTTACTTTAAAAAAGTCGATAGTAGATCCTTTCTGTTTGGCTCCGTATGAAATGGATTTGTGTTTGTAAAGTTCATCAAGAGTTTTAAATGGCAATACGTTCTTCTCGACGGTCAAGAAAGCCACCAGAGTACCCACATATGAAGCTACCATCACCATTGTGAAGAACCACCACACACTAGTGATCATACGCGGGCCTAGAGCTCTGAAAATTAAAATTCATATAAATATTTTTAACGAAAACAAAAAATAACGTTTCGGAGTACTACGGTATGCTTTAATTGAAACCATTAAAATGAGACTTCCATGAAGAATTTAATTAAGTATTTGAAAATGTATCATCATCAAACATGATTTTTATTAATTACCCAAAAAAATATGCGGTTAATAAAATGCATATTAATACCTTTGAATAAACATGTTATTGAAATAAACAAAGTCATTAAAAAATTAAATGAGAGAAGTAAGACGACATTCAATAATTGATGACATTACAACGTACATAGGTGCAATTTCAGATCCTTGCTGCATCACAGAACCAATAATAAGCCACACTGAATTAGCAAAACTGAATTGATTGTTCAGTTCTTCAGGTTGTTCAATGCACGGGACCGGATTCTGCCATTCCTTGTTTGAAATGCGGCCGGCGAATATCATAATAATTCCCAACCCCAATTGTATTAACATCATGTTGATCCACACCTGAATAAACGATAAAATCTATCATTGAATGAATATAAACAAAATGAGAAGTATGATTGTAAAATAATTCTTCGTAATGCTATATTATGTTTTTTGAAAACTTCAGAAATTACATTTCCAACTAATTTAATAACTGCACTAACACACCAATAATTAACTTATTAATTTTGTAAAATAAGTTATTATTTTTAATAACAACTCAAAAATTACTATAATCTGGTTTTAAAATAGTCTCGAGAAATACTGCAATTTTTTTTCATCAGCGGTTATTAGCTGTCAGAATTATCCGTAAAAAATACATTGGTATCGTATTAAAATGTAAGTATAGAAATAATTACTTGCCTCTTTGGAAAATACTGCCATGAATGAGAACATCTCAGGCGGTTGTTTGCTAGGCTCCTTGTAAAGAATACCTATTCCGAGTGTCATAAACGGTTGCGAAAAATCAATTGCAGACTGTCTTTCCGCCGTAATGGTTAAATCGCAAATAGCCAGATCTGCTTTCTGTAATCGCATCAATAAACATAAACAAAGTAGGTGCATACCAACATTATAAAGTAAATTAATATTAAGTGCAAGAACGTAGATATTTGATACATACTCTATTACACAAATTTTGTGAGGGTTACTTTTAAATTCAACGTAGAATTTAATGTATAGGTAATTACTAATATAAAATACCTGTGTAAGATTCTATAACCTAGATTTTCTTTAATATAACAAGTATGTCATGAAAATAAAATATCAGAACGTACCTCATCAATAAGTTTTCGCACCATTCCGTCCCACTCACCAGTGTCGCCTCGACTGCCATAATTTTCTTCAATTACGAACACATAATTAAAGCCTAAAATTTCTGACAATCTGTCAATGAGATCTATAGAGAATCCTTCATATCGATCATTGCCTTCTAATTCAACCGATGATGCTTTCACGTAGCCGTATGGAGCAGTCTAGAAATTCACGAACATAAGCCTAATTAGTTGAACTAAAATTTGCTACAATTTACACAAGAATGTCATGAATTTGAATTAAGAATAGAGATTTTAAGGCTCTACGAGTACGTGTCTCGGAGACACTTTAAGCCTGTGTTGGTTCAGTTTGTTGTCATTTAAACAACGGTAAAAGACGTCAAGTTACACTCGAAAAGCTTGTTAATTCTCGCACTGAGCTGGCTACTTGTTCAACAAATATTAATACATATAATATTAAGGCAATTGTGATCATACAATACGAGATGATCTTAACACAAATTGTTTAGTACTAAGCAGTAAGCCCAAAATATATTTATATTACCGTTGATATCAACACAATTAAAGTTTTATTTTTCAGTATTGATTCTTCTCCTATATCTGCGCCCGGTACAATCGGTCTTTCAATTGACAGAATGTTATTCTGCCACGTTCCGATCTGAAATACAAATATAATTTATGGAATAGCATTAGATTTAAAGAAATAAAATAAAATTGGTAAAATACTAACAGTTTGATTACCAGCAGGTGTCAGTTCCAATAAGTCCATTGTAACGTCTACTCTTTGTCCAAATCCGTCGAATATTAACGTCCTTGATAAGCCTTCTATTTTATTCTAAAAAAAAAGTAATAAAAGAGGATTACCTTCCATTACAATCTGTAATACTATTGTAACGAAGAATATCTTAAACTTAAGGCAGATATTACTAAAATAAAGGTATAATAGTGAAATTAAAATACCGTTTTCATAAAATTGAGTAATGTGGACCCGTACGTCCAAGATTCGTAATTTTCACAGTCGAGTTTAGATGGTGTGACGTTGACTTTTTTCATTGCTTCATTGAACACCAGTATAGCATCATGAATCAGCAGTAACTGTGTTTTGATTTGGTCAGGTTCCAGAGTCATTCCAGTATCATCGTTGAATTTCGAAGTTAGTTCCCATAACTTTTCGTTGTTGGCTGATTTTGCCATACGGAAACCTGGGGAAGGTTAATTTATTTTTAATTGTAATTAAATACATTTCATGCTAATAAGATTAGGAATCTTGTTAGGAGTTTACGTGTAAGTATACTGTATCTCATACGGGAACTGTACCGCTCGCACACCCGCCACTGCAACTCCTGTAAGCCAGGATCAACAGTGGTACGCATTTTAATGACACTGAGCACTGAAGCTCAGCGAGTCTCCGGGAATGTCTGACTTGTCCTTAACCCGCAACGAAATCAATCACAAAGTTAAATTAATAGTGGGAGTTGGAGATAAATTATTGTCCACTTCCTTCCGTAATAAAGCGGGTGACAAAACAATCATACGGAAAATGAAATGAAATGGAAATATTTATTGAACCCATGAAATGTCATACATTATTTAGATTCAGTCACTTTTTTCCACTACCACCCGGTACTGAAGGCTGTTTTCGCCAGAGAAGAACGGGCAAGAAACTCTAGCGTTGCTCTTTTCAAAACAAGTTTACAATTAAATAAATAAATAGACAATTAAAGAAATATTACATTATCAATAATTGAACTTGTCAAATTTCCTACAAATTGAACAGTGAACCCACCAGTCATATTAACACCGCCGTATCTGTATCGATCCATGTCCAGTGTAAACAAGTCTGGTGACAGGAATATATAGGAATGCTCCTCTGCCATCAGCGCCACCTGTTGCGCGTGACTCAGCAACTGTTTCAGGCTCTTCGAGGGACAGTCCACCACGAAGTTCACGCAGCCGTTCTGCTTTGCGTTTATTAACACATCTCTAAAATTGCAGTGATTATAAACCAACTAGTTGATGTTTGGGATTTTGTCTATTTCGTTTAGGTATAATACATTTCTCATATTAAGTATAATTCTTATTTACCGAACAAAAGTAAAAACTACTTAAATAACTTGTTACTTTCGTTATTGTATATGAGTATATTATTGATAATTTATTATTTTATATTGACTTGTTTAAGATTCTATTGAATATTTTTTGCGTGATCCGCGCAAATCGATAAAACTCGGTTATTAACTATTTCATTTCTATAATAATAGATTAGCGTTTTAATGCAGCTGAGTTAAATTACATCACTATTCACTGTTTAGGTACATCTACGAGAATAGATATTATTCTACTATATACACAAGTTTACCCGTTTGTACGGTAACTATCTAAGTTATCTTTATATAGAATTACGCACTCCAGTTACAAATTATTACAAGTTTTAGTCCTCACAGCGTGACAAAGCAATCAACCCACTCACTCACAAACTTTTGCTTTTATAAAATTAGTATGATTAATTATAATTTATGTCCGGTAGCTTTGGCCTACTTGTAGTGGAAAGTTGTATGAGGCTACTTAAAAATAATTTTGAGAGTTATGAAATTAAATGGATAAATTATTTAATTTTCGTAATTACTTGTTTTTTTAATGCATGATTGCCTTTTTCTTTTTCAATTAATGCGTTTGGGCATATTTTTAAAACCTTGTAAAATCAATTTACTTTTAGAAAGTACCTTGACCATTAATTTTATTAACTAATAAATCACTTTTCATTCGTTCTAAAATAAACATTTATATTGACTGATGAAACTTACTTTGATGATGTTAAATTCCATTATTTGCCATTTGAACTGTGCGTTATATTCTATATATACATACGAGAAACGGGAAAAAGGCGTGAGTACATAAACTTACGCCTTTTTCCAGAAGAAGCAAGTAAAGGTTCAACCGGGACACCCATGTTTCACCATATTGTGTGTTCCGTCCCACGATGTGATAGGGGGCGAGCCCATCGCCATATCGAGCACAAATTACGACATCGAGGCATTCCGTATTTTATATATTTACAGCAGAATTTAACATTTATTCCTATACCGTTGTGCAGCAAATGTTTTGTGGTCGATACCTGCTCGTATTCACACAAACACGCCCACTTTAGAAATACATCTTCAAGACAAGTTTTACAAGGAAGAAAAGAGTTGTTTGAAATGCCCACGCGGTATTAGTATTGAAAAGATGTCCTCACAACGAACAAACATTGCACGATGCAACTGGCGAGTAGGCATGTTGGAAGCGAATAAAGATCTGGAAAATACGACACATATTCTATTTGCGAGTTAATCCAGTTTAGAGCGATATCTTGAAAAGCACAAAATAGTAATCCAGCCCTTATACGGTCCACTGCAAGGAATTGGTCTATTCTACTACCCACAGTTCAACTGAGAGAGATTAGGCTATTAAGCCTGGCAGACTTCACATACCGCAGAAATTTTTTGAAAATCACTATGGTATTCAGGTTTCCTCACGTTGTTTACGTCAACGTTAGATATAATACACACATGACTGATAAGTCAGAGGTGTGCCCTGGGGTTTGAATCCGCGAACACCGTGACCGTGTAGGCAGCGGCGGTCGGCCCGTTGCCAACAGGCCACCACGTAATTTCCAAAATACATACTGTACATATACATGTATAGCTATACATATTAGCTTCATACACACATACGTATGTATAAAGCTATTATTATTCCTGCATAATTTTTTTGCAATTATCACTTTACTAAATAGTGGATTTTACATCTTTATCATTAATTTCAGTCTATGTTTATTAAATATTTAAGTGGTCATTAAATATTAAGGTTTTATTTCTCGTAAAATTTTCGACGTATACATACTTAGATTACAATTTAGTAGAAACGTTCTTGTTTTTCTAGTTTATGAATAGTTTATCCTTTTATGGTAGGCTTATGAAAAATATTAGTCGTTAAATTACGTCCCTAACATACTTTCCATTACAATAGGCCGTTGGAAGGAAATTTGTTATAATTTTAACTGTTATTATAAGCTAGTTTTTTTTCTGTATTTTTACAACAGGTAATAAAATATACGAAAATATTTTACGTAGCTAATATTAAGCGTATATTTTAGTTAGTGTGTAGGTTCAATTTTAAACTTATTAACTATTTACCTGTAATCATCTCCACTGAGTTCCCTCACCACGACAGTGTGTTTGTCTGTACTGTTGCCCATACTCATTAGATCAGCCACTTTTATTAAACTGTGGCCTTTTTCGTACAATATTGTAAAATTTGTCCATTCTTTGTATTCAATTATATTTTGTAAAACCTTGAATAAAAACGATTATTTAACATCAGAATGTGCACTGGTAAACACAGGCCACCTTTTTTTAATTTACTTACTACGAAAAGGCTAAAAGACTTATACCGATCGTACTGGGCTTTCTTTTCGGTACGGTTTAACATGATACAATAGGTTTGGGTCCTTAAAATATATGCTGGTACACCGGCTTAATCTAATCTCTTGTACGTCACATGTACAAATGTATACATATTAGGGGCGATTAATAACAACACAAAGCGGAAAGCGCCTTGCGTTCCTTAAAGTTTAACATGGAGATAAGAAGAGGCCTGTTTCCAAGGTTCTTTTGCAATATAATTATTATCTGCCCATGTTAATACTTGTAATATAATTTTTTTTAACATACTAATGTCTAATAGTATCGTATTCAAATGACTGATCGATAATTTAGTCTACAATGTAGGCGGAACAGAGAACTTAAATAGATTTTATCTCGTCTGGAGATCATAAAATTCGTATATAATTTGCACGTTTAATTTTAACGTCTACATTTTACAGTATCACGTTTCTAAGTGCTTTAATCGTATTCGACATCTGAATGCCGTAAAAGTATGAAACGGAAATAATAAGGATTTTGAGAGATAAAGTTTCTGAACTATAAAAGTTGTGTGGGGAAACGTGTAGAGCTACTTGTTAATTCGAAGAAATCGTTATAAAGTTGGGTGGAAAAGTGGGTTAATTCAATGTATAAATTAGAATAATTGTTATTGCATATATTTTTTTAAAGATTTTTCCACTCAATTCAAATATCCATAAAAATAGCTAATGACTCTATCATTCATATCAAGTATTACAATGATGTACATATTTTATATTGTCTCCAGACTAAGTGAAATGTTAATTAAACTCTCACGATATTTTCATTCAATGTTTAAGTGGCTGATAATAAATACAATAAATTCCATGATATCTACTTGTATGCATTATAAATGATTATAATATAGATATACCTTACGATACAGATGATAGTTCAGGTAAACAAACGATTTCAAAAGCCTACCTACTAGGAAACTAGTGACTTACACTGTTATACGCCGTCGGACTCGGGTACAAGTTGAGTACAGACCAGTTCTGAACGTACATGTCATTGTGTTGTAGGATAACGTGGGGGAGCTCAAGCATGTCGCTCACAGCTTGTATGTGCTCGCTGGCACGGCCGCCTAGACCGTCTACTATACCTACTACTCCTTCCTGAAATAAAAGGAATGTATTATGTACAGTAGCTATAGAAATTATCATCATTTTGGTTAAGTGGGCTACACGTCTATTTGATTGTGGCTGTGATGTGCAGCTCAGATCTTTGTATGAAATTGAAATATAAAAAATGAATCTGCCGGATTATTATTATATTCTAAAATAAGTCTTGATATCCAGTAGGTGGTGTCTGGTTCAATTTATCAGCCGTATTTTTTTGGAGTTTGCATAAATATATTGTCATCAAATTCAGCTCACTGTGGAATTTGAGCAGGAAAAGCAAAACTAAAATAGTGCCAATACCAGCAGGTTGCATCGCAAGAATTTAGAAATACAAAGTCTGTTTGTCTGTGCCTTTTATTATTACAGGGCGCACATTCCTTCGCCCCTTATAATGACGAGACCCGAAATTTTCAAGACGAAATTTGCGAGGGTGCACTCGCAATATTCCCTACGCATTCATATACATACGTGATGTGAATACTTTTTTGACAAAGCAATTTTGAAGAACGCTTTGGTATTTGAATGTGGATACTTACCAGCCTTTTTAACAGTCTCTATGCACCGTACGAACGTGTCACTTTCATTTTTTATATCTCAAATAAATTTCTAAAATTGCAGTAAATTATATAATAAAACAAACAATAAGCGTGGTAGCCTAAATGTTTTCTTTGAACGAAAAAGGGTCTCAGATTAATACAAATTGACGCCGGATTTATCCAGTTTCAATTGGATGCGCGAGCACGTAAAATCCTCAGATCTTTGAGAAGAGTAATGGAAAAAGTACCTGAGCGAGCTCACACACAAGTTTGCTAATTTCCAATATTTCGCCTCTTTTGGAAACTTCTTTGATCGAGGTGTTGTAATTGTACATCGTTGCGCTCACTCTCAAAGCGGCTTGCATTTCGCCCGCATCTTTATAGAATATACCTCCTGAAATATCAAGTAAACAAATTAATATAACATACATAATCATTCGCCTATATTTCCGAACGGGTGGGCAATGGTAAAACTAGAACCAACTCGCAAATCGTTGAGCTTATTTTCGGCAAAATTATTAATTCAAATCAAAATTTCAAGCTTTTATCGTTTATTGCCAGTCTATGCTCTATTTAAATATCAGCTGAAGTTGAATCACTGTGCTCGTCATACTAGCTGCTGAAGTCAAGTATTTTTTAAATAATTAATATTTTAAAAAATATTACTTCTGCATCAGTTTGAAAATCTTAAAGATTAGGTTGTTAAAGTATACTCTATGAAACTAAATAAGAAATAAGAGTTAGTTATGTATAGAAATATAAAATTATAATAAACCCAGCACTGGTACAGCTGACAAAATTGAACAAAACAATACTGACCTATCAACCTGTTCACGAACAAACCATTGCATTGCAAATGCAACAACATAAACAGTATTACAAACATTTTAATTTTTTAATCACCCATTTTACAAAATAAAAAATCACTATTTAATCCACGAACACATGTCAAGCACTAAATAACTAGTTTATGACATTGTAGAGTTTATAGTTAATCAATGTTTTAAAACCGAAGCGTAATAAACGTTGAGAGCTTAGCCGGAGTTTGGGTAATGTGTTTAGATTGGTTGAGACGGCGGCGTGCGCGACACGACGCGTCAGAAATAATCCGACCGACTATATTTAGGACAAGTTTTCCACAAAACGACACACTTTATTTCAATACCGTCTGGACAACGGAAGATTTACTAACGAAAATTACAAGCGCTGATTCGGGGATTATTTATCTAGGTTATTTGGAATTATTTTTTAATCTATTTTACTAATAAATAAAATATATTTAACTGAATAGTTTATTTGTTTGAACGCGCTAATCTCATAAACTAATGGTTTGAATTGGGACATTATTTTTGTGTTGTATTGAGAACTTATTGAGAAAGGCTAAAGGCTATGTTACATCACGCTATAACCAATAGGAGCGAAGCAGCAATGTAAAATGTTGCAAAAACGGGGAAAATGTTTTGCTTTTGAGAGCTTTCGTTGTCTGCGCTGTATAAACAGTTAAATCTACGCAATAATCGAGTGTCGTAATTCGTCAACCTTATTCTCTAAATATAAGGTTTAAAATCAGAGTTAAATTCAGTATTGTTACTTGATGAGTTTTAAAATAAGAATAGAGTATTTGTGATAATTGTGGCGAGGTTGCATTTAATTAATGCAGCAATCACTGTATTATTAAATTCCTTTTAAAGTACGATCAAAATTATATAACAAAACGAATTGAGACTAAATTATTTTATCAATTTGTTCTAATTTGAACAAAAACACGAAATACATTTTTTTTATATCACACTTCCTTAATGTGAAAGAGGTCTGTGGTAATACCTACATTATACAGTAATAAAAAATTTAAATTGTACCCAAATGTTTATGGACAAAAAAAGTGCGAGTTCTATTTTGACACAGAAGGCCATAAACCCAATAATTGAGTGTTTCGCAAAGATTTTTAGTATGCACGCCGGTAATGCCAAGTGTTGACTCACTGGACGTGGCGGACATTAAATTATTGTCGATACAGTCGCACGACAAACACACTTAACGCACTACTTTCGGCACGCTGTGGTATCATGTTATTGAAGATACACTCTGATCTTTAAGAGATAAAATTTTGGGCACGTGAATTTAAAAGTGTATTTTTGTTGGAGATCAAAATGAGCCCCTTTATGATACTTGAGTTTGTGGGTATCAAAAACTGCAAAGTGCATTCCGATGAACGTCCAAATCCAAAATTTATTTTTGATGAAAACACAAATATTAAATCCACCTGTAAAGAATTTGTATAAAACATTAAAAATAAGTAACAAAAAAATGTTCTACATTACAGTTACATTTTATTTAAGATCTTCAGTAGTATTTTTGTTTTCTTGGAGATTACTCGTAATACCGAAGCCCGTATTTATTTATTTTTATTTATATGACCTTCAAGTATCTGTGTCTGAGTAATAATTATGATATGGAATTTGTAATTTAATTATGTATGCGCGAAACGGAAATAATTTTAAATGGTAGAATTTTAGACAAAACAAATGATTATACTGTGCAACACTTGTCATTCTCCAATAAAATTCTGATTCTGATTCTGAATCGCCCGTCTGTATCGATACAAAACGTCATAAGATTATTTACAATGCTCAATCGATAAAGCACTATAAAATGTTTACGACTTAGCTTACGAAACTTTCTTGTTTACACGAACCAATGCTTAAACGCATTTAATAGACACTGCTTACCGAATAAGAAATGCACGTATTTTAAATGTAAATTAATCCAAAGCTAATGTAAACCTTTTTGCATATAAATAATGATATGTTCTGAACTTAAAACTTACCATGTAGTATGATTAGAATATTGATAATAACCAGCCCTTGAAAATGGAGCATATATAATTAAAAGTAATTAAGGGATTATTAAGGTAACCTCTAACTCGCTGACGGAATGAAACTCGACCTTAAAATTTTTACTTCACGTATAAGACCGCCGATGTGGATTCGCTTCGATCGCATTGGCCAATTATACACTACGAAGCCAAATTAAGCATGGATCTCCGTCTTCCTTCGTGATGGTACAGCTTGAGTCGGAAAACACCGCTAAGTGTGAACATACACACAAGCATAAATAAATACCCCCAACAATCACACGCATAGACCTCACAATAAGATTAATTATGTCTTGCGTATTGGGTATTAGAAACTACGAGTAGTTCTTGGGTCTCATAAACACCTATTTTCGATCTACCAAAAGTGGATCAGATAAACATTGGTCTTGGTACGGGGATCACACACGCGATTTCGTTGCACAGCCTACGTATATCCAACTGCACCACGGAGGCTGTCATAAGCGCCTCGTACTCTGTTTGAGTAAGAAGTTTGTTATGTAGACGGTAATGTATGGCAATCAGAGGTGGGAAGAGATTGAAAGCCTGATATTTGTGATGTGGGTGTTCCTAACAACACTTTATTAGAGTCATTACAATGAAGTATTTCAATTTGCAAAGTGTCTCAGTGTTGTCATGATTTACCGGATGCAAATCTTGGGATAACAGAAGAAAACATATTATGTGAAAAAGCGAAAACAGTATTATTTTTATACAAGCACAGTAAAATAGTGGTTTTGATGGAAAATATTCCATTAGCGTTACTAATTCAAAGACTACACTGTACGTGATTGTTATAGGATCAACTATACAATTTATCTATAATTGGGCGATAGATGATTTTGGTATTAAACACAACTTTACCAGACTCCTAAATTATTACTTCATGATTTGTAACTAAAGTTGCTTCCGAGTTATAGGAAGCAAAATTGTACCGGCTATGTCTTCTACAGATCCATAGTGCGGTAAAGTCACGTATCAAAACCTACTTTATGCCGATGTGGTAAAAAAAACCTAAGAATCATATTCTATTTTAATCTGAATCATGACCCATAAATTATGGTATAGATCGTTCAGCGCATGTGAGTGACATTCCCGCATTACTCAGTTTCTTTTCTTAAAATATAACAAGCTTTTGCCTATTGCAACTGATCAGAAACGCCATCGTAATTTGATCTCTAAAATAGTAGTGGCGTATTTAGGTTATTTCAAGTTGTACCATTAATACTCATGAAATATAATAATACTCATGAAAACACATCGTTTACTTCTTGCTATTGATCTAGCTCATAAAAAGGCAGACTGTCTGCCTGATCACTGCTTATACTCCCTCACACATTAATGTCCTGGTAGGACAAATTGAATACCAGATACTCATTGTGTCCTCGAAACGCAATGAAATTGTTATTTAACTTTTTGAACATTCCGTTCTATTAACTTCAATTCATAGATTACATCGTTTGCGAACAAACAGATTCTAATAGCGTTTGGGTATGGAATCATCTAAATAATCGATTTTAATCAGTGTTGAAATGTCTGAAGTGTAGAGACATTACTTTGCCCTTTGTCCTTTAATTATTGTTATTGTTTCTGCCATAGCGTTTGTGATTTGATTCGTTCTCTTTTGTCCCATTTCGCGTTTAACATAGTAAATATTATAATAACTTTTATATCCATTATCAAGTTTTGTAACGTTCTGTTGTAGGTATATTATTTTTTTTGCTCTGACAGCGTGAATGGCGAATTTTAAAACAAAATTGCACACATATACTCACCTTTGGCCTTTATCACATTACGAAAAAAACAGAAACAAAATGATTCAATTTAAATATTTTGGGAGCACTTAAGCCAGCTCGGTTATCTTTGAATAATAAAATATTTTAACTTTAATCATTAACTGAAATACTTGGTTCGCAAAGCTTTTTTTGTAAAGTCAATTATTTCAATTACTTAGCCATAAAAAGAATATAAAATGTCGAATATAGTTTATCGATCGACATGATTTCCGAACATGTTTCATTTAATTGAACTGACATTAATATTGGGTTTATAAATTAAATTGAAAAGCTCGTCTGCTCGTCGGCGAAAAGATTCAACGACTCACGATATAGGATTTCATACTTAATTAATTCTTATAAGACAGGTTTACCTAGCTAAAGAATTCGTGAACAAATGTAATTGTATTCAACAAGTGTTAAAAATAACTAAATATTATAATTTTTATCAACAAGAGTCAGTAATGTATGTAAATACGTATAATTTTAATCTTGAAAAATAACATATTTTCAATATTTAAGTGATTTCTGGTTAAAGTTGATGTCAAAGAGTTGATCGAACATTAAATGATAAGCCAAATATTTTTGCGAAATGTATATTTTAACAATTTTTTGCTGAATTTACGTTATTACGTAGTAGGTATGGGATAAGGCAAGGAGAATGCGAAAGTAAATGGTGTTTTGGTCCAATTTTTATCGCTCACAATATAAACTTACGCCTCTTCGCAACAGAAACGAAGCCTCCATTTTGGAATTCCTTAAATATATTCTTATTATCGGTAACGAGATCGGCTTTTACGTATAATAATAAAAATACTTTCTTTAATGTCAGCACCCCAATTTCATGTGTAAACAAGATTGTTGACAGAAATGTCCCCAGTTTAATTTATGATTGTTATTATTTATTTTAAAACTGCGGTGGCCGAAAGGATGTCGTAAATAGTATAGTTTATAGCTTAATATCAAAGAGATGTAAACCAACTTCAAGAGTCGTGGTTTTGTGTAACCTGAATCAACGCGTTAAGCATGGAATTTTTATTTCAAAGCTATGTAACAAAGCAAAAGTATTACACAATGGAACGGATAATCACAAAATGATAAGGATGGTAGAAAGAGCCGTTTTTAAATAAAAGTATAACTAATTTTAACGTAAATGCGACATTTGTAATTAAAATTTATTGGGAACATTATTGCTTATAAAGCTTGTGCAGTGGGATAAATTATATACAAATGTCAATGTCGTTATAAAGCAAAGTAGGAGTTACTTCGTTTACTAAAATTAGGAAAAGATAATGATTCGTTTCTCCCCTAGTCCTAACTCACTTAATATTTAATTATCTATAAAGATAAAATAATCAAAATATAACAAGGATGAAAGCGAGTTATCACGTTTTCCTGACACTTCAGATAATTACATGAAAGACAGCAGTGAATCGGTAAAAACGTTAAAACACTTACTGCGAACGAGGTCATCGGTTACACTGCTCTCTAAACGTCTCGCGTGGTTCCGTTCAATTCAATTTATCGAAAGAAGAGCCCGCTTGAGCTTAAAAGGTTGCTCGCCAGAAGGTGTTTTCATTGAGATTAATTTCTTTGCAAATAATACTAATACAATACTCCTACCTGTACGTTGTGAAATATTATTCTTAGCGTACTCTGAGATAGAAATAGAACTGTTTGCGTTATTCACAATTAGGTTATTTCTCTTGGTGGTCTATATTTTTAGGACATATTTTTGGTTGTGGAATGTTCCGCCCTTTTACCTACTTTTTAAATGCATTGTCCTTTTACGTTAAGAATAGAGCTGGAATGTATAGTAAGAACAGCATCGTAATGATTAGACGAACAACGAGCTTAGAAATCTATATTCATGGATCATTTGCTCAGTTACAAATAGTGTAATTTTTTTTAATGGAATTATTATTAAATGAATACCTATACTTAACAAATAACACATTCTTGAACCCGCACTTGACCTGTATGATGGACTAAGGCCAAGTGCCGTGCTCAGTATTTGGCGACTATAGGCTGATACGGAATAAATAATTAATGTTGTAAGAGACTTCTCCGAACTAATATAATTAGATCGTTTATTTCACTTTCTGGATGTTATATCGTACAAAGGCTTTTATACGCGTCAACGACAATTAAAAAGTTAAACGCGCTTCAAAATGTTCACTGATCTGAAAAGGAGCAGTAATAAAATCGTCCATAAGTCTCCTTTGCTTTTAAAATTAAATAATATTGAATTTACGAATTACATAAACCGTTCGTTTGGCCTATTTTATTCATTATTCTGTAACCACATTCTATTTGATTTTTAAATTAATAGCAATCGTCTGTTTTAATAAAGTTATGATATCGAAACGTGAGAATCCGAGTATGTTAATATAAGTGGTTATTATAAAATCTCGTGGCACTTCCCGACAACCGGGTCAACAGCAACACTAACCCGCAACATTGGTGGTGTGTAATTAAAGCATTTCTGCAACAGATACACAATAATATGGTCATACGGTTGCTGTCTTGAGACAACAAACTGATATTTCAAAAATCAATCGGCGGTTTTTAACTGGTGGCAGACTTGGATAACGCAAAAAAATAAATTGTATGATATTTACATTTTTTGTGTTAGAATTGAAAAAAATAATATATACGGAAATTAAAATATTTCCAAGGAGATTACCATTAAACAGACAGCTGGTCGAAAAATTACAGGTCTACTTTAACATGTATTTAAAAATTACATTACGTTTACTCCATCCAAATTGACAACCACTGGTTTGATTTTTGTAATTCTTATTTTACTATAGAAGATCTATAGTTCACATTTCGTTACAGTAGGTACCGTTACGTGGTTGCGATTGCATGCTCACGCGTATCCCACGCCCTCTGTTTTAAAGGAGATAGCTGTATATCACGGGGTCTTAGTCGGTAGGACGTTCTAATTTGTATTAGAACGGCGAGTCCAACATACCTATATGGATCCGTAAAGGGATTACCTCGTGTAAGAAAAAAAAAGTACCGTTACGTATCAATAGTACTGACCAACGCTAGGCCTCACAGCACTCCTTGTGAAAACAATACTAAATCTTTGAGAGCTTTGCTAGCTAAACAGTAAAGCGGTGTGTTGTGTGTCGCAGATTGCAATACGGACGGAAGTGGATTTAATAAGTCGGCCAGGTCGCGTGCTCCGCCCGATGATAGTGCGCCGCGGACCACATACACTTAAATTAAACAATCCTCTAACAGGACCTTATTATTGTAGTTTACTTTGTTGCTGTGATGAGGTATGTTTTTGTAAAATGAAATTAATTTCAGCAATATCATTATGATCTTTAAATATAATGTCATCTTATACGTAGCATAAATAGCATTTTATTTTGATATTTTAATTAACGTGCAATTAACAGTGTATCCGTTTCGCCCATCTATTGAAAGAAAATCATAACTGACTAAAAGTAATACCTTTTAGGAAATAATTCAAATTTTAATCTATTAAAGTTTCGTTGATGAAAGTAAATAAAAAAATATTAAATTATTTGTTTTACGTTTTAAAGCTATTGTCATTTTTAAATCAATAAAGCAAATAAATTCCTATTGCTGTGAAAAGATAATAATATTATTACTGCCTCACCAAAACTTTCGTTCTTCAATGCTAAACGTTCAAAATAACAAAAATTCAACCAAAAATTTTCTTTTAAATAAAGTTGAAATATTAGCATTCAGAATAGACATGACGAATATCGAATGTTTATATGTTCAGTGAAAACATAAATTTAGCGAGAATCGTGAAAATATCAATAGTGCATCATGAGGGATAATCCATTTGAGCAAACGATCATGCAAATTCAAGTCTCCGATAGAGAGAAATAAATCGTTCATAAATTGAGTCGATGACCTCTACTTTATGATTTCCATACGAAATTCAATTCGTGAAAACTATGCTCAGATTGTTATAGTATTTTATGTAAAAAATATTTTTATGATTTTTGGTCAAGTAATATTATAGAATATACTTAGAATTGTAAGGACCTGGATTCTTTTCCCAGGAAAGGTAACATAATTTTGCTTTATTATGTCACTAAAACGGAACTAGATATACGAGTGGAAACTTACACCAAATATCTGGGAATATATTGTAAAAAAATCACTAATTCTAAATGCAAGACAGATTTTTTTTCTATTATATTATATTATATTAACATAATCATCATTATCATCTTCAGACATAGTAAGTACGCTGGTTTACACAGGCCTCCTCCAATAATTTCTACAAAACCAGCCGTTGGTGTGCGTTTCTAAACAACCTTCACAAAAATAAATGCAGACAATTAAACAACACTCCAGTAGTAAGAATAAATTCAATCACGCAGATGCAAACTGCATGTTACTTGATTATTCAATAAGACGAATGAAACGGCAAGAGTGCATCTTATACTTGCTTAACAAATTAATTGATTACGTAAAAGCACATATCCATTGGAAAAGTTTTCAATGGAGATGGAAAGCTTTCTCATTGAAGCGCTTACCTTAACAGGATTTCTGTGTATCCCATTTATACCCAGAAATGTTGGAAAAATCTACTTGCGATTTACAAAAGTTTTTATTAAATACAGTTACTTTTAGTTGTACTTGAAAATATTACGTAGTTTGTTTTAAGTCATAATTCAGTAAATATGTTCCGTAAATTTTATATTCAGTAAATAACTTTACAGTTTTTGTAAATCACAAATTGTCTACTATGCATGATTGGCATACGTGACGCTGGTGCTAAAAATATTATTGGCTGTTCATCATAAACGTGGCGTTTTCTGCTGGGTGCCATTGATGTTTATGTCTAGACGCTGTTCAGACCTCTTCAAAATACATTTTAGTATTATGCTGGGGCAAAATTTCTTCGGCTATTATACTGTCATAATCCATTTTGTGACTTTTTTATACCTTACTCCTCAGAGGTATATGAAGAATCGCGTATCTACGAAGTGTGGAATTTATCAGTTTTCAGAACTAGTTTTGCTTTCAGGTTTTTCCTCAAGTAAACATAGTTACTGAAACGACCAGGTCGGAGAGCGCAGTTTCCGAACTTTCCAAAACTATAACAAAAGACAAAGCGCTCAGACCATGTCTCTTTATCATAGATATTATCTCTCAAAGTACTCAAAATCCATCGCTTTATTAACAATTACGGTTTATTGCATTCTAACCAATTCAAATGCTGTCAAATTTACGACCACAATATAAATAAAGTCGCTGTCTTATCCTGTAATATCAATTTGAGTTACTAATAGAATATCTGAGATCGATTCAGTTACAAATAGAAAATCAATATTTAAAAATGGACTTTAAACTGTGGTTAGATAGTGTGTATTTCCTTCGAAGGGATATTTAATAGTATTCCGGAATGTTCTTGTACCATGAGCTCAGGCGCCTGGGACATGCCTTGGCGACAATTTTAGCCTGATTATATGCAAAGCGTTTGTTTGCGCACAAAATGCAATATACAACGGCTTGGTACGATATTTAGACTTCCGAGTTAAAGATTATCGCTAGAAACTTTTTCGTGGTAAAATTACGGGGTTTACTACGATATCAACACAATAATATACCTATATATAAGCATAAAAAAACTTTTCCTTTACTTTTTCGGTTAACTACACTGTCCTTTATTATATATTTTTTTATTGAAAAATATAAAAATCTCTTATATTTTCTGTTTTCAACTGGATGTGTTTTTGTCTTAATTTTATTCAATACAGAAAAATATGTACCATATAATTTAAATATATAAAGTTCATATAATTTCTGATATATCATATCGCCTGTCTAACGAGACAGGTCATTATATCAACAAAATAGAGACCCTTCGACGATTGTGAATAATTCAATAAAATTGAATTTGAAGGACTGAAACACGTCGCAATGTGTCTGGACAACGCACGAATAGTAATAAAATATCGATATTTTCACGACTGAACGGGTCGCACGAGATGCAAACATTAAAATAGTTTTTATGTTCGATGGTGTGAAATTATTTCTTTGTTTGCTCTCGTATGAACTGTATGGAACTGGTACTTGTGGTCCGAATGTTAATGAACTTAAGGAATCATTTTGGGAGGGAATTTAGTAGCATGAACTATGGTAGACAGTACGTGGCAGGTATTAGGGATGGTCGCGTGAGATTAGTTATTTATCTCACCTCGATTGATTACTAAATATAGTACTATTGTATAAAATATATCCAATATCCATGCAACAAATTATTGATATAATCACGTACGTATAACAAATAGGTACGAAAGAGTATACCCGTTATTTTTGAGGTAGTTTGACTTCTTAAATACGTAATATGCGATGCCAAAAATACATTGCATCATGTATTTTTAAAATAACAAAAATCGGTTTGAAAAAGAAGGTGACTTTTTTGGGAGACATAAATCACTATTTTTGTTTCGCTGTGTGATTAGCTTATTTCATTTGGGTCTACCCATGTACACAAGTGATTTTTGAATGAAAACACTATTAAAAGAGAATTACTACACACGAACGCTTAAGTGCTTATAAAACAAGCTGCCAGTTTGTTTTATGACAATAGCTCACTTAATGCACCATTATCACGCACTACATTTAATAAACGGGAACAGTGCCGTAACCTAAATATTGAGAGTGCAATTAAAATTTACTACATTACGCTTAATTGATTTAGCGTGATGGCGCCCATGTTATGTGTTATGGGTTTACAATCTGTTATGGTATGGTTTTAGTTGTATTTGCAATGTTTAAAACTTTGAAACAGCGGTTATTATAATATTTTATGTAAGATATTTACGTGGGAAAGCTGTTTCCATATGCCATTTGCCCGGGGTTTTGTATCCATGTCTTTCATACTGACGTTGTGTGAGTTGGTGGATGTATAGAGTCTCAAC
This sequence comes from Deilephila elpenor, assembly GCA_949752805.1. Taxonomy (NCBI): domain Eukaryota; kingdom Metazoa; phylum Arthropoda; class Insecta; order Lepidoptera; family Sphingidae; genus Deilephila; species Deilephila elpenor. Next base: position 7,441,570 of record OX457105.1, on the reverse strand, counting down.
TTCTACTATTTTAGAAACGCAAACAAAAGTGACGCTTTTAGGGCATTTGTTTCTCTCACCAACATTAATAACAATAAAATGTATTTAATAAAGAACAATGGCGAATTCTTGATTGATCTTAATTTGAGCGTCTTTAAGTGACATATATACAAAACAAGTTCTAATAATTTTCTACGTTTTATCAAATGAATTATACAAGGCGGGTGAAAAAAATCCTTAAAATGGAAAGTAATTTGAGTAATTCCGGGTTTATAAACTATTATTGGCTTAATGTTGCCATTCCATATTTATTAGACTAAAATAGTTTACCATAGTCAAGTACTGTAAATCGAGGTAACTTTGTCCTTCAGTATAACATTGTCAAACTATCGCAACTCGTCAGATAAATTAATTATGTAACTAATGATACTTAATTGACATTTTATTTGCTTGCTAAAGTAATAGTAACTATCTTTGTTTTCTCAATAACAAATATCACAAAGATATATATGTCAAAAATCTATATTGCATTTAATTTTTTTAAACGCCGCCTCGTGGATTTCCATATTTGTTCAATGCAATTGGGTATTTGACTGTTGTGGCAATAAATTATAAAATGTGTTGCATATGATAGCTTTTTGGTAAACAATAATTATAGGTATTTTTATTTACATTTATCTAAATTATAAATATTTAAATAATCTAAAATAAGTTTGCCATTTTTTATCTGTTGATTAAATGTAACAAAACACGACAAGCTGTCATTGTGCAGCGTGTGATGTCACGATTTTCAATTTTCATTCATCTCTGCCACTAAAATCATTCACCATTTATAAAGCGTGACGTAACTTTTTCAAAGTCACGTGACCTACCGTTTTGGTGACATATATGATGATAAAATTGAAAAATATGTTTATTCGTTATAAACAACTCTTTAAAAATAAATTAATAGTTTGAAGAGGTATAGAGTGATTATATCTAGACTTTAAAACACTTTTCAGAAATTAGTCAAATAGCCAATTCAAACAATCTATTATTATTTTTTCTGTATTAAAATATAAATACATTAAAAGTATGGTGTGATTCTGGCAAAAGGACTAGTAATCAAAGCAAATAGTCGATTGACATCTCGCCCGCTAGAAAAGTTCATGACAGACTTTTGAGTTTTGACGTTTTCGTTGCATGAATTCAGATATTATTCATGAATTATATTACAATACGTCATAGCACGGTCAGCCATTGTAGTCATTATTTGACGTAGGCGTATAAATATTAAAAATCAAACATGAATATCAATATTTCTCTGCTTTCTTTAACAACAATTCTTACATATATTGAATTAGAAAAAAAACTAACGAGATTTTTTCATGTAAAGACGTTTGATTTTAATTTCAATCAAAACAATGTATGGGCAGTTGCCATTGTTCTTTCCCTCTCTTTGTGTAGAGTTGTCATTGGTAGGGACTACCTATTTCAAATATGACTGTATTTTTCCATATACCCACTGGTATTGTTGAGCAAAGTCAATGATTTGTTCTCAATTATAACTCCGGGATTCACGCGAGAAATAATGATTGTACGTATAATAGAGTTGCCGATAGTTTGTGAAAACGATTAATAATATGAAACAAATACAAGTTTTCTCTCTTTTCTATACTTCTATGCCTTGTACACGATTACAGTACTACTTTGACTTCTTTGTACAATTGTTTGACAAAATTGCTTTATTATTTCGGTAGTCTATGGACAACAAAGCGCCTACGATATCAATCGAAGGTTTAGTTTAATTGTAGTGATTAAGACCTTTTTTAACGGCGACATAATTACTTTAAAAATCAAGACATTGCAAAATATATGTTTTAAGTATATTATGTTTTGAAATGGAACAGTTATTTGTAATTATTTATTGGGCACCGAATTTGGAGGAAATATTTTGTTGACACGATAAATTTACCCTGATTTAATAAGCTATGCGAAGGCTGTAGCTTAAAATGTCAAGGTTCGTATTATTACTACCTCAAAATAAAACTGATTAAGAAATTAATAATTTAGTTTAACCCTTCATAAATGCGAATGCATACTCGAAGTTTAATTTTATAGGTCTGAAATAAAGTAATGTATGTAAGTATTTTAATAAAACGAGAATTTGTTATTCAATCGCGTGGACTGAACTTATACAAGGCAGATTAGTTGAATGAAATTTACACTATAAATTTAATAAAAGTTTTCATAACTGTAATTCGAATACTATGCATTTGTATCTACGATTTAAGACATCAACTTATTAGAATGTGAATAATAATAGTATTTTTATTATTTGTGATGGAACGCAAAATAAAATAAAATGAAATATGCGCCACATATACCCTGGTATATTTCGAAGGGTTAAAACCATAAAAAGCTGAAAACACGCGTATTTCATCACATATATAAATTACATAAAACCACCAATTATGTATAAACACCGAAAATTAATTGAACTGATTCCAAAAATGTGCACTTGAAGCTTTCACAAACATAATGAGCCGCATGCAGGTGTATTAACATACCTGGGCCTTAATTACCTGTCTCAATTCATTTTGAAACGTAATTAATGCCTGTTTGAAATCAATTCGCTTGTGAGCATTGAATAAGGTCCTAGAGGGTACAATGAAGTCGATTAATTTTGTCGCTGGTGGAATTCTGATGACTTTGTTAACTTAAGGGTTAGTAACGTTGTTATAGCGTTTGAGTTAACAACCAGTCGTATTACTACAAAATCTACAAAGATGGGACGTGTTTGAAAATTACTAATACAAGTTATAAGTGGATGAATGTTTGCACTACGGTTAAAATTTTCAATATCAGACTGACTTAATTCGCAAGTTAAATTACGTCAATTAAAATAAAATAGATACTTCATTTTCCCATGTGAAAAATAGGAAAGCTTGATCTATAATAAAAAGAGAAATAATTAATCATGTTTTACATATTTTTATTATTCGATCCCTGTTAAGTAACGCAAACATCCCGTTTGATTAATAAATTAACCCCGACAGGCTAACCCTTCGAAGAGTTATCCTTTGCTAAGTAATTTTAGCTAACTATTCAATACAAGTATTTATTTTGGGCCTTTAGTACCCTATATGTGTGCTTTAGTTAATGAATACAAAATGATATTGTGGGTACATTGGGAAGTTGCAAGGACAACAAAATACTCGGAATTGTTTTGTCTCCAAAACTGTATTATAGTTATGTCAGAATAAAAGGACAGAGAATATAATGTAATTATTTGTAGTTTTAGTAATTATGTTGATTTATTATTATTTTTAAGTAAGTTTTGGTATGTGCCGGCTGGTCCATCAAATTAGGAGGAATGCAGGGACGAAAGAAGATGGGAAGAGAATAAGGGTATTGGCCATCCGGGAATGTAACTCATTAAAAGAAACGCGGCAGCGAAGCTGTCGTTTTACGTCGATATCTTGTAAGACAGTGGTACCGTCCCGGACGAGCCTGCCCATTCATGCTGAGGCAATATTGACAATAGCATGGCTCTACCACTTTCAAAAACGAATTCATTTTTATGGGATTTTGATGTCTTTCTGTACTAATTTAATTCGGCACGATTATCAAGGCGCGAGTTAATTCTGTAATTCGACTGTTACTATTTAAAGTTACTGTTACCGTTTAAAGGCAATCAAAACTATAGTTTAATGAAATCTCCAAAAAATAGTGTAAGTTTTCCTTTATTAAATACTTAATAGGTATACTATGCTTCTTTTCAGGATTTGATGACATGTTGCTATAGTCATATGATGCATTTTATAAATTGCAACAAAGGTATTATGTTAAAACAAACTATTTATTATTTTATTTTACCCGTAATTAATTTATTTACTACCTATGTAAATAAATCATCTTTCGAAATGAACTATTGTACTAAAATGATTTTTTACCAGTGCATCGTGAATCCAAAGGACTACGCTTCTTCAGATCAAAATTTAGTAAAAGCCCGGAAATAACAAAGTTAATAGATTCTCACCCTTAGAATATCGCCACAAATATGGCTTCTGCACTATTACTGTACGTTGTTAAAGCGGAAGCCAATTAACGAGACAAGATGCGTATTGATCGGCAGCAGCTGAATGTAAATTGCATGAGACAACCTCTCATACATACATACAGAGTTTACTCGTGTAAGCACGGCCTAAGTGGATATTCTCGACTACCAGATACACGACATACTGCTTTGGAATAAAGTTTAATTACTAATATTTTTTTAAGAATATCTTCTGCCCCTATGGCCAAAGGAAATTCACTGTTGAACAAACGCCTCTCCCAAGGATTGTCATAATGATCTCTTGGAAGCGGCTTGTAACCAGCAACCCTCAGCAACCAGCATTTGGTATATAGCATAAATGATATCTATTTATGGCCTTATTCATAGATAGTTTTAAGACCCATTTTCGTTGTCGAATGTTTTGTCTTCTTCGCTCAAACTGAAGTCAAAAGGACAAAAGAGTCAATAACTAAAATATGTTTGAAACTGTCTATAAATAAGGCTGTTATGCAATAGAAAAATTATTGATAAAGACATAAAAGAAAACATTTCGTGTTGTTGGGATTGTGTCTTCGTATGTTTCTTCTTCACAAATTAAAAAATCTCGTGAAAGAGGTAATAAAGAATGTATTGTTTTTTTTTTATTTCCTCTCGATGTCATATCGAGCAGATTGGTTGAAACGTGAATGTGGGTCAATCACTTCCGTTGTCTGTGCAACAAACGAACATTGTCTTTTCACTTGGCGGTGGTTCAAAATTTTACTACAATGAATAGTTATATACGTTTTCAGTAAAGTTCTTGAATATCCTGTATCTCGATTACAGTTGAGAAGCAAATGTATTGCAAGTTAACCATTGAGTTAAAAGTTTGGACCTGTATATTTAAATAACAAAAGGTACTAAGAAGGGATTATTTTCTTGAACTGTTTGTTTTGGACAATTATAAAACTCTTTTAAGTAAAACTGTTTTTGCATGAAAGAGATGTATTAATTAATAACGACATAATTTTTTATATGTTGGTGCATTATCTGTTTCATTGTCTCAATAAATAACATTCATTTATTTGTGATTTTTTTTAAAGGTAACAAGAACAAATTACATTAAAATATACGTATATAATCTTGCGAAATCTTGACAATAATTTTACTATTGTATTGAAGCAATGGTTCGGAATAATCGTTCTGCTCGCTAACGATTCGTAAACAATTAATTAATGGATTAGTTTCTAACTCCTACTGATATTTTCTCTGATTGATTTCTTTACAAGTTAAAGATATATTTTCTTAGCTTTCCAGAAATATTCGAAACGTTATAAAAATAAATACATCATTCCAATTTATGTTATTTCCAAAATGTTTTATTTTCTCTACATTATTACAAAAATAATCTAATAGTTATATTATCAGATTATTTAAAATTAATTCGCATAACCATTGCTCGTTTTACTTTTCCGTTCCCAGACTGCAAACTTTACGGTATTCTTAAAGTTCATCCGGATATATTTGGCGTAAGCTTTAATAATTTAAAACGGTAAGTTCTACAGCTCTTATGATATTTGCGTGCTAATAACTTCTGCTTATCTATTGCCACTTCCAGTAACCCACTTTCTAACTTGCGTATATACAGTGGAAATCGAGGATGTAATTTAACTTCATGTATGTGCAAGCGAACGCTTATTCCCGTAGGGCCAGGCAGAGGTGCTACTAGTCACCTGTGCCAATTAGAGTTCACTTTCTTGTCGGTCCCATTTTCCAGTCTTAGGCAACGATTTATCCAATCGAGAAACACAAACTGCCTCGGTGGCGTAGTTGTACTACGGTATGATTACAAAGCTGTGTTCTCGGGTTTGAATCCCGGGTCGGAAAAAGTGACATTGGATTTTTCTATTAATAATAAGCCCGAAGTCAGGAATATGTGCCCGATATGGCGATAGGCTCGCCCCCTATCACATCGTGGGACGGAACATACAAGACGAAATGTAGGTATCCTAGTGGCGCCTCTGCTTACCCCTTCTGGGATAAAGGCGTGAGTTTATGTATGTATGTATACCTAGGCTAGGAATACTCGACCTGGGACTCGACACATGCTAAAGTTTGCGGCCCATACAAGCCGTATTCTCACTATACCACCCATGTGGTAAGATTTGTAATACATACAATACAACATTAAAATGAGAGAAGCTAAATGAACACGTCACAAGCTATACGAGTAGTATGCCTACGGGCTACGCATAAACGTAGGGTTACAGGCATAACTGTATTTATCAATTGGACCTCTAACGTATAAATTGTGGTAGGCCTTAAAAAAGGAAATAACAATAATTTAATACTACTACACCATATTATGTAATTATATATTATTTTTAATTTAAAAAAGGACCCACGCGTGCCCTAAAACTATTCAATACGTGAAAAATATCTTTCAATTTCAATATTTGATCTGTCAATCAAACTATAGAGGTCGTAAAATATTATGAAGGCCCGTAAAAAGCAACAGTTATAAACACGGTTTTTTTTAATTGACAGTCATAATATTCAGAAAAAATATCGTAACTATTGAAATACCTATTTTAAACTACGAAATATCGCTAAGTGCAATTGGCATTGAACAAGACTCTATGCGTGCTGTAACAAGAAGAAACGAGTGGCAATTACACGACTGATAAATATTCCTGGAATACCTAATTGCATGATTTTGTCAAAAGAAGTGGAAAGTAACAAAATAACTAGATTGTTTTGATAAGGACCATTTGTTGAGTGAAAATAAGTACTACAGACTGAATAATTAGACATAGTACGAGTATTTAAATTAAACAATAGAGCTATTGATTAAAATGCTATGTGCCCCAAAAACTACATTTAAAAGAGGTTTGTAATTGATATTATAGTGACAAAAATGGAGTTAAATATGTAGATGTAAAAACTATATCAAATAACAACAAATAGGTAATGTATGTAAAATATGTATGTAAAATTAGGTAAGTTATAAGTATATAAATAATAATTTACATAAAATTAACTGTAAAAAATTATAGGAATTTAAATTTATTTTAGCCCAGTATTTAGCATAATATTTAGTAATAGGCTGCACTACCATCACTCAAGCAGAACAGTAAGCTTATCTCTCAGGAAATACACACCGCATATACTACACACGTACGAGAGAACAAAGCCTCTGTGCAAACGGCAGGTTACTCGAGATCAATCCACTAACTACCACATGTATCTATATTATTTCTGATTTGTGTTGATACTGTAACGATAACAAAGGAGCAGTTTTAACTGGGCAATCCAAACAGACCTACTGGTAGTTGGTCTCTTATAATATGTGAGAGGCCGCCTGGGTAGGTACCACCGCAATGTCTTTTTCTCCTGCCCAATAGTAGTGTAGATGCACTGTTGTGTTCCGGTTTGAAAGACTTTGTAGTCAGAGTAACTACTGGACATTTTGGGACTTAACATCTTATGCCTTGTCTATGTAAAAAACTTTTTGGTCTCGTACAACCAAAACCCGATACAAATATTTCTAGGTCATAAACATATTTAGTCTCAGTATGAGGATCGAAGCCGAGACGTTTTTTTAATTATATATTATAGGGGGCAAACGAGAATACGATTCACCTTATTTATTATTATCCTTTCTGTATTATTTATTCGAGCCTCGAAGGATAATAGTTCCTACGTTCAATTTTCCTTTATGAATAACAATGTATGATTGGTCTTTATTTTTGATTCTTGACTACTCTGACAAAAAAATAAAGGTTTTACATACTTGCAATACAAAGACTATTGGAAGTACGTAATTTCCACGTATATGATACTCGTATCCCAGTATCGACGTACAAATGGAACCGTTGTATTAAATATTATGGATTCACTATAGCTTCGATAAAGGTTGCATTTACGAGCTACTGAAGGTTCTTGCAGATATTTTACGATGCCATTGTATCTGTATTTGCTTTGTATCCTAGATAGTCAATTATATTATTCTATTGCTTAGGTTGTTCTCTGTCTCTGTGGTTTTACATTAGTTCTTGGTTTATCTTAAATTCTTTATTAAAATCTTAACAAGATAAATATAACACTTAAAAAAAGAACACCAAATGACAGTTAGTTTGAAACGTTAACCTTCAAGTTTACAGCGTAAAAGGTACCTTATGATACAAACAAACAGACAGAACAAAAAATCACCTCAGAATGAATCCTATTTCACATTGATATTACGTAACAAATTGAGAAGTTTGGTCATATGGTATTTTTATAGAGTCTATTAAATTGACATTTTAATTGCTCACGGTCATTCACGTCTACAATTTTGTTGTCACCTACCACCAGGATTTAAAAGTCTCCTTTCCCCCAATCGGCCCTGGACGCGCAATAAAATATTGTATGTAGGTGAGCGATAGGTGCAGAATACAAACAGTCTGATTTCATAATGGCTAACATCCTTATAAAATGCACTAGCGGGGCTGTGAAATGGCAACTCGTTGCGCAACGACACCGCGCATTTGATGACAATTGGACGTGGCTTTGGCTGACTCATTGATCGAGGATTAACTTTGTGTCAGTTGTAATTGGCGTACACTACACCTGCGTACTAATATTATGAATGCCAAAAACAATTGTTCGTTTGATACGTTTTCACGATAAAAATACTAAACTGATTGCAATAATATTGGGCACATGGATAGCTTGGTTCTTTGAGGTGGACATAAGCTACATTTTATTACATTCGCTTTCTAAAAGGAGAGAGACGTGGCAAAGTTTGCCATAGGAATGTTTCAAGTTTTAACTTTCATAAATAAATTTTATTACAACTTTTTATTAACAAATGTTTGTTATTAGCACATCCATTAGTATTAATTGATGCTTCAAGACCTACGTTTTGAGAGATTTTTCCGCCCTAGCACCCACCACAGCATCTCTTGTCAGTCTGAACCTTTTACTTGACACCAGGCACTGAAGCTCGACAAGTCTATTAGGGATAGTAGTTTGCCTTTAAACCGCAAGTTTACACTAATGTTCACCCGAATTATTATTATATTTATATGATTTTTAACGCGTCCACACAGCGTCATCGCACTGATTAGGCAGAAATTGCAAATGACTCGTAATATAATTGATTACACCGCATCACTACATTTGTTAACGCAGAATTGACTCTCGTCTATTACACTAATACGATTATTTCCACTACATCTGCAACGCCAAACTGTACATTAAATAACTTTTTGATTTTTCCGATTTCCATAATGTATATTGTTTACATGAATAAAAGTTTGGAAATAGAGATTTCGTTGTAAAACTTCATGTAGTTTCACCTCAGATCGCAGAAACCGAAGAAATTTATCATTCTTATTTGTTCTATGAGCTGTTGTTCAATATCCTGTGATCGGCGACTATAAATTACGGTTTATTCCAGGAATTTAAGGAAGTACACTCGTATCTCATGTAAAGTGACGGAATTGACAGTGGATATACCTATTTATCTTTATTTTTTATTTATTTTCCGCCCGAAGTATGGAATTTATGCCCGATATAGCGATAGGCTCGCCCTCTATCACATCATTGGACGGCACATACAAGGCGAAATGTGGGTGTCCTGGTGGCGTCTCTGCCCACCACTTCTGGGAAAAAGGCGTGAGTTTATGCATGTATGTATATACCTAGGCCAGCTTACAAAAAAAGCCGATTATACTGTTTACGAGACGAGAGATTTCACTGACGGCCCGGATGCTTAAATGAATCATGTCTAAGGCTTATTATGACAGGATTTACACCTTATGTATTTATATCATTTTCCGGTCGGGTTTAAGCCTCTTACCACCACTACTGGCATCAAAATAATGTGATAGCTTTAATATGTTATAGAAACGATGTGTCATGGTTTGCACCACATCATAACATAAGCCGAGTGGACACCCAGTCATAGCCGCGACCAGCCATTTTTTTATTCTGTAGTGTTTACAATAACCTTGTTTATGTCTTTATTTTTTATTTTTTAATGGTGCTGTTACGACTGTGACAAATAATTCGTATTTATTTGTTCTTTCCTGCTGATATAATTTAAAATAGAACCATACGAGTAATAAATTCACATAGTATGATTGCTTAGAAAGCGTTTAATACCTAAACTTATTAAAAACCACACAATCGTAAAACTCGTCTGGATTCTCTCCAATTGAGAATTAGGTCAAATTAGGCTTCGCTTAGCACTGCGGGTATATCCTTATGGATATTATTTGTAATAACAATAATTGGGATACTAATAATACCTTAATAAACCTAAAGTGATTGTAACAGCTTTAATAATATTCATTTAAGAAGAAGGTAATTAATATAAAAAAATAATAGGAAGGCGCTGCATACATATCGCTGTAAAAATTCTAAGTGGCCTACATTTTCAATAATAGTTATCCCGTCACTGATCTTGATGATTCTAATGATAATAATAAAATGTAAGAATATGATTTGTGTAATTACAGAGGTATACAGGGTAAAGCTGCACTTTTGTTGTATCCACGAAAATCTCTACGGCCGAATATTTTGGCGCGCAACCAGAGGTAACTTTCGGAGTATTAATGCATACTATATGAATATTTACTACTTTCTTTCTATCATTTTAGTTCATGTAATATTTGTGTCATTTATCGTTCACATTGCAATGTACATATATACGTAATTAAATACCTAAAATCTCAATTCATAAGCAAACCTTGGATACATACATATTTTCCTTTGAACTATGAAAAGAAACAGCTGCGTTCCTTCAGCCTCGTTTCAACGCTCATTAATACTTTTTATCCGGTCGAACTAACGCAGTCGTTACACGAGTATTAACGTCTCTCCATGTTTCCATTGATATTTGATATTTCTTTTCATGAAAGCTAGAGGCAACTTATGTTGACGTAATCTGAGTTGTATCAAATTATACAACTGAAAATAAATGGTACACCGCACGTGACACTTGCGTGTGTTAAGCTCATAAGCTTTTACAATAAAATCATTATGTCGGCTTGATTTAGGCATTACTTCTATATTTAATAAATTATGTTTAAAAATAATTCATTTATTTTTGTTAAATTTTGCATGTTTTCATTGACCGTAGAAGGTCTTGAATTACATGTAATTTATATATAAATATAAATTTGTTTATCTATGGAAATTAAGCTAATATGGTGAACCAAGACCCGAATACATTGAAATAAAATGGGAAAATATACTTGAAAAATATATTATAACATCCAAGAGCAACAAAAATCAAATTCTCAAAAGTTAAACCCTCATTAGGGTTATTAGGCTCTGTTATAACTTTGAAACAGACCTTTCCCTTTTAATCCACTCACAGTCCTCTGCCAACCGACTTAAAACCATTAACCAATTCAAATTTCGTTGTGAATCATGTAATTTGGCCGGCAGTTGCGTGCGAACGGCACAGTAGAGGGTTCGCGAAACACGACATCACTCAAAATTAAAATATCACCCAATGAAGCGTAGCATACTGTATACATTAACCGATTAGCATAATACACGGCGAAATTTGCGTACATGTAGCAAAATGTAAGACGAATATTTAACCATTTAAGTGTCTCGCGTCTGTCTTTCGGGTTCGACCTGTTTATATCCGGATATATTGTATCGTATATTTCCGGCATAATTCCGTGGACTGGGGAGACATAGCCATTTGCGTCGGTGAGTAGTTGGGATATCTATCTGGATTGCACTTCACTTTCTGTCAGGTGCATTGTATTTACTTTAAGTGCCAATAAAAAAAAGGCATAAAATATATGAAAGGATTCGGCGTCAAAGCATTAGCTAGCTAAATACACACGGATTTTCCTGACACATCTACTTGCCAGGAAGATAAATAAAATAATATTTACACACATAGACCTGATACCACATTAAGATCGAGTCTTGTTTCGTGGGTATCAGAAACTACGAGAGAGTTTTTCACAAACACCCAGACCCGAAAAAATATCTGTGGATCACACAAACATTTGTCTCGGTGCGGGGATCGAATCCACGGCCTCTCGTTTCACAGCTGGCGTCTAACCTACTGCACCACAGAGGCTATATGGCGAGAATAAGAATATGAATAGTTTGATGCCTGCCTGCCGCCTGTGCTTAAGTCTGAAAGAATAAATAATAAAATCAGATTAACATATTATGCTCAAGACCGTGAGTAATGAAATTACAAATCTGAAGCTTCCGATAGATAAATGTGTTCGTGTATGGCTACCTAATATAAATTTCGGGTACAGGCGATAGGTGACGTGATAACACGGCATAGTTTATTAACACCTCTCGAACTACACGATTTATGTTTTAGGTGTCCAATCAGTTTAGAATTTCAGCCACTACATTAATATGCATTTGAAATTGTCTATTTGATAGACGCCGAACGATAATTTTTAAAGCGTATTTTTTTTAAACTATTTTATGTGAAGTATTTTAAACGCCACCTGTTTTTATATTATACGGAAAGTTAAAATATAATTCTCCCGTGGCGCTGTTTGTTACGAAGCCAGGTATAAAATGAGAAATCACGAGTTCGATTCTCGCACAAAAACGAATCACCACGCACTATAACGATGAAGGAAAACATCGTGAGGAAACCTGTATACCGTGGCGGTTTTAAAGAACTTCTATGGTATGTAAAGTCCTCCAACCCACACTAGCGTGGTGGACTATATGGCCTAAGCCCTCTCAATCGTACTTTCGATTGTAGAGGAGGCCCGTGCCCTGCAGTGGGACGTACATACATGGGCTAATACAGATAGAACTACAAAAACGAATGTTAGTACATACAAAATAAACAGGCCACAGATTTCCATAGATCTACAATATATTAATATAAAACCTACTTGTCGAGTATACAACTTTAATTTAATATCAGTGGTATACAGGGATCGACCGCTATCAGTGCGTTTTATCAGGCAGGAGGCAGTATCTCGCCGTCGTTGGCATGAGGCGGACGTGCGCCGGCAAACTCAGTGCTCTAGTCGGTATAGTTCGCGCGCTCGGAAAATGTGACTTACTTTTATTAGACGGTAAGTTTCACGAATACTTTTATTGCTTTTAATTATTTTATTTTAAATTGCAAATTCTTTTAAAAGAAATAAATGTGTTTTAAAATAGAATTACGGATTAAAAGAAAAGTATGATTTTTTTTTTGTTTAAAATTCAATCAGCTTAGAAATAAAAAGCGACCTGGATGCAATGTCAGTAATTTAAGATGGTTATGAACACGTAAATATAAAATATTTTGTTCATGACATGTTGGGATAAGGTTTTTTCAAATTATAAGAGAAGTGACTAAAGTTTTCCTATAGTTTTTAAACTACCATTTATAACTGATCCGGAATAAATATAGCTTGGATCATAGTATTGTGTGTTATTTGAATAATTTTAGTTGTTTAATTTATTGATGGTACTAAACATAAATTACCATACCCATAATAAAGTACCTATTATTTACTAAGCGAAAATTGCCTCGCTGGCGTAGTTGTATTACGGTGCGGTTACAAAGCTGAGGTCTTGGGTTCGAAGACCGGGTCGGGCAAAGTGATATTGGATTTTTCTATTATTATTATTATATTATTATTAGCCCGGAGTCAGGAATTTGTGCCCGATATGGCGATAGGCTCGCCCCCTATCACATCGTTGGACGGAACATACATTATGGCGAAATGTGGGTGTCCTGGTGGCGCCTCTGCCTACACCTTCGGGGATAAAAAGGCGTGAATTTTTATGTATTATTATATGAAAATTGCTTCCGAAAATTGTTCAGTGAGGTGTATATTATAATTTTGTCATAATGTAACGCTTTCTCAGCCAGAGACAAGATGACACAGTTTCACCTGAAAGGCCTGATTCAAATCAGCACAATAGGGCTTAATGACTTTTGATGCGGTTCCCTTTAATTTATCATGATTTGTTCATAGTGATGTTATAGTATTTAAACAATAAGTATTATTTCGTGTATATCACTTTATTATCTAAGTTTGTACACTTAATATGAGGGTAAATGAATTGGAAAACAAAATAACATAAAATAATTAGAAGAACTTTAATCAATGTTATAATTGCATTAATGTGTTTAATCAACGAAAGTTTCATATAATAAGCAAGGATTGAAAAGTTCGTGTTCATTTAATTCTCAAAAACGTTCACTGTTTAATTTGGATTTAATTATATTTTGCAAACTTCTAAAAGGTTAACGTTTTTTATTGTAGAGACTTAATCAGATGTTATTGCTAATGCAGAAAATTCATCTAACTTTTTAAAACCAACTTGAGTTGGAATCTTCGGCAAAGATGTCTAATTAAGCTGGGGTTCTTATGATATGAGACATCTTATTTGTGATTCTTTGAACAGATGCACTTCGTAATATCTCGTTGAATGTTTTTTAATTATTTATTTTTTATATATTTGCATTTTAATGTTGGTCTGTAGAAACTTAGTTTTTTTGTATGATGATAGTTTTACTATAGACGCATCAACCCGCCTTATTTTCAGTAAGATTTATAACATAAAAATAATATTTTATTAAAATTGCTCTTTAATTTCCGCCAACTGAGTTACAAATAACATCTACCTTTGTGATTTATTTATATCTCTTATTATAACAATACGCGATCTTTCTTTATTCTCAATAAAAAAGCCGGAAATATAATTTCCTTATTTTATTGTTAGGACAGATGTGTGAAGGACACGAGTTTCCGGTTTCACAAACAGTTGAACATCTCAATTTTTTCTAACAACGCTGCCTCAAGTACGGTGGTGTTGATATGCCATTAATATTTTATGGGTTGTTTATGGCTATCGAACAATTTTATTCTCTTGCTTTATGAGCTGTGAAAAGTATCCCTTCTGAATACAGACATTCCATTTTAGGGGACCTTATTGTATCTGGATTCAAGATATGTTTGAGAATGGATAGTTTTAATGAACCAATTTTGTCCTATTAAAATAAACTAGACAATTTGCCATCTTACTAACTGATTCAATGATGTGGCCATGGTTCAATAGTACTAGCATAAAACTGTTAAAATACAGCCACGCAAAATCATCCTAGTTTATTCCAAATTATCCCCAGTAGGCAGTAGCTAAAATCTCTAGTTATTTTTTTTTCTAATTGGCTGCGACATTCCAGCCGCATGAAATTAACCAGTGGCGCTTAAAATATCTGATTTCCCTCAGGCAGTGGACTTCTTTTCAATACTAAATCCGCTCAACCATTATCTCATTAACGACCCTAGCATTTCTGATACCAGTCGCTTTTATAAGTCTTTGAATAATAAGCCTTTACGGACCTAAATAAACCGATTTGGATCCAATTCGAAAAGCGCTAAAATATGGCTATAGTGTGTCGTGGCCCGACCGAAATTATTACATTTCCGATACCTGCCACGCACCATGAGCGCCGACACTAATGTATGCATTGGTGTACGTCGCGACGCCTAGAAGAATTCTGATTGTGAAAACATAAAAATAGTTTGTTAGTTTCGTTAGTTGAACGGAGGGAAATAATTTCATTGAAATAAAACAATTTTATTTCAATGATATTATTGGCGGACTCACCGCCCCGTGACCACGAAAGCTGGAAAGCAATCGAAACGTCGGGAAGTTAAAAAATGTAATAATTAAACCAAATCGCGATAAAATCCGTAAAAATAGTTTTATTTCAATGTGTAACATTCGCGTTAATCTAAGAAACCATTATGGAAATAATTTCAGTTTTTAAGTCTTCCGTTTCATATGCATTTCATATTTTTATATTTTGTATCAGCCCATATACGTCCCACTGCAGGGCACGAGTCTACTCTACAATCGAGTGTACGGTTTAGAGTGGTTAGGCCATATAGTCAACCACGCCGTCCTTGTCGGGTTGGCGGATTTTACAAACCATAGAAATTCTTACAAATCGCTATGGTTTCCTCACGATGTTTTACTTCACCGTTATAGTGCGTGTTGATTGGCTATCAATACACACATGACTCCGAAAAGTCGGAGAATATATTTATATATTATATTATGGTATATTGGTAACATACTATGATTTCAGCATAAAGTCTGTTCACTTGCGTGTGGTTGTAATATGATTAGATAATGGAATTAATAAAACTAGGTTGTACCGAAAATACTACCTATCTAGTTACTACAATCACGCAACTTTGACATCAAGATTAATAGTCGTTAGTTCTTCGCAATAGCAAAAAATGCTTTATTTATTGTATATACAATTATCCAAATAATTGCTAAAGAAATAAATATTCAAAGTATTTTCAATATACATAAGTACTTATGAAAAACACTAAAACACCAAAAGCATGAATATAAAGGCATGTACACAACACTGAGTGCCATAATAGAACATCGATGTCAATGAAATATGTAAGTACTGATGTCGATTTCAAAGTTTCCGAAACAATTCTCCAACGAATAACATTTAACGAGCCAACACGCAATGTGCCTTTAGCAGCACTCCCAAATCTCACTCAGATAACGAAACAATTCTTATACCTCGCACAAAGTGTCGCATTACGAGCAAATTTCACAAAAATAAAACAATATAAACTTATGTACGATCAGTTTGTAAAATAAAAGTTTAATGCGTGCACAAGTTTGGAGTTTCACGATAATATCGAATGCGAATTTGCGATGTCGCACTAAATTGTTGATCCCTTTCGACAATTTACACGTATTCGGGCGATGTTTTAAAACAACCACATTAAAGTTTGAACGTCACATGTTTCTGCTGTAAACAAAACTATCGGTTTTAGTGTTGGTACAACTGCCAACGATAGAGTGCGATTTGGCGTAACATTATCATGAAATATCGTTGTATTGTTTGTATCCTGATTCGGTCATTAAAAATAATGTACAGAGTTGTAACAGGATAGCAAAGTACTTTAAATTTAATGGAACAAACTTGTATAAACTAACATAACCTGACGCCTGAATCCCCGTGGGAGTAGATAGAAGTAAAGACACCCACAGTAGGCGAGCCCTTCACTATAACGAGCTTAAATTCTAGTCTCGGGTTGACTCATATACAATTTCTTGAAGGAGTAAATCTACACAAAATGAAGTTTTCAAACTGGGGATCATATATAAAACCACACAGTTCGTTTAAGCTGCCGCTGAAAGAATGAGGATTAAGGAAAAATAAATAAAATATTTAAAGTAACCAAAAGACCGACAAACAAAAATAAAGGATGATAGTCAATAATCAAGGGCGGCCATAATCATTCACAAGCGAATGGTGGAATCCCCTGCAATGTTATTCACAACGGGAAACGCAACAACAAGACTGTTACTCCGCGTTGTAAGATGAGGCACTGTACTAATTAAGCTAATGCGTGCCGTATTTCTTTGGTATTTTATTTCTTAATATAAATATTTGCCTTGTCATCTCCATATTACTAAAAGGGTGAATGGTAGAAAATGATTAAATTCCTTCTTTATATTTTTTTTTTTAAATGATTAATTATCAAACTAATTACCAACAACAGAACTCTGTCTTCTATTTATGTCATAGTGGCATATTTATATTAGAAGTGGAGAAGAAAATGAAGAAGAGCTGACCCCACCACTATGTGGGATTAATAGCATAAAAGAGCGAAAGAGAGAGAGAGAGAGGCGGCGATCTCACACACACCAATTCGGCGCTAGTACCATTCTCTTTAACATTCCAAGGATAAAATGTTGTTTCCAACGCAATTTTACAAAATTATCTGTATCAACTGAAACTTGGTGAAGTTCATTTACAATATTGTCCCGAGACTGTTTTATTATCAAAGCTCAAATATAAGTACTCGTTGAGAAGTATAAAATGAGCGAGATTTCGCTGAACCTTCCATAAATATCTTTGTTAGAACGAAACGTGTTAATTTATAAAGCAATCATAATGCCAACTTTAGAAATTGGCGCAATTTAATAGCAATTAAATTTATGTAAATGTTCTAAGAAATTATAACTTAAGCAATTTTAATTAAACGCCTATTTAGAGATAATTATAAAAGTGGTAATAATAATTATTTATACACGCCCAAAGGATTCCCTTAAAAATCGTTGCATATTGTAATTTTAAAGACAGAATATGTGGGTAACCGGATGAGTGTACTTTTTTACTTTAAAGCAATTCAATCCTAATTAGAAGAAATTAAAAACGTATGTAATCTGTTTCACATATAATTTAGTAATTACCATTTCTTTATACAGGTTTATCCAGACTGCAACCTGTAATTTTTTACTTATCGTCGTAGGTATTTGGGTGACAAATACATAGGTTTCCCACAATTATTATTTAAGCATTTTTATTAAACACCCAATGGTATGTCAGGAATTCAATTACTATTTACGCAAAAACTACGTATTTACCACCCAAACATGATGATTTAAAAAAATGCAAAAATAAATCAGTCGCGTTTTTTTCGAAATTTTTAGTTGCGTTGTCTTTGTAATCACTAAAACTACCACCTGGTTTCGGTCGTAGTCTTGATATACCCGGTGTATGAAATGGTTAAGAAAATCAGTTGGAAAAGTTTAAAGCTAATATAAACAGCCGATACTTTTACAAATACGGAAAATAGGCAGGCTTATTCTAGTATTCATGTGGCCTGGCTGTTGCTGCCGTAGCATCGCGTGCTCACTGGTATTTTTATACGACTAATTAAAGTTTCAACTAATTGAGGACGACTGTGTATTGTTCCTTTGGTATTTAATGTTATAAAAGATAGTTAAAAAACTCATCTTCGCACTTATTTATTGGATAAAGGAACTGCGATATTTAATTAATTATTCCAAAGAGGTTGGAATTTAATGAAATCCAACGTTATGTGAAATGATTAGAATACCAAATAAGGTATTGTTTTGTTGATTGATGTGCCTGTATGTTTTGGTTACTTCCCCTTCGTTACAATGAAAAATAATATACATAATTGCGTTATATTATCAGTGAATCACAAACCTATTTAATATTTTAAGTACAACGTTTTTAATAAACGACAATGTCTTTATAATAAATTAATTTTAAGTTATTATATCCAATTTTTTTACTCCATCTAAATAATCGGTTTAGTGTTCAATTTAAACAGTGTTTTTAAATATGAATAACACAAACGAACAATGATTTTAAGCAATGACTAGGCTCCTTTATATAAACTGTTGGATTTTCATTGGATAAATAATTTAAAAAAGGACTAATTACAAATTATTCCAATACCAGATTTTGTCCGTAATCAAACAGACTACAATAAATGATTCGAAATTCCGCGTGGAGTTTCCAATTCAACGATTTTGCCAATTAAACAGTTTCTGCTAGCGGGTTATATTTAATTAAATTAAAAACACATTTTCACAATAAGTTTACTTATATTATGTTTATGTAAAGATGCATCAGACGACCTGGAAAAGGTCGCGGGACGTCGCTGGATGCAGGCTGTCTCCAACAGGTCACTGTGGATATCATTGGGAGAGGCCTATGTTCAGGAGTGGACTTCCCTTGGCTGATGTAAGATGGATGTAAATTGTAAAGATACATCTATGTGTGTTAAGCACTTAAGCAAAGTCGTCATGATCACTGAATAATTTGCCCCCTGGAGACCCAGTATCTCATTTAAATAAATAAATAAAATATTTGACAGAAATAATCTTACAAAACGGACAGTTTCTCTTTGTGTATACGACTAAATCCAATCGTGAACACCTGAACAACTACTATTATTTTTAATAATTTTACTAAACAAAGTAAACGAACAGGCGCGAAAGATCAGACGATCTTAAGTGATCAATACTCATCCTCGCCAATGAAAATTCACTTTTGAGAAACAGATACGTTACTGTTGTTCAAAGAATTATAAGCCAGCGGAAATATCACTCGCTTCACGAAACATATTACCAAATCCTCTAATATGTTGTTCAAGACTATCCCGCCCTCACACCCGGCACTGCAACTCCTGTAATCCAGGAAGTGGACAATAATTTATTTCCAGCTCCTATTAATTTAACTTTGTGATTGATTTCGGTGCGGGCTAAAGAAAAGTTAGACATTCCCGGAGACTCGCTGAGCTTCAATGCTCAGTGTCATTAAAATGCGTGCCACTATTGATCCTGACTTACAGGAGTTGTAGTGGCGGGTGTGAGAGCTGGACAGTCTCCTGTAATCCAGGATCGGCGGCATGTATCTTAACGACACCGAATACTGAAGCTCGGCGAGATTTTAGTACGGCTAAATTGACTTTCATACATACCAAATAATAAAAGTAAATTGAAATAAAACTATTTTTTACGGATTTTATCGCGATTTAGTTTAATTTTTACATTTTTCAACTTCTCGACGTTTCGATTACTTTACAGCTTTCGTCGTCACGGGGCGGACAATTTATTTTATGGAGAATTGGAAAAACGATTGGTGTCCGTTTTCCTCCGAAGCAGAAGGAGTAGAAGTGAACCCCTGGGATAAAAGACTGTATTGTAAATAGACAATAATTTCTCCCGGTGCATTCGATTGCTGCAAATCGCAATTAAATTGGTTAAAATGTGGCGTTACCAGTGAAAGTTCACTCACAAATGTTTTAAAGTTTTGTTAAGGCGACATCGATTTCATATAAAACACAAATGCACATTTTTTTTTAAATTCGGACTTGGAACAGAATGGATCAAAATATTTACAAACGTGAAAAATGGAATTGCAATTGCATCGCCACGCGCGCAGTAAACAATCTGATGACGACTGCCTTTTACTTTTTTCTCTTTCATTCAGTTTTTCATACAACAAATTACACGACTAAACCTCTACAATGACAAATGTATGTTTAAAAAAATAAATGTTATTTAACTTAATTGTGTCCATTTGTGCCGGACTTTAACTCTATATTTTACGATGACAAACGTGAAAAATGTTTACAACAAAGCATTGTGGCAAAACAAGCTTTATTAAGGCCAAACATGTACCATCACGCTATAAAAACTTTATGTAAGGCTTTGAAATTACATACTTACGCTGAGGTGTCGCGTAAAGTGAGTTATCTTGAGAAATGCTCGACTTCTAAGCTAAATACGAAAGTTTAATGAAACAAATTACGTGTTTAAGGCAAATTGTAGACCGTAACGATTGCAGGAAGGTGGTTTTGTAATTTTATTTGGATTTCTGGACTTTCTTTACGGTAAAGTTACTACTTTATCAGCCCGTATACGTCCCACTGCAGCGCACGGGCCTCCTCTACAATCGAGAGTACGACTCACAGTATTTAGGCCATGTAGTCCACAACGCTGGCCTGGTGCGTGTTGGCAGACTTCACATACCATTGAAATTTATAAAAATCGCTATGGTATGCAGGTTTCCTCACGACGTTTTTCCTTCACTGTTACAGTATTTATATTGACTATTAATACATAGAGAGGCGCCCTGGGAGTTGAAGACACAATGCACAACTGATATTAAGTTCCGTGTTTTTCTCTGGCCAGTGGATACAATTATGCCCAACCAAGCTCGAACCTGAATGGACTTAGGTTGATTGCTATCCTTGCTATCGTTTTGTGACACACTTTCAGGGGTCACGGTGGCGTGTATCACACTTTTTGCATTTATATTAACACTACAAAGTTGTTACACTGCACCCGATGAGAACAGTACCTCTTACGTATGAGGCACTGGATTGCATTTTACATACAATCCAATACAAATGTAATACATTGGCGGGGGTAATTATCTATCACCAGCTAACACCAAAATGTCGGCTAAGCCGTAGTTGAATATACAAAGGTTCTACTCGAAACAAAACATATTATGTACTTGGGTCAATATGACGGGTTTCTGCCATAACACGATGGCTTTAATTGAATCCTAAATCGAATTTCTTACCATGAGCATGAATTATGAGATCATAATTTACGAAGCATTAATTTATAGAATTTCTGTTGAAAAGGTACAGAATTGCCAATTGTATGCAGCTAGTAATACCTAGATTCGGTTCTATTTTACAAGGGTCTTCTGAAAATCATATTTTCTTGTAAATAAGTTATCTAAGCCGCATCGTGTTATCAAGTTATCTGCAATAACCTGAAAGCGAAGGCAAACCTTTATTGTTACATAATCTTATAGTACGTGTTTTGCTTCGTAAGCGTTATTTAACACGATTACTGTGACGAAGGCTCACTTCCTTCCGATTAACGGGAGCGTACGTACGTTTTGCACCGTGATGCTCCTTTTTATAGCTAGTATGTTTTAGCTCTCTCAATCACACTCTCGATTGAAAAGTAGGCCCGTGCCCTGCAGTGGGACGTATATGGGCTGACAGAATACAAATGTTTTATTATTAATCTATCTAAATCATCATTAGCGACTTCGTAGGAAGTCGACTGCTGAACATTATGTTCTTTTAAATTGCGTCCTGTTGAAAGCTGCCCGCAACTTTTTGCAAAATATGTTAGATCGTTTTTTCCCCTCGTAGAAGGATTTGTTTGGTACACAATATTTTCCACTGGTTTACTACTGGTGGCCTGCCGAATTTTGTTCCATTCCGAAATGTACCTCGTTCTATGTATTTGATATTATGAAAGTTGTATTAACCTACTTGTAACTTTGGTTTTGAAAAGAGCAACACTAGAGTTTCCTGTCCGTTCTTCTCTAGTGAAAACCGCTTTTCGAACTAGGTAGATCAAAAAATGACAATCTAAATAATTTTGAACATTTAAATGGATTCAGTAAATTGTTTTTATTTCATTTAAACATTAAAATAGAACCAAAATCGGGCCTAGAGAACTTGCATATACATCGACATACTTTATGAATAAAATATGTAACTTAGACATCGTCACCCTATACCCTCGAAATCAGACTTGCAATAAATGCAAATGTTATTTCGCCAACCATATTTTCATTCCTGATACTATGTCGCCATGTCGAACATAAATTCAGTCGCGACCCATATTTTTCTGAAAAAAGTAAATGTGCCTAGGATATGCTGAAGTTCTAGGAAAAGGTATAATATGAATTCATAGTGTTGTTTGGTTTTGCTACTGTCCATAAGCGATCGTATCGCTTACCATCAAGTGAACGGCATGTTCGTCTCGCCATTAATCGCAATAAAAATAAACCTAAAGGTGTACAAACGAAATTAGAACTAGTTGAACGAATTAAATGATATAAAAATGTTGGCGTCTTCGTTAAATGTCTAGGTAGGTACTGCATAAGTTGTCGCTTACATGTTAGAAAGTTTGGTGATCTTTATTTGAAACATATTTATTTTATCCACACATATACACATCACGCCTCTTTCCCAGAAGAGATAGGCAGAGGTGATACCAGGGCACACGTTTCGCGTTGTGTATTCCGTCTCCCGATGTGATAAGGGGCAAGCCTATCGCCATATCGGGCACAAATAACTTGTTGAAATAAAACTATTTTTACGTATATACCTAGTTCCTGGGAAAATTGTAATTTAAACCATTGCGTACCATTGCGGCTTTAAAAAAAACGTGTACGTTATTATTATATTTATCACCCCAATACGACGAAAAGTAAAAAATTCAAAAAAAAATGTTGACGATTTATTTTACGAATTTTTTTGTTGCATCTTGTCTGTTGTCACTAATACTACCGCCTGGCTTCGTTTTCGGTAGCAGTCTAGATATACCCTGTATACACTGCTCAACGAAGTGTACGGAACACGTACTCACCACTAAAATTCAAAAATGTATGTTGACACTTTCAATAAAAGATCGAATTTTTGAAAAAAAAAATATTGACCCAAATCTTTTCGAAATATAGAGGAAAAACTTCACTTTTACACAAGCTATCTGTTAAATTGCAAAATTAAAATTAATATTAAATTACGCTTCTATTTAATAATAAATTTACAACAAACACTATCTTTCCCTTGTTCCCTAGAGTTCATTAAGCAATGTTTTTTTTAAAGTGCACATCTAAGGCATGTCAATTTAAAATTGTTTGAAAAAATTTCATCGAATCTTTTTGTGACCCATGTCACATGACTAGGATAATAGCAGGAAGAATGTATATTTAAATGTGAAATGTATATGTTACTGAATAGAATTCGTATTTCATGTTAGCAATGTATCATCGCTACACCGAAAATTGTATTGTGTAACGGAGTGTGGTGCCAGGCGAACCCTTTTTGCGAATGGAACGATACTCGTATGACAAATTTAATTTGCCAACAATGGAGTGAGAGAATTGTAAACAAAAATTTTCGAGACATTTTGTTTAAAGCAGTATTTTGATGTAGCATCGCAATTTGTGTATTAAGTAGGTAACCTATCTATGTATCAACATCTATATTTATCTCCAAATACACTGCAAAGTACAAACGTTTTGACATCATATAGAAAACATCTGTACCAATCATTGCTTCGGGAATAGAACAGTTCACCAATTTGATCTATTCGTACTTGACATTCATAATTTAAAAGTAAAATAATTTACAATATTATCTCTTCTTCTTCTTCAGCCTATGTATCCACCCAATGCTGAGTGTAGGCCTCTTCTAATACAAATATTATCTCATCATCATAAAACGCTATAATCTATAATTCTATCTTTACAATAAATACTCCTAGGCATGACAATAGTATGTATGGAAATGATTGCGGGCATGACGGTACAAAAGACATCAATAGATGCGAACGAAGAAAATATTATCGTATCGGAAATCTCACGTCATTTGGAAGAAATTGTATAGTTACAGTTCCCATCTCTTCGGGTTGGAAGCAGAAACTCAAAAGGTCTGCTTAGATTCTAGAATTACATAGTGAGTAAATATGCAGATGCAGATATATAGATTTGTTGATACATTTTATCGATGACCATGAACGCACTAAAAATAAGGATACTTCTAGGTGCGTTGCCGGTGTCTATTAAGTCATCGCTAATATTATGCAGTATCCCAGAAGACACGGTAGCAAAGTTGTTTTTTCAGCAATCATAAAGAATAAATAATAATTCTTCCCGTCATAAAATAATTGAAATTATAGTCCTGTTGATCTATGAATGTCTTTGGACAGAAAATAGAACAGACTGTTTTAGGTGCAAGTACTTGCTGCTTCTTATTTCGTATTCGAAACCTCCAGATTAATTTTCAAATGGCAAATCGAGTTTCTCTCTATAGAAATTAGAAGGCATCCTTAATAACTTAATAAATCATTATTGGATACATACCACAAATACATCAGCACAAATTTAATACTAAATTGCAGTCGTTTATCAAAAGCAGATATGGCGTTACAGTCGTCATGAGCAAACACTCATAAGCTGGGAGGTGCTTCATTAGAGCCGGACGATCTGTTTGCCCCACTTCTATTGCACATCGTGTGCATGCTTGCATCGGGAATGTTTAGCCAGACCACTGCCTCTCATTAGGGTCATCTTATTGCTCGCATTATTAAGTACGGATAGCAAGATCATGTGTTTTTGATCACATTGGGCGATACTTTTGCCAGATACGTGCCAGACTTGTGTTGTTTACTGGCAAGACAGATTCTAGCAAGCCGATTTATACGTCTATACATTGTGTATAGACACATTTATAAGAACATTGTGTATAAAAAGCTAACTAAAAGAACATAGTGTGTAAAGAAACTCCTATATCAACTATTTCTTGTAAAAATAAAACTGAAAACTTTCTCACACCTCAAACATTCTATTCCCAGACAGGAAACATTGACCGCTAAAACAGCGTTAATACATTTGGAAATTTATTTTAATGCTGTAAATTTTCTCCAAAATCCTTTCCATGAATGTACGTTTGAAGGAAGTCATTAATATCCGTCGGCAATCTGCGATCCTGCATTCGTGATAAGGGCTTATCCCTAAAGCATTCATTCTTTTCAAACTGCTATAGCTGTAGTAATGTGATTTGGAGCCGTACAACACTGTTGTATAAAGGAAACTTGATATTTAACCTAATATGGTTTTTTTTAATACAAATAGTTTTTTTTTTCTTTTCACGTGTTTTAGAAAAAAAAAATACGGTCACCAATACCATTATAATAGATATGTAACAAAAGCTTTGAAACCAAATATGATGCAACTAAAATTATTTCACCCCCTCAAACAAATATATCGTAGCAAAACAAAAATGTTACAGTGACACCCAAGACGAAACAGATATCCAACTGACACTGTTTTTATTTCATTCCGCTGCTTTTAGAACAAATTAATTGTTAAAATGTAGTATTTTGAAATTGATTTTAACATAAAAAAATATTTAGAAATATTTTGGACAAGTTTTAATTACAAAATATTGTGTTAGGGACCCGTACCACTAGTAAAACTTGAATGTCAGGACGTTATCTCTATGCGCCTAATTGGTA
Organism: Deilephila elpenor; assembly: GCA_949752805.1. Lineage (NCBI taxonomy): Eukaryota > Metazoa > Arthropoda > Insecta > Lepidoptera > Sphingidae > Deilephila > Deilephila elpenor. The sequence goes on along the minus strand of OX457105.1, from coordinate 7,415,211 downwards.
GGACAGTATCTAGGGATATAGAGGTAGTGTACTTGTAATAGACTTCCCATTATTATAATAGTTATTCCTCACGAAAACAAGAAATTGGATGCAAAAGCATAAGCCATTTCTTACGCAACGTGCATTAAAATGACATACGTCGAAATTGAATGTTATAAACAGTTGTATCGCATAGCATGGGACCGCCGTCTGATGCCATTCCATACTCTGTCTGGACGGCATTAGCTCCTACCATCAGGTGCAATGCAGTCACTATGCCGTACAAAAAAAATATGAGAATAATTCTACGAAATCTTTAGAAAATAAAAAAATCTTGCCAATAATATTTTGGTTCTGCAAATAGAAGAATTTCCTTAATTACTATCGAAGTGCAGCATCATTCTGTAACATTAGAGGTATGTGAGATATTTTAACTCGGTGAGTCGGTCGGACGCGCGGAGGCATGTAATTTGCGGTTCGAGAGCCACGCTACTGTGAAAACTGGCGATTCGCATTAATAACAATATGTTTCTCGGGTTCTGTACGTAAATTGCAAAAATGAAATGCTTAAAGTTATGGAAATTTATAATCATCAATGATATTTATACCGCCTCAACTACAATATTTAAGGCTTCAGACCTTATATCTTCAGAACTCTACAATAAAGTTTTCGCGTTAAGGTTAAAGACAGTAATTTGAAAACTTTTTTTGTTAGTGCCTATACAATATTTACCCACGGGAAATCCAGCAAATGCAGACCTCTTCCAAAGATCCATATACTATAACTTATATTTATTATTCCCTATAAATCCTTACACACCTTAAGAGGAGTTACGTATGATACATGTATATTTACGACAATATTTTAAAGGTAGAATACTCCGTGATTGGCTGCCCGCCAAATGTAAGATGGGCCACTTACATCTGTAGATCTAGGTACATAAATTACGAATATAATGGTATGCTGGTTAATCCACCGCAGACGATGGACCGTCATCAACTTAGTTATTATTAGGCTTTCGTACTATTATGAGGATATTTTTACATATTTACGTCACTATTGCGAACTTCCCATATTTTGCGATCATAATGCTAATTAACTTATCTCCAAGGACGCTATATAGTTAGTCAAGCTAATTTTAAATACATTATATTTTAGGGCGAGTTAAAAAAACAATAATGCTGTTTTATGTGTTTTCGATCTTTTGACAACTGTAATACATAGTTTTGTTTGTTTCCGAATATAAACATATACGAATCAGTCTTCACAAACGCCTTTCCAATTTCCGGAGATGGAACCTATCAAAGGGTCAGATTTATTTGTCATTGTATTCGTAATAAATATATTATGCTGCTTTACCATGGAAGAAAATACGATAGCCTACAATATGCCAGAAACCGACAGTCAGTAGGTTTAATATAAAGTATTATTGAGCTAGAAAAAGTGAAGTTATTACATACCGATCAATTATTTAAAGATGGTGGCCTTCAAATAATTTACAAAACCATTATAAATTTTTGTTTTCATTATTTAAGCAATTTAATTTATTTTGGTAATATATTTTTTTAAACCAGGGGAATTTTGCAGCCTCAGAACAGAAATTCAGAACGTATAGTTAACATCTAGTTAACAAAATTATTTATCCTTTCATTGTATATAAAAGCCACGGGCTATTTACTACAGTTAGGAAGTTAAATATAGGGAAATCGCAATTGCTCGACTTTAACCAAGCAAATGGAATATATTATGAAGAGTGCGCGGAAACAGGGCTGGAATACCATTATCTATTGTACTCACTGTATTTACTTTCATTTTTAATATTTGTCCCTTTTAGTGTTTACATTTTATGGTTTATTATATGTTACATTTTCAGAAAAAAAAACAAACTCCTTTTGGAGGTATCTATCAAATTACTAAAAAATGTTTTATTGAATGTTCGTCTTCAACAAAACTGGTTAAAACTAACGTGCAGGCGATCCAATAGAGCCTGCCAAAAATTAAAATTGACAATGCAACAACGGTGAGCTGTCAATACCACCATATCCAGGGAAACAAAGGTTCAATTTCGGCTCAAATCAAAAGAAACAAATAGAGCGTTTTTTGAATAACATAGTAACATAAAATTGTAAAGTTTGAACTATCCACCATACGGCGGCTTTAGTAGATTATTGTCAACTTAATATTTTATTAAATTATATCTTTTGCATTTCAACAAATTGTTTGAATACATTATTTAATTTGTTGCTAAAAAGAACAAAACTGTATTTTACGGCAGCATATCCATAAATATTATATTTCGTTAATTACATATTTTAAATGTAGGACCATAATTATCAAATGGCAGATTGACGTCATTAGATAAGACTTCGTAGAGGGCCACTTGTGCTGTTAATACATATTTAATTCCGTCATCGTAACATTCAGGGATGAAATAGAGAAACGACACGCGACCGGACAGCTACGCATGTTGACGGATGTGATGTATTTCTGTAGACGTCACATCTCCTATTTATAATGTAACAGAATAGTTTTACAACAGTCGATTTCAGCTTCATTTTTTCTTTGTGTATCAGGTATCTGCATCAGTACATAATCCACTGTTCGTCACAAGACTCCTGTATCAAGAGTTTGTTCGAAAGGGCTTAAGCCGTATTAGCTGGTCTATTGCGGATTAGCGGACTTCAAATACCATAGAAATCTTTGCAAATATCTATGGTAGGAGGGATATCAATACACAGAAAGCTCAGAAGAGTCAGCGGTCTACACTGAGACTCAAACCTGCGAAGAAAGTTTCAACAGAGAGTCGGGTTCGTTTACAATATGCCACCGTCCAATCTTCTCCAATCGTCCAATTTTTTTATTATTGATGAAGAATCTCTTCGTCTTTAATTGCCTATTTTTAATCTGTTCCCAAAAACAATATGGTTGTCACGTTTTCAATTTTCCGGTAAACATAGGACAGATTCTGGCAATATTTACCCTCCAGATTTTCAAGCTCGGCTGTATCGGAGTTAGTAGCCTTGGCTATTTTATTGAAAATTTGATACCTAAACTGTTTATCATAAAATATAAACATTCTACTCTGTTTATTAAGAAGAAAGGTCAACTTGAAGAATTATTTAATTAGTCCGCCCCCGGTCCACCGATTTTTTTTCCTCCCAAGATGTTATCACATCTTACCAATAACACCTTTACCTAACTGTAGAATTAGTTAAAACTATTTTATTCTCTGATTTATGTATACGTAGTTTTTAAAACAAATAAAGAGGAAATCAAATATATTGACCTCCACAATAGGAAGAATTTACCTATTAAAGGTCGACAGGTTTATTTGTTTGTAATTTGGTTGAATAATAATTGATTTGTATCTAAAGTCAAAATAACATTATAACAAAGGTCACGCTCAACCTTACCAAAGACACAGAGCGCCGATGAAATGGAGTGACGAAATCTAAAAGGCGAAGTAGAAATAAAAGTTATCATCTTCTACAAAGGCCTACGTCATTCAATTGGATACGGTTAATAACATCGATTTCCTAACTCGAACAACTATTCATCTAGATTATTCTAGACCACAAAGAAACGGTAAGAAAATTCCACATCACCTTAGCCATACAGTCCTCAGATTTATATCATATACACCAATAACATGCCGTCTATGAGTTCAGTTCTTAAAAACATGTGCTTTCAACGTTGTTTTCGTCATTCGTCGAACAGTTTCAGTTCCGTTGTTACATCTCTGACCTGTCAACAATCTTTTTGTACCGAACGACAGCCAAAATTCTAAAAAGAAATCCGGATTTGTTTCAAACTTGTCCAATCAGGATGGAATTTCAAACTGGAGTTCAGATATTTTCTATTGTTTCATCTTTGAATGGTTTATGCTTTGCTAACGATATTTCCTCGTTATAACCTAGATTCTAGACCGCCTTTCTGTTGAGTCTTTAATAAGAATGTCGGCTTTTAACAATTTATTTCCAGATCCTTATTTTTATAAGTATTGGTTGACAGTCGCGAGACATGATTACCTTCATGAGTTCTATAATTTAGGGTAATTTTTACATCTTAAAAATTATTTATTAAAATCAAGATAGTTTGTTGTATCGCGATGTTCTCTCACAAAAACTTAAGCCTTTTTTACATTTATGATATGTAGTGCGTATTCTTTCTTAAAATTTTTTGTGGATGATTTTTACGCATATAGCAATATAATTACAAATTCTATCTCATTTTTCAATAAACAAAATTCTAGTGTCTGCAGTGAAACGGTGACAGTAAACAATTCCATCACGATGACAAAACCGATAAAAGCATTGAAGAAAGCGCCGACCAACGACCAACCACCAAATTCCATACGCTAAATCACACATGAGACAGCCGAGATAAGCGTTTTGTATTAATCTGAAATAGAAACGTCTGTTTCTTATTTGCGTAAACATTTTTGTGGTACGTTTTTCTTCTGGAGATGCTAATCTGAAATACCTAGTTTTTAGCATTATTATTCCCGGTTGAATATTTTTACAATCTCATAGAAAACGCGAATGTTTATTATGTAATTTTAATGAACATCCGATGGGTACTATTGATAAACACGTTTACACAAAAGTACACAGAATACTCCGCTGACCCAATTAATTCGGAACATAATTTATATTCATTAGTATTTCTGCGTTTCATGCTTTCAACAGTACGCAGTATTATTTTAAAGAGATGTTTGTGTAGACTTGCGCAAGTCGCTGTGAAACTAAAACGTTCGTATTATTGTTTCTTCCGTGAGATGTAAAGGCTCAATGCTTCGGATCGTTTACTGCTGTATAATTTATTTTATCACACAGAATTTTTATTTCAAGATAATCCCTGTCGCGGAAATAGCATACCGTTTGCATGTAGCCGCCGCTCCGCCGCGTACGTAAACTTGTTATTTCATAAAACATTACCCGCGGCTGGTGAGACAGGGGAAAAAATACCGTTGTTTTCGTGTAATGCCATAAGTAATTTATGGACATAATAAGAGTGACACGGCGAGATAAATTGGCTTCTCTCAGCGCCCTTGAACTTCGGCCGCGGGTGTAATGAGGATTTTGTTGTCCATATATTTCACGCAGTTAGGTTTGACGTAACTCGATGATATGTGGGGGTATTTTCCTTATCGCTATCGAGGTTTTTTCACACCCAAAGCTAATTTTACGTAACAATACACAGAACGTATTATACATGAGGCGAATGCTAGCTAACACGATCATTTATAGTAGATTTAAACTATAATTCTTTGGTGCCTGAGCCTAACTAGGCGTTAAAAATTTGATAAATAGTCCATCTATTCCCTTTACGTTCACTTTACTTTCTCTGACACGGTTTTTCCGTAATATTTCTTAGCTTCGTTAGGTTTATCAGCCCCATAAAACGATTTTTCGAGGTGATTCATAGTAAGAATATGGGGAATCGGGAAAGGCAGTTCATTTTGTATTTCATGTACGTATGCTTGTTACTGAATATTGCAACGTTTTTTTTTTGTTAAAGTAAGTTTGAAACTCAACTCTACAAAGAAATAACCAAAAGTTAAGATTGTTTCTCTTATTGCGATTTATTATTTTGAATTCATTAGTTGAATTAAAATATTATATTCATTGTCCACCGCAGAAACAATTTATAAAACCAATTTTAAGAAAAAGACGATTTCTAACTTCGTTATCATTTCACACAATGTGATTCGAAGTTTGGTTAAAAAATAAAAGAGGAATATTTTAATTTCCGGTTAGTGTCGTGAATCGTGAAAAAAGACGACAAAAATAAGGTAGTCAGTGGCAGTTTATTTTACAGGCAAAATAGAAAAGTTTAATTAAATTTGGAACATTTTTCGTTTCTTTTTCGGCTCTTCACTTATGACAGAAAAAATAAATAGGTATGCTTAGTGCTTCGTTGCGATTACTCGTTAGCCCGTAATAGGGTGCTCGAATGACTATTCCAATTCTGGCACCCGATGCATTATATTGGTCATAGAAATAAAATACGAGCTAGCGACTAGGAATAGCTTGAAAGAAGTCGAGTAGCTATAGTATGGAATGAAAGAATTAAATAAATACATCTTTATTATGTCTACTTTCTGAGTTACAAATATAAAAATAATTTTGAAGCCCTCACTACTGTCTCGTGGCCATTAGATATTTGAATTCAGATCCCGAAACAATAAATGCGGTCGAAATTATCCGAATAAGAGTGTACTCGAGCTCTCTCAATTTACTTGGTCGTTTGCCCGAGTTCCATAGGCTGGATTCGCGCTAACGACCAAATGTAATCCCGGGACTACACCATAAAAGACCGACAAATTATAATTTCGTCATTAAAAATTGTATGTTTGTGTTATTCGTATATCTAAACATCTATTTCCGTTACATTGTATCTTATAAAATAAATATTATATTCCTTAATATTTTATACAAAATATATGCGACGATGGGCTGGAGATCGAGCCCAGTGGCGTGCTATGGGAGAGGCCTATGTACATCAGTGGACGCAGAAGGGCTGCTGATGATGATGATGATGATGATGATAATGATATGTATCCACTAACACCTTACGTGTTAATCATAAAGAACAATAATACCCTCGCCTCAAACAAAATAATTTCTATGACTACGTATAACATAAACCCTTAGGATAAGAATCAATAGTAATAAGCAGCAGTAGGCGTGTCCGCGAATAATTTAAATATGAAAATTAATCACAGTAGGAATGTCACTGCGGAAAACGGCCCATTTTGTTTGAATAATGAATAGATATGTCAGTAAACAGGGGCGGTTGGATTAGCGACGATCTCATTGTCATTAAGCACGCTTTTCCACTTTACTGAGCAGATGATTGATGCCTATTATCAATTTCCGTGACTTTTAAAAAATAAGTAACCGGAGCGAGACTAAAATAGTTTATTATGTATTTTTAACAGTCAACCACAGTAATCTCTGGTCATTAATTTTTACGATTGCTTTCGCATCCAACATTTTTGTGGAGAAAGAAATGGAGATGTTTAATAACAATTGAGTCATTTGTCAGTCAAAATTAACTCTTAAAGGCTTCGTATATAAAAATGAAAAATTGACTTTCTGTTATTAAATTCTTTTAGCTAACGTAACAGGAAGAATTTGTAGGCTCTGAAAGGACATTTTAGCACAATTTCATAAAGAAGTCTCAATGTGTGTAGAAAAAAAAATTGTATGGGCGATACCATAAGCTAACGTATTTGAAACGCAATTTTATTTAGAATCTCATATTTAAAATATGTACATGGATGACTCAGTTTAATTTGAAATCTCTACCTAATAACCATTTAGTGAAAAGTTTTATGTTATGCCAAAACTTTTTGCCCAAATCTCGTATCTCGTGAACTGAACATTAAGGACATTATGAGGATGAATTTAATATAATAAACTTGCTTACTTTTGAACTATAAATTAGGCCCTGGTTCAGTAATATGTTTTTTTATTGCATTGAATGGCGAGACGAGCATATCATTCGCCTGATGGTAAGCGATAGGACCGCTCATGGCCATTAGCAAAATTAAACAACACCATGAATTACAAAGAAATGCTTGGCATTCCACTGCGCTCGCCATCCTGAGATATAAGATGTTAAGTCTCATTATGTTCAGTAGTTACTCTGGACTTAGGATTTCTTTTCATTTGTCACTGGGTTCCGCATACGAAGAACGGGTTTTTGTTAATGCATGCCATATGGCCCGCATGCTGGAACCATTTTCTTTAGTTGTCAGGACACACTGCACGCATGCTCGTGCGAGAAACATTATGTATCTGTATAACCTGCGTTTGGAGTCGTACACCGCATGCTATAATATACATGCAATTAAAATGAGACACAGGCCTTTAATATACCCTCATGCAAACTATTACTCATCACCATTAATTTCAGTCCAATAAATTCCATTGTTAAATATAACTAGTTTTCTTTTAAATATTTACAAAAGGTGTAAATGGAAACGGCTTCCATCCAGCGCCTTTCCACGTCCTTCGCCAGGTCTCTGCCCGTGCGCTTACTTACTCGTGCTTGTATCAAACTATACATTCTTTCATAAATATTATAATTATAGGAAAATAGTTTTTTCATTATCTATCTATTCGGCCAAAGGAAGTCCACTGCTGAACATAGGCCTCCCCCAAGATTGGAGATTTTTTTTCTTTATAGCACAATTTTATAACGGTGCGTAAGAAAATTGTTCGGGCAAACAAAGCTATACGTTAGAATGATTAATAAAAGATGTTCCAACAACCTAATTGTTTGCATTGAAATGTCGCCAAGAATAAGAAGCCGTAAGTAATATTTTCATTGGCGTATGTTGGAACTTATTACTCATGTATGAGATGTTCCTATTGGTCTCATTTTTATCACGTTCTATACGCACGATGTGGGCAATAAATAATCACGTTCCACAGACCCACCTCATATGTTTTTGTCAATATAAATTATATTATACAGGAGGTTTCTAGACGGCGACCTAAACCGAAGCCTCGTAATGACTCCGGACACAATGCAACTAAAAATTTCGCAAAAAAAATCTATAACTAAAACTACCACCTGGCTTCGTTTTCGGTCGCAGTCTGGATGTACCCTGTAGATTACCTAGTCCAAATATCTTCTGCTGCTAAAATGGGCTTTCGCTATCAATCAGTGAAAAGTAAGCCTTAAGCAACCACGCTGGTTTAATAAAGGTTTCTAACAACCGAAGAAAAGAATTACCTAACTTGGAAATGAAATTCTAAATATTAATATTCTAAGCGACTAATGGCAGTAAAATTCTAAGATGATCACAAAACTCCTTACATTTGTTGGTATAAAAAATAAGTATCTACAACACACAAAAAGAAAATTGAAATTTTGTAAAAGTATTGTCTAATCCCCTTTATATGTTACTTAAATCATTTTAGATTCTCGTCATTTCAAGGACAATACACTTAGACATGGCAAAAGTTCGTAAAAGCCACTGATAAAGATACGTTTAAGGATCATCAGGATACCAAAGAACAGATTTGAAATTCAATTGTCTGCCAAGCGAGAGCAACAAAAGAAATCGCGCATGTAATTACCGACTATGAATAGCCTAGGGGATGGAATGAAGTCTGAAAACTTTGTTCCCCCCACTTCCCCTTAATATCCCTTCAGATTCAATTTTAATTTTCGTATCCCTTGCAGTCGTTAAGTCGAAGATGCTTGTTATTAACAAAGACGTTCTTTTTATTTTTATTCAACTTAAATATAGTTGTAAAAAGTTTAGAGAGAATTTAAATCGAATAATTACAGATAAGTTCCTAAAGGGTAACTATGATGATATTACGAAAGTTTCGGCATTAAACGAATTAGTAAATAAGACCTAAGTAGTTTTATGAAAGTTTTAAAAGCAAAATAAGTGAACCAAAAAAGCAATGAGATAAGTCGTACTGAGCTGAATGTATTTATGTAGAGTGCTGGGGTAACGTGAGTTTAAATCCTGAATAGACGAGTCATCTTCACAATAACTAAGATCAAAGTCTTCTTCCATGGTATATAGGCCACTAACTGTTAGAAAATAATAAAAATACTTTTGTTAAAGTGCTACTATGCCCATTAAGCAGTAGGCTTTCAGCGCTAAAGTAGAAGACAATTTCCGGAGTAAAGGAAGAGTTTTGCAAAAAATATAAAGAGGGAATTCAGCATCTAACAATAGGACGTATATCTGCTAATACGTGTTACAAAGAAACAAGAAAAAAAATTGTTCACACGAATAAGAATTTTAAAAAACTAAGGACATACACCATCGTTGCGTTTTTCATGTAAAATATTATATTGCTTTTAAAATAAAATTCCGATCGTGTTGTTTGCTCTGTGAAACAATGTAGCTTAAACTATATTTAATCTTTTTGAAAACTAGTGGGTGGCGGTTTCGTAAACTTTGTCGACGATCCCTGTTGTCACAGCTTTATTTATTTGCGATCAATATCAGCTTTCGTTTAAAATAGAATGGACGTATAATGAACTTTACTTTTATCAGTATGATATGTTCTAATATAAATTAACTCTACACAACAAATTGAGTGGACTTTTGTAAGGTTAGATTTTAAACATTACATTTCCATTATTTATCACATACTACGAGTATATATCTATATCAGCCCATATACGTCCCACTGCAGGGCACGGGCCTACTCTACAATCGAGAGAATCGATTGAGAGTGGTTAGGCCATATAGTCCACCACGCTGGCCTAGTGCGGGTTGGCGGACTTACATACCGTAGAAATTCTTTAAAATCGCTACGGTATGCAGGTTTCCTCACGATGTTTTCCTTCACCGTTAAAGTGCGTGGTGATTGAATAACATAACTCCGAAAATTCAGAGGTGTGCCTTGGGATTTGAACCCGCGACCACCGTAAACATGTAGGTAGCCGCGTCTGGTCCGTTACCAACAGGCCACTACGCACATTATTACATACTATATTTTTATTTGTATTTAGATAATTTAACATTTATTAGTTAAACCATGAATGTGCTGCTCCTAAATCAGTTTTATATTGTATAGTCTGTAATACACATAGATAATTAATTATACAGGTAATACTTAATTATACAGGTAATACATAATTATGCAGTAATACCTATGGTAATACATATGATTGCTTTTTATCGTAACACCATTTTTTATAACGTGTAAGGTGATTGTATAAAAGCACGTTATGTCGAAGATCAAATAAATAATACATTTTAATACATACATAATTGATTTCCCACTCCATCAGTTACTTTTTCTTTCTGATTTCAATGCAGTTTAAAGAAAAGAGTGTCGCTAAGAGACTCGCCGAGCTCCGGAGCTCAGTGCCAATTCTCTGCGTACTACTGTTGATCCTGTCTGACAGGAGTTGCAGTAGTGAGTGTGTGGGCGAGAAAGACTCTAACAATACATAATTTGATATTCAACCAGTCTTAAATAACGACGCGACATTGCTCTTTCAGCCGTAGTTGTATAATAGAAACCAGTTTAGTTGTGGAAGTTTTTCAACTAGGTTTACAGGCTGTCGCCGTCTGGCAACAAACTGACCGACGCAACTTGTTCCTAGATAGTTTCTCCACATTTTTTTCTAACAAAAACCTAATAACTAACAAAGGGTCTCTGCTTCAAATATTTGTCAGTACAGCATTATATTTGTATAACCTATTTGAGTAAATCGATTTGTCCACATTATTATAATAGCATATACTCGTAGCATAGTATTATAATACCCTATGCATTTCATATACCCTATAAAGAATAAATTATTCCATTGAGTTTGTTATGAAACATATACATAGATACATAAATATCACGTCTTCTTCCCAGACGGGGTAGGCAAAGCTGCAACCAGGACACCCACGTTTCGCCTTACGTGGTCCGTCCCACGATATCATAGGGAGCGAGCCTATCGCCATATCGAGCACAAACTACTGACTCCGTGCTTGTAATAATTAATTAATAGAAAAATCCAATATCACCACCCGAACCCGAGACATCAGCATCGTAATCGGACAGTTTTACCTCAAAAGCCACCAAGGCAATGTAATGCAATAAATTAACATAATTCGATTTAGTGTTAGAAAATAGAATCTATTGTTTTGATGCATAGTTTCATTTTATAATGGATTGCAGATATTATCGAGTTTCAGAAACCGGGCTAATATAGGCCTAATATGGTAATGTGGGATTTATAGCCACAGCATTGCGACAAATATAAACTACTATAGATATGTAATATCACGCGGATAGGTTTCCTGGCAACTCGATCTAAGGATAGATCTGTTTTGATCGGACAATCCCTTGCTTTTTGATTTATTCGAGAAACTGTGTAAGCTCGTCCCACATTACATCTCAGAACATTTCAGAAGCGAGATAGAACAGAAAAAAATTCCTGCAAAACTTATTAAACTTTCCTGAATACTCTTACATTATATTTCCAACTTTGAATACGTAACGGTTATATCATCCCTTTAATATCAATACAATAAACCAGGGCAATAAATCATTCCAAGGTCTGGGGGATTATTTTATGCATATACTTTGCTCGGATCTCTCACGCGTCTATTGGCCCAACATTTTCCGCCTTCATTTTCACAAATCTCTCCATTTACATAACAGTTAGCGAGTTTATGAATATTTCATAGAAATAGAAATGGGTAAAAAGCCCGAAATTTTAATAGCCCTTGGCTTCTAGACACTTTGTAGAAGGAACAAACATTATAATCTAATTAGGTTTACGTGCTTACACGAGTAGCCAATTATAGTGAATGACGTTTAACAAGTTGCGAACTTATTGCAGCGGTTCAATCTCATAAAGTGCGAGGTGCTATATTTGTACCTAAACTTAAGCGCCTTAATCACGCCGCGCGTGTCTGCCAAGTTACATTCACCCCATGAGTGATGTCTATAATTTAGCTAATATACTCAGTTGTCACAAGAGCTTTGCTAACCAATAAAAATATATTGTTACAGGTACTAAAATGAGGTCATTGCCGATAAGTGAAGTGTGATTGCAGGATATATGCGCCTTAAAGATGAGAGCCTCAAATCTCAGCGACAATGACGCTCCGCCGGTCTGACAGTTTGCCCTCGCGACTCCGGGTTGTACCTGTCACGGCTGATACCGAAACGCACCCTGAGGTGAAAAGAGTCCCCGACTCGAGCACCGACCCTAACCTCGGTGACCCCCTCGTTCGCGAAGAAGTTATTGCCACTTGGAAGTCCCTACACTCTGACGTCAACAATATAAAAAATGGGATTACCGCAAAAAGGGATCAGACGGACCGTGGAGCGGCCAAAGAATCCATTACGCCCAATTTCATCCCTACATTCACATGCCACAAAAGAGAAGCGCGCAGGAAAATCACTTATGATAATCGGACGACTGAAATCAATTCGAAGGAAGACCGGTGCTCGTCATATCCTCTGGACACAGGCCAAACGAGCGCTATTGAACGAGGCGCCAGCTCTATACGACGAAAGACCTTGCTGCAAAGGTTGCTGTCCTGGCGAACTCCAACGTGTGATTGTCGCGAGAAGTATGAGCCGAAGTACCGACCGACCCCGCGGCTCAGGCCGGAAGACTTACTGTGCACATGCGGTGCTAGTGGTAATCGGATCAAACTTCCGGACAAGTGCAATAATTACACGGAGCGGGGACGTTCCAAAAGCGTAGGTTACGAGGCGTCGCGTGAGGTGGCACAGTTTCGGCGGTTAGTGTTGTGTTTGGAATGTGTCTTGAAGCTTGAGTTAGTGAGGTTCAAGTGGTCTGTATTAGTAGTGGTTGGTATTTATGTTTAGTTGATGCGTCAGGTGCGCGAGTGCTGGTGCCACGGTGGGTGCAGAGACGGCGGCTGCTTTGCGCGCCCGGGCCGCTCTCACCCTCGCCCGCCGCTATTATCCCGAAGGAGGTTGGGGATGGACCATCACCGTGGTCGGTACTATAGTGCAAGTGCTATCACACGGCCTGCAGCTCGGTGGTGGAACCGGCGCCATAGCATGCACCGCTGCGGTCAAATACCGCGTATCACCATTGTACACACATGGTAAGTTTATTCTAAGTATTTCTCTATTTTACAGGCGTCAGATGCCAAGACCAAATATAGCCCTATTGAAATTTATGTACGAAAATATAAACTACATACGTTCACAATCTCATTATGGTTTCAAATATTCATCCCAATTATATCTTCCCCACATAAATGTGTGGTTAAATCAACTACGAGTATATTTGAATTCGAAGATAAGACATGTAAGTAGATCATTTCTCCACTAAAATGTTTTATTAATCCCATCGACCTATTTAGTTGTTTACAAAATGTAAGAAAACGTCAGGGAGTTTGAAATGTAGAATTAATTATACAATGATACGTCGATTTAAAGATTAATGAAGTAGGTAGCAGCTAATTTATCACGCACCGTTCCACAAGAGGGCCTTTCACAAAAGTTCGTATCGGCGTGACGTATTCATTCCCGAGATCTTACTTTCCATCTGACGCCGCAGATTGTGAAACGTCTAAAGCTTCCAATACGCAAGAAAATTCATCGTATAAAGTACATTTTTTAGGAAGACATTAAACATGAACCACGGTATTTCAGTCTTGTTGTATTTACATTTCGCTCTGTTATGACTTTTATGAGAACAAATTTGACGTTAAATATTCAGCGGAGCATATTTTCAAACAAATTCATTAAGTTATTGCAAAACGTTTTAAAACGTTGCATATAAAAAAAGGGTGGTGAAAAGAGAACATTTTTAATATACGTCTTGGATTTGCGTAATATAATATAACTAATGAAGTATTTCAGACACTTGCGAGGCTCGCATGGGTTTGCATCTAGACTTAAATTAATTTGCCCACATAGTAGGGCTTCGTCACTCGCTGTCCCATACAAATTAAATAAGCGAGAATTTATGAGTCGCTTACATGAGGCATATTATGCTTTTGTTGATAAGATTTTTTTGTTCAACCAGTTACTTACCTACTTTAAAACTCTTGCTCAAGCATGTGCAGTGGAGACCGTGGAAATCATTTAAAATAATTGACAAACTAACTTATATATCACATATTTAAAAATGCATATATTTGTATATACTTTTTTTACTTGAATAGTAGATATACGACTTAGAAATCTGTATGGGACAAACTTTTCATTCAGCTACATTTTTTTAATACAAAAATATAGATATTTTTTTAAAGATGTCTTGAACTAATCTAGAGATATATTTTCAAAGAAATATATCACAATAAATACAATCACCGTCTATCAAAAACAGAGACATTGTAAAGCTGCGACTTGATCGTATTATCCGATCACGCAGACTTACTGTATCGTGCAAATAAATCAAATTGACAATACCAACAAATCACGAGGTTCGAATATTAAGAACGTGATGCCGAATCCTGACAGCACGGCCTTTCCCAAACAACTGCCTCGCTAAAAATCCACCCGCTTACATTACACACTGTTTTGTATTCCATTCAGGTATTGTGCCTGCGTAATAAACTCAGTTCATACGTGTTGTATTTTTTGTCTTAATAGTGTTAGCTTTGACAATTAAATATATTATGACCTTACCCGATTTTGGCAAACGCGTCATTCGAAGCTACGTTGGTATGTTGCTTTCGGATCAGCCTGTGTACTTGTATATCCGGCTGCGAACAGAAGGGCTTTGAAGTCATATTGTCACGCCAGTACCTATGAAGCAAGGATTTTGACAGTACTTTTATTCCTGACAACGAAGGGGGAGCAAATTAGTTATATGTTGAGACGCAACTTATGCATTTTTAACATTTATGCGTTTTAAAGATTTTGAAAGGTAAAAAAACATACGTGCTACGTATTTAAATAACAGAAATTATTTCAAGTTATTTTTGAAGTGATAGTCACTGATATTAAATGCCACTTTTTTAATACATTGTTTCTTTAAAAACAAATTTCGGTTACTTCTAGTAGGTGTACCTACAGTATTTAAATAAATGCTTTGCATACCAAAAGGTTCATTCATCAATCTACCTTTTGTTACACGCATCGTGATTTGGGTAACAAACAATTCTTTATTTTGTTACGCATCTAATTAAAGTTTTTGACATGGGCGTTGGGACTTGCAACTTTCTGCAATAAAACAAATGTGAGATCTAAATATATACTAGTATACGGCATAACATCTGCTACCATCCATACCATGCTACCATCACAACATCAATTTGACCTTCAAACCGAGAAATAAATTGCTTCCTGAGACAGAGATGAAAAGATTTCTCTGAAACGTTGGTTGGAGTAAGGCTAGGTTTCTGCAACCAAATAATACCCCGAAATTTGTTCTACGCATCCTTAAACAAAAAATAACATATCATAATTATAACATAACATTTCGTGTATCATTTTATAAAACAAATTTACTCAGGGTTGCCTCGTCGGCGTAGTTGTACGATTACAAAGCTGAAGTTTCGGGTTCGAATCTCGGGTTGGGCAAAGTGACATTTGATTTTTCTATTTATTCAGCCCGGAATCAGAAATTTGTGCCCAATTTAGCGATAGACTCGCCCCCAATCACACTGTGGGACAGAAAATACAAGGCAAAATGTGGGCGTCCTGGATAAAGGCGTGAGTTTATGTATGTTTATGTAAATATACTCAGGAACCGCGCTCCAAACAACATAAGTTTTTATTTTCACATTACTGAACAAACTGACGTTGCGAGAGCTGTTTGCTTCAAGTGGCTAACGTTTAATGTTAAAACACGTACGTATACGTACATATCTACATTGTACATGCAAGTTTTATGCCAGCGTTGGATGTGCAAAGCAGTACGGAAAACTAGGCTCATTCTCTCCACGCCGTTAACTGTGTAATATTGCATTTTTAATTTATTACTGTATAACTTTGAGAATATTTTATTTATCGTTGAATATTTTAAAACGCGCAGCGACGAACGTCCACCGCGATCTGATAGAAGTACATAGTATGTTGCTGGATGCAGGCCGTTTTGGCAAGTCGCCGCGCTGTGTCAATCCTTGGTGAAGGCTTATGACTATAAATTAATGTCCTATAGTAAAAAAATATACTAATGATGACGATGACTCTAACTAATCACCGCGCCAGAGCGTTTTATAAACTTTTTTTTTAAAAAGTGTATCGGCAAATAAGATTAAACTTGATATTTTCTCAATCTACTGGGCGTATGAATTCTGTACATAACAAAGAAGTATCTGTGTTCGGCAGTGCCGCTGTGTAGCTAACTAAAAGATGTAATTTCCAAGATTAATGTTTATTCCGCTGCAATTATCGTTTGTGGTGTTTTGTTTAAACCAATAATCTAAAAATCCTTGGTTATGACTTGATCTAAATTGAATTTTCGGTAAAATTCGGTCGAAACGTTAGACTGGTAATAAATGAGTAATCGGCTCAATTGATTGTATGTTATTAATAACTCTATCAACTTCAAATACATTTCTGAGGCTTAAAATGAAAGCTTAGGTAAGGAATGCTTGGTAAACAATTCTTCTCCTTTTATCTCCCTTTGCAGTACGTAATTTCAACTGCCTGGAACAGTAATATGAAATCTTTATAGGTCATCGTTCCGCTGCGTAATTTTCTGACAATTTATACATTAACGTATTTAAGAATTATTTACAAAACTCTCGATCACGCGTAAATATTTACCCGTTCATATTTTTCATCTAATTGACGCGATTAATAAAATGCACTAATGTTTTTAAACGCTGAAAGCGTATTCAATTACGTTGAAATATTTTACGCATGAGCATCACTTTATTTATAACCGAATTAAACAAGAGTGAGTTCTATTGACAAACATACATACATACATTACACATATAAGTTGTAAATATCTAACGCCTATTTATTGATCTTCATATCTAACGCCTAAGTACATAAAAAAGACATTAAAGAAAAACTTTTGAAGTCTGCTCTTGTGTTTGCTATTAAAAGTTTTACTGTAATATCTTGTTTATAATTAATTTTGTGTTCACAAAATATGTTTCGCATATTGATGTTTGTAATATTTTGCAGGCGTTAAATTAGGGTATTTAAAATAAAGTCAGTAAATCTCCCTTTCGTATTCGTAATGTTCATTTAGATGATGAGTATACAAACAAAAAAGAGGCTAATTTTCCAAGGAAACGAACCATATTAGTATAAGTAAATTGATACTTTCCTCAAATAACTCAATGTAACCGATTTTTTCCCGTCGATTAAATACCCGTTTGTGTAATATAACCCTTTGTACATTACATTATACGAAGCTTCTCTGTAAATAGGAAAATTATACCTGGACGCCGGAAAATAATCTTGTTTTTCTTAAAAATAATAACATTTTTCTCCAACTTTCCTTTACTGCCTTCTTGTGTTTTTTTTCTATTCAATTTTATTATTAAATAAACCTTTTTGTGTCGTAGCAAAATACATACGATAATATACATTATTATTATTTATTTTACGCTTTAGACTGCCCTTTCTTTCTCCTATTTATATATCCATCCCATGGTTGCCTGTAAGAAATTACCTAGTGTGATAAGGCCGCCACTTGTACTATTATTTGTATTGTATAAGTTTGCATTTGTATATGTCCATTTAGTGCAAAAAAGTATTAAATAAATAAATAAATAAATACGATTATAATAGAACAGAAATAAGAATGAATTCATCCCACATTATACGGGGTCATGGATATGGAATTCTAGAAAGACATTGATGCTTCTGCGTTATTAGTAAGGATATGAATGTTATATTCTTTTTATAGGCTATAGAATTTTTTCAAAAACCGTTCAGTACCAATTCTTTGGAGGAGTAACAAACATCCCCATAAACTTTTGCGTGTAAAATATTATTCATAGAACGAATCTTAAAGAATGTGACTGCCTAGGTGACGTAGTTGTACAACCGTACGACTACAAAGCTATGTCTAGGGTTCGAATCCCGGGTCGGGTAAAGTGATATTGGATTTTTCAATTCATTATCAACCCGGACGCAGGAATTTGTGCCCAATATGGCGATAGGTTCGCCCCCTATCACATCGTGGGACGAAACATACAAGGCCAAATGTGGGTGTCTTAATGGCGCCTCTGCCTATCCCTTCTCAGAGAAATGCTTCAGTTTATGTATGTATGTAATCTTAAAAAATAAAGATGTATCACTTATAAATACTTGAGTAGTGTAAAACATCAATAATTTAGAGATAATTAATTTACCATGTGGCGTGTTGTTTATTTATTGGCGCTGCCAACAGCGAGATTGATACAATTTGAAATGAATTAGTTCAGTTAGAGCAACAAGATTTTAATTAAAGCAACCATTGTGTGCGCTTGTTTAATCGGAAAAAGATTAATCTCCTTGTAATTAGGAACAGAGTGGACGTCAAACAGTTGGGTAGGTGATCACAAAATTAGCATTTAAATTATTGTGCATAATAAATAGGATAAATTCATTTTGCCAACACTAAAATATTATTAAAAGAAATAGAAAAAAAGATAAGTATAATTAAAGTCTTAAAAGATAAAATTGTTAACTATAATATAAAATGAATCCGAAGAAAACGATAAATGGTTAACACATCTAAGCGAATAGAAGTCTGGATTACGTTTTATAAATAAAAGGACAAAATAAGAAATCACCATATTAGGAATATCTTGTTTGTAACCACACAAAAACTATCGATAGAGTTCGTTCCCACAGTGTCATTGCCTTTGCGATGTAAAAAATGAGATAGGTTTTATAGAAACTCTTTATACGGAAGCGGGGTTATAAAATAAAACACGTCACAGGATAGTGCCGTATACGGAATAGCTGGCAAAAGCTATTCAATTATTTATTACGGAAAAAATATATCTGTTC
Source organism: Deilephila elpenor (assembly GCA_949752805.1). NCBI lineage: Eukaryota > Metazoa > Arthropoda > Insecta > Lepidoptera > Sphingidae > Deilephila > Deilephila elpenor. The sequence goes on along the minus strand of OX457105.1, from coordinate 7,395,843 downwards.
TGTTCTGATACATAAAACAACACGACGTACAGGCACTTATTCTGACTAATAATATTGACGCGAAATTGGAGAACACAATTTCGAGTGTGTTACAATTTTACGATATCAATATAAACTTATTTTAATGTTTATTTATCTTTTTGATTAGCCAGAGTAACTACTGGACTTATTGAGATTTAAGATCTTATGTCTCAGAATGGCGAGCGCAGTGGAATGCCAAGCATTGCTTTGTAATTCATGTTGTTGTTTGGTTTTGCTACTGCCCATGAGCGGTCGTATCATTTAACATCAGACGAATAGCATGGTCGTCTCGCCATTCATCGCAAAAAAAAGATAAGCCACTCACCAAACACTTAGTTTATCTTACAAATTTCTCCATCACCGTTAAGGTTATCATCAAGTATATTAAATAACTAGCTTCTACCCGCAAACTTCGTCTGCGTAATTAACTTCATTTGGAATTTCCCGTTCCGTCCCGTTATATCCCGCCCCGTCTTGTTCTCACTCAAAGCATGTAATCCAGTCCCATCCCATTCCTTTGAGTATAAAAAAGTAACAAATATATCAGAATTACGTCCTCATCCCACGGGAACATTAAATTTTACGGGATAAAAAGTATCCTAAGTGTTAATCCAGGATGTCAGCTACCTCCATACCAAATTACATCGAAATCTGAGTACATCGCGCATAACCGCACAGACAAACAGACAAAAAATCTAATTGATTGTTTTGTGTTCTATTACGTTAATAAAGACCCCATATTAGTTTTTCTCGTTCATCTTCCATGTACAGACATCGATCGTTTACAAATTTATTATATGTATAGATTATTTGGCACCCTCCACACAGGCGACCTATACTTTGAAAATATAGGTCGCTAGTTTGTTCCATGCACTAATACAATACGTTTACATGTAAACAAAAATTTTTGCTTCGGTCGAAGTGCTGTGAGAACGAAAGTTTAACAGTCTCTGATACTACCGACACAAGACGTGCATCTTGTGAAGTCAGTACTATAAGAGCAAAACACGGGTGTGTTTACTCAGTAATAATGCTGTTAAAATTATATGAAATAACATTTAATATTAGACAGGTTTCAGCACGAAGTAATCGGGTCGAAGCTAATGTTTCCATTGTGTCGCACGCTTCATTGAAAAATTACGACGTCACCTTCATACTGTCGCTGTAATGTACGCCTACCTAGCAGAAAGACCCTATTTCTAGCCATTAAACTGTGCTACAGAACTAACTCATTAATTAAACATTAAAAGGAATAAATTTCAATGAAAATTGTGATAAATGCCCTTATTTCCGTTCCTCTAAAACTGCTAATAATACTCACTCATACAATGGTAAACTTTAAATAAACATTTTACTTTAATTGTGTACGGGACCGCCTTCGAACAATCCCGTACAATTTAATGTAGATCAGGATACGTGCTGGGTGTGTGCGGAAATAATACCAGTGATTATGATTCGGAAGAAACAATTTATTTCGTACTGAAAAGTACAAAAGACGATCTATTTGACTGGCGGCAGCACGGCGAGTGACGACACGACGATGACGTCACGGAGTAGCAGCGGTCCAACGTTGACACGATCACTTCTTACTTGCTGACTGCTTGCTGACTATTTGCTGTTTCTTGAGGTTTCTTGTGCGCTTGGAGAGATCCGAACCGAACTGATTTTACCCGGCCCGGGGCTGCTATTTTTATTGCTAGTTCGGGCTTAATCCCCGGTGCCGGGTCCGCGCGCGACGGCGACGCGTTCGTCCAATAGGACGCCTTGGTTCGATGCGTCGCTGCGTCGGCGCGCGGGGCGGTAGCTCGGTCCGCGGGCGCGCGGGGCGTTACCCCATGTGTTCGCTTATTTACTATAAATATTGTTCGACATTTTACATAACATTATACATAATACTGGTTAACACTTATTCTTATACAATTCTGACAGTTCAATTAATTTATACCTATATATTATACCTATTTTATTATAATCGCAGCCTTTATTTGTTAATTCTTTTAGTCTTATAAGAACACAATACACAATTTCCAATAAGATTATTTACAATAAGCTTTATATAATACAGTACATAATAAAAGACACTTAAGACTAAAGTTATGTGCAGTCGTCCTGCACATTTCTCCCGCCGTGCATCGTGTCGCGACGACGGTGCATGTTCATTGGGTGCAGGGCGACTGCTCCTCTTCGCTTCGGTGAAGGAGGATGATCTTCTTAGCTGGCCGTCGCAGCACGCCGCCCTTCGTGGCGACGTCGACGGTCCGCACGACGCTGTCCGGTCCCGGGTAGGTGGCGCTGATGCGCCCACGCACCCAGGTGTTCCTCGGGAGGTTCTTGTCGACGATCCTGACCAGGTCGCCGACTTGGAGTTCTAAGCCCCGTCCATGGGGCTCCCGCCGGTTGCGAAGTTCGGGTAGATATTCTTTCAGCCAACGCGCCCAAAAGGCGTCGGCGAGGGCCTGCGTCGCACGCAGGCTGGCGTACGGGCTCGTGCTGTGGTCCGCTGGCAGGCTTGTGGCAGCAGAGTGTCCCTGACCGCCTAGCAGGAAGTGGCTAGGTGTCAGAGACTCAGGATCGGCGGGATCTACTGACACATATGTTAGCGGGCGACTATTAAGTGTAAGTTCGACTTCTGTAAGAAGCTTGTGGAGGGTTTCCTCGTTCGGGCTTCTTTGGTGGAGTACGGCGGTGAGTGCGGTCTTCACTGAGCGCACCAACCTCTCCCAGGCGCCTCCCATGAACGGTGCACCAGGAGGGATGAACCTCCATGATATAGTTTTCTTGGACGCCTCTTGTTCGGTGCCCCTTAGTAGTGTCTGACGGATCTCGGCGTCTGCGCCACGAAAGTTGGTCGCATTGTCTGACCAAATTTCTTGCGGGCAGCCGCGGCGCGCGATCATCCTGCGCAACGCCATGACCGCCGATTCGGTACTCAACGAGGACACCACTTCCAAGTGTACCGCTCGCACTGTGAGACATGTGAACAGTGCGACATACCTTTTTTGCACGCTATGTCCCACTGTGACTGTCAGTGGGCCGAAGTAATCCAGTCCTGTGTATGTGAAGGGCCGGCGGTGATGCGCCAGTCGGCACGCTGGTAGGTCCCCTGTGGCTGGCTGTGGTGGTGCTGCAGTTCTGGCGCGGCAAAATCTGCAACTTGATATTACAGTCTTGATCGTGGGTCGCAATCTAATTACCCATTTACTTTGTTTCACTTGATTCAGTGTAGCTTCGACACCCGCGTGGTGCAATGACTCGTGCACGTGTCGTATCCATAGCTGTGTGGCGTGGTGATTTCCATCCACCACCGGGGGATTTTTCGCCTCCTCCGGTACCCCGGTGGCGGCATCGATACGGCTTTTCAGTGTTATCAGGCCGTTTTTTAATTGAATGCTGAGGCGATAGAGACGACTGCCTCGTTCCACAGTCCTGCCGGCTTCTAGGGCCTTTAGTTCGACGCTAAAGGCGTCTTCTTGTATGTTACGTATTATGAGTAGTTCCGCGGTTTTTTGTAACTCCGCTGGCAGAGTGGGGAATTTGTCTTCTGGCGCCGTTCTTGGTTTCTGTATTTCAGCGGCGCGACCTCTCCTTGGGTTGACTCGCCACTCGGGGTCAGCGCGCGGGCTCTTCCTGGTCCGCTTGTAATGGAGTTTTTCTGTAATGAGATTTTTAAACACGACCACTGCTTGCAAGACTCTTGCAGTGGCCCTCAAATATCGGGTCCAATTCGAAAAGCGTGTGGCTTCGGGCAGTACACTTCTGCGCTCCACACGGCGCAAATTGTGCACGCGCTCTTCACCCGATGTCGGTGGTGTGGTAGATTCTTCTGACGGCCATGTCACCGGATCCTGCTGCAGGAATTCCGGGCCCCGGAACCACCTGTGTTCGTTGCTGAAATCTTCTGGGACGTCGCGGGTGGCATCGTCCGCGACGTTCCATGGGGTCGGTACCCAACGCCATTCTGTCGTTTGTGTGATTTCTTCAATCGCCGCTATTCGATGTGCGACGTATGACTTATAGGACCTCGCGCCGGTCCTTATCCATGCGAGCGCGGTTCGACTGTCCGTCCAGTACGTAGTCGCGTCGGGAGTTCTGCAGTGTTCTTTTTTCACTGCTGCCGCCATCCTCGCGCCGAGCAAGGCTGCCTGTAGTTCGAGGCGCGGGATGGATAATAATTTCAGTGGCGCCACCTTCGCCTTGGCGGCCGCCAGTGTGGTGGACACGCCCCCGTGTCGGTCGACCGCGCGCCAATATAGCGCGGTCGCATACGCCCTCTCGCTCGCGTCGCAGAAGACGTGTAGTTCAAGGCGCTCGGCTGTGCTGTAATTAGGATATAGACGAGGGATGGTTATTTGGTTGACTATGGTCGCGGCTCGTTCCACGTCGTCGAAGCTGTCTAAGTAGTCGTCCATATAGTGCTTCCTTATAATGGCCGCTGCCGCTTCCGGGTACCGATGTTCGTGGTTTCGTGCGTTCTTATTCATTGTGTAGATAGCGGTGGCGGGCGAGCACGACGCTCCGAATATCAGCGACTTCATCCTGAATTCCTCCGGTGGTGCGTCGTCTCGGCGATCCCCTCGCCACAGGTACCTGAGAGCGTCCCTGTCTTGTTCTCGTAATTGGACCCGCATAAACATTTCCGCGATGTCTGCAGTGACGGCGATCCTACGTTCGCGGAAGCGCATCAGCACTCCCGGGAGCGGTTGCAGGAGGTCGGGTCCGGTCAGGAGCATGTCGTTTAGTGACACGCCTCTGGTCTTGGCGGCTGCATCGTGGACGACTCTTAATTTCTCCGGTTTCAGTGCGTTGACGACGGCGAAATGAGGCAGGTACCAGGTTTTTCCTGGCGTTTTTGTAGTCGGTGCTGGCTCTGCGTAGCCCTTGGAGATCAGTTTGTTCATCTCGGCGTTATACTTGCTTTTTAATGCAGGATTTTTGTCAATTTTCTTCTCGACTCCGTAAAGTCGACGGAGCGTATTTTCGTAATTATCGGGGAGCGACGCCTCCTCCGATTTCCATAATAACGCCGTTTGGTACCCCCCCTCGGGTAGCTGGACCGTGTTGGCCTCCAGTATTTGGAGGGCTTTCTGTTCAGGGTCGTTTTCCGGGCGCTTTGGTGACACATACGTATTGTCGGCCGTGATGAATTCTCGCACAATTTTTTCTATCTCGTCATCCGCGGCGGTGTGGCCGACAAAGTTCACGTGGTGTCCGAGGCTTCGAGTTCTGCTGCCATGCACCACCCATCCTAGTGGCGTGAGCGATGCCACTGGTTGGTCTCTTCTCCCTGATCGCGTCTTCGTGGCGATCAGGAGGTGCCAGTTGTCTTGTCCGATAAGGATTTTTGGTACCACCTGGCTCGTGGTGACGGTGTGGAGTACATCTTTGAGGTGCGGGCAGTCACCAATCGCTTCCTCAGAGATTCGTTGCGCCGCCAGGCGCAGGTCAGGAACAGTCCGGGCGTGTATTTGTTGGGTGTGACGACCTCGCCCCTGGATCCTTATCCTTACATGGCGCGACGTTTTGTTCTCCGTGGTGTGCCCGTCGTATGTACTAATACGAAGCGGGTCATCCGGTCCGTCGGCGCCTATCGTGTCCGCGAGTGCTTCATCGATGAGGGTTACGGTAGACCCGTCATCGAGCAGCGCGTACGTCTCGTGGACTCCCGCCGGTCCCGAAACTCGTACCGGCGCTATTTTCAGATATGACACTGAAGAGTTCCACGCGGAGTTCACTTGTTCTCGCTCCTCTTCAGTTTTGCGTGGTGCGCCCCTTGTTGAGTGCAGCAGCTGGTGGTGCAGGTGTTCGCACCCGTCAATATCGCACCTCTTCGTTTTGCAACTGTGTTGCTGTGTGCGGCGCCGTAAGCATCGGAAACATAGTTTATTTCTCTTCGCTGTGTCCCACCGTTCGTCGATGCTTGCTTGCTTAAATCGCGTGCACTCGGTTACTGCGTGTCCCTCCTTGCGACATAGGACGCACGCAAAATTCGGCCTGTGGTTGACTTCCGTAGTGAACACCTTTTGTCGGGTCTTTGGTTCCGGTCGAGGCGCTCGGAACCGTTCGCTTGTGATCGCTTCTGCCGTTGCAAATGGGCTGCAGATTTGCGCTTCTTTTTGGAGGAAGCGTTCCAATTTTGAGAGGTCCGGTTCCTCTCTTGGTTGAACGGCGGCGAACTCGTACCATTTGTGCCTCAGTGTTGGAGTCAATTTTTCTATTACGGCGCGTGCAGTCTCCGGGTTATACATGTAATAAATGCACCTTAATGCTCGCAACGTGTTTACCGCGTTACTGATTTTTGTGGCGAAGGTGCACACGTCCCGCGGAGTTTCGGCGAGGCGTGGTAGTATTCTGAGCCGCTCAATTTCGGCCGCCGCGATGGACTCCGGTCGGCCGAAACGTATTTCCAATGTGCGCATAACACTGTCTGGATCCGCGTTCGTTATCAGGAGGCCTTGCACTGCCTCTCTGGCTGTCCCGCGCAGGCTCCGGCGCAGGCGGGACATGTTTTCTAGGTTCGTGAAGTTATGCGCGGATTCTTCATACGAGGCGCGGAACGTAAGCCACTCTTGATGATCACCGTTAAAGAATGGTAACTCGACATACCTCGTTTGTTTCACTTGTGCGGCTTGCACGGCGTTCGTTATGGCTGCAGCCAGTTGCTGCATCTCCGTCTTCCGCTGCGGCACGGCGATTTGTCCATCCGGTGCGAGCGGAGCGGCGGCAGGTTCTGTTCTGTTCGGCGGCGGCGGCAGCTGCGGCGGCGGTGCGGCGTGGCCTTGTTGCCACGATGCGTTGGCGGCTGCGGCAGCTGTGAGGCCGTCGGTGGTAGCGGCTGCGGCCGAGCCCCATGGCGCGGTTTGCGGTGGCGCTTCATTGCCACGCAACCACGCGGCGACGAGCGGCGGCGGCTGCGCAACCCCGGAGTTCGGTCGCCAGGACGCGGCAGTGGTCGCTGGCGGAGGGGCGCGTGCTGCTTGCTCGGTGAACCAGGCGGCGAGGGCGGGCGGCGGCTGCTGTTGATTTTGAGTGTTCGGCTGCCAGGCCGCGGCAGCGGCGGCGGCGGTCGGCAGCGGGTGCGTGACGTCGGGGTTCGCCTGCCAGGGCGCGGCAGTGGCCGCTGGCGGCGGGTGTGCAGCGCCGGAGTTCGGTCCCCAGGACTCGGCAGTGGTCGCTGGCGGAGGCGCTTGCAGGTCGAGAAGAGGCGCGGGTGCGCCCTCTTCAACCGACGTCGGGCGCGGCGGGTGTGCGGCAGTGACTCCCGCCGGTGCGAGCGCGGCGGCATCGGCGCGCGGCGGCGTCGCCTGATGCGGCTCGCTGTCGATGGCTAGAAGTTGACTATTCCGCAGCCATGTGCGGACACGGAGTTCCTGTTCAACTTCTGTGACGGTTGCGCTATCGTCTTCAGAGCTGGAGTCCTCTTCGATTTCCTGGACTCGAGCGGCGGCGAGCTCGACCTTGAGTCGAGCGAGTTCGGCTCGGGCGGCGGCGAGACGGCGCGACTTTGAGGTCTTCTTGCTTCTTGACGCCGTCCGCGATTTGTTCTTTTCTTGGTCTTCAATCCCGGCGGAGGTGGCGGGTTCCGTCACCAGAGGTTCGACCGCGGCGGGTTGTTTTGACTGATCTGTGACCGAGGTGGTGGCGGTTTCATCAGTGCCGGTGACGGTCGTAGCGGTGCGCGAGGCACCGGTCACGTCCGTCGTGGCAGTGGCGGATGTCACCGTGGCAGACGCCGAGGCCGAAGCCGAGGCGGTGTGCCTTCCCACCGATCTTGTCACTGGCATTATTCCACACACGTATCCGGCGAACTGAAGGACCAGAATGTACGGGACCGCCTTCGAACAATCCCGTACAATTTAATGTAGATCAGGATACGTGCTGGGTGTGTGCGGAAATAATACCAGTGATTATGATTCGGAAGAAACAATTTATTTCGTACTGAAAAGTACAAAAGACGATCTATTTGACTGGCGGCAGCACGGCGAGTGACGACACGACGATGACGTCACGGAGTAGCAGCGGTCCAACGTTGACACGATCACTTCTTACTTGCTGACTACTTGCTGACTATTTGCTGTTTCTTGAGGTTTCTTGACTTCTTGAGGTTTCTTGTGCGCTTGGAGAGATCCGAACCGAACTGATTTTACCCGGCCCGGGGCTGCTATTTTTATTGCTAGTTCGGGCTTAATCCCCGGTGCCGGGTCCGCGCGCGACGGCGACGCGTTCGTCCAATAGGACGCCTTGGTTCGATGCGTCGCTGCGTCGGCGCGCGGGGCGGTAGCTCGGTCCGCGGGCGCGCGGGGCGTTACCCCATGTGTTCGCTTATTTACTATAAATATTGTTCGACATTTTACATAACATTATACATAATACTGGTTAACACTTATTCTTATACAATTCTGACAGTTCAATTAATTTATACCTATATATTATACCTATTTTATTATAATCGCAGCCTTTATTTGTTAATTCTTTTAGTCTTATAAGAACACAATACACAATTTCCAATAAGATTATTTACAATAAGCTTTATATAATACAGTACATAATAAAAGACACTTAAGACTAAAGTTATGTGCAGTCGTCCTGCACAAATTGTTTACATTTTCTATAGCTTTATAACAATGTGAAACTTCTTTTGGGCCGTAACCGCGTGAAGTTTTGAAATAATGATTTGCAACATCATAATTGATGAGATGTCAATACGGTTTTTGTTTCCTTGTATAAATATTGATGGATTTGGTTAGTACAAGATGGTGTAATTCGAAGTGCGTGTGGTTATTTTAAGACGGGTTCGATAATTCTTGTAAGTGGATCAAACAAAATCATAAAATTAGTGTAGAGATTAAACTAGTCAACACATATTGGCGTAATCGTCTTGTTACGCTAAATGTTAGTCGGAGCGTAAACATTGTATAAATAGAATCTGGTTAATAGTATAGAGAACATCTCGACAAACATGAGTTTAATTTTAATACACGGATCATCGCGTAGCGTGTATCGTACGGTGAAATCCTAATACCTATATATTTTCAGAATTGTATGGGCATTTTTACTTATTTTAAACACAAATTATTAAGTCGAATTAATAAATAAATATAGCGTCAACAGATTCTATTCCAAAGAGTAATAGTCCAGATGTCGATTTTTTCAACTAGGAATGAAAATTTGTAAGATAGCAAATATGATATAATGTAATGTACTGGACTGCCTCGGTGGCGTAATTGAATTACGGTACGGTTACAAAGCTGAGGTCTCGGGTTCGAGTCCCGGGTCGGGCAAAGTGATATTGGATTTTCTATTCATTATCAGCCCGGAGTCTGGAATTTGTGCCCGATATGGCGGAATGTAGGTGCCCTGGTGGCGCCCCTGCCTACCCCTTCGGGAATAAAGGCGTGAGTTTATGTATGTATGTACTGTACTGTATTACACCTAATCGCCCACTGCTGGGCACGGGGCACCTCTACAACCGATGGTACAATTGAGACGGGTAAGAATATCGTCCACCACGCTGGACTGATAGGGTTTGGCAGACATAGCACCGTTTTCTACCACAATATTTATTACGAGGTTTTGATAATGATACCGTAATCTTCAGTCACAAAATGTCCAACATAAGCATCCCTAAAATAAGGATATAAAAAGAATTTCATTTATTTTCATTATATGTACTTCACGTATACTCGTACATTATTATCGGTGTTATGAAAGTGTATCCTATACAAACAAAACCTTGGACCAACACTGCACGCGATATTTTCTCCTTGTCCTTTCTCCGACAAAAGATAAATAACCCTTTAATATTTTTATCGCATTTTCTTTTTATTTCTCGTTGGTTCAATGGCAGTGGGCATGGTTTCTGAAACATGAGGTTTTGAGTTCTATTCTCTTGCTAGACTATGTAAATTTTTATGGTCAAAGATATATAATATTATTAAACAGTTGATATAAGGCGAACGGGCGATCGAAAGTCATACGCCTACGAGTAATATGTGGGTATCTACTTTTAAATAGACGAATTGTGCAACACAAATCCTATGGTAGGCTGTAAATAATGATAATGTAATAAATGCACTAGGGCTAGACTGCTGCACTAGGGCTGCTGATGGACAATGGCTAAAATCAATAACGGTTAGGTATCGGATGGATTCGGACTACGTAAGAACGGGATGGTTGGTAATTGCTTATGGACCTACGTCTCTCAGTGATCAGCTATAGGCGGAGTATATAGAGAGAGGGAGAAAAATACAACTATTGTAATATTTGTATTTACAAATAATATTCTTACGTCCCATGCAAACATGTTATTTCCCACCGCGCATTCTATTTCATGATTTTAACTTTTGAACACAAGTCGTTTGCATGCAAGTTCATTTATTATGATTGTTTTACCTAACAAGTAAACCTGAGGAAGTAAAGTTTTATTACTAAAACTTTTCACTTATTACATTTGGTTGCGTACTTCGTAAACATCGTAATTGGACTCCATGCAATTTGTATTAAGTTACACGTCAAGTTATTAAATTGGTTTACCTGTAGTTTGTTTATTTATACTTATTATAATTATAGTATACTGTGTTTATTGTATTTAAAACACCCGCAACATTTAAGCAATCGTAGATGTGTTGTCGATGTTTGTGGATGAAAACGCTTAGTGGTGTGCGAGAAGAAAGCATCAGGCTATTTAGAATTTACAATTTTACGCAGTTTATATAAAAATATTATAGAAGACGATAAACGAAATTTAAAATACTATCATGATTTATTAGATTTAGACAACTGGATTGTTTACAAAATTACTGAGATCCTTGACATCATACAAATAAATAAATACGCAAGAAAATTTTAATTTGGTAAACAGCAATCAGGTCAAGCTTTATTCCTTAATTATGTTTGGTAAGACGTTCCAAGCCTCAAACTTTAACCAAGTTATATTCGGTAATTCGCCTCTTTGTTGGACCTTACAGATTAGCCCTAAGTAAACAATACCCAGAAGTCCAGCATTTACTGACCTACAAGCTAATTACGATATTAACACAAATTGTAACAATACTTAACTTGATACTGTGGCACATGTTCAGAATTTGTATCTACCTACTTAGATTGTGGTTAAGTCCCTTACACGTAAAAAGGTAGGACATCGTTTGGGACTACTTAAGCTACGTCAAGTCGATAAGGGACAATGAAACATAATCTATTTTCTGTTTGAAAAATCTTATGAGTTGCTTGGATAAGAGAAGTACCCGATATGGCGATATGGCGACTAGGCCTGGGTTTTGGGCAGATATAAGCTAGGCGAAATGTCAGCGCAGTAGTACCACGTCTGCCTATTCCCTTGGAAATAGTCGTGAGCTTATATACATATATATGTATGTACATACAAATGTCACAGAAACCCGGCTTATCTCGCTGTCCAAAGTTCCCATGAACTTTATCTACAAAAAGTAATTCCAAATCTAAAATCTGTACCCATGTCACTTCAAACAGTAAAGGAATAAGTTTTATATTAGGTAGAGGTATTTGTATAACAACCCCTTAAGCATTTATATATATTGCGAGTTTATAATATTCGAAATAAACCCTCAATATTCATGCCTGGGCACTAAATACCACGTAAATCCTATTAGATCTATAATAAGCTCCACCAAAGCGTTTGCATTCGCTTCGGGTTCATAATAATCGATGAAGCATCTAAATAATCCTAATTGATATTGAAGATATAGTGAATTAGTTCAAATTTAATTGGATTTCACCAATCATTACTGAAAACAAAACGCTCAATTTTGTTCCACTTTACGTGTTTCGTGGATCACCAATTCAATGAACGAAACAAATTGTTATGAACCTAATTCTGTAATAAAGTTTAAATACAACACGTCTTATTCAAGTCGATTTTGAAACCTATTTTAGCTATCGAATTTTTTGTCTCATTCTAATTACACTTGAATTCAATTTGAGCGAAGAAGACAAAGCATTTGATAAATAAAATAGGTTAAAAAACTGATTACGAATAAGATGTAACAAGACTAATACCTAGATTTATAAGTTTATGTATGAAACATGATAATGCCGCGCCGCGCCGCGCCGTAGCCAACCCGTTATGAATCTCAGACAAGCTAATGTCGGTTAGCGGCTTAGCGAGACAATATTATTGGCCGCACACCTGTTTTACATAAAGTTCAATACTTTGTGGCTTTACAGAATACATGTTGTTTAAACTTTAATATTTGTACATTTGTCCGGTGAGTAAGAGGGCCGGACGGCCAAAAATAACTACCCTTTTCTTGATACTCTGCTTCCTCAAAGGTAAGTGACCCATAATTCCTAAGGTGTGGTGGACTTTAAGGGCGGTGATGATCATTCCCATATACCTACCTACTTCATTTGTGCTACAAAATAATAAAATAACAGAATGATGCAAAAATCACAAATGACTTTATGACTTCGATCTCAAACAATATCAAAAATCGCAACAGGCAACTACACTACGAAGTACAATACTGAACTATTATTTAAGTAATAGATATGGTAATTTCTTTAATTACAGCCAATAAAATCTATAGCTTAGGGCGTAAGAAAACTTATTTAGCCTCACTACCATACTAGGTACTTTAATGAGGTACCTACTCCTCATTAAAACAGAAGCGCCCCTGCTTACGTTTTTCCTTTTGTTTATCCTATCAGCCTAGAAAGATGCCTATCCAGAAACAATTATCCAGTAACCACAACAGAGCCATAATATACCAATTTATTTATAGTTTATAACTTGGTTGTATAGAGTTAACTTAATGAGTATACATTAAGTGCTAATATCACATTCGTGTTTATGAATGATTATGTTTAACTGCCCAGTTCAAGTCAAGCCATAGCTTCATTAGCTTTCTTAATAAACTTTTAAAAGTTTAATATAACGTATTAGTTCGGTTCAAATATTTTTGATATTAGAAAAGAAATATATAATACTAAGATTTATAGCCCGGCTTTGTTTCCAAACGCATCATTCCAGTTTTCAGCCCCTTCCTTAAGAGCTCGGAACGCTGAGCATTAGCACCTTAGCGCCATCTACAGTAAAATTAATTTAAGTTCTAATTGAGACACCATAAACTTACTTATCTAGGTCATACAAGATGAAAGCGGTAAGCTAACTCGGTTTGGTTGTGTGAAGAAGATGAACGACGGCTAGCCAAAGGTATTTATGGAACGAAATTATAGATGGCAGGGCTGGATTAACCCATCCGAGGTGAATGATTTTTCAGTATTCGACATAGCTGTCTATTACTAATTTTTTTTTTTTTCATAAACAATTACGCCCAACAGTCACTCATGTCATACTGATTTTACGAACTCTTAACACAAATTGTCATAGTCTATAATGCTAGCTCAGTTTTATTTACGCAACGCTATACACAAATTCACTTACACACACTTCATAAAGAGCGCAAATATATTTTTGGCTTTTTTGTATATGTATAAATATAAATAAAATAAATAAATACACCCAACAGTCAGATACATAGTCCTGACCCCACACTAAGATCGAGAAGCTACGAGAGACTTTTCGGTCTCACAAACACCCAGACCCGAAACAAATACCTGTGGTTCACACAAACATTTGTCTCGGTGCGGGGATCGATTCCGTGGCCTCTCGTTTCACAGCTGGCTTCTAACCAACTGCGCCACGGAGGCTGTCAATTGCATTAAAACATATTCTACCGACCCCACCTTGTCGGGTGATATGAGATTCAAATTTTAAATTCACAATTTGCGATAAATTCAATCTATATTAACAAAACTTTGGAATATGAGAATTTTTCACGATCATTTTATAATAAGCGAGGGAGACGGTCCCCGGACTCACCGTCCAATTTCCAATATAGAGAAAAGTTTTAATAAACCTTTACAAGGGTTTAAATACATATAAACCTAAACCTATATACACGAACTGAAATTGTTGCTTTATTTGTCTTGTAAAATTAATTCGCGTCAACGGTCTATAAAGCGGCATAAATGAGCTGGAAATCGTCAGATACTGAATGTGATTTCTGATAAAATGTGACGCTATTGCTCTTTTATAGTGGTCTTTAATATTGATTTTGCTTATATTATATTCAATATTTACAATACTTCCACAATATACTTATATTATTTTTTTCATAATTTTAATAAAAGACCAAAGAACTTCCTATATGCTAAGTGATTACTACCGAACATGAAGTGGATTGTTGATGCACTGTCGACCACTCAAAATGGGAAAGGGAAGAGAAAATGACAGGAAAATATTGATCCTCCGTTATATGCGGTATCTGTATAAATAAAGAAACGAATTCTAAACTTTTACAAAAGTTGCCAAATAAAAACTTTGTATGATACAATAGAATGTTGTTTATAAGTGAAACAAGCGGCAAGTTGAGAGAGGTCAGAATCACAAAAAGCAACATGTCGAATAAATCGTTACAAAGATATTTATGGTGATCGCCCACTTTTCGCCGCATTGAACACAAGTGACATACGACGATCGTATTAGAATGTCAAAGAAACATTCCACTTGCGATTTTTTACGTCCAATATTTTCACTTCGGATAACAATAAATAACGTCCTATTTTGATCCTAAATCCTCCGTTTTTTTAAACTTATTATGACGATTCCAAGACCTTATGACCTTTAAAACCCCGTTACCACGTAGGCAGTAAAGCCTTGGAAACGCAGGAAAGTGAAAAATAAACCAAAGCAGAAATAAAATTCGTAACGTTAGTTTGATTCTATTTTAGTCTTGTTTTGAAAAAATGGTTAATTATTTTGCTGACAAACGTGCCAGAATGTTTTAGAAAATTATTCGTTATCAATATGAGAGCGATTGCTCAGCTAGGACCAGACTGATAAACGGGAAACCCCAGTCTCCGGTTCAAAGACAAAACAAAATAAAAACAGACAGGGCACACGCCACTGACTCCTCGTAGGTACGTGTGTATTCTTAGGAATATCGCCTTCCTGCCGAAACCTAGACTCGTATATCTGAGAATCAAAGCTGTATTAATTCTACTAACCACATTAGGCCTGTATGGAAAACTAAATACTAGATATGCAAACTATTACCGAAGCGGGACACAATTTCGTGGAACACGATTGAGTAGTTTTTCAGTTTTACGTGGTATAGACGCTTTTCACGCGTATACGAGGGTCTTGCCACCAACAATTACTTACGTAACATAAAGATGATGGGAGTAAATATAAACTTAAGTAACATTTGTGCCATAAAGGCTGAACTCATAAAGGTGAAATAACGGAACAATAAATAACATTATCAGATTTCATTTCGCGCAAACCACAGGTAACTTCTATAATCCGAAACTATCTGAACTGTATAATAATCAAATAACAACAATGATATTTATTCGAAAACCCTTACGTAGGATGTTCGAAACGTATTATTTCAGTACAATAATAACCTCAAATAACCTAAGTAAACGCTTCGGACCTAGATATTTTCAGGTACAGGCAATGAGAAAAGTGGAATGAGCAAATAACTTAACCAATTTGGCAGCACAATTTAAATTTTAAACAGTTCAAATGGGGCTTTAGTTTTAGGCTTATTTTAAGTACCCAATAGGCCAATACACAATCTATTTAAAATAACGAATTAATAATAAGCATTAATACCCAAATGAATGATGATGGCAATTCAATTAAAACAAAACATATTAAAGGACTCACGAAAAAACACACTCACAAAGCCACATAAAAAATCATACAAGTGAATAAATGGACTAAAACACATTCATTTTATGGTTAAAAAGCTAGAGTTCTTGAGGATAAGTAATTGTTGTAAGCACCCCACGCTTTGTAACAATAAAATGTAACAATAAAAATTATACACTTTGAATTTTTTCCAAAAGAATTAAATTTCTGTTGGTTCTGTTTAGCATAATGTCATATACCTTTTAAATTATTGTATTGTGATCGGTCCCTGACAAGTAAACAAAATTTCTAGTCAATTCGACGGTTTGAAGTGCTCGGAAATGAACTTCAAATATTCCGTTACATACATATATACTTACAGGCGAAAATTAACTACGAATACACTTGTAACTTCGAAAATTAGCTGTGTACTTTAGACTCGAACCTCAGATCTTGAATTTATCACTTTTGTCCTCTGCCAACTAGACTATCGTTCAGTTGTCCTATGCGATCAATAAATATTTTTCGAACAAATAAAGTCTATCTGAGGAAGCCAAGTCCTATAAGGCGTTATTTAAAAATAAGTGTGTCATTTAATTATTCCGTCCATCTTCCACTTGAATCATTACTACCGCGGCGACGAGGCCGACAAACTATTTATAATCCTAATATGGTCGGATATTATCGCAGAATTGTAAAGAGTACTACATTATCCGGAGGTTGCGAATTCCATTTATGGAATTTCATTAGATTTTAGATTTCTTATTGCCTTATCGAATGCAGTTCAGTATATATTGCTCTGTCAATGAACGACGACATCATATTTCAACACATGATTAGGTTTATACCTTGTAGGTAGTACTAAACGCTTGGATCCGGTCATGTATGTAAACTTAATGACCGCCACATACGTAACGATATAACTGTGCAAGTCCGAGTTTGTACCAGTATACTGGAACAAGTGTAGGCAAATTTCTGCGCAAACTTCGTTCCAATTTTCGATTCGAGACTGGTGCTAACTCGTGATTGCGCAAACGCACTTGAACGTGTGTGGCGGCCATAAGTTAAATACCTACCTAATGAGGTGTTCACTTATAAAAGCTCCAAATTTGTCCATGTTTTCTACTTATAAAGACATATGTATATAACCACGTAATTACACACCCTTTGTAGACAATTATTTGGTTCCAACTCTTCTTATTTTATTTCTGATTAATTAATAGTCGTGTTAAAAAGTTATAACCGCCTTCACCACATGGGTTGCATCGCAGGCTTTAAGCTCTTTAACTGTACTATATAGCTTTAATATAACAGCTGGTTTTAATTTATTCTAAAACAATAATAATTGATCATTAAACTTTGACAATTACGTTCTCCTACGTTATTTTCATTCGTTGCAATAAAACAAATATTTATAATATAAAAAGATTTTCGAACTGGATAAACCGTACTAAATTCCAGTTTTAGAAAGTTTCCCCTCTAAATTAAGCTACCGACGCTCAAGATGAAAACGATGCTGTCATCTAAATTTCACTATCTATTAGGGAGATAGAAATTCTGTAATCTGCGGGTCCAATGACTAGTCTCGGTTGATGGATGGTTTAGGTAAGCGATTAACGGTTCCTTAATATGGGTAATGGCTACGTGATAGAGCAGAAATCGTATTTTGTCGTTTGATTCTATGTACAATGAATACAAATCTATGGAAACCGGCGTTTATTTCCTTTTATCAACTTAGTAGGTACCCACATTTCCTTCACGATTAAATACGGTACTCAATTAATACTTATAGTGTTAGGCTAACACACCTGTTTTATTTCAATACAGTTTGTAGTGCATACTTTATTAAGGTTATATTTATCACTTTCTAAATCTAAATCTAATCTAATCCTATAAATGCGAAAGTGTGTATGTCCCGTTTTCACGCCAAAACGCTTGTTTGTCACTTCAAAGCACTGTCCCTGACCTTCAAAGACTGTCGAATACCTTGAGCATATATTTATATTCATATACAATTTCTGCTGATCTCAGATGTATGCTCCGTGCAATGCATAATACCCTGTATAGGCATATCTGAGTTTCGGAACGTTTCCTCAATCCCAGAACGCTTTGGCTGTCACGTTCAACGTGGGCTACGCATAACGCTTCACTAATGCTCCATGCATGCCTGCCAATAAGAGACGAGGTATACATGATACCCTAGTACAAGTTTCTGTATCATTGATTCAAATTCAGTGAAGTTTTTGGACTTCTAATTACTTAATTTATCGTACCTTCTATCAGCATTTTATCATTGAATTTAATTATGTGAAATGTTTGGACTATTCATTTGTCGTAGTAACTATCAGCACAGTACTTTCATTAGCGACGCTACATTGAGGCTATTATAGGCGTCGCCCACCGTTTCGCGGACTTAATAGACTCCCACCTTGAATTCTGAAGTATTTAAGTATTATTAAAAACTATAAGGCTATTAGAACAATAAAAGTCCAACGGCGTTCCCAGGAGGCCTCGCTAAATGTGTTTTATTCATATAAAATTATTTCCTTGCGCCGCCACTGGACGCTTTGTCCTATTACGTATATTTAAAGTTTAAACCACATGAAATAGGTGTACCGTGTAATCCGTGACATTCCTAACACATTGTAGTTCCTATCCTAACAGTCTACCGTTCCAGGGAGCTATCGGAAGTACAATAATGAAAATAATTATTACATAATCATTCAATTCTTAAACTCGGTCGATTGATATATACAATGAACAATGAAATCTAGTCATGCCGCGATAAGTAGACGTGGGTGCTTGGTTTCAAAGAAAATTTACGTTGAAGCCACTTAACCACTCGTGAGTTAAGTGAATAAAATATGAAGACGATAGCTGCGGGTCAACTTTAAAATAACTAAATTTGGCGACACATTCAAAAGACAATATTATGTTGTCTTACTAATTCCCATATTCTAATTAGCAAACACATTTACCAGTAGCTATTCAATTGCATATAATTTAATTATTCTTGTTGTATGAACTGTTCACGCGATACCTATTGGGTGGTTTCAATTAATGTCGCCATGTTACGCAATTAATATTGTCACAGAGTACAAAGGTAAAAAAATCAATGTTAATCATATTTATAATATCATTTATTACAAGGAATAAATAATAAACTAACAACTTCGATAGGCTCGCCCCTTATCACATCGTGGGACGGAACATACAAGGCGAAATGTGGGTGTCCTGGTAGCATCTCTGCCAACCCCTTCAGGAAAAAAGACGTGAGTTTATGTTTATGTAACTAAAATTTCCTAATTCTTTACAGTTTCATGCTCACAATTTTTATGTCCTAAAATTTCCTGCGGGCTTATCGTAACGTAAAGTTATGTACTCGTAAACCCTTTAACCACTCAACATATCAAAGACGACCTCAAGCAATTAAATTCTATGTTCTGACCAGCCGGTGTTTGATCAAAGTTACGTTCCAGGTTTCTTTGTTCTCCTGAAGGATCTAACGAAGCGATCAAACAATGTTATTGTAACTTTAATTTAATTGAAGCAGCCTAATTTTATTTTATTAATAAAAGTTTGCAATAATCTGTTTTGAGAAAAGTAAATAACTGCATACTATAGCGATTTGTAAGAATTTCTAAGGTATGAAAAGTCCGCCAACCCGCACTAGGCCAGCATGGTGGACTATTGAGAGGGGTTAGGCCATATGGTCTCTCAATCCTACTCTTGATTATAGTGGAGGCCCGTACCCTTCAGTGAGACGTACAAAGTATAATATGGGCTGATACAGGTAAAGAAAAGTTGACCAAATTAATTCAGCCACTTTGCTAAACCTGTGTTTAGGGTTTCCACAGCAACCTGTTGACAGCAGCTTGCATCTGGCGACTTCCTTCAACACTTATAAGGCCGTATGTCAGCATCGTGGATAGTCATGCACTTGCTCATGTGTTATATTCTACTAAATTAAAAAATAATCATTTTAATATTGCTGCTATTTTCTACTTATGGCTCAGTGAAAACGTACCCTCGTCTAAGTTTTCTTTTGCTTATTTAATTTGGCAAATCCTCACAATTTGAATCAGAATACACATCTATAAACTATATTTACAAAAAATGATGCCATCCATCTATTACGCTGTATTAAAGCCCTGAACAAACAGGCTTTTATCAATGTTATGCTAGTCTTGACGACTCAAAAATACCAAATTTATATTAAGGTTATAAAGAATATATGAACCAGCAGCGAAACGTCGACGCGACGATGCGAAAACGACATGTTTTAACGTGACACGCCAATAAACCATTCTCGTTTAAATCGGGCAAGCTCTATACGCTGTTTAATTCAATTTACCAAGCTATTTTTCAACTTTAAATCCTTAGAATGTGCACTTGATAAAAATCTAGACGTATCTGAAATGGAAAATAAATCTGGTTTGATTTTTACAACGCCTAATGGAATCTGGGAATAAAAAAAACTTTTTAACGTTCTTCATAAGGACCATGCGTAGTTTATACGCCAGTATGTTGTCCAAGTGCTTTGTTTCTGACGTCGAAATATCCATAGGACCTCTATAAATTAAACCTCTGCGGTGAAGGTGCTGACATCTATTTACTGTTCACTAAGTCGTCGTACTTGTAAACTAGTTTATTAGGAAATGTTTTGAAACCCCTTTTTTGAGTTCTATATTAATCTTGTATAGGTCAGAGGACATGGTTAAGATGGTTTTAATTATTCCGGAATTCGGCGATTGAAATATTCAGCTTTTATAAGAACTCATATTGCGTCACTTGCTCTAAACTGCCAATAGGTACCAAAATGATGAAATATCTCAATATGTTTTAATATTATCGATAAACTGTCAATGTTGTGCATTAATATTGACTCGCGCATAGCTGCCTTCTGTAAAATAAGTCCAAACATAAAATGCAAGCTGAAAGAAAGCTTTAAACTTACAAGATATTTTAGCCAAAAAGAATAAAATATTCAAAAATAAAATGATAAAATCTTATAAGATTTTAAAATTCGTTTCAACCGGAGCGACGCGACGACGCGTAAAATGAAAAAGATGTCAAAAATAACACTGGTGTTACAAATTTTTAAATTTGTTCTTTTATCATGTGTGATTTTTTTTTCTTCAGTCTGGCGTAAGGTTGTATTCAAAACCGGCCAGTACCTTAGGGTCCTGAAAGCGCGTCGCCTCAGGACCTATGAATTTACGAGCTGTAAATACTATTTACTGAATCCCCTCTTGAAACGGAGTCCCCAGAGCGGGTAATCGACCTTCAAACTTTACCTCAGCGCGGGATTTTCATTCACTAATTTACAGCTACAATATCTCGCCATATTGCCCAGTATTTTTAAAAAGAAAATGGAATTTAAAATTGTTTTAATGGAGGTATCACTGGATTTTTAAAGTAAAATGTCCAAATATTTCACTGTTATGTTTATCCAATATCAACATTGATTAAGAAGGCCAATGACACTATCATACCCCTTTCGGCCTCCTCCGGGGTATCTTATATTTTGCGACGAGATAATTTGGCATGTAAGTAATGTATTTTTTTTTTCTATTAGAACTTTTGTAACCTTCTAGAATCCTCATAAAACTGTATTAATTTAATTTCGGTTTTTTTCGCGAATTCAGTCTCGGCTACAATATAATTCCCTGTAGGCCTGAATTTATGCCACACGATATACGGCTTGGCATTATGTAACACATTCACCGTACTACGTTACAATTCTACACATGCTTTTAAGCATGAATGAAATCATGGAAAGTCAATCAATTAACATTAACGCCGCGCCGCATGTTTTTCAAATATTTAGATTTAAAATACCTAGTCACATATTACGATTACGTAATAATTCATAGCTTCTTGTGATTAACCACATAAAAAGCCATTATAACAAAAGTTATGAAACAGACAAATTACAGCGTCACATAATTTAACATTCGAATAGAATAAAATTTCAAGTTAAAAAATCTTTTTTCTTTTACATTTCAGCCTGGGGTATTTTCACTTAAATGTCTCTTTTCTATATCACATTGCGTATTCTTTTAAACAAATGAAAATTTGCACCAAGTGCCGCAGGATTTGTGACGATACAGACGAGAGCGTTCGTATGGAAGTAAAGTCATTGTGCAAAATGAAACAAACGATCTGTGTGCAGGGTTGCCTCTATTTGCGACGCATCGGATTAAAGGGCGAAAACCAATTACAATACAAGCAGGCGCCATTTAACTTCTCCAAATATTTATATTGCTTCACACTAATCCTCAGATTCAGTTAATTTATTTGATCAAAGAAGCAATACCAATTGCTTCAGTCGAAAGTCTGGAGTATTGTACGTATATTATTTCTATTTTGCTTTGTGTCGAGTAATTAAAATAGCTTTGATTAAATTAAACAATTTTAATTGTATGAAATATTTTAGAAAATTATTTTATGAAATTTAGGTATTACGAACGTTTAATTCCAAATACTTACTGTTCTGAACATGTTGTGTTATGATGTCGAAATAGTTGTCCAAATTCTAAAACCATCACTAAATGTGTTTGGATTATTATAACAACACATTTTGTTCCTACCTGGAAAAGTATATTTAAAATAACCATTTGAAATACATGAGATTGTTTTTATTGCATAGTGCCACAATTGTTCCTCTACATACTTACCGAATCTTGTCTTATAAGATTATCAAACGCCATTATTTTAAAAATAATACCAACTTTTTAAATGTATTTAATACATGTTTCGCAAAATCTAAGCATGCCTAACCCTAAAAGGAATTTATTAAAGAGGGCACCCATTCCCTGCTACCTGTCATCACATTTGTGAATTTACATATACCAAATATGTATAGTATATCAAATAAAATATTTGTTCTTCCATATATTTGCAACGCCATTAAAATTGGCAAATCTTATTGATTCATTCTATCGTAAATAATTTTATTGATCCTTGAAGCGTGAAGGAGCCAATAATCAGCATAATTATTACGACAATCAGGATGTTTTCATGTTTGCGAGATTTATCCTTTGGATTGGGTCCTGGTAGAGTGGATTTACCTCATTCGTTACTTTTTTTTTAAATTTACTGGCATAAATTTATTCGTTATGTTCGACAACCATGCGTCTTCTGCATCCCACAGCTTCTAATTACAAAATGTTCACAAAAAAACCACTGTTAGAAAAATAAAAATTATGCAAGAGTGCAATTTATTGCTCGTTTTAGTCTAATGACCTTTGTTAAAGAAACATATCATAGATGTCTGCGGCTTGCGTTTATCTAAAGCTTAGTCTCACAACTCATTTTTATTCTAATTGGCCGTCTTACATTATCAGCCAATAGTATAGGCTCTGAAAAACGGTTGCTGATGAATAATTGGTATAAGATATAATTAGTTATGATATAATTAGTTATGATATGTATCTATGCCATAGTCTTGGTATTAGGATTGATTTAAATATAGTAAGAATATAATATATACACTCATCGTACACGCACATATTAAATGGATTTTTTTATGAATACCAAAAACTAAGACGAACTTTGCGGTCCAACAAAACCAAGATCTGGAACATATATTTTCGGATCCCAGAAACTTAAATGTTGTTCCAAGTCCTATATAAGCCTAACACTCTCCTGCGGCATTATAGACACCGTTATAATATAAACAAACGTAGTACTTATACAGGGTATATCAAGACCGCGACCGAAAACGAAGCCAGGAGGTAGTATTAGTGATATCAAACACAATGCAAGTAAAAATTTTCCAAAAATGTCGTCAATTTTTTTTTTTGTTATTTTTTACATATCGTCGTATTTGAGTGATTAAAGATAGTTTTTCTAAAGTAATGACGTTCACCGCTTAATTTTTAAATACGCAATGGTACGTAAGGGTTTAAATTACTATTTTTGCATAAACTAGGTATTTACCCCTCAAAAACGATGATTTAAAATTTGTAAAAAAAATCCGTCGCTTATTTTGCAACATTTTTAGTTGCATTGTGTCTGTAGCCGCTAAAACTACCACCTGGCTTCGTTTTCGTTCGCGGTCTTGATATACCCTGTATAAACAAATACTAAAACAAATATAGCTTCTGTGACGTAGTTCGTTGGACACCGGCTTGTGAACTAGAGGCCGCGGGTTTGATCCCGCACCGAGACTAATGTTTATGTGACTCATAAATATTTGTTTCGGGTCAAGGTATTTGTATGACTGGAAAGTTTGTCGTAGTTCTTACTCCTAACACAATAATTGTACCTTAGTGTGGGTTCAGAACTATGTATTTGTATTGTATTGTGATGTATTCATTTATACTACAGGGAACCAGTTATTTTACAATCTGTTGTGACAATTGAGGGTAGCATCTGGATGAAGAAGACAGTGGTCCGTCAAGAATACTGTTATCTTGAAAATGGCTATGTTCTGTAGTATACGGCTACAGTTTGATGGATGGAAGTAGTAGAATGGCAGTAATAAATAGAACAACGCAAAGAGTACAAAATTATCCACGAAACTGAAATTTTCACTACTCCCATAAACAAGAATATCAAGATAATTTTACATTAAATAAAACATTAATAAATTACTCATTCAATATACATTACGAATACTTCATCCAGTGATATTAAGTCAAACGAAAACTATGCCACAGGGTCTGTTTCACAAAAACGCCTTAAAATGCTTGAGTACTATTTAATATGGTAATGTAAATGAGTCCTTAATTCAATATTCATAACGTAGCACTATAAATGTCCCGAAAAAATATTACGTTCCATGAATTATTAATATTAAATGATTGATGTAATAAAGCTGACTTTACTTTGTCTTGCTTAACAAATTGAAACTATGTGTATTTGCTGAAAAGGAAATTGTGAAATGTATAACATTTTGTTTTTACAAAGGCACGACAAAGTCGCTGGGTAGCATCGGCTGGTACAATTCTGTCCCCTTAAAGTATGAATTGGCATAATACATATGTACAAATATACCATACGATTACTGTACATACATACATAAACTCACGCCTTTATCCCAGAAGGGGTAGGCAGAGGCGCCACTAGGACACCCACATTTCGCCTTGTATGTTCCGTCCCACGATGTGATAGGAGGCGAGCCTATCGCCATATCGGGCACAAATTCCTGACTCCGGGTTGATAATGGATAGAAAAATCCAATATCACTTTGCTTGACCCGGGATTCGAACACGAGACCTCAGCTTTGTAACCATATCGTAGTACAACTACGCCACCGAGGCAGTCGATACGATTACATTTTTACAATTTCTGCTATTATAATAACCAGAAGATACACAATATGCATTATGGAGCTACATTCATTATAGTAATCGAATATTGTATACCCAGCTTAAAAATCAGTCTTTCAGTTTACTCAAGTATATTGACTATACTATCAACATTATTGTCAGCCACAAGAAGACCACTACAGAACATAAACTTTAACCAAAGAATTTCATAACGACCTGCCTTTTTCTGTAGACTGTACTAAAGTCCGCTGCTTGCCCAATTAGAATTTAACCCTCAGGTCATAAACAAAAATAAACGGATTAAGGTTTTTTAACTTTCGCTTTTAACGTAACAATGCCTTCTAGTTTGGCAATTCTTTACTTTTACGTTCAATTTGTGCTCATCGGGCGGTCTGATTTATCTAGATACTTTTTCGCTTTAAAACTTGTAATACAAGGGATTAAGCCTTTAAAATAAAGCTATTTTTTACTTTTATTGAATGTGATCAAAGTAATACCGTCTGTCTCTTTTTTAGAGTTTGGATTAAATTAAAAATAAATAATAAAGGTAAAACGTTTACGCATTATAACTAGCTTGGAGACGTATTTAAAGTTTTAAACATGCTTCATTTATTTTGCTCTACTAAAGTTAAGAGAAGCAAAGACATTTAATTCGAGGAAACTTTATGCATGCAATTCATTTGAATCTCCAACAAAGTTTCTAGTAAATGCTATTTATATTCGACTTGAATTCCATATTCCTTTACAAACTACGTCCGTGAATGTTAAATGATAAAACGAGTTAATAGGATGCAAATAATTCACATCTTATTTTTACAAAGAAAAACTTATTACACAACATCGAATAATATTTATTAGAATTGGGCTTAAAGTATACGACGAATTTAACCAATTGAATTAAAATCTTGGATGATGTTAAGTGTTTAATAATTATATATTAATTGTTATATACGTAATATAATATAAAGTAACACTGGTAACTCAAGTTTCGTTTCTAATAACTCAATACTTACTTTAAATATTACAAAGATTATGAATTTATTAAAAGTCCAGTTCAGTTTTTGAGCCACTATAAAAACCTTATACAAATCTTATAGCGTGATTAAAACTAATATGGTAAGAAGATATAAAAATATACTTCAATTTCAACAAGCCATTAATATTGAATTAGGGTTAGTTAATTGCCGAAATAAAATAGCTTAGGCCGGCAACTTAGTAAATGATCGTATATAAATCATAAACAGGTTAGGATGACTATCACTTATTTAGTCAAGTTCCCATAAATACAGTAAGTATAGATAATTATTAAAACATTTTAGATATTATTCATAAAATTCATATGTATAAATTTTTATTATGTATGAAATTCATATGAATAAGTAATGTATATACATTAGCTCAAACCTTGGTATGCAGATGTGGCACTAGCATCATCCACAGTTTACCAAGCTTATTAAATAAGGAACATAAACTAGGACAACTGTGAAACATCGCCCCCCCCCCAAAGATAAATTACAATTGATGAATTAACTATGGGCAACGCACCTGTAAAGCTTCACTGGTACCTGTGTTGGTACGCAGTTCATTTTTAATATTGGTTGGCCCATCTAGTCCGCAAATTGCACGTCCCACGTTTACTGATTGAAAACCCCCGCGTCGCTATAAAAAAATTAATTATAAAATCATATTAATTTTCATCGTCTTTTCTACACGAGTATTTTCTTTATTAGTTACCATTAAACAAATACTAAGAATTCAAAATAAGGTACAAACTAAGCACCAAATTTCTCGTCTTCGTACCACAATCCAAACATCAAAACATCTCCCTAGAGATCGAACTTTGTTAAGTCCTTACTTGGCTGATAAGCCATATTATACACAGGCCTTAATGTCAAATTTGGAGCTCGTAGACTTTAGAGTTCCCGAGATTTACCAATTGTAGTGTAACTTTTATGTCGTTGAAAACGTTTTTTGTAATTGGCCCTAGAAATTCCCGTGACTGTCTTTCCATCCAGGTTTTAGACTAACCGATATGCAAAATATCGATTTTAATAATTAAACTGGACTTTACTCCAGTATTATTCCTGGGATGTAAATAAAACTCTACGTTTATATTTTCTTTCGATTAAGTATTTTTAAGTTGTGTTCAATTTATTGCGTCAATATCATACTATAGAATAAAATGAAGGTCAATCAAAAACAAAATTTATTTAAAAATTGCTAGTATTAAGTTATTTATAAACTAAAAAATATTTTCCCGTATATTTAAAAATGAAAAGAAGCGTTTGTACCGTAACTGTTGGTCCGCGAGCGAGTGTTGAGTGCACTTCGCAGATGATGAGGCTATTTGTTCCAGTGGCGTGACATCCAGGATAAGTGAAAGTTGAAACTTGCGATGTTAAGCGTGCGGTGTGTCGATAGCTAATTTGTTATACAATAAAGTAACTAAAATATAATACACATACACAAACTTACGCTTTTTTCCCAGCAGGGGTAGGCAGAGGTGCAACCAGGACACCCAGATTTCGCCTTGAATTTCCGTCCCACGATGTGATAGCGGGCGAGTCTATTGCCATATCGGGCACAAATTCCTAACTCCGGGCTAATAATGATTTAAAAAATTCAATATCATTTTGCTCGACCCGGGATACGAACCCGAGGCCTCAGCGTTATAGTCGCACCGTAATACAACTACGCCACCGACGCAACGTATAATATACGCCCAAATTATTTATTTTTAATTAACTGTAACCTTTTTAAATAAGTGTTCTTTATTGTAATTGTAATTGCGTTGCTGGTATGGTTTCAACGAAGGAATATACATAGTTTGTTGTTAGCTGGGGGCTCCCGAGACAGAGCCCTGTAATCAAGTTGTCAGGCAGTTAGTGAGTTTTAAGAAACGAGATAATATCGTAATCGAATCTTTCAGGAAAATGCAAAATAAAAATAGATTTACTTATCTCATAACTCCGTAACATAACACCTATTGCTATTCCACATTAAGAATCTCAGCTAAATAATTTGTCTTAATTCAGACTGTTAATAGCGTTTAAATACATATAAGATTTTTTTACCAACAAACCAATGGAAATCTAGAAAAATGGTTAGCCACGTAATAAAATGTTAGAGCATTCCTTGGGATTTCAAACGCGGATTAACTACCGTTTTCACTGCCGAACCGGAACAAACCGGGTATGTACGTTCTTTTAGGCTCTGATGTGTTTTAATTTTTTACTACAGATTTTAGGAATATCCATGATTTTATGTGCTTTAATATAAAATATGGGCACCAAATAAAAAATATTGAATCACCAAATTACGAAAATAATGTAGGTCACTAGATATTTATTACAGAAATAAGGAGAATAAAAGACAATGCTACTTTTTAATAGGCCTAAATAAGGTGTACTTGGCCATAATAATTATCTTAAACTATATTATAATACTCAATAGTTAATCCGTTGCATTTTAATTCATAACGCTTGATTATCAAACATCTAATCGCACAAAATTTGTAAAGCGCCATCTATACGTTATGATACAAAAGAAATACTGCTTTAAGTTACGGACAGTTTACTTGGTGTGAATGCTTTCCGACCCAACTTTCTCCTTACAAGTTGTGCATAAGAACACACAGATGGCGCTGAGTGTCTAAATTATCTCAAGCTGAATATAATTGTGTGTATCACAATTTTTTTTTGTTCTTGTTATTTGTGGCATATTTTTTTAACTAGCGCAATACGGGTTCTTTTTTATTAGATTAACATATTTTTTATTTCCATGTTGCAATTAAGCATCGATTTTCTCAAATTACAAAACCCTTTTCAATCACAAATAAAATACAAATCAAGCAAAAACAATATTTATTTAAAACTTTGGTTTTATATTGTGTTCATTGAATAAACGATGATTTTAATTCAAAATATTTAAAATACAATTCTTAGACCTTCAATAATCCAGATTGATGGGTGGATTAATTTTTAATCCTATAATTTTTGCATGACTTAACAATTGTTTAAAACCGGATTTATAGACAGTAAGTAATTCGATCACGGTGCCACAAATAAAACATTTCGTAATAGAGCAATAATAATTAGCATTAATGGCCTGAAGCTTATAGAAGGTATTATAGGTTAAATCTTTATTTAAAAATAAAAATAGGTACCTGATTTTAATTTAAAAAAAATCTAGCTAAGATTCGTGTTTGTGATCATTCTTTATGTGAGTGTGGCCTTGACGATTGTACCTTAAATCACATGTTTCTAGAATGCCCCAGAACATGCCTAGTGTCCCCCGCCCGGTAAACTTATCATATATGTTAACCTGTGTTTTCTCTCGTTTAAATTGCAAATTTATAAAATTTAATAACATTTATATATAAGCCTTCATCCTATTGTCTTTCCATATATCCATTGACTTTTATGTGTACCTATACCTCTTTTCATAGATTCATTTAATTGTTTAACACCTTCTCTCCCAAATTGTTTGTGGCTGTTTGTACAATACTTACATGATCAACTAATCCCATAATTATCTGGTCAGAGCTGTTTCTTTTCTTTTTTAATTTCGTACAAGATACGATATACATCTATTAGTTTAACCTCTCTACTTGAAAATATAATTTATATCACCACAACAAAGACATTCGTAAAATCTCCGATACTACGGGGGAGCCATTCTTTAATTAATAGAAGAAGAAGAATTTTTTTTTTAATTTAAATGTCACATTTTTTATCCGCCCACCAGCACTAGGCCAGCGTTGTGGACTATATGGCCTAACCACTCTCAATCGAAGCCTCCATTGTAAAGTAAACCCGTGCCCTGCAGTAGGACATAATATATGGGCTGATACAATAATTTTTTTTGGCATTTTTCCTCGACTTTACCAGATAATAAGTGCGGAGCTTTCCAGATAAATTATAATCGATTATGGCTAGAGAATTCACAATGGAACCGGTCACAACGTTCTCGCATGCTCCTGAAGCCCCACAACTAACCAGGATAAATTTAAGGAAGTACATCAGCAAGCAACTGTTATCAGCATAGTCATTCGTCACGAACTAGAACTTACGCTATCATTCATGTTTACATCCTTTAGATAGGGTTTCGGCCAACTAACTAGAGTCTAGACTAAACAAAACGAGCAGACATAATATACAGCCAGTTTAGTTATATAATCTACAATTACAACTATGTGTCCGTATAATATAATCTTTTTAATAAAAAAAAATCATATTTTCTTTACATACATACATACTTAAACTCACGCCTTTGTCTCAGAAGACAGAGGTGCTACCAGGCCACCCACGATGTGAAATTGTGCGATTCGGCGCCATATCGGGGACAAATTCCGGATTTCGAAAGAAAACAATGACAGAAGGAAAGAAATATTGGGATGGAGACTTTCTGGTCCACACACCCACCACTGCAACTCCTGTCAGCCAAGAAAAACAGTGGCACTCAAACAATTTGGCACCGAGCTCCGGAGCTTCGCGAGTGTCTAAGGGACATTAGCTTGTTTTTATCTCGCGTCGAAATTAATCAGAAAGAAAAAATACAAGAAGGAGGAGTTGGAAAGGTATTGGGATATCAGCAGTATGACTCATGGCTCACTGAAAGAAACACGACAATAAAACCGTCGCTTTATTATTTTATTAAAATTTTCTTTAATGACATAATGATTTGGAGTTAAATTTAATGCACAAATATCAAATAAACATTATTTCCGTAATGAATGTAATACTTCAAACATTAGTATCTCATAAAGCTCGGTAAAAGGAAATCAAAATTTACGGGACATTAAATAATAAATAAAAGTTATTTATATTTTTGTAAACGGTTTCCACGTCAAAAGTTACGGTGCAATTTAAGGTACAATTCAGCGATGTTTATTGAAAATGTGAAATATGCACGGGAATAATATTTGTGTGATAAATAAATCATTATTTGTTTCAGGTCTTTGTGTTGTAAATATTTAAGTTTTCTAGGACAGCACCAGGTACCTACCTACTTATATTTCTGTAGAGGCAATTATTTATTTTTTCCTATGAAATTGAACATAGGTACATGGCGAATGTCACTGCCCATTCAAATCAGACAACTTGCGGTCAATAAAGCCCACTGAATGGAGACAAACAAGGAAACAACAAAAAGCAATAAAACCCAATGAAAAGTGTCGTTTAGGCTTCCTGTCGCGACGGAGCCACCCCACTCGGTCACTCGAACATAGATTTCTAATACGGCCCCAATGTACAGTGATTTATAGTTCAGCCGGTTATTTATCAAATAAGAGGGGCGGGAGACGCGATATGGCGCGACGAACGCCCACAACGTTTTTTTAATACATTTTCCCAGCGTTTTTGTCCCGTCAGAGAAATAACGAGCGTTTCAGATGTGCGGTTCTGTTTGCATAATTTTTCACGTTGCCAGTTTGATGTTTTCTTTGTAGTAATGGAGTAGACATTACTGATATCGCGAATGCTGAGTTTCACATTTGTTTACGACTCGACTATGTTTTGAAGAAAGAGTTAGTGCGCTGATATATCAATGTTTTACTGCCACGATATAGGGGACAGGGGTATATTACCAAGAGGTATAAAATATATTGTATCCTGAAAAGTTAACTAGTAACCTGCTTTATAGACTATAGATATTATCATACTGCTTC
This sequence comes from Deilephila elpenor, assembly GCA_949752805.1. NCBI lineage: Eukaryota > Metazoa > Arthropoda > Insecta > Lepidoptera > Sphingidae > Deilephila > Deilephila elpenor. The sequence continues at coordinate 7,364,204 of OX457105.1, read as the reverse complement.
AGTTTGATCATGTATTTAAAAACTTTCAGTAAAAATACGTATATTTCATGAAATATATTCCAGCGTAATGATATGTCTGGGGACCAGTTAACAACGAATTTAATGCCAAAAACTCATATTGTTCCGCAAATTATCCATTATTCCTCCAAAATATTTTGCCAGACCAAATTGAAACACGAACATAGATAATATGAAAACGTTTTTTAATAAAGGTGAACTATCGTAAAACTATTTATAATAATGTTTCCTATGGTCACCAATGCCTTGACATAATTTCATTTTTAATATAACTATTAACTCATCAACAATGAATAAATAATGAAGTATCTTTTGAAATTAATAAATCTTCTACAATAATGTAAACATAACAGGCAGAGCCCCTGGCCTCCATAACAGGACAATATAATAAGGAATCCTTATTATACACCTACATATAATTCGACACGGTTCCTTTTATGTAGCAATGCTATTTCCATACAAGTAGCAAGTACATCGTTTTGCAAACCGCCTGCGACACTGCAATGGCGTGTCTGAGAGTCTTTTGTTAAGCCTACCATTCAGACGACACCCACTTATGTCTTTGTAACATGCGTTTAACAGCATAGGGAATAAATATGATGTGATGTTTCTTGTACAATATGAAGAAAGTTATTAAATTATTGTTTATTCATGTAATCTGCTTCGTTATATTGCTGAAGTTGGTAGGTACCAAACATATTTAATTTTAATTGTGGGTCCTCAAATTTAAGAAAGCGATTATTTAAAAAGAAATCCTAAATGTGTAATAATATTCTTATCGTATCATTTTCATAATAAAAAATATAGTGATTATTTTTCTCGAATATTATTATACCAAATCGTTACAACAGGAAATAATTTGCGAAAACGTAGCCATAAATCAGGAGTAATCAGCAATCCATCTAAATAATGCACTTGTTTGTAAACAAAGCCTACACGCAGGGGGCAAACAACAATGCATCAAGCATGAAATGGTATTTTCTATGCTGCTATATTTTATTGGAACCATACAAAACCTGGACCCAAAAGCCTTATTCCACAAGCCGTATAAATTGCGATTTGACAGTTCACTGATTCGGTTATTTCATCGTCGTCGAATAGGAATCATAACGGTTGAATACAACACTACAATAAATAAATGAAAGGGATGTAGGTCTTAAAACCTATTCTGTGAACTGTTATAATATAACCCTAAGATAACACTATATTTATATTCTATACATATAAAATAATAATGCAGGAGCATACATTTTACAAAGCTATTTTAAATAAGATGTTCACAAAGGAGCTTAAAATAGACTCTACCTGTGATTGCGTTTTAGTTTTTTAAAACCAAGTTGACGACATCTCGCAGCCCACGCCTCAATTTCTATTCCTCTCATCCAAGTTTCATACAACGTCAAAGGAAATGTCTCGATGAAAAATAAATATATAAGCTTCATAAAATAGATGCGTTTGAAAGGCTAAGGAGAAATAGATTTTCGCGTGAAGTCAGTAAGTCGCGTAGGCCGACCAGCTTAAGTTTGCAACTAATGAATACAAGTCTGCAAAGATTCTACTTACTGAGTTACATAATCCTCTTATTTATTAAGTTTACTATAAATATTGTTTCTCTATAAACATAGTATTAAACATATAGATTATTGTAAGTTATGGTTTGTGAAATTATTTAGCAGACGATTCTAATTCTCTATCTGTTTATTCATATACCTATTACATGTCCCTGGCGACAAAATATGGATATTAAATGGGTTGCACCCGAAACGCTATAACTATGAAAGCTTTTTCACCACTATGTAAAGTGGTAGCTGTCGAGGCGGGTTCGGTTATTCTACCGACATCTCTTTATTAGATAAATATACCCACTTTGCATAAAGAATTTAAGTTGCGCAAAATTACGCTCTAATCGTCGACATTACAATTATATTAATAATATTGACTATTGAATTATAATTGAAGAATATATTCAATTTCTGTAATACTAACACTCACATATGTGTTTATAGTATATAGTTTGCTTTTAATTACTCAGCAATTCAACATAATGTGCACGGAGCATTGCGTCATCGAACAATAGACGTAATCAGCCGCCACTGGCAAATACAATGCCCCGATATTCCAACGATCACAAGGCGTTGGTGGTGTAATGGTCAGCATAGTTGCCTTCCAAGCAGTTGATCCGGGTTCGATTCCCGGCCAACGCACTCTTTTGTTTTTACATGTCATTTTGTAATTATGGCATAAAATGCGCTTTAAACAAAATTTTAGATCGATGAAATTCAAATTTATTTTTAAATGACTGAAAAACAGAATATTGTCAAATCATATCTACATATATCTTTGTGTGTACATAATAAATTTGTTACCGATCGATGTCTGTACATGGAAGATAAATGAGATAAACTAATGGGGAGTCTGTATTAACGTAATAGAACCCAAAACAATGTTTTTTTTAAATATTCGTTTGTGCGGTTGTGCGCGATGAACTTAGACACGGCTTAACGGATTTCGATGTTTGGTAAGGAGGTAGCCTTATATCCCGAAAAAATTGTGTTCCCGTGGGATTAGAAAGAAATTCCGATACATTATGAGTATTTGTTACTTTTTTACTCTAAGGGATGGGATAGGACTGTATTACATGCCTTGAGTGAGAATGACACGGGACAGGCGGGATATAACGGGACGGGACGGGATGGGAAATTCAAAATAAAGTTATATAATATTTCAAATAAAGATAACCACGCAGACGAAGTTTGCGGACAGAAGCTAGTTATTTACTTAAGTGTTTTACCATAATAATACAAGAAAAATGTCATAAAAAAACAATAGGTATAGCATAAAACTGCATTAGTCAAACCAATTGTATGACGCGCAAAAATGTTTCATCATAATAATATTACGTATACAAAAAAGTCGTAAAGTATGTTTTCAGTATATTTTAAGGGCTGTCCGCATCTCATGTTTGTCGCGTCCCTTTACGGGGTCGTTGAACTCCTGCTATCAGTTATCCTTTCGTTCCGCTTACTGCTTCTATACTTAATACCAGTGGTTCTCAATCTTTTTCAGTCCAAGGTGCACTAATCTACATGTTTATTATTTTGTCTACCTTAATTACCTAGATGGTTGAAATAAATAAAAAAAAAATTAAAATTAAAATACCCAATAATTAAAATAGGGGGATTTTTTACACAGCACCCTTAGAAGAGTTCTCCTCCCAGAATTTTCGGGTACGTTCAGCTAAATATTGAAATAATTTGGGCGTATTACACTCATTGCTTGTAAAAGCAACTAAAATTGAAGTTGATGCTAAGCTGCAATGACAAAAAAAGTCCGAAATAAACACACCCATCCCTTTAAATTTACAGTTCTTGTAGGTATTTATGTACTGAACAATATCATTGTTAATAAATACTATTTACCGATACTTTTATTTCCCCTTTACGGGCAAAAGATGAGTCCCGAATTTGGCAGGTTTTGTTAGGTTAGTCGGAGCCCAGTAAGTTTTGGGAACCACTGGCCTATACTATTTGCGTTGCGTTTCGCCCTAATGGGCCCCCCGATTTCCCTTTGTGAAAAGTTTGCCTACATTACTGAAGAAATTTAATATCACCTATGGATTTGTCTAACATTATTTAGACAGTAATGTATTTATATTGGTTGATGGTAAAAGGTTTCTAAAATAAATAAGTAAATGGGGTACAATTGACTATTTGAATTTGGTTTTGTATATTTTAGTCGTTAACGAAAGTCAGTAAGGAAAAAATAATTTAAAATTAATTTGTCGGCGCGTCGTCTGAATTTATTAAACATGCATAATAAATTTGACTGATAAATATACTACGCACAAAAATTAAAGGATATTTTTTTTGATCAATTTTTTTTGGTGTTTTTTGAGAGTCTGTATCTTGGAGAAAATTGATTGTTAAGAAATTCGGAAACTAAAACTTGGAAGCTTGAAATGTCTATTTTGCAGATCTGTGCTCTATTACTTGATTCCTTGCGAAGTTGATAAGCAATCGTAAGAAAACCAACGAGAAAAAAAAAATCCAAAATTTTTCTGGATTTCAAAACCGTGCATTTACATGGGTAGTATTTTTTTGGTGACATCATTATAAAATTCCCGTAGATAATTTAATTGCCTTTAATTTGATATACCAGAAACCTCCGTGACATGATTTGGAGCTGACTTATGGTAAATCAAAGTAAAAATGGCCTATCACACTTTGACATTGGATTACTCCATAAATATCAATCATGGGGAAAACAAAATCAGAATTTTCGTAACTTCAAAACATGCTTTATAAGTTGGTATTAAAGTCTTATGATAATGAATAGTATCTCTAAGTAAAATTGTTGACTGAAAAAAAGGTAAAAAAGCGGTTATTTATGGATATTCGGAAAACACTGCATATCTTTGGATAAAAGAAACAAACCAAGGATATCGTCGGTAACTTTTCAACCTTAAAGTATTCTAAAGACACTCTGAAAATTTCAAACTGCTCCGATTTGATTAACTTAGTGTTCGGAAGGTTTGAACTTACTGTATTCAGCAAAAATCGTCGTAATGAGCATTTTTCGCATGCTAATGGTTTTGTAACTTGAGAATATTTTTTTTAGTGATTATCCATATTCTTTTAATCAAATCCTTTTTTCTAACGTTTTCACTATTCTCCGCAATTGTAAAAAAAATACTGGCACTGTTTTACCGCCGGCATTAGCGTTACCCAAAGCGTACTACGGGGAAGTTGCGTGGTCGGATTTATAGTAAAACAGTGCCAGTATTTTTTTTACAATTGCCGTGAATAGCGAAAACGTTAGAAAAAATGATTTGATTAAAAGAATATGGATAATCACCAAAAAAAGCATTCTAAAGTGACAAAAATCGATCACATACGAAAAATGCTTAATACGACAATTTTGACGAATACAGTAAGTTCAAACCTTCCGAACACTAAGATAATCAAATCGGAGCAGTTTGAAATTTTCAGAGTGTCTTTAGAATACTTTAAGGTTGAAAAGTTACCGACGATATCCTTCGTTTGTTTCTTTTATCCAAAGATATGCAGTGTTTTCCGAATATCCATAAATAACCGCTTTTTTAACTTTTTTTCAGTCAACAATTTTACTTAGAAATACTATTCATTATCATAAGACTTTAATACCATCTTATAGAACATGTTTTGAAGTTACGAAAATTCTGATTTTGTTTTCCCCATGATTGATATTCATGGAGTAATCCAATGTCAAAGTGAGATAGGCCATTTTTACTTTGATTTACCATAAGTCAGCTCCAAATCATATCACGGAGGTTTATGGTATATCAAATTAAAGGCAATTAAATTATCTACGGGAATTTTATAATGATGTCACCAAAAAAATACTACCCAAGTAAATGCACGGTTTTGAAATCCAGAAAAAATTTGAATTTTTTTTTCTCGTTGGTTTTCTTACGATTGCTTATCAACTTCGCAAGGAATCAAGTAATAGAGCACAGATCTGCAAAATAGACATTTCAAGCTTCCAAGTTTTAGTTTCCGAATTTCTTAACAATCAATTTTCTCCAAGATACAGACTCTCAAAAAACACAAAAAAAAATTGATCAAAAAAATATCCTTTAATTTTTGTGAGTAGTGTATGAAGCGATTAATGACGTATGACACAGTCAGAAGAAAAACGGGTGTCGTATCATTCAATAATTTTTTATACCAAAAAATTACCACCTTATACGAAATATTTCTTTGAAAAAAGGTGTTAACGACGACATCAAGAATAAACGTGCAGAATTTCACACCTTCAATAAAAATTGATTTCTCAAAACATGAATATCGGCGAGAGAACTGTACGTTTAGTATCATATTATGTTTCAATAAACTATGTAATTTCAAAATCATTACACCTAAGTTTTAGTCCGGGAGGTAGTGTTGCTTTTAAGTAGAGCTTTTGTTTTCATTTTCGACAGATTATATGCAACAAATGAATAATTAAGTGTTACAATAATGTTAACTAATTCTGTGATTTCAAACTAAGTTATGTTTAGAAAACGGACTGAATCTTTATATACAGGGTATATCAAGGTATATACAATTTTTTTTTAATTTTTTTACTTATCGTCCTATTTGGGTAAAATATACATAGTTTTCCTAAAATAATGATGTACACCTTTTTATTTTTAAAGACGCAATGGCACGTGATGAAGTAGTCGCAATGCATCAGATCATGTGGTCTCGCCGATCGGAACAATCGTGCCGGCCATCTGGTAACCACAGCATGTGCCACTGACTTATTTACAATGCCAACTCCTGGACTATTTATCAAATGATTATCGCAATTTATCTGAAGAATGCGTGTGGTCAAAACACGTCGCGAGATTTATATCACCGTATAATAACAGTAACACGTCAATTTTAAGACGTGGTTTTAAAATTCCGTTCGAACGCCACCATTTATAATAACAGACATTTGGTATCTGATCGCAGAGAAAAGACAACACTTACTCATTGCCAGGGCTGTCCCATGCGTGTAGAATTTTATTTTTACATGTTAGTTCTTTCGCATCACCTTAGCTCATATTTCGGTATCCATATTAATGCTGCTCGACGGCAACCCTTTCGGGGAAAAATTAAAAATACATGCAATCACATTTCGTAAAAAAGAAAGGACTGCCCATGAATACATTAATATTTAACAAATATTTACATTACAAACTGTGATATTCTATCAACATTTTATACTTCTTAAATGATTAGGAAAAAATCACAAAGCATTTTCAGACTTCGTAATCAGGGCAAACATACTTTCTAAACACCTAAAAAGAATAGAACTGTTACTATGTACACCAAACGTTGACCTAAAAAATCGGAATCGGAATGCACAGATTTCTGAAGTTTTTTTTTTTTTAGTATTAGATTTTTTAAGTATTTAAGTAGATTAGTGATTTTTAAGTATTTCTGATTTTCTATTTCGTAATAAATTGCCAGAAAATAGATAGTGGTAAATGACAATCGAGAATGTCAATATGTCAGAAGCAGCGTACTTGCTCGACGACACGCGGTAACAGATTTTTCCATTATTTTCCACTCGGAACTTCCACTTGATGTAGCCGAATGCGGGTTCATCAGTGTGGATATTTGGGCCCAGTGATATGACAAAATAATACACGATAAAAGAAACCCTACTATTTTTTCACTTTAGGATCTGTATCAGACATTTTATTTAATAGAATTAATACACTTGTTTACTAACAGCTGATTCTTGAGGCTGTGCGGCTATGCTATTTGCAATTTGTTGTAGGCGACAACACAACAATTAAAAGTCGTCGTTGTAGTGACTTCCACGGTTCACCTTTGAATATAGGCCTTTCACAGAAATCTCTACAGCCAACTATGAGAAATGACATATAAAGTCTGTCTGCAACCCTTATTAGGTTGCCTCTACACTGGAATCGTACGTGGACAACTTATCAGCCCTAACAATAGCCATGCACCGTACTACATATATACAGCCTCCGTGGCGTAGTTGGTTTGACATCGGCTGTGAAACGAAAAGCCGCGGGTTCGATCCCTGCACCGAGACTAATATTTGTGAGGCCCACAAGTATTTGTCTCAAGCCTGCGTGTTTGTGAGACCGAAAAGTCTCTCGTAGCTTCCGATACCCACGAGACAAGACTTAATTGATTTTAATGTGGGCCAGGACTATGTATATGACTGTTGGGTGTATTTATTTATTTTATTTATAATTATAGAGATATACAAAAAAGCTAAAAATATGTTTGCCCTCTTTATGAAGTATGTGTAAGTGAATTTGTGTATAGCATAGCATAAATAAAACTGAGCCAGCATTAAAGACTATAACAATTTGTGTTAGAGTTCGTAAAACCACTATGAAATGCTTTCTGACACCTATAATATGCACTTTATTACAGCAAATAATAAAATGTAATCGTATTAATATTTTACTAGCATTACGTGCTTTGGAATATGTTCAAAAATTTTACTTAAAGTCTGCTTGGCTATCACAGACTGCAGTAAATTTTTAATCAAATGGTTTGGACGTCAAATACATCGTTGATTTTGCCAATGTAATATTCCATAATTGTATTTTGCTGTTAAGATTATAATTGATTTGTAATTAAGAATTTAAGATGCAAGAAATAAAAAGGCTTTATTATTTTATTTATTTTGTTATTTAATAGTTCATAATGCTTATTGCTAATGAATTAAATGTCAGATAAGTACCTATATTAGCCATTAATTATAATAAACGTTGTTTATTAGGTAATGTTTATTATTTAAAATATAGGTACCTACTGCCCGAATTATTGCCTCAAGAGATAAGACAAAGTTTTATATTGAATTCAACTATTTTTGTTAAAATTTACGGAACGTTCAGAAACTAGAAATAGGATTAAAGAAGGTTCTCAATTACAGTTGAAGTTGTTAATTTTGACGTTAAGTTTTGTAAAACTACAATTTCAACAAAACTAATAAATGCCATTTTTTCTTATAAAAATGGTAACTAAAAACATTGTTATGGGTTAAAAACTGTATAATAAATCGTTTAATAAAAATGTAAATTGTATTTGTCTTAAATGTAATAACAATAAAATAATGTCAACGCTAATTTATAAAAATCTTCAAGTCTCACTCCATTATGGAATACAAAAGTCTATAAAATTGTTGTTTATGTTCCAATTTATATATCTAAATGAAGATAATAACCTCGCTTCTTCTGTACGCAAAAATACTTTTTCTTGTATTTGCATTCTCGAAAATTTCATTTTCCTTCACTATTTATGACGTTTTTGCGATCCTGAAAACACGCAACTTTCATAACCATTCACACTTTTATAATACAAAACCCAACGAAAAAGATAATGGCATACTTTTACGTTTTGGCACCGGGAAGCGGAAACGAGATGTTTTCTCTGTCCTGACGAATCCGGTGTCGTTTGATCGTGATCGTCGATGTAAATGCTTTCGGAATTTCATTTTCAAAATTAATATATTTAGATAGATTTATATCAGTCATTGTTATTCCGATATATACACAAAAGGAGTCAAAGGACCGAAATATACAAAATACCTCAACGTGTTTAAACCCGGGTACTCACGAGCGAACCGTAACCGTAATCGTTGCCATGTATGTAATACCGAAATAGTATCTACGTGGTACTCAAACTTGCTGCGAGAAGTACGCGTGCGGCTCACAGCGAGCTGACGATTTCAAGGTATTCTGGAAAATTTATAAAATTGCAGCGTGCGTCAGAGGAAAAATCATGGCTGCGGTACATTCGGGAATGAACATAAATTGCGAGCGCCGCAGAACTATTTCGTGCGAGGACAAGGAACAGTATGCTGAGCTGACTGTCAACCTTCACTAGTAGGGGAGGACCACAAGAAGAAGATTCTGTCACCATATACTATCACACGCGTACACATAAGAACTTCGTTACCGTAACATGCGACTACAGTTAGTGAGTACCCGGCTTAAGTATATACGGAAAAATATTAAAAAATATTCAATACAAAAGAGTGCGTTGGCCGGGAATCGAACCCGGATCAACTGCTTGGAAGGCAACTATGCTGACCATTACACCACCAACGCAGCTGATAGAGTCGCTCTATTTTACTTACAGTTTGTCTATTGCTTGTACAATTGTTTGCACAATTGTTGCTGAATGCAAAAACATCGAATATTGACACGTAGGTAGATTACGTTAAGAAATACTCGTGTTATGTGTTGGCTATGAAGCGTGAAAATAATTGCTATACACTGCAAATTCGGTCACGATTTCTATTTCTTAGTACTTACGATTAATATTATTTTGAGTTACTATCTCTAATTATTTTGGCTGCATACTTTGCTTATATTTTTGAATATCAGTGACTGGCCAAAACGCTCAAACCCTTGGAGTTCCTTACTATGATGGGCTAATTAAAATATATCATTGACTATTCATTTTTTATTAATCTTGAGGGCATTAAGATTTTTTTATCAGCTCCGTAGATGGATATGGTGTTTAATGGTGTTGAACAATGGAAAGATTAGAAGAATAGAATGGTAGAGATTATTTATGGGTCCCACAGGAAACCTCGACAGGGAATTTGATAAATAAGGCATCGAGAAAACCTTGACTAAATCCTCCCATTCATGCTGAAACCTAAGTCTTGAATACGTCGCTAAGTAATAATTGTTTACAGCGGGACTCTACCATAACAGTGTTAATAAACAAAATATTGACGTGTGCCACTATATATTTTGGTAAAATATAAGTTAAAAAAAATCCCTTTATTTAAAAAAGTGAGAAATGTTCAGTACAATCATCAACGCTGTCTTAAGAGCGAAGGTCGTCAGTTACTCTAATACGTCTTCAGAAACTATGTAAGGCTAACACAAATTACAAGTCTCTGGTGTAGTTTTATGTTTATTTTTCTTCATGGTCAGTCAAGTGTGAAATGTAACATTAAACGTAATCGAACGCAACCGAAGAACGCGATGTGCATGTAGGTTCGCCTTTCACAGAGCGTTGGTGGTGTAATGGTCAGCATAGTTGCCTTCCAAGCAGTTGATCCGGGTTCGATTCCCGGCCAACGCACTTTTTTATATTTAGGTGCTCTTTTCGTCCTATGTTTTTGTTTCGTACGTCTTAATTTTAAAGTCGTATTTTTACAAATCTTGTACTTATTATGAATTTTAGTTGTTAAATTGTGAAAACAATCGCATTAAGTTTTATAAACATAACAAAGGAACATAAAATTAAAAGTCTTTATAATTGGTAGGTACTATGTATTTTCAATTATTAACATAATAATTAAAAAGAAACGTTTTAAAGTATGTATCTATGTATATTTTACACTCAAATTCCAGTGATATTTTCATCAAATATAAAGCGAATATCAGCAGCGAGGTCAAAAATTGGGTGCAAATGCGCCATGCCAGCGCTCTATTGCAGGAATAAGGACATAAAACTGTGGAATGAACACGATCCGGTGTAAATAAAGTCATTGTATATAAAATGGCAATGCTAGCGGAGCACCCGACACTGAAATCGCTGGATTGCATCTAACGATTTCCGAACAAACTTCTAACAAGAAAAGTTGCACGGAAATAAGATTATGAGTGTATTCCTCCGCACTCCGTGTTTATTTCTGTTTCTGTATTGAACAGGATAATTGCTTCGATCTGTGAATATTTATAGACTGTTACAAAACATTTTCTTTTTAACTTTGAATTATCATGGGATTTTCTTGTGAATAACGGAACTTCAACGAGCACAGAGTCAACAAAACAAGATCGATAAACACATCAAACCAAAATAACTATAATAAACAAGATTCCGAGGAATTGAGAACCTCCTCCTTTTTTTGAAGTCAGTTAAAAATTGTAAATATCAAGCTAAAGTAGGCAGCAATCTGTATATATACGCATTTTGCTAAATAGATATACATTCTTAAATTTTAACTGAATTTTCCGCTACATGACCTCATAAACAAAACCACCAGACTACATTAAAATGCAAACCAACCCTGAACAAAAGCACTTCCACCGAAATCCAAATAACATACAAAAAATATTGCCCCATCAAAAAAAGATCTTCAACGGATTTAACGTCAAAATAAAAAGCGAATTATTAGTCTCAAGAAATTAAATTGTAACTGTCCGACAGATACATAAATATCAGCTTATCACTGGCTGATACTAACAAGAAAAAACCAGTAGCCTGAAAAAAAAAGAAAAAACAGCTTGGTGAAAAAAAAAAGTCAAGTCATTTAGAGCAGCGAGGTGTGTCCGAATATCGCTGATAAAACTGGATGTTGTCATAATGAGTTTGGGCGGTGGAACAGATTAAACGCGGCTATTACGGAGGTATTATGGCGTGAGATGAATCAGTTGTGATTTATCAGGGGCGAGATTGTGTCGAACGTATTGCTCGTAATGGCTTTTATTTTGTTTTGTTGGCTTTGTTTGTGTGTTAGCGATTAATCTCGTGTAGTTTTCTTCGGAATGCTACTATCAAAGCAGATAAATATATTCGATATTCAGCAGCCGCTGATAACAAACCGACTAAGAAAAGAAATTTTGTGTTTCGAAACCTCTTGTCTAAACTACTATTATAATTATAATATTAAACTATTACTATTATAATATCAAATTATCATAAAGTACTAGTTTTGCGTGATGAAATATTAGAAAAATATATCTTTATTTAAATCTACATTTCACATTAATTATTTTATGTATAAAGGAAGTATTTAATATTATTCCACATTTTGTTTTAATTAATAATTTTCCTATTTGCGATATTAAACATTTTTATCACTTTCTTTATTTGAAGAGTTAATCCGTGTACTACGGCGTGTTTGGCTTAGTTCCAAAGAAGTGAAAAGGCCTGTTAGCCACATCATGTGTGTATCGAATTTATTTCTTATCCTTTCTTATGTTAAGTTCACAGTCAAGAATTTTAAGTAATAGCAGAGTACTTCAAGATGTACCACCAATTCTGATACAATGACTTGATCATGTACTTAATATATAAAACTGAAGAGTTTGACTTAAACAAGACTAGTTCGAATTAAACAAAAATTTCTTCACACTGTGACCAATAGGACCGGAGCATTAAAATAATAGCGAAAATAATATTAACAATTTCACTTTCCATTTGATTCTTCAAAGACATATACACCAAACATTTCAAGGTAAGCTGTTACATGTATTCGCAGTTCGCACCAACCGTTTACGATCTCTGGCGCCTTATAAAGTGGCTTGTCTGTCAGTTGAACGCGAGTGTAAATTACCGAGTAAGTTTACTGCTAAATAAACTGAACTCTCCATCAGATAACGAGTGTATGAAATGTACACTGTTAGCCGTGGCAGTGTGAATGACACCTGTCATAGAGATAATGTGTTCATTTAAAAATGACCCCTCGGTAAATATTTTAGGTGTTGTAATTGTGATATTTCTATAATGACAAATTTTTTTTATTTTATTTTTATGATCTGTTAATTTCTTACCATTTGATGCAATTATTTGGGCCTGTTCAAAAAGTTCTTCACGCCCCTTTTGAAGGATCCAGGATAACAAGGAAGGAAAGAAACCGTTGCACAGTTTGTTCGCACGGTAGAAATAGGAAATATATTATAATATTTGTAATATTATTTACTTTAAGCGGACAGCGTTTGTAATATCATAGGACATTTTAAATAACACATTAAAAAAAAGACAGTTTTTATTTAAATTACTGGGTTTAAGTTTAGCTGGGTGTAAGCTACAAACTTTGATATAAACATTTATTTGACCCGATTGAACGTGAATGCTAAGACTAGATACAATCCCTGAGCTAATTAGGTCAAAAGTTGTTTAGTTTATTTTCTTTAAAAGAGAGAAATTGTTATTGTACACAGTACAGGATGTATATAATAAAGTTCTGGGATGTATCAGATTGAGCGTACTAAATGGATTTACGAAGCCAACTAGAAAAATATGAAAGTGTTTGTGTATTCCTCATAAAACATTATATTGAACAAAATAATCGAATCGAAGAAATTTATACATTTTGTCATAATTATATAGTTGCAAATTAATTGTATTCCAAGTTGAAACGTTAATAATTCAGGAAATTATCAATCATTCATAAATATAATACCTACTGTAACTAACTATATTCATAATAAACTTATTGAGTTGTTTATACCCACTCAAATGTTTAAACACAAAATATCAAACCACATTTGTAGTAAGCTTGTTGATGTGTGACGGCGAATAACAAAAAACTGAATTCTTAAGTCGCATGTCTTGGATAATACGTTAAGCCGCGCCGTCAGCCTCTCGCTGTCGAGTACTCGACTTCAGAGATGCCGGTTTAGGTAGATATAAAAACTTATATCATGAAGAGATTTAAAATGCTTGCTTAGAAAATATAATTTTGGGTAAATATTCATATGCTAGCCCTCGTTATCGATCTTTCGATTGTAGGGGAGATCCAACCCTATACGATAAATCAATCAATTCTACGCACAATGAAAGTTTTTGTTAATTAGTTTGTAATGTCACTCTGAACAAAAGTTGGAATGAAATGATATTTGTTTTCTGTATTGAAAAAATAAACAATAATAACTATTTCAATTTCTAACATCAACTCATATTTTATATCGTACATCTTGATTTTGTCACCAAACGCCCCATCCTCGTCCGAAATACAAACCTGCAAAATGTCCCACCAGAAACGCCGAAGTTAATTTAACGGTTAAGGCATAATCATAATTATCAATTTATTTAAACGCTGTAAGGTGTGAAATAAGCCCGTTAATTTTCTTATAATGTTGTCAGCGTAAATGATTGAAGACATTTTATGCAAGCGTGCTTTTATGATGAACATGACGCACCCAATGTAGGGACGAGTACAAGTAAATGAGCATCAAATAATGTTTTAAAACAGTTTTATTTATCTTATTTATCCTTATCTATGTACGGTACTTAAAGAATCTTGATTGCTCTTCACCATTATAATCACTTTCATTAAACTGTCATTACATTTTCAAGTCGTACTAAACATTATTATAAGTTCTTGCTTTTTTCAAAAAAAATATTGGTATCGCTTTTTATCTCGCCATAAGTATAATGATTTAAATAAGTGTTGCACAAAGAAAGATAATAAAGATAATTGGAAGAAAATAGAACTAAGCTGGTTTTCTTTTGACATCTTCCATAGTATCTTTGGGTAGTTAACTTGCAAACTTACCAAATTGGTTTACAAGTTTCTGTATAAATATTTAATCAAAATTGCTACATCTTTCTTGCACGTCTGTCTCTCGCAATATCAGTGTACTATGTCAGTAGGAAACAATATCATTTTATTAACACAATAAACCCAAGCAATAAACTAAGAGTAAGGAAAAGGTAAGATCAGAAAAAACACGCCAATAAATTTTATTAGATTTATGTTGCACACACCTCCCCGTGAAAAGACGAATAAACACGAAAAATGAACGGTATTATGTTACTATAATATATAGCGATGCCTTTACTTTCATCCAGACATATCTCGCAATTTGAGATGCTTAAATCGAGACTACAATAATTCAATAAGCAAAGAACGCTTGTAATTAATAAAATACGGGTCGTTATTTTCGGCTTATAGTACTTTTTTTTTTAAATAAAAGTATTGTGTATTGAGAAATTTAAAAGGTTAGATATGAAAATGAATTAATGCTACAATTTTTTCTCACTCCAATTAAATATGAGATATTCGATATTTTTGGGCCAAATTACTAAGTTTACTAGATATTTTATTGTACTCTTTTTCGTTTAGATTTATAGATAAACGTTTAGATAGTAGAGAATATATCTATTAATTGGTTCCATCATTATTAGACCACATTTATCTACTGTTAGACATAGGCTTCTTTATTATTACTCTACGTTTCCTGGTACTGCGACTGTCACATCCACAATATCCCTCAAACTTAATGTTATTCATTCAACTATCGGTTTAAGTGTAAAGAATTTCTTCCATTTAAATAAAATATCCATAAACAAGATTAACCATAGGATCGAAAATTGATAATAAACAAACTTAACCAATCCTTTACTAAAAGAACCGAATAAACCACACAATAAAAACATAATCTTTACATTAATAATGACAATACTTTTAATAAAAACACGCTTTATATTACAAAAACCGTAAGCGCAGCGGCAGGAAAAAACCGGCAATAAATAAAGTGCTTAAAGTGATCAATCATTTCTCATTCTAGAGGTAATCTCGTACAAATATGGCATCCGATATGGATAATCAAAAATATAAACAATAAATTTCACGCAAGAACAACATCGATTTATATATCATAAACGATCCTTGACATGCATATGGCAGGAAGATGGATTGTTATGCGTTTACTTGAGCTTATGTTGCATGAACGCCAAATTACTATAACCAGTGTCTATACATATATGTGAAATGACAGTGTTTAGAGAAACGCAAAATTACCTACCAAACCAGTCATATGTACATGTTAAACCTTGAATGCATATCAAGCTTCTTGGAGTTCACTGTGTAGATTGACATAAATAGAATATTGATGAATTATCTCATATTAAACTATCGAACAGCTTGTGAACAGTAATTTTCGCTAATAGGTAGGTACCTATCGTACAAAGATAATTGTAATAGAATTGATTTGAGATTGCAAGACAGAAAGGATTAGGAAAGAAGATAGTACTTGTATATCATGAATATGCTGATGTCAATTGTCATTTCGGAAACAAAAGCTGTTATTATAAATCTACTTCCTGTGAAGCAGTCGTATTGTGTCACGTCGGCCTTTGCAGTATTACATAACGATTAGAACATTAAAAGGAATTAATCTTTAAAAATCCTTTAAAAAAAACCTAAAAATAATTAGCAAAATTTAAACCCTAACTTTAACCACAAATCTTCATTATCATCGGCGACTGCCCTTAATGTTGGAGAAATATGAAAAATGATCTTTTAAAAAACTGCTCCAAATCACGCCGACTTTGAGGCCAATTGTGTTGAGTCCACGATTTTGAACTTGTGACACCGCTCACCCGGTTCATTAACAGCCATCCATCTTGTCAAGCCGGGGATCAAACCGTTACATTGATTCCGATAGACTGCTCAAAAATTACTGGAAAAAAAAATAGCATGTTATCCGCGGGTATGTGAACTACATCAAACCATATTAGGGCAGTGTGATGGACTATGCTCTAAGCCCGTATGAATCGTATAGGAGTCCCATGCCCGACAAAGAGACATTGATGGAATTATTTATACGTTTTTATATTGTCCAGCTATTTGTTTTGTTAAATTTAGGTCTACTTTAAATGTGGTTTTCATAAGCGATTTGTAGTAAATCAGAGATTGGTTGTTATTGATTGGTTCAATCTTAAAAAAACTTCATGACTAGCCAGGTTTGTAAATAAGCGCGTAATTTCCAGAAAAAAAACAAATATGTACAACATTTTCCACTCCATATAAGGTTTTATGGAAAAGAAATGCAAATTATTGTACGTGCAATATAAATAAAAAATGCAAAATTCGAAATTCCTTATAAATGCTTGAATCTAATAAATCAGGATGCGTCTTAATATTTCTTTAAATGTTTATTACATGCTCGATCTGGGAAAGTCACGCCATCTATCTTCGGATAATTTAAAGTGATCCCGTTAAATCCCACATAATTCACTTGGATCGAATAACGTAAGTAATTTATGGTATACTTAAGTACATATTTATTCAGAAGACGATGCAAAAACACCAAACGGTCCAGAGTTGAAGCGCATCTTGTTAAGTAAAAGTATCTACCTACTTTATATGGATATGTACTCTATATTAAGTTAATGTTAAATATAGATAACCACATATAGCAGATACTTACAAAATCTTATTCCAAATTTGACCCGTTATCAACGGAATAATAGATGTTATTTTTGTCGTGTAACGATTTCAAAGGAACTTATTAATGGCGCAAAGGAATAGTAATTAACTGCCACGAACTACGGGATTTCCTGTCTTCATTAAAAAACTACTTGATTTTTGATGGTTTCTCTGAACTAACGGTTCCTACCTTTAAAGGAATAACTGAAACATTCCATTATTATTTTTCAACTTGTGAAATAGCTTTGTAATATGAGGTGCAACGAATTAATATGGTTTCTTAAAATACACAACCCCTTTTAAGCCATACCAATACCAAAAAATAAATTAAGACAATAAAATAAACAAACATTAACTCGACAATGAATGTATGCAATCCTTAATGCGTCCCATATCGCAATATAAATAAACTGCGCAGCGTGCGATTAAACAATAAAAAACGGACATAATTTTTAAATTATTGAAATCTGTCCTTAATCAAAAATAACCAACGGCATTCATGTTCGAAATTCAGTAAGTAGGCAATATTGTACAAGGCCGACTCTCGGTGGCGCCGGTGATTTATTAAAATTTAAAAAATAATAAAATCCCAACAAGATGAAGCGATAAATTCGGCGAGCACATCCCCGTGTTGATTGCGAGCACGCGTGAGTTTGGCAATAAGATTAATTGTTTACGACCAAATACGCGCAGCAAGTAATATCATAAGGCTGAACGAGCAATTTTTGTGCCAGTGCTGCCCTCTCCCTAAAATATGGAGACGTGATGTCTCCTCGCTACCAATAAATGCACTTAATACGAACAAAATAAATCTCCGAAACTATGCTTTGACAATAAAACCAAGCGCGCAGTGAATAACTTACCGTTCAACAAACTTATGATATTTACAGTGTGGGGTAACAGAATCAATTTTCTCTGCTGTGACTTACTGTGAACTTTATTCTTGTCACAATTTTAGATAACGAGGAACAAGGTAAACGTTATATAAGATTGCGAAATTACGGTGCTGTGAAAATTCAAAAGTGTTGAAAGGTTAAGATTTATAATATTTATTATAAATCTTGCAAAGCTATAATAAAATTATTTTTTGCAGAATTCTACAAAAATATAGTTTTAAAAGAAAAGAGCTATGTTAAATAATATTCAAAAGACTCAGGTAAACAAGGTATAACGACTTTCAAACGTCTGAAATTTTATATCTGAATCAAAACCAATTTTCCCTATAAATATTAAGTTGAACAAAAAATCTTTAAACAACATTTTATAAGTTTATTATTCCATGAATTGGATGGTGATTTTATATTCAGAATCTTTTAAACTTTAATATAGCACATGATTGTCATTCGGGACTACTTGATGTCCATTCAAACATATATTTTAAAAAGAATTTTACTTTGCGTCGGTCCAGTTCCTTCCATTAAAGAAGTTTCTTTTTATATTCAAGTATATTAAGTTTATTTTTATATTGTAAAAAAAAACGTCATTCATTCACTTATAAACGTGAAATATGATTTTAGGAGTTACAATGGCTATTTTTAGTTATCTATATTAGATTTTTCCAAAAGATGTAGTTATTTTAAAGGCGAATACAATCCTAGGATTTAGGTAATACAATTGTAATCCTTAGTAGTCAATCTTTTCTTGTTGGAAACCAGTTAAATCCGGTTCATATCACAAAGTCTGCAGGCAGTAGCTAGTAGCCCGCAGTCTCTTATAAAACATTGAAGGGGGAACCCTGTTGAAATTAATTACGCTCTTCCATCCGTCGGGTTCCGTCGGGAATTTTAAAACTGATTCATTAATATAAGTCACTTAAGAGATCACGGCTTGTCTAAATGTACGAACAAGACTAATCTAAAGATTGTTTATAAATAAAACATTCACCGAATAATGGCTTTAGCTTTGATATAGGGTATTTTAAAAATAGTTTTTATGTGTAATATTTGTAGGATAAGATTTATAACGCTTGATATAATTATTATTTTTACTAGTTATTATCTTTTTTCTCTCTTACAAAGACAGTTAATTATACCCCTTGGGCAATATGAATTATGTTCACATTAATCATTTGTTTCATAACACATCAATATCCTTAGTACCTGGAATCCCTCAATTTTTGTACAGATCGTGTCTGGAGGTTATACTTACACTACCAATGTGTCATACTAATATGGTTCAAAGTACGTGGAAGTAATCATTCCACAGGATAATTGACATTGCGATAGTAACCACACGCAAAAGTAACCTTACAGTCAGGTGTTTTCAATTCGTTTGCGATAAGATTTTTTTTCATTGACATCATATCAATAATCTTTCAATGCTGCCTGCTTCTTCAATTGAACATTATAGAGCTCTTTCGGCTCTAACCATCCTCGCCCAGCCGTTCTGTGAAAATGGTACCTAGCCTGAAAACCTATGTTTACCGAACTACGATCTCCATCGTTTATTACACTAATACACACCTTTACACTAATGAGGAATCAGCTGAACTTGTTGATCCCTTCAAGGAAAGTTTTAGAGTATACGTTTTACGATCTTTTTTACTTTACTATTTAACGGGAACTATCCGCAGTACCTACGTCCTGACCCCATACTAAGAGCGAGTCTTGTGTCGTGGGTATCAGAAACTAAGAGAGACTTTATCGGTCTCACAAACAACCAGATCCAGAACAAATACTTGTGGATCATACAAATATTTGTTTCGGTGCGGGGACCGAACCCGCGGCCTCTCGTTTCACAGCCGGCGTCTAACCTACTGCGCCACGGAGGTTGTCTTATATTACATTACGCGTAATTGTATAAACTATATTAATTTAAGAAACTAAATTTTATTACCAATTTTATTTCTGTGTAAATGTACTTGTTAGTAATCCAACGTGCTATTAGTGGTATCTTTTTGCACCATTGTTTAAAAAACCTTTATTTGAATATGTTTCATATAATACTTTGAACGGTCGATTAATACAACCCATTCGAAATGTGTTTAAGTTGGGGAAAAAATCGCGCAGACACCTCTCTTAGTAAAATATATTTTCTTTATGCTTCTTATTATTATATTTGCAAATAGATACAAAACAAGATATAATATGCTATTATTAAAGTTGTCTCTATCTTTGATCTAATATTGTTTTACAAGACTGTATGGGTGGCTACGTCTGTTTACCTCGGGGTATTAAGTTCACCACGCCTACTAAATGTGCTGTTACAAATCATAATTTACTAATAACTATAATTTGTTTGAAGCGTAATTGCTTCATGTATTCCTTTAAAAAAATCAACAATGTTTTATTAAGATTTATAATTATTAGATACATATAAAAAAATTGTTTCATACTATATACGTTTCACTGCAGGGAACGCGCCTCCTTTATCATACATATACAAAATTGTGTATGATACCATATACGTCCCACTGCAGGGCACGCGCCTCCTTTATCGGGAGTACGGTTGAAAGGGGTTAGGCTATATAGCCCACCATGCTGGCAAGGTGCGGGTTTGCGGACTTTACAGTCCATAGAACTTTTTACAAATCGCTATATGCAATAATAATAATCGCTATAATGCAGGTTTCCTCACGATGTTCTCCTTTACCGTTATAGTGCGTGGTGATTGACTGCTAATACAATTTTAAAACGATTTAAATACAATTTTTACGCTAAAAGATTTGAACTTTCTCTTCAGGTTTGGATAATAAAAATGAAAATTTGCGAAAACTTTACATAAAAACAAACATTATTTGGCCTTTTATTTGTATATTTGTCCCACACGTTCATAATTAGTTCTGAAGTGGAATTCCCGAATTAAGAGTCAGAAGTTACTTTCACAAAAATATAAATTATTGTTTTGAGATACGTCTTTGTACAGAAAAATAATTCAGCTGGTAGAATGTTGCTAGGTAATAAATAAAAAGTTTGGAGTGAGTCAAAACATGGATATACCGAGCTAATGAAAGCAGCCTAACAACCTTGGATATATAAAAAAGAAATTCTATCTAAAGAACATCCATAACATGTTTGTTTCTTAGGAAAAAATATTACTTCCGATTTAGGTGAGCGACTTTCGGTTGAATTAGGGTTCGCGTCGTGGCAACAAATAGGCGCTGATTTGGGTAAAATTTTGCCTTTCGAATGTAGGTAATATAAGTTAAATGTAATTTTTTTCTCGTATTTACAAATTTAATTTTAGGAGGGATCTCAAAAGGGTTATTATTATTATTAAATCCTATATTACACAATATAGAAACATTTACAGACGGGTCTCGGGAAGGGAAAAGTAGTGTTTTTGTGATAATATATTATGTTAGTTTAAACCAAATTAAAGTTTAATTCAAATTTCATTATCAGCCCGGAGTCAGAAATTTGTGCTCGATATGGCGATAGGCTTGTCCCCTATCACCTTTTGGGACAGAACATACAAGGCGAAATGTGGGTGTCCTGGTGGCACCTACCCCTTCTGGGATAAAGGCTAGAGTTTATATACGTATATATGTATGTTTAAGTAAATAAAATATTGCCACATTGGTACTAGAACAGGGCCCATGTTTATGTTTATGTTGTCACTGAATACGCCTTTAAATCATTCCTTGCTTTGCTGATGTAGACACTGACTAATAAGACATTAACCTCCTCATGCAAACATGCATATAATTTAAGAAATTATCCAAGTACAATGTGCATCCATCAGAACATTTCTAAGGAAAAATCTACCTCTCGATTTTGTTACATAGTTCACTTTTCATTTGTTTACAATTTATTTCCTCATGAAACTTAAGTTAATATAAATCTTACTCAGTTATATACCAAACAGTATAATTTTTATTCCTCTGTTGTATCAAATTTTAGGTATTACCTGCGACAGGTTTTAAATTGTGAAAATTTAATAAAACCCACCGAGCGGCACGGTGGGCGACTAAATCGCATTTTTGGATTCGCAGCGCGTGCACGACAAATACTTCTTTATTATTATTGCCAAAGATGAGATTTTGTGGATTACCCTTTACAGTGTTATTGCTATACTTAAATGTTATTGAAATGCGTTGATCTCGACATGGGGCGTTGCAGCCACGAACAATAAAATTACTAAAAGTTACAATTGAGTGCGATTTTTATTGGTCCTTAATGTAATTTCTTTTTGTGCGGTCGGAATGGCTAATATTTATTGTAGTCTGGGAAGCTGGATTTTATCTTGCGTTTTAACTCAAGCTTTCATTGCACAGTGTGCGCATAGGACAGAAGCCTTAATTACTTTTATTAATTTCCTACTAAAATGTCTTGAAGTTGTAACATCCGTCTATGTAAGTATAAAAATTATGTGGCCTCTTGGTAATAAATAAATCCAACTAAAATAAAAAACTGAGATTATATGCCTTAAAAATCTTCTCAAGAAAATTGTTCCCCAGCATTTTCTTAAAGCGGTTTAATGGGGCCACATTAAAAACACTTAGTTAAATTAATTTATCCGCCCACAAATTCTCGAGAGCTTCCTCTTTGCGCCTCGTTTGCGGGATTCAGTCTGCGCTTCATGCAATTGTATTCTACATGTGCAAAAGTAGAACAAATTATTAAGTTTTAAGAGAAATGCGAATATTACGGTTAGCACCTTTACCAAACAGCTGTTGCATATTGGTGCAACAGCTGGTTGGTAAAGGTACCCTATTAATATTTTGACCATGATGTCATAGTTTTTTTTAATGGCATTTAGCTTATGGCATTTATTTAGTAGTTCAAAAGAGTCTTTAATCGGCGTCGTAAAAAATAAAGGTATGAAAACCCTCTGGTTGTAAATATTTTGCTTAGTATAAAATGAAAAGGATGTGGTAGAGTCATACTGTAGTGATAGAGGCGCACCAGTATATTACTAAAGTATAATTTCTGAAAATCTGTTTTCTTTTACTGAGTTGTAAAATGTAAGTGTAAATACCTTACCACTCCCTATAATATAACTAATTAATTCTCGTTAGAGGCAACTTGGCTATAGTTGTCCGGAACTTTCCGTTAGTTATTGCGGGGTCCTTGTCGAGAAATTAAATA
This sequence comes from Deilephila elpenor, assembly GCA_949752805.1. Taxonomy (NCBI): domain Eukaryota; kingdom Metazoa; phylum Arthropoda; class Insecta; order Lepidoptera; family Sphingidae; genus Deilephila; species Deilephila elpenor. The sequence continues at coordinate 7,340,760 of OX457105.1, read as the reverse complement.
GAGATCTGTCCTACAGTATTACAACGAAAAATGGTGTCCAATTTTCGTAACCGCACATTTCTTTGCTAATGAAACGACTGTAATTTGTTTCACCGAATGTCTTTGTCTCCTGTGCTGACTTCGCCTTCCCAACAATGCATTTGAGAACGACTATTACTCAAAGGGACGTGATTAAAATACTCTCGTGTGTTTTAATGTATTATTCTGGCTCGTTAGTTTATTTGACATCACGTAGATGCTATTCCAGATTGTTCGCAGACTTGGATGCAAATAAATTTTATTGATGGTCAAAAATATACCAGTAATATCAACTCATTAAATGCAAATATTTTGGTGAATGTTTTCCTCTTCAACCGCTTGCTCAACTACCTCAAGTTTGACTATTAAAATATTTTACGACTTTCCATGATAAAATTAATTTACGAGAGTTTTAAACATTTAAGGAAGCGAGACCCTCCTGTCTGTCTATATCAACCCGTGTTCGTCCCGAATCTGAGTACTGGACCACGGGAAAATTAAGTGAGGGGCTTCAAACAATAACTTCCCTTTTCTTCCGCCATCATCCATTTGAAATATTGGCAATACAACTGCCATTTTTAAGTTTTGTGAACTTTTATTGATGTTAATAATGATTTAATGCAGCTTAGAGACCACTGTTCTTAAGTTTAGGCGCTTCGATTTAACGCTTGTGAATATAATGAATCGATTGTAATGCAAATCATATAAATAATGCCGTCTACCGGACACAGTGTTGTCTCTACAAAAATTTTGTACTACTAAATATTTGTAAAAAATAGTATGATAATAAACCTTTCCGAAAAACCTAGGTACATTGTAAAAAATAATGAAAAAAGCATCATTCATTTTCGACGAGAGAAATCTCGGCTGTCAGAATGAAATTCCTTTATTGATATAAAAGACGTTCCGTTTTACGTGTCTTGTCACTTAAAACTGTTTTAAGAACAAGAATAACAACTTGTTAGTGTCTTCGTCAATCCATCTTACTTTGACCTCTGTCGTGTCGAGATTTCATCCTCGGCGGAAAATTATTGGCTAGAGCAGTTTAACTGATAGGAAATATTTAATAAAACGTATTCATGAGGTCAAAGATCATATAATAACAAAAACAGTGCGATTATAAAGCTACAAACCAAAGATTGTAACATTAAAGTTTACTTATTAAATATTGTATCGCCAAGTATTTATATATAAATGTTTAAGCGTGTCGTATGTTGCAACATGGTACGGAAGCAGTAAATATGAGAAAGGATTGATAAAATAAAATCTTTGTATCCTTCAGCCTAAATTAATAGTTACTAGTGTAATTAACGATTGAGCGAAATTTTCAGTCATAATAAGCTAATTTTGGAATGAGTTAACTAAATAATTTTTAGCACACAAATATTTTGGAACAAAACCAGCAAAGAAACAAACCAAACATCTCCCAGAATACAAAAACACAGAATTTATAGGTATAATTATATGGGGATGGTAACATTAGGCTGTGGAATTCAAATGACTAAATTTCTAAGTGACACTTAACGGACATCTCGAGATGGGCCCAGCCGTAGTACCCTCTGAAGATTAATGATTTAAGGTTCATTTATTTTTGCAAAAATGAGCATCTATGATAAAATTGGGTAGGTTGTCGAGTAGGATGTAGATGATAAGTGTCTGTTAGAAAGCTAAATTCTTCTGCTGAATCCTATACATTTCGTTGTTTATAAGTTGTTAATATATTACGTTATAACAAGATCGGACGGCTGAGATTTAATTATTTCTCGATAGTTAATAATAAACTATTCTATTTTAACTGTAATGTACTGACAATTAGGAGCAGAAAAACAGTATTATAAATAGTATAACCTACAAAATACTATTTCGGATAAATAAGTTTTCTGAATGTAATCAAATTCATGTCTAGCGACAAGTTTATTAATGTCGGATAAAAATGTCCACATATTAGTCTACATTTAAAGTAGGCAGTTTGTTTGACAGGTCGTCCCATATTTTACGTGAAATATGTATTACTATATTTTTCATCGCGTCTACATGCTTAATCATTTTTAGAAAACCTTACTCCTTAATTAATTATACTTAGTATTGGAATTTTTTAGAAAAAAAAATACTTTTACTAATTATAAGGTTATTCCGGTTTCCTACATTCATTGTAATCGTGCTATTCCGGTACGAAGTCATATTATAAACTTGTAGTGTGTCACGTGGGTGACTATACATACATATATTATAATGGCACGTCTGCTCATACTGACTAGGAAATAGGCGTGAAACTTAAAATGCATGCTTTTATTAGTAGCGAAATCCTTCGCATATTATAATGAAAAAAAAAATCGATTTACTAAATTAGTTCTCTTTTTAACGTTTAAATTGCTGAATACTATTATAAGTTAAATCTAAGTTTGAAGCCAAATCTACACCGCCACTCCCAATTTCCATGTCGGGATAGAAATCTCTCAAGGAGCCTATGGTGAGTGAAAGACTTACTACGCCTAAATATGACGGTAATTATTCTGATTAAAAATTATCTTATATGTATTTTATTACAATTAAAGATGTTACACATTATGCTAAAATGCCTGATCCCTGATTAATTTATTTACTTATGCAGTTTTCCCTGAAAACGAAATTACCCACAAAGGGGAGGCTTTTGACACAAATTGAGGAATAAATCCCAAAGTCATGAATTTTGGAATCCCTCGCGAATTACGCGACAAAGTAATATTTTCTTCCGTAAGGTAATACTTGTGGTTTATATCATTCTGTGTACCAGCCGAACGGCCGTAAAATAAAATTTTGTTACTAGAACATACTGAAGGTACAGACGTCCCATTTCCCAATTCAGTTAGGCAAGCCGCACTGATATTAGGAATGAAGAGTGCCTGTTAGAGAATAACTTTACTCATAAATGAATAAGTAATAAAAAGGTCTTATTGCTCTCGTGCAGCAAATACAATCTGTGAAGCGTAGGGTCCTGGGTTGGATTTCAAGGTTGGGCATTTCACTTTGTATGAGTTTTTATATTTGAGAAAACTGGCATGAATTCTCCCGGACTAGAATTGCATTGGTTGATGGTTTATATAATATTTTGAGATGCTTCAATTATTGTTTATCGGAGTTGATATGGAAATAAGTTGGATGTAATGTGCGTGACACTAGTGCCAACTCTGCCTAACCCTTTGAACCCTTATTTGGATTGCACTGCACTTACTGGTGATAGATCTCTCATATACTGGTAGTACGTCTCTCGTATGTGAGAGGCCACCTGGGTAGGTACTAGGTACCACAGCAATGTATATTTCTTCCGCCAAACACCAGTGTAAATGCACTGTTGTGTTACGTTTTGAAGGACATTGTAGGCAGAGAAACTACTGGACATATTGAGACTTAACATCTTATGTCTCAGGATGCCGAGCGCAGTGAAGTGCCAAGCAATGCCTTGTAATTCATGGCGTTGTTTGGTTTTGCTACTGTCCATCAGCGGTCATATCGCTTACCATCAGGCGATTGGCATGCTCGTCTCGATATTCATCGGAATAAAAAATACGTAATTTTGTCGAATCTATCGATTTTGTATTTATTTACTTCAGATTTCAGTGTTCTAAAACTGAATTCCGTCCTATATACAGAACTTCAGCCGGAAATAACTGTACGTCAATGTGGCTTAATGTATAAATGGATATGTTTACTTTATCATTTCGGAAATCTAATTTATTATAATACCAATCTCACCACTTATCTTATTTTTCTGACATTTGAATACAAACTATAATACATAATTTAGTTTTACTTAACCATTAAATGAGGTGTGCATTCGAATTATCATAAGCTTATATAAGTTAATTTTAAATTACTATAAGGGACGTTTACAAGTATTTAAGCACCTTTTCTAAAACGTTTAAACCTCAATAGACGATATGAATTTCAAATATCCAGCCTTTAATAGGACGTAATTACAGATATTTAAATTACACATATTGAACCGTTTATTATGTAATTATTTAAATCCTAACGATTTATTTCCACCTGTCAGGCAGGTCGCAATTTTATTGGATTTGAAAAAAACGCGGTTCGCGTGTTTTAAAAGCCTTTGGTTTCAGAGACGTCTATGAAAGGAATCTTAATTTATCTGTCTAGACAAAATTATTTCACCTAGAAGCGAAAATGTTGTAACCCAACAATACAAACATGTACAATGCCTGTATAAAATAGGTCTATAATATTCCTTTATATCTATAATATAGACGGATTTTCAGACCACGTTGCGAGACTGTATTTGAGTAGAGCCGTTCAAAACAGTAGGCAGACTAGCGCTATAATTTTCATAACGTAAGAAATTCGCTTGTTGTTTTATACGGTAATCCGACCTAGACTTTATTCCATTCATGTTTTATGTCTTCTTAGGCATGTCAAAATATTTATTCAGGTATTTGAAAGTGGTAAAGTCTTGGTAGTTTAGACTACACCGCTTAACCGAAATGCTATCACAGTCTCACAGAAACTGAGCTGACTACACTATGTCATAAAAATCCTAACCCTCTCCTAATCTCGACATACTTTGTAGAGACTTTAAACATAACAACAAAACATTACAAGCAGATAAATTTAAGTATGTATTATACAGTAAATAAAAACCATCTTAAACAAAAGTTTTACGTAAGTTTAATATCAAACCTCCGAGTAGATACCAGACAAAATAAACAAATTCTAGTTTATTATAAGTAGGTTTGGTTATATAAAGAAGTCTAACAATGTTTATGTCGTCATATGGTCTGAGGAATCGTATTATTAGGCTGTACGTCACATTGTCTGTGCCTACTTCCCATTCACGAAGAAACTAAAGCTTCGGTGACGTACTATTAAATTCGGCCCACAAAAAGTCTACAGTCATTTGACATAAAAAAACAATTAATAAAATACTATTTTATAAATTAACAACTCAAAATAAACATTTACATATCCATTTATTAATATAATCTGTTGGTACATATAAACTTGTTCGAGCATCGATCGCTAGGGGGCTAATCTCGATGCCGAGTACCGATTACTTTATTATTGGAACTAATAAGAGTGAGTATCGGCTGTTCGGCTCACACGTTGCGAAATCATAATAGTACGTAATTGTAGCGGACACTTACCAGGCAGGTAAGTGAGGTAATCCGACCAAGTGTCGAAGTTAACCGGCTGTAAGTGGCTAGCTGGATATCGCGACTATCCTAATTAAGGCGGGTAATAATTGTGAATCTGTTACAGGGCTGCCACCATGTTGCTATGCAATTATCAGTACTAGATTAGGGATGTGATAGTATACGCCGTTTTCATGTTGTCAGTGATAAAAACTTTATAATGCGTATTTAATGAAAGCTCTGGAAAATATTAGCTTTGTCATGATAGTTTTCTGTTACTTAAATTCAATTATCAAAAAGAAAATGTTGCCAGTATTATTTTGTGGCGTGTGCAAACAATAATTAATTGAAGCTTTTCATCAAAACCACAACCCTAATAGTGGGTTGAACCGCGTATCACACCGGTCGTCGAATGTGGAGCACGCGGCGGCAAGCGGCGATGCCTCCGACAAAAAATCAGTGTAAGCTGTACACTAAGGCGTTGCGGTCGCGCGCTCTTACCCGCCACTACCGCCAGCTCGCGTGCAGCCCGCGCCAACTTCCAACCAACTTGCAAACTTCGCACACCGGGCGGTCCCAACTCCCTTCAACTATTATTATCCCAACTCAGTGGAAATTATCAGTGAAAAGTGTCATACTGTCGGTAGGTGTGTAAGTTTAGAACATATGGCCGTGGCCCGAGGTCCGTAGTGTCGTGAGGCGATAGAATCACGAGCGAGCACGTGTGCCTATTGCCGTCTGGAGGCTCACCATTCACTTCACCTATTTTATCATCTCATACGTATTGAACTGTTTTTCGAAAGTATTATTAGTCATCACACCTAATCAGGTACACAAACTTGATTTGCTCTTAAAACTGACGCGAACACATGATTCTAACTTTCAATTCAATATTACGATACCAAACAAGTCTTAGGATTGTTTTTGTTCTATGAATTAATTTAAATCTATTTTATTTACTGTTGCTTTCAAAAGCTTGTGGAGATGTTATGAGCTTATTGTGTGTTTAGATTCAATTTATTTCATTACTTGAATAATGCATAGAATTTTGTAAGCTCTTTGCTAACCTAATTAATTATATTGGCATTATTATGTTTTCCTTTACTGACAGATAGTTTTGGAAAACAATAACTCTAATATGCAAGAAATGACTACTCTATTTATATATTTGCTATAATGTTACTAACTAATAAAATAGTAAAAGCACATTTAAACTCTAAAAATTAAAAATAATATACATCAACAAATTAATTTTAAAAATATTACCAAATAGCAATTATAAATTATTATTTAATTTACATTTAACATACATTTTAGCTGACGACTATTTACCATTTGCAAATGCTTTCATAATCGCTCACTGCATGATTAATGAAAATCTAGAATTATCAAAACCAAGACAAATTACCGAGACTTAAATTTATTTATTTACGTATTTATATCAGGGAGTATTATACCATTAATCACTGAGCGAAACTAAAAGCTGTTTAGCAATAGATACGTGCGCGATTAGTTAAATATTACTAGGTCAATTAATTTCCGTTCTCATCGTATGACATGACGTCAGTGTATGTTTGTGCTTGTATGTTGCGTTAAAACGACAAAAGTTTGTTTACTTATCCTTATTCGGGGCCTCGCTCCTGAGGGTCCACAACAAAAGGTATCTAAACAACCTATCTACAGGAACTGAGCACTTTTTAAGAATCGGGAAAAATCGCATCGATCTAAGCTTCATTGCAACCTAAAAGAGGGGCTAATCAATAAGCGTACTGTCGCTCTTATATTACTATTTGTCAGATATTTCAATCTTACTGATTAAAAGGCAGGAAAATCTACAATAGAACGGTAGCGATTTTTACTGATTGTAAAAATACGGTGGTGGTATACTATCACTACTTTGTGGTACCATTTGTTTATTAAAATTATTTATTAGACCAATATAATTTAGAGACGTTTAGGAAATGATCCTTCTTTTTGTTAAAACGATGAAAGATATTTTCATTTATTCCATTGTTGGTGTTAATGAGCGGCGACGATCACTTAGTATTTAGAGAAAGAATTGCCTAATTGATACCAGATTTGTAAAATTTAGATTTTTAAATCTGGACTTGAGCACAACAAATAACATGTAACGTCAAGTATTAAAACTTTTCACAGAATCATATTTCTGTATAATTGCCTAACACTATGTTTACCAGTTGCTATAACTAAAACTTGAAAACCTTGTACCGGTGCTCTTTTAAAAATATCTTATGTCGTACCTAGGTTTTTTTTAAAACAGCCTCGCCATACATTTTGACCGTAAAATTTGCCGATAAATTCCAACATTTCAGTTGTTCAGTGATGCCTCTACATGTTTCGAATGTTAAACCTTTTTTTTCTCAAGGGAATGGATATTATGAATACCTTCCCGCACACTGGAAGTTCAATATACCTTTGTAAGCGTTTATTTTTATTGAACTTTATCGCCTGCATTACTATGATAGAGCCTGTGACCAACTAAATTCTGAAACTTTCGTCTAACTCTAGTCAAATGTCTTTGTTGTAAGTAACCATCTGAGAATTAATTATTGCAAATGAAGTCAGATTAGGGCATTTCGGTGTTAACCGTGCTGATACAGAAAACTGCGAAAATTTACACTCTTTAAATCCAAACTAAATAATATTATAATTCAAGACGCCTCTATTGTTTTTTTTTAATTACAATAAAAGTTAAACTGGCTATAATCTCTGAACCAATCGTTTCTCTTTTTAAAAATCCATTCAGCAGATTTGTTATTATAATATTATTTTAAAGTTGCATTGTACTTTAAATGGAAATAATGTGGCATAATTTACTATTCCATTGTTTAGGCCGTTTATAGAATTATTTATACGGAGACAAATGATCGGGTCATAGGGCAAGTAAGCACTAAATGCCGTAGTGGGAAGCAGAAATGACACAAATAAACTTATAGCAAAAGGTAAATTCATAGCAACAAATAAGTAAAGTATCTACCTAAATAGTTACAAATTGAAAAAAAGCATACATATTATTTTATTAGTTGATTAAAAATTTACCCTTCTGTGCTTTATTTTACCCAAATCAGTGCTAAAATCGTATTGCAACAGAGGAAATATTAAACGAGAATTCGTTTTTTGGCGCATATTTATAAATGAGTATTCATTTTTCTTACTTATTATTGATATTCACGCCTAATAAATGTCTTCCTTTCTGAAAACTACAGTTAAAAACTCCCTGTATGTCGCAAATGTCGACAGGTCTCAAAACAAGCACTGAAAAAGTCGTAATTTAACTTTGACTTCTGTAAGCAAACTCATGTAAAAGGTTCTTCAATTTCTAAAATACTGTAACCACAGTGATCCAATGTAAAAGTTTTCTGCATGCAGGCTCATGAATAGGCAATCCCAAGTGTTTCCGATCACGTTTGCAATTTCTTGGGTACTCGCCAAACCTCATTACCAATAAACTGTGATTTGATACGACGCCTCTTTAAACTTTAAACGTATTAAAATGTTGGACAGAACTCTGTGACACCAACGTTATGCGCTCCGACTGGTAAATGCATTGTCTCTATATTGAAAACATGAATAACAACAGTTTCACTTTAACACCCCAATATCAATTGAGAATTTATATTCCACAACATGTTATGGCACTTGTGGCTGACAAGTTTAACGGCTCGTGCTTATTTTATTAACTGCCTAAATACCGCTGAAGAAAACGAAAATATTTATTATGGCACGGGGACCTGAAACTCGGTTCTGTCTGCGACGTGATGTACATCGCAGCGTTATAAACTTGCCCGATTGTTATTTATGATCATTTCTATCGCTTTTTTTCCCTCACTCGAAGAACGGAATAATTTATAACTGCTATAAGTCATAAATTTATTGAGTCAATTGAAGAGAACAATGCTTAACAGGCATTTGAACCTTTGCGATTGGGGTTGTAAAAGAGATATCAAGTCATTTTTGCTGGTGGTGCTGTATTTTAAATATTATATTCCATGCCATCATTTTCAAACACACTTAATATATTTTATATTTTGTCCTTTATACTCGAAAATCACTTAAGACGTGGCAATATTTCTCGTATTTTATAATGGAAACTGAATACATAATGGTTTTTAGTGTCGCATTGACACAAAAACATCAAATTGAAATATCATGGTGGATATGATTATACTTTGCTTTGCGGAATAACATTCAGTTTTGTTCGCGGAAAATTGTTCATAAAGTAATCGCCATGAGTACATTTAACTCAAAATTAACAAATGAAACACATAACCTAGTTCAACTAGCGTATGTGTTATCTATTGCAGTGTTTTCAGTCCTTATAGGTTTTTAACCGATGAATTGTTTCTTTCGATTGATTCCCTCTTTTGGGCCCCACATTATGGGCACAGACAGACAGATAACAAAAGCGTTATTTGCTCAACATTAATCTTCCAATACTGGTTTTTGAAATTGAAGAGAACGTTCAACAAAATCATATTTATGTGCTATCAAAGGCTCAATATTATATTACTATAAATATTCCATTGTTATTCACAAAAATGCCACTCGAACTGAGTTACGTAGATAAAACAAAATTAGCTTTCCAATATTGCGATAATTTACGAACAAAACGAAAGGTTTAATTTAGTGGGCTGTCAGATAAGCGGATCGAGTGTACACAGCATCATCAAAGTTTATCAAACCCATGTGTGTATTCAGGTAGATCGTTGTGTGTGGTCTAGTGGGTAGACTGTACCGACCCAGTTGCATGCGTTAACATACCCGCACCTAGCTATCAGTTGACCGACGAATTAATTCCTGTCGTTCTCAATAAATGTATGGACCAGATGCGCCATGCAAATTCTAGCAATTTCAAAGAAAATTGCTGTCACGCCTCCCTGTGTTTTGTATGCAAATCGAGTTGTGCGCAAATAATACTATTCTTCGTATTTCCACGATCCATCCCGTCACCACGGGTAATTAAGAACTTCGCTTTAAAGTTAAATTATGTTTAGTCCATCATCATCAATCATTTGTTTTTCGTCTTTGTCGTTTGTAGACGCTGATAGACTTGGGTCTCGCTGTGTAACTCTTAGTGCGCACGTTCCAACAAATGAGATTCCAGTTTCAATTAACATTTTGCGATTGAAATCGATTCTAGGATTTCAGCCACCAAGAAATGCAATTCTATTAAGGAAAAACTTTTTTCGGTTACACTGAAATTGTCGGTAAGCTCGATGGAAACTAAAAGTGGACTGCTGTGACGTCATAAAAGAAATAAGATATCTGCTAGCCGCTCCCAAGTCACTGCTCACGGAAATGACGTCACTTTGAAGTTTCCCTTTCAGGGTTTGGTTAAATTTACATATATTTTATTAAATTAGTTAGATTAATTTTCTACATTCTTAATTGTGTCCAATTTGATATACGAATTCTTCTATAATATATGAATAGGTATAACTATTTTCTAAGCTCAAAGACACAAAAATAGATCTAAATGGATGTTCGTCTGTGGGTACAAACATTATTTACTTTGTATCCTAAATTGTCGAAAGACTAGACGAAGTTAATCCGCACAGTCGTATATCAGATTTGAGCGCAACGTTTTACGATGGAACCATCAACGAAACATAAACCGCAAGCCAACTTCACGACGGATTGGATGTATACGAAATTAGCAAAACCCTATCTTTTATTAAATAAAATCAAATAATATTATTTAAAATTATAAATAGATCAATTACTCCAACATATCTATCACCACTTAAAAATATTCTTAGAAAGTTACCATTGGTGTACAAAAAGTGTAAGTTTGTGTTTTTTAAGTTCGTAAATTCTCATATGAATTTCCGCGTAGCAATTTGTGTCCGACAAGGCAAAAGATTTGCCCTCACTTCTTGTAAGGGGAATAATTTCATCGAATGAATACCTCTATCTACCCCTTCGCAGACAATATTAGGAAAATATGTATGCTTATAAGTTTCATGTTTTTCCTCTAAAGAATATAAGGCGCCAATCTCTGTGGTTATGAAATCCGAGCGTAACAGTTTCGGAGGTTTTCCTCTAAATACGACATCAATTTTATTACGCCCTTAGCGCTTCATAAGGGTGTTAAGAGAGAGTAAATCTATTAACTACACACTCTATAAACCCTCTTGATGTGACTTGTTATTAACACAACTTTATTTATTAGAATTATATTATACGAGGTGTTTTAGACACACCGTTATCTAAACTTATATTATAAAGAGGAAAGATTTGATTGTTTACATTGAATAGGCGTTAGGATATTTTCAACAATGTATGTGCACCCATAAAACTATCGCGAAGATTCATAATGTTTTGCCATATCATTGAAATTTAAAGAATCTAAATTTTCAAGGAAGTATTTTCTAGCCAAGTCATAAGTAATTTAATATTTTAATTCCCAAAATAAACCCTCCAAATACAAAATAATGATTCTTGATACTGGTTTTGGAAAATAAATAAAAATATCTGCCATAAAAAAATACGCATAGCTACAACCAAACAAAAAACACATAAGCTACGTAAATATACATATTACATAAACTACATATATTTCTAGTAGCCAATAAGAAAAGAAATAGTCCTCACTCTACATCAAAGAATATCTACGCTTAAAACATTTGACTCGAACGGGGAAAAATAAATATAAGTTCAAAGAATTCTTCCAACTATGAGTCACAGTTTCTTTGATTACGTAGTTGAACATCTTATAAATTAATAACAAACTAACCATAACATTACTCATAGAGCTTATAGAAAAATATAAGCTATACTTCCCTTCTTTGTTCCAAATATATTTTTCTACGAGAAAAAGCTTTGAAAAGAATTATATTGCATGTTATAATGACATTTATGAGTGGTCGAACACCGGTGTTAATTAACTAAATAGTCATTCTGCCATCATCAAGATGACGTAGAGATTCGTTATAATCGCATTAAAAATATTTATGAAGTGTTAAACGCGAAACAAGGAACGGCCGGGTGATTAACGTCACAGCAAATAAATTGTTACAACGTCACATAAAACATATCAATAAGGAAATAGAATAGGTACGAAATTAATCTTTTCCAACCATTAAGAGTCAGTCGAGTTTATTTTCGTTATACATTAATTACCTGTAAAAAGAATTTATTAAATTAAATTCATTAAATCATTAACAAGAAGTTAATTTCAGATTCCATGCAAAAAGCCGAGGAGAGAATGTCGCGACAGATCGCTTAATAAGGCCCCGCCGCGAAACGGGGGGTAATCAAAATACAAGCGAAGCGCTGTTAGCGTTCACAAAAAGCTCTTTAAACTGTCCCAGGCATCATAAATGCGAATCTTTTAAAGGCTAAAAATTTCACAATTGTCTCCATTTCGAGAGTTTATACACATTTCAATGGTTGTGAAACAGAGAAAAATTACTGCTATTTTCATTAGTGAAATACAAGTAAATTTATTATAAACATTTTGGTCGTTTATTCAAGCCTAAATATTTTCATTGTAACTGTTAATTCAACAGGTAATCATCTGGATTACATAAATTAATTTTATCGTTTGTTCGTAAGCCTTACTCCATATCTTTATAGTTTGTAAATTATTTTTGAATGCTTTAACTTGGAAGTATAAAACTTGTACAAGTATTCTAATGTTAGTCCTGTAAGTAATTAATCCATAAGCCATTGAGAATGCCTGTTTTAAATTACTAAAGACACATTGAGATACTTACGCCCATTTCATCATGGTGTATTTTCCATTTCTTCTTCTTTACAAGTCTTTAGAAAATCACAAAAACAATAACTCACAAGAAATAACGCCGGATTAATATTAGACAGGAATGTGGAAAGGATTTCCGAGTGTTATGTAATTGTGCGAATGATATAGTAAAGTAATAAAGTTGACACTAATGGACATTCCCGGCTGTTTTATTAATTAATACCTTCTGAAAAATATAGCTTTACTGAATGATACGTGGAAGGAAATGGCATAACGGACGCTTACATTCTACTTTCAAGAAACCACTTTAAGATTTTTTCAGTGTTATATGGAAATATCTGAAAATTATCTCTGTTATACTTATATTTCAGTACTTTGAATACAAATTAGCAGTTTTATTTTTGTAGTTTTGGATTGGACTGGAGGTTAAACCTATTCCGGGAGTCAAACATTGATTGGAGTACCTATACTCTAATCTGTTTTGGTTTACTTTAACTAATCTCACAATATGACTTGCCCGGGATTAGAAATTGGCGGTCGTCAAGCCTCTATCACATTTTAGGACTGCCTTTCCCATCGGGGATACAAGCGCCATAAATATCTCACATAATTTTCTAGGCCATAAATCATTATTCTTGTATAGAAATAAATACGTCAATTTCTCTAAAGGAAACATTAAGGGCTCAAAGGTCTATGAGAAAACGGTCGTACCCCTGTCAGGAAATATAACGAGTTCTTGTTTTACGAGCTTGTTTATCCGAATCTCTATAGATGCGTAGTGGGCAGACTTGTATAGTATTAGGAATTACAGGATCATTGACACTATTAGCTCAGGTCACATACATTGGCTCGTCATGCTGTCTTGCAAATCAGGTAATAATGACATTGTGGAATACGTAACTAGTGTCTACTGTGTCTAGTGTCGATAATTATTCCTTTTTTGTTTGCTGAAGTCCGATCCAAAGTTGACTGGCGCCGGCCCAACTTGTCTTTATAACACATGCTGTTGAAAACATATGGTCTATAACTTCATGATTAGCTGTCTTTAATCAACCAATGTGGAAAACAATGTCAAGAAAATAAGAAGTTAAATGCATAAATAATTTAAAATAGTACATGTTAGAACTCACAAACCAGAAAGTCCCAATTAGAAGTCCATGCACAAGTTTATTAAAACGAAGAAAAATATTTACTACCTGACTTCAATGTATTTCTTAACCCATTTTTAATATTATAATTGGTCCTATTTAGCATGCTTAATGCATAAATGTTTAATACATTTTGAATGGACATATCACGAACAATTTAAATGCAAAAATGTCAGCGTGTCGAGTAAATCGTCGAATGGTATTTAACCAAAAATTAACTTCCCGTGTTACGTGAACTTAAGACAAATTGCGTAACTGTTATCACCCATTACGTTTACAAAAAAGTAAATGCGAAGTTCCCAACAACACTTTTGGCAAGTTATAGTACCGTATATGGTAATAAATCTGGGATAACAAAACAAGCTTGCAATCTACTGACTGCGGAGATGGCAGATCTCGGTCGCAAATGCCTATCAACAATCTTTTCACAGTTTCCAAGCCATTTAGCAAGCCATAAACGTTATATACTTCTCTTACGTTAAATATTATCTTAGTCCCTGCCATCTACAATTGATGAAGCTAATTCTATAGTTGAGGAAAGTAATGGCTATATCGGAACTACACGAAATCATTAACAATCTGTTAAGACTTATACGTATGTTGGTTGCCAATTTTCGTCTGTAAACGAATTTAATACATCGTGCAAATTAATAAAAAAATAACATTAAAACAGCATTCTTTAAATAAAATTAATCATTCTCTACATTGTATTTAATGTTTAAACATTTCAAGATAATGATGAATTTGAATGCTGACAATAACAAGGTGTGCGAATGGATTGCTCGCGGCAGATGGGCTTGTTTGCGCAGAGATGCGACAGCTTAATAACATTCATTTAACCGAAATTACTCTTGTTCGTATTATTTTATTACCTTGAGATGCATACATGTCTTTAACTTGAAAATGTGTAATTATTATTGGTAAAATTTACGTTAAATAATAATTGATGTATAAGTTTTTTTTTTACTTTTGTAATTGCGGACGGCCAAAACGTATTGTTGTTATCGAACTAGTAGAAAACTACTTTAAAATAAAATTTTGTTTAAAGGAAGATAATGTTTGCGAAAGTTTTTAGTAAAGAAAAAGTAGAATATACTCCTAATTTTTCTTATCGATTAATGAAAAACCTTCGATTCAGTATTTGTTTTAGAAACTTGCAATGAATACTTTCGAATTGTTCTAACCTTGCTAATGCAGAGATAGTTTGTGAAGATTTAGTACGTACAGGACACTGACACTTGACTCCGACGAGATTTATGTCTCAGCCGCCAGACATCGACTCCTCTCCACGATTCTATCTCTCCACTCGTTCCCAAGACATATGTACGTCGATATAAAGCCAATAGGCTCGTGCCCTTTGCACGACAGTTTTTATTGCACGGTTATATTTTACGGCTTTATGAGATGGAACACAACGATAACATTCATATCCTTTTCTTATTACACTGTCAAATGGTGATACTCCACACGGAAACGGCCACTTTGTTCCGTAATAAAGATAACGCCAATTATTCATTTTCAATTCAATTACAAAATAAACAAGTTTAACGATCGTATTTATAATTAATTAGTGTAGAGAACCAGTAAGGGGCCTTGAAAAATGCTTTGAAAAGAAAATTGAATCGGTTAAGTGATGTGTAGACGGACATGAGCGAGTGTGGTGTAAGCGCGAGGCGGTGATGTGGGGTGCGCACGATGCGCGCGCGCATTAATGGAAGAGTCATGGTCGTCGGGCGGCGCGCCGCTGCTGCGCACCAGGTCGCTGCCGCTGGTGCTGGAGGCGGCGAGCGGCGCCGCGCCCACGCGCCAGGCCAAGCTCGACCCGCGCCAGTTGCTCACGCTCACGCGCCACTACTACCCGGAGGGCGGCTGGGGCTGGGGCGTGGCCCTCGCGGCGACACTAGCTCAGCTCCTGGCACACGGTCTCCACCAAGCAGCTGCTGTGCTCGCCGTCGAGGCTACTCGACGATTCGGACCCGAAGTTCGGATGCAAGCAGGTATACCTAATTAAGCAAGAAATGAGTCGGAAAAGAAAAAATAAGTATGCGTCGTCTCGGTAATTAAATGGCAATTAAAAACAGTAAATCAATCCACATGAATTCATTTACTTGAGCCAAGCATATTTCACAGACGGCTAAAGTTTGCATATTCTGTGGCAAGATGTTTGTGATGTTTATGAATACTCCGCCAATTTGTTTATGTTTACTTTAAAGTTACACTATTTAAAAACATATTGTAACTAGTAAGTACTAGTACAAGTAGTGATTCAACGCACTGATATTTCGTTTTTGATGTTCCATTACAAGCAAAGAACATCTTTCGTTCTCCACTATTAATGAATGGATACGCATCGAAAGAATGGAAATAAACAACAAGAAGGTTAATGCCTTCGAACTGTTTACTTGCAACTCATATTTTCATTAATTTATGCGATAAGTTTTCAATTCTATTTCTAGTTTTGATGATAAGTAATGCGTCTGATCTCATACAAGTCAGTGGCGAGGGCGGTCCAATGTCCAAAAAACTTTTGCAGCCAGGTTGGAAAGTTTAGAGTAGAAGATTGTATCCATTACACTTCAAATAGTAGTGATCGTTGGGTCTAATTTGTTTGCAGACTCAGCATTTTCTGAATTTTGTTCGGACGTCCTTCTCTTAGTTCAATGATCGGGAATGCTAGCTTTTCAATCGCTTTCTATTAATTAGCTTCTTCGCTACTGAATTAATAATTTACTAAGAGAAATGTAAAACCTTTTATAATGCTAAAGCACTTGAAATGTTTCACAATTAAAACTATTTCAAGAAAATGTACGAAGAGTATACATATAAACCAGTGTTCGTATAATACATAAGAGTACACGAAAGTTCAAGTCTGAGTGTGAGTGGATTAATACGAAATTTGCTAATAAAACTGCCAATACGACTCGTCTCATGAGGATTGTCAGTGAAGCAGAAAATTTGCAAACGAAGCGAAATACATCATATCCAGTCTTGAATTATTCGCTGTATTCACTCACTTTCTTTGCACAATTTAAACATTTTGGCTCAAAGAGCATTGACTCCAGCGGATTAGTTCCAATTACACCCGTGATTCACCCGCAGACTTGAAACATTGTCCTTATCTAAACTCAAATAATTCTTATTTAACTTCAAAAAGGAAAACAACGGGTGCCGTTTATCGCATAAGTCAATTTGACCCAACAGTAAAGTTCTATCGCGTAATAACTTTTTATTGTCTCTCAGTTTCAGAGCGACCATTCTTCATTTAGCCACTTTTTGTACCGTGCGCCGGAGCGCAGTGTTGTCACCAGCTCATAAAAGTAACTGTCCATAAACGAAGATAATGTGATCGGGAATCGTCAAAAATCGATTAGTCTCTTCAAGGTCATCAAAGAATATTTTTCTACTTCCATTGCAATTCTTTCTTTCTGATTTTATAGTTCATATTTTAAGAGCCCTTGCAGCTTAACAACACACAGAGTTTAAGCCAAAATGTAAAAATGTAGAACCTTAAATTATATTTTTTTTATGTAACGAATATATATTTATGTATTTTTATAATTGCCGTAATAATTATTTGTATAATATGGAAATACATTATCTCTTAAATTGAGACTGTTGTAGTGTGGTCGTCTATTAACAAATACAAACCAAGACCCGAAACAAATGTCTATAGACCATATAAATACTTATCCATACAGAGAAATCGCAAAGTTTAGTGCCGAAAGCCAAATGCTTTACTGTACCTATTCGAGGCAGTAATATTACGCGTTCAATTTATTAAAATATATTGGCAGCGAACCCGCCTTATATTGCAATACAAGCCTAATAAGTTGTTCTCCAAACACGTGTCTTAAATAAAATTAAAACCTATTTTATCTAATCACACAAATACACCCAAGCATTTTATGACAATAAAACTTTGCAATTCATTTACCTGGTTCGCCAGAGCTAAAATTAATTATTGCCAATTGGTGCGCAAACCAATTATTCTCTGATAATCCGGAGTTTTAATATATGGATGAAAACGCTAATATATCATGCAGCTCGATGCTGTAGTAAGCCACACCGCGCTGTACTACGAAGCCTGGGTTAGATTTAAATTTACATATTTTACATTTAAAATTTACACGGATGTAAGTTTATTGTGAATAAAAAGCCACTATCCATACAAATTGCATTTTGATCTTTTTCGTGTTTGTATGTGGTTTTATCTGTATGTGTTAAATAATGAAAGGTAATAATTAATTAGTAAACTGTGATATTATAAGAGATACAACAGATTTCGCTCAAATAGGTACATGGCCATAAAAAATATTTTCTTGAATCGACAATATCTGACACAGCAAGGCTGAAACATCAATCGTCTAATCATGATAAATTGTTATATTTTGAACCCCTAAAATATGATGCTGTGTTGGGAAAATCGACGCTAAAAATAGCTTATGATACACCGAAGAAGCTAGTGTATCGCCCTCAAATGTCAATCATTGGCAATCGTTTATTAGGTTCAACGTGATACGCGCACCGCCAGCCACCGTGCAGAAACAAACTCAGGGCTTGCTTGTAAATTATTTGCTTTAATATTAATAATATTCAATTATTATGTGATTTAAAATTCACGGATATCTTTTCTTCAGTTTATGTGCAAGGCCCAAGGTGTATGTACATATTGAGACGAAAATAAAAAAGCAGTTGTTCAAAATGTATCAAACTTATTTACGTGATATAACATCTATTCCTTATTATGTATAAATCTGTATATCTCTATAATATGTAGAAATGTATCCATTAAAGTTTAATTCCCAATATTACTTGTTAATGTAGTCAGAAACCTTTTTGAAAATCTAATATTTTACTATTATGTTGTAATTACACAAATGTCATACTGAACCAGTTACCAAGAGCTTTTACGTCTAACGAGATTTCGGGGGGTTTTGCCCACACCTTAACTGAGACTTTCCCTTAATAAGAACCTGTATTTTGATATGATGTACATCGACCGCGCAATACATTTATCATCTCAAAGGACGTTTAATATGTTTGGGCGTCGTGACAGGCGCGGTGATAACGCCTTGTCGCCGTGACGAGCGATTATAATTTAACACATTTTCCACACTTTATTTTGTTGTAAAGGAATATGTGGAAGACATTAATCATAGTTTGCCCCACATTCATTTTTCCATTTAAGAAAGCACGATAAATTGTAGTTTCCTACAATTTAGTATTTATAGAGGTATTGTCGCAGTTGTATCAAAAGAACTCAAGCAGAAAGTATAAAATATAACTGCCACGATTTTAGATTGTACCTATATCCGTGTTAAATATTTTATTGACAAATTACACAAATATTTGTTTTTTCTATTGAAAGCTTAAGTGAAATCTATTGGAAAATTGTGCGTTGCCAGCTAAATTGTGGTTAATACGAGAGATGGTTATTCATGTTATTAATATTACTTACCACTATTTACTTTACTATTAGATAATTTTACAATAAATATAAATTACCATTTATGTAAATTTAAAGTTATTGAATATTTTTGAAAAAACATATTTATAATAATGATGTTATCGCAGCTTTTCTGGAAATGAAAATAAATACGAATAAAGGTATAATTATAATATCGATTAGAGTTCCTGTTTGCATGTAGGGATGTGTTCTGAAAATCGCATCCCAAATACATAATGACGTTGCCAAAAAAATGATGATATGAACGGTTTGACGTATCGTGGTGATAAGTAGGTATGCGTCGTAATGCGTATATGACAGCCTCCGTGGCACAGTTGGTTAGACGCAGGCTATGAAACGAGAGGCCGCGGGTTCGATCCCCGCACCGAGACAAATGTTTGTGTGAACCACAAGTATTTGCGCGATATTTTTCTAAGAAAATGCGACATGTTTTATTATATCTTTAGTTATTTCTAAGCTAAGTACATTTATTTAGGTTATTGATAATGTTATTCTCCGATGAATAGATAAACACTACCATTTCAGCAATCTAAACCATCAATAAAGCTTTTGTTCCCGACGTTTCTATTCAGCAAAAATCTAATAACCCCGTGACCTATGTAGTCTGTTTCAGACAGTGACTAAAATTATACCCACAGTCTGCCATTAGTTAGCTTGTGATGTTAATAATAAGCCACTATTGTAAATTATACACTTTAGGAACTGTAACAATTGAATTTCTCGCGGCTTTTGACACAAAGATCTAGCGCTAGTCACTTTGTCACGTATAAACGTCTTCCATACAATTTACAAAGCCTGGGCTTTGAGTGATGTATCTAATTTGACAGCCTCCGTGGCACAGTTGGTTAGACGCAGGCTATGAAACGAGAGGCCGCGGGTTCGATCCCCGCACCGAGACAAATGTTTGTGTGAACCACAAGTATTTGTTTCGGGTCTGGGTGTTTGTGAGACCGAAAAGTCTCTCGTAGCTCCTGATACCCACGACACAAGACTCGATCTTAGTGTGGGGTCAGGACTATGTATGTGACTGTTGGGTGTATTTATTTATCTATTATTTATGATAAGTAGCCAGAGTAACTACTAGACATATTGAGTCTTAACATCTTATGTCTCAGGATGGTGAGGGCAATGGAATGCCAAGCAATGTTTTGTCATTCATGGTGTTGTTTGGTTCTCTACTGTCCATGAGCGTTCGTATCGCTTACTATCAGGCGAATGGCATGCTCGTCTCGTCATCATCGCAATAAAAAAGTATGCTCCCAGGTTTGATATTAGTTGAAAATGTGATTACCTACTATGAAGCTTATTATCGGTTGTTCATTAATAATGCATGATGCATGACGCGTCCATTCAGCTCGAACGCCGCCTGATGAGATTCGCACTTTATCGCGCAGCTTACGTTGCGAGAGATGACTTACTAAACTATAGCCTGGATATATTAATAATCTACTTTTAAAATAAGTCTACTGATAAACATAGTCTTCCCCCTACGCTTTCCACGGCGACTTCTTAGAAATGGCCTACGTACAGCAATCACCGACAAAATTCAAATAACAAATATACTGAAAAGTTTAAATGCAAACCGAATAATATCAACTCAATAGACATATACTAAATAAAATTTTGTATCACATAATGTGGATGTAAATGCATTAAATGGACAATATCGGCGTGACACTAACCATATCAGGCGTGCGGCTGTTGATATGTCGCACAATAATTTTATTGAGTGGTAAATTCACTCTGCGAAAGTTTTGCTCTTATACAGTTCGTAAAACGGTATTATTTATATTGAAAACAAAAGATAAAAATCTATTGTGAGATTTTTGTTGTAGAAACTGAACTTGTCGACAAAACTTCTACCTAAACTTGGTTTTTCAACTTATTAATTTATGAAAGGCACAACTGAATTCTATTCTTGTTGTTTGCTTTTGGAGCTAAAAAATATTGTAAATATTAGAGCAAGCTTTATCACAGCCGATTTGTGTTTAATAAAAGAACGTAATATAAGAATAATTAAAATTCTTTATAATATACATATAATAATATACACAGTAATTTGTCACACAGAACGTAAGGAAAAATCATGAATGTGAACAACTAACGAAGAAAAACATGAAACTGATTGTTTGTGTAGGTATTTCAATTAAAATTTTCTATAGTAAAACAATTTCTGCTAGGATGTAAATAAAATAGAATGTTTGTCACAAAACGTCAAATTTAACATTAACAACACGCGACGTGAAACACTGTCCGGAATCTATTGGAAACTGCCAAACTGCGAGTGTCTGGTATCAAAAAGTTGTACATTTTGTTTGCTTGCACTGTTCGAAAATAACAGATTGAGCCAACACTGTTATTCGACTCGAAAAACGGAATATTTGCAATAGTCAACATAAAGAAGTTGTCAACCTTATCATGCCCTCGATGAATCAGAGGTTTAATGCAACATTACATAGCCAAGAAAGGAATGTAAACATTTTACCCTAACTTTAACTTATATTATAAATGGTGAGATTATCAACGGAAGACACCCGCAATCCGCATGCTTCTGTCATAAAACCCTATCCCCTGTCAATATTTCATTATAATCTTGTTCCTTACGATACTGCCTGCAGTATGAACACTATCTCTATTTCTCACATTTCTCACATTGAATTCGAGTTAGGCTTTTTTCGACTAAATGCGTTACCAATTATATGTGTTTTACCTTGTTAAGTTTTTTTTTCTGATAAATAATTAGGAATTACTATAAGTGCAAAATTTTTGATACTGCATTTTCTTCCATTTCTCTACGTTTTTTATTTTCTAATTCAACCCAATGCTAGCAAAATGCCTTACCTAAATGTCTTCGCAAAATTCTATCAGTGCCAATAGAAGGCAGTTTTATCACATATACGAGTAGTGATAATAATGGCAGCTTTTTTAAGTCGCCTTTATCTCTGTAATAATTATTTAAAGTTAAAAATCTCGAGAGCGCTTCGATAGTGTGGACCGGCGGTGGCAATATGACTCGATATAAACTCAAAGGGAGACAATGCGCCCGATTATTTACAAGACGATGAGGCAGCACATTTTTTTATTTCGTTTCGATTGAGACGAGCGGTCGAATATTTGATTCAGACGTTCCACAGCGTTTCTTACCATTTAAAGAACAAGCCCAACTCTTATTTATAGCGTTATATTTCGCCTTTACTGCCGTTTCATATAGTTTTATTTTTGCGAAAAACCAACTGCTTTTTCTCTTTGCAAGGATTAGAATTGGATTATAACTAAAGTTTGGTAGAGTTGTTTTTAATACACCTTTTAGATTCAACCTAGCATGGAATCACGTTGATAATAGCTTGAGTTTAAAATATTTGATTAGAACTTAATTTTTAATTAAAGCCCTTGATTACATATATGAAAATTGGATGTATACGTATATAAACCATACTTATTACGAAAGTTGACTATTTTTCCAAGCATACGTTTAATGAATTTCGTAACATAACAACAATGTTGATAAAGCCCATCTTTAATAACATTCTTGAAGTTTTTCATTATCTGAATTGGAAAACTTTTTGTATACAGGTACAACAAGAAGTATAGTTCGAAGCGAGGCTTTTCTCCACAAAAATATTTTGGAGAAAAAACGAAAAACTTACACGCGGCTCATTTTTCAGGCCTCAACCCAAACTTTGCCTAACACATTTTTTATATTCTTGGATGGCCGTTTATCTAATTGGCTGTTTAATGGGGCTACAGAGAGCAATTACGCATCTTAATAGAAAATTTTTGAGGGCCAATATTTGAACAAAATAAGTTTCGATAAATACCACAGGAGACTCTACAATTAAACTTGTTCCACATTCGTGCCTTACTTAACCGAATGTGTGTTTAAAATTGATATTTACATGTGGCCAGTAAACGTAGCAATCAGTAAAGTGACACAAAATCTCCGTTTTGTCGGCACCAGACCCTTGAGAACCAACTTGCGAATAACTTGTACCCCCGTCGCGAAGTCGGACGATGAAAATGTCATCCACGGAAACTCAATTGCATAAAACTTACTTATTCATTGAATTCGCAACAGGACTTCAGTTGCGATTGATTGCTGAAACGCTTGTGGAATTTTTATGCGCTTCTTTTGTGTCTGACTTATGCGATTTTTTTTACTTTTATCCAGTAGAGCAGTACGCTTTTGGTTTGAATTGACTAAAATTATATGCTTCTATATCTCTATCACAAGCTTCGTTACATGAATCAATGTGTGTATAGAAAGATGAATTGACTGAGGGAAATAAACCATTTCTATATCGTGCATCATAATTTATATTTTGACTGTTATTGTTAAACATTTTGAGATTATGGTTGCCCTACAAAATACCTATACAGTATACACCCAATTAACCAACTTTCATCATTTTTCATATTATATAAAGGCACTAATAACTTACATTTTAACTGAATTCCAAATTAGTAAAATTCAATTAAAATGTGGGCTTTTATTAAAATATTTAATCTTCTCAACAGGCATATTCTTGGTAACAGCAACATCGCTATATTTGTTTATTTGCATTATTAACGATGTGAATGTGTTTGTCGCTCACGGCGGTAATCGTTTATTTTAATAGGCTATTCAGATAATAATGAGCCCTATAAGTCAGTCAATCTTCATTTAAGTGACGTGTCAAGTTTCACATAAAGTTTTGTCATTGCCGCGGTGGACTTTTGTAGGGCTGCCAATATCGAATAAGCGTAATATTAAGTTAAATTCTTACGCTAGCTATAAAAATTGTTATATATTGTGTTTTAATATGACCGGTTCTGTATATTTTTCCAATGTTTATAATTGACGTTGCCACAGACGTGACAAAACGGAAGACATTTAGTACGAACGCAGATCCTGTCAGCAAACGTCTAGACAAACAAACAACTGGACAAACATCAGTAAGAAAGACAGTATACACTTAACATTTAAGAAAGTTAAATAGAAAATTAAATAATGGTTTCTTAGATTTACGCGAATGTTATGTCCGCCCCGTGACCACGAAAGCTGTAAAGTAATCGAAACGTCGCGTCGGGAAGTTAAAAAATGTAAAAATTAAACCAAATCGCGATAAAATCCGTATAAAATAGTTTTTATTTCAATAGAAAATTAAATATTAAACATTACTACTCCATACTTCGAATTGGTTTTCTATCATAAATTATCCCCAATTTTGGAACCACATATAAACCCTGCGTCCAAAGACAATCGGCATTAAAACATTTTTTTTTTTCGCCTGTGTTTTGTTCTGTAAGGGAATTGTCTATATCGCTGTTAAGTGTTGTGTTTTAGTCTGTGGGGGGAAGGTGGTAAAAGCATGACTGCCTCGGTGGTACAGTTGTACTAAGGTATGATTGTAAAGCTGAGGTCTCGAGTTCGAGTCCCGGGTCGGGCAAAGTGATATTGGATTTTTCTATTCATTATCAGCCGGAGTCATGAATTTGTGCCCTATATGCCGATAGTCTCGCCTATCAATACGTGGGACGGAAAATACAAGGCGAAACGTGGGTGTCCTGGTTGCACCTCTGCCTACCCCTTCTGGGAAAATGGGGTGAGTTTATGTATAAGCATGTCATCCCATAAATAATGACAGCCATATTGAATCAGCGGCCGTACGAGGCGGGTGGTATGTCGAGTGCGGATCTTTACGGCGCGATCACAATTAACATCACTCTTTCTGTCGCCCCTCACGTTGGTACCACTACACACTACACGGTGAGCGATCTGTACTAGTTCATAACTCCATACTGATGGATTACTCTTTAGAACACAACAATGGGTTTTAAGCAAAGTCCCGTGTTCTAAGGGCGATTAGGGGCTGATACAGTACCT
Source organism: Deilephila elpenor (assembly GCA_949752805.1). NCBI lineage: Eukaryota > Metazoa > Arthropoda > Insecta > Lepidoptera > Sphingidae > Deilephila > Deilephila elpenor. The sequence continues at coordinate 7,315,412 of OX457105.1, read as the reverse complement.
TAAAAAGTCCGCGTATTAACAAATACAGTCGACATTAAAACAAAACCCATAACATCACTATTTATTGACAGCCCTATTGAATCAGCAGCCGTACAAGGCGGGTGGTATGTCAAGCGCGGATCTTTACGGCGCGATCACAATATCACTCTTTCTGTGGCCCCTCTCGGTGGTACCACTACACAACGCGGTGAGCGAACGGTATTAGTTCATATAGATCGATAAGAACACAACAATGGGTTTTTTATCAAGTAGCGTGGCCTGGCTTTGATCGACTGGAACTACATATTACCTTTGTATAACTTTCCTGTCTTTCTCTTTGCCCGATACGCGCTAGTTAAAATGCTTGAATATTTTTAAGCAATATATTTTTACAATTTTCCCTCGTGGTGTGATTTTTTCTCCCGATATTACCGAAAATTAATACTGCCAATGTTCTTAGTTTACTAGGTGAATTACTTGAACGAATTTACTTTGTGTCATTTAAAGAAAAACTGAAGAAATCCATGAGTAACCTGTTCTTAGTCGGCACCCTTATTTCGTTGACAAAGCAGTACTTCCAAACAACTTCAAATTTATGTATAAAACCACATTGAATTAACGGCCTATTTAGATACCTCCTGCGAACTGCCACGAAACAAATCAAGACCGTCTGAGCCAGTGTAGTATCAAACTGAGAGCCACTGCTATCATAGTCTTTGTATTTCAGGGGTACTTCCGCAGAGTAAATCAAGACTTCCTAAACTTATAAAAGCTTTATAAAAATAGTTCTGTATGTATTTCAGGGTGCCTCGGCGCGTTATCTGCAGGGGTGGCGCTAGCACTGTCGCCAGTAACAGTCGCTCTGTGTGTGCGCAAGTCAACGCGAGTGACGGCCGTCGTGGGCGGACTGGTGGCGGCCCTCGGGTGCCTCTTCACTTCCTTCGCGACGCAGTTCCACCAGCTATTCTTCAGTTATGGTACGTCGTACCTATTTTTATTTATATAAGATAAGGCAAGGAACCAGATGACCGGTTGATGCTATGTACAGTTCATAAATCATGTATCAACAAAAGCCGAAGAAACGATGTGATGATATTCAGTTTCAAGCGCGGACAGGAAGGCGATGGAAATTGATGAGGATATAAACAGTTCGGAAAATTATTTCCCCGTCTCGGGTATCGATACACAATTCCTTAAAAAAGCATACATCGAAATTCAAAATTAAATACATAAACACTTCAAAAAATAAAATGTATTCCTTATTGAAAAATAAGTCATAAATATACATGCGTCCAATTGTTCTCCACGGCGAAAACAAGTCGAAAACAATATACGACTCGTTCTTCCAATAAACTGCAAATGGCTACCATACGCGAAATATCCACGCCGAATTATATTAACATAATGTAAACACTCGGGACATAATGCACCAAACTCGGCGCACGTGCCCGCTGACAACTCAATTTATATCGAGATTCATATCCGAGGCTTGTTTCTGCACATCAAAGGTAAACATTAATTGCCCAAGCACCCCCCAAAGGGTTACCAAACTTCCATTTACGCAAACATCTGAGTTGTACAAGTTGGAAAGCCCAGATACAAGTACCGAGAATGAAATGCGTTTACTGCCTTATAAAACTTCGCTCCTGTATTAAACAAATAAAAATTATTATAAATTTTGCATTTCAGTGACGTCTCGGTGGTATAAATAACATTAACTTAATTATACGATTATAATCACACTGCCTAAAAGGTATGCTAAAGTAATTAACGCTTGCCCACTTTAGATAAATTACATAAATTAGTACATACACTTGTTCAGTATTTGTTCTAAAGCAGGTTTTAATGAACATACATTGTTAATCATTACTGTGAACAAAATATTCGTGACTCTTAATATGGAATACTAAAAAGGGGATGAAAAAGGAGCTATGATTATACTTAGTTCATGCTTAGTATCCTGAGATATAAGTCTCATTATGTCCCATTATGTCCAGTAATTACTCTGGCTACAATATCTTTCAAACCGGAGCACAAAAGTGCATTTAAACTGCTGTTTGGCGGGAGACATAGACATATACTCTAGCTTTTCATTAATTATTATAACCGTAAAACGAATTTATTTATTTTTCTCCTTAAATAGTAAGTTAACTATTTCGTTTAACATATTGTTTAAATATATGCATCATGAATAAAAGTATAAAAATCGTACGCAGCTGAATAAGAAAATCGTTGATCTACTTTGTAACGTAAATTTCTCCAGGATGTGAAAATGTCTTGTATACCATACATATGCAACAATGCACTGGAGTTTACCGCCAAACAAACTTCGCAACGCATAAACGCACGGGGCAAGCTCTTCTTCAACCATGCAAAGATACTTTGGTGCCGTAGAAAGCACTATTAGCATATAAATTAGGACGGTGTTTGCAACATCGGGAAACTGCTGTGTAAATTGCCTCGACTCCCTATACTTCTGTATGTAATGGTGTGTATTGAAGCAATGACCGGGAGATAAACTTTGACCAAAACACGTTCTATTTTTATAAAAGCTCACAAATAAACTAACAGATTGTTTATGGAAATTATAATTATCTTACCAAAACAAAATCGAATTTTTGTATTTTGAACTGTAGAGCACCAGTGGTCGTCAAGCCACATACATCATAGAAAAATCCACTTTTATAGTAGTAAGGACACTAAATATAAATAAAATGTACCATTTTCTTGCAGCACGTTAATATAGCTTTAATACTCAAGCCTTTTTGAGCGTAAACCCATTACGTTCTACAAATGTGCGGTGAGACTTACACGCGTTTAACTCGTACTTACCTATGATTATCTACGTATAGCATTAGCAAAGTAAGTTTTATACAGATGTGTATTTCTGTAACAATTGAGAACACAAATCAATGTAATTTCTTCCTTGATATTTAAATTCCTTTGTTTATATCGTTTCTGCTTTTCTTTCTGGCACTATCCCAGCCGATGCCAAGATCCGCATTCGCCTTAATGTCCTCAACTCCGTACGACATCCCACGTCCTAAGTTGTGAGAGCATTGACACTGATACCGTTCCTGACGTCATGCCAACGATTTTTAAGCTGACCTCGGGCCCTGGCCCAGTTTCGTTCAGATCCAGACATAATATGTTACCGACGTATCCCTGTGGTTTCTTCAATACGAGCCCAAACTATTGTACTTCAAGAGACATACTAAATACATAATTTGTCATATTTATTTGACAACAATGTCAATTTATACAGAAACATCCACCCGTTTATCAAATACTAGTTGTGTGGTAATATTTTCAAAGCACACGATATATTAGCGATTCAATGTCTTACCATATAAAGCTGGGCAATCGACGCATTAGAATCGAAATAAGCGACATCCTCGCCGCAATCCGATGCAGCTTTATCTCGCAAAGACTGGTGCTGAATAAACATGATTGCAATGTCTAATACCCGCCCAGTATCGCACGTTTAATGCAATGAAAACAGTCCGATATTGGCTCTACAATTTTCTTTCCATGCTGATTGTACGAAGCATAATGACTTTTTAATGAAACTGTTTTAAAATATATTTAATTTTGAATGTAATTACTTAGTCTTAGCAATGCTGAATATTTATGTATTGAGTAGATATTTAAAAAAAATGTCTATGAATAAAATATTCTTTTAAATGAATTTCCCAGAAAATCTTGTGCGATATTTGAATAACGGCAACTCGTTGCCGCTTATTAAAGTAATGGTCTTCCATTTATCGAGTGTGAAATCAGAGTCACCGCAATGAATTTTGATAAGTGGCCGCATCCTGAACAGTGAACACTGACGTTCGAGTCCATTGTGTGCACAACACTGTATTCAGAGTCGATTACCTTTCACATATTTTGCATCATTTTACGATTCAGTATGTGTAATTTATCACGAGCTATGTGAAATAATTAGTTTGAGTCCCAATATCGCATTCAAGTAAGTTCAAGCCCAAAAAAGAACAATAATATTAGTTACTGACAAACCTACATATGCATAATATTTTTTTGTGAAAACAAGATTAACAAGATTCTACAAGATTATTAAATTATGGTTAATATTTACATTTGAATATTTTTTTTTCGTTGTTTCGTCTCCTGAACTAAGAGGGCACGCTATAAATAAATAAAGAAGCAACCATACTGATAAGTAATTGACACTTTACCAGGAACGGTGGTAGGAGTGGGCGTAGGGCTAACAAGGGACTGTTCGACATTGATGGTGGCTCAGTACTTCAAGCGGCGGCGGGAACTCGTCGAGATATTCATCGTGAGCGGCAGTGGGCTAGGCATTGCGGTCATGTCCACTTTCATCAAAGGTGCTATAAGGTAAAAAAAAGTATTTCGAGATATAATCAATGCGACGATGGTAAGGTTTATATTAAATTTATTTATTATGCTCAAATTCGTAAGCAATTGGATAGTAATTACTAATTACGAACACGAGTATTTTAAAGTTTTACATCGGCTATTTTTTTACACCCATAACAAAGTTTGAGCATAGTGATTTATTCGTCAAATATACGTTTACCCTTTACCTTTCACACAATACCTACATACTCGTATGTCTTGTGTGGATTAATATGTAAATAAATTATAATTTCAGAGCAATCGGTTGGCGTCTAGGACTGCAGGCTGTAACGGGAGTAGTATTCTTAACATTCATATTAGGCACGTTTTACCGATCTGCATCATTGTACCACCCACAACGTCGAGCTATACTGCACCTTAAGAACCAGAACAAAATCAAGCGAAAAATGAAGGACCGAAACAAAACCGACGACAGACAACCCTTCTTTGATTTCTCCACTTTGAAATCAAAAACAGTTAGGATACTGCTAATGTCCACCGGAATATCAGCTTTTGGGATAAACACGCCTATATTTTATCTAGCTTATCATGCTGAGGAAGAAGGTAAGTATATTTCAGAACCAAGTTTTTATCTATTGGTAATAGCAATCCTAATTTTAAATTTTGATGTGGCTTTATTTCCAACTGTCCTGGATATTGTAATTAATGAATAAGGAGTGTTATGGTTTTCCCAACGCAGGCATACCTTAAATAAAGATACATTTGCAATAAAATATTAACGTTACATTTTATGGGCTACACGCGTGATCTACACAACTCCAAATATTAAGTATGCCTTTATGTTTGGCAACGCCCCACAAGTTAATTATGGCTGTTGTTTAATATAGGTAATGTGTATTGTTGTTAGGTCTGGGTGACACCGCAGAATTACTGCAAGCGTATCTGGGCCTTGCTTGGGCGGTGGGATGTGCGGCATTCGGCCTGCTAGTCCGACAAAACTCGGCCGAGTGTAGGATCGCACGACAGTATCTCACTCAAGCTGCGGTGTTTGTGTGCGGTCTGGCCACGATGGCTCTGACCGCAGTTGAGGGCTCCTACAGAGGATATGTTATGTTTGCTTGGATTTATGGTAAGTAGCTTTTATTTTTATTAATGTGGTAAATAGTTTAAGACTTTCACAATTAAATAAATTAGTAACTTACCAACCTACTCTACTAAATTTGTTGTCTTGATTCTTTTGTGCTTTGAAAGGGAAATAAAAATATTAGATTCTGTAAACAAAATCAACCTAAATATTGAGAGGTTAATAATTAACACATTTAAAATACCCGCGATAAATTCTAAAACGCGGTCAATCAACTTACATTGAGGTAATAAAAGTTCGAAACGTGCACGAAGGCGTGATGTCTAAGAATTTACGTGTATGTTGCAATTATATAATCCAGTTTACAAATTTCAAGACGCTCACATCAAAGTCGTGACTAGATCCACAACCTCTGGTAATTAATTGCGAAATTAAAGGCATTTAAAGCGCAACATTTAAAAGTAAATTAGGGCAATTGAATCATTTCCAGTTTTAACAAAATATTTATTGATCCTTTATAATAACCATACCTACCTTAAATAAATTATTATGCGACATGCCTTCTACCGATGACCATATAGAAATACTAATCCCTGCGATATCTATATAATCTATCTATAATATATATATCTGCGATATAATCCCCTCCTAATAACTAATAAACAAGTGAAGGACATGAAATAGGAATTGTTATGTTTAACATATATCGTATTTACAGCATTTACTAGAATGAAAAGCCTGTAAGCACGACCTTGTTGTCTAGCAATAATGTATTCTATTGTTCTAGGTATATTCTGCGGAGGGTATCACTATTCCTTAAAAATGTATACGTATGAGCGTGTAAGGTCTAGGAATTTTGCACGCACGTGGGGTTTCGTGCAATGTTCTCAAGCAGTACCGATCGCTATCGGAGTACCTCTATCAGGTAAAAATATATTAAATTTTGGCTGAATTTACTCACATATTATTATGATTATGATATTATCAAACTGTTTATTGCATCGGAAAATCCAAGAACAGGGTTTAATCAGCAGAATCCACACAAAATGTTCATTATTCGCTCGTACGACATTATCTTTTATGTAACTTATCCTGTTTTGTTTTGTTCTGTTGACTACAGTCAAATGTACAACAATGTAGGTTAAATGTTGATTAAATATTGTTTATATGTTCCCAGGTTACATAAATGTTGGTTGTGGTGGAAAGGCAGGATACTACTTCAGCTCAACATGCTCACTCATCGGTTCCCTCTCACTTTTCTGCATTGATTTACATCGACGTAGCGTCTCACAAAAACACACCAAGTAGGAACTTACTACAAATTATAGTGTCATTATATTATCTTTCGTCAATAACATTGGAATTTCAGATATTCCAATTCACAACACAACTAAATTTCATATGCTGTAATTTATGCCCGGCATTGCCATAGACTGTCCTCTTTTCACATCTTGAGAGGGAAATACGCTCAACCTGTAAACTCGACACTGCGTACGCTTTCAAGGATACAAGCGTATGATCATTACTTAGACCCTCAGCAATTTTGATCCCTCATAATGTTGCTTAAGAACAGGCAAATCTTTAAAAATGTTTAATGGTTTCTTAGATTTACGCGAATGTTACACATTGAAATAAAACTATTTTAACTATTTTATACAGTCCGCCCCGTGACCACGAAAGCTGTAAAGTAATCGAAACGTCGGGAAGTTAAAATAATGTAAAAATTAAACCAAATCGCGATAAAATCCGTATAAAATAGTTTTATTTCAATGTTTAAAAATGTTACCAGCCATAGTACCATGGTACCACTTACATACATAAATAAACCCACGCCTTTTTCCCAGACGGGGTAGGCAGAGGTGCTACCAGGACACCCACATTTCGCCTTGTATCTTCCGTCCCTCGATGTGATAGGAGGCGAGCATATGGCCATATCGGGCACAAACTCCTGACTCCGGGATGATACTAGAAAAATCAAATATCACTTTGCCCGACCCGGGATTCGAACCCGAGACCTCAGCGTGGCAATCATACAGTAGTAGTGCGCCACCGAGCCAGACACTAAGTAAATATCCTTTTCCAGAGAAAACGGTGGCACGGCGTCGTGCGACCCCGCGTGCGGTCCGACGCGCCGCAGCCACAGTCGCGAGCGAGATGCTCGGACAGCCGTCGGCGCCGCCACTGCATTAGGTTCATTTCTATCTTAAATTTTATTCTTTTTAGTGTAATTAGGTAAGTTCGTTACCTACATTTGCAAGTCTAAATGTGTTACTATTACCATAATATTCCAAGGTATTGTAATTTAGAAAACATTATGCATTATTCAATCAGTTCTTTAGAATAATAAGCGATTATGATTGGTGAAAAATGACTGTCTCAACAATACGAATTTGCCTGTTGTTTTCGAAAAACAGCAGATCATTAATTTCAGTTAAAGCATCTACCAATAGCTTGTGACCTACTTGCAATTTTAATAATTCATTTCTCTGTCACGGTTCTCGTTGGTGCCGAGATGATTGGATGTCTCCCGTAAATAACGTACCCACCAAATATTCGTAGTTCTAGGAGCAGAGTTAGTAGCGCCGGACAGGGCCGGTCGCGACCTGCTGCTGGACAGCATCGGCCCCGGCAGCCTGGGCTCTCCGCCACACAACGTGCCGCCGGAACTCACGTGCATCAGCGAAGAAGGCGGGCTTGACCTAGACCTGGACCTCGACATACCCGAACACCTGCTCGAGGACCTGGACTGCGGGGGTGACTGTATCACTAGTTGTAACAAGGTGAGAATTGAGCTCGGGAATTACTGTGCCCCTAGCCGGAACATTTTTAAGTATCGTATAGTAATTCTCGTATAGTAAAGTAAACGTTTCCCGCTGTGAAATTTTAGTTCCAAATACGCTCACAATGGCGCTGTTTAAATTCCCATACAAAATTTTACTATTACTATTCTATTACGATACTGCAAAATGTTCCGGCTAGGGGTACTGATTTTGTTACTATACCCTATCTAAACTAAGAAGTTCCATTTGACATTGGGAAATAGGGATGATGTCAAATAAATCGGTTCTTACAATATCCGATTATATAGAGATATCGATGATATTTGTTTGTATTTTTTAATCGATTACAGTTTATATTTTCAGTTTACATCATTTCGTTTATTTCTTCATGAACATTTTTATTCTAATGAGACATCAACAATAGCATAAGTCACTTTACTATTTAGGAACAAAAGGAGTGATTTATCTATTACTAGCGGCCCGGCCCGGCTTCACCCGGGTGCAAACACTTTTTGAGTCCAGTCCACATCACGCACATGCTTATGAACACATGATATATACATACAATACAATACATATACTCCAAAGTGAGGAACCTCCTCACTATGTGTGCCGTATCCTACAATACTGCCTTCATTTCCATTGTAATATCCAAATCTATTATTTAATAATAAATTAATTTATATTAATATTATTATTTCATTATTTATTGATGTATGTTCGTTGACAGCATACCTATTATTAGCTGCAAGTTTAGTATTAAAAAAAATTAAAACACAACTGTTTTATGTCTGCTCGATTGTTTAAATATTTTTACCGATTATGCGTATACAAATGCGTTTGAATAGTCTCGACTCTACCGGTAAAAGACCTAACGAGGTGACTTTGTAATGACGTCTAAAAAAAAAATATGTTGTTTAAAATGGTTATTTTGCTTTATTTAAAGGATTCTAGTTTAAATTTAGTGATTATGGATTGTAAGTCTAGTGATAAAATAATAATGGCTTCATAATTCCATGGATTTACGGAAAGTGTTATTGAAATTGTGTGGGTTACGTCTGCACAAAGTTATTTACGTTAAAAGTATGAAACGTCAAATGGAACTTCTTAGTTTAGATAGACTTTAATAGTAAAGGTGTATGTAGAAAAGTAAAAATGTCGGGTTCCTTGATGTAGAATAGAGCAGTGAAAAATGTCATGGCACAGCCCACATGCTATGTGTAATTAAATTTCACAGCCTCCGTGGCACAGTTGGTTAGACGCCGGCTGTGAAACGAGAGGACACGAGTTCGGTCCTCGCGCGGAGACAAATGTTTGTGTGAACCGCAAATATTTGTTTCGAGTCTGGGTGTTTGCGACACCGAAAAGTCTCTCGTAGTTCCTGATACCCACGATTCAAGACTCGATCTTAGTGTGGGGTCAGGGCTATATATGTGACATTTAGGTGTATTTATTATTTATTTATAAAATTTAGTTGAATTATTGTCTAACCTCTCGGCTCTTAGTAGGTACTCAATCTTTCAGATAATAAGAACTTAAGAAACTTCATTTACAGGTGGAGAACTATTTAATGCTGAGTGAATATGAAAACAACTTGATTGCTGAGCTGCCAAACTTGAACGAGCATCGCGGCCGACGGTGGTCGATCGTGGTGGCAAACTCCTCGCCACAACCATCAACCGTTCAAGAACAGCCCAGCTCGCCGGAGATTCACTCGAAAAACTCTATCAAATGGAAGAAAAAGTGCCATAATACTAATAATAGACTGATAACAGTGATCAATGAGGCATCCTTATAAACTTCTAGTGAAATAACAGAAGACAATAAATAGAAAATAAACTAGTGTATGACCTATTTAACCTCATTAATTTATTTGATGTGTGTGAATAGCATTTGTGTAATTGTTCAACATAATTTATTAAATCATTATTATAAAAAGGTTGTTTTATTATAGTCTGTGAAATAAAACAAAATTTAAAATGTAGTTAAATATAATATTATTGACATTTTGTTGTTTACAATAAAACTAATAAATACTGCACCGATATACAAAAGGAACACAATAATTAATTAATATTACCGTTGTGGAACTACAATATCCTCTAAGAATTGGGCGAAACAGCGCATTGCCTGCAATAGAGCAGCGAGGAGTATAGATAATGATAAGCTGAGCAGCTTTTGGTTCTCGGTGTTCGCGATTTCATTCCTCTCAACAGGTATAAGACTCTTGGTGGCTTCTACACAAGGTATACCGGAATAATCACAATCAACGTTACATTCATTTGTACCTACAACAACTACATCGTCGCTGTCTGATTCACACATGTTTTCGACATCACATGTCAGATCTATCACAATAAAATCTGGAATTTTACTCTCAATACGTGCATTGTCTGTATTATGCAAATACAGCATATTTGTATCGTTATCCATAGTAACACTTACATTGCTAAAATCGTTAGAACAATCTGGAATCAGGAAGTCGGTTGCATCACTTTCCACAGTAACACTTACATTACTAAAGTCGGTCGAACAACATGGAATCTCATACAGTTGCTCAGCACGTTGAGATTCAATGGATAGGCACTTTCTCGTTACTTCACAATTATCGTCTAAAGGTAAGCTAACGATATCATCTATATTAATATTATTATTCTTAATACTTAAATTTACTTTTAGAGAGTCATCGTTTTCTTCGGACGACATACCACTATCATTATCTTCTACGACGTCTTCTTCTTGTCGTCCTTCGTCACATTCGATTTCTTGATTAACAACTACATTTAAATTCGTATTACCGAAGCTACCATAAGAAGGCGAGTTTGGCGCTTGGTTCGTTGTATCTGGCGGCGTGCCCGTATCGGGCACGGCCTCGGGTCAAGACATTTTTGTACAGCTGATACTACCCTTTATGACGATTGAACTAGAGATTGAGTTTTGGGCCCTGAACAAACTATCCACGTCTGATAGCGATCCATTGTTTAGAGAACATTCATCATCAAGCAGCATTTCCGATCTCAATCCCTGAAACAATAACGATTATTAAATAAAACTGACATTAAAAAAAGAGAAGTTATATAAAATACATTGAAAAATATAATTATGTGTATTTTACCTCAGCAAAATATTCATACTCTTTCTCAAAAGATAATATGAATATACAAAATATTGCTGCTAATATGTTACTACACAATGAAGTAACAACGAAACAGAAGTAAATTCCACTGGAACCACCTGAAAACAAAATATAATTGTCATGTAAAATTGCCAATATTATAACGTAGTTAAATTAAAATAGTTCACTACATATTTTTTAGGAATAATTATTACTATTCAATATAGCGGGTCCTCTTAGGACCAACTCCTAGAGGGTTGTGGTTGCATGCTCACGCGTATCCCACGACCCCTGTTTTAAAGGAGATAGCGGTATATCACGGGGTTTTAGTCGGTAGGACGTTCTAATTTGTATTAGAACGGTGAGCCCGACATACCTATATGGATCCGAAAAGGGATTTCCTCGTGTAAGAAAAAAAAAAAAAAAAGGAATAATAATTACCTACAAGTTAGATAAGTAAACAGAAACGTAATTTAAAACACAAATCATCAGACTGTTGAATCCTTGCCAAGGTTGTCATGGACAATGGATATGGCGGCAGAGGTTTGTAGTATATCCCTATTTTTCGAACTTGGAAAATTGGATGACCACTTAAGTACAAACAATGAGTTAATAGGTAGATAAACAGTGGATTAAAGTACATTTTTTGAATTTTTTGTCTTTATTTGGTAAAAAGCGCGTGGTGGCCGCGGTTCACGGTGGTCGCGGGTTCAAATCCCAGGGCACACCTCTGACTTTTCGGAGTTATGTGTGTATTGATAGTCAATCACCACGCACTTTAACGGTGAAGGAAAACATCGTGAGGAAACCTGCATACCGTAGCGATTTTAAAGAATTTCTACGGTATGTAATTCTATATGGCCTAACCACTCTCAATCGATTCTCTCGATTGTAGAGTAGGCCCGTGTCCTGCAGTGGGACGTATATGGGCTGATATGGATAGATTTGGTGGCAGATTTTGAATTGTTGATTAAAATATTGTTTGTATGAGATGAAATTATTTTATTTTATTGCGGTGAATGGCGAGACGAGCATGCCGTCCGCCTGATGGGAATCGATACGACTGCTCATGGACAGCAGCAAAACCAAACAACACTATGATTTACAAAGCAATGCTTGGCATTGCCCTGCGCTCGCCATCCTAAGACATAAGATGTAAAATCTCAATATTTCCAGTAGTTACTCTGGCTACAATGTCCTTCAAACCGGAACACACGAGCGCATTAACACTGCTGTTTGGCGGCAGAAATAAACATTGCGGTGGTACCTACCCAGGCGACCTCTTACATATAAGAGACCTACCAACAGTCAAGTAATTAAAATTACTTTGGTTGTAATTAATTAGGTTGTCGTTCAACCGCCAAGAAAGTTTATGTCTAGGAGTGAGTTCACGCAAAATCTGTTGTGTACGTTTTCGCACGAGCTTGTGCCGAATCTGATTTGCACTAATTACATTTATTGCACATATTTTTTACTGGTGGTAGGTCTCTCGATATGTGAGGCCGCCTGGGTACCACTGCATGTCTATTTCTCCCGCTAAACAGCTCTGTAAATGCACTGTTGTGTTCCGGTTTGAAGGATAGCCAGATATATCTCGGGATGGCGAGCGCAGTGGAATGACAAGTATTGCTTTGTAATTCATGATGTTTTTTGGTTTTGCTACTGTCCATGAGAGGTCTTAACGCTTACCATCAGACAAATAACACGCTCGTTTCGCCTTTCATTGAAAAAAAAACATATTCGTGTTTTTTTATTTTGTTACGTAATCTTTAAGATATAAAGTGAACTATAAAAGTTCTCGCATCGGAACTTCATTGTTTAGATACATGTAGATCAATATGCAGAGATATTTTAATATTTCTTAAATTTACTCTCTTCGTACTGTTAGTTAAAATCACAATTTTAACAATTTGGAAGTAGTAGTAAACTAAAATACGCCATATAAACATACAATCGCAGATGAATTGTTAAATATATTTTTTCTAATATATGAAATAAAATATGACATATGTGTTTCGTAAACACTTACCCAGTGGTAAAAAAGTTGTGACGGTCCCAAATATTGCCATTATAATTAAAATTAGGAAGCTCACATTGGCCAGGCATTGCCGAAGCACTAATAAATGTTTGTCATAGAATAGTGTCGATATATACGTTGTTATGATGCACTGGAATCAAAATTATTAACAATTGAACACATAAATGTGAAATATGGATAAAACTTCTCTATGAATGTTAGTATTTTAGAAAAAAATCATGCAAGTTCAACAAATTTTTTTTAAATTATGGCTCTATCATTACCAAATAAAATCACAGCAAAAAATAACCACAAGTACATTACATTATGATTAAATAAAATCAATTTGTAAAAAATCAAACACAGCTAAAACATTAACAAATTGCAAGAGTTTACAGCTAGGATTGCTAGGATTTTTTTATTACTATTAAACATTAATTAATGAAGAAGTGATACAAACATGTGACCTTTATCCTATTATTGGATCTTTAATATTTAATTTTGTTTTTGGCTTAAAAATATTTTTGGGTATTTTAAAAATATCGGCCTGAAAATCATTATAGCTGATTGGATAAAAGCTTTAAATATTAATTAATTAGGAAAATACTATGTGGTTTTCATTGTGTTTAATTTTTACTGACAATATAATAATTATTAATTTTTAAAAATGATCATATCATACCTGCATCCATATATATAAAGTACCAAATCCACATACAAAAATATTTAATGCTGTTAGGCAATTATTATTTACCTGCAAACAGTTATGTAAATTGTTACATGAAAATGGTTCATATTATTATATATACACCTTATACTGACAGACTTAGTAGTAAATATCCTATACAGTATGTATACATATTACTTCCTCATGAAATGATATCTTAGAGAAATACACATGCTGATAGAAATATGATAGTTACTCACTCCTAGAGACCTATCAACATATCAAAACGGAGACTCAGATTACAACTACTATTGAAAGGGTTATTGATTAAATGGCCTGAAGCTCTTTATAAAAGACAATAATAAGAAAATAAATTTAGACAATATTCATTAAATTGTTTGACTTGCTTGTATTATACAAACAACTGTTAATTTAATATGTATATATTTTTTTTTTACACTGTCACTTAAATGTAGTGGAAATATTGTTCAATGCATTAATGGATATATCTCTATATTTTCTCCCATTTTGTAAGTAATTTATACCCTTAGTATGTAATAAAGTATGATTTAAACCCAATCATAGGTTTATTCTTAACCCTTAACTTGGCACCGTACATCCCACTGTACATACATTTTCAAAAATTATTACTCTTTGTTTATAGAATATTTTTTCTTCTCGTTTTTTGTGAATATATTGTTATATACAGTAGAATCACTAGACAATTATTTTGTCGAGACTGCACTGTAATATAAATGTCTAAATAAAAAAAACTAAAAGCCACGAGCTCATCCTCGCGACACCGTGATATTATTTTAGCTTTATTCAACTTTTTTCATCTAAACTTGACAATATGTTTTGTTTTTTATTATGTATAAAGCTTAAATTATTCAATAAATGCCTTTTAACGTAGCTAACTACAAACAAGCTCTTGTATTCGAATGAAATAAGTGTATGTACATCACAATGTACATTTCCAAGAACGCGATAAAGTACCAATGGTAAACTATGGTAACCACGCTGTACATTGCCAGGTTTATAGAATATTGGGTTTTGGTAAATTTGCGGGTATTCGTTTGTTAATTTGTGTGTGTTTCGTTTATTTGTGTTTGTTTTGACATTTATTTGTTATATCTTACCTATAGAACAAAAACTAACTAACTCGCATAACATAGTGGCATTAACTGTTGTGAAAATATCAGCACTGAGAATAACTCTACATCCGGTAGAGCACCTCTTATTTGCATACAATCTTCTCCATAACCTTTGATTTACTTTCATAGGCATATTAACTTTAACAAATTAATTTAAATTAAATAGTTTGACAGACTTTAATAAAGAATACAGTAGTGTCTCTATAAGTCTCTCACTAATCCCCCAACGCCGAACACGAGCAGATATTACATGATATTTATTTGGAACCCATACAATTTTTACAAAACACAACTGCTGAATAATCAGGCACTTTACCCAGCAATGCCAGTCGACAATAGGAACAACTTACCACTTCTAAGCCACAACATAACAGCTTATAAAAAAGTAGCCAAAAAAGTTAAGGCTATGAAATTTGTTCTAGATTATGAGATTCATCCAAAGCCGTACTTCGTCACACAGCTTGTTTTTAAGAAATGTAATATGCCTTTCATCAAACTCACATAAATACAAAACCATATTGTTTATATTACAGATTTCAATAGACTTTATCTCAGACACTGATCATAGAACAAATCTATAGATAGTGCATAAGCTAGGATGACCTACATCGTTGACAGGAGATGAAATAAAGAACTTCTTAGCCACTCTTATCATGGTGGGTATAGCGTAGATGCCTGTCTATCCTCATAATTGGGTAGAAGGATCAAGATACCTGCTAATTACAGACTTTATGCCTCATAACGAATATCGAGAAATATGTCAACATATACATATAGCTGGTACTAGCTTAGAAGACTCATACCACTGCTTCAAATTTTGTCTTTGATTAGAGTAAATACATTATTTGTTTTAATTGAACAAGTGGGAACCCATTTCCCGGAAGTTGGTGCCTAAACATAGCGTTGCAAGTGTTGCAAGAGAGATAGGACAACTGTCGTGTGTAAAAATGACAAATATTTTTGCATTTCGATGACCGGGATGCAAAAATATAATTATTTCCGAAAATTTCATACAAAGTAATTGAGGTTATCATTGTGTTTTGTCTTTTTTATTAAAATATATAGAATAAAATATTACAAATGTATTTCATTACGAAGCTGGCAATGTGCATCACAATGTACAAACAAAACTACATGAAGATTTCCGCGTACTTGGCAATGTACACTGTGATGTACATAGGTTTTCTCGTAACCTAGGATATCTAGATTTTTTATTTTATTTTTCCTATGCTATCTAACCCTAACCAAACTAATATTTGTCAAAATAATATATGTTTTCTTATTTTTCCGTTCTTGCCAAGTTAAGGGTTAATTTTAGCATTCAAAAACACAGAATAAACTTTTGATGATCATCATTGAAAAACAAATGTACACACATGAAGTTAGTCACAAAATTTATAAATAATTAAATATTCTATGACCCAGTATTTTTTCATGTTATTAAGTTCACACCACACACAATATAAACAATAATAATGTTGTTACTACTCAACTTCATTTTAAATATTTTAATATTACTTCAATTTTCAATGATATTTTAAAAGATATGATCTTTATTTTTATTCCATTGCTTCACATTCGAAAACCCTTACTCATTAAAGTAAGACAGTTTAATTTAGCAAAAAAATATTTTCTAAACTTGTGCAGTTTTCTTTTGATATCTTTCCTATTTAAAATATCATTGTTATAAAGTTGATTTTTTGTGTGACGATATTAATTTCTTGGTATGTAAAACTTACCTTAAATAAGAACAGAAAGAAGTAAACCAGGAAGCCCAGAGACAGGAATGAGGCTGAGAAGGAAGCAATCTTATTTGCAAAGGAAGTCACATTAGGGTTTGGTGTTAGTGAGCCGAGTATGTGTATCTGCTGGTATCTGTCGTATATGATTTTGCCAGCTGTAAAAAATGTTTCAAGCATTCCATTAGTGATGATATGTAGTTCACACATGTTGTAGATGACACTGAGAATTATACACATGAAATAAACATTGTTTAGTCCAAATGACAATACTATAGTATTATAAACTGACAAATAAGTCATAAAAATTATTGTTTATAAAAGTTTATAAGCTATATAAAAAATATTCTCTTCATTTTCAATATTACAATCTCAAAAGCCTATTGTTTCATGCAGAAATGTAGCTTTTATTAAAATTACAATCTTTAATATCTGTAAATCTGTAAACGAGAGCGGAACAACAAACCACTTGCTGGCATTTCGAAATTGAGTTTACATAACAAAACATAAATTCCTCTCACCTATTGCTCCGCTGGCAATGTACAAAAAAGCAAGGCCGGTGTCCAAGGAATTTGTCTCTTTGGCAACTTGGAAACAAAGACTGAAACAATGAAAACATATTTCAAACGCGGAAATCTATAAATATTATATGTACTATGAATGTGAAAGTATATATTATTGCATTGTAAAAATTAATGTTCTTAGATCCATTCCCTGTGGACTGTATAATTTTTAAAGCTATCATTGAAGATTAATGACACAATTTATTTCTTCCGCTTATTTTATTTGGGTTTAGAAAGCTAGTAACACCTAATTAACAAAAAAAAATAAACACTGGTTCGATGATCCCGTATTTATGTTATACTTACGACAAAATGTATGTTGAAGACAAAATAATTATACCGCACTTGAAAATCAACATATTTCAACAGATAAATAACATTACAAGGCTCAAATAAATGTTAATAACTCTGAAATTCAATAATATCGCCAAATGAAATCGTCTACACAAACCAGCTGTCGTTTGATTTGACATTTCGTGGGTTTTGAAATTTGACGTTCAGCAATAAATAATCGTAGTCCGTATGTTTCTTTTAACAACAGCTTTCTTCGTTTTATAAATAAATAACAAAATAAAATTATATTATGTTTAATATTATCTTCTTTTATTAATACTCTTACTATGGATTTTTGAATTGGCTTGCACAAAGTTGTAACCACATTACTGGGTAATTTACGAATAACTACTCATAACTACTGTAATGAAGAATGTTAACTAATTTTGATTATTAGCACTCCATATTCTCTGGCAAAAATAAAAAATACTAGTGAAAGAATTACTTCGATATGTCAATTAGTTTCCGATTTAGAAGTAAAACAAGTTGTAACCGTGCGACCCGGGCTGCCGGTTACGGTGTGACGTCATAGCACAACACGCTCACTGGCTCACTCAGTCCGCTCGTGGTCGCGCGCCCGTGCCGTTGAATTTATACCCACAGAGTACTATAATATTACGTTTATACCTAAAGACTTTTAACAATGTCCAATCCAAATACTAGGAAATCATGTGTTGTGCCTAAATGCACAAAAACAACTACCAATTCGCCAGAAAAGTTGTTTTTTATAGTACCAAAGGACGTTAAAATGCGAAAAAAATGGATAAAGGCTGTGCCTACCAATAGCTACAAAACTATAATACATACATATTTGTTGTCTTTAACTTACAAATTTAATGGTAGGTAGGTAGTTCTACTATTTGAGTTGCATTCTTCCATTACGACATTAGTTGGGTATTATATTTTGATAAAACAATTTAGAACAGATAAACTATTAAGCATAAGTAGTAGCACGGAAATTTCACTTACCGTTGCATTTTTATTCCTCGCATTTCGGCGGCAACGAAATCACTATTTGTTGATAAGTAATGCGCAACCATTAATCCATCTATTTTAGGTAGATTATCCGATTGCCCTTTTTCGAATCCTTCATCCATTTTATTAATCTAATAATATTTACTATTATTAAACTATTAACATAATACGCGAACGAAAACCAACAACAAAACACTGCGCAAGCTATTACAACTACTATAATCGCTGGCGATTTGATACGAAGAGAGTCGTGGCCCGTGCGGCGCGTTGTGAAATGACGTCACAAGCGAGCGCGTGACTGTAGCGGGACTCGATATTTTTAAAAACTTTGAATACCTATAAAATCAAAACTACTAGGTATTTTTGACTACAACAAAAACTAGTGTGTTTGTATACATAAAGGCTTTACTGAGACAACATTTCAAGCGATTTGGCATACCTAGTAACATTGTCCATTACTGTATGTAAGTATGAGTCGGCAACCCTTGACTTCCCAGCCGCGGCTTGGTGTCTAAAGACTACTTCACAGACTAAGGAGTAAAGACTACTTGCAACCGTATTCCTTAACAAGGAGCAAAATTGTATAAATAAAAAAATCGCTTCCGAGTTAAAAGTATTTTCTATTCACAAATACGATTGTGTTTCTTATTTATATAAAATTATGGATCCTTTTCCTATGCAGGTATTTTAATTTTTATAAATAGTGTTGCAAGTTCATCGCGCATCGACGTATAACGGCGCGGCGCGGTCTAAATTTGAAAATACTCGACCCGTTTTCCATGATAGATAACAATATAAATGGTATAAAATATAAATAAAAAAATTTGAAGTTCAAATTATTTTCAATTCAGAAATAAAATTGCGTTTCTTATTTTTATTAAGATATGGTTCGTTTACCTATGCGAGTATTTTTATATAGTGTTTCAACCTCTTCGTGCATTGACATGAATGACGGGTGTATACATGCAAGATGCATGCAAGTATTTTTTGCTTGCACTAGTGCGTCCTTCTTTGAAGTGAATACCTGGTTTCAAAACCTAGTATCGTAAATACGTCTCAGCTCTAGTCCGTCCCTTGTCACTTGTCAGCTGTCAATGTGATTTAAAAGTTGATCGCGCCATTAATTATATTTTGTAAAGTTATGTTTTTAATAAGTTAACCTAGCTTTAAATAAAATAGAAAACTGATGTCTTATGTAACCCTAGTTGCAGTATAGGTTTTGTTTCAACAAGCTGCCTGAAGATTCGACTATTGATAAATTGAATGAAAGACGTTACATACTACACGAAAGCAAGTCAATAAACAGAAAAGAACTACCAGCACCGATTGAAACAAATAACCAAAGAATATGTCTTCTTTGCAACCCATACATGCTCTAAGTTTAGGTAAATTTTTTTATGTGTATTACATAGAGAAAAAAAACTTTTAAATTCTTAAATCCCGTTTAAAGTTTAGCTGTAATATTATAAGATTATGAAATAAAAAGCTCAATTACTCATATTTGGGGCATTTCATATATAATTGTTAGTTACTACGAGTTTATTAATGTAGCATTCCTACTTTTGCCTAACCTTTTCCCATACTTACACTGGATTAGTGCATCAGGGCCAGTACATAAATATTTGACTGAAAAAAAGATAGTCTATTTGCCTAAATCCGAATTTCGGGGAATTTCGATAAATCAAAATCAAAAAAATATTTATTCAAATAGTCTTTTACGAGATCTTTTGAATCGTTAATTTCTGCTACCACCGCTTCAGAATGTGTTGTAGTAATCACTAAAGTCTCCTAAATACGTTTTATATTTTTTCTCCGTATTTTATGCTCCAACAACATTTATCTAACTACAATGCCGATTCGCTCACCCTCTATGGTTG
Source organism: Deilephila elpenor (assembly GCA_949752805.1). Lineage (NCBI taxonomy): Eukaryota > Metazoa > Arthropoda > Insecta > Lepidoptera > Sphingidae > Deilephila > Deilephila elpenor. The sequence goes on along the minus strand of OX457105.1, from coordinate 7,294,785 downwards.
ACTCAAATTCATTTAAAGGAATTAGTGATAACAATTAAATGATATTGGTATTCCTAGACATTCGGATTTAAGCAAATAGACCCTGTATATTTAATTTTAGATTTTAAAATCATAGTTGAATATTTGGTATTCAATGCATATTTTACCTATATAAAAGCTCTGGTACAGAGTACAGACTTAAATGTGTATACAACTTATAAATATTAATATAATTATATTTGGCATACAAAGCCAAGTCCTTATTTTCTACAATCTATCTATCTATCCAGCCACAGGAAGTCCACTGCTGCACATTTATATTAATTTTTGAAAATGTTGCCTTTTCAAGCTGAACATATTCACAAAGAAACTATAAAAAATGTCCATTGTATATTTATGTAAGGTTGGTTTATGTTTCATATTTTCACAAGATTAACACCTAAATTCCATCTATGAGGCTATCGGAAATATTAAAATCAGCCAAAAAACCACGTGTTTCAATTATTATTTTAATATTATATTTTTATCTAAATTGATTCAGCATTTTTTAGTCAGTATTCTGGCTTAGTAACATCCATATAAGTAAATATGAAATGTGTATATAATGAGTGACAGTAAATATTCTTTAAAAGTGAAATATATTAATCTAAAGGGAAAGAAAACAAAAAATATATCAAAATAAATGATTTTAATAATGTTTAACAATCTTTGAGTCTCTTTTTTTTTATTTATCATAAATAAAAACAATGTAATAGTAAGCTGTTGTTTCCTAGTTGAACATACATAGCTATTTGGTATTCCTGTGGATAAAGCAATATTATTCTTATTGACATTAGTGCCTTTAGTACAGAATAACTTTTATCCATATAATTGTCTATGTTTAGAGACTATCTTGCTCTCATATCTGCCTCAGAATCTACTGTAAGCTAGGACCAACAGTTGCACTTATGTTAACAATGCCTAGCATTTATGTTTAAATAGTCAATGATTTTTAGAAATAACTTTAAAATTGTCTTCACATTCAGTTATTTAGTTTTAATGCTGATGATTTATATCCAATGTGGATAATGTGAATGTTGTTAAAACCAATATGTGTGGTTCTTTTTTCAGATTCAGTACAACAACAGGCCTTTATCAAATATTTTAATTCATTGCCAGAGGTAAGTTACTCCTTTACTGTATTTTATTCTTATTTGAGTTGAGTTACAAGTGAAAAATGTATTATACAATATTATTAACTTTATTACATAATTTAATACAATTTTTATAAAATTATGACTAGTTTAACCTTCTAAGCCATTTCTACTTTAGATAAAAATAAGAACAAAATATAAACTAGCTACTTCCAAACCATGAAAATACTTTATCTTTTGCACTAACAAATTTATTTCCTACTGATTTCCAAAACCCTGTTTTTTCTGTTTCTGTTTCTGGTGGTGTATCAATAGGGCTGGTGTGTTGTGTTGTTGGTACTGTATCTAATATGATTTGGGGTTTTTCAGCTTTGTCTTCTGTTGCTGTACTTTTAAATACTGGCTCATTTACTGGGATAACTTCTAAGTGTTGTGTTTCTTGTAAATTAGTCCTTTCATTCTGGTTATTTGATGGTTCCCAAGCAGTTTGTACCTGCTGACCTAAATTTTCAGTTTTACCCAAATTTGATTGTTCCAAAGATTCAGTGTTCCTAAATGTATTGTAAGAACCAATTCTATCATCTCCAATATTCTCAACCTTATGTACAGGTACAGCTGGGTGCTCTAAATTTTCATTAAGATGTTCAAATTGTTGTTCTGTTTGTTGAGTGTCAAAAATAACTGGAGTTTTAAAGACATTTTCCGAATTAGTAATTGCTTCCTTATTCTGTGTCTCTAAATTTACAACACTCTGTTCAGTGTCATGTGTGTCAAATGTATCTAGTTGCTGAGTTAAGGTTTCAAATTGTTGTTCCATGTTCAATTCTTCTTTTCCATTTTGTTGTTCAAAGCCTTCAAATTGTTGGTCTGTGTTTTGTTGGTCAAAATTGTTGCTTTGTTGTTGAAAGCTTTGTAATTCTTGGCCAGTATGTTGTTGATAAAAGTTATCAATGTTTTCAAATTGTTGAGCATTTTGCATTTCAGATTGTTGATTATCAAAGTGATTATTTAGACCAAAAGTATCACTCCTAGCAGTTTCAAATTCCTGACTTGGTTTTGTGCCAGTAATTATATTTTCTTTTGGTTTTGGTTTTGTAATAATGATTACAGGAATAGTATAAGATCTAGTTTCTTTTGGATGTTGAGGTTGATCTTTGCTAGGTATAATACTTTCAGTGGAAGCATCTTGTTTAAAAATGTTTGTAATTTGTGGATGGGGAATGTTCTCTGGTTGAACGAAACTGTTAAATTGTTGCAAGTTTTCTTGATTCAATGTTTCACTTTTTTGGTGTGAGTTTTGCTGATCGAAATATTCACTTTGTTGTCCATATGATTGATCAAAATTGCTTTGCCCAATTTGAACTGTTGCTGTGTTTCCACTATATTGACCTATATTCTGATATTGTCTATCTGTAGTTTGTGAACTTTGTACAAAGTTGTTATTATTTAATATACCTGTGCTAGACCCATTTTGTAGACTTATTTCATGGGTTTGCTGCACAAAATCTTCATTTTTTTGTTTTTCTTCATTTTGTTGAATAAAGTCGTCACCATTTTGTAAATTTCTTTGTGTAGTAGGTTTACCAACAAAGCGAGTGCCATTTTCACCTTTGATAAGTTCTGGGTTTTGCTGACTATTAATATTATCTTTGTCATTAAAATTGTTTGTGATACCAGAAGCAGGTTTACCATTACCAAAAATTTGACTACCAGCTTCTATGTCAGCGGGGTTTTTATATTGTTTATGGTCTAAAGTTGTAACAAAATCTCCAGTTGTTGGTTTAGGTGCAGAAATATTCAATGCTTCTCCGCTCTCTTTCCGCACTTTAGACATATCAGCAGTATCTTCAGGACCAATATCACCGCGTCCCACATCTGAGGGCTGTAATTTTTTGTCTTGAAGTTGTTTGTAGTCTTTTGTAGTAGGTGATGAAGTAGAGGTTTCTTCTATTCTTATTGTAGATGAAGTTGATGATGTGACAGGTCTATCAGTAAGTACTGTTGGTACCCATGAATTGACTCCATTGCTTGTTGGTATATTAAAGTTATTCTCTGATATAGTGCCGGATTCTACAGAACTATTTTTTGAAGATATTGTTTGTTTCTCAATAGTATCAACTTTATTCCATAAGTTCCACAAAGTAGAACTATCTTGAGCAGTGCTTTGAGGGCTTGTGTCAGTGATGTGACCACGATTAAAAAAAGATTGGTCCCTATTGTTTTGTGAATGAGATTGGGAATATGACGATTCATGATTATTCCAGGCATTATATGTATGAGATTGTTGATTGAAAAAATTACTGTTTTGAGCTTGATCATTACTTTGCGGTTCATATGACATGGGCTTGAACCAGGGTTGGTTGAAATGAGCGTAACTAGATGGAAGACTATTGTCCTTATCAGACTTTTCCCAATATGGATTGTTTCTCTGAACTTGAACATTTTCATTCCAAGGATTTTGTACTGTTGGAATTGAATCTGTACCTGTAACTTTATGAGAATCTGATTCTTCATTCTTAAATGAACTTACTGTGGATTTGCCTTGTTCTGCATTATTTAATTTATCCCAATTGTTCTGGTTCTCTTGTCCAACACCGGTGTAACTGCCACTTTCCAATTGATCCCATGTGTTTTGTAATTGTTGTCCATCAACTAAATGGAGAAGTCAAAATTAATTTTATGTATTATTTTTTTTTACCGATCACCATATTAATGTGTGTTATCTGGTTTAATGTGCACCTATGCGTATTTATATGCGAAAATATAATTTAATGTGTAATTGTTCTAGCATACATTGTAAGTATTATGATTGTTATTATATTATTAATTTTATTAGACTTATTTTAAATATACTAGAGTATTTTAAATTATAAGTTGTTCAAATAAATATAACTAGAGTAATTTGGAATTATTAGACATCGATCATTCAAGATTGCACAGTATTATGAACCTGTTATTTAAAAGCTGGTGTTGAATAGATAAAACAAAGCGAATGTGCTACATAGGATGAAATGTAACATCCAGGAATTGATAGCACAAGTAGTCTGTTTCTAAGCAGGGTCAATTTTATTAGGCTATTGCTTAATCCACCTTCCATTTTTATTTATTAGTTTATACATAACATTAAATTAACGTTTCTGAAATAAGTTAATAGGTCGTTAGTAAGAAATAAAAGTTAATCAGTAAAATCTTATTAAAATCATGTTTACCAAAACCAAAGAAAGCACAAAGATCTCAGTGACGCCACTTACGCTGAGTTTGTTGTCCCAAATTGTCCCATTTACTTTGTGTCTGTTGGCCAACTTGTTCAAATTGATCCCAATGGGTTTGTGTTTGCTGTCCCAAATCTTCTACTTTGTCCCACTTGTTTTGTGACTGTTGTCCTAAATCCTCAATTTTATCGAAAGTATTTTGTGTTTGTTGTCCTAAATCTTCTATTTTATCGAATTTATTTTGAGTCTGTTGTCCAAAGTCCTCAATTTTATCGGATTTATTTTGTGTCTGTTGTCCAAGATCCTCAATTTTATCAAAACTATTTTGTGTTTGTTGACCTAACTCCTCTATTTTGTCCCATTTATTTTGAGTTTGCTGACCCAAATCTTCTACTTTATCCCAATGACTTTGCGACTGCTGTGCAACATCCTCCAGTTTGTCCCACTTGCTTTGTGTTTGTTGTCCAACATCTAGTTGGTCCCATTGACTTTGTGTCTGCTGTCCTAAATCTTCTAAATTTTGAGACTGCTGACTTAACGCTTCTTGGTCATAGTTATATTGGCTTTGCTGATAAGGGTTTTGTTCTTCAAACTGATTCGAATTATAAGAACGAGCAACCCGAATATGACCGTGATCGTCGCAATCTTCCAGAGTTAATACATTTTGATGAGCTTGTTGATAGTTCGAACCGTAACCATGCGAGCTCCACGCTCCCTGGTTGCTAGACCCTGATGTCAGTCTCTGTGACGCTTGTGCAGCATATCCAGTACTCGCAGGCTTAATAATGTAGGGATCTCCTTGCCTTTCCCAAGACTTATGATACGAATACGACGAATGATAACTTTTAGGTTTACTATTGACGCCTTCAATTTGATTAGTTGTATCTAGACCAGATCCGGAAGTGTGAGTCGCTTGTAAAGATGCAGCAGAATCTAAACTAGATGCCGAGCTTTGCTGAAAATTATTATTTGCTGAATGCTGTCTTGATTGACTTAACGACGCGGCATTGACGTTAGCGTCGTACCCGCTGTAAATATTTCTTGACTGAGAATGAGAACTTTGAGAACCTACACCAGTGGAATCATATTGCTGGCCTGTAGAGAGTGTCTGTGCATCTTCATATAATTCACTATTTTTAGGAAAGGGGTTAGCCGTAGGTACCGGAATTACAGGCAGTACAGTTACTGGTTTTGTGTCATGTTTTTCCCATTCTTTGTGGTAACTGTACGCTGACTCATAGTGCTTAGCTCCTGCAGGTCTAATGCTATTTTGGTTATTTTGACTGCTTATTAATTCAGCATCAGAATTCTGATTGATGGAATTGGATGCACTAACTGAGTTATGATTATATGCAGCGCTGTTTGTCGAATCATAAGTTTCCGTAGCAACAGGCACGATTACTCTAGTTCCAGGTCTAAGCACAACTTTAACAGGCATTCCAGAAACTACTCTATTTTGTGCATTAGATCCGTAAGACGCACTATGTAGGTTTGATCCACTTTGATCATATGCACTGTGACCGTATGCACTTTGGCCGTTATATCCTGATTGTGAATAATAACCCGTGGCGTCGTAGCCATCATAGCCATATTGATTCCCTGTGTGCAAGTTTGCTGCTTGCTGTGTGTTGCTTTCGACCCCATTTTGTCCAGAGTATTGATAACCATTGTAACCATTATATCCATTGTGCAGTCTCGAATTTTGATCACGCCTGTAGGCTGCGTTATTCAAAGCAGAAGATTGCGCGTTGTAAGCCGACTGGGAAGATTGCGCGTTGTAAGCAGCCTGGGAAGATTGCGCGTTGTAAGCAGAAGATTGTGATTGTTGTGATAGTGTCTGAGAATCACCGTACGAAACGCCTTCTTGAAAATTACGACCTTCTAGGCTGCTAAGGTCGAAATGTCCCGACCCATACATCCCCCTAGAATTAGCAGCAGTAAAAACACTACCGCTTCTGGTTTTCGAGCCGTCTCCTAATTCGCCTTGTACTTGTTTTACTAAGCCGCTCATTTGGTGTTGTGCTAGTCCGTCCATATTATGTGCACGCTCATAGTTGCCGCCCATGTTTCCTCTTTGAGCGCCATAGAAACCGGATTTACTGCCTTCATCCGTAGAACTCCTCGAATATTGAAAGTCTTCTTTTTCTTTGTATAGGCCCGGCTTAGCCACAGCCAAAGTAGCCACTGTGGCTATTAAAAATAGGCGCCTCATGTTTCAAATTTGTGCCGATCTGAAATAACGTAATTACATTATTATAAAAAGTAATTTCGGCTATCGAAGTGTGCACTGAGTGTTAAGGTCTCAGATTCTTCGGGTAGATAGAGGTACTTCGAAATAAATACGTAGATCGCACATTTAACATTATACCAGGGGCTCCCAATCTTTATCAATTCGCGGCGCACATGAATTTTATAATTTTGTCTCGGCGCCCTAACCTATCTAGCTGAAATATATAGATACACTCATACTAATTAGATAGATAGGCGCAAAAATAAAAATTGAGAAAGAGAGAGAGAGAATTGCTTCACGGCGCGCTTCACTTTCTACAGCGCGTCGCAGTTTGGGAACCCCTGCCTTATAATACAGTATAGACACTGTTAATGCGAACTTTTTAAAAAATATATAGAAAATTAGTACTATTTCTTAAACAGTTTTATTTAGCTTGCCCTGTTTGTTTTTTTTTGGGTCATTTTTTTATTGTTATTCACCAGGTATTCACATTAAAAATATACTGTCTAATTATTATCAAATATGTTTCACAAAAAAATAAAAACTTACCAGTTAATATAAAAAAACTTATTAAAAAATAAATCACAATAAAACAGTTCACACCACAGACACGTGTGGTATACTGACATTGCGCGATCAGAACACGGCTATTTATTGTGCTTTAATTTTCTATCTCAGAAGAGATAACCCCTTGGCCGGTCATGAGCGATCGTTATTCCGAGAACTGCGGCTGTGCAAAATATACTTCATTATTATATAGTAAATCAAAATTCTGCAGACCTTGAATGTGTCCATATGACCGCTTTGCTATTTAAGTCGGTGATTGTCAACGTTCAGTTTTCTTTGCTTAGAAATGATTCACAGGCACTATGACTTCATAATTGCGCTCAGATGAACTGCGGTCAACTAATGTCGCATCAATACATGTAGGTGGTACATGTCAGCAATTAAAAAACATGCAATAAATTACTCACCTTAGAGGTTCCGTGTCCATTTATATTGTTACAAATTGTACTTATTATGTCCTCAATGTTATTATCTACAAATTGCTGTTTATACTTAATTTAAATAACAATATTATAAGAAAAACTTTAATCATTAAAACGTTTGCAAATGTAAACATAATTCTGAGTATTGTTTCTGTACTAATAATTTGTACTTAAAAATAATTAACAGAATTAATTAATGTACACTGATTTAGCCAGCAGACACTGTAACTAGAGTAACTACTGGACATATTGAGACTTAACATCTTATGTCTCAGGATGGCGAGCGCAGTGGAATGCCAACCATTGCTTTGTAATTCATGGTGTTGTTGGGTTTTGCTACTGTCCATTAGCGGAAGAGAAAACGGTTTTAAGAAAGTCATAGTATGCTTATTCCTTCTTCTTATTCTTTTAATCAAAGAATGGCTCCCCCGTAGCATCGGAGATTTTGCCAATGTCTTTATTGTGGTGGAAATTTCTTTGTTGTGGTGATATTAATTTATTTTCAAGTAGAGAGGTTAAACTAATAGATGGATGTCATATCTTGTACGAAATTAAAAAATGCTTACTCCTTCGAAAGCAATTTTGTTTAAAATGTTTTGAGCATAGCGTGTGTTTACCCGGTTCTTAAATTTGCCACCCTGTTGATTTGATCCACAACATAAGGTGTTGGATCATGTTTTAGTTTATTTAATATTTTAGTTACCAAATGTTTTTCCCTTTCGAACGACTTTCGAATTCAGTTTGAGCGAAGAAGACAAAACATTCTATAACTAAAATAGGTTTTAAAACTGTCTTTAAATAAGGCAGTTAGTTAATAATGATTGCAATGAAACAAAACTACGAAGTTACCGAACAAGTTGCGGTTTTTACTGCACATAAATGACCCCTGAAAAGGATGCATAATGCAATAGGTTGCAATTAAAATATTTATACAACCAAGAATATGTAATTGAAAATCAGTTTAAATACCATGCGGTTGAGGGCTCATGCAAATGAATCAGATTTTTTTTTTTGTTGCATTGCCCAATAGACTATTACTTAGTGCATTATTAAACTTGCTTAATAAATAATTAATCACTAACATAAAAATATAAATGTGTAAAATAATAAAGCATTGTCCTGGCCTTGTTTGGAAAATAGGGCATCAGCATAATAATTATTGTAAAGAAAAAATCTTGACAATGTTATGACACCACCAGCAATTGACTTGAATGTCAACAATATTTTATTTTAATCAGTTCTTATTAACTACATGTTTATGTTATTAACGTTATCTACATTTTTCCAGAAACTTTATTTAAACAGGTCCCATTGTGATATTCTGATTTCAAGAATTAAATTTACTCACATCGGACATTATGTAATTTTTTATTTTTATACATATAAGTATTTTGATTCACAAAAAGTGCGTCATTAGTAAGGTAACGGGTAAATCCAAATCTTTGATTCATATCAAGTCTGTATTCTGTATGTCATGTATGACGTTATAGAGGTCAATGGCAGTGCAGGGTCGGCACTGGGCACAAAAAGCTCGTGAAATAAAAAAATCATTTGAAACAAAACTCGATTTAGTTTTAGTATTACCAATATTATGTTTATTCTGTGGCTTTCGAGCTATTATGGAAAAGTATGTTTGATCATTGATGTCAGTCTGCCTGATGTTGTATGGGCCAGTAATGACCACCACGCGACCCTTCCTGTCTAGTGTTTAGACACATTGGATTAATACAAACTTTTTATTAATAATTAATAAAAACTACACTTAACAGTCACATACATAATCCTGACCCCACACTAAGATTCAAGTCTATTGTCGTGGATATTTGCAACTATTAGGTACTATTCGGTCTCACAAACACCAAAAGGAGAATGACCATTCATGGTATCGTTAACAAATAACGTTGACCTCGATAACGATACTGCTTAAAATTCATTATTCCATTTTTTATGGTTTGTCCTTAAACGTTTTCCTGTTTTATCCCGGGGACAGATTTTTATAAAATAAAGTAATGATGATCACACTTTACGATACGTCAGCCATCACTACAAATGGGGCTACCAAAGTAACTGGACTTCAAGTTAATTTCTCCAAGAACTCCGGGCCTGGATCGCATTATGTTTATATTTATTGAAAATAAATAATTTCCCTACACAAAAAAGTAGGTTTCGTCGAGGGACAATAATCTTCGCACCGATACTACATAGTAAAATGATCATTCTTCTTTGTGGAGCGGATCGCCATGGAGACTGTCATATTAATCTTAATTTATGAATTTGTCAACTGTAAATGATCTAAATAATTTGATCCGCAAAGCTTGATTTATCACCTTAACGACCTGATAATAGGATATCCTGTAACCAACCTATTATTTGCTAACTGGTTCTCACTTAATACTTATGATTCATAACATACCTTTACTAAACTAAGATGATGTAATCAGTATACACTATACTGCCTTATATCTATAGTATTTAAAGGGTCATAGCTAATATGAAACATTTTCATAATAAAAATTAAAAACTTTATTTCAACCTGACCCCACATTAAGATCAATTAAGTCTTGTGTCGTGGGTATCAGAAGCTACGAGAGACTTTTCAGTCTTACAGACACCCAGACCCGAAACAAATACTTGTGAGCCTCACAAATATTTGTTTCGGTGTGGGGATAGAACCCGCGGCCTCCCGTTTCACCGGCGGACTCTAACCAAATACGCCACGGAGGCTGTCAAATGTATTTTTGTTTTAAATCTTCATTTCCGAGTTCCGATACAATCTATTTATATCTTTGTTTTGAATTCATATGTAATGCTCATTCGTAGGTAGGTATAGGAAATCACTATAATGGATTTTAAGATAACACTTAGGAAACCCCAAACCGTCCAAGTCGTGCCTATTCAGTCCTCATCATTTAAAAACATTCAGTATTCTTCATCGACGGAGATATTCTCTGGCTGCGGTATTCTGAGACAATTTTTCAAAACCTCTTATTGACGTTCTATATTTATTGACTTTGGATACATACATAATATGTATCATCTATACTCTATAGTTATACATAAAGTCACAGTACGTTTGGTACAGGCATGCTATACAATCGATGCTTTATAGTAATGTGAGCAGGAATCTGGAAAAGAGATCGACCACATTTGAAACTCTGCAATTGAATTAAGATCTCTGACATAGCTACTAATCTCAATTAATCCACCCCCCTTAAATTTTTACACATAAATTGAGCGGAAGCCCGGCCCAGCAGTGCAGACATGACGGCATTAATTGAATCCAAACGGGATATCCATCAACAATTCCTACAACAAAAAATACTAAATTACATTAAACGACATAGCCATTTGAATTTTGTATTTCTTATTTATTAGGTTATTAAGGGCTGCATTATTTTCTCGTTTAGTGTCTTTGAAAATATTAATGTTGAACTTTTTAAAGATTGACTCGTAGTGATCTTACTGTAGTATAATCTCGGCACCTGTCTAAAAAACAGGACGACGTGTAATGATTTCAAAATGCCTTACATAGGTACAAATTCATGGTCAGTTGCATCAATTTTTGACGTGTTAATTTTTGTTAACTAAATGATTCGTATTTTTCGCAGAAACCTGCGACGACGGTGCGTATATTCGACCGCAATGACTACTACAGCGTCCATGGATTTGACGCAACTACGGCGGCGCGTGAGGTGTTCTCATCTGTATCTAACATCAAGCGTATGGGGCTGGAGCCCGCGCAACTAGACTACCTTGTATTGTCAAAAGGCAACTTCGAGATACTTGTCAAGAAATTACTGCTGGTAATGTGTTTTTTTTTTTTAATTTGGACAAATTAATATACCGTGGCTATGATTTATGAACGCACCATTTTGATAATTTCATCTCGAATATTTTGTGATAGGTACGAAAGTTCTTTTGAAAGTTAAAGGCTATGCTTGTATTTGCTGTCCTGTCTAGTCCTCGACTTTATAGGCAGAAAAAACCTGTATTTTTTATACTCTCTAATCCTTCAACCGACTTAATTTTATGCGCCATTTAAAACATTCCTACGATCTTTTTTGGTGAATTAGTTGGCTAAAAAAGTAAATTTGTATTTATTACTTCTTGTTAATTTAAATCTGGAGGATAAGAAGTAGATTTTTGCAGTGTCATTTCCTGTAAAAAATAATTACAATTTGTGGTAAGATTGGCCAGGGACAGCCCCATTTTGGAAGCAGATCGTTAATATTGAAATCTTTTATCTGTTTTAACATAATATGCGGTTTGCAATTACGGGCATCCGTTTTCCTTATTGGCATCAAGATCGGCTAACTCATAGGATGGACATTGTAATATTTCTGCCTGCAATTATCCCACACTTACGAGATCGGCGCTACATGGATTTTCAGCCGTGTTCCAGAAAGCCAAACTTCTATACTATGTATTATTATATAATGACCGGCGGCCTGCCCGACTACAGTCCTTTTAGAATGAGATCTGTTACTTCTGTTAACTACATTGTGTTAATACATTCGGTACACTTCAAATGCTTTTGAAATTATTGTTAAGAATCAAGTATGAATAATTCCACAGAACGCTTTTCTTCATGCTTAGAAATGTCAGTGGTGTGTCTTGTGTTTTATACTTGCGACCTCTAGATGTACAGAACGAAGCTATCGGTCGCTAGAAATGTTAGAGTGGAATAATCATTTTTGAAAATATGAAAGTTATGTAAACTTAATTTAAAATTACTAAACTAAAATGAAATATAAAAGGATTTTAAAATTAAAGTTTAACTTTGCAACAAGTCGACCTACATTTACACTAAGCTCTTGAAGGTCAGTTTATAAAAACAAGCCAGTATTTGTCCTTGAAACTGCAATGTTAAATTATTCAAATGTATTTAAAGAGGAACATTGAACTCCGTGTTAACTTTAACTCTAGGGAGAGATAATGAACCGTATCCGTTATTTAAGGTCACGAATATTGACATTGGAACGCGTAAGCGCGCCATATCTCGAGAAATGCGTTAACTGACTTGATGAGCAGATCTCACTTAAAGTTACAATTATTTATATCATAATATCGATACTGCCTGTGTGGACAAACACGTGACCTTAATCTGTACTACACACTTGGTAAACGTTGATTGATATCTTCATTGTAAATAAATGTTATAAGTTACATACAATTAAGAATATAAATATTTTCTTATGAATAAAACATCAAGTCATCGCGTTAATAATATACCTATATATGTTTTTAAAACACTTTGTTACGGCTTGGCCGAAAGTTCGCAAAACTATAATTTGTTTATTAAAACCTTAAATTCAGTGGAAATCGATTTTACAATAATTTACGTATAGTAAACATAGGACGTCATAATAATAATTAGTTGTACAAAGAGCAGCTTTATCGCAATAAGTAATTTCTTCCAGACAACCTTTTAACAGACAGGTCACAGGAATTGTGTTGTCTGGGTAGGAATTGGATAGTTTGTTCGAATATTTATCGCGTGAGTAGTAACTACATAGTACATACAGTGTATATTGCATATACTATGTACCTATTGGTAAGGTATAAAATCTTTGTAAGTGTAGTTTCTGCTTTTTATCATGATGTACTAATTACCACGATACCTACTTCTTGTTATGTATATCAAATAAAAAACTCTTATTGTCTTTGCCAAAATAAGTTTCACTCTGATCTTATATTAAAAGCTTAAAAGTTTATCTTTGAGAAATTCCCTCCAAAGCGTACGTCTAAAAATATATTAATGGTTTGGCTATTGGCTATGTCATAAGTATGGATGCAAGGAGACTGCGCAAAGACTCTAGGAACTGATAGTTTGTAATAATATCGGCTAAAAATCAAGCGAAAGACATTATTAATAAAACGGATCATTTGTGAAATACTTTTAACTGATTAGTTTTTATGATGTCATTAATGACTGTCACACGCATTATGGGTGGCACCGGAAATCCCAAGGGCGAGTAGCTCCCCGATTTACATCTGCATAACCTCCCGGTGCAAAACCATTGCTGGTTGTTCCATTGTGGGGGGCCTGAATGCCCCACACTTACCACTGTTTTTGGACGCCCGTTTGAGATGTTGTGGGCGTCCACGACAGAGGTTCGGCCATACGCTCCATCGCACATCTCGACGATCTCTCGGTGCCCAACGAACCCGATGGCCCTTTTAAATCGCCTCTTACGACGGGCAGGGGATACCGTGGTGGAATTCTTGCACCTCCGAACCACAGGGCAAATCCCACTATTGTCTCTGCCTACTCCAACGATGGAGACTAAAAATAACAGCTACAAAGTCTTTACAATTGTGACGTGTGATTAATATACAATGACTTTTGCGTTTTAATCTTTTTGTAATAAAAAATAATAAGCCATTGAGAATGTTCGAGCTGCGATTAGCAACTGAAGATATATGACATCAATATCTCTAAATGCATGACTAATAACTATAAGGCATATCTTGTAAAAAATCCTAGTATTATATTGTCATTATAAAATGGTATCCTATTTGTGTCGAATAGATGATTCATTTACAAATGATTGAGCAATTTGTCCATTATAATCATAGGAACAGAACAGTTGAATATGGATCATAGGCGTACCCTAAGGTACTAAAATATGCAATTTTGCAAATCGTTTTTCTATAATATTTTTTATTATCCGAAGATCAAAATTATTTTATAGTCTATCATCTCTGCCGTCTTTCACCAATCCATCTTTGTCTGGACATCGCTGGGTATAAAAAACATATTAACTAAAATCATGTAAGTGTAGTATAGGGGCAGACAGAAGATTTTTTTGCTGGATCTGAAGCTTCCAGCTTTCAAGGTCGGACACTTCACTTTGAAAATAGATAAGTTAATAATATTGACTGCACTAAATATTTTAATATTAACGAAAACGCTGGTTGAAATAAGTACGAGATCCGTTGCTAGAGATAATTATATAGAACCATATTAACCATCCTAGAGCAAAACGTAAGGCGATACATTCGGCTAATGAACATCGCAATGCAAAAAAAATATAATAGAATTCTTGTTCCAGTGGATTACGTAAGTGCCTCTGCGATCTGCCCACTTTGTACAATAATAACAAACACGACCACGTAGAATTTATCTATCCTCTATATAGTCTAGTAGAATTATGTATAGAACGTAAACTGTGAGAACTCGAGTTCTAATTGTTCGAAACCTTGGAGTTACAAAATATGATATAAGTAGTTGCCTAGAAGTGGAATTTAAAACTGCAATCCATGCGCCTAAAAATGTTATAATTGGATCTAGCACGATTAAGACAGCGCACAGTGGGTCGAAACGGCTATTTTTGTGACATAGGATTTTTTTTCGGATTTTCCAATTTTTTTTCACGCCAACGTTTTGATATTATCATTCCTTACACTATTCATTCTTTGTATTTTTTTGCTTAACCCTATAATTTCGGCAAAAAAAAATATTTTAGGTTTTTAATGTATGGAACGCACTATAAAAACCTAAATTTCTACGAAGTCCTGCTAGATCCTGCGTTGAAACCTTATTTTTCTGAATCTTGGTCTGTTCTACTATACTTCTATACTTCGAAAGTCTGCATCGACCTGCAACTTTTTCAGTTATGCAGTTCGAAAGAAATGATAAAATTCAATATTTCCCAAAAGATTTTTTACAATTATCTTCAGTAAATTTGACACAAATAAGATAAATAATTAATCTAATAAATTAACAAATACCAAGGAAAACTTGTATATGTGCCGTGCCAGATTAAAAAAAAACAAATGATGGAAATAACTAAAAAATAATAATAAAAAAGGCTAGTATAAAGCCTATACCTATATACTACTCACTATCACTACTGTTTTGTAGATCTTCTAAAATACTCTCTACATTAATAAATTCTAAGTCTTCTGGTTTTGATGGCAAATGCAGAAGCTCTTTAGCTTTTGTTGAGAGAACCATAACATGTTTTTTTGTCATGCGTGATCTAAGACTTGTGATCTTTGGATCAGATGACAAAAGGAGATTATGTAAGATGTCCTCATTCGAAGATATCCTACTAATTTTTCGGGAATGATTTTCCCTATATTTTCGGAAGTCTTTGTTCCGTGCTTCTGCGGCTTCTTCCGACAGCTTTCCAATGGGTATAGCCCCAAAATGTTTAATTATGTCAGCCCCATGAACTAATAATTTATGTACACTGGAAGGCATATAATACCACGGATATAAATCAACATATAGTTTTGCGGTTTCGGTAGAAAATAAAGCGAATTTAGTAATATCAACACGCTCTCCAGACGCAATGGTTTGTAGAATGATATAAAAATTCTCTATCAACTGCTCATTAATGCCAGTGATACGTGCTGTCATGGCTGTATTTTTAAAAAATCTTCGAGCCGTATTACCATCATTAGTGGTGCCTGCTCCTTGCTTCACTATATCAATTAGCAAGCCACATTCTTCTTTAAATTCTTGTTGAATTGCAGACTTTCTGGTCTTCATTTTCTCTTTATCGTCACCCCTGCAGTTCCATTTCTTAATCTCCAAACGGTAAGCTATGTGGAGTAGGCACTCCATGCATCTTATCCACGCATGCAATGATGACAATCCATACTGGTACATTTCTTCATTCTTAGATCGCAGTTTGTGGGATTCCAAATTATTCATTTCTGTTGGTTTCGCTTTGCAAATGTCACAAACTGCTGTTGAAGTCTCAGAAAAGTATGAAGTTATTTTGCCGTCAATCATTGTCATCATTAATTCGTGGGCAATTTTCACTTTCCTAAATATAGATGGCTGGAGTGCCTCGATTTCTCCTGATATACCGGCTTTTATAGCTGCTACAGTAATTTGTGTTTCTTTTGTGAACGTAAACATAATGGGACGACAGTAAAATGTGGATGAACTTCGATCGTTTTCCCATAAAACCGTTCCATCATCATGTTGTAGTCTTATTGGAACAAGACTTGCCATAAATATACTGGAATCGTCCACGCCTACTTCAGAGATCTGCTTATAATTGCTTTGCCCCGAGGATCCATCAAAGCCCCATTTGCTGATAAGCTTCAGGTCAGTTGCAGAATCTAAATCGAACTCAATTGTATCCAAAAGCCTTGAGGCTGTCAAGTTGAGCAGAGCTTGCAATTTAACTGATGCCGTGCAATCACTAAATGTCATATCCTCCTTTCTTGGGTAACATTTCAATTTTGCTTCTTTTAATTTATAATAAGAAGGATACAATTGAAAGCCTTTTTCGCTTGCTGATTCTCTTAGGTTTATATATTGTGCCTTCGACAAATTTAGGGAAACAAGTAGCGCCAACGCTTTATCAGCAGTGTATGGAACATATTTTTTTGCATTCAAGCAATTATTCACTTTTGTTATATCTTCTGGATTTTTAAGTAAATGGTTTATTATATTAGCGATGGCTTCTTGTCCATTACATTTCAGTGTATTTGATGTAGCTGCAATTAATTCTTCCTGAGACAAATTATTTTGAATTTGGTCTACTCGTCTTCGTTTTTGTCTGTTGGACATATCATCGAATGATTTTCTGGGACAAATCAAAGCTGTAGAAGCTTTCGATGTGGATGGAGACAGATTCTCAAGACTTAAGTCCTCTTCATGTCTTTCGTGTTCTTCATGTACTTCATGTTCTTCGTGTCTTTCGTTTAATTTTAGTCCTTTAGGCCAAATTATTTCACTTTCTAGCCAATCACCATTTTTTTTAATAAAGTTAGAAAATATACGATTGCATTTTTGCCATCTAGCTGTTATAGAAGAACAGAATTTTACACAAAACTTTTGAAGCACTACACTATTTTCTTCAGTTACGTTTATTTTCTGTTGCAGAAAATCAGAAAGTTTTTTGCTATCTGATAGAGATCCAAGCTGGTCTCTTAAAACAACAAACATATCGAGATTAGTAACTAGACCCTCCATGATACCGAAACAAGGATTCAAAATAAAATGGTATGGATCGTAGCACGGATAAATGTACATTAAGAACGAATTCAAAATATAAGTCATTTTATACCCTGGGCAATAAACAAATTTTATTGCCCTAGATGCTCTCATTAATGATAGAACTAAGTAAAAGGACAAAACATGTTTACAATCGATATCACGAGAATGTTTGTTTTGTTTTAGTTAATTAAAGACAATAAACAAACAGTAGTTGTAAAACAATTAACTAAATGCACCTGTAATCTCCAGATGTCATCAGTGTTAATGACTGAAAGTAATCCTTTGCCATCTGGTGGTCCATTTGCATTTATGATTTATTACTGTGTTTACGTTAATTGTGTAACCACATGTTTTGGGTACAACAACCAATTATGCCAATAAATATTTACTTATTTACTTCTATTGTGTTATTCTATTAGATTTTTATATAATAGTTTGTATATCCACAATGTTTTTGTCTTACTATCTTGTGGTTAAATTGACTTAAAATGTCAATTACAAAATTAGAAATAGTACTATTTTTACCATTTTTCCGATCCCTATAACTGGAAAAGTTGCAAGTCAATGCAGACATTCGAAATGTACAAGTAAAGTAGAACTGGCCAGGATTCAGAAAAATAAGGTTTTAACGCAGGATCTAGCAGGACTTCGTAGAAATTTAGGTTTTTATAGTGCGTTCCATACATTAAAAACCTAAAATAATTTTTTATGCCGAAATTATAGGGTTAAGCAAAAAAATACAAAGAATGAATAGTGTAAGGAATGATAATATCAAAACGTTGGCGTGAAAAAAAATTGGAAAATCCGAAAAAAAAATCCTATGTCACAAAAATAGCCGTTTCGACCCACCGTGCAGCGGTTTCTTAGAAAATATTCAACTTTATCCTCAATATATAATAAAAGAGCTTTTATGTGGTATTTAAAAACAAAAACATATGTCCCTTTTCAAAGACGTTCTAAAACTTTATTACTAAAGTGTGTCAAAGAATAAGAGTAAAGCTTTCTAGTCTTAAATATATATGTACTTTTATTTCCAGGTCAGAAGGTACCGAGTTGAAATATACGTTGCCGAAGGTTCAGTGAAGGGAAGCGACTGGGCCATCAAGTACAAAGGCTCTCCGGGATGTCTATCGCAGCTAGAAGAAGTCTTGGGCGATGGCCTAGGCAGCGCCGACGGAAACACTCCTTGCTTAATGGCGGTTAACATCAAGACTGACCCAGTCACTAAGGTGCGTACCAAAGGTTTTCTGAAAGACATCGCCGTTTTGCGATCATCATCATCATCATCATCATCCATCCTTTACGTTTTGTGATGCGAAGGCCGGTTGTAACACATAATTGCATTTATTTGGTAGATTTTTGATCACTCAGTGCGTTTATAAAACATTGAAGATATTTATGGCAGTCATTAGTATTAGTCTTTCTTTCAGAAACTGCACGAACACAATGTCTTTGATAGCGATGTTATTCTCCTCGACCTTATTATCTTAAATGCGAATAAAAATAAAACAGTATAAAAATATAAGTAGGTAGAGATGAGTAAAATGTACCTAGTAGGTAGTAAATACATTGTTTAAGGTTAAGTGCTTTTTAAGGGCACCACAGTGACAGCACTGCATCTGATCCTAAATGCAATATTAGTTAGAGAGTCGACGCCTATTTAAGGTTTTATAAACATCTGTGTTAGTTGAGAGGCCACTGCATCACTAATGAATATTGTCAATTTTGGAGTCATTGCTAACGACCCTATTAGCAAAGAGAGTCTGTGGCGAATAACATACGCACCTTAACCTAAAGTGCATTGTAGACACGTGAATTCAGTCAAGAACAAAGAAGAAAAGAAATTAACCAACAGTTTAAATGTAAATTGTCCACAGGGCCGGCTTCTAGGTGTGGCTTGTATAACAGCAGGCGACTACCAGATGTCAGTGGCAGAGTTCACCGACGATGATCTCCTCACAGAACTAGAAACCATTACAGTGCAAATGTCACCATCAGAATGCTTGGTTCCAACCAGTGATAATGAAGACGTAAGTTCAATTTTATATTTTTTATCATCATGCCATCCTGCGCTACGTCAGCGTGGTGGTCTATGGTTCCCAATCGAGGTATCCCTTGTGAAGAAGTCTTGTACTGAGTCATCTACGTTATACAATATAATTTGAACATTTGAGGGAGCATAAGCATGTTCAGCGGCAGATTTCCTGTAATAGCTGAAAATGATGACAGTAATTGTAGCGGTGGGAGAGTGCGGGTGTCTGGTGACAGTATAAGAATATAAGGGATTGACCACGCCCGCCGTATCGAGACGCCTAAATACGTACCCTGCCGTCGGTGCTTTGGCTGGTAAGCACGGCGCAAATCTTGAAGAGTTGGTTTCAGATTTCCGATCTTCACTTTTTCTTGCTTCCAGTCTTTTGTTTCCCGTTGCTCTTGTGGATCCAGTAATTTCCTAATTTTTGTGCGTCACTTACGTGCTTCGAGGCTATACCGTAGGAAGAGCATCGCCTACGTGACCTATATTTTACTCCCTTTTTACTATGGCGCGTGGTTATTTTCCTCTTTATTTATTAAACTTTAAAGTATAGGTTGAAAAATTGTGTTACATATACCTTTGGATAGTTATCGTCACGCCCTTTACTATGAAGTGTCATTGTGGTGTGAGCGGTGGGTGCGAAGCTATTCTTTAAAAACTACCAAATTTTGTTCAATTGCATTCGATCCGCCCACACGCACACTTCGACTCGTGGCGTGACGAGACCTTACATGATTCTTTTATACATTAGGTATGTGTGCGCGCGTCGCTAACAATAATACTTAAAAAGAAAAATAAGAATAAATAAAAACACACCTATTTTGCAACAAAAGTAGCATCATTTGTTTATTACCTCTTGATTGCTAGTCGAGAACCAAATTTAAACCATAGATATTAATGACTATATTATTGTTTCAGTACAAAGCTCTCAAAAAAGTGATGGAAAGAACAAACGTAACGGTGACAAAGTTGAAAAAGTCCGATTTCACAACAGAAGGTCTCATTCAGGACTTGAATCGCCTGCTCAAGTTCAAGGAGGGCCAACAACAAGACGCCAACTCGTTCCAAGAGACGAGGAAGGAAGTGGCAATGACGTGTTTAGCAGCTGCTATTAAATATATTTCGCTGCTTTCAGATAACACTAATTTTGGCAGGTATGTTATTACTTCAAGGGTTTTCAAACATGTATTTAGTTAGTAACGTCGTGTACTACCATTATCAAAATATACTTATGTCTGTCTGATGGATACAACTTTATTTTATTATTATTGCATAATGATTTTTTAAATCATAATTGACCGCCTATGAAATGACAGTGTTGTTGATAAATAATGTTTTTGTTCTGATGAAACCCAATTCAGTATAATTAGCATTACCAGGTTTGTCATATCATTTTGTAGTTAATGACATTAAGTAGAAACCAAATGTTCAAAGAATCATTTTGTGTTTTTGACATAAATCAACAATTCTGTGTAATAACGGATACCGTCACACTGTTGATGCCCCACTTTTAACTGACGACTGGTGCAAGATAAGCAAGACCGATATAGTTTACTTCATGTTTTCTTGGACTAAATTCTGTCTGTTCTACCCACTGCTGGGGTTTGGCCATCCATCACGCTGTTTTAGTGCGAGTGGCGGACTTCACATGCCATGGCAAATTTTGACAGCATCTCTGGCACAGTTGGTTAGACGCCGGCTGTGAAACGAGAGGCCAATTTGATACCCGAACCGTGACAAATGTTTGTGAGCCCACGAGTATTTGTCTCAGGTCTAGGTGTTTGTGAGAACGAAAAGTCTCTCGTAGTTTTTACACCCACGACACAAAGGTATAAGAACATATATAATGATGAGCAAAACCAGGACTGTTGGGTGTATTTATTAATAAAAAAGTAACGTACGGTATTATAACAGCGTGAATTGTCGGTAGGTTCCGTGTATCAAGCATCCAAGCGGAATGCTTCTTACACCTGGACGCGGCGGCGCTGAGTGCGCTGAACGTGTTCCCCGCGGCGGGCAGCGCGCCCGCGCCCGCGCGCTCTCTCTACTCGCTGCTCGACAGGTGTCGCACGCCGCAAGGCAAACGGTAACATCCTACATTACCACTCATACACACATATGTAATGTACATACATAGTACACGCTCTACATGTCACTCTCTCTCCCTCTCTCTTCGGCCACAGGCAGTTCACTACTGAACATAGACCTCCTGCAATGAGCTCCACATTCATCATCATCTTCAGCTGTCCAATGCTCTACATATAATGTCTCCTCCACTGTACGCCATTTCACTTGGTGGAAATGAATAAACGACCCTAATCCGTATCTGACGATCGATAACGAAAATAAACCAATCAAAATAAGTGAAATGTGGGCGTGTCAATAAAAATAGATCTGATTGGTCTATATTCAGTATCGATCATTAGATAGCCTTCGAAACATTTTTTTTAATCCGGGCCATTAATTAAAACTAAGTTGATAATAAATATATGTCACAAGTAGCTTTCTCTATGCAGCCTTATTATATTCATTTACAAATGTGTTAATTGTTACACTAAAAAAAAAGGTTAATACGGGTAATAGGAAAAGAAAAAACAGACATTTCTTGTTGCTGAGGTAGATTATTGTTCACAGATACTATTCGTCGACAATTCAAAAACTTAGTAAATCTTGTTTGTTGTTATTCCGTGGTCCAAGAATAAATTTATTAATAAATAATTAGTCACTAACTACTGATAAAAAAAAATATTGTTTACCGCAAAAATATTATTATACGCCATGTCAACCAAAACTTCCGCGCGTCATTTGTTTATCGCATGTTCACTCGTTCGGAGAACAAGAATAACTGGAACGGCATCTTTTGTTGGTTCTTATGATTAATTAATTTTAGGAAGCTATAAATATAATGATAATGCATAAACGATTTCTGGAATTTGTTGTTTTGAGGGACAGGGGAATTTGGTCTAAGCACAGAGGCTAGATATCTTCAGTTAAGAATACATATTGAGATTCATTTTGTGTGGTAAACATCAGAATCAAAGAGCGATTGTTCGGTCCCAAAACACCTAGAATAAAAAATAAAAAATGTCCCAAAACAAATATTTATATACTTGGGAAGATTGAATCATAAGACTTGTTTCGTAGCTGAATCGGTCTTGGCCGCTCTCTCCCTCATGCTATTATTCTAATCCATTGAGTCAGAACGTCACCCATTTAGGTATTATACTGGAGAAAACTTCGTCACCAAAATCTATGTGTAGATAGTTTGATGTTAATGTTCTGACTGTATTCTACTATATCAGGTCAATACCGCTGCTGACTTTAGAGACTTCTCTAAAACCCAAAGTTCGATTGAGCGGCCAACTCTAGGGCAGCGTGTATGGCCTAACCCCTCTCATTCAACTTTTGTAAATTACAGCCTATTAGCTCAGTGGCTTCGTCAACCACTCCGCGACATTAACCTTATCAACGAGCGTCAAGACGTGGTAGAACTTTTCACGGAGAATTCTCAACTACGCCTTCAGTTGCATGAGGATCATTTGCGCCGCATTCCTGACTTGCAAGCCTTGGCCAGAAGACTCACCAGGAAGAAGGCTAATCTACATGATTGCTATAGAATTTACCAGGTGGGTTACTTCAACTACCTACATTAATTGTTCCATTTACGTAATTAGTAAGCACAATTATACAACATTGGCTTATTTTTATACGAGCTAGGCCAAGTGACTACAATGCATTTGATGGTGCAGTACAAATCAAATAGCATCCACCGGTGAACCGAGAGCCTCAATTATGCCAGTTCGAAACCGGATATACACTGACTGGACCATCGCGTTCAGCCTGTGTACATCTGCGTATCAAGACGACACATTTG
Source organism: Deilephila elpenor (assembly GCA_949752805.1). Lineage (NCBI taxonomy): Eukaryota > Metazoa > Arthropoda > Insecta > Lepidoptera > Sphingidae > Deilephila > Deilephila elpenor. The sequence continues at coordinate 7,271,369 of OX457105.1, read as the reverse complement.
CTTATGTAATTATGAATTATTTATAATATACCTTTAACAACCTACATCAGGTCTGTACCATTTAAAAAAGTCTAAGAACAAAAAGAAATGGTACCAAAATATAATTGCCAATATACATATTTTTAACAGGCAATAAAGCGACTTCCATCGTTACTGCAATGTCTCACGGAAGCCAACAACGCGACAGTGCACTCATCTCTCACCGAGCCTATCTCCGAACTTACCGACGACCTCGACAAATACCTGCAGATGATAGAAGCCACCATGGACATGGAAGCTGTTGAGAGAGGTAAAACGACATTATTTTAAACGTTACCAAAATTTTAGGACATTTACTTGTGTCATGTGTGGTATTTTTTCGCGGGTAAATCTCATTGAGATATACCAGAAGCAATACTGCAGTGCAGGCCGCTTCACACAGGTCGATGTAGATATCCTTTTGTACCCTTATCTTGATGTGCAAGCCTGTTTCCAGCAGTGGTATTTCTGTGGCTGAAGAGAGAGAGCCGACACTGGGTTAAAATGTTTATAACAAGGAGAAATGTTTCTCTTTCTGTGCCACTCCTACGCAATTGGGTATTTGACTGTTGTGGCAATAAATTATAAAATGTGTTGCATTTGAAGCTTTTTGGTAAACAATAATTATAGGTATTTTTATTTACATTTATCTAAATTATAAATATTTAAATTATCTAAAATAAGTTTGCCATTTTTTATCTGTTGATTCAATGTAACAAAACACGACAAGCTGTCATTGTGCAGCGTGTGATGTCACGATTTTCAATTTTCATTCATCTCTGCCAATAAGATCATTCACCTTAAATAAAGCGTGACGTAACTTTTTCAAAGTCACGTGACCTACCGTTTTGGTGACATATATGATGATAAAACTGAAAAATATGTTTATTCGTTATAAACAACTCTTTAAAAATAAATTAATAGATTGAAGAGGTATAGAGTGATTATATCTAGACTTTAAAACACTTTTCAGAATTTAGTCAAATAGCCAATTGCACTATCTTCCCTCTCATTTCACTGGTTTCGAGCAGGCTTGACAGATTCGTTTCACGATATCTGATCTGCAGTATAATATCTCGACTAGAAATCCTCATAGTATAAAATAACAGCACGCGGTCTTCCAGGTGGACTATGGTAAAATACAAATATCTACATCAGCCCACGTAACCCCACTGCTGGGTATAGGTCTCCTCATTTGCACGCAACATATTTCTGTCCAATGCCAAGCGAATGCACAAAATATATCATCAAATAAATGAATACTTTTCTAGGTGATTTCCTAGTGAAGCCTTCGTTTGATGAACAACTACAAAGCTTGGGCGAACAGCTGGATGAATTGCAGGTGTCTGCCGAGAAAGAGTTGAAAAAAGCCGCCAGAGACCTCGGCCTTGACGCAGGCAAATCTATTAAGTTGGATAATAATCCACAAAACGGATTTTTCTTCAGGTATGTGATTTATTTTATTTATTATTGGGTCCATGATTGGTTATGCATGTAAAATTCATACTCTGTTTTCGAATCAATCTTTGTTGATAGAATATTAATTATTATGAATTGTTTTAGATGATAAGTTAATACTCCACATAATAATTAGTCGTGATAAATAAGTAATTAGTGTGATCTGGATTAGTAATAATCCGAACTTACAGTGCGATCTATCTTCTAACTGACTTTCATCGTCTTTCGCCAAATAAATATTTTTCTTAAAAGTACTATACCAGATTAAAGTTTACCTGATCGAAGCATAAATAAATAAATTAACTACTTGTTAACAAATATATTAATGTCATTTATTGACTTTATTTTTTTATAAAGACTGCCTCGGTGGCGTAGTTGTATTACGGTACGGTTACAAAGCTGAGGTCTCGGGTTCGAATCCCGAGTCGGGCAAAGTGATATTGGATTTTTCTATTCAATATCAGCCCGGAGTCAGGAATTTGTGCCCGATATGGCGATAGGCTCGCCCCCTATCACATCGTGGGACGGAACATGCAAGGCGAAATGTGGATGTCCTAGTGGCGCCTCTGCCTACCCCTTCGGGGATAAAGACGTGAGTTTATGTATGTATGTATGTATTTTTTTATAGCAAATTCAGCATCAGTTCACATATACTATTTAGAACATAATACAAAATAAACGCATATGAACTATTAACCGACGAATACTGAGATCAATATCAGTCAAGTTGACCGAATATTTCAATCCAAAAATTCTATGTTGTAGAATGTTTTGCCCTAAGTAACATTATTTGATGTTCTCCGAAGTATCGAAATAGGAGTTAAACAGTATATTGTGTTTCCTGCTCGCGCGACCCCGGCCTACAGTTATCTCCGTTACCGAGAATGTGCTCGTAAACAATTGTCACGGACGGCGTATATGCGTGCAATATTTACTCGTCAATTACTTTCTACTATTTTTTTAATATTTTCGAACAAAAAAAAAGGGTTTTTGTAGATCAGTGTCGACTGTATTGTGGTTAGCAATTACAGACATAAATTCGGCAAACACAAACACTCGGTTGTAAATGGATATATTATACACATTTACATAAACTTTCAATTTTTAGAGCCGTTATTCGGCAGTCCAATAATTGATTTTAGAACAACCTGTCTATGTAGTAAATAATGAAACCAAATTACGAAAACTTACACAGAAGATTAAAACTTAAAGAAAAAAATATTTTTGCAAATAACAATAATGTGTTTGTTTTTAATTATTTCCAGAGTTACTCTGAAGGAAGAACAAACATTACGTGGAAATAAAAAGTACATAATCATTGACGCGTTGAAGGGAGGCGTGAGATTTAAGACTAGCAATTTAGAGGACATCACTGAAGAATACACCAGGACGAAAGCAAACTATGAGAAGGAACAAGACAAAGTTGTCACAGAAATAGTGGGTATAGCCGGTGAGTTACATTTTGAACGTTAATAAAATTATACAGGGTATATCAAGACCGCGACCGATAACGAAGCCTGGTGGTGGTAGTATTAGTAATATCAAACACAATGCAAGTAAAAATTTCGCAAAAAAAATCGTCATTTTTTTTTGTAATTTTTTACTTATCGTCATATTTGAGTGATAATACATAGTTTTTTGAATATTATGACGTACACCACTTTATTTTTAAACACGCAATGGTATGTAAGGGTTTATATTACTATTTTTGCAAAAACTAGGTATTTATCCCCCAAACATGATAATTTTTAAAATACTGTAAAAAAAATCCATAGCTGTTTTTTCAAAAAATTTAGTTGCATTGTGTCTGTAACCGCTAAAACTATCACCTGGCTTCGTTTTCGGTCGCGGTCTTGATATACCCTGTATAATAAACAATTAGACACTTAGTCCTGGTCCTACATTAACATTCAAAAATCGTGGATATAATTTCATCTTAATTGTCCTTACCTAATCAGTCACTTTCATACTTATATAAGTAATATTAGGATCAGGCATTTAGAACTTCATTATGATAGGATACCGGAATAAAAATTGATAATCATAAATTACCTAAGAAATACTTGATGACATTTTCCTCGTCAGCGGTTAAGGTCTATTCGATGACGAAGAATTAACAGAAATTTGCGTCAACATAAAACAATGCGTGATTGTATGACTTAATATTTGCGGTTGTGGTGGTCTAAACTCCACCAAATAAAGATTACACTGTTATTTGTTAGCAACAAAAATTTACTACAACCATTTAAAAATTATTGTAGGCGATAATGTTCACAATTACTGACGACACAAATATTTTTAAGGCGATGAATGGCGAGACTAGCATGCCATTCGCCTGATAGTAAGCGATACGACCGCTCATGGAAAGATGCATTACCAAAAAACACCATGAATTACAAAGCAATGCTTAGTTGTCTGTCTATTGTCTATTAATCAATATATCTTCAGAAGGTAGTAAGTTCTTATCACAGTATTTTGTCGTCTATCTGATTAATTCGGTTGAGAGTTAAAAGCAAGCTGGTGTTTTTTAAACACAGAGCAAACTTCTGTGCTCAGTGTACTTTAAGTCAATGTCACTGTCAATTTTAGCTTGTAGAATTTAGAGTGTCTGTGTATAAGCAGAATAATGATTTGTGATTCAGTTCAGATATTATTTGACAAATATAAATAAAATCCCATTTTTCTTATTCTAATTTATTGAAAAACAAAAACCATGGTTACAATATTTACTTAAAATTATTAATAAATACAACTATTTATGCACTCCATACTTAAATTAAGCTTATTACAAAAAACAATTTTAGTTTGAAGGCGACTGCCCGCTACCCCGAATCATACGTTCACAGTACCGTAAACATGTTAGTTGTTGCATTCTGATATGTGAGGGTGTTGCTGTGTCCACGTTCATAGCTTAGTCATGATATGAAACGTTGCAGTGAGCAAATGCCTCTATACAAGAACATAATAAAAATATACACAAAATAAGTTAGCATTATTTACTTTGTCTCCGTATGCTGTTAAAGCAAAAACGGTTGCTATCTGCTGTCTTAATATTTGGTAGTTAAATACTTATCATCATACATCTTTTGAAAACAGTCATAACATAAAAAGCTATACTATTAACTAATTAAATAAAAAAACAGCCAATTTCGGTCTTTGTTTTTTTTTTCTAATAAGTGTCTAAGTTATTATTAAAAGATAAAATTGATGAAGTAGAAATATTAACAAGTTTTTTATTTTCATCAAAATAGTTATTTTTGTATGACAATTTTTAGAGGTTGTGCTACATATGTTTTAATCCTACATATAAAATTAAAAATAAATGAATATTTTAATTAACAGCGGGTTATTCCGAGTGTCTGTTCTGCCTGTCCCACATCTTGGCTCGCCTGGACGTGTTGGTGTCGTTCTCGCTGGCGGCGGCGGCGGCGCCCGCGCCGTGCTGCCGACCCGTCATTACCGAGAGTCTTGACGAATTAGTGTTCAAGGACTTAAGGCATCCGTGCTTGGAAGTACAGGAAGGGGTGTCTTATATACCTAATGACGTCGTTTTTAAACGAGGTTTGTGCTTAATATCTTAATTTTTAAAAATATGTTGTGCTTAATTGCGGGATAGATTATATAATGAAAATTAACAATGATAATGTATGAAGTATACTTAGACTATAACATTTTTACAATTACACGTATTTGCTTGCCTCGAGTATTAAGGAGTAGATGACTTGGTACGGCGGGTAAGGTATTAGAGCTCATGTGTCATGACCTAAACAATTTTACGTGACTTCCGAAGCAATCAGTCACTATTTGGGCTTATACCTACCCAAAACTGTGAATTGCACGATGTGAATTCACAACGCAGAAAATTGAGACACGAATTACTGCGATGTGATTTCGTGCAAGGCGGACGCCTTGGGGTGACCCTTATTATTAACGAAATATAGGAAAAACAAACAAAGAAGCAGGAATGCGCGAAACTAATCAATTCGCAAGTTCTTGCGATGCGTCGCACAAGCACGTAGATTTTTACGACGCAATGTCGCATCGTATTAGAAACGAGGGGTAAATTAGTTAAATGCCGTTATAAACTACTCACACCATTTAACTAATTGTTAGTTAACATTTATCTCGCTACTCACTACTGCAGGCTCGTGCACGCTGATCGTGGTGACGGGCGCCAACATGGGCGGCAAGTCGACGTGGATGCGCGCGTGCGGCGCGGCGGCGCTGCTGGCGCACGCGGGCGCGCGCGTGCCCGCCGCCGCCGCGCTCGTGCCGCGCCTGCGCACGCTCGCCGCGCGCATCGGCGCCGCCGACCACGAGCTGCACGGACACAGCACCTTCATGCGGGAGATGTTGGACACTGCCGCCATACTACGCGTAACTACTACTCTTACTTGCATGTTTTTCTAATATATATTTGGTGTTATTGTTGCGATGGATCTCAACGCGAGAAGCCCATGCCAACATTTGAGCAAATTTCGATGTTAGACGTGCTTAATATTTGTTGTCCATTACTGCCACGCTTTCAAACGGTCACACCACATCTGGCATTCTAAAATCTTGCAAGAGGAAAATTATTAAACTCCCCTTCGATACCCCGACCGAGGCCGAAATGATAAGTATACTCAAATCTAAAATCTCCTGCTTTAAATTGGTTGTCTTTTGAAACGATAAATGTTTATCTTGTGTATTAAAAGATAATCATAAATCATTACCACAACTGATCATCATACATAGGATAGCAACAGCCTATATTACGTAGGTGAGCTGCTGAGATACGAAAAAAAAACATTTTTCCGGCACATCATCATTAAAATCATATACTATGATATTATACAACGCGTTGATTTTGTATTTTATTTGCAGACGGCGACACCAGACTCGCTAGTGCTAATCGATGAACTGGGCCGAGGTACGTCTACTTACGAAGGCTGTGGTATAGCATGGGCGATAGCAGAGTAAGTTAAATATTTGAATTTCAATGAAGTAGTAATTTAAATAATAATTCCTACAAGGTGGACGGACGATCTGGTCAAGGCTGCAGGAAGTCCCCGGATGCAGGTCGATGTGTCAGCAGTGGGCTTTAGTGGGCTTTCTGTGGCTGAAGAGAGAGAGGGAGAGAGAGTAATTTTAACGTTTAATTCCAAAAACAAAATTCTCTAAAATACATACATACATACATAAACTCACGCCTTTATCCCCGAAGGAGTAGGCAGAGGCGCCACCAGGACGCCCACATTTCGCCTTGTATGTTCCGTCCCACAATGTGATAGGGGGCGAGCCTATCGCCATATCGGGCACAAATTCCTGACTCCGGGCTGATAATGAATAGAAAAATCCAATACCACTTTGCCCGACCCGGGACTCGAACCCGAGACCTCAGTTTTGTAATTGTACCGTAATACAACTACGCCACCGAGGCAGTCTCTAAAATATATGCCGTCAATTTATACGATTTAGTTTAAACTAAGTCTAACTAAGCGCGGTCAGTATACACCAAAATACCCTAATACCCCAATAAATAAAAAACTAATGAAATTGTCTCAGGGAGCTAGCGACGGTGTCCAAGTGTTTCTGCCTGTTCGCGACGCACTACCACGAGCTGACGCGGCTGGAGAGCGTGCACCCGCGCGCGGTGAGCAACTGGCACGCGCAGGCCGGCGTGCTGGGCGGCCAGCTGCTGCTGCTGCACCGCGTGCGCCGCGGCGCCGCGCCCGCCTCGCTGGGCCTGCACGTGGCGCGCCTCGCCGACCTGCCCGCACACATCATACAGGTACATACTCACCAACCACCACCCTTATACTTTTGATTATTTTATGTGTAGTGTAGGTGTATGTAGATTAGTACAGTATATGCCGGCTTAGTTTTAAAAGCTGTTATGGTGTTATATTTAAGGGGGTATATAAAACATAATAGCCTAAAGAAATAAAAAACACGCTTTAGTAAAAGACCCAACTACAAAAGTAAAAATTATTGTTAATGAGTTTATGATTAGAAAATGGAGTGAAAAACATTCATTTCATGGTTAAAAAGCTAAGGTGCTTGATGATAAATAATTATTGTACGCACGCACCCTACGCTTTTACCAATTTCCTCAAAATGTACCCTCTTGCCTCAGTAACGCCATCTTTTCAATATAATCGTATTTTCTCTTGCGTACAAATTACAATTTAGGAACAGCCCCTATTGTTCCTTCATTTTTCCTGCGTCTTGATGTATAATAAAGAGTATCTGGCATTTACGTTTGTCCAAGAGTCATCTATGTTCATAGGTGACGGTAACAAACGAGACACTCGGTTCGACGAAGCTTAAACTATTAATTAAAGAATTAATGTAAACGAAATTAAAATTAATAGAATTAATTCTGGTCACCGCCGGTGCATCCTCGCGGTAAGGCTCATAGTGCAGTATTAGCTATAAATATCGCTACTATTTTTTATTACTTTAAATCACTAGATTAATAATTCAACTCAATGTAATGTTATTTTGGATCTCACTTATGTTTATAAATTAAGATTATTTTTGGTAATTCATACATATTTGTTTTAATGTAATAAATTGTAAATATAATAAAACTTCCACCACAAAATTAAAATTTATTTCTGTTGAATTTATAAAATTATTTTTGACCATATTATGTAACAAAAATATTTGAAAGTTGACAAAACAAACATTTATTTTGTGTAATCTGATGAAATAAAATTGATTTTTCAGTACGCGGAAGAAAAACAAGCCCAATTGGACACGAATTTGTTCGAAATCGAATCAGCTTTGCAGTCACACGAGACATCGGACGGGCAACGCTTGATTGGAGATTTTTTGAAAAAATGCAAAGAAGTCCAAGAATCGGTTGCCTCGGATAACGCTATGATGACTGAAATAAGCCGATTAAAAGAGGAACTACTGAAACATGACAATAAATATGTTCAGTCTCTAATGGCATAACCTCATACATATTTTTATAATAAACGTTACCAATGTATGTACAAAATTAACTTTATAATTTTTCTAACTGATGTTAGTTCATTCATTTTATATAAAAATATTATGCATTCCACAAAATTAATAATTGCCCATACAGTTATATTTTAAGATTTTCACTAGTTACGACTAAAGGTATTTTTTTAATCTTGGTTCATAACCTATGTAGGTCTAATTTGATTAATATAGTCATATAAAATGAGTAAAACTAAGATAAACCAGATTGCTAGTATTTTTACTAAATCTAATTCGCCGTCGTGATACAATCCTGTGATTATTTTATTGCTTGCTACAAACTATATAACTATACCAACATATCTTTGTTATATGAAAACTGCAAATGTGCTACAACACTATTTCTTTTAAACTGTCAACAAAACCTCACTCACGCAGGGTACTTAACTCAGGTATTATATTATGCAAGATTATTATCTGCGAATATTGAGACATTATACTCAATCGAGCATCCCGAACAAAATATGTGCGTGTATAAGGCACGCGGAAAATTTGACGCGAAAGAAAATTAGGTGACTGCGTAGGAGCGACAGGGATAACAGAAATTGAGGTACGGTACCGATCATTTTTTTGTTACCATTTTGTTCGTGGTGCTCTAGTATAATATCTCAATGCTTAGGAAGTTTGCCAATTAAGTACTTTCAAATACAATAAACGGCCGCGACGTTATTGAACCATAAAAGTACTTATTATTTCTCTGTATTTTTTCATAATGAGTTATGTTTTATATGATGATACGAGCACAATAATGAAAACATGACATGTTTAACGCCACAAAAAATAAGGTATCTATTTCTTAGCTAAAAATATATAAATACCTGGTTAGTAGTTAGTACAATTAAATATCTCAACAAATTTGAGTTGCTTTCTAAAAAATAGTACATAACTGCTTTTTATTATTTCATGTTAGATGTGTGATGGGTGACAATAAAAGATGATTTTATAATTTAACATTTTTTAATCGTAACATTCAACAGACTGAAATAATCATTATCTTGGCGAAATTAATTCTGAATTAAATAAATTCTCTTATGTATTATTTACATTTTTGTACAGCTAACTATAAAGCTTAAATTAATACAAGTATAATTTGATATTGCTCCACGGAAAACGGCATGATATGATGGTTTCATGATCGAAATTAAAAATAATATTTCTATTGGATGTCAGTTTCAAAGTAATAATTCTATACTTAAAAATAATAGACAGTGTACATTTAGGCATAAACCATTAGTTTAAGGTGTTCTCTTAAAATGTACAAACTATATTATTGTCATAGCCAGACTTATGACTACCAAGTACCTATTAATGTATTATATAGGCTATTAGTTTCTTATATCACAAAATAAAGCCTTTATAGTGTTTATGCCCAAATATAAACTATTTCAGTAACACATAATATTTAAAACAAAAAGTCTCCATGTTTATCACTTTAACTCTCCACAACATTATCACCAGTAATTTTACATTTAAAAAGAACCTTCCAAATGAGAGTGCATTACATTACTTAATAAATATAGCCGTCCAGGTGTTTCTATAGTTTCATTGGTATAGTTATTTAGGTCGTGAACATGCCTCACATCAAATAAAATAATTGTCATAGCAATGTTCAGTAAGCATTTAACAATGATATAATTGCACTGTCACTGAAGGTGTTTTAATTTTTATATTAATATAATATGTTCATTTTTCATCTTCATTGGTGGGACTAAACATTTTACAACATATGTACATTCAATTACCAATCTGTTCTTACTTCTTCTCTAACTTATAAATGATTGTTGGCGATATAAAATCAATGAATAGCTGCCCTTCAAATTTTAAAATCTAAATTATGTACATAGGTCTTACAATTTTGAAACGATAAATAATTCAAGTCCTACACATCTGTCTACATACAAGCAACTGCATTTCGTCAAACTCGCGGGTTATCCGAAATTGTGTTTCGACCCACCGCTATCGTTTTTTGTAATTTATAGTTAAAATAAAAATCACAGGATAAGCGGTTCATGCGTGGTTTCAGCACGCCTCGGGCCGCCAGGCGAATTGACTAGTATACAAACCCAAATCAAGGTTCCTTTCATGAGAAGTACAGACGCACTGCATTTGTGAAATTTCTACGGCACATCGGACATTTATCCGTGGACAGGGCGCACTTGGCGCATGCAACTACATGACCGCAAGGCACAAAGCATACATTTTGTTCTGCCGAATAACATATTTTACAAATGCGAGAGTCTTCTAACGGCTTATCTTCGGGTGCGTTGGCGGTATTGGGTTTAGTCGGCTGAGGTTGAGGTGCGGGCGCCGGCTTCTCTTCAGTAGAACGGATAACGGAAGCTTCCGATATCACCCTCTGCACGTAATCGCGGCCCTTGACCAGAACTACGTATGGACAACGGTCGAACCAGCGAGCGTGCTGTTCCCAAGGTATATCGTCATTTTCCCAATCTTTGAGACCTCCACCGCAATAGAAGCATTTGGTTTTGTCGCCTTGGCCGGTGTAAAAGAAGCCCGCCTCGGCGAGGTCCTCTGGTTTCTGCCCCATACTGCGCGGCCAGTCGCTGAAGCTGGCGAGGCGCGACTGCTCGGTGGCGTAGCGCGGGTGCTTGGGCCCCGGCATCTGCACGGGGTCGCGCGTGGCGGCCCGCGCGCCGCACTCGTCGCGACCTTCCGCACTACCTTCTCCGACTCCGTTCGTTGCGCTCGGGGACTTTCGTAAAAACGGGCATTGAGGTGCCCACTTTTTGTGATCTTGGGCGGGATCGTCACCTTCCACCCATCGCATTATCTCTACTTTACAGAAGGCGCAACGGACCTCGTCACCGCGGCCGAGATAGTAGAAACCGTTACGCGCCAGTTGCTCCGGTGTCACAAAAGAAATAGGCCAGTTGGCGAAAGTCTTCAGTCGTTCGTCCTCACGACGCATATCCCTCATGTCAGAAAGAAAACCAAAAGTGTCGTGGTTATCGGTTTTGTCAGTTGATGGAGAGGCTGACGACGCTGTCGACGAACCCGAAGCGATAGTGGTATCGCAAGGCGGCAGTTTCAAAGGTGACACGCGGGGTCGCATTTTAGCGTCACATGGAGCGCTTTTGAAAAGCGACGTGACCGTCGACACAGCACTATTCGGCGACACTGTAAAAAAAAGAAAAAAATGTTAATACAGCTAATCGACAAAATATAATATGTATATGGGCATAAGATAATTATAATTGTGGTATTTAACCAACAGAGTCGTAGGTGTCTCCGATATTACGACTGGTTTCAGAAACGACCTCTGGTGAATTTTATGTATTTGACTGTTGAGGGTTTAGCATAAATAAAAAAAACATAATATGAACTACCTACATAAAAAAGACAATTGACAATTGGACAGCACGACAGTTTTATACCGAATTGTATTTTTCTACGGGCCAAATTAGCTCAGAACCGCCCTCTTATAATTCAAGGAATTCAAGGCCGGTCTTAATGCAATGCAATAAGACGAATTATGCACAAATAACAATGAAAAACATAAAAATAACTGATTCTAATATTTTTCCATACAATCTGATACGATATGTTTATCTCCTAAATGACATAATATATCAGACATAAAACAATGCACAACTACAGCTGTTTACTGATATTACTGTAAATTATAACCGGCGCGGCAGTAAGTATACGACAAGTGAGCTCAGAAACATTTTCACATAACAACAAGTTCGCGTCCGTCGCCTTCGACCCGGCTGACTGCGTCTTCAACATTCCAATGGGCAACTTGCCCCGCACCTCATGCCTCGCGCCTTGTTTTCAATGCGCATGCTTCCAAAGCTTACAATCAATTTTTGTTTTTATAGTACTTGACTGTAAACAGCCTACGTAGTAATGTATATACTTTGAAATCGTGTAATTATCATTATCATGAACGCAATAAATTCTGATTAAACCCTTATCCAGTTATTCGCAGGAGAGAAATGACGAATGTTTTAACAGTACCTAATCTAGATATTAGTTACAACTATTGCACAATACAATACACATTAATTATTATATACAGGTATATCAGACTGTTGCATATCGGTATCTTAGGGTTAATTTCATCCTGGTTTTACAGCTACATTAATGAAATACATCACCTACTTAAGTTAGGTACTCTCATTATTATCCATCACCAGCATCAGATTTCAAATAAATACACCCAATAAGTAAATTGGTATACAACTTTATCGAATCAAATTCAATAAAACTAAAATTAACATTAACATTTTATTTTTACCATGTATTTACGTAAATGTATCATTACTAACATAAGTTATCAGCACTGACTCAAGAACTTCAAACAGCTACAAATTTAGAGAATGAAGGGTTATTGTATCATATCTTTCCAAAATAAGACATGGTGGTCGAAAGTCGATACTTATGAAACATAACAAGCGTATTCAATGGATAATGGCCGCAAATAGTGTATACTGTATTTGGATCGATATTTACCATTCACACTGTTGAGGTTAACTAAAAGTGGCATTTTATTAAATATGAATTGGAATGTTCCACAAAATTTTAAGTAACAGTCTGCACACACATTTCGCACTTTACTTTAAAAACTGTAGTTAAATAATATTTCAAAAACAAAATAATTGCGTGAAACGAACTTCAACCATCGTCGGCTGTTCGTGTACTAACTGGTGATGTTGTAGTACTGTAACCCCACTGCGCATGCCTGCGTAATTTAGAGGGTTCAGGCTCGCAGTTATGGGGTGCACGGGTACAGCTGTGCAAGTTAACAATTTTGTTGTTATTAGGGACGCGGCCTCTTTGTAAGGCAGCTACTTTTTTTATACCATGTAAAAATCTTTGCTAATTAGGTTTACTTCATCAATTATGTCACGCTTTTGCAACCAAGATTTTCCATAAATACCAAACTATGATACGCGATAAAGGTACGGGAAATGCGGAGGGACAACGCGGGAAAGATGTAGTTCTCAATCACCCAGCAGTCTCGGGCGACGTTGCCAGCCCGTTCACAGACGACCGGGTTTCATTCATATTTGAAACGCGACGTTGCCGTCTCCGGCGGAAACCGCGACCACACAGCGTAAGAAAGGGCTTATGGAATGTGGCAGTAGTTTACTGCCGGGCGGCTCTAATATACCAAATAAAAAATAGACCAAAGTTGCTGCTTGGAATGCGGGCAGTGTATTGAGTACATCGCAAGGCATGAATTATATTGTAATCAGCTAATAATATTTTATGCAGGTAATTTGAACCTAGAAGGCGAAATTTAAACATGTTTATGGATGTTAATAAAGTAAAGATATATTTATTGTTAAAATCAAGTATCAATAAGCTAACTATGTACATATAATACGCTCTCCGTTAACAAAACGTAGCAACTAAATGAAAGTAGGAAATGGAATTCAGCATGTGCCTTAAGAAAAGGGCGAGACGGCGCCCGGAGAGCAAACAGCGTGGGGAAGGGGACGGGGCCATGTTCCCATGCCTATGGGTGGTCGGCGCTCGGCTTTCGAATTCCAATGCCTCGCCTGCGGTGCCTACGCGCTAGACTGAAATCTACTTACCTAAGCAATTCCAGTCTACAGACAAAACAAAACGAGTAAAACTAAACATTTTATTCTGGTCGTTCTATATTTAAAAGTACATCCGCCCGGCAAACTCCGTATCATTCACAACGAAAAATAACTATGAATGAATGCGTTTATGCCGTCATCATAAAAGTTTAAAAAAAACAAACTATCAAGCCCGGAAACGGTATCGGCGGAAACATCCGCCAGATGGGGCGCGCTGATTGGTCAACATACGATAATTTAATCCTTCAAAGGATGTTTCAATGAGAGAAACAAATAGGAATGTTGTATTAAGTACTATTATCACAAAAAATATATCACTTGTGTATTTTAAAATAATAGTTTAATAACAATGTTTCTTTAATTACTCTTATGTATACAATGTGGTATAAAAGTGTGAAACACATGATTAATACTTTTTGTTATAAATATTTTATAGCAAGTAATTTTGTAATAGTACAGTAGATATAAAACGGGTTTTCATACATGGATATTTAATAAATGCACCTTAAAATATTACACAGCTTACTTATTTTATAAACCTACATTTATTTTTAATTATAAATCTCCTTTATAAAATCCTTAATACCAAAAATAGTATTATTTTAATTTATATTGTTAGATATAAACTTCCAATAAAAATAATTTAATCACTTTAAATATGGTGTATAATTGTATAACAACAAACTTTAATCATAATAATTAAAAACATCTGCTCTGATGCCATTCAGTGACAGCTAAACTCTGCCAACATGTCAGACACAGGAAAATATACCATTATCACAACAATCAATGTTTTTATCATGTTTGATTGATTTATGAATTTTCGACAAATACCATTTTTTGTGATGCATCTTATTATCCCCACTTGTTACTGCATTATATTTTATAAACACCTAATCATATTGTCTATTGCCTAGAATATACCACCAAAAATTAGCATTTTATTTTCTTGAGGCTAGTAAATTCTCGAAATATTTTTTTCTATATCATTTAAAAAAAGGCAAATTCAATAGACATTAAATAACATTTAAGTTAAGGTTACTTTGTAAGTCTATGGAAACTTGAATATGATGTAAAGTTTCAAATTCAATTTACTAGATGGCGCTACTTGGATGTATAAACCATGTAGGAAAATCACCTAAATTATTAATACTACACCACAAAGACTTTGTTCACGCATTCTTATCCTCTGTTATTGAAGTGAAACTTCTTTATCGGGGTTGGAAAAAATTTTTCGTTACGCGTCACATTCTTCCGTTACGCGCCATCTTTTTTTATTTAGTAAATTAGTACCCACTTCAGTAAGCCACACCCCCAACCGTTTCCAAGCCCCACCCAAAACTTTAAGTCCCACCCACTTTTTTGTAATTTGATCCTTACCCCCCCTCTGACCTTCCCCCACCCTAAATCCAAAACAGTGCCCAATAGCCTCCCCACGAAACCTCCCCCCCCCCCCCCGCTTACCCCCACCCTAAAAATTTTACCTCACCCCCCCTACTCATATCTCCGGCATTATCCATCGTAGACCCACCGACCTTGGGTTCATTGGAACCGGCTCGGTGAGGGCTACAATCCTGCCCCAACAGAATTCCCGAATTCCCCCTCCACAACTTTCCCCACCCAAAAATATTTTAAGGTGCCCAATAGCCTCCCCACGAAACCTTACCCCCCCCCCGCCCCTACCCCCACCTAAAATTTTTACCTCACCCCCCCTATTCCTATCTCCGCCAATAAAGGTCGTGGACCCACCGAGCTTGGTATCCTCGGAACCGTCTCGGTGAGGGCTACAAATTGGCCCCGATAGAAATCCCAAATTCCCTCAAAAATTTCCCCCCTCCTAAACTTAAACTTTTTTTAATTTAGCTTTATTTTACCAATTCTGTAAATTTGTAAATAGTAGATCATTTTTCGAAAAATGATGTCATAAAGAAGTTTCACTTCTTACGTGTGTACACTAATACACACACACATTTTTTTTGTATTATGTTTGATTACTAAAAACTGTGAAGACATTGTTACATACTGTGTACCAAACGACTAGATAAATGTGTACAAACAAATATAAAACAAATTGACACATACTTTGAAAGGTCATTGCCAAATTTTAAGCCACACTAACACTTGTCACGGTCCACAGAAATCAAGAGGCCCCACTGGGTTTGCTCACTACACAAGGCTACTCAAATGTTCTCTAGTGTAGCTGCTGTAGACAAATGAAACTGCCTGATGAAAATTTTGCAAGGCGTATATATGGAATGTAAAATGTAAATCCACTTCAATAATTAGTGATAAGGTATCATAATAAAGATAAATGTATCAATTTCTTTGAACATAACACATCATCATAATATCACTTTGTGACTTCTAGGTACAATTAAACACAGCTTATAAGAAAACAAACAAATTTTCCAAATTCTGGTGTTTATATACCCTGTTTATATAATAAAACAAATTTACAGAATTTAAAAAATAAGTATTGAATAATTAATGTAAAATGAGTTGAATCCAATTAAAAGTTGGGTATTTGTAAATAATTCCTATTGAATATTTTATTATACCTACAATAGGTTTCAAGTACACATAACACTACAATACAACAAGCAGTGAGTCCATGTTTACAATAATATATCTTTTACACTGCATTGATTCTATGATTTTTGTAAACAAACGATAAAAGCATTTTAGAAGGAAGAAACATTTCCATTTGGATTATGACAATCACTTTACGAAAATCAACAATGTCACATTAATTTAATTTTGCTAATAATTCTAGAAAGGCGCAGACGTATTCCTATCGATTTATAAAACTCAGCTGATTGACGTTTTGCCAACATATAATTACAAATATATTGTGCATGTTCATCTGAGTACACATGTAGTAATTTATATATACGTATACAAACAACCTTTGCAATGAAATCTATAAATATGCCTTTTCAAGCGGTTACCTACGTAATGATTTAAATAAAATATGACGTCGCCCATGTTCCAAATTCTGAAACATATGGCTGTGAGAAAGTTATGTAAGAAAATATTGTTACCTTTTGCTATCTCCATTTTTCTTGATACCTTCGTTTTGATCCACAGAAAGAAATTTGAACACATCTAAAGGTTTGTTGTCCTTTAGAGGATATTACTCACTCTCACTTGTCAAACCCAGGCCATTAAACACAACTATCCTTCATGAGCGCGGCACTCGCAACTAAACGTTATACGTAAGTAATATTATTCTCTTGCTCGCGACTATCGAACGCAGTCGGCCGCGTTCGGACACAGTCGGAAGGCGAAGTGAGTAGCAATGACGTTAAATCGCAGTTCGAGCGCGGCAACCGAGCCACGACTAGTGAGGGGGCATTATTTGTTGTTTCTCTGAGCGAGCGTCATGTTGTCATATTGTGATCTCTACTGATTTTTATGTTTGAAAGCAGAACACACCAGCAAGACTAGCACAAATGTTCATTGAAAAGTTTTTTCAGTTTTCAATATTTTATATACTTACCGCAAAGTACTTTATGTTAATAATCATACATTTAAGATACTCACACTAATACTATATACGGCGAATATACGGCTCTCTAGTTTGTCTCTAATACAGCGTTGAAAAATGAATAATAAACTTATTCTTATATATTAAATTTGTGTACAGTGAGTCTAGGTATAGGTACATAATGTTACATTCGTCCAAAAAAAAATTACCTAGGTACCTCAAGACCTTAAGACCTCAAGACTTAAAAAATTAGTACCTAGCTAATCGATTCTTGATTTTTATTTTGTTTTATTTTTATTATCGATATCTTTACTCTTTTAATTGGGTATATATTAAATATAATGTATTAATAGTATTACAGGCCTATATTCAGGTACCTACATACTACTTGTGGCTAAGAATAGATTTAATATTGTCATACTTTATTATGGTGGAATATTGGATAACGATGTAAGTAGGTACATGGAATAATATTTATACAAAATAATCAGATTTTAAGTTTTTTCATAAATTAAATATTAACAACCAATAAGACATTATTTTCTATTATGGATAAAAATATAATAGCTATCACGCATTCATATTATATAATCTTAGCGAAAATGGTTACAGAGGAGACCAGGGACGAAAATAAGTAATGATATTTTGAAAAAAATGTGTTCATTCGGTCCCATAATAACGGTGGAGTTCTGATGAATATCTTCGATCCTGGAGAGTAGAACTCCTTAAAATTGAGTAGGAGGAAATCGGGAGAACTTTAATGTAGGTACTGTACTGTTCATACCATTCTGAAGAATCATAGAATAATAATGGAAAGGTAAGATAAGACAGGAAACCAGCAAAGATTGATAGATGACAAGCTTAAGATCCAAAAACAAAAAGCCATAAAGTTCATCCAAAAAATTTCTAGAAATGCTTAATTTTTTTGCAAATTTCCAAAGAAATTGATTTTGTTAATGATAATTTGGGTAAAGTAAGATTTAGAATACTGATTTAAAATAAATTAAGTAATTTTTGTGTTTATTTACCATAGCTTCTGCCCGCAAACATTGTCTGTGTGATTAACTTTATTTGAAATTAACATGATTTGGAATTTTCCATCTCGTCACGTTATATCTGCCCCGTCCCGTCTCATTGAGTATAAAAAAATAACAAATGTATCCTGAGGAATTCCTTCCTCATAAAAAGTAGCCAAGTTTTAATCCAGGGTGTCAGCTACCTCCATACCAAATTTCTTCGAAACGATTACGCCGTTTCTGAGTTCATCGCGCACAACCGCACAAACAAACAGACAAACCGACAAACAGACAAAACTTCATTAAATAATTGTTTTGGGTTCTATTACGTTAACACAGACCCCCGTCCCCCATATTAGTTTTTCTTATATATCTTCCATGTTCAGACATCGATCGGTTACAAATTTATTATATTGGTACGGGAGCTAGCAACGTCTGGAAAACAAGCATTTCAGGTAGGCCAGTTTTTAGATATGCTATCTCTCTCACTCTCCCGGACGTCATACAGGCTATCTGGCTGGCGGTAGTGGTTGCGTTCGTCAGTGCGCATCCTACCTATACAGGTAAAATATCGAATTTTAAAATCATTTTAAGAAGCTTTTTTCCTTTATTATTATTTTTATTGAACTTTTTGCAACATGAATCTATTATTGCCAGATATTTCTATTGTTGTTTAAACTATGCCAGACGCTAATTTTGAATTAAAAAAATATTATTTTTCAAAGTATTTCAGTATGGCTGTAATTTTTATATGATGTTATTTAAGTATCTAAAAACCTAAATTTAATTTGCCAGACATTAATTCGATTGTTAAACCTTCAGCCAGACCGACCTAAAAGTGAAAAGTGATGTGGTATCATTTTGCTTGATCTAGGAATAGTTGTCGAATAAATTACATAGAACTAATTAAAAACTATTGAATTAATGTGTGGATTAATATAGTATCAAAATAACTATTTATCGTTGTACAAAATAAGATAATAATCAATCTCAAGGATGAAAATAACCAAAAATTATATTTTTCAATCCATAATTTTATCACAAAAAAAACGGAGGCATCTTGATAATTATCATCATCATCATCATCTTCAGCACTGTAGTCATTTTTATTGTCATCGTCGTCTTTTGAAATGTCATCGTCTTGTAATAAGTTATTATCTGTAAAAGAATGAAACATTTTATAATCTATCGGCAAATTTTATTAGTATTTTATTTTTAATTTTTACCTTTAATGATAATGTCGGCAACTAATGATGGCGATTGCTCTCCAACAAACCAGATAAAATCATATTTATGGTCCAGCCGGAAACTTGAGGTGATAGAGATGTTGGTTGTTGTAAATGATCATTTCTCCAAAACTTTGTAACGTAACGAACTCGTAGTAAATGCTGATAAAATTCAGCTTTGCATGGTGGTAGGCTTGATGGATCAAAATTACGATTTTGTTTTTTCAAAATTATCATCTGATTTTGTAGACCGATATGTGTTTGAAAACAGATGACACCGAAGTTCATTGACGTTCCATGAATCCCGAGCTCCGTAAATATGACAAATTAACTTTTCTAAGATCTTAAATGTCTCATCCAGCAATTCTTCATCATCTGTTATAATATTTTGACAGGCTAATTGATACTCTTCTGATTGTTCTAACAGTTTAAAGATCGAAGTTTGCCTTTCCGGAAAAAGCCTGGTGTGTAGTCGCATCCAGTGAGTGCATAAAAGCACGGTAGAGCTTTCGATAAAGAATTCTCTAGAATTTCGTGTACTTGATGACGCTTATAAATCGCTCATAATTCCCCACGCCCAAATTTACCCAGATTTTAGTGATGCATTCAAATGCTCCATGTTACCAAGAAGTATTATTAAAATATCTGTGTCTGAGCAGCGTATCACAACTTCGCCATCGACATTTATTTGACAAATGTGACATATTATTATTTGAGAATCGGCTTCTTCTTGTTCTTCGCAAGACAGTACATCTTCAACAGTTTTAATAACCTTATTACTTTCAACCCGGTATGAAAAGCACTTGTTAATTGCATTAGAAGTGTCAATTTCTTGGATATTAACTTCTGTATGTGAATTCCGAGACGTATTATCTGGCAGGGTTTCGCTAACATCTACTGCAGTATTTGATAACGAAGTTGAATTAGATGTGCTGGGAAGATCTACTGTTGACGAGAAATTAATTTCAGATAAATTACGATATTTTGTCATTAGAGCTGTAAAACTGCTGTAACAATTTCTGTGATATCCATCAGTGTCATTAACTTGCTCCGGTAACTGTACACTATTATACCGGGTATATCAAGACTGCGACCGAAAACGAAGCCAGGTTGTAGTTTTAGTGGCTCCAAACACGATGCAAATAAAATTTCGCCAAAACAGTGATAGATATTTTTTTATATATTTTTTAAAATCATCTTGTTTTGGTGGAAAATACCTATTTTTTGCGAAAATACTAATTTAAACCCTTATATACCATTGCGTGTTTAAAAATAAAGAGGTCTACATCTTTATTTTAGGAAAATTATGTTTTTATCACCCAAATACGACGATTAGTAAAAAATTACAAAAAAAAGTTGACGATTTTTTTGCGAAATTTTTACTTGCATTGTGTCTGAAGTCACTAATACTACCACCTGGCTTCGTTTTCGGTCGCGGTCTTGATATACCCTGTATTTCACTTTAAAATTTACACGTATTTGCAGAACTTCTTTACACTTTTTTAATGTATCTTCAACAAAAGTTATTATTTTTCCATTTCTGTCTTTACAAAAACCACATTTAAATTTTTCGCTAGCCATTGTAATACAATTTTGTTATACACATTAAAAATAACACGTGATTGTCTGTACTCTTTCAACATGGCCAATCACTTTTCACTTTTAGATCGGTCTGGCTGAAGGTTTAACAATCGAATTATTGTCTGGCAAATTAAATTTAGGTTTTTAGATACTTAAATAACATCATATAAAAATTACAGCCATACTGAAATACTTTGAAAAATAATATTTTTTTAATTCAAAATTAGCGTCTGGCACAGTTTAAACAACAATAGAAATATCTGGCAATAATAGATTCATGTTGCAAAAAGTTCAATAGAAATAATAATAAAGGAAAAAAGCTTCTTAAAATGATTTTAAAATTCGATATTTTACCTGTATAGGTAGGCTGCGCACTGACGAACGCAACCACTACCGCCAGCCAGATAGCCTGTATGACGTCCGGGAGAGTGAGAGAGATAGCATATCTAAAAACTGGCCTACCTGAAATTCTCTCTCAAAAACGTTGCTACCTCTTAGACTATATGTATAAATGTTGTAACCATTCCTTTCAATTGTTATAGGTACAACCAACCCTAAGGGTAGGGATGATTGTAGCAAATTCCATAGATTTTATTTCATTTTTCTCAATATATGTAACATCAGTTGCAAACAAGTTGGTGTTAATAGATAGCCGAAATACCTATGCACTAGGTGTAGTAATTAGTATTTTGTGATCTAGTCAGGTCTGTGAGATATTAAAAAGAAAATTTAAAATCGTTACGTTCGTCCCTGGTCTCCCCTACACTTGCAAAACCTCATAATATGATATAAATACTTGGTAGAGGCCTAATTTAAGTCGTGGACTTCTTGTGGCTGAAGATTATGATGATGAAATAGGTAAAATAATAATTATATTTATGTCTTCTTTATTTAGATAAATAATATTTACCTCTGTGGCCATTTCCCGAGGTACTCGCAACGCTTTCACGGTATTTTTCGGGTATCTTTGAATTTTCATTCATCGTCACTTTATTAAGCACTTAATTTGACAGAGTGTATGTTATCCATATTTTTATTAAATAATAGTTTTTATAACACTGAACAATTATTTTATTTTGAACTCCAAACATAAAATGAGTTCACAATTTTGACAGATCCACAATGTCACGAAACACTTCCTTTAAACGACGGAGTTTCTAACATTGAGATGGTATTAAGGTAAAAAAAAAAATACATGCGCACAGTACAGTTTGTAATGCAACGAGGTGACACACTAAGACCGATATGGCTAATGGCTGTGATGATAAACAATCACTACGTAGGTAAATAAAAGATGCGCGTGGGTAGATATAGACAAGGCGTATCGATTTACCTACAACTATTATATGAGATAAAATTAGCTTCTACGTCTATCTATGCTTGCTATTTAGTAGATGACGTTCGTAGAAAAAATAATTTAACATTACGCAATATACGCGATGCTGTCTGCATGAGATGTTTGTGAATGGATGGTTAATATGTCATCTAGAACATAATAATACCAATGTATCTATAATAATATTCTACCCATTAGGGACTATATTATTTAATATCTGCAAACTATACTAAATATCTATATATATTGTGATGTATACAATATACATTGCAACAAGAACGAACGGCCGCACTCAGACATTTAATGTCAAATAAAAACGAAAATATAAACTTATTAATATAGATTCTTGGATGGTTATTACCTTATTATGAGGGTCGTCTGTTTTCGAACGTTCTAATCCTGGCAGATCCTCGGGTCTTCGTAGTTAAACGATTTGATGGAAATTTATTATGTTTAACTATCAAGTCAAATGAGGTGGATGAAGTAAATACATTATATAGCTATTAGCTACCTACAGACTACAATAACAATAGATACTATTTAATAGGTATTTAATTACAATTGCTTTAAGATAGATACCTGTTTTTATGTATTAGGTAAAGTTTTTACGTTTTTAATACAGGTAATAGAAATTCCCCCCAAACAATAAAAAAATATGTACAAATAAAATAAACAATAAACACGTACCTATGTATCGAAATAGCGCAAGTTTTCAAGCGTGTGTCGAAAATAACATCTTTAGCTATTTTGTAGGGAAGATTGCTCATGCCAGCGTGCATTATAATAAGGGCAGTGGGTACAAAAAACGCAATGTTTGGCGTTTGGCAGGTGTGCAAGCAGCTTGCCCGTGCGCGGGCGGCAGCAGATCAGCCAGCTGTCGCTCCACGTGCTCAGCAGCTGTCGGCTACTTCCTCGTCCCTTACCTCGACACATCCCCCTCAATATAATCGAGTTACTCCCAATTTTACTATAAAAAAATATTTCTTTGTATAAAACAGAATATTCCTTTGATGATGCAAGGAGGTGAAATAAACTCACTTTTATGTTGAAAACTATAGTCGAACGTACTTTGGCATATTTGGATATTAAACGAATGTTTATAGTATAAAACATAATAATCGATAAGGTATAATATGTACATATTTTTCTCAAAAATGGTTTAAGGTTTTTTGGTAATAAATTATCGCCTGCTTGTAACACAACGTCTTTGAGATAGCTTATCGATATTATGATGGGCACGCGATAATAGGGTATCAACTACAGTATCAACGTACTACTAGGAGTAGGCAATAACGTAAATAGATCAACCCAAATACT
This sequence comes from Deilephila elpenor, assembly GCA_949752805.1. Classification (NCBI taxonomy): domain Eukaryota; kingdom Metazoa; phylum Arthropoda; class Insecta; order Lepidoptera; family Sphingidae; genus Deilephila; species Deilephila elpenor. The sequence goes on along the minus strand of OX457105.1, from coordinate 7,247,361 downwards.
CCACACTGCACTGACCTTCTCAACGGTTCACAGGGTTTCAGACTATCTGAGTTCACCACGTTGGCGCTGTGCGGTTTGCCGAACTTTCAGAGCTCGTAGATATTTCGATTTCTTCGCGATATTTTCCTTCACAGTTTTAACCTTGTAAGATGAGAAGTAGTAGAACTCTCTTATTTAAAATATATAACTGTGTCCCTTACAGAACACCTATAGCCTTATGAATCGTAAAACAACATAAACCGACAGTTTTGTCCAGCATAATTACCTTAGTCATCTTCCGTCCCTCCTTAATCGAATCAACAACTGGGCATTAAATGACACAACATAATGCGGTTCCACTTATTTCATAACATATGTATCACCAACTCCGATGACGCTTAACTACAGACCACAAATCATTCCGTTGGGGGCTGTATTACAAATATCAGTAGCTATGACAAGTTTTTAAGTGATGGATACTCGTTATAACTAAATAACACTACAGGTTGAATATGTGGCCTCGACACGGGTAATATCACTATCCCACAGCAAAACAATGCAACGGGCAATAAGTATTTAATACCTTTGTTGTTCAGTTTCGTGCGAGTGAAACTGTTTGTAGTCTAAAATCGTTAGCTCTCCTTCTATTTCCTACTCATTCCCATTCTTATCAACAGAATGGTAATTCACGATAGTTTTATGGGTATTATCGCGATGGTCTTCTAGCTGCTTTAAAGTGGCAGAGTCTCAATCCCGTTGCCTTGGACTACAGTAGGAATGAGCCGAGTCGGTCAGGGTGGTACCATCTTCTAAAACAACACTGCCGTAAAGCGACCGTTCTCATGTATATGGTTTGGTCAGTAAGATGGTCGGAGGCACAACGACCCTTTCCTCCTCCCGTTCTTTTTTCTTACCTGTCCCATTCAAGGCCGGTAGCGCAAGAATAATTCAAGAGTTGGAGATGTTTGCGGTGCCGGTAATCACTAACCATCAAGTGAGACGTTTGCTCGTATACCGGACGTATGCAATAACAAAAATCAAGTGCACTTCTTGTTGGTTTATAAGATCAATCTTCTTCTGCTTCTCCACCCACAGATAACTAGCTGCTCCCAAGCTTCTCCTTTCCATTCGTTGACAGCGGAGAATTATTCTAAAAACAATCACATTTTTGGTAATGTGTTGCGTACGGCTATATGAAGGCCACTTATGACATCTTGAGATGAAAATAACCTCGCTTGGGATTAGTAGCACTTTTGCTAATCGATTCAGGAATACAGGCGTCAGTGCTGTATGTCGAAAATCGGCTCGTATTGGCAGGTGCTTTAAAGTAACCAGACACCTAAAGCGCACGGTGTTTTAGGCTAATGTTTTCGAGTCGATGCGATTGCCCGATTTTCGTTTTAATGCATAGATAGGTTTATAATGATAATCCCACAGGAGATAGAGCCAGCCATTGAAATATATCTGGTCGTTTAATAATGTGAATCACAAAATTTTAAGTGTTACGACCTCGCTTAGGTTGCAGGAATTCACTGGATGCAACCCGCTTCTACCAAACAGTTAGGGATATCTTCGGGACAGGGGGACGTATATTGTACAGCAATAGACTTCTTGGGGTGAAGAGAAAGAGGGCGTTACGATTCACGCTGGAAAAATCGAGAGGATGAGAAGTTATGTCTAGAATCATCTTTGTAGATTAAAAAACTACCTAAAATCGAGAAGTCAAGCTACGTCGGCTATGAACCAATCCATTATAATTAATTTTTATCCAAGTAGATAGGCTGCCTGCGATATTGTTATCACTTTTTTAACAGCAGCAAGATAGGATAATATTAAATATTAAGATACGTACTTAGTATATTTCCAATGTAGTTATAATTTTCATAGATCTTGAAGAAACTCTTCACTGAAAGCATTCTATTTCGTGTAATTTGCGAATATTCTCATTAAAAACTGACACAGCCCAAAATGACAAAAAACACGATTTTTATATAAAAACATACATACATAAATTCACGCCTTTATCCCCGAAGGGGTAGGCAGAGGCGCCACCAGGGCACCCGCATTTCGCCTTGTATGTTCCGTCCCACGATTTGATAGGGGGCGAGCCTATCGCCATATCGGGCACAAATTCCTGACTCCGGGCTGATAATGAATAGAAAAATCCAATATCACTTTGCCCGACCCGGGACTCGAACCCGAGACCTCAGCTTTGTAACCGTACCGTAATACAACTACGCCACCGAGGCAGTCGGCAGTTTATATAAAAAGAAATCCCAAAAATATTAACCTTTGCATTTTTCTTGTAATATAACTCATGATGATAATGCATGGATACAGACTCCAGCATAAGCGAAATAAACACTTCAAATTATCGGTACGTTCTGGGTTTTTTTAAATGTTTATTTTGTAAAAAGGTTGTATCGAAATGCTAATTCAATGTGCAGTGGCTGTGGGACTAATATCCTTTGAATTTTGGTGATACTCGTATTAAATGTTTGTAAGGATTACATACATTTACAGTAAATTATGATAAAGAAAAAAGTGATCATAATGTAAAGAGGTCGATTTTTGGTTGAGAAACGAATAAAACCGAATGCGTCTTGAATGCATTGAACTACGGCTAGTCGCTCCATTCATCCAACCGTCGAACATTTACCGCGAAGCGCGCCGACCGCAGCCTGCGCTGATCTGCTTCAAGGTAACTTGGAATAATTATACTTTATTTGATTATTGTATTGTTAGAATAAAACATAACACGTGGGTACGGTCATGATAATATAACATATATTTATACTAAATTTATTAGGAAGAGATCATACAAATTATATAGAATAGGCTTATTAACATATTACATAATAATCTTGTTTGGCATTAATAGTATAAAAGTTATGTTATTCATTAAAATAGTACTTAGGTAATAATAATCCAACCCACAAACGACACGAGGACACGAGCCTTCTTTACAAATTACAATAGAGAGTACCTACGAATAAGAGGAGTTAGTCCATAGTACATCACGCCAATATAATTAATGATTATTTGTTTACAAATACCTTTAGGAGTCAGATAACAATGTTTGTCAATATAATAATCACGAGTTAATAGTTTCAAAACAATTAACGCGCATTATCATATATTTAACAATGAACTTCTTGTGGCTGAGGATGATAATGATAATATAATATTTTAAGATAAATATTTTTTCTTTCATGATGACGCCTTCATATCCTTTCCATTATGTCCTTAGTGGAATACGATTGGATTTCATATTATCGTCATAATACATAGATATCTCATGACTTAAGATACCAATGACCAATAACGTCATGGACTAAAATACACATTCGTCTTTATGAAACATTCCAAGCCATTATTAAATTAACCCGTCGTATTAAAGTGGAAGCGATCCAACTGCCATAAGAAGTGCAAGGACATATCAATAGACTGACAATCATACGTGTTTAGAATAGGAAGATGAAGATTTTTATTCAACATCTGTAATAAGTGCCGGGAAACCGATCTAGTACTTAGCGGTTAGCCTTTTTAGGAAATGTCTTTAACTTTACTGCTGTTATCTTACCTTTACTAGATACTGTTATTTAAAGTTTCAAAATGTAATAAGCTCCTTCTTCAATAAGATTTGGAAATCATCAAAAATGAACGGATTGGATCGGCACAAATGCGGACAACAGTTCCTATGGACTACTATACTCACTTTAGCGAAGTCCTAAATGTATCGATATAGGTAGCTTTTTGAAAGTCAAAGGATTTTCTCGTTCATCTCTTCCTATTAGATGACAAACTTATTATAATTTCCATTCGTGAGGGAAATGCACTATAGGGTTGTCTCATTTAATGACTACATAATATTTATACTTAATTATAACAATGTAAAAATTTGGCACGTTTTCAATAATATTAGATATTGCAAAGTGTTTAAGTTGTTTCCTAGACTTTTGTTCTCTTTGCTTCACAATAATGCAGGAAGAACTTATTATTTAACTGGTAAGGATCAAGATGGCCGTGGTCAACCGTACAACTTTGGCCTAATTATATTTGACACCAAATTCCTTCTAGAAAATGATTTATGTAACATCCCTACCCATAAGTGCTAGTTGGCAGACTGTATATTCCCGTATATTTTAAAGATTTTACATAAGAGAATTGTTTTATACATGTGCTAGTATGTCGGGTGCGGGCCACATTGTGTTTGTGCGCAGGCGGGCGCGCGGCGCGGCGGTCCAATGGCAGGCCGCGGCGTGGTATGCGGCCTCAGGCCTGCTTTTCCCAGAACTCTTAGCTTCGTGCCGCAACCCGCGGGACGGGATCACTTGTTCGAGGTACACGTTAAGTTCGGTTTTATGTCTACGCATGCGCTGCCTGCAGATAACGTTCCCAAAATTAATTATAATGGATGGCCGCCAATTTTAGCAATGATGTTGATGTTCGTTTCGTCTTTTTTAATTGTTGTTTCAGTAAAAATCTACATTGATTTTGTGGTATGAAGTTATATTTAAAGAAAAAAATAAATTTGTAACATTCCAAATACACAAAAACCGTGATTATTACATTCCTCATATTATATTAGTAGATTTGACTCGCTGCAAGTGCTAGATTGATCTTTTCAACATTAAATTGGAAAACGTCACTAAAATATACTATTAAATTATTACAATGGACGGTTCTACAATACGTCATTTTTTCCTACCCAAATCCGTTACATTCCATTCCCTTGAGCCGCAAGCTGGCCGCGGAGCACGAAGCTATCTCGGCGAGATTTCGAAATTCCAAGAAAGGCAGAGCCTTATAAATTATCTCAAAAGCGCCGACGCGGCCCTGCAGCCAGAATGCTTTTTTTACACCACAGGTAGGCTGGCGCTAAGAACACGATGGAATTTATACTACGAGCAATGAAATTTGATATTTGAACGTCTAAACACATTAAAATCGTACTGGCCCAAACAACGAATTTTTCGAGATGTATTTTTATTTATTTTCAACAGGGAATAACTCTTTCATAAATGAAATATATAAAATTTGAAATAATCGGCCGATCGCTTTAAAATTCTTCAACTTTATTTGAAAACTCAACTGAATATACTTATCTAGTATCAAGACGGTTTTTATACCGTTTTATCGAAAGTACCAAGTTATAAGTGCCGTAAAAAGGTGCGTGGTATACGTGTAGAACACATTTCTGGGAAGATTGAACTATGGGAAGCAAGGACATTCCCGCGACTCGCAGCCCTGAAGGTCGCGTACTAATACACAAATAATAGGCTCCATTGTGTGTTCGCTTGGCGCCCATGTCGGCGTAGTAAAGCATCCACGACTCCCGATTTGGAAACGATACCAACATACATCTGACCCTTTTGCGTGCGTTAACGAGAATATCATTGAGCGCTTTGTTAAATAAATAAAAAAATCATTTCTCGTTTCACCATGTTGAGATTTATTGTAGCAATTACTGTTTTAAAAATAGCCCAAACTGAAACTATTTGAAATGTAGTAACTCACACAAACCATCTGCTAGACGTTAATGTTGCCTAACGCACTCTGAGAAACAACGACGCTTTGGTTCTATCGACACAAACCATTCTGATCTTAACAGCTTGAGGTTATTGGTTGCTATTTCATTGAAATGCTTCTCTCACGGATGGTATGTAAAGGAATTTGGGACACAGAGCTGAGTCATTCGCAATCTAGTCCCTTCCCTATCTGAAGGTTTGAGCCAAACTTGAAAGCACGGTTATCTAAGCGATATTAGTGCGTTTCCTGTTCAGTAGAATCTGTGAGAGACTTCGTTTTCACCTAATTGTGTCAAAAAAAATACTTTTAAAGATGCAATTTTCAATTTAATACAACTCCTAATATTTCAAATTTTGAAGTATAAAAATAATCTTACACACAGTTCAATTCAAACATACATTTGACTAAAATAATCTACCTGCAATCTCAATTGAAATTAAAATTTAACAAGTGCGCCCCTTAGTAACTCCTTCATTTAAAGGACATGTATTATCTTTCTGAAACAATAAATTTGTAAAAGCACCACGTGCAACCGCGACATTACTTTGAGCTTATCTAAAATAATCCACATTTAACAGATAAAGAATATTTCCGAGAAATCGTATATTTGTAGTTATGCATATTGCCAAATATTTGATTCGTTGTATATCACATTTACCGTTTATTATCGTCATATTATGTGAAAGAATTTACTATACTGCCTAGTATATTGTTGACAATCTTTCAAAAAGGGTTGGTGTCAGGCAGACGGTCGAACGTAATAATAACCTTCCTGCAACATGGAGAAAAGAAGTCGTGTGTCACCAATCCCAGACACGGACATAAGTGAGTAGTGCCGGAATTTTATGCTCTATTTAGGAATTGTGATGCTTCTTAACTATAGCTGTCGTTCCCAAAGAACATCAACTAGGACTAGTGGCCTTATGTGCTTTAGACATAGTACGGTATTTATATAATAATGTAATATACTGTTTAACTCATCAACCTCATTAAATAATGTCAGAAGTTTTCGAAACACGTTTTTAGCTCGTCAATAGGTTTTATGCGAATCCTAGAATAAAATCCCTATATGAGCTAAGACTCGGTAATGAGAAATTCAGTGTAAAAAAATCATTGATAGTTAAAAGCGATTACAACGTTTTTAACTGCATAAAATTGCCAGAGGATTAATATTAATGTGTGCTTATTATTTCTTTAAGATCGACAGAAATATCAGCAGTATCATTTTTTTTGCTTAGTTGCGCCTAAAAAAAGAAGTAATTTTTGCTTATTTCCAAGGCTTTCATTGCTAAATTAAATAGACAGTTAGTAGGTGCTTTAGGCATAAAGTGTGAATAAGTATATGTATGTAACCAGTTGGAAGTTGGCGTGTAGCATCTGATTCTATACCACAAAGCCCGCATCTCAAGACCTGATGGACTGGTCACGTCGCCTTTATTATATTACTTTTTTCTTTGTTCATACAATTGTCTGTTATGAGTAAAAAAGAACAAAAGACCCATAACCTGTAATATTTCCAAAACATCAATTATACACGTACAGTTCTCAGTCAGCATTCATTTATTTTATTATGATGGATTGAACCTTTGTATTTAGCGATATATATTATTACTACCTTTTCTATAAGTTGAAGTCTTTGACTTCAGGATATAAATAAAAATTCCAATTTTTATCTTCATTATGATATGCAATCTTCTTATAGTAATCCAGTGATATCGAAACTTTCACTTGTCATTTCAATCCCAATATCTGAAAAATATATATTTACTAAAGTACGTACATAATTATTGAAACTTGTAACTCAACATAAAGTAGAGCCCACGATTCAAAATTCCGAGATAGCATCAAAAAATTAGCATTTAAATGAATTACATAATACTTAACTACTCCTAAATGATTAAAACTTTGTTCAGAAGCAATTACTTTTTCAGATTTTCAAGGTTACATGATTCATGTGTAGCCTTACTATTCTGACGTCATATTTGTAGTTCTCGGAAATTTTAAAACGTTTATTTTTGTCTTATTTTATAAAATGTTTTGGCGAGCCAATCTTATGGGTGTAGGTATTTACATCCAGAGCTTAATATGGATTTATCTCACAAACCTTGAGCATAGCAACTATAGGAATTAATAAGACAAAATAAATAGACGATGTTGTTATTTAAACTTATGAAATTGGATAATCTAGTTAGCTGTTAGATGAATATCTAACTGGACTGTCCAAAGAAGTTTTAAAAACGGATTATTATATTATTTGAATATTTCACATTATTAACGCTAATCATTCGGAGAAGTACAAATAATGGTTTAATGATTCATTAGAGTCCTACAAATTGAAGGATAATGGCAACAATAACTATAATATTTGTTATTTTCCTTTACATATACCAATTAATTCCATATCAGTACCGCTATAATTTATTTATCAAATAAAACATACACAACTTTTCACTTATAAACGCATTTATCGTTGTTACCTGAGCTCCATAAACTTTATGCGTTACATTTAAGTATTATGGAATTAAGTTTAACGCAACATACAAATTATATAATAACGTCTAAATTAGACTGAATTAATTACTTGGTTTTCATTTGCAACCTTTTTCCTATCATGCGTTCAATATTTCCATATTGCTGCTTCTAAAGCTGTCGTATGAATACTCGCCGTCGACGCAATCTCACGTTTTTATAAACATGATTGATCCCCGCCAGATTCATATTTTGTTTTTAACCGTTAGCGAAAAATATTGCTGATGCTGTCACTTTGCTTATTAGTAGGTATATTTGCCTAAACTAACACATGACTCTCCTGATCTATTTGTCTTCGCGCACACAAATGTTTGTCAGCTCGTCCCATTTTCTAACACCCGAAGTCTTCATTATGCTTACCGCTGTTTATGAGTCCGTCCAGACTTGAATGTCCTTACTTTTATTTATGATTCCTTCTTTCTTTCTAAGAATTGAGTTTGTCTTTACTGGTCTGCTGTTTACTGGTCCGTCTTCTTCGTTCAAAGTTGAGTCTTAAATATTATTGCGATTGCAGTTATTTGTGAGTCTGGCTTTCTCACTACGAAGTGAGTTTTTTAAAATCCTCTGTGGTGTTATGAGCTCTAGTCTTTATTTTGCCAACTGACTCTCAAACATTCCTCAAAATTTTCCTCTGGTCTTTATTCAAAGTATCCATAAGCGAGGGGTGGGCCGCGACGTAGGTTTAGACTTGCGCTCATAATTTAGGTGTAATGTACTGTATTCAGAACCCTTTTTTAAATTAAATATTGTTATTGAATCATCTTTCTTGGTTACTATTTACTTCTTTCTAATATTTCTAAATCATGGTGAAGAACCCAATAATATAGTAATTAACATACTATTTTGCATCATTAAATATACGCAGATAATAATATTACATAGAACCCGTTTCTGTTTTCCAAAAAACACCTGATTGTTGACTGGTATGACCAGTTTTTTAAGATAGTTATGTTTGCTCTGATGACAACATGCAATTTTGATGTCAGTATACCTATTTAGATTTTGGAAGAGGTTGAGGCCATGTTCGTATTCATCATATACAAAATTTCCTACTGTCAATACTTTATATTTCTGCATTCATCTAGCAGGCATGAAGAAATTTCCTTTGAACTCAATAAATTTTAACAAATATTCAGCTAAAATTCTATGAATTTCGAGATATCATTGCCTCTGTGAAAAAGAAAATGGAGTACTTTGCTGTGCAATTATGCTGCTTCTTAAATAAAATCATCAAATCTTAAATAGGTAATCATATTTTGTTACTTTGTTAGCGTTCCATGAAGGCTTTGTAATTTATAAAGTATGAATTCCCTATTTTGGCGGTGGAAATTGTTTAATTTTGTGTAAGCTGTGATTTTTGTGGTTTGAAACAAACAACGTAATCAATTAGGATAAGTGAAACGTTATTACGTAAATATGATTTCATTGTATTTGACGTAATTGTTTTTGAATGTTATTCCTTCATAAGTACTACTTTTACATTACTAATCACTATTATGTAATAGGGGAATTTTATTGTTTTCATCAATTTTGTCAATAGCTTATGCAACCTTACAATGTTATTCATGATACATTTTCTTTACTTGTATAGTATTTCATAGTTTTTGCCGATGAGTTGTAGACTATGCTTCTAATGCGTAGTTTGAACTCAAATTCACGACGCCATCGCCGATTATACGTTTTCGTTTGGAGGTCGACTGCCTGGCATTGCCAAATTTGAACGCATGACGTCACCTGTGTAGCTTGTGTAAAGACTTCGTATTTACCAACGTTATTACATCAGTCGCACGATGTGGTTGGATTTTTGGAACTCATGTCGTACATAAACGTCAATGTACATCTTGGTATAATAAAGTATCGATACTTGGACGTGAGTTTAAAAACCGATGAAGCAACCAGCAAAAACGGTCACGACTGTTTTATTGTCAACAGACAGGCTCGCCTTGTGTGACACAAAGAGCTAAAGTTTCTTGACGATAAGTAATTAGTAATGATTATAATATCTTTGCTCGTCGATAAATAAAACATGTCTTGTTAATTGTTTTCATGTATTTTTCTTCGAGGGGATTAAATATTCATTTTGGAATAATCATCATCTATCATTAATCCGAGGTATGATATTACGATACGTTTATTATTAGATAAGTTCACACCCGCTTTGCTACGGAAAGTGCACTTTATGACTGATTTCGTTGCGGGTTAAAGTCTAGAGACAAGTTAGACATTCCCGAAGACTAGCTGAGTTTCACTACTTGGTGTCATTGAAATGCATGCCATTGCTGATCCTGGCTTACAGGAGTTGCAGTGGCGGGTGTGTGGGCGGGACAGTTACTAAGGTAGTTTACAAAACCACAATAGGCAAGTGTCTACTATAGTTTATAAAGCCTCTTGGTTGAGTGGAACGAAAATTATTCTTACTACTAGCTATCAACTAATGAAATCATGAAAAATTTAAGTATATTTAGGTACATCGAAAAATGTATTGGGCAACAGCAACAACAACAAACAGATGGGCAACAAAGTAATTCATTATAGTACCTACATAGTTGGAAGGAGGGTTTCTTTTTTGGCGCAAGATCCTATAATATAATAAATAAATACACGCATCAGTCACATACATAGTCCCGATCAGATTAAGATCACTTAAGTCTTGTGTCGTGGGTATCAGAAACTACGAGGGACTACAAGACTACAAGTACTTGTGGGCGCTATAAATATTTTTCTCAGTGCGCGGTTCGAACCCACGGCCTCTCATTTCACAGCCGGTGTCTTACCAACTGCACCACGGAGGTTGTCTATAAAATATCACTTTTTTGAGCTGGATATAGAGTTTAATGTCAAAAGAACTTTGTATTGTACACAGAAATCCAAATAGGTTAAACGGAAAATATCGATTTATCTAAATGTTATGAGTTTCGTTTGCAAGTGTATGCGTGCATTAGCTACGGCTACACGCAACGCGTGAGTATCTTGTTTCAAGCCGCAACGTTTCTGCACAGGAGTTGCACAATGCATATTGTCTGTTCGCTTGCTTCCCGAGAAGAATGCCTTCGCAATATGTAAATTATAATAAAACACAGTTCTGCCTTTACAATGTAAACACAGATGCGCAAGGGAAGGATAACAGAGGCGGCTCATACACCGTGGTCTGTTTACATTGCTACGTGGCTGATGGCTTTATATATCTGCATATTATTTGCTATAGTTTCCATGGTGTAATGTATAGGTCTGATAGTATAAGATCGGTAGGAAATGTTACTGAATTCTTCCTTATTTTTCTATCATATCAATACTACTACTAGATGTCAGATGATAAGCTTTTTTATTTCCATACAATCAAAGATAGAGAACGATTGTTTTCATCAAAGAAATCGGTTGCCGGCATGATATGACCAATAGAAGTGTAATTTTTTTTTATCAGGCTAATAAAACATCACATCAGGTCATCTGATGCTTACATAGATATTTGTACATTCTTGAAATATATTGTAGTTATAACTTACCTCTTATATATCGGCTGGAGGTCGAAGCATGTCAAATTTAGAGTTATATGTAAAATTGTACCTCAAATAGGAAAAATGCGATAAAGTCTTTTCCGAACATGTTCCATTGAAATAAAATGTTACATACACGGGGGGCACCAACGATATTAGACATAATACAAATAATAACATAATGTACATAATAGTACCTCTTTGACGATTATTAAAATAATGCTCCCAAGACATTTTGAACGATATAATTAATCATGGCTGTATAGATTTTAGTAGGGATGGGTGTATGTGACCTGATTTCAAACTATCAATTAATTTGTACTTCAAATTATCGAGAAAGTATAGTAGTACATATATACGGGCGCATACATTTTCAGTAATGAAATTGGCAGTAGTTAGAAGCTGTCTACTGGATTGAGTTCGACGTACTTTAACTAGAGCAGTGTTTAAATGTCTAGGGCCGGTAAAAATAAAGTTGCCTAAAATATTCTGTAGCTTTGATGTTCGTAGAAATTCAAATATATCTTCACCAGCACTTCAAAGTTAAATTATCAGAGGTCGTTACTTCAAATAAAGGTAGTCATATTGACTATATGTAAACGTTTAGATCAATAATTAAGTATTTATAAGATATATTCTACAATATAGAATTGGGCTGCAAAATCGATTTTTTCGTAAAAACATTCTAGTAGTGATGAGACAGCTGATGGCTTTCGCAAATCTCGTTCTGAGTAACGCCACCTCGTAACGGATAGAAAGCGTCGCGACCTCACTTTCACTCCCTCGCTAGCAGCACTTCGACACCAATAGAGAAATGAATATTATGAAAATCAATAACTTATGCTTCGAAAGCAAAAACCCCATTTTCATCCAGGACTAAACCGGAATTCAAAGACATACCGAAGCACTTAACTTAACTCAAAATACCTTGCCTCAAGGTCTGATTGAATGTGAAACAGCGTCCCGAGAATTTCAAATTGTATTCTCGTAAATGATTCCTTGATTGCGGGTCCTGGAATAAGCCGCGATAAGGTGCGACGTCTTCAAATTTCCAGCAGGCTTATTGAATAAATAAACTTGCGCGTCTTATCAACTGGATAAATAAATATTGGGTACTTAAGACGTCATTCATCGAACTCGTCAAGTCAATTTAGCTAGTGTCAATTGATTTCCAATAACTGTTTACAATTGAGACAGACGAGGCATGCGGGGCCCGCTCAATTGTTTAATCAACAATCGACTGGAACAATTTGTGACGCTATTAGAGGTTTACAAAATAAAACGACTGACTCGCACCACGGGAGGTCTCCAACCTGACAACAGAACAGGAAAATTGCAAGAACAAACACCTCATTTCATAAGAAAGTCTCCCAGTTGAATTATTTTGCATCACATTAGTTCTAAATATAACTTGCAAACGAAAAGCCCAGAACTTGTATTATAAATAGAATTAAAAGGCAATTCATTCATGAAAAAATATTCTCAAGGCTAAATATCAATAACAAAAATAAATATTGCGTTATTCACTTATGATTCGCAGTAAGTTATTATATAAGTAACAGCTATCAATAATTTTATTTTAAGTAATTTTTAAAATCCTTTATACATACTATATAGTAAATAAAATTTGCCTTGTTTATAAAATTTAAGCAAAAATAGAATGTACCAAAAATTAAGTTTATTAAGTACTTGCAAACTTACCTACATTTGTATTGGCAGGATGTACGGCACAGTGGAGCGAGACGGTTGCGCCAACATGAACATGGCGATATGAAAGAGTGTAAGTCAACGCAAACATCGCGCATTGTATACCTTAACCCAAGGCAGTAAAGAGTTGAATGCATACAACCAAAAACAACCCGCAATTTCTAGTAAGTTCGAGCAATGCGTTGATACGAAATTAATATCTCTTTTAAATGGGGTAAAGTTAATATTTGCTCAAACGTAATAGTCGCTTAGGATCTTTTTGCCTGTTTTGATCTAATTCCATGAACCGCTTCCGCCGCTGCTCCTTCCGTCTCGGGTTGCTGGCTGCGAACATTCTTGAGGCGGACACCGGACCCGGCCCAAGAATGCCGACCAGACCGGGACGCGCTGATGGAATGATAGCTTAATGCACCATCAAGGCGACCCTCGGTGGCATTTCTCCTCAGATAACCAAGGCTGTTACACGCTGACGTGGCTGCTTTGTGTTTTACTGTATCTTTAAATATTTCTAGCCTTTTATATTTAATTATAATTTGTTTTAAGCACAATGGTGAACGTATTACTTATTCAGATATTTTTTCTGGTGTTCCTTTAAAATAATTATTTAAAATATAAAGTCATATTTCAAATTTCAGTTTCTTTAGTAACTGTTAAGAGAGTAAGAAAGGTATATAAGTTATAGTTGTAAGTATGTATGTATATAAGTATATAAGTTTTCATTCCTATTAAAGAACTAAAACAGTTTTTGTTGTACTAGATTACTTGCTTTCTCAGTCGAGACATTAATAAAAGGCAAATACGATATACCGCCAAAGCCACGTCTGTGGTAATATTCACTATTAATATCTGTACAGAGCCAGAGGAAATCACAGTTTTTATTCGCTCGGGCCGTGAGAAAGATTATGGGATGCGGTCACATGTCTCGACTCCATTCACGGAATACGCTTCATTCTCGGTCCCACGCACATATGTGTTCCATGTGTGTTATACATAATACCCTCCACTAAAGAGTGAAGACTTGGTCCTTTTTGAATGACCTATGTGTTTACTAATTACTTTGAAGGATTTCAGAATTTTACGGGTCTTTTATAATTAGTTATTTACTTCTACGTTAAAGTTTACGTTTTGACTTGCTATAAGCTTTGTCGCCTACAAATGTACAAATGATTTATGACCATTAAATGTTATAAGTGATAATCATTTAGGATTTTATCCAATTATGCAGTGTTTGTTCCATTGTGAACAAAGTCATTGGCTTATAAAGTGTCAGGTAAACATTAACACGAATTTAACGCATTAGGGTAAATGAGGGGTTTAATTATTCTTGAATTATAAAGTAATATTATTATTCTTATTTACAATATCACGCTTATTTGAAACCAAATCGAGTAGGTTTCCTCAATTAATATTCGTGATAAAACATATCTAAAATAATTAGAGCTGCACAAACGCCATGAATTTATTTACCAACCCAGTTATCTTATCTAAGGTCACAGTTAAACAGATTTCTCAATGACAGACATTCATGTGTATTATGGGAATATTTTTTTGGGAGCGTAACGGTTTTTGTATTATTTTTTGTCGCTTTTGTCCGTGTGAAGGGACCTCAATGGATCCAACATGTGCATGGACCGTCCAATAAACATAGAGCTTTGGTAATGTATTTAGGGGTCCCTTGAAAATCGTATTTTGGATTGTATGCAAGAGACGAGGGAGGTCTTTCTTAATTTGTAACAGCAATCTTCAATGGGCTGTTTCTTTAAGAACCGTCTCTCTTTCAAGGCATTGTTGGGAGTTTTCACACGCAGTTTTTACTGTGTGTTGTGTAAGACGGAGAAAATTATTTCCACATATGAGAAAATACGATGATTCACCGGCTTCATAGCATCGGTATTATTTATCTAGATTCATCTAATGCACATGATGCATCAAGTGTTACGTAATGACGTATGCAGATATGTTTCTCTTGGAACACAAAACCGTAGCATTTTATTCGGATTACAATTTATCCCACTATTCTGCGGTATGTTACGTAGACAATATCTGCCTATTAAAATAATATTAGTTAATTACCAGTCACAGTCCGGTTAATAAATATGGAAAATCATTATGTTATCATATTTTGTGGCTTTGTTTTTACCGTGTCACTATAAAATATTGGAATGTTAAAAATGTTTATATTTCGAAATATTGCTAACGCTATTTCCAGGGTATACCTTAGAAAATAAATAAATCGACTGTGTAATAAATCGATCGAATAAATATATAAAAACTGTGTAGGTACCTGATGTAGAAATGTTAAAGTGACTGAATTTAAAAAAACATTGGATTTATTAATTCGGTGTTTAATTTTCTCTTTAGGATAAAACAAAATATATAATGTTACAAATGGCATAAAATAAGGATAAAGTACCTATAGGTATACATTTGGTCATTGTTTGCCTTTTGAGAACATTCGTCAGAATATGTATGGATATTTTATTTCAAATTTTCCGTTCCACGCACAAGGTTTGATTATGTACAAAATATTTTAAAAAAACTTCATTAGGTACCTACGTTAACTATGATTCATTCTAAGTTAGCAGAATTCTAATCATCTTAGAAATCATCATGGATGGGGTTTAAAATATTATGTAGAATTTTAACTTGGTTTTCTACTTCCGATGGCGTCCATCCAGCGATAAGACTATTCTTTAAATTAAAAGGTTTATAAGCATTCATATTTCCACATTGTTTTGGTAATATTTTTGCTTGCCATAAAGCGTGTAGTAAGACAATGCGAGTAACCGCGGAAATGTCATAATTGGCGAAACTGAGCGTTCTTCATGACCTTTCGTTCACATGGTATGTGGCCGGGCCGGGCTCGGCGCGGGCGTCGCTCGACATCGGTCGCGTTCTCACGGGAACGCGCGGTGATTGCACCGCATTACGCCCTGCACTGGGTCGATCGCCACCGCACACGCAGCCCACAACTGTGGACATGCTATCGTGGATACTGAAATCCACTGATAAACAATACAACATTTAGGTTGCTAAGGGAATTGGGGAGGGCTATATTCCGCAGCGCCTGAAGATGATATAACATTTAGAAGAGCATCTTTACTCGGTTGGGTAAATACACTTTGGTTAAGATATTTCGTATATCTAATGTGTAACAGCATCGTTTATTATAACATGACTTACGTCATTATCGTATTTTATTCCTCTAGTCATAATCAAGCGATGGCAGAAATTCTCCATTAAAATCAGCACTGATAATTTGGCTATAATTAGTCTTTTTTAATCCACACAATCAATATTTCTCGAGCTTACTGCAATATAGGTTCACCAGCGGAATGTTATTATGTAGGCTGATACAGAATAAACTAAACTGACAAAAGTACAAAAAGAAAACATTATCTAACAGTTACTGAGGGACTTTCTTATGGTGTTTCTTTTTCTCAGCGTTTCGGATCGGTGGTAGTTATAATGCTGCTTCAAAACATCCTTTTAAGGCTTCTTGGAAAGTAAGTTAAGTTTAAGTTTTTATATTTTTTTAAAGTAATGCTACTGTTTGAACTAAACCACCTTCTCCAATTTGCGCACCGCTTCATAGATGCGCAACCGTGCGACTTTTCTCATTGGAGTGCGGGACCGCGACTCGTTTCCAATCAACAATGGAATGCGTCGACTTTTTGGTCGCGACTGCTTTACCGCCTCGGGAACATCGAGTTTTTACCCCGAGCCGCCTTGGGACGCACTAGTCGATTCATAACGAGGACGTTTGACTTCCTTGACAGTTTAAACACCAACTACCATATATAAACGCAAGAATTATTCTTGGAACTGGATATATTAGGTTTTTTCTTGGTAGATGTAAGGAAAGAATATTGAATATTAGAAAAATAATCATAATTTACCTATTCCAAATAAACCGACAGCAAAATTTAAAAAAAAAACCTGTTATAAGTATCTAATATTCTTTTACGGTCTTATTCGTAGACATATTTAAAACCTATTTTAGGTTGAATGTTGAAGAATATTTTATCCTTTTCGAACGATTTTAAAATTCATTTTGAGCGAAAAAGACAAAACATTATAAAATGGGTTTTAAATCTGTCTGTTAATAAGGCCCCCGGGTATTAGGTTTATTTTTATTAGGCCCATATGCGATGTGTACTTTAAGGTTTCTGGCTTTTATAACGTGTTATGTGACTATGCTATGATTGCATCAAGTGCAAAAGTATTCTTTGTACGTATTATGCGGAAGGGCGACTGCAGGCATCGAGGTATTACAATACTGGAGTGGTCATCGCGAAAAAATATGTGTGCTCCACGCGGAAAATCAGCGAAGAGAGACAAAAGACATGATAACTGCGAAGAGTGACAGCGATAGATACATAAGTTGTGATAACTCACTGATTGTTTCCTACCAATATTTTGTTCAAGATGTTCCCTCTTGAAACAGAATATACTATGCCGGCAAGTAACAGGACGGGTGGTCGTTGGTGGGCAGTACTTTTTAGCTGTGTGAGTTCTCATGCTGTACGCACAAAATAGGCCAAGAGATAAAAGTATTCGATATTATAACATTGTATGAGGTCATTGTGGTAAAGGCTTTTATAGACTGGAAACTATAATGATAATGTATCACACATCTTGTGTGATACAAAAATATAGACGGCCTCGGTGGCGTACTGGTCTCGGGTTCGAATCCTGAGTCCAGCAAA
This sequence comes from Deilephila elpenor, assembly GCA_949752805.1. NCBI lineage: Eukaryota > Metazoa > Arthropoda > Insecta > Lepidoptera > Sphingidae > Deilephila > Deilephila elpenor. Next base: position 7,229,411 of record OX457105.1, on the reverse strand, counting down.
GTGATATTGGACTTTTCTATGAATTATCAGCACGGTGTCACGAATTTGTGCCCGATATGGCGATAGGCTCGCCCCCTATCACATCGTGGGACGGAACGCACCAGGCAAAACGTGGGTGTCTAAGTAGCACCTATGCCTACTCTTTTGGAGAAATAGGCGTGAGTTTATGTATGTATGTACTATCATGTGTCTTTTATATACACCGAATCTTAAACATTAGAAACTATTACATTTATAACGCTATTTTAAACGACGTTAGACTCCTTACACTCAGAAACCAGTCATATTTACAAAATTGTACTATACTATACTAATGCTAATCTGTATATACTACCGCGTACGTTGAAGGTCAGTGTATTCTGAGAAAACATTATTATCAAAATACTCACAAATGCTGTGTTTTTCCGATTGATGCTGTAAAATTTGTCACACCTGCCTACATTATACAGTATATTCTTGTATTGGTTTATTTTAGTTGTCCATTTAATATGCAAAAGTCAGTACATTGCATCATACTTTGTGTTCTGCTATAACACGGAGAGTACGTGACTCCACGATAAACATAATGCTCTAAAAGCTCTAAACCGAAACAAACATACGATTAGCGAGATCATTGCAACTGAACAGGAAATTAGCTACAACCGACTGTAGGGAAAACCCAACTCAAACCAGTTTTATTAATAAGCCATCCGCCATCGTCAACCAAAAGGCAAAAAGTTAAAATAATACACATATACATCCCATATATACATACGTATTATACCAACATAACATTTATGCAAAGGGTTTTACAGATATACTATACCCATCCCAGATTAAAAGACAAGTGGTTTCAACATCTCGCATGAAAACTAATAACACTAATGAAGAAAATAGAAGACGAAACTCTAAAGTGACTTACAAAGCTAACGGACCGGCCAGTGTTTCAAACAATGCAATTAAATTTAGCAACATATTACTGGCGTTATTTGTAATTGACGATGATAAGACTTGATTGAATATATTATGAAAAACAAACTAGCCAATTTTAGAAAGTACTGAATTATTATCTTAAAAACGAAATTCTTCTTATTATATTTACAAAAAAGTCACATATCATAATGCTTTGAAATCTAAATCTGTAGAGGTAATAGACAAGGACCTTCTATCGCCTAAATATTTTAAAATGTATAGTAATACCTAAAACTGACGGTAAATTCTTAAATTACCTTATTCTTCTTGATGAAGTTTTTTTAAAAGTCTTCAATCATTTACAAATAGCGAGTTAGAACCTCTTGAGGTTGGTTTATCTGTTCGGAAAGATTGCAATTATCAAAAGATAAGCAAAAAGATTGAAAGTATAAAAGGTAGAGCCATATAAAAATCGAAACTAGTCAAACTCTTGTCTTGAAAAAACGTATTTCTACAAGGAAGCATTATTTGTCGAATTTCGTGACATAATTGATTCCTATTTTGAAGCTTTTGATGCAATACGATAATTTGTGCTGAAGTTGACCAACTTGAGGGTACTCAAGGAAGCGTTTTAAGGTGTGTGTATATTTACTTTGTCACTTAACGTCAATCAGCCACCTGAATGATGTTTCGTTGCTTAACCCCCGTAATCGTTGGTTGCAGGGAAGTTGTGAATCATCAATAATACTGCTGATTACTACAAAAAATACTCGACAGGTCGTAAGTTTATCTGTGCCTGTAATGTTAGATATGATATCACGGAGATCCAACGACAGATCACTATTGCATTTGGGTTCCAAGACGCCACAGCTTAAAACTTTTAGTTTCTTGGGAATAATACAATTTCATGAGGTAGAGTTTCCCATTCAACTTAATTTTGTGTATGCCAATGAATCACATAATTAAATAGGGCTATTAATTAATCCAAAAATATTGCAACTTTAAAAATACACTCCGTCTTTGTAGCCTAGATTAGTCAAAGTGGCGTTAGAGTCGAGCGCAGTCGGGAGGCCGCCCAGAACACCAGATATAAAGGTTCGCCGCAGGCCTAGTCATTTGTTGTTATTGTCTGCATGGGTGTGGATGGCAGATAGGAAGCGCCATATAGGAATCGCCCAGGTTTCAGCAATCACTATGAGGTCGTCCAGGCAATATAACCCTAGGGCGTAGCAGTGGCGAAGGGTGACATTTTTTAAAAGGGAAGCCGAAGCTCAAGTCACAAAATATGTTTATTTTCTTTATCCTGTTACTAGCTTCTGCCCGCAAACTTCGTCTGCGTGGTTAATTTTATTTGAAATCTACCATCCCGTCCCGTCCCATCCCGTTATATCCCGCCCGCGCCGTCTCATTCTCACTAATGGAATGTAATCCAGTCCCATCCCATCTTTTTGAGTATGAAAAAGTAGCAAATATATCGGAATTCCTTCTTCATCCCACGGAAACACTAAACTTTTCGGGATAAAAAGTAGCCTATGTTACTTCTTATACCTCCAAGAATATGTCTACAAAGTTTCATGATGATCGGTTGAGTGGTTTTGCGTGAAAGCGTAACAATCAAACTTACATTCACATTTATAATATTAGTAGGGTTAAGGGATTACGAAATGACTACAATGCGACTGATAGTAAGCGTAGTGCAGTGCGAATAGAGATCAAATTTACTGTGTGATGTTTCACAGAATGAACGCAAAACGCGACACATTTATGCACGTGTGTCCTTATATTCGGACCTTTGCGAATATCCTCCCACCAGCAAATTATTGCTCCGAGAATCTTACTCACCAAACCAAATTATTGGGTTTCATTTGGTAAGTGATATTGTGGCATCTGCCTATTGCGGCCGTCAATTAAATTTTAATATTTTCGTTACCTATGTACTTATACAATATTTACAATGTCCATGAAATAAAAACTAAACCATGCTTACATAATGAGAAAAATAAAAAAGTATATTTCTAAACCGCACGTGAATATAAGATTAATATAAAAGAAATAAAAACCTAGACTCAATGTTAACAAGTACGGTAGCCCCGCATTAATCAGTTTTAACAATAGTAAGACAATGTATTACTCAGGCGAGGGTCGAGCACGTCCTAAAATCTAAACACTAACTTTATTTGTAAAATCGACAATCTAAACATATTAGTACGCTCCTAACGATTAGTAATTTCCATTAAAACCATAATATTAATATTACACAGTTTTTAATTAAAAACATTTAAAACTAATTGCATGAACCATAAAATATTGCATAAAATATATTGCATAAAAATGTAAATACAACACTTATATTTCGCTATTATAATAAGTAATATCTATACGTAAACACACGAAATGCCGGAGAAACTCCGGCTTACCTCTTGCTTTTTTAACGTAAATTGAACCTTAAATCATTATAAATTTAAGGTACAATTTTGTGTGGTTTGTTGCATACTATACAATGCGTAAGGGGCGGCGCGGCGGCGGCGCGGTGGCGGCGGGGCGGCGGCGGGCGGCGGCGCACGGGCCGCGCTAGTGTTATTGAATAAGCCGAACAATTTTACAGGAATTCGCCAGAGGTCGCAGCGCGTCGCAATGTAAAAAGGGCTTACTGTGCCGCTTCCTAGTAATATTTACGTATCTGGCCGACAGATGTCATTGAATGTAAAAAATAATAATTGAGTTTTGATATTAAATAAATAAGTTTGAATTATTTGCTTGTTTATAGTGTAATGATAAATTACAAAAGGGAACCCGGCGGGAATTGGCTTCCATGGAGCCTTCGCCACTAGGGCGTAGGTAATGAAAAGGTAGCCATACTATAATATGGTTGCTAGTTTATCGCATTTTGTGACTTCTTTTCACAGTTTTAGGTACCATCAGCTCTTAGTATTATTACGAATCGAATATTAATACGAAAAGTGAGAATATGATTTTGTTGCAAAATTTTAGATTACTGAACCCACGTATCGACGTAAACTTAAATGTAAATTTCCTATTCATGGAATTCTTAGTAGAACAATATACTAAGAACTTGGGAATGTTTCAAGCCATATGTTCCGTCATCGCTAGAATTATACGACGTTGTTTAAATTTTGTGGCCACGAGTCCATAAATTGAAAATATCAATGGTATTAGTTTGGATGAGAAATACGGAAATTATTTAATTTGTTATTTTTACATAGCTACCTGCTGCTGAGCACAAGCGTATTTTATGCTTAAGGGGAAAGGTTAGGCTTTGTTTCTTCTTAGGTGGTGCTCTAGTTGTAGGATAGGCTTAGTGGTTTTTACCTGAAATTCTTGTGAATTTCTTGCTTCCTCAGAACGCTTGCCATTATAAATATCTATATCAACAGGGTGAATACAGGGATCGTATTAAAATCTTGGCGGCTCTATTCTCCCTTAAATCCAACGACAAGCAGAAATCAAAAACCTAGTAACTAGGTAGAGTTAAATTGCTTTTCATTCAGATACTTGACAGAAACTTTCATAGATTAATTTTATGTCACATATGAATTGGTCAGCTGAGATGACCTTTGGATACTTCAAGCTTCGAAAAGCCATATAAAAGTTTGTCATAACCAATAATTGCTCCTTATTCTCTCCGTTATTAATAAATAAAGGATTGGCTTATCCTTGTTTATGTTGTGGTTCAGTAAAATTAGCTCATACCTAGTTTATCATCTTAAAGTGGTATTAAAGCTTGTATTCGTCATACCTATAAGGGAACAAATAGAGCACAGTTTAATGGTTATTTTATTTAAGACATTGCAAACAACACAAAAAACACATAAAGACCTTGAGTTTTTTCCTTGTTGACAAGTAATCCTTATAGACTAAGAGCCCATGAGCCCCAGGCTTATGTCATTTTATAGCAGCTGAAAATTTGTCTGCGCATCGCAGCAACTATATGAAGTTTGAATCGTAGTTGCTTTTCCAAATATAATCTTCAGTGTTTCTGACAAGTTGAGAAAACCATGAAAAGTGTCCGGATGTCAAGGAAACACCTTTTGATATTTCCCTAAGATACATATATAAAATTTAGCTTTTATACTATGACGCTGAATATATAATGTGTTTTATCGGGGCCATAGAATATAAGCTTAATTGTTTTTATATGAATATGTTTCTTGGGAACTATCAAAACGTGTTTGCTTGGTAGTCAGACACTTTTGATGGTTATTTCGACTTGTAAGATACATTGAAGATGACATCTGGCAAACATTTTGCCACAGGTATCATAAGAATCATTTTGGTTCTCTTTTATAGCAATACTGCTTATTTCCTTTTTTTGTTGCTTAGTAAGGCTAATAAAAAAACATTGTTTTTTAGAAGAACGTTCGGGTTGCTGAGGAAGTTTCTTACGCCGCACCGTTTCTCATCTATAACTGGAACACATCTCGAAGAGAATTATAAATCGAATAATATTATAAAAACGATTTCATCATCATCATCATCATCAGCCCTTCTGCGTCCACTGCTGGACATAGGCCTCTCTCATAGCACGCCACTGGACTCGATCTTCAGAAAAACGATTTAAGTAGAGAATTTCAGAGATCTTGTTTATGGCTATAATACTTTATTAAAAATAGGTTTATTTTGATTTGTAGGAAGTTTCTTTTTTATTTTTGTCTTCTTCAATATACCTAAGGTTTACAGTCAGACAGCAAGCAGTTTGTAAAAGAGTCAAATAATACTACAACATATTTACATATCAAACTGTTTACCGAGGACTTCACTTACTTTGATGTGAAATGAGACCAGGAGGACAAAGTTTTCGATTTTTCTGCCAATCCCTATTAATATTTCATCACAGATGTGTTAAAATATTCTAGAAAGTATTGCATGTCCCCTAAACAACGCACGAAGTAATCAGTAAACGTTGCGGTGCTGGTATCGTTGCCAGCAACAGTACTGATAACCCAGTTGGAGCTGTTATCGACATTCGATAGTCACAGGAACATTAAAAAAAATATGCATATGGAAAAAGCACATCGATGAAACTACATACAGCTCTCCGGAAGATAGCAATATTAGTTCGTTAATAGCTTCAAATAGAATAATAATTATAAATGTTGTAGGTGATAAAATGGGTAAAAACTAAAATGAATTTATGCGCCCTATCATTGGTGTTTAGTATGTAATAATTTGTCATAGTAAAATTATATGACCTTATTCATTGTTTTTCAGAAGTTGCTAATTCATAATGGTGTGTAGAATTCGTCACACTCTAAATATGAGATTATTTCTTAAATTATAAACGTTTATATACCGGTGTTTCGCAAATTTTATTAGCACTCAGTTTCCGACATCTCAAGAATGTCGAAGCGCTGGCTGAGAGGCGCAGTGCCGTTTAATGGCAGGTGAATGAATCTTATGAGAACCAGAATTTAATATGGAATATTATAGAAAAATATCCCTATAACCTTTACAGCTTCTTAGATATGAGTCATAGATCTTTTGCTGATAGACAATAGGAAACAACAACTTTGTGGCCAAATTTTAGAAGAAACTAACGGCGTGGCCTCTATATACCAAGCCTATTATAAAGTCATGCCAAAAAAGTTAGCGGATGTCTACGAAATGGTCGTTGACCTCGAACTGAACCGTGTCTATGAATTATACTACTGTGGCTTGTGAGTCATTTAATTGTGAGATTACTTAAATTTCCTTTACTGGAACAATTAGGCTATGTTTTATCTGTACTTAATATGGTGGATTAATTTTAGGGAGAACCTTGCGGAAAGAAATCTATGCCAAAACTACGTTGAATTACATATTTCATTTTAAAACAAATTTAATATGAGGTCACTATTTACTTAGTAAAGTTTTTTTATTTACGAAAGAGTAGTGTGAGTTGAGGATAAAGCTATACCTACCTGTATAACATTCCGTAAAAGGTACCTACGTCGTATAAGGCATGAGAGGTTAAACTTGAATTAGATGCAAATTAAATAATGGTATAAATCCACCTACATAAGTTCGCCAGGTCCAATTCTGGAGCTGTGTCAGGGCTGCAGATGCCTGTTTATTTTAGTCGCATGACTCGGAGGCATGACGAGGCGCCATGAGATCACCAGCTCTCATTATTGATCAAGTGGCAGCATTTGGTAGAAATAAAAAAGACAATTGCACTTATAAAAAGATCGTTCAGTCGGCGTGTGAAGTGTTCAACTTTGTTAATTCCCATAACCGTATACATCTCAATTAAAAGTGTTTGATTACAATCAGCCCTTTTTATGAGCTGGGAAAAATAATACAGATTTGTACAATTGAAACAATTATGATTTTTTTTTGTTTTAACATCTCCTTATTATTTACCTGTGATCTAACAAAGGTGTTAGGTGAATCATGTCATACGTTTGTAAATGTGGTGTTTATATTTAAGGCACGAAGATTGCATTATTATCCGAGACGAATGTTTCACGAAGAAACTTCAAACAAGCGTGTAACATAAGTATTTTTGTATTATTACCAATACATACGTAAATGCATAACCAAGTAAGCATGTTTTATGGATTTAGTAATAAAGTGATGTAGGCATTCTTTGGATGCACCCATATGCCATAAAATAGGTGTTAAAGTAAAACAGTGGTCCCCCGCAGATTGTAAAAAGTGGCAACGTCTACACATTATAATTGCTTTCCCAAGTCTCTTGTAGTTTTACGAGCAATAACACTATGATTATTATAAAAATATAAAGGCGATGGTTTGTCGATACTTCGGTTTTATAACATTAATATAAATAACTACCTACAGACTTCTTTGGCCAGTGGCATGTTGATTGAAAATAGTAAAATAATTATGGTTTGTTTATGTTTCTCGTGTCTTAAAGTTGAGATAGAAATCTTTACAATATTGTTATTATTACCTATGTATGAAAGTAAATGGCCGAAAATAAACAGTTGCAGGGTCCACAAACATCTGGCCTGTGTCATGTCGAAACTTGTCCTACACACGTGTAATTAGAGGGGGTCACACATTCTGTGCATGATTTCAACTTTTCGCTACCCATTATTCCTCTCCCTAATACTGGGCCCGTACCAAATTACGTATTAATACATTCAATCCAGTTTCCATTCATATTTAATTCAATGTTTTTGTTAGCAGACCTTTTTAGAGCAACAACTGGGTCGCAGATGGGTGTTGGATTGAGAAATTTCAATAATAAAATGGTGTGAGCCAGACACAATTTTTTGTACATGCATTTATAATGTCGCCACGCGGGATAATAATACTCGCTCCCGATAATATTATTAACCAACGGAAATTCTTATCGAGTGACGGTTTTTTTTCGTATAAATTCAGCAAAAATGTTAGTGGGTTTCTCCATTTGCCTTGTAGGTTTATAGTTTTTGAAACGATTACATAAAGCAGGCAAGCGCGTGAGCTACTAATCGTCGTTGAGTTTGGTATCCAAGAAGGCTAGGTAATTCGTGCTCACGTCTCCATTAACGTCACCATCGCCTCCCATTGTTCCTTGACGCGTGACTGGACGGTGGCTTAATAAAATATTAATTACATAAGCGCATAATTATTGTTACCACAAACACGGAACCTATAGATTTGCCGGGTTAAGACTTTCTACTCGTTCATTCCGCATTTTGCAATACGTTCGTTGTAAAGTGTGCTATGTGAAAGCTGCTGCCAGTGCTGTTGGTATTTTAGCGAGCTAAAATAAGCCAGCTAAAATCATGTTGAGCTAAGATAGATCAGTAGCTATATTTATTTAAGGTACTCTGGTATCACCATCATTTCCGTATATAGGTCAGACGGATGTAACAAATCTCGTCAATCATCACATTTCGTTAATTATTTCATTACAAGAACTGAATATGGGGCGGGAAAGTTCCATATGAAATATTGTGTTTATATTTCTTAGTTGTCTAAAATCGACGTTTAAACACAGCGAAATCGTAGAATTTATTAACTTTACATATAATAAAAATTATTACTTTTTTATCTAATTAATTCGTTTAATTAAAAAAATAAATTCTTTATTTTTAATATTAAAATAAAGAAACACGCTAATATTAAAATGGTATTAACAACTTTGCTGCACCGAAATGCAACCTCATTGTATTTACTACAATATACTATACATCATTATTATTAATGGCCAAAATAATAGAAAACGAATTAAGTCCATTCTTAGAGGTGTACCGATAGAGCGGTTGGTCCCATTCCATGGACTCCGTGGCGAGATAACGGTTTCTGACGTCGCTCTTGCAAATGCTGTATTTACTGCTACATACTGAGCGTTGCCATTGAGCGCAGTTTTGGCGACACATTCCAGATTGGATTTTGAATATCGAACAGCAATACTTCCCACATATTTTGTTGTGTATCGAACAGCCAAAATATGTTTTTTTTCTTAAATACAAGTAAAAAATGCATGTACGGTTAAACTCAGCCAGTTGCATTTGGATAATAAAAACAACGGCTTATTTAAACACTCAACAGTCAACATGCTAACATTATCAAAGAAAAATGCACGAGATAACGTCTGTGTGCCTTAAAACCAGATTTTATTCGTATCAACTGTACGTTTTAAATTCATTTTGCTGATAGTGGCGGCCAAAATTTGCTCTTCTGTGTGTACCGCAAAGATAAATGAGAATATTAACCGCGTTTGCATATTTGGCGGGATCAGGCACGTACACAATAACATAATTTACCAAAGATATAAAATAAATAAATAAACCAAAAGGGAAACTATTTTACTTACAAATTAAGTAGTTATATTTATTTGGATTTCAAAACAAGATTTTCCTTAAATTTCGATTTTTGTAAGTTTAATAACATTTTTAAGGCTGAAAAATGTTTTGTTATTTTTAATGGCATGAATACAAGTACAATTTTACAAGCCACCAATAATTGGTATTTAAGTGTTGCCTTTGTATTTGCTGTGGCCAAGCAATTATTTCATCTAAACTGTGGATATGTGAGGGGATTGCGTTAAAAAGCAGCCGTGGCCATAAGCGGTGTGTGTGAAATGGCAGACCGCAACATTCCCAGTGTTCAAACGAAGCCACTTGCGGCGATCAGCGACAGACGTCCGTTTATGCCGAGGACGATCGCGAAGGAATGTGGACCGCACTTATACCGCCTGTGGGATACGCGACGAGTGCCGGGAGAGTTGAGGAACCACGAATTTCGGTGCCAACAGAGCAGTTATACAAAATTTGATAGTTAGCATAATGGGTAAAGCTCAATTTACACCGGGAGAGTAACCTCGCCTCGAAGGTACGATACGTTAGGATATAAAAACGTTGCATCGTGTAAACGTTTGTCAGAACACATCTATGGCGGTTATGTCATGCGATAATGACATACGATGTCGCCGCGAGAAACTCTCCGTGTAAATGATTTAATCGCGTTTCGGGTTCATCCTGTTTTGATCCCGATACAGTTATGCTAACATATATTTTTTTTTTATTATCATTATATTTTTATTTTTTTTATTATCATTATGTATGTAAAGTTTTGTTAAATGAGTATGTCCGTTGTCTTGTGTGACAAATAAATATGCTTTTCTTTCTTTCTTTCTTTCTTTCTATAATTGTATCTACTGGGGTTAGATAGCTGTCTAGTGTAGATACTCTATATGAACTGTATTTACCGTCAGATGTAGTTAGCTTATCGTACAAGTGTGAATATAATCTAAGCGTACAAGTATACATTTAAAAAAATCTATAGTCATGTATTTTTTTCATAGTGACATAGCAAAGTGGCACATGATGATACGTGCAACGATGTGAAGAGAGAGTATAGATTGGCGAGAAATTATTGCTCAGCAGCCGACACAACTATACCAGCCTACTCTACACCGGACGCAAAGGAATCCTCTTGCTATGTTTAATTTAATGATTTAATATGTATTGAAGACTATGGCCACTCCATAGTGCCTTATTCATAGACATATTTAAAACATATTTAAATTATCTAATGTTTTGTCTTCTTCACTCAAACTGAATTCTAAAGTCGTTCGAAAGGGACAAAACATTCGATAGCTAAAATAGGTTTTGAATCTGTCTATGAATAAGGCCGTAGGTACCAAATTCTAGGCATAATATGGTTTAAGATTTCGTAGAGATTGTAGGACGCCAAATTAGTTCAAATTTCTAGCTTAGGTATTATAGTATCTACGGACGACTAACCTAGGTATATTCGCAAAAAAATAGCCTGGGTCTTGTGTCTTGCGCCAAGAGAAAGAGTGACTCGACTCGACACTAAGCGACGGCGCATCATTGCCAACATACATATGTACATAAATGACTACTCTAACTTATTTGCTTACGAAATATTTTATATAAAAGCGAATGACCAACAATATTACGATGAAGGAGCCATTATTCTTGGATGAATGATGAATTGTTAGCGTAAATCTTGGATTGTAAACAAGATGGAATTAAAGAGATGCACCAACTTGGCGCGCTGTTATTTATAGCAGCAGAGGGTGATGCGAGAAAATTCTTTAGCGTGGTAGTCAAGGTAGTGAAAAGCATCAAGATTTATAGATCGTGTTGGGTACGGCCATTCTACTTGACAAACATTCTAATCTCTACATTACCCAAAGTCTCTAAGTCCAACATATTAGAGCAAATACAGATTGGCTTGATCTTAGACTATTGGCAATTTTTTCAAAAACAGGGGTTTGTTAGTTGAGACGCTCTGAGAATTATCTTGTTGTTTATTTCGGGAATTCGTCCTCCTAGATATTAGGGTGTTCAGGTCATTACATAGATTTTAATCGTCAATTCTCTCCCCGACTATAAGAACCAAGACCCTATCCGAATCTTTCGCGCAGGAATCGCGTATTTTTCCGACACATAAATCGTTCTATGCGAAAAAATATGCCGACTCGTAGCTCTGTTTAGTAGCAAATTGCTACGTTAGAGTTGTAGAGAAGTAGTAACCTACGAAATTGCATTTACGATGTTAAAATATATGAACTCACTCAACAAATTCGTATTGGTTAGTATTATGCAGGCGTCCTAACATCTTGTGATGCGGGGCTCAATAAATTCCCCCTTTTATCATAAAGTCGTTCCCCACGCACTTGCGGTTTCAACAGCCATGTACCGATCAAGCGGACTTCACATAAAAATAATCTAACGCGTAAACACTGTTATGTTGATGTTTACACATTGTGCTAAATTGCAACTGTTTTAGATTGAACTGTGCGTGTTGAAATGCGGCCATTCGATTCCGAGCTGTATTACGCTGGGCAAACATGCAATGAATACCATCCGAAAATATCCTGCTGGCAATCTTAAATAGAAAAATTATATTTGGACAGACGGCAGTAGTGACATCTCTGTCTACCCCGTCAAAGATATACAGGCGTGAAATTATGTATGTATGTATCTAATCCAAATCTATATTTTTAGAGCCAAATTGTGCCCATGTTTTGTACCTAATTTAATGTTATACTGCTTGTGCAGTCATTAACATTAATAACAGAAATAATTTGAGATTCAAAAAAATTGAATGAATTGTAATGTAATGAACGTTTACAGTATATACCTTCTTGCTTCATTGGTCTACTGAACAGTTGTGAATCGTGAGGTCCTGTGTACGAGTGCTAAGACGTCCGATTTATGGGAGTTCTTCCATTTGCAAAATCTCGTAGGAATTCTCCAGGACTGGATTTTGTGTGAGTATGGCGATAGACTCGCCTCCTATATCTTGGGACGGAAATAAGCTCAGAAACTGTGGGTGGGACTGGCCGCATCACTGCCTACGTCTTCCACGATGTAGGATTGACCTTATGTATTTATGTATGTACTATAATTTTGTTTCCAGCACAGCTTGTACGATTTGTACATTTATATTTACATTTTGATTTACGGCTTATTATTGTATGACAGTTTATGTCGTACACACACCAATACATCGTGTAACCATAAACCACATCATCTACGCTATTGTTTGTTGTTCTAGGATATTCGGTACTCCTTGATGTAAATATTCTTGGGAACCAAAATCACGTGGCACCGACATATACTCAATCATTTTATTGAGACACTACTCGTTCATTGTACGCTTATGTGTAAATGACAGCAATTTATTCCCCGGCCCAAGCCACTGCGACACGTTTATACGCAACAGTTTTTTACTAAAATGCACACAGCAAATTATTTCAACATACAGTTTGTTGACGACCTGGGTATGCAAATATTTATTGAATAAAACAAAATGTGCCCTTAATTGCGAGAAGGTCTTTAGCCGACGTTGACATTAATAATAGTCGTATTGCAATGTTTTGAAATCTTAATTTCTTGCGATTCTCAAGTGTTCTACAAAGTATTTGCTGCATGAGTATGCATTATTCTTGGTAATTACAGCTTATTGTTCTAGTAATAAACAATACATGCATTTCTGCACGATAACATTGGAACGATAGGGACGTTGGTACGTTATCAAAGAGCTATTGCAGAGAAATGTCGATTGGAGCATTGACCTAAGTGAAACGGTTGTGCGATAACCCTCCATTGTGTGTTATGCTTTATTTTTGCTCTCCGTGGTGGTAAACACTCGTACGTCATCCCCAGTGGTCTCCGATCTACAAATAAATATTTTTAACATGTGGTCTCTTTCAGCCGATATTATAATCTGTCGAGACTCCCGTCCACTCACATGTTCCTTTTTTGAAATTCATATGTTTTAAACATTACCACTCGGCCGACGGAGCCAGACGATGTGAGCCAAGACATTATTTTTATAACAATTGTCATCGTACACTGCGTTGGGAGAAATAAACAATTAGAACGTTCCTTAACAATGATTGTAAACGATGGTCGTGACTCGTGCGCCGCATATGACAAGGTGTGCGTCAAAGCAGAAGAACATATGGATTAGCTCAAGGCATTCCTGCAGTATAAACAGTGGAAGTACGGCAAGTCATTTGCAAAACAAAGAGCGCAGAACGCGGCCGAAATAAAAATATTTACGCAGCGGTTGCTGACTCAGGCTTCGGCTTTGTTTGGTCGGTGGAATAACCTTTTGCTTAAAAATAAATTATTTTGTCAAATTACAAAAAACGCACATACTTACTCCAAAGTCTTAACAATTAGCACTAGCTACCTGGAACTCGAAAGTACCCATATTATACAAAATATAGCATTCCTAAATTGCAGCAACGATGTACTGAGGATGCAGAGATTTTTACTTCCTAAAGCTGCCAATCTTGGTTTTACGCAACGGTCTAATATACCTAAGTACATATCCATCCCGGGTACTCATGAAAATTCACAAGTTGAAGACCATCACATCATCACATCAGTAGGTAATGAATCGGAAAAACAAATTTGGCAAGAGTTTTTAGAATACGTTAGAAAAATGGATTGGTCGAAAATCCTGAAGACGATAAAGTATACGTTGATAATGAAGACAGTTACGAGAAGGAAACAATTAAACAGGCAGCTTCGTTAATAGTTAAAGTATGTAATTGTTTATATCAGCATCCAGTTACTAGTAGCGGATTGTTTACAATGAGCTACGGCGTCGGCACGCGAAGGCGACACGTTTCGCCGGACGTGAGGCATTACTTTAATGAAATAACGACAATTTGCATGGAATAACTCACAAATCGCTCCCACCGCACTCGTCTTGTCCTATTACAACTAGTGTTGCCAGTTAATGAGAGACGTTTCGACTTAGCAACGTCAAGGAATGCTACCCATTATCTTTTGCAAATAGTTACACCAACAATTATTTCTATTACATTGATTGTTCTATATTTAAAAAGGAATGTAATAGGTTAACATTTTTGAATTTTGTGTCGTTGTTAAATGATTTTTACTGATCCCAGGACGTTACAAAATTATTTTATAAGAACACTTGATGGGGCACTAATATTCGAAATAGATAGTAAACTCTTAAAGTTGGATATAATGGCAACTGCTCTCAATGACCCAGCCGTGTATGACTCATGCTCAATGAATATGAATCTTAATTGAAGTAAATGTTGGCAACTTGCATGGTTGATGAATGCGTTACTTTGTGACTCTTGTGGAGTTAGAATGTTGTCTGCAAACTGGTCTGAGCACGAATGTTATTTTGTGAGAATTATTAATTACCCACATTGATTTCCTATCAAAGCTTTATTTAAAAATTCCTTGTTTTCAGACTTTTCATTAACTGTTCAAATGGTAATTTCAAATTGAAGAAACTTCTCAGCTAACTACTTTCTAACCATAAGTGTAAAGTGATTTTGAATTAATATATTTTCATCGATTAACCGATTTACGACAATTTTCTTAGTCAGTTAATAACAAAACGCGAGTTAACATTATGAAAAAAAAGTCCAAATTACTAAACCGTCACATAAGAGGTAAATATCAAGAATATTATACTCATCATTAAAATCGAAAAAATACATAAAGGTTAAGGTTATTAATGAAGGTTACAGGAAGGCGCTCGATTCAATCTGCTTTCGACAAGTCTTTGCCAAAAAGACGAATGGTGGACAGGAGACATCCTGTTGTCAAAGCTAATTAAGAGGATCAAAACCAATGACAATAATATTCGTAAAAAAAAAGTGTTTTGTTATTGCATCAGACACAAGTTTATCTTAATTCTGAGACGATCACTTCTCGGAATATTTCAGAATTGCCATGGAGATACGTCGTGATAAATATTTAGATAAGTCTTTTGAGATCAATGATAAACATAAAGGTAATCTCGGACAGTGAGTGGCACACCTTAAAGATTATATTATTGATGGCAAACCGAACTGCAAAATCGGATACATCGTCACCGGCTATTTATAAACGGACAAGTTTTCCCATATAAATGTTTGCATAGATGACAAAGTTTTATGTTTAGATAGTCACTAGTTTATGCTGAGTACCATACCATGTTTTAATTATGGTGGGTGATTTCATATTAAAACTGGATGTAGGAGATAAACGCAAATAGATGACATCAAAGGCTTATACATAGTAACACACCTTGCAAATGGATAACCTTAATTCAATCTTTTTGAAGACGTAGATCATTTGTTTGCAGTTTCACGTGAAATGCAATTATTATTAATTATCACCATGTTCTCTATCTCTATCATTTCCCTGAGTGACGGCTAATTTTATTTATCAGGGGCAACCTTTTGTATAAGCAGACAATTTGAATCCGTAATATTCAATACCCTAACCACTCATAAACTTGATGCTTTTGATGGTAGCCTACTGAATAATTTAAACACATCTTTTACCATCACTTAAACCCACACCTCAAATACAAAATGATTAATCGATTGAGTACAGCAGATTTGTGTCTATCAGGCACAATCTTCATCATTCCACTGCCACGCCCAGGCCCACTTTGCATAATTGAGACGATTTCCCTACGTCATTAGATCATACATATAGAATCTCTTCATGGACATCTCAATCCTAACGATATTATATAGAATTGAGAATAATAAATAACCCATTTACTATTTATTTAAAAGCTTGCCTCATTGTAGGTTCTTGGAATCGTGCTGTTCTTCAAACAATCGCTATCAGTCACGTTTCCGTACAAAGTAGAAGGTATATACTCGGCATTATAACTTTGAAAGAAGGTTGAGTTTTGCAAAAATCCTATTTGCTATATTGCAGTAACATGAAAAAAGAATGAAAATCGCAGCAAGATATTATGATCATAAAGGTCCCCATGAAGATATTTGTCCGAAAACAATAAGAACAACTTTTATTATTCAGTCTTTCGCTATTACCTAACCTTGACTTAAGGAAAATGTGGTTATTTCCTAATCACAACCACAGTTTATCCATGACAGTTCATTAGTGTCCCACTTTCCATTTTAGTGTTCTTAGATTTCTCGTTGTATTATACGTTAATCCTTGAGAGTTACTTACAGTTGATGCCGGTTAGAATAATCTGCTTTTCTTTAAGTAATCACATGTTATTCCAATATTTGTATTACACTATCATAGACATCATACTATTTCGCAAAAGTAATCAATTTTAGGGCTAACTTATACCTTGTTGTTAAATTTTCATATTCTACTTCAATATATCGATTGGGGCTAATAATACTGCTGACGTATGATGTTTTTATCGTTGTTATCGGGGCACGCTTCCACTGCATGCATGTGTATAGGTATACATCATACAAAACATATCAGACACCGGCGCCAAAGTTTCAAATATGACGTCAGGTCGGGGCTATCCTTATCAATGTCTTGTTATCAGGTGGATAAACCTTTGAAAAATTAAGAAAATTAGATCATTCCGCATACCGATGACGCCATCGAGATAATTTCTACGTCATCTAATTGTACTTTAATGGCAGCATTATCACTCTTGGAAAATACCTCGAACAATTAACTGTTAACAACAATTAAATGACACAGGAAAATCATCTTAAATGGATCATTGATGATTTCATGCAATGTTCAGATGAATTTGCAGAAATTACGATGATAAGAGGGACAAAGATCACCACTCCTCATTTATATATGTATGTGATGTTAATGTTTATATCAACATTATTGTTTGACAGTCATGACGCAGTATTTTCTATCGGTGGTCTCCATCCAGTATCTAAAGTATCTATTTCGCAGCATCATTGAAACAGATACTCATATTGGAAAGGAAATATTTCTAAGATCTATCGATAACATTAAGTAACTTGTTGTTGTGATTCAACTCTTTGAGGATATTTAAAAGCGTTCATAATATTTTTTACAAATATTATAAACTAGTAATGTGTTAAGTCAATAACCAATAAGAATTATGATAAATAAAGTAAACAATTCTGTGTGATACGCATCATCAAACTAAAGCAAATATATTTGTGACATTGCAAATCGGAAACTTTATGTAAGAATCAGAATAAAACTGTGATAAAAACACAGCCATTTTGTGATAGTCAGAAGGACTCTCCATTTCATAAAAAAGTACCTTTGAGTGTTTGACGTACGTTTGATACTCGTGTTATATGGATAAGATAAACAGCTGCGGCATTAACAGTTCTGCGTATCAGATAGCCTGTTCGATATTACATTTACAAATATACTATTGATTAACTCCTGGTTCGGCATAAAAAATATCTATTTTTCCTTTTTATTGCATAAATTACCTTTTAAATCAATCCGTACCAAATAAAGAAGTAAAAAAAAAATTGGTTATAGTTATTTCAGATCTTTACTTATACATTATTCCTGTAGTTTCTATTTTCCCTTCTAAACCTTATCGACCTTAGGCGGCCTCCCCTGCAACCCGTGTAGAGAACACGGGTTACAGAGGAGGCGGCCTAATAGCGACCGATAGTGATTCCAACATTAGTAACAAAGACCGTGGTGAGTGCTTCTAATTGCAAAGATAAGCAAGGTAGTAATTGGGAGGTATTTGCGCTATTCGAGGTCAAAGATGGTTATTTCACCAATAATTATATTATCATTATATTAAAGACAAAAAATATGCTGGCCTTTCTGACACACTGTTAATTTCTTCAGTTGTGCTTTTGATTTTCAGTGCAAGAATAGAACACCAGTCAAAGCAACTGATTTCTTTCCGTAAATGCAAATTCTCCAAACCTTGTAATATTTATGATTGATTCGACATTATTTCATTTCTTTATCTGTTATTGTTCTGTTTTGGCCATAGCCTTGCTCGTTGTACTAAGATTAAAATAATTGATTGTCTCATCCTTAGCAATTGTTAAGCTTGTATAAATGTACCTACTAGCAAGACAATGGCTGGCAGATCTTGACATACGTACTCTTTAATTACTGTAAAAAAACGATGGCGTACATGCAAACCGATATTTTTATAGTAATCTTTTGATAATAGCGATAGTATTGAAAGCCCTTGTTTTGACAAGATAAGATCGAGTACATTTTAATCACTTGCCATTCCATAACTTAGCGCCTGCGAGCTAGTCTATACATTACAAAACATTTTCATGTTTATATCAAAACTGATACGATCACTGATATGTAATGATTGGACCTGTTTCGCCAAAATCTGTAATTTGTATGAATGCCGAAATGTTAGTTCCACTCATATATCATATACCATACATCTACCACAATTATAAAATGGAAATATCCATACCTCTGTAGATGTCTACACAAGTGAATAAAAAAAAACTCATTTTAAAACACCATTGTCTCATAAACAAGGATAAAGGTGCAATTATTATCATAAATTAATAGTCTTTCATTTGAATGGCTCTTGAAGATAATTAGGCTTACGTCAACATTAGCAATAGCTTACTTCCTATGATGAAACACAGTGAACATCATATTAGAAATATATTTGTTATGCATTTGAAACTCATGCGTTCCTCAGGTAAATATTAATAATATCTATTGAGAAAAGCCGATACCACTGTTTCTCAAAACGCGGCAACAGCTTGCAGTTGAGTTTCGTTAGCTAAATACGATTGCTTCGGCCTTAGGGTGTTTCCCTCGTCCTTATCGCTCCGATACTAAAGAAATAAGTCTAAGGAAATAAATGTTGAAACTAGTTCGCGATATATTAGAAGTGGAGCAAATGCCAAAAAATCTGTGGAAAAATCAGACGATTGATAAAGCCGCGAAACTGATTGATTTGCCTGACTCAAAACTCTATGAAGACCAGAATAACAAGAAATGTTATGAAACTAATAAGAAAATAAATACAGGTGTGGTTATGGTTTTAAGATCCACTAACATTATATTTACTGGTGGTAGGTCTCTCATAATATGTCAGAAGCCGCCTAGGTAAGTGCCATCGCAATATCTATTTCTTCGACCAAACAACAGTATAAATGCACTGTTTGTGTCCAGATTTAAAGGACATTAAAGCCAGAGTGACTACTGGACATAGTGATACTTAACATCTTATGCTTTATGATGGCGATTGCAGTGGAATGCCAAGCATTGCTTTGATTCATGCTGTTGTTTGGTTTTACTACTGTCCATGAGCGGTCGTATCATTTACTGTCAGGCGAATGGCATACATATCTTGCCATTCATCGCAATAAAAAATAAATAAAAATATATGGGAAAGGTAATTGATTGTTAATATACCATTTAATAGATTGATTGTCATAAAATTCAGTTATATACACGGTCTAATCAAATTCGCAGGGTGCAGGTCGTTTTCAGGAGATCGCTGTGAAAATCTGTAGGAGAGATTTTGGATAACACAGCAAATAATTTTGAAGAATAAGAATGAGTCGGCTTTGCTGGTGTGATTACTCTGTCATATATGGTATTGACATAAGATAAGTGCTTTGTCTTAGTGCTTAGTGCTTAGATTACCGGAGGCTCAATTACTTTAAAGGATTGCATCCAGAATCTCTAATACTTTAATGTCTTTGGGTGGCCATAACTATTATCAGGTAACCAGCTTATTGCTGTATCGTTGCTTGCTTTTGCTATAAAATAACATATTCATTTAACACTATGTGTTGTATAAAACTAATGATTTTATAATGTATAAGCTTTTGCTTACAGCTTTACTTGCATGCTTAAGATAATTAAGAAACATTTTTTTCATAAATATCAGTCTTTCGTCCAGGAATCACAAATATCCTTTGCTGTAATCGCAAAATATTTTTTCAGTTCATTTATGTGTTTAGGTCAAGTTGTTGCGGTCATTTTCGACGATCGTCTTTTAGTTATTTTTCCATTCTTAGAACCCAAACTATGATTTTTAGAATTTTTGTCTGTTTGTCTGTGCTGTTGTGCGCGATGAACTCAGAAACGGCTTAACGGATTTCGATGAAATTTGGTACTAAGGTAGCGGTAATACCACCCTGGATTAACACTTAGGCTACCTTTTATCCCGAAAAAAATGGTGATCCCGTGGGATGAGGAAGGAATTCCGATACATTTGTTACTATATTATACTCAAAGGGGACGGGATGGGACTGAATTACATGCCTTGAGTGAGAATGAGACGGAACGGGCGGGACATAAGGGGACGTGACGGGGTGGGAAATACCATGTAAAGTTAATTTCAAATAAAGTTAATCACGCAGACGAAGTTTGCGGGCAGAAACTAGTAAGATCATATGAATGATTTATAACATTTGTCGGCGTTTAAGCATTGCGTCAGTGTTTTTCGAGTACCTCTATTATGAATTCGTGGAACATGTATTCCTACCATAAAAACAGAGTTTATTTAAAAACGATGTGTTGCACCTGACACATTTCACAACAATACGAAAATATTTACAACGAAATAGCTATGATTCCTCCCAGTATTATTATCAAATGTTGGAAACAATATCTTGTTGGAATGTAAACAGCTCGCTAATATGTACGTAGTTTTGTTCAACAAACTTGTGAGTTTACGACTGGGATTAAACAGGAAACGATTAACTAAATTTAGAACGCCATGTGCTTCGCTTTTGGGGCACCTCCACTTTTGAAGAAGAATTCTAAGCAGGTGGTTTGTGTAACATTTTATTAATAGAATATTTAATCTTTATAAGTATGCGAAGACTGCAACTCTTGGACTAAACCTATATGCGAGAAGAACGAGCGATAAGGTTTTAGTTACGTCATTCCTTCTAAGCTTGGAAAACCGCAGCAATAATGATGGGTCATGTATTAATTTTAAAAGTAATGTTCCATATTAGGAACGGATATCTCTTTGTTTGCATTACATTGCTGTAACAAATGCTGACTTCATACCAATTTGTTGCAAATATAAAACATGACTCATTGCTCTGAATAAAGGAAGGCACAACTGCTGGTAGGACATCTGTGTGCGCCCGCCTTCGCGCCCACCGCATGTCTTCGATAGTGGAAAATCCCTCAAAGAAACCCTTGCAAGTTTGTGGCGTATTGGGATCAGCCTGTGTATAATGTGCTGCATATATATTATAGAAAAGGTTCCTTCTTTATACGAACCGCGAACTCCCTGAACGAACTCGCAGAAATGAATGACTTTGACATATTTCATTCAAGCTCGACCACTTTTAAACGTATCCTGACTGACCACTGGTTTGAATCCGTTCCTTGACTGCTCCGTGTTTTTATATTGTTATTTTTTTTTTGTGTATACTAATATTGTTCTTTGTCTAATTTAAAAATTAGTTACTAATTTAAAGTAGAAAACTAACAAGCTCTTTTTGTAACATAAATGCGAAAACTTTTAAATGGTTAGTAGATCACTAAATTGTATTGTAATTAGACAGAAGAAACTGTATGTTTTCCTATTAAAATAAAATAAAATATCAATAAATGTCAGCTAATAATTATATGTTAGTGTCAACGATTTAATTAATGGAAATAATGTTACCTTGACTTCAACGTATTTGTGGAATGCTTAGGTATTATTTAATATCATTGTGTTTTGAAGGATTTTTAATTGATGTCAAATTTATTGACTTTCGTAAACAAATTGAAAATAATTTGGAGTGCAAGGCACAAAACACAAGGAACAGGGTAATGGAAATACCTCATTTAATAGCTCTCCTTTAATATTCTAAATTTAATTGCAATATTCCAGATGCAATGACTCATTTAGAGGAATAAGCAGAGAGTACATCGAACCGGGTTTCCCCATGTGCTTCTGCAAAAGAATGCTAAGCATCGTGTACAATATGGACTAAGGGAAGTCAGGTCAGAAGTACTAAAAATACTCAAGTGGAATATAGCTATAAAAGAAATTAGGTTGGATAAAAAAATTTAAACACCTCTTTAAGAGACTCGCCGGGTTTCAGTAGTACCTAATCAAAGTAAAGTTTATGCGTGATTTTGGTGATCCTGGCTTACCTTAATTAGTTGTAATGATATGTGGCAAAAATATTTATTGTATATGATTTCCCACCCCATTTAGAGAGAATGAGGGCAAGTATAAGAAGAAGAATCAACATTGTTTTTCATGTAGTGGAAATTAATTTAATTGTATCTTAAACTAGTACATACGCTCAACATGAAGAACAAAAGCAATTACGAGAAGTACACGATGTGTAATTGTACAAATAAAATGGTATGAAATGTACGATAAAGAGGTGTATAACTGATAAAACAAAGTACTGCGCAATCATTTATGGCAGAGTGTTTAAGTTTTGTCTGCCTACTTAAGTCTTGAAGATAATGCCATGCACAAGTACCACGATCCAGGAAGCCGTATTTCTATATAAGATTCATGCAAACAAATAACAAATACAAAAAGTACAATAACACACATTTTACAGCATGGACTAGCATTAAATGGAAATAAATAATTCATAATCCTTCCAAAACATACCTTTGTCTGTGTAAAGATCATAAACAGCCCATACCATAATCATAGTAAAATTTGTGGGTGGCTTTTTATATGTGGAAACCGATTTAGGCATTTGTATTGATTCGATACTTGGCTACTATTTCCCACAACATACCTACATGACATTCGCAAAATCACCGATTAGACGTTGGAGCCAAACTACATTTGAAAACAAGAAGAAGAAGAGGTTGAAGTGGTTGACTACTTTTTAATACGGAACACAAGGAGAACGAGGAATATTGATAGATTATTTTTCCTTCTACTGGATTCGTACAAAGAGCACGACAATTAAAATCCTTAAATCTCCTTTATGGGAGTGAGGATAAACTTCCGACATTTTAATTTATCTAAACAAGGCGTCAGAAGTAAGCGAAAACAAATTAAAAGAAATAATTGCTGAAATAATTTCATATATTTCTTTAAAAATTGCGTTGAACACGTTGATAGTGCAGCAGGCCGTATTAAATAATGCATCTGCTCTGGGCTGAAAAACACGTTTAAAATAGAAACAGACAAGATAAAAAAGGCATTTCATGGTCATTGATTCCATTGGCTAGTAATGAGAACGTTAAAGATAATGTGTTGTCTACTACACTAACACGCGTTCTAACTAACCACTAATGTAAATACTATGTCTGTTTGTGCGGTCTTCAACTACGAACGTTACATCGAGCATCCGCATGCATGATGCATCTATATCACGTAACCACCTACATCATACAATTGATTTTGATGTCCTTTTGTCTTTTAGTTGATATTTTCTTCTGTACAACGGGTGAAACACGTGAACACTTCGCACGGATCAGCACCTACAATTACTATTTTAACCGTCTTCCAAAAAAGGAGAAGGCTCTCAATTCGTCTATATGTTTTTTTTGTTTATCACAATTCTGTTACCTTGCAATGGAATGTTTAAAGTTTCTTAAGTTAAAGCTTGATGCACGCGATAGCATTCATAGTTTTCTTAGCGAAAACTATAAATTACCAACTTGTTTTTCGTCATTAGAGGAAAAAAACATATTTAAAATGGCGAATCGAACGTACCTATAAAATCCTACAAAATAAGACATAAATAGACAATAAGTTAAAAAAGTATACAGCTCATTGGATGTGGAAAATAGAACGGGTTCCAAAAAGAAATCACGAGCAACAGCTGGTAAATGGCACATAGTTTTAAAAGTTGCAAATCCGCAATTGCCCAGTAATGTTAAACGCGACGCAACATGAAGTCAGCTGATAAGGTATTTTAATGTAATTGGTGGCGCTCGAGATATCTGCAAGGTCCGGCTGAATTACCGCCTTTGAGGACAAGGTCGGTTCGCGGCGCCTCCTCCAACACTAGATACTTGACAGGACTATCTTATTAGATAAACTATTCCACAAATAAAATATATCAAACTCGTATTAATTTTAAATTTGATTGAGTTCGTTGCTCAGTTAAGCACATTGGACATTCTCGGAGACTCGCCGAGCTTCAATGCTCGGTGTCATTAAAAAGCGTGTTGCTGTTGATGCTGGCTTACAGGAGTAGCAGTGGCGGGAGTGAAGGGGGACCCAGTCTCTAAGCTAACAAAATAAATCAAAGTATTGCACTCTTAGGTGCTGTGATCTCCTGGCTAGACACAGTTAATTTGAAAATTAAGTCATGGTTTGTACCCTCTCTGAATTTTGGTTAGAAGTTACAAATTGAAACATTCAAATTTAATCCTTTGCAAGAATAATAATGAGTGATGTACAGGTAAGGACATTAACACCTTAAGATATGATGACTATTGAGTCAACGTGTATTGACACGTTTATAGGTAAATGAACGATTTGCATAGTATGTTATTTATTATTAAAGCTAAAATGATTCCTGACGCATCCTCCACACCTATCTTCTATACTAGGTACTGCGTAATTCAGAATCTTCATGGAACACCATGGTCTCATTCTGTGAAAGTGTAATGGCAAAAAAAGAAGCTACAGAGCAGGATAGAGGGCGGGTTAATCCTGCAGGAAGACAGAGACGAAGGCGGCGTTAAATAAACCTTGCTGGTACATCCATCCAGGAAAGACTGGTAAATTACTTAATGTTGGTTTTTCAAGCGGACAATGTTGTGGGGCTTGTATCGCTGAAAGCCATACCGCACAGATACAAGAGAGACAGGTGATGAACAATAATTTATCACCTTGCGTAGTGGTGCATTCGCAATGCGCTAAACGGGCTTTGGTGTGTTCCTCGTGAGATACCGAATGCCGCTATTTGTTCTGAAGGTGCACATGGGATTTTTAGCCGGTAGAAGTCTGGTATATCTTGTCTACCAACCCTTAGGTAAACAGGATCGAAGAGGATTATCCCCATGTTAAAAAAAAGATGCTACGTAATTGTCTACATACCTTTACAACAATTAATTTCCTGTAAGTTATAAGCCTCAGTAAGTTAATTAAGTGTGTCTATAATTTTTAAATATTATTTAACTGTATTATGTAAAGTATTTATTAATCTGATTTAATAGGGTATTTGACTCATGTGTTTTTAATGTATTCGTCAAAAAGTATCCATATCAAAAATCTAGCAAACAAAGAATTTTGTAAATCCATTCAGAATTAAACAAGTTAGAAACGTTTTAAATCTTGTAGTGGGGGTAAAAGAAAAGGGATGCAAAACAAAATTAGTAACGTCACTAATCTTAATATGCATTATAGTGTGCGGGTGTGAAAGAGACGGTGAAATGTCCCCACTACGACACCACTCTTTCATATAAAATACTAATATTTTCAACACAAGTTACAAGCTACTTTATCACTGTTTTCACAAAATTGTTTTTATTAATGGCGCTTGTGTTTGTCTGCAAAATAATACAAAAATTCGATGATAGTCAAATACCCAATTGCTACAGGTCTAATCGATATTAAACATTTTATATGGACCTATTATTATCAATGCCAAACCTCCTTTCCCGTTGAGATTATTAACATAGCTTTTAATAATTACTTAATATTTTTGAGTCAGGCCTTAAATTACACTCTTAAATGGTTATTTCGCTAGTTATTAAATGTGTTTGCACTCCATGACACAGAAAAGAAACTAGTTTAGATACGACGGCTGTTTGCACCAATATTAACTTTGCATTAGATAATGTGGGACACGTATGTCGCATTATCAACAAATAATTATACATAGTTAAGTATGAATATTTTACTTCAAATACGCCACTTATAACAGCTGGCAGTAAATGAGCTGTGTAATTCTATAAACTTGGAAATTCCGTTGAATCATAATATTTAATACATATTTTTACCAAGGTAACAATAAATATTTTTAGTTTTGCCGTGACACTAGTCCAATATTGTAATCTTATGCCATATGGATATGGCAAAAATGAATTCTAAGAAAGTAGTCGAAGACTAATAGGATACTGAGAAAACTTCGTTTAAAATTATCCTTAAACGACCGACTAAAAATTCACCCGACTGTAAAATGAGTGAGATTATCTGGAGAATTTATAGCATGCAAATCTAATTCTAAACAGATAGAATTCTGATGTTTAAGAGAAGTTACAAAAAAATTGCCAGGCGCAAACATAACCTTTATCATAGGAAACTACGTAAACGCAAAGAATTCACATATTACAAATAATTGACACTTCCATGATGACGCTACGAACGCGTTTCCAATGGAATGTTCCTGCTCGGAACTGACGTTATCCCTCCTTGTATAGGAATCGCTAACAAGAATTTTGCACCAGATTATAGATTCACAGATCTATTTTTGCTTAAAAACAAACCACACAAATGTACTCGTATTACAAAATAAACGTGACCGATGATGAGCTGACACAAAAAGGTCTGCGAATAAATTGAAGAGGTAATCTCCAAACAGCTTTTGCGAGTAATTTGACCGAGCGAGCTAAAAGCAGTGATGATGTCGAAGGACTAATAAAACATATTTAATAAATATTTCAACATTATTGGGAGTACACACCAAAACAAAAATAATGCGAGGATGATCAAGGTAATACATCATATTAAATAATCTACTAAAGTAAAGGACAAAGAACTGTTACTGCTTGGTGTCTTACGCAGTTACAATGTGGAATATTATTAAATCGCACATCTGATCAATTATCACCACGTATAATAGTCAACTGAGAATGAAGCCCCTACCGTATTTGGTACTCGCCATGTCTGGTCATCCATAGCTGCATCTAATTTTGAAACATGGAAATATTGCGGGAATCTTGCAGCTAGACCGTAACTAAACACATTAGATCCAATATTGACTTGAAGTTTGTTTCATTCTTGCATGCAAAGAATTGAGGCCAATAATAATCATTTTGGTTCTTCTTAACGAAATAAAAGTAAAAAATATATTTATATTTTTGGAAAGTATTTACATCGTTTCGTCGGTCAAATTACAGGTAGCATTTAGATGGACTTTTGCAAATTATTCCACGAATTTACATCGCTACTTTAAGAAAATTTAATGTTACAAAATCGTCAGGGGGTATTACATGACCACAGAAAGCTAATAGCATCTTCTTGACCGACATAGAGTAGAATAGCACTCGTAAAATTCCTACAATAATAGATAATAAATTTAAGTAGGCCCTTCATAAGGACTAACAATATAAACTCATCAATAAACAACACGTTGTGAAATATTCCACTAAACAATACCCAAGGCTTGTTGAGTTCTTGCGATACAGAATTGAATTTTATTGGTTTATTGTACGAAATATATCATGAGTAACATCCGAAATGTATTTTCAATGTATTTTTTTATTTTATTCTTAAGCTAGATAAAAAAAAATACAAATATTAGTTATCGACGAGCACTACATAGATAACGTTTAAACAAAATCTTAATTTGGCAACATTAATGCGGACATTTCTCGCTAAACCGTGAAATTGCCGCTCATGCCAGCTAATGTCGAGCCTTTAGGAATGGGATAACGGGCTTTCACTGCCTTATACAGATAAACCACTAGCCAGTGCCGGACAGACATCAACATTGATGTGAACTAAAGCTATCTTATATCTTAACAAGATATTTGCTATGAAGCAGAAACTAGATCTTAAACTTGTTCACTTAGTGCAATTATCGATTTTGACTGATCACGTAATTAGCTTCATATTTTAACACGTCTCTTAAAGCGTCTAGACGTATGAATAGCGCATTGTCATCTCAACATTTGATATTGCCAATAATGATGATGCTAATTAGAAGAAAACGTACTATATACGTAACATTAACTATTTCGCAAATACTGTTTTACAGGTACAGGCTACAGCGTCATTTAGTTAATTATTTTCACAGTAGGCAGCGGCCTGTCTATGCCCCTGGCATTGTAGAGTCCATGAGCAGCGGAAGCCGCTTGCAATCAGGCGGGCATCTAGCTCATCTGCCTATCACGGCAATAAAAAAAAGAATAGTTTTTAAGCCATATGAATGTCATCGCATCAGACCAGTAATGTGGACTAAAGTATATATCGCCTTAAATATTGATGAAGGCTCGTACTTCACATAATATTTATATTGGCAATGTCTAGAACTGATTAGCATTTAAGTAAAGCCAAATGGCGTGCCTAGTTACCGCAAAGCAAAGCTAACATTTGCCCACGATCTATATCATTAATACAATGCTGATCCAACAATGCGGACAGCCTCATTTGTCACAAGAGATGCGCGGCTTTCATTACCAACCGGCCGAGCTTTCATCTCATATCTGACTGATGACCTGATGGACATGTAAACCATTATCGGCTTAACTCTTTGTCCGTCACGAAGTTCACTCCTGCTGGCAACAATAAGGCGGCGTTATCAAAGTATTCCGTGAAAAGTTCAGTTCTTTTGACCGCGGCTGCGTTTTGTGAGTAAAATAACAAAGGTTACAATTTATTCAATGAGTTGCATTAAATGACTCCATTGTTTAATGAGTTGTTGGGGACTTTACATACTGTGACAAAGTCGCAGTTACCCTGACACAGTGAACTCAATAAAATTAGTTCACATGCGTTGTAGAATCAACCTTTTGTTTAGGAATTGGGTATATTCATCGAGAGCACTTGTATTATTGTATTAACCCAATAATATTATTGTATTTTCTTCACCTGTTTCTGTATATTTATATCGCGTGACGCACGAAACTCTGCTTTATATAAACATAATTTATTGTATTGTTACTTTGTTGCACATACAATATACCTAACTAACGAAACAAAAACACTTAAACCTATATGTAAGGTACACAATTGGCGGTTTTATCGCTGTCGGCGATTTCTTCCGCCAAAACCTTAATTTATCTACCCGTAATTTGCAATGAATATTATTATTATACTAACCTACATATACCTTTAATTATCATTACCTAAAATGTGGCATATGGCGTCGGTAAAAGTATATCTACCATCTACATAAAATCTTGAAACAAAAATTAGCCCGCTTCGTCAGTACAAAAGAAAGCGGCCAAGGAAACACGCAGTATAAAATGTAAATACGTACATTTAAATTTAAAATGCGTTAATGTTACAACGTGATGCGGAGCAGCGAACAGTGTTTGTTGCTTGGAACGGAAGTTCCTTTGACCCTCTGTTTATTATTTATTAGCAACGCGGCGGCGCGCGCCACCGCGCCGGATATGAAGTGCTGTTGACGGAAATACGCTGCCGGGAACCAATTGTACCGCTGCATTACTTCTCAGAAATCTACACTAAAAGGAGCTTAGAGTCTACCGCGTCTGTGTGTTGCTATTAGGTATTAAAAGCCAGCCTCGCTGCGGTTAAGCCATCTGTCCGACATGGCGCGCTCCAAACGATTACATTGTATTGCATTTAATAATGGCGTGTATCTTAGTACACACATTTTCTACGTAATGCCATAGAAACCATGTATAATATTTGTATAACATATAATTTATATTTGGCCACAAGCAAGTAACCTCCGACTATCTAGTCTGTATGGGTTCAGGTGATACAAATAAAGATTTCATACTGGACACCTTAATGTTTTCTTTAAATTGGCACCTCTAGGTAACTGCAATATATCTGACTAGTGAAATGCAATTCAAATAGAGTATACTCGTATACCGGTGAGAGATTGTCTAACTAGTATAGGACCGCAGAATAACTCACTACATGCGAAGTGTAATTAGTAGAATGGAATGCGAGGTAGAGCCAAATTTTCAAATTTTTATTTCATCTTGATTATTGATTGGCTGACCGGAAACATGACAAGTCTCAATTTAAAACTCTGAAGTTATAAGTAGGTAATGTTTATTTTATTCGGTCACTGAGACTTGCGAAGGCCGAGCAATCCAAGACCCTGACGTCCCATTGTTAAGTCTGCTACCTTCTCGAGGTAGGTACCTACTTTTAATTCCCCTAGAGTTGTGTATGTTAAGGGCGAGATTTCTATAGCGTGGGCGGTATCGAGTACCTACTATCATGTTAGCACTATGAGTAGAGCCGCTTACTAGTTGATCAGTACTATATTTTGTAACTTGGCTCAGCAAAATAGTAAAATTATTGGGTAATGATTTTTGGAATATAAGAAATGTTATTGTGCAATACTGTACGGCCTAATATTTACCGTTGTTATAAAAGTGAAGTATACCAATTCGTGACATCGACATCGTACTATTCAACTGCTTTCTGTTGATATTACTCATTAGACCGATTAGTGTAGGACGGACTCTCACGTTCGACTATGTACTATGAGCTACGTAACGGAACGGTTCACAGGTGAATGGCCGATATTTTTCGACAATTGATGGTTATCGATTTCATGCAGCACACAGAGGCTTAGAGGCAAACTCTAACTTTGAAATAATCAAGCCGTTTTTTGTAAGAACTAAATATCATTGGAACGTGTTATAACTGTTAGAAGGAACGACGCATAAACCCCAACAATTTATTTTTTTACTTTTTTAATTGCTCCAAGGGATAAACTAGAATTCAACAGAATTAGGCATCAATAATTCACAAGTACATCAGCTTATATGCGTCGTACTGCGGGAATCGGGCCTGCCCCGTATCACGTGAAGAACCTTGGCTCCTACTTCAGAATGTAGTTATGTGCGGATTTAGATATATGGAATGACAATAACTGGAAAATCTTACTTTAAAGTGAATAATTAATTAATTACCAAAACTGGGCCTAATTAAATTAAAGGTATGCCTTTGATGTTCTTCAATTTTATTAACTAAGTATAAGTTTAGATAAGGATATAAAATATGGCAATATAAATACTCCACGACCCACGGACGTGTCCGTGTAGGTGTCTGTTTGTGTATAAAAATAAACAAGTAGTTAACTTATTTATCTTCAATAACACCAATTATCATTAATGAAATGAGAACTCTGTTTACTACTGTAGGATTTATTTGTTTGTAATATACTATACGACTTTTTTAATTATATAAAAACATCGTTAAGTGATTATGGGCAACAAATTATTTTGTTTACCTATAGTAATTATAAGTTAAATAAGGTCAATGAAAGAGCCTTTTTATAATATATTATATTGTGAAATATATCTCACAGTACACCATACACATTCACACACAGGTTTCGTTGTCAATTCAAGTACGAGTACCTATTTGTATCTTAATTTTATACAAATTCCCATAATCACAGTCTGATTTAGGATCTAAAATATCATAGACTACAAAAGACACTATTTATTGCCGACTATGAAAATCTACAATACTTGGACCGTAGGTGCGTTTTTCGCCTCTTGTGGTGGGAAAGGAAAAGGTTAAGAAGATTGAAGAAGGAAACTGGAAAGGCATATTACACTTCCGTCAATTTCTCTTACCGAACGAAACACAACAGCAAGGCAATTGTTTTACGTTTGTTATTACGAGGTAAATATTAAGTGTGGTTCTACTACTTTATCTCTTTATCATTGTATTATATACGCACTTATTTGTAATTAAAATTGCTCCGAAAAATATATCTTGTTATCTTATATTGCTCCAAAAACGAAACGACAATACAAAACAAAAACAAGAATTATTTTTTTAAACTTTATCATTTTTAACAGCACTTAACCTATTGGCACAATATTTTTATATTACAAGAACGTCATTATTTCTAAAAAGATATAAGTAATTAACAGGTTGGTAAAATATTGTTTTTGTGTTTTCATTTAAATAAAAAAATACAGTGTTTAAAACACAACATTTATCTTTACAAACAATAATGCATTAAGAAGTTGTATTTAATCTAATGATAACAGTAATACAAAAGGAGAGACGCAGTGTTACGCCCATCCTTCCAGCTAGATAGGCGTAAGGCGTGGGCGACCACCCAAGACCTTGTGGGCGAAAGCCTACCTTGGCGCTTTCTTTCACCCATGAAAAGTAATCTTTTTGAGGTCATTGAATTCTTGGATTGAAATGATAAGGAGTATAGATAGATATAAGCCTCCTAGGAAAATTCGCACATTTATCAGTGGATGTCCTGTGACTGAAGAAAATAAAAAATGCTGTAATTGATGTACCTATTTTGTTCAGCGGCTTTCAACCATATATTTTTAAGTTAATTTAAAAGGTTTGACAACGTATATCTTCCTTTAATCAAAAGACCTTGTTCCGTCATTACGCCCACAGTCCCAATAAAAATTGTGTCGGTGCGCCAACACACATGATACGGTGCAGTGACAACCCTTTTAGATAAAATGAAAAAAAGTTGATTGAATAGCAAGCAATATAAAAATTAGTGAAATAATTATGAATTATAACAATCGGCCAATTATTATTAAATATTATAAACACCTTCATGATAATTTTAGAATACCCAAATAAAACTAGACAAAGGTGATAGTTGAAAGTCATTTATTTATTTTATGTAAAATAAAATATCAAAGGATGTTTAGTTTAATATGAGATCATGGCATGAACATTCCACGTTAGTTGATACGCAGCACACCTGTGCCAGTGCCGACACAGCACAGATTAACCACCCACGGGCACCACGAACAAACATTAATTTAACTCCAGCGAGATGTATCTTATTATTGTTTTAATTGTCGCATTTATCTAAAGAACACGGCCAACTTCTTATCAAAACACATAGACCAAACATGAATAAAACAGAAATTGTTATCGTGAACTTTTTTTTGTAAAGGCTACGTAAACGTACTCCTTGTTAAGTTACGTTGTTTACGTTCATTTTAAAGCGGTACAGCCACATTATAGAAATATCTACTACTGACAGAAGACTGGATAGTGTAAGAATGGGCCATTTCTTAGTAAGCCTGGTAGTATCTATAATATATTTACATATTTTTATACCAGAAAATTGACGTGTAGCGACGGCTTTCTTGTCGTATTTCCTAGTGAGATTGCCAACGGCCCTATACCCCTTCTTTTTCTACCCATGCTCATTATGAGAAGCCTGCAACACATCTGCCATCTAGTATTCAAGTGATGTAGATGTTCATGAATAGCGGTAATTATTACGGCGCTTTACTTTCAAGTTAGCCATTGAAATGTTTGCCGAAACTACATAATAAAACAAGAGCTAACAAAAAAGTATTTTTATAGGACGATAAACGTCTTGGTATTTTCATTTTTACGTATACTATGTAAATAATTCCGGGTAGGTACATTCTTTTATAATTTTCAGGTAAAATTCTATTCCAGCGACATTTTTTGTTAACATTCTTCAAAGATCCCTTCGGTGACATTGACTTAAAAATTCCCAAAAAAAATTGGCGCCACTTCTTACTGCTACACTTTTAACTGTACCTTGGGGCTACCACCCAACGATAGTTATTCATCGTAAATATATATCTTTTGGTAATTTGAAAAATTGTATTTAGTGTTAAAAAAATGTACTCAAAACCACACTTCGGCCTGTTAAAAACATAGAACAAAGAGAATATACCATAACCAAAATGTATTTTTACGTCATCGAGGTTTTGTTAAACGCTCAATTATACCAGGAATTAATAAGAAACTATAACCATCCGGGCAGCGGTTTAAGCGTGATGCGCGTGCGATTGGTCTAGCATTCATTTATTTATATGACAACATCAATGTTATAAGTCGATGTGTGACAATTAATGTGTTTCTCCTTCACAATGATATTGCGGCCAGCTTCAGAATAGGTTTAAATTCAGCCGGCACAATGTTTACTGGCGACGGTGATAATTACCAGTGGCGTGCCTAGGGTTTTGGAGTAGGGCAAGCCGAATATTTTTTTATGTTTAATTAATATTGTTTTAGAAACACAAAGTTATTAAGAACGAAGAAAATTAATTTATAATACGTCAGCAAACCTACCACACAATCAATATTAAGATTAAAACAATTAATATAGATTACTTGTGAACATGCATCCGTAACTTTTCATTGCATTTCTATTGCCGTCACTATTCTGTGGTGCCGTGTTCGACTTCGAGGTTAACCGAAATTGCAGACAGAAATTATTATTAACGCATTCATGTTTAAATGTTTTTCTGAATTTAAATTCACCACCTCATTTAATGAAAATTTAAAGCATTTTAATCCAAACAATCTAATACACAAGACATGTCGTTTAAAAACATATGAATCACGATTGTTTAATAACTTTAAAGGGAGCATGTAGTAATAAAAGTTCGTAG
Organism: Deilephila elpenor; assembly: GCA_949752805.1. Lineage (NCBI taxonomy): Eukaryota > Metazoa > Arthropoda > Insecta > Lepidoptera > Sphingidae > Deilephila > Deilephila elpenor. The sequence continues at coordinate 7,194,663 of OX457105.1, read as the reverse complement.
TTTATTAAATTGAACTGAAGAAATGTCTATTGTGATTTACCACGACTTACTAAATGTACAAACCCGGCATAGGTTTCGCGCCGATTTATTTTTCAATATAATTGAAAGAATTAACCTTTTTACCGGCAATGAACGCTTTCACCATCGCACTCAAACCATCACAGAAAACAATACAACTCATAATAGTATCAAAAAGTTTAAATAACATAAAAAACTAAATATTAACCTTAAACAAAACACATTCACAACTTATAAATCATAATACAAATGAAGTTATAGTAGAAATATGTGCTGTATTGCCAGTAAACGTGAAATAAACAATACAAAAGATACATTTTATTAAAAGAAATATTAAAACTTCATTATTTGTTCTAAAAAAAATATTAGAAATAATTTCTAAAAGGAACCAACTTAATTTAATAACAATAGATATAATTGATGTAACAAATAATCACGTGACGACCATGCAACGCACGATGTTTTTACATCACCAAGGCCGAAGCCGGGCATTTCGTGGAGAGTAAACTGCTATATAACATATCTATAGCTATACATTCGTAGCGATCGAGTAATATCATTTCCCCATACAGTTCACGCGTTGCTAGAAGCCCCGTAAAAGCACACGAGAGAGAAAAGGATAGATATATGTGCCGTGTGCTCCGTCTTTTCAAGTTCAATACAGTTTTAATGATTGAATATTACGCGGCGCTTCGGCGCTGGCGTCTCATTGAATCGCGGCGCGGTAAATTCAAAAAATTGAAATACTAGATGCTTTCTAATAAATGATTGTTGTATTGAATGTAATAGTTTGTATCCAGTATGGAGTATATACGTATTATGTAGGGCAAGCCGGGCTTTTGGGCTTGTATGGAAGTACCGCCACTAATAATTACTCGAGCACGAACGAGCGGCCTCAATTAGCCCCACTGTGCCGTCATTGACTCGTGTACTCGACCATTCATGCTTCCTGTGGGATCATTCATCCCTGTCACAATGCTCGGGATTAAATTTCTTTGTGTGAGGTAGCCAGTTGGATCATCTTTTGATTTGACAGTTCTACGATATCTATCTCCCTGTCTCTTATTAGATAGACTGGTAAAAAACAATATCAAATGAAGTGCACCACAAATGTGATGTTAAATCTTTCGTAGATATGCCTATGACGTAATCGTGTTACCCATAAAATATGACGTCATATGTTCGGAGTTTTAATGGTGACTGTAATTTAACATAATGGAAATAAAAACAAATGATTTAGTACCTTAATGTACGTTCTGCAATGATTTCCGTCGCGTTTTTATAAGAGACGTCATACTATTATGACCTCTATTTAAAAAAATACAGACATGTGACTTCATCTTGTATGGGTAATAATTAATTCCCGGGACGAATCATGTGTTCCCGATAAAAGTGAATTATTATTCGGTCTTGCACTAAGGCTGCGCCCACGATGTGAGCAGAGCGGCAGCATTTAGCCGGGCGGCAGCGGCGCGGCAGCGCGTTTAGCGGGACGCGATTGAAGCTGACGTCTGCGACTCCCGAGCCTGAGTCCCGCTGCCATGCTGCTGTCGCTGTCGCGTCGCGTCGTCCCGCTCGCTGGTCGTGTGCCGCTGACATCGTAGACGCAGCCTAACATACTGTTGACGTGGTAAAACCCATGACGTCACTTAGTCTGTTTTAAGTAGCGTTCTTCTAATACGGCGAAGTAAAATGCATCTGAGGGTAAGTTTTATTATATTTAAGCTTCATATATTTAATAGCATACAGGCGGACTTAATGCCTGAGGCATTCTCTGACAGTCTACCTTAGGGTGGTGAAGAGATGAGCACAGCAGGTGTATTCCGATTATATAATATAAACTAAAATGATATTTATAAAATAAATACAAATAATACATAAACAGTAAGAAGTAGTAAGTGACTGGACTGGCAAGAGATGATTATCTCTGTTTCTTATTTGCAACAAAAATAAAATTGAGTGGCAAAGCTCCAATTATAAACTTTATTATCACACCGCACAACACGAAATACCAATTACTCAAAAGTACCTTCAAAGTTTTATTATGTGTAATTTTTGTCGCTATTTCAAAACTATTGCTTATCCAATAATATATTATGGTTTTCACATGAAAAAATGTATCCCCAATATTACAGGGATACAATGCATAATGTAGGTACACCACAACTAGCCGATGGACAATGGGAACGTAATTTATCAATTATTGTGACCCGAAAATTTAATTGCTGCTTCTCTGTCCCAGAAACTCGTCCTATTGTATGATCCAATATACTAGGCATAGTCATTTAACCGAAGAGTCGTTCATGGGCTTATTGGAGGTAGTCTGCATTTTTTCGGACTCTATCTTCATTTTTAATACTAAAATTATCTCAGATTGGAGTCATTGGCCAGATGCGAATAAAATTTGATCCTTAATGAGGTATACACCTTTTATAGCTCCTTCGGTAGAAGGATCGTGAAGGAATGTCATCTAAACATGCAGAATCCAACTATGAATCTTAAGGTCGTCGCGATAGTACGCCATGGTGTCCAGTGACTATAACTGCCAGGTGCGGAGGCAAGCCAGCTGAAGCTAATGCTTTCGAGCCACTATAACTGTTGAAATATCTATGAAGAGTTTCTGCAACGTGCTATCACACAGTAGTAGTTCACAGGCTGACAGAGTTGCCACAAGATTAGTATGTTGTTATAGTATTGAGCGGTCTGGTGTCGTCCCGAAGACAAAATCATTCACGGGCGACCTAAAGTTGGCCCCTAACACCGGTGACCTCAAAATAAACGCGTGACCGCGTTAGAGAAATGTGAGATAAATAATTTACTTTAAAAAATAAAAACACAAATGTTTCCAGTAGAATATTACCTAGGAAGAAGCTAAGCTAGTACGAGTATTCAGGAAAATTCAACAAGTAATATGTATGTAATCTGTAATGCTTGTTTCTGACACATGATCCCGGTGGTCATGTGTTCAACAATACTGAGAATAATATAGTCACCTATTTTATATGCTGTCAACGTAAAATTTGTGGACTTCATAGATAGCGATCAACAAGTATACGTTACTTGTCCTTCTCTTGGGAGACAAAGGATGCAATGAAACATGTCCAATTTGTAAGACGAATTGACTGTCTCGTAGTAATAAATGTCATATTTTAACATGTAGAGTACTTTGTATGATACAGCACAGACAATATAAGAAGAAAAATATGCATGAGCTTGAGTATGTGCTACCTCAGGGAGGAGGCAGAGATGCAGCTATTGCCAACGACAGCCCGCCAAGAAATTTGATAAAGGGCGTGCCTATCATTATACCCGGCGCAGACGCCAGCTCCAAGGAACTTATACAGAAATTCTCAAACAGAAACACTTACAATAAGTGAATAAACTGACCTACAAATCTAATCAGGACTTCATGCTTTTCTGCTCTTCCTATTATGGTTGTTATCGGAGCAATAAGGCAAAATTAAAAAAAAAAAACAAGTTTTAATATCTGGGTTTTTACGTGAATAGTGTGTCATATACTGGGAACATGGACATAAATATCATATCGATATCAAATGTAACACAATCACTTTGTTTTGAAAGTTCCTCAGATGAGTAGTTGTGTGAAGACAAAGGTCAATAGTCCAGAGCATTTATCTCGCGGTTGCATTTCCGCGTGATCTGTCTCAAGGAGCTCGTGTAGTGAATGGAGTGGAGGCCGTTCCATTTAAAGTAACTTTTACATGGCAAATATTGCAAGGTAACTGTTTTAAAAGGAGAATAACATAGAAGGTTTAATGCATGGCTTGACGTTTTTAATGCCAAATCAGAACAGAATAAACTGGTGGCTTAACTCTATTAGATACAAGGGGGCTTAAAAAGATGATCTTTCTCTATCCAGCAAACATATTACCACATTTTTCTAGTGCTGAAGTTTCATGAAGAAAACACTTTATCAGTCGGGATACGCTTGAAACCCTTACCTTACAAGGTCGAGCACGCAGTAATGGTCTGTGTTATTATAACTATTCTTTTTAAGTGATGATGACAATTAACCTACTCTGTTCATATTATCAATAAGTCCATAGTCCCCAATTACACACTGCGTGTAAACAACGTTAAATATCGCAGACCTCATTTCCTCAGAATATCATTATGAGTAATATCAAACTTAATTGTTATAAACTTATAACTTGTAAAATAATTATATAATATTATAAAATCCGAAAGTATTGTGTTTAGAATAAGCGATGGAATCAATCTCAACAATTCTATCATAGGTATTTAAAAAAAAGTTAGGACCAGCCAAATTTTAGTCACCCTTCAAATTAAAAATTGAAATCAAACGAAATTTGAGTGTAAGTTAAGCCGATAAAGCTTATAATTAATATAACATTAAACAAAAAGTTACCTAGTAAATTAATAAAAAAATATTGATGTTCATGTTTTTTTTATTCCTAAGGAACCTAGCGGAAAAAAATAGTTTGATCCAATAGTTTATTCTAAAATCTAAACATACTACTCCTCCATACTCTAGTATTCATTAAATGAGTACTTAAACTACATACGAAAACTATTACTAACACTGGTACGAGGTACGATTGAGATGGGTTCGGCCGTATAGTCCACCATGCTGACCTACGATTGCATTTTGTTGATTCACAATATTGTTGAAGATAATGGTTTCTTAGATTTACACGAATGTTACACATTGAAATAAAACTATTTTATACGGATTTTATCGCTATTTGGTTTAATTTTTACATTTTTTAACTTCCCGACGTTTCGATTACTTTACAGCTTTCGTGGTCACGGGGCGGGGTGTCCGCCCCGTAAAAATTAAACCAAATCGCGATAAAATCCGTATAAAATAGTTTTATTTCAATTGTTGAAGATCTCTAAAGATCACGGTTTGCAGTATCAACTATTCCATAAGAAAAGAAAACACCTATACCATAAAAACGCCAAGTTTTATAAACTACTTTTACTTGATAAGTTCCAAACGTTGAGTTTGTTTTTCGTCTCCGTCCAATAACAAACATCTCCATTAAAACTTTAAACTATGTTTTCTTATTTGCTGTTGGCTTTAGGTAGTTCATGTTATAATCGAAGGGGAAACATTTATAGAACTTAATTGAGGAAGGAAGTCGTAATGGTCGTATGAATTGCGCATATTATATTGAACCAAGCAATTTATGACGAAACCATGTCAATCAATGTATCTGGTCAATACTAGCTTACAATATTATATACACGATAGTATACCAAGACTAGATAATCATGTACGGGATGCGTCCTATCCACCTAACGTCTTACGCCTCGTGCTAAGTCTTACAAGAATCCAGTGACCACTCATTTGTTCCTATTGATTCCATCGAGGTGGAAACTGTACTGATCCAACGTATTTTTGAATTGCCTTACACTCAAGCAGGCGGTATCACCGTCATCTTATGGTAAGAAGCCACAAATATTAAGATAATGGAGATGCGGTTCGGCTTTTATGAACGGGTGAGTACGGATGAGGGGAAAGAGAGAGAGAATTGTAGTCTTCAACCAAATCACTCGTCGACAGAACGCGATATTGATGCTGCTACTTTATCTTGGTTTATATAAGACATTGGTATTTGGTACAATAGTTTAGTCAGTCTTCTATGAGTTCTAATGCCTGTCTGTCTAAAAGTCTAGCAATTATAAAGCGCTACTACTTCTTTGTACTGTTTCAAGTTTATTCCGATTACTTATCGCTTCTCATGAGAGACTGATGTGGGCGAATACAATAGAGGGGTATTCGAGAACCATCACGACGGAGAGAGGAAATTAGTAACAAGAAAGTGGTGTTCCAAGTAAAAGAAAACTTTTTATTGGAAAATAGAAACGTTTCTTTTTAGGTTCTGAATTCCAGCCACCAACATCAGGTAGGCCCCTGTTAAACATAGGCCTTCAATAAACTTCAATAACAATCTACACCGTTTGCTATGTAAAAATTATTATTAAAAATCTTTCTATGTATACAGGCATATTTGTAAGCCCTCTCATTAACAGTCTATATTGTCCCCTTTTCTCCGAAAAACAGAACATCAAACATAAAACTTGGAAGCAATATCAACAAAGGACGAGCTTGTACGAGGAGCGGGAGCATAAGAATAATAAGAAGCAAAGCGTTGTCCTCCGTACTCAGTAAGGAATGAGCCATTGCGTATGTAATCAGGATGACGTGTCCTTGGCGCCAGTGGACATATCCAAGTTTGTCCATGTCTTAGACAATATTGTGTAGCTTTTGAATTCTTGAGCGTATTAGTCAGCGCTGGCGAGGATAAAGCACGTTGTTCGAAACGGGCTCATTGAATATCTTTAAGATATATAAACATCAATGGCCATTCATATAGATTGTGGTAATCATTCCGTGAGAGAGATATTACCAAAACAGTATTAAGTTATACTTATTTTCTATTTAGATTTCATTCCATGTTTTATTTCAAAATTAAAGAGCAATGATTACTATTATACTAAGTAACATTTCCTTGTAGAATTACATAACAGGTGCTGTGTACACATCCTACAACCCAGAACCTTTCCGGATGGTAGAAGTACCTATGTATAAATACGAGCACACACCAATAAACACACGGCGAATTCGGACTACTTATGAACGCGTATAATATGATTTTCTATTGCAATTTTCTATGGGCAATTAATATAAGTTGTTCTATTTATTCAAGGACCATGTTTACATCGGGATCAAGGGATGCTATGTTGGTAACCTAATCTAGTATTTCACTAACAGACAATAACAACACAAAAATATGGCGAACCATATTCAAATCTCTTCAAAGATATTTACTACCTATGCATATGCAACTTTGAAAATCTCATCACTTGTACTGCATAATACCAAACGTTATTTTCCAAATGGCACTTATAAACAACCAATCCTGTTTATTGATGCATTAACCATAAGTACACAGCTGTTCCAATATAAAATTTGCTGTGTGTCCATACATAAGTACATCTAGATCGTTCCAGTTTGCAGTGAAAGCTACGCATTGTCCCGAGATCGCTTGCTTTAAATTGCAACACCAATGTTGGGTACTTATCCGACCAGTTGCCTCACAGCCTGGCATGTGTTCATTAAATAAACCGATAGATTGTCTCATTTCATCACAGCTATGATTGCCTTATGAAACAGGCGGGCTAGATCGCGCAGTGACGCATGCACTAGCTTACGTTTCCGGCAGACACTATCAGCAGCCATTCAGTGCATCTCCTCGGTGTATATCAAAAGCGAGATTTAATTTCCTGGATATAATGCGTCTACGAACTTAATGTTAATACATTACATACTGTTTTTATTTGTTAATATTGATGTTTTAATTTACTTACTACTGGGCTATACGCTACACCACATTTAGTGCACCTATAGTATACCACAGGATTACCTTCGGTGATACTTGGCAAGTACTAATACCTACTACAAAAACACGCCAGAGAACAAAAGTTTACAAAGAAGATATAAGAAAATAGGAAAGATCGCGTTAAACAACGAAGACACTTGCAAAGCTAAGCCTAGCACCAGCCGGGATTGAACTAGGCAGAAGGTTAGATTACAAGAAATTTGCAAACTTCTGTGATTGTTCTATTTAGCGACCAGCTAAATGACTACAGGTAAAGCATTTTAAGTTAACCGTAGTCCGTACCAGAAATAAGCATACAAAATGAACTGATCATAACCTCATAAAATTGGCCACTTATCAAGAAGAAGCAAATGAATTATGGTGCCACAACCGCGACTATTGACTTGCTGCTTATTCGATCTGTCACATTTCCACGCCAACGTTACCCGAGGAAAATTAAATACACATAGAATATGGAATACGTAATAGCAACGTAGACTTGTTGAACCAACTATAAAACAAAACGAATAGCATAAAATATGCAACATTTTTGTCTGCAGTCCGACATGGAAAGGAGAGCGTGCATGGGAGAATTGGAGAATAGAAGCGGTTACAAATGACAACGAAGATATTAAAAAAAAAATACTTTTTTCTAGGAATATATGGCCTTACTCTTCTCAATCATACTGTCGATTGAAGAGTAGGAAGGCCCGTACCCTGCAACTCTACTCTATCTTACGAAGGCATAAATAATATACGTGAGGAATTTAAAATAGATACATTATTGTACTCAGATTATGCAAGTCCACAAAATAATGAAGTTATTTGCTATGTCAGCGTACATGGCGCAGCGGTGGCCTGTGACACACAATTACGTACGTAGTAAGCAAATTCTTTACAATGCTGGTGTAAAATGATGCTTTGGCAGTTGTATGAAAGTAGAAATATATCTTTATAATAATTGTATTTTCCGACTACGTCATAAAAATTCCATTCCAGCGTTCTACGTGCTGTAAACGTTAGTGTTATTAAAACAGTAAAAGTAGTGGAATAAAACTATATGTGCTTCGGGCGGATAATCTTTTGATGATTTTTGTAATAACAATGGTCAATCATGCTTTACTGTTTAAGAACCCTCAGCAAGCTACTTGGTTATAAACAGTTTAACAGGTACAGTTTATTTAAGTGTAGTTATACGGGTAGGTGCATGCGTGTGAATCAGCGCGTGACTGCCCAATGCGTGCAGCACACATTGTTCCCACTACAATGGCTGATGTCATACACAACGTGGTATTATTCTTTAAGGGCATGCCGGTATGCTATGACATCCGTTGCTCCACCTTTCTTTCCATTTCCTTTAACCAATGCTCAATGATAAGGCAGATATGACACAAGTGTAACCGTTTCTCGGAACTTAAAAGGACATTTTGCACCTCAGTAAAGGGAAAATCGTTGACGCAGCACGACCTATAAGGTAAACACTTGAAGGTATTAACAAGTAAACAAATATGCATTAAAACGTTGGAATGACTGCTTTATTGTAATTACTGGAATTTAAGTGTGTAAAAGGGCAATGACTGGCCCCTTTCAGGAAAATAGAATCTTCCCAGAAAAAAACCCGCTAAAATAGAACTCGCGCGCCAGTTTCATACGGGACCGCTTGAATACTGATGAAACGTTTTCCACAAATATAAAAGATAAAAGTCTAGTTATCGGACCGATTTGGCCACGCTAGTACTACTACTGTCTGAAAGTAAAAACTATACGGTGGGTAGTTTCTTTGTGTTTAATGCCTGACTAGGCAGATAAAGTAGGGTCTGCCTGATGGTAAACGGCCACCGCCACTCATGGACTTTAGTAGGTAATGCCAGGACAACAATATAGCTGCTGGCTATCGTTATTACTTGGTTCGTTCGGTCAGTTTAAATTAATCAGATCCTTAAATTGTCTAGTTCAGACGTTGCATTATTATGTATTCAGAAATTCGTATGAAAACAGCCGATTATATGATAAGTTAAATCAATTGATTAAAAATATATCAAAGAATACTCGAAAGAATTACCAAAAAATATTTTTTTCGATTACATGATTACGCTTATCAATAATTTCTTGTAATTACGTTTTAATATTTGTGTTCAATCTATACTTGGTTTGATAATAATCTTGTTATCTAGGGTACGTTTCCGCCGGTATTTATATACCTATATAATATTGATGTTATTTACATTTATCATAAAAATATACCGAAGGGCAGCATATATCAGTAAGTCAAGTAGGTCATTTATGATATACAACATGTTATTGATCACTCAAGAGGACACGGGTTGTGTTCTGGAATGAGTTTCATTTAAACTACTAATGATCATTATAATTATCGGAGGTATCGATTATGAACTCAAATTCAAAGGGAATCCCCTTATCAAAATGTGACTACAGTTATATAACAAATACAATTGTTGTTGTATATTAGTCTGATGGCGATGTCTATGGATTATGTATGTACTATAGTTGTGGGCTCGGTTCGCAGATGGAGAAATCTACTTTGTATGCATTATCCTAAATGAGTTTTAAAAGTACTGGAATTTGTGTCAGGCATAGACAGACCAGGCGGTTTCCCTGTACTTTGAATGGACATTAATAGGGACAAACTATACTACGTTTACGTACAGCTGGTAATATTCTGACTAAACGACACGTGGCATACTGACACGTGGATATAGTCACCGATGATATGTATGATGTAGGTATACCAGATACCTAAATTACATCATAACTTTACTCATAAATTGTGACTACAACCGCTTCATTTCATGATATAATTGTCCACACATTGTAGGTTGTTATGACGATAGTATATGTCATCAAAATTATCTATAAGTTACCTAGAGTTTTTATATCTGAAGAAGTAAACATTGTTCATAGCCATATTTTGGTTTTGCCCGACTTCGCCGAATCCAAAAGCAAAGTTACGTATTTACCTTGTAAAATGTATGTATGTTGATTGTTACTGCATATGTTTTAAACTATTTATTATCTTTTTTAAATTATTTTTCATACATTTTAAATATATTGTGGCTTTTGTATTCTCTCCTGTGGGGGCTTTGTGAAAACCTCTTGCTCTCTCTTTCGCACGCCCGCAACTAAATGGCGCGACGATGACGTCACAAATGAGTTGTGCGTTCTTTTTCACTTGATAGTTAAGTTCCTACCACCTAGATTGGAAAGACTTGATTTGAAACTTGATTCTATCTAATCGGATTTATAAAATTCTTTCCACTTAAGATTTGAATGATATATTTTCAGAAAAATAAAGTAATTGAGTCACACAATATCATATCATCAATAAAGTTAATCTAATTTAACAAACTAACCTTCTAATTGTACGCTCTCTAAACTATGCTCTACCCAACGATATTTAATTCAATTTGTGACAATAAAAACACGAAACAAAGAGGCTTTCTATTTGTTTGTTCATAGTTTTCTAACACAAGACAATGTGCAGTGTATGTAGTTTCACAGAGACAATTAAAGCTCGTATATAGGTACGAGTGGGCTGTAGATACGCCGCGGGTATGTCAAGGAGTGCCTGTGACTCAGCCGGCGCCCACGCCTACCCACAATCTTAAATTCTACAGGACAGATAGCGCCACCGGAGCCTTGTTCCAATACTCCTTTTACTAAACTTTCAAAATAAAACCGCGAAAGCATAGTCAGTTACTGCCTCCAAAGAAAGAATCAAAAAGTGAAACTAATTCGGCCCTTAGCAAATCATCCAAATAAAGTAAGTACTGGAGGGGTCTCTATTCTTAATTCATGAGTGTTATGGTTGCGACGGCGCCGATGATTCGCCACGCGCCCACTCTCCTCTATAATTGTGAAGCCGCCAGTAAGTGGGCGGACGACCCTATTCGTTCTGGATTAACTTTTACCAAAAAGATAAAGCGGAGACTGCGAGCGCCATTGTTGTTATAAAAGGATGTTATATTAAAGCAATTAAAAGAAACTAAATAAATATTATTCAGACGTCAAGTACAATAACAGCTAACGCCATCTAGTGCTGGTATTTTCTATTTTAATTTATACTCGTGTTTCTTCTAGTTTAGCAAGTCATTGGCTAACAAAGCGTTATATATTCGAAAAAGTTAAAATGATACCTCATATACAAGTTATATTGAAAAATATTTTATTCCATGATAAGGTTTTATTTTATTCTTATGAACGAGCTATATTACATAAGCGTGACTGTTCGCACAACGTGATATTTAAAAAAATACCAAGGTATACCTGTTTGGCGAACAGGATTTAAGTTCGCTACTTTGTAAAATAATTTCTAAACGCTCATTCGCAAGTACAAAAGGATTTAACTAACACTTGAAACTGCGCGACGTGGCTTTATAAACGGAATATAATTTGCTTTGTCTCGTGTTATTTCATCGATTGAAAAGAGACAAGCGATGTAGAGATGTAGTAGACTGTAGAGGCTATCGTTGAGGTACGTAGAAAGGATGGTGCGCAGGCGACCGGCACGTGATCGCCAACGCAGCAGCCTTGCAAGGACGTCTATGCACCGGCAACTATCGTTAATTAATTCCACCTTCGCGGTGACTCACCGCAACCACCATCTGGTTATTATGCGACGGTTTAAAGTGTGCATTTGCAATGCACCTAGCGACCTCTGCATTTAAACGTTGGCGTTTGCATCGCCTAATACGTATGCAAGCGGTTAGAGGGAAATTTGAAAAAGTGCCAAGACATCGAATGTCTTCGGAATGCAAAGGTACAATAAACCTCCAGAATACTAATGATATTAATATTTTTTTCAAAACAGTAGTAGAAATGTTGAAATACAAAACCAATACATATAAGTTTCCCTTTAGTCATCAACGGGAATTACCACAATATGGTTTTCCTGTATGTTGAGTAAATTTTAACGATAATATAATAACGCAATATAATAACTAGTTTACATTCAACTTTAATGTAATGAGTTTAAAAGTGTTAACGTTGTACTGTCCTTGGCCAGTATGTACAAAGGACCTGCTATATTTTTCTGTCAAAGCTTTTTACAATTTTAGACAAAAAGTAATCCACTTAAAAATCATAACTTTTATCACAAATAGCTCATTAAGGACACAAAGTATTTTATTATTTTAATACATATTTTTTTATTAATCGTCGAATGTCACACAAACAATAAACATAATTTTGGTGATATGAACATATGATTATCAAACTCGATATAAAAAAATCCAATTAAATTCAATCATTAATGCGCAGTTGAATATTATAGTTATGTGAAAAAAACTGAAATTATTATTCATATAGTGCTGGTATTGCGTTCAAAGTTCTATACAATTAGCAAATACATACCCAAACTGGTGCGGATATGATTCAACTGATAGCTTATTCCTGTTAACCAGGATACAAAAATTGAGTGGCATGATAATGTATACTGAGTAAAATATGATTTATTTGCAATATTATGCTATCTTGAAAATATTGTGGAAAAGTCTCAAGCAGGCAAATTTTGGGAAAACATGCGATGATGAATAAATTAACTAATAAACATTATGGGGCTTGAGATAGGTGACTTAATTCCTAAAATATGTATGAATATAAGTTACAAATAGTTTTAATCTGGTGGAAGGGTCAAGTCACAGAAAAAGATACGTTGCACATTGTAACGTAAAAGTTATGAATATATGGGCGTGCGAGAGAGATGGCAAAACGTCCTAGGCTCTTTCTTTTCTCCATATCAGTTTACAACCACCCTCGACGCTGTTCCACATATTTATTTTCTTAATAGAATTTATGGTTTGTTTAGAAAATAATGTAGGAAACAAAGAATAGAAAACAATCTAATTATAATTTCAATTACTACTATTAGTAATTACAAAATGTGAGCAGTCTGATAACAATCCATAATCTCTTTTCTCCCTTCTCAAAATTAAACAATATACTCATATTGGTTTTTATCAGCACATAAAATAAAGATAAATAATATATTATGGTATGCATTGATAGTGTTTAACACACATTAATAGTATTCTTACTACCAAAGGTTCAAAGTTGTTAAAACTAAATGGTTCTAATTGTAAGAAAATAACATGAAACAATAAGCCTCTATGGATTATCTTTGTTGGTCTATTCTCAGCAGTGGACATTATGTGACCGGACATGATAATGATGCCCCGAATCATTAACAAGTTATGGACACCTTAACATAATTTTTGGTTTGTTAATAATTTGTTTAAAGAGAGCACTGGTTGTATGTTTGATTACAAATCTCGGCTTATTAGTATAGATATAGCAAAGATGGTGTACTCAGAGAGGTATAAAGATAAAGTGCGGAGATGAGTGATGTTAGCGGACGCGTCTGGCGCACTATCTGCGTGAGTCAGCACGTCTAGCATATCAGTGAAGGTGCGGGACATTCGCATATTAATATTGTTCCAAATGCGTCGTGTCGAGAGCTGGCGTCGTCTGCGTTATTTCTGTACGCGGCCACACTCTATTCCTGGCCAGACGGTGCACTTACCACATGGCAAAATATAAATATCGAGACTTTCATACAGATTAAAATATTTTGAATAACATACAACATACGCGTGGTGCGTATGACTTGTATGAAAAACCTTTTAAGAAGTTTTTAAAAGCTTATTTTGCAATTATCAGATAAATGAATCTATTAAATAAATGATAACCTGTGTGAATATAAAATATTTACGCATTATACAATTTTATGTATTTCAAAATAATATCAGCTTTAATTTTTTCATGTTGTATTTTACCTACAAAAAAAGGTCACAAAATATTTTCCTTCTGAAAATTTTCTAGTTGTGGAGTTAAATATCTGAATTATCCAGTAATACGCATAGTCTGGCAACACCATGAAATACCGCGACGTACGCGCCGCACCGAAACTAACACATTTCATGCTAAAAACGACGCAACAAAAACAAAACGACAGCGGGATTTTATCCCCAATCTTACAAAACATAAAAAGAAAAATATATTAAAGGAATTCAGACCAATTATTTCTCAACATATGTTTACGATTTCGCCAGTGGATTATATTCGGATACAAAAATATTTAAGACTAGCTTCTGCCCGCTAACTTCGTCTGCGTGATTAACTTTGTTTAAAAAAATATACATGTATAGATTATTTGGTATTTCTCATCCCGTCCCGTCCCGTCCACTTATATCCCGCCCGTCCTATCTCATTCTCACTCAAGGTATGTAATGCATCCCTTTGAGTATAAAAAGTAACAAATATATCGGATTTCTGTCCTCATCCCACGGGAACACTTAATTTATCTGGATAAAATTTAGCCTAAGTGTTAATCCAGTGTTAATATGGGGAATATTAGTTTTTCTCATTTATCTTCCATAATACAAAGAAACACCCTGTATGTAAATAAGACATTTACCAGTTTTTAAGTTGGACTTGTACCTATATAACTGTGAAACTGCATCTCATTTCGTATGGTAGTTTTGGAGTAATGTGCAAGCAAACAAAAAGAAACAGCCTGTATGTAAATGAAATATATACCAGCTTTTAAGTTGAACCTACAGCAATACAACTGTGAAAACTGCATCTCACTTCATGCGGTACTTTTTGCGTGATGCGCAAGTAAATAAAAAGAAACATCCTGTATGCAAATGCAACATATACCAGTTTTTAAGTTAGACCTGCAGCAATACAACTGTGAACACCGCATTTCAATTCGTGTGGTATTTTTTGAGTAATGTGCAAGTAAACAAAAAGAAACATCCTGTATGTAAATGAAATACATACCAGTTTTCAAGTTGGACCTCCACCAATATAACTGTGAAAATTGCATCTCATTTTGTGCGGTAGGTTTTGAGTAATGTGCAAGCAAACAAAAATAAACATCCTGTATGTAAATGCAACATATACCAGTTTTTAAGTTGAACCTGCAGCAATACAACTGTGAAAACCGCATCTCATTTGGTGCAGTAGTTTTTGCGTGATGCGCAAGCAAACATACAGACAGACAGACAGACAGACAGACAGACAAAAATTCTAAAAAAATTTGTTTTGGATTCTGTTGCTGTTATAAAGACCCCCCGCGTTGAAATTTCTTAAATATCTTCCATGTACAGACATCGACCATTTACATTTTTATTATATGTATAGATTAAATATATTTCGTATTCAACACACTTTATGATGCGATTTAACTATTATAAAGGAACTGCGAAATCATCGAAATAAAACTAACTGCTTAAATGCAAATTCAATTCATAAATAACTCTCTTTGCTACAGACAAAGAGCGACTTCCTAAGGTGTATTTTAAGAGAGCCTACTGAAGTGACTAATGGGATAAATTCATACTGCTTTACCCTCATGTATGATGTAGATTTGGGAGAAAAATAAATTGAGCGCATAATAAAACAATGGTATATCTGTGGTTTTTAACCGATGTATTCCTTAACGTCCGCTACGCTAAGTTTAAAAATAACGGGATTACAATCAATATATTAATATTAATAATATTAACAACATTTATATAATTAAAAATTATTACTTATGGCGCTTACACACGATCTGACCATTGGCAGTGATTGATCATTTAAGGCCTTTGTATTTCTTATTTAAAATTATGCTACATTAATCTACTCCAAGTTTTCCACTACACAACACTAGATATTTCGAGTGAGCATTACATTCGCATATTGTTTATAATAATCACATGAATCACAAGCGATAAGTTGTTCTTGGAATTATATAACAGATTACGACTATGACTCACAATTTTTAATATTTGATAGATAGAACTTTATTTTACATCGTCACTATAAGGCTTCTTAATCAGAATATTACATTATTAATACTAAATTAACAGACCAATGTCAATATAATGCCGTATAATGGTCAGAGTTAATATAATACAATAGTGTACTGTGTAGGCACCATTCAATCATAGTTGGCATCTCAGATCGTTTCAATTGTTCTATAATTACGTCTAACACTACTTTAACAATCTGGAAGGCAACATTTAATTATAAATTACATGCAAATGTTGTCAAAAATTTATATACATATAAGTTACTGTTAAAACAAAATGCATTAGCAAAGACGATGTATAGAGACCGGATAGTAAGCAAATAAAAAAATCTTAAAATATGTATGACAATTATTTCAATATGCAGCATTTAATCATTTTAAAGCACATTGTTTTATGATAATAATATGTAAATTTTTACAAAAAAATTATGTACCCATCCCAAATATTTGCTGTAAGATTGATTACTTCAAAATATATTTATCATTAAAAAAAAATGTTTGTTCGGTTATGAAATTATGCAGTCGGCAACCATGTAAAGAGAACTATGTCTGTACTCTGTATAGGTATTATAAAATATCGATTGTCAGATCTGTTTGCGTAATTTTTTATCTATTGTAGATTATAAGTCAACCGCCGAGGGCAGTGATGTCACTATTTTTAATTTTGTCATATTTCGGGGTAATCACAGTTACAATTTCTGGGTTAAAGGTATAGGTACATTATAAAACAAGAACATTTTTATTTTATGAGTAATATATTAGATTTAAATTGCAATTACACATATACCTGATTCGAAACGAACAATATTTTTGTTGCTATAACAAAATTAAGCAACCGTACTATCATTTAGGTGAGGTATATAATAAAAATGCATATAATCCGGTCCCTAATAACATCTTATACATAAATGTAAGTAACTGCCTTCCCGACTGCGCCACAGCCCTTGCAATGAATTCTTATAAAATCGAACTTTCTAGACATTTAATCTTCCGCCGCCTTACGTAGGTAAGGCATATATAATTGTTACTGTAGCTGATAATGGGCATTAAAATTATCACATATTCACATTCGCGGTGTAATTACTTTACGATATCCGCTAAGATAAGTACCGTGTTTTAAAAAATCTACTGTACCAGTAACATTACTTTTAAGCTAAATAAATTAATGAAGCTGATTATTTTTCAGATGGGTAATTGATTATAATTGTTTTTACATTAAGCAAAGAATAATTAAACAAAGCGATAGATCTAATTGCTTAAACTGTATATGATAATTATTAAATGCTGAAAAAGGTTATGACGTCAGTACTCTATTCAACAAAAATATCGTACATATCAGTCTAAATAATGATTCCCAGCTGGATATTTCAGTTATCTCATTATTGTTTTTAATGTACAATTCACTGTTTTCTGTCCTGGCAATTAATAAACATCATGGGACGTGTAGTGCCATCCAGATAAGAGTGTATATCCGGATATTGAATTGTTAGTGCACATTGTCTCTCGTCATTCGACGCAATTATTTCTTCATGTCTGGATTGAAGGGCCCATTTTAAACATATTTGTTTACCAATTAAAATAATTTGCTTTGTTGCCTCTATTAATACTTTTTTTCATTTTATAGTCAATTACCCAATTGCAACTACCTAAATCTAACTTTAAATCTAATCCAACTTACATTTGGAAGATCTCGATGTAATTATTTGGGACCATTTTACTCATCTAGTCACTACGTCTAGCTACGTCTTACGTATACGATGAATGAATGTAAATTATGAATAAATGCAATGTTTAAAACAAAACATAATTTAGCAGAAGAGTAACATTTTTATATTCAAACATTTATATAATTTATACACGCCGAAATTATATTATAGATTTCCAACAAACTTCAAATAGAATTCGAAGGAGACAACCAAAAAAACGAATCTCAAATCTCATAATTTATACACTTATGCATACAAATAAATAATTAAATGAATCGCCGTCATGAAAAATGAAATATACGTTCGTTGCAAATGATACAATATAATTTTTAAATTTCCTTTTCAAATTATTACTGACGGCCTTTTCAGTAAAACCTACATTAATTCGTTGAATAAACCAAAAATTATGACGAATAATAAATAATTTAATTCAAAATCGGTTTATATTATTCGCACACAAAGGAAAATGCATAGACCTTAGTTTAAATAGTTTTTATTTTTTTGGAAATATTTATTTTTATTTTTGTGAATTAAATATGGTTGAGTGAGCTTACGATATAAGGACGTTGCGTCTTGGTGTCACGGGTTCTTGGTCTAACATACGTTGATTGCTTGTTTTGTTGCACCAATCTGTGGAAAAAAGTTATCGTTTAATTAATGGGTTGCTATTTTGAGGCAGAATTTGTAGATAATTAAAACATTTTTTACATGAATTTTAATCTGGGTTTTATTCATTTTAAGTTATTGCGTGAGTCGATATTTTTCACATACAGCAGTCGGCGACTGGCGCATGCAACACTACATTTCGAATATGTTTTGCACCATGATACCTCCAAATACCGTAATATTATGTTTTTTTAACAAAAAATTATTTCGTTAACAATTATGATTATACATTTGTTTCTACTTTCTAGGATCGAATACTGTATACTGTATCCACCCATTATATACGTCCCACAGCAGGGCACGGCCCTCCTCTACAACCGACAGTACGATTGTGAGGGGTTAGGCTATATAGCCCATTGCGCTAGCCTAGTGCGGGTTAACGGAATTTGCATACCATAGAAACTCTTACAAAACTCTTAAAAAAAGTGCGTGGTGGCCTGTTGGTAACGGACCAGACACGACTGCCTACATGTTCACGGTGGTCGCGGGTTCAAATCCCAGGGCACACCTCTGACTTTTCGGAGTCATGTGTGTATTGATAGTCAATCACCACGCACTTTAACGGTGAACGAAAACATCGTGAGGAAACCTGCATACCGTCGCGATTTTAAAGAATTTCTACGGTATGTAAAGTCTGCCAACCCGCACTAGGCCAGCGTGGTGGACTATATGGCCTAACCACTCTCAATCGATTCTCTCGATTGTAGAATAGGTCCGTGCCCTGCAGTGGGACGTATATAGGCTGATATAGATATAGATATAGATACAAACTCTTACAACTATGGTATGCAAGTTTGCTT
Organism: Deilephila elpenor; assembly: GCA_949752805.1. Taxonomy (NCBI): domain Eukaryota; kingdom Metazoa; phylum Arthropoda; class Insecta; order Lepidoptera; family Sphingidae; genus Deilephila; species Deilephila elpenor. The sequence goes on along the minus strand of OX457105.1, from coordinate 7,175,288 downwards.
ACGATGTTTTCCTTCACTGTCGTTAAATATCGGGTATATCCAGACTGCGACCGAAAACGAAGCCAGGTGGTGACTTCAGACAATGCGACTAAATGATTTATTGAGTCAGTCTGGATATCCCTGGTATGTCCTTGGTATAATAAAAAATACCATATGGTCACTCATTGTACCATTTAATTTTTATTTGAAATATTTAATCAGTATGTAACATGTGATGTACAGTAAAGAGTATAATATAGACCTGCGAGTGCTGGTCACGCGAGGTAGGCCCGCACGAGCGCGCGCACGGCGGCGCGGCACAGCGGACACGCCGCCAGCGCGGCGCCGCAGCGCGCGCACGACACCAGGTGCCCGCACGGCAGGAACACCACGCTCACCTGCGTGTGCGCAACATATCATACAAAAAATATACTCACTTACTTTCAAGTAAGTACTCAAATTTTAAACGGAGGTTCAGAATCAGAAATATAGTCCATTGGTGTTATTTCTCTTCAAAATGTTCCATAATGGAGTATTTGACTATGATCGTTTTTTGTGTGTTTAAACACAAATACCATTAAAATAAAACATTTATAGTGAAAACTGTAATAAAGTATCTTGTAAAATAAAGCAAATATTAGTATTCAAAAAAATACTGACAAAAAATCCTATTAAAAATAAAATTCTAAAAAAAGAAAAAAATCTGACTTATGACAAACTAAAATGCACTAAAAAGTAAAAAAATAATTGCGTGTTTTTCACGCAAGATTGTATTTATACACATATATTATGTATCCAGTTAAACTTTACATCTAACTCAACACATACCTATGAGTAACAAATGATTATAAAAACATTTAATTACAGTTCACCTAAGCTAAAATTTAAAATATAATATGTATGCACTACTTAAAAGACAATCAAATTATTAGAATAATGTACAATTATAGTTATTTTTGGAGTCGGTGTCAGCCAAGTTTTATGAGTTAGTAACTACATAAACGTCAGATATTATATTTTATTGAATTAAGGTTAATAAACAATAAATCAAAACTAACCGCGCCTCTACGCGGCCCACATAATAGTATAAGAGGATATTCGTATAAAATAGATTTCATAAAGTTGTTGTCATTTAATATTGTCAGGTATCTTTGGCTGACACCGTATCCAAAAATAACTATAATTGTACATTATTCTAATAATTTGATTGTCTTTTAAGTAGTGCATACATATTATATTTTAAATTTTAGCTTAGGTGAACTGTAATTAAATGTTTTTATAATTATTTGTTACTCATAGGTATGTGTTGAGTTAGATGTAAAGTTTAACTGGATACATAATATATGTGTATAAATACAATCTTGCGTGAAAAACACGCAATTATTTTTTTACTTTTTAGTGCATTTTAGTTTGTCATAAGTCAGATTTTTTTCTTTTTTTAGAATTTTATTTTTAATAGGATTTTTTGTCAGTTTTTTGAAGTCGGTTATTTTTTTTTGTTAAAATTTTGGTTTATTTTTTCATTTTTAGTGACTTAAATGTTCGATAGTCAAATTTTACGTACACAGCTTCTGGTAGCTTAAATAAATTAATCTTAGGTTCTCATAAGAGACAATAGACCGTAATTTTTTGTACATCATGATACTTTTTTTCTCAATCGGCAGCAAGAAAATACTGTATAGCGTTTTGCCAAAAATTTGACGAGCAGCAACCCCGGTTAGCGACTGGACTTCCACAAATTTAGGCTACGTTAGGTATATCTATTGTTAGTGCGTAACAACGTTTGATATGCTCCGCGATTAATTTTAGCAGAAATTATTTACCATTACCTGCACCACCCGTGACAAAGTAACAGCTGACTTTCTCGTCCTTTCAAATTGAGTTTGATTGCCGTTAAGACTTTCTGAAACACATTCTTTTGTTGGATATTTAATCCTCGAATGCTTTTTAGGAACAATTCATCCGACATGACGGCTCGTTCTTCCATGTTTTCACAAAAGTTATCATCGTCATGTACAATTTGTTCACCAACACATAACAATCGGCAATGGATTTCATTACGGAATGGTATATGGCATACTATTAAACTGTAATAATATGATTCTTTGTCACTATTACAATTTACAACAGATCTTCATGATTTATTGGTATAGTCGCCGAAGATATTGACTATTTAAATAAATAAATAAATACACCCAACAGTCACATACATAGTCCTGACCCCACACTAAGATCGAGTCTTGTGTCGTGGGTATCAGAAGCTACGAGAGACTTTTCGGTCTCACAAACACCCAGACCCGAAACAAATACCTGTGGATCACACAAATATTTGTTTCGGTGCGGGGATCGAACCCGCGGCCTCTCTTTTCACAGGCGGCGTCAAACCAACTGCGCCACGCAGGCTGTCTGTTCTTTTTATCAACATTTTTATTTACATGTTTGTTCTTTTTATCAACCCCCCCCCTCGCCCCTACCCCTACTTTCTTCCACTACTGTAATTTTGCTTTTATACTTAATTCAATGCAAGAAGAACCATTGGAATCCTACTTTATTTTAAGGAGTTCCCCTCTCCAGGTCCGAAGATATTCATCAGATCGTCACCATATTTTTATGGGACCAAACGACAAGCACCAGCTTTCAATTAAAGAAAGAATTATCGAAATCGGTTTACCCAGTACAGAGAAATGAGGTAACAAACATAAAAAAAAAAAAAAAAAAGCAACATACAGTCGAATTGAGAACCTCCTCCTTTTTTTGAAGTCGGTTAAAAACCTAAACAATACTAGATATAATAAGAAAGTTCATAAACTACACAAACACACACACAAAAGGCGCGCACGTCTCTGTATGAAAATAGCCGGCGAGCATGCTCATAATAGATATTCAGTATAATTTGAACATTGATTAGGATATATTTAAATGAAATAAATTACTTATTATGTGTAAATTTAAATATTTTCCACCATACAATAATCAGTTATTAATCTCTTGAGTTCAATGAAAAAATGTGCAATTATTTTATAATAACCCTGTATAACGAAAAGCACAGAAATATCTAAAACTAGATGTTATAAAGGAGTTATTAGCCATCTGTGGCCACTATATGGAACCATAATCTCCCACAGCTATGCATGGGAATTTTCTAGAATCAAGAGCACTTAGGACGCTACACTTTAGTCAATACGTTGTGAATACATGCAGGTAGTTAAAAAATCCACCCAAATTATAAAAATGGACTTTTTAATAAAAAAGTAAACCGATCGTACTCACTTCACTATCCATGCACACTTTACACAAGCGCGCCTCTTTCAACTGTCGATTCTCCTCCTCTAACGATAATTGTTTTCCTTCCTTCTTCGGAGAATTTTCGTGACTCTCAGTAGGCACTGGTTTGGGTTCTACTTTCGCTTGAGTCACATTGATGAGGTTGTCAGACTCCGGTTGTTGTCTCTGTGTCTCTGGTTCAGCGGGAGATATCGACCGGGATGTGGCGTCTGACTGAGATATCGCACTGTCTGGTCTGTCACCCCAGTTTGTTGGGATTATACTGTAATTATAAAAAGTAGAAAATCAACATTTTCATTTGTATAAACGTCCAAAACGAAAAAAACCGGCCCTGGACCAAGACTTTTATATAACACAATATTCAAATAAATATAATTTCTTTTAATGACTGTTTTTATAAATTAAACCTGTGGTAAAAAAAGCGAAAATGTATAATAATGTTTGGTGTACCCAGATCGAGGCGCGAAGTCACGAAGAGTCTCCGCGAGTATGTCTCGTGCGAGTCTTTGACTCTGCGGCGTGCAGTTCCATGCCTCTTCGTTCAACTGTTCGTCTAGCACCGCGTCTATTAACGCTTCCGATGAATGGAACGGCAGACCTTGAAGTTGTAAAGGATAGAATGAGTTAAACATAAACTGACAAATTATTTTGTATGAGAATAAGATAGCCGAAATAGGATAGCCTAGGATTAGCAAATAGAAGTGGCATTGGGCAGGGCATCGTCCGGAAAAGTGATAGTAGATGGAATCGAAGCATTCTCGAGTAGATACCAGTTACCGGCAAGCGTAGCATCGAATGCTTACCTAAAAGGTGAACGCATGACATAATAACAACCAAAGTGAACATCCTTGCATGAAGTCTCTAGATGCATACGTAAAAAATCTTGAGAGAGGCATATGTTCACCAGTGGACGCCCGAATGATAATAACCATGACTCTACTGTGGATACAAAAATATTTGCAAAGATTTCCATGTATTTAGAATATGATTGATATTGGGCACATACCAAACCAAAAAATATATCCAATTTATTTGGCTAATTTTGATATATTTTTTAACAAAACTTTTTTTTTGTTACGTAAGTAATGTTATGGGAAAACAACGAACGATTAGTCATTTTGCAAATTGTGTCTTAATGGCCTATTGTCTGTTCTAGGATAGGGACATACCCTATGACCTTTGATCTATGACGCTGACTCACGCTTGGATGACCTATTCGTATGTCACAATATTAGAAAACGTGATGACTAACAGCTATAAAGAATTAGGTATATTTTAGAATATATCTAAATTTTAGGTAATAATGAGCTTTATTCCGATGTTCGCCTATGAAATGTAAGAAAATATAATTTTAATTTATTATTTCTCACAATTTTAAAGTGTAGAATGTTTCTATTCCTAATATAAATAATACTCAATGTTTCTATTCCTAATATAAATAATGCCCAAAAATATTTAGGTATTTGGAGGAAGTGAAGAGGACACACATGTGTGTATTGATAGTTAATCACCACGCACTATATCGGTGCAGGAAAACATCGTGAGGAGAACTGCACACCATAACTATTTTTAATGATTTCTAAGTCCGGCAACCCGCACTAGGCCAGCGTGGTGGACTATATGCGCTAACCCCTGAGTCCTCAGTGGCACGTGTAGGGAGCTGCAGTGCGGTACCTGCGAGGCGCAGGCGGCGTGCGAGTGCGCGGCGCACGCGCGCGGCGTCCAGCCCCGCCCCCAGCGCCGCCAGCGCGATGTCGCTCTCCATGCACTCCTCCACCTCAACACAACCAACACATTTACTATACCGGATTGTTGCAACTTCGGATTGGTTTTATAAATATAAAAATAATTTTAATAAGCCATTTGGTAGGCTGTTGGAATTGGGCCTTTGGCTGTTGGAAGTCAGCTGTCAGAAACACATTAATTTAATATGTCTTTTGAAGTAGTGTAATATAATGTCCAGTGATAATAGTTCAAATATCACTGTAACATGTACATATATCATATATTAAAATACTAACGACAGTTACCTGGCTTTCAGTAATGGGAAAATTGACACCCGGATTTCGTCGTCTTGAGGTAAGTCCGCTTTCAGCTGAGCGCTGAAATTATTATTAATATGCATTTAATATATTAACTCTTATGCAAACTATCAACATTGCTTCAAGTAGTTAACTTATATTCATTTATTTTCAATCACTTTTAAAAAACCCAATACGAAAAAGGCCGTTACTTTTGACGCTAGTAATACTCATTATTTTTCAAATAACCTTTCGTCTAGCATACTAAAAAAAAATTTTTGTGGGCTTATTAAAATATCCTATCGGGGTTAATTTACCTTGCCTGAAACATACATAAGACCTATTAGTAAGTGCAGGACTATTAAGATATGGCATAACTCACGGTCCGTTGCACGGTGTGAGGGTTGCGGCAGGCGTCGATGAAGTCCTGGCCCTTGACGAGCAGCACGTAGCCGCAGTGCGGGAACCAGTGCGCGTGCTCCGACCACGGCGTGTCGCCCGCCTCCCACTTGCCCAGCCCGCCGTCGCAGTAGAAACAACGGACCTGACCACAAGTATACATATTACACACTATGAGTATATTATATTATATGTTGTTGGATAAATGGTAGGCACAGATGGGTTTTGCAAATATTGGTGTTCAAGTTTCACAGGTATTCTTTTCGGAAACTCTATAACTATATACAGGATATAAATGGTACAAAGACGGCAGCAAAACAAGAATTGGCGAATCCATTTCTTGCACCCACACACAGCTTGTGTGATCTACAATTAAAATTGTAAAATTTTAAAACTCATGACCCAAGACTTGGTATCTTTCTGTGGAGTTAGGAACTATAAGTGTAACTATCGGATGTATTAATTACAACACGTTCACTGCGACCTACACAATCCTAGTGTATTTTGGGCGCAACGCGTGTGCGGCTATCACACATCAGTCATATTTAATATTTACCCATGCGTAACGCCCGAGCCGAACGAATGGATAGTTCATTGTTTCGTAAAGAGCAATTGTAAAATTACTATGTCCTTGAAGGTGCTTAAAAAAACTCATTAATTCATTTCATGGATTAATAATTCGGAGCTTATCTACATCAAACATTTTACAACTTTGAGCTGAGTGTAGTTGTATATTAAACATAGTAACTTAATATTTTCTACCGTTTATATCAATGTCCTAATGAAGATATCGGCCAAGGCCAATCTACACAGTATGTTGTAATGCTTTCAAAAGAAAACCAAATAATAGAAAACAATAGAATATAAATGAACACACGTTCATTATTTCGATATGGAACTGAATAATTACTCATGCGTATTGTTTACGCGATAGCACAATATATTATGTAAATGCCAAGTACATGAAACAGTACACCAATCAACCGTGAGATACTGAATTAAATTTACAGAAGGCGTATATTTTGTAGTAATACTATATTTTTTTCTGACCACCCTCTTATATAGGCCCATTTTTAGTGATGTAATTGTGGCTGAAGATAATCATTCCATGATTGGGATCCTTTTACAATCGGGGTTCTATTCCCATCCTAGGGCACAACGCTGAATTTTCGGAATTATGTAATGATAGTTAATTTTAAACCAAGCACTTTAAACGATAAAAGAAAACATTGTGAGGAAACCTACATGCCATAGAGATCCATTATAAGTTTCTCTATGCCCTATGGTATTTAACGTCCACCAACCCGCACTAGGTCAGCGTGGGGGACTTATTGTCCTCCACATATCTCCTATGGTCTAACTATTCCTAATTCCAATTATACTTTGTACCTACCTAATTCAAGTTGTTTCGTCTACTTTTCATAAGTAAAATGTAGAAACCTAAATTTAATATGTAACATCTTGCAGAACACCTACATTTACGAATAAATAAAATAAATATTTTCATTTGGTTTGATTTGATTTTACCACCAACCACACCACCACACAACTACCCACCTGGTTTCTTTTTGAGTCGCAGTCTGGATATACCCGGTATACCAGGATACCAATGGTCGGTAACGTACCTGGTCATCAGTGCCAGTGTGGAAGAAGCCGGCCTCTGCGAGCGCGCGCGGTGTCTGGTGTCGGTCGGCGGGCCAGCGCTGGAAGGAGTTGAGGCGCGCCGCCAGCGCCGCGTGGTGCGGGTGGCGCGCGCCGCCGCTCACCACGCCCAGCGCGCGCCACGTGCCGCCGCTGCTCAGCAGCCGCTCGTTGTGCGCCGCGCCCGACCTGACCCCGCATCACCACCGTCATCATCACTCATCACACTAACCAGCACATATACAGACTGCGACTGAAAGCAAAGACAGGAGGTAGTTTCAGTGACTTCAGACTCAATGCCACTAAAAAAGTTGAACAAAAAAGGGACGATCTTTTTAAGTATGCAAAAATGATGTATCATCGTGTGTTCCCAAATACAATGATGCATAATTTTTGGTCAAAAATAATTTAAACATTTGTGTGTCACAGCGTCTTTAAAGATAAAAGGGTGTACATTATTACCTATCGTCGTATTTTTTCCAAGTAAACACGATAGGCAAAAATTTTAAAAAAAGACGTCCTCTTTAGCTTTGCGAAATTTTTTGTACCATTGAGTCTGAAGTCACTAAAACTACTACCTAGCTTTGTTTTCAGTCGCAGTCTGGATAAACCCGGTATGTGTATTTCACCCTTATTGAAACTGATTACTCTCTCGTAGACATACAAAAAAGTTTGAAATCTACATACATACATAAACCCACGCCTTTATCTCCGAAGGGGTAGGCAGAGGCGCCACCAGGACACCCACATTTCGCCTCGTATGTTCCGTCCCACGATGTGATAGGGGGCGAGCCTATCGCCATATCGGGCACAAATTCCTGACTCCGGGCTGATAATGAATTGGAAAATCCAATATCACTTTGCCCGTCCCGGGACTCGAACCCGAGACCTCAGCTTTGTAACCGTACCGTAATACAACTACGCCACCGAGGCAGATTGAAATCTATTGAAGACAAACGAGTACTTATTTTGTTTACAGTGATTTCGAAATAAATATATTTTTTACGATGATAATAATAAAACATAAAATAATAGATAAAAGACATAAAACATAATAATTAAAAAAGCAAAAATTAATATACAATATGTATTTACCTCTGAACTTTAGGAATAAACATCTTTAAACCAGCAGCCGTCTGTCCGAAAACTGACGAACAAATACCATATTTCTATAAACTAAGGAACTAACACAAAGATGTGTGTTTTTTCAATCCACTCGAGGTGAACTAACATTATGGCGAACAGTAAACTTAATTTCCGCAAGAATTGACCTCCAAATACAACGGTTTGTAACAACAAAGGTTTTCTATGGACAAGAGTTGTAGTGTGCATATTGTTTATATTTCAATTAACACCTTAAGTTCAATACAGGCTATTCCCCTAATGAGACTATTAACCAGATACATAACTTCAAATGCAACTAATTACGAACATATAAATAATAAATAATATTTATTGGGTGGTTGTAAGACAGCCTCCTTTTCGCAGTTGGTTATGGAGGCGACTATAGGAAGAAAGACCGCTAGTTTAAACTCCACAATGGACAAAATATTTGTGCCAACTGCCACCCTAGTTAATGATAATTGTGTGAATTTATTTAGTTATTTACACATTCTTCAAATAATTCAGTTATGTCAGTGAGAGATATAGCGAACAAGACGCCAGCAGCCGGCTCATGATATTGACCATACAATGGTTATTTATTTATTTATTATGGTTATGTATCATTCGGTAATACTAGGCGATTATCGAACAATCCATGCTGCGGTTATTGTATATGATTTTCTAAGCTTTTCTATTTAGATAAATGTAATTTATTGAACAATTAACGAGACGCAAGTATTGCATTGTTATAAAACTGCAACAATTGCAATTCCTTACATGTAGAGTGCTACACCTAATGTCTTGGTGGCTACAAAACCCGCCACGCGTCATTCAACCCCGCTCCGTCTCTATAGTTCTCTCAACTGTAGCGCATTGCGTAGCCGTGTGACGTCATAAAGCAACGTGACATATCACTAAATTACATATTATGAAATGACGCAATAACTGCCGAAGCGTCGTATACTCACTAATCCTTACGTAGAACTGATCCCGGGGATAAAAAAACTAAAATAAATTAATAATGTAGGCGTGGCGACAAATCTTTGCCCTGATTGGTTTATTTTTGAGAACGATCTGTAGATAGCGATAAAAATCGTTTATTAATTTTGTCCATAAGTAAATATGATACTTACGACTGCGATTGGTTTGGTTGGTTTTCATTTGTTTCTTGCTCCGGTTGTCTCGGAGGAACTTCAGGTATCGGCGACGACGGCGGGGATATGTTAGTGTTGCGCTGCGCAACTTCTAACGATGCCGCGTGTTCGCAATGGGGAAAGTACCTGCAAGTTTTTATCTTATCTTTGAAACCCGATTCATTGTGCCAGTATATTAATAATGTTGTTTATATACCACCTACATCTGAATGTTGATCACTTTATGTTATGTAATAAAATGCATGCATTCAATCTGCAATGACGTTGCATTGAAGAGGTCATTATCAATAACTAAACATTGCAACTGCGCCGTATGGTGAATTCGTTTATTTGCGTAAACATACCTAATGTCAGACAAATTAAGTTTTCTTATTTTCTATTTCTTTTTTTAATAACATAACAAGTAATAGTGGACATAATGATTTTTTTAAAACAATATCACAATTTGGAATAGAAAAAGATATTATTAAACTATTTTGTTACTGGTCAAAAAATCATGCAAACTTAGTACTTACATTCTGTGGACCTCAAGGGGGGGACCCAAAGAGCCAAAGCACCTAAAGGGGGCGAGTTCACCACCACACCAAGCACATCTAAGTCGACCACCACCTGCATGGTAAAAACCAGCACTCACAAGGGCTTCTCGCGACACCGATTCATCCTGAACAAAGTAAACATTTGATTTTACAACACCAACTATTTCGAATGTAGTTGATAATAATTATAACCATATAATAAATAAGAGGGAGAACCCAATAGAAATATAGAGACCAAGAAAAAAGCAGGCATATTAGTTGTTAGTGTGGAAACCGAGATGACACAGGTTTTAGACCTTAGAATGGAAATTGTGTTAGCTGCTTAAGACTGTTTTTGTAACTTGTATATACTGGTTGCTAATTTTCGACCAACCAATCAATACTTCTTTTCAGTTACATTATTATTGATTAATATTAACAGATATTTAGTATGTCCTACACAAAAATTAAATTAAGGCTATTAATTTTGACTATAGCACCAAAACCATAATTTAACCACCAGTATGGCTGAGGTAATTGGTGGTTTGCCCAAAAAAATGCAATGTGTTTGTGAGTCATAGTCAGCATATTAATTGAAAACTTAAAGAGAAACTTTTTAAGTTCATGGTTAAGATCATTTTCCTGTTTAATATCTTAATGTCTCATTTACTACTCAGAATAATAAGGCCAAAACAAAATATTCAAGACTTTTCCTGTTACACCCATGATTGCTAAGTTATTCTTCCATATAACTATTTAAATACTTAAATACCAATAAAATTGACTCATAAATTCTTAAGATCTTATTATACATTATGGGGGTTTCCCAAGAATACTCATAATGATAAAGTAACTGGATATAACTCTGTAGCTGAATGTTATACAGTGTTATGTAATTAATGTTATGCTCTTACAAAATCATTAAAATAAACATTAAAAATTATGTACATTGATTTTCCAGGACAAGCACTATACATACAGGGTATATCAAGATCGCGACCGAAAACGAAGCCAGGTGGTAGTTTCAGCGGCTACAGACACAATGCAACTAAAAATTTAGCAAAATAAGAGTCAATTTTTTTTTTACAATTTTTTAAAAATCATCGTTTTTGAGGGGTAATTACCTAGTTTTTGCAAAAATAGTAATTTAAACCCTTGCGTACCATTGCGTGTTTAAAAATTAAGCGATGTACGTCATTATTTTAGAAAAACTATGTTTAATCACTTAAATACGACATGTAAAAAATAACAAAAAAAAAATTGACTTTTTTTTTTTTTAATTTTACTTGCATTGTGTTTGATATCACTAATACTACCTCCTGGCTTCGTTTTCGGTCGCGGTCTTGATATACCCTGTATACATAGTTACACCATAAGTAGTATGCACATTCAGTTTCTGATATATATTATAGATGATATCTTAAAGATTCTATAACCAAAATGTGCATTTTCATTATTATGGTACTTTTACAAAATTTAAGGTCTCAGGTGTAAATCCTGGGTCAGGCAAAGTGATATTGGATTTTTCTACTAATTATCACCCCAGAGTAAGAGTCAGAAAATTATACCCAATAATATAATAGGCTTGCTCCCTTTTACATTGTGGGACAGAACATATGAGGCAAAATTGGGTGCTCTGTTAGCACATCTGCCTGTACCTTCTGGTAAAAAGCTGTGAGTTTGTGATTTAAAAGTAATATGTTTTCAATTTACAATTAGGCAGCCATTTACTGCCTGATAATTTATAGAACAGCTATACTCTTATAGTAGACAGAGATGCTAAGTCTAAAAACCCAGGATAAAAAATAGAATTTTAGTATTTTGCAATGTGATGAAAAGTTGGACACTGTCTAACATCATCCCGCATTGTTTCTTTCTTAAAAATCTATTAACACTATGTCTATTGATTCTGCTACTACAGCAATCCCAGTGTATTTTTAATAGGTATAAGAAACTATAAGAGGAAACAGAGTAATGAGTAAAGTCTCTATTGGTTAAGTGAGTGAATAACGATGAATACAGTTTCCTGTACTGACAGACAGGGTATAAAGTAGTGGTGTTAGTACACAGATTCACAGTAATTATTTACATCTTAGAATCGGCATTTTTGCTTACATCCCAGTTTATAAACGACAGTAGTCGCAAAGGATCACTTTTATACATTTCATCTTCCTCCGTGTGTCCATAGTTTCCAGTAGATTGTACAGAATCATTCTGCTCTTCGGGCGCCGACCAGGAAGTAGTTGTCTCACCCACTGAGGGACATCCTGGACCTAGCACAAGCGGCACATTGCCGGACAGCTGCGAATTCACCACGAAAGCGCAGTTTGGCTCCATTCTCCGGTGTCTCCACATCACTTGGTCCCCATAATTCCATTCTGATATTTTACCTCCACAACTGAAACATTGCACCTCCGTGCCTTCACCAGTGTAGAAGAATCCCGCCTTGGCTATCCTTATAGGGTCGACAGGCGCCGAAGAAGGCCAATTAGAAAATGTATTAAGCCGATTTGTTTCATAATTCATTTTTTAAATACGACACTACTTCACAAACAAAAGCACTAGTTGTAAATAAACGTGGTTCTTACTGTGTTTAGCACGTGATATTGGCGGATGATTAAACATTAATAAAATTAAGTCATTCCACATCTGTAAATAGTAGAATGATAATTGTATTACAGATATATTACAAAAATAAAAACCCTTTAATCAATACGCCTGTCTTGTGTAAAGATTGATGAACGATGAGTGAACAGCTGACCGGTGGTGCAATTTTAGGAATGAATCACAGACTATTGACTAAGGACGAAAGGAATGAATTGAATGAAAATTTCCAAGTTCCTTTAATGTCTGGCTTTTTCCGTCCAGCGTATAATAATTATTAAACAACGTTGCTTTATACAAAGGCATTTATACTTATGTGAAAACCACAGTTTTTAGGATTTAAAGAACACAATTTGACATTGATATATCAGACTAGGTTGGACTAGGCAGTATGACTTAGACCTTTGCCTTTCCGATAGGTTAAATTGGAAAAACAATAACAGCATGTGACAGCACCAGTGACACCATTTTTGTTTCCTGGAAGAAATTTTAAATTGTGGCGTTATCTGTCAATCGAAGTAAACAAATCTGCACAATCAAAGAATTTCGAATTATTCATTGTTAATCTCGTTTGTTAAGTTTGCTTATTAGTTTAATTGTTAAGTTTTTAAAATGCCTCCAGTGTTGTGTTAAAGGATGAAAGTCGAGTTCAAGCAAAAAGGACCCCAACAATTATTTTCATAGGTTGGTAACTGTTTTTACGAAATAATAACAAATATGTGTCTAAATTTACATTTTGGGTTTGTTTTTATCATTTATAATTGTATATGGACCTTGTTAATTAAGTTTTAGAGTCTTCTAGGCGTTATTTATACAAGTAGTATGAATAACAACCGTATTGTTTGTTTACACGAAAGTTTAGGGATGAGTGGATTCGATACGAAATTATTCATATCGATATTATTATTTTTAAATATTTTGATGTTTATTTTTCAATAAAAGAAAAAAATAGTATTATATATTCAGAATGACAAACAAAGTAAAATTAAAAATATTTTTTAGATTACCTACATATTATAATATTTTTAGATCGAACCCACGGCCTCTCGTTTCACAGCCGGCGTCTAACCTACTGCGCAAACGAAGTCGCAAGTAAATTCTAGCTATTAATAAAGTTGTATTTTATCTCACGTGTGTATTATTTGACACAAATCCAATGCAATCATCAGGTAAAACTTACCCAAATAAATCATAGCTTGAAAAAAATGTCAAAACATCGACCTATTTTTATTGGATTAAATTTTTAATGACTTGACTGTCAAATCCTAAAATACCCTGTTTATACTTAATTGACATGTAAAGCGAAAATTAAAAATATACAAGTTTATACACTGATATTTATGTAAATTCAAAGTTTTTCAGTCGTAAATAGATACGATCGACCGACCGGTACTAGAGTATCACTATTTTTAGGGGAGGAGCCGCCGCCATGTTTGTATACCAAAGTGACCCGCGTCACGTGACCTTATGCTCCTCCTTATTCTGTGTTATGCTCTATCCTCTATAATCTATAATCATTGGTCTGTGGTTCCGGGCTCCGGCTAATAAGCAATAGTGATGGGCGATTCCGAGATGTTATATCAATCGAAAGAATCGGAGTCGTTAAAATAAACAATCGAGTCAACCATCGACTCGCCGTTCTACAAAACAATCGAGATGTTTTTCGATTGTTTCGAGTCAATGGATTTGACTGTTAGTTTTCGATCGTTCGAATCAGTCACCGAGTCTCGCTCGGGTCTTGTTTATTAGTGGAGTGCAAGTATAGCAATGCGTATAAATAAGGGGCCATTCATTTATTACGTAAGACTATATTTTCTAGTTTTTTTCAATCACAACGCAAGTCAAGAACTCGCGTCTAAACCATCGAGTAACAACACTCGATTACTCTCGAGGCTCGAATGAACGCGCCGCGCGCCAGTCGCAATAACAGACCAATTCGGACTCGAGTCCAAGTTGAAACAATCGAGAACCATCGAGATGTTCGAACAATCGAAACAATCGAATGAAACCTCTCGTCATCGCGCATCGCTAATAAGCAATAAGCATTCGAACTCAATTAATATTTTATATAGGTAATCACAAATATGTTACTACTTGTGCTTTCTCTTATTATTATTACATGTATAATTGGATTAGCTTTATATTTTTTGTTAGAAAAGAAAGTTGTTTATAAAAATATTAAGAAAAGACATGTCGTTATCACCGGCGGATCTAGCGGTATAGGAAAAGCTGCTGCAATTGAAGCAGCTAAATTAGGAGCTCATGTCACGATCATAGGCCGTGATGAAAAGAAACTTCAGTCGGCGGTAAAAGAAATATCCGAAGTATGTGACGATACAACTCAAATCATACAATTTGCGGCATTGGATGTTACTTCCGACTATAAGACTATAGAACAATGTTTATCGTCGGTTGAAGCCAAAGTGGGGCCAATATTTATGCTCGTGAACTGTGCCGGTATGTGTATTTGTGGCCAGTTCGAGGATATGAAAGTTGAAGATATCAAAATGATGATTGACTTGAATTACTTCGGCACAGCCTATCCAACTAAATACGTTTTGCCAGGGATGAAGGAGAGAAACGAAGGCATCATAGTATTTGTGAGTTCTGAAGCTGCTTTTGTTGGTAAGTTAAACTGTATTCTAATAATAATCAATGTTCTTAGATATCATAAATGCTAAAGTCCCCAAAAAATATCTCTGGGCAATAGGTAGAGTGTACCGCTAACATGATTGTAACAATTATTGAAGTGTCATAATATAAAATATGTATTTTTGTGACAATTTTTTTTATTACGTTGTACAATAAATAACAAGGCTTATAAGCTGCCTGTGGTCAGGATCTTTCTGTGTCAGACTTCCTTATGATGCATGGTATATCCTTAGAGTATTTATTATGAGTTTAGGATAATGAATACAAGTAAAATGTGTCTTAATCCAAAAACTGCAAGTAATATATAATTATTATCATAACAAGATCTTTAAGATATTTCACTATAATAATTATTCTTCGTATAAGTATTTATTTTTCATTTAAATATATAAATTATATAAGTTCATAAAAATTCATGCAATGTTAAGATTTATGTACTTAATTTTTTTTTTATTTGAATACTAATATTTTCCCAGGAATCTATGGCTACAGTGCATATACTGCTGGCAAATGGGCAGTCCGGGGTTTAGCAGAGACAATTAACATGGAGTTAGTTGGGACCAATGTTAGCCTGATGCTGGCATACCCACCAGACACAGACACACCAGGGTTCAAGAATGAAGACCTAACTAAACCAGAGGAAACTAAACTTATATCAGGGACTGCTGGTCTGCATAACCCTGATGATGTAGGCAAGCAGATGATACATGATGCTCTGGTAAGTAAGAATTTAGGGATATTTTTAAGTCTTAACCAATATTTTAAAATTATTGTGATAGCATGTTTTCAATCTGTGCTAGTTTTAAGAATACCACAGATCTCCATTATATTGTTATGCCATTTCCTATCTGTAATTCAAACACTTAAAAGAAATCATGATCAAAAGTAGATATTATGTCCCTTGCAAGTCTAGCGAGCTAGGCAGGAGCCTAACCATTCCCATCCTAATGCCCATACTTTACCAAATGCTCAAATGAGATATGAAAGGTTTGCTTTACTGAAAAATATTAGACAATGTTGTTTTTCTCATTACAAAAACACTAAATATAATTATATACTTTACTAAATTCCAACTATAATAGTCTCTATGGAGACTTAAATTTTTGGTATGCACTATGCACAGTCAAGGTTATCCCATAAATTGAAACATGAAAAACGCAAGTGAAAACCAGTAGGAAAGGCTTGAGAAATCCTCAGCCTAACACTTGTACTTAATAACAAAGAAATACTTCTTGTGTGTATATCATTAATGATAATCAGAATTTACAGGACTTTTTAGTCTAACCACATTGAGACTTGAAAAAATATTTGTGGTTAAATATTTCCCTTGCTGCATGTGTTGATATTTCCAACTGTTAAATCCATTTTCTCGACTATCTGCGGTATTGACGCATTTATATGTTTAAAATGAAAATGAACTCTGTATTTTTAATCTTTTCAGAATGGCAAGACATATTCTGTGTACAGCTTAACAGGAAGTCTTTTATCAACCTTATTTGGTGTATCAATGGAGAGTGTGCAACAAGTGATACTTCAAGTGTTCTCTATGGGTATACTAAGGATTATAATGGTTGCAATTTTCCTTTCATTCCATAAAATTGTAAGAGATGGCTTGAAATCCAAGAAGGCCAAAGAAGGTCAGAAAACCAAATAAAATCATATTATTATTATACTTGGATAAGTGTAACTCAAAATTTTTATTGTATAATTTTTTGCATTTAATGATTGATATAATATCATAATATGATAATCATTTGTAAAAAAGTAACATTACATAAATATATGGTATTTTTATAGTGTTCAGTCATTTTTTATTCATTATAATATTAAAATATACAATTTATAAATATATTTATATTCTTTTGTATCGGGAATAGACCCGGGGTATCGGGAAGTGTCGCGCTTGCTTGCCATCTTGCGCTGATCCAGACTGTCGGCTGACCGCGAATCGTGCGCACCTATTTATTCATTGTTTATTTGTTTATTTATTAAAATTGTATTGACTCTAGGAAGGGTTGAGACAAGAATGTTGTAGATAATGTAGTTTAAAACCCCGGCCTACATACCCCTCATCTGATCTAAACCACACCACAATTGGACCGGCATTAATATCTGAAACAAATAACATTTAAAAGTGTACAAAGAAGTTCAATAACTTCACGCCTATATCTACGAAGAGGTAAACGGTTCACCTGTACCTTATGGATTACGGTCACCCATAAAAATATACATACAACACTTACACCTTAGGTATGTTACACAATAAGGACCTATAGATGAGTATTGGGGCTTGGGCAAAATCACTCGCCAAACGAAACGAAAGCAAAGCCATCTCTTAACGTCGGTTTTTTTGTAAGAACATGGTTCGAACACGGCTCAAGGCGTCCTACTTTAGTCCAAGGTAACTGGACTGTAGCCTATAAATTGCATTTATTTTTCACCACGGATGCTAGAGCTTGTGCGTCAATTTAAGGCTATTTGAATATCGATAAATCGAGTGAAATAATATTGGGTGGTTAATATCAGTTTTTCTATAGATAGTATTTCGTTAACTGAGTGAGGTTGCTGTAAACTCAATACTTTTTCAATTATACATGCTTTTTACTACTCAATTAAGACGCCGGCAACACACCTGCGGTATCTACTTCTGTTATAGATGTTTATAGGCGTCGGTAAAAACTTCTTATGAGGTGAGCAATTCGCTCGTTGGCCGAATCTATAATAAAAGATAATTTGCGGTTATTCCTACCTGTGACAGGTGCATTTAAGGTGAAGTCCTGAATAACAGTTCCATCGTTGAGTCGCTCGCCACACAGGCGTGTCGCCGCTATCAACAACCAATCACTTGGGCAATTGAATATTTCCACACCGGCTTGATATGGCGGAATGATTGGTAACCCATCTAAAATGTTTGAACCAGAGAAAAAAAACGATTACCTATATTATTTATTTTTTTTATTCTGGCACGGCATTGTGACTACATTGCACTTGATCAAACTATCGAACTGACAAAGTATCGAATGGCATCAGATGGTGGTTCCATGCAATTCGATATAATCATGCCGGCCCGCTAAGATGCCTCTTCACGCTATGGTGGAAGGACCCAGGATTATAGGAAGGAGGGTTCGCGTGTGACGGCAAACCATGCTTCAGCTTGATAATGTGCAATGTACAAGAGATGTGCTATGCCACCCTCAGTTTACTGAGGTTTTTTCCGACTCATGTGATAGAGGGTAAGCTTATTAAATAAATTTATGGATATAGGTAGAACTGTAGTAAAATAGTTACTTACCTGAATCGTAATTGACAATCTGCATTTCATCATCATTAGTGTAAGTGACACTGCATGTTTGCGGTTCACGGTTTATGCACATAGCATAGTTAAGATTGTTCTGAAAAAGTTGTTCAATTAGTTTAGTTAAAGCCTGTTATTAAATACGGTTAGCGCGGAAAAATACTTTTGGAAACTAATTAAAAATGTTAGGTATCATGCTAAAGTAACAATGTTTTGTTTAAGTGCATTTTAATATGTCTTAATTTTAAATTAGTTTTCCCACATCTATGGTTTTCCCACACTCATTTGGCGCGTTACTCTTTGTTTTTCAAACCCTGCACCGAGCACTGGTGCATATTATTTCGTATGTTGCACGGGATTTATATATTCTATCGGTTGTTCGATAATTCGTATTAATTCTACGATATGCTGCGATCAGAGTTCAGACAAATGAGGCGTTTAAATTCATTTGAAGCATATTTCTTATTTTTAGGCTCCTTCTTTTTTGCTAACTTCGAAGCTAAAATTTAGCATTTAGGATATTTAATTAGACATAATATGATAGTACTTACCAAATAGCTAGAAGTCCTTGTAATGCCAATTTCAGATTTGTCTCGGTAATTAAAAGATTCTAAATATCCTTCAGGGCTATTAAAATATTGTAAACACCCGGAAGGCGCCGCTAGTTCGTCTGTTTGTGTTAGTTGTGTTATCTGCAACAAAACACACAAAAAACACTAAAATGTGCCTGTATCATTGATCGAACTGAAGATTTTCGGGTTATAGAGCAAAATACCTATAATAAGTATGATTATAGAATATATAAATTTTAATTACCATTTAACATAATACTTAATATCTAATATAAAATTTTGCGCGTATATTGTTTCTATTTGTGACGTATTTTTTATACAAATTTAAAACATTTAATAAATTAATTTATATAAGAACGTACCTTTATAGAAAAGAGTCTACTCTCTGCAGACACCGTCTGAACTGCGAAGTAAATGGGTCCGGCGACATCACCAACTTCTATATACACTGAAAAAGTATTGGGATCAATCGTAAAGGTGTATGACTAAAAATTTAATATTAGGCTCTTAGCTATTGTCTGCGTTCCTAATCTTTTTCGTCTAGTCTAATCTTAGTCCGTGGCTCGCATATATGCTTACCTACCTACTATATGTTACGGCGGCCTAACCTATTTATTAGTACTACTACGCGAAATGAATAGGTACAATCATAGGGTACAATAATTACACTAGTTCGGCAGATACGCACAAAAATTAGAATAGATAGAGTGAGAATTGCACAACAGCGCGCGCCCTCTGTCACTTTTTACGGCGCGGCGCACACTTTGTGAAACCCTGCTTTAGAACATCGCGTGACAGCCTCCGTACCGCAGTTGGTAACGTCAGCTGTAAAACGATAGGAAGCGGGTTCAATCTTGGCACCGAAATAAAAGTTTGTGTTATTTGTTTCGGGTCTAGCTGTTGCGTTCTGTGGCTGCTATAATTTACGTGCATAAATATATTTTTTATATTAATTGAACCATGTTTGCACATGGAAACATACTCATTACTCAATATAGAAATCCACAAATGTTAAACGGTTTAATTAGGCATATTGGCATCATGCTTTAAGTATAGCATACAAATTATGTCTTAATTTGTGTTAAAACTATCGATGCCTAAGTACGAGTATATCTACTGTCTCAACAAGACGTGGGTCGTGGTATCTGGTTAATTCAACATTTTTGATAGATACTCGAATAATTAATGAATATTCTTGTTTCCTCATCATATATATACCCAAAAAGCAATCACATATATTTAAGCTGTTAATTATGTTGTAAAATTACAGTTCATAGTTTTACGGCTGGCTGCCTCACTCACATGACTTTTGAATTTTGTTTAACCTTATTTTGGTTAATCTTACAAAGCATAAAACAAGTTTATTTCCCTACCGTGTTTTCCAGTGTTTATTCCGCAAAGTATTGGTAATACATTATTGATGTTCTGGCCAGACACAACAAATTGATCATGTTGACAAACTCCTCCGCTTGGTGGTAATAACTAAAAAGGAAAAACCGAAATAGAAACCCGGATAATTTTACGTACCTAAGTATAAGATTTTCTCACGCGATTTAATAAGTGATACTATTGTTCAGTCAGTAGGTAGAAGTTATTTAGAACGAAAATAAAATAATATTAAACAACATAAACATAATACGGTAACAATTTTAAAGACTTGCATTTTAGAATGTATTATGCTACATATAGATTTAAAGATATTAAATATGAAAATTTACCTCAAAAGCAGCAAAATCCATTCGTAACTGTTTTATATCTTCTGAAGCTTTTTCTAATGTGAAAGTGCATGATAATCGTTCAATGGTAGGCGAAGGAAAATCTGGATTATTGAACCATCCCATAGAAGTGGCAGAGCTGCCGTCGCAGGAAAATTGAGCTAAAACACATTTTTTTATGAAATATAGGAAAAAACGTTCGTTGTTAAGCTTTGAGAACCCATTGGAAAAACTAAGAAGACTCCAAAATCACATTTTATTTGGATTAGGCAAACGCTTCTGAATCTGTATATCGTGTAAATTAAGGAAACTCGATCATAACATAAGAGCATATTAAGTCATCGTCTGTATTTTTGTAATATCATAACAATAGAAAACGCGTAAAAACACTTGAGCCTTTACTATTCCTAAAACCTAGATTTATGCAAAGGTTTTGTTATGTAAAACATATTTAAAACAAGATCTGATTTTCGTTACAAATATATAAATAAAACAATGACCGCAAACCATTTTCTGCGACAAACAAATTAAACCATTACTTATTAATTATTATATACGAGTGTTATCGATTTCATATTTATTTTGAAGTCCAAATTATGAAGTGATTACTTACTAACGCAGCAGGTACCATATCCATCAGCACATTCGCCCATTCCAGTGCCTCCTGATGATTGACATTCGTATTCATGCAAGCAAGTCCCTTCTAAACCATTACTGGAAGTGCAAGCTACATGTTCAAATTGAACAATTTGAAATACTTCCAGGAATCTACTTCTTAATCTTTCCTTAGAATGCATCTGTCTTAAATGTCTAGGACGAATGGGACATCTTTTTCGAAACGTCTTCTTCGCCTGCAACTTTTTCGTTGTGGTAACAAACTTAATTTCGTCATTTATCTGGTTTGTTGCAACAGATTTTGAATAAGACGACTCTAATAAATTATTAGATGAATTATATTGATATTCCTTTGAATGAAATTGGTCACTAATTAGAGGCACATTTTTAATTTTCTGAATGGAGACATCTTGCTGCTTCATAGTGTATGGTTCATTCTCGCTTCCACCATTGGTAAGGATCATTAAACCAAGAAATATCGCACAACTTATTCCAGGCACAAACATTCCTTCAATCAGGCTTTCCAGGTTGACAAGGTGTAGTCTACTGTTTGGATAGTCAAGGTGCACTGTGAATTGTATGTAGCGATGCACTTGGTCTATTACCATGAGGACAGCGTGACGGACGTAATTAGATGTCTAGAAAACGTTCTGGTTTGATTACTCGCCCTATTTACGCCCGTGTGGGCTTTCTCAAATACAGCAGTTAGTATACCTTTTCACTTGTTTTCAATTATAATTTTATTTAGATCAAAACTTAATGCCCTAGTTTGGTAATAAGGTGTGGCGTAGCGACATACAATATGCGTACTATTGTGCCAAAGGATAAGATCTAAGACATGTCTACAATTATGTGTAATGGTCTAGCTTGACGTGTTTAGGTCGCATGGTTCAATCCGCAATGAATAAAAGACAGGCGGGCCACGCCCGAACACGTGTTGAATTATATGCAAATTGACCGAATTACCTTCTCTGTTCTTGATGATAATACAAAAATATAGCTCTATCTTAATTTATTTAAATTACTTGCGCGCCACCTTGTTTACTTCATATTTATGAAGGTGGCCTCTGAACACTGAGTAGGCAGATAAAAAATCATAATCTCACACATAAAGTAACATAAATCTTCTTTTCATGTGCATATTTTTTTCTCAATGATATTGTAAGGTACATGCTGTAGCATACGTTATTGTAACAAGCTTATGCATAAGTAGGTAACTAGATATTGTTAACATATCAACTGGCGATAGTTTTAATGCGAAATTATAAAAACAATCATTTACAAAGCTATATACATTATCCTAATTAGTTACTTACGTAACAAACAACATGAATAAAAAAAAATGGTCAAATGTTTCACTTTTACAATTTCGTGCCAAGAATTCTATAAGGTTTTAGATAAACCTAGTCTTTGTAATCTAGTTTTTATATAACAAGCGTCAATTATTCTCCTATTAATGAGTCATAAATATCACACATGTCCTTTATCGTTAGTGCTATAATAATTGGTTACAATATATGTACAGGACCTAATCGGGGCCAACATAATATACCGGCTTTTCTCTGCTGTTATTTACTAACTGCACGGCAAATAATTCATTACACGGATCGAAGTTGACGAACTTGCTCTATTTACAGTAAACGGATTTCATATTGTCTTTGCCAATTCGCCTCGTTATATTTCATTATATTTTAATGTAAGAGTAGACTAGAGTCGAGACAATGAACACAGTTTACAAGTTTCAATTTATTAGACCTTACTGGAACGTCTTGTAGGCACAAGATCCACGTCTTTTACAGAAAGACCGCCTAATGAAAGTAGTACAGAGTCTCTACATACAAATTGTTTCCATAAATACTTAGTAAATATTTCATGGGAAGGCCTATTATATTCTTGGAGTATGACATAGATGAACTACGTAGGTCATAAAAATCGGCACTGGACAGATGTAAAACATAGGTAGGTACACCAATACATATAATTAAGATATTTAATTTAACGGCAGATAGAAATGTAGCATCTATTGATGCTATTCTATTGACTAGTGTTCCCTCGATGACGTCATTATTTGCGTAGCAGATAGGTCAGTATCCCTATTCCAGTAGCAAAAACGATGTACCTACCTTATAAGTTATACATATTTTCTTCGTTTGATTCAATGTGAGTAAATACGTATACAAAAAGGCGGTCGGCTGCTTCAATTTTGGGCGCTTATGTAGTAATTAGATTAGATAAACATGTTGTAACTCGAATGTATGTTCATCTCTTCATCTCATTCTTTGTATATCGATTGTGATCTTAAATCATTCAAGTTAAATTGTTATTTATGTAAAATATTTCACCTGCTCTACCGTTGGTTCATAAAATACTGTCTTTAGTTAGTCTTCGTGCCGATCTTATGCTACAAAGTTAATTTATCACAAAGACGATTTTTTTTTCAATTACAGTTGGCACATCTTTGTATGTGAGAAAACATCTTTCTGAAGTAAATATGTAGCTTTTATGCTTGACTAAATAAGTACCTATGTATTAAATTGATCGCGTAAAAAGTGGTGCAATAATCAGGGCTAAAAATGATAACTGTATCCTCGTTAGGCGTTTCCCTTAGGCTATTAACTACATTTAGTGTCACGATTATTGACTAGTTGTAAACTGACCTCAGAATGCGGGCAAGCAAGTACTTTTTCAAAGGCCCACGCACGCCCTAAGGATTAACGGCCGGTATGCAATGATTGCTCTCATACATTATGTTACAATCGCTTTATCACACACATGTCGTCTATGCATGTATTGGCATATCAAGCCTAGTATAAAAGCCTAGGCGGTGTCGTTAAGCCTGCACATACTACCTGGACAGTCAAGGGGTTGAACGCAAAATGTTTTTGAAAGTAAGTATTGCGTAAATACCTGTCTATTATTTACTGCTGCAAATAATGATTAAAAATGCATGCTGATTTCTAGTCTATCATATTGTTTATGATTATAGTTCTACTATTTACTAAATAGTAAGAGAGTGGCTCTTTTAAATAAAATTAATTTTAACTGCTTGCTCCTATAAGTAACATACATAGAGAACTGGTGTGTTGACGATCATTTTGTAATATAAGATATAAGAATATCTACATGTCTTGAGGCGCAAATGAGATATAGCATATTTTGAGCTCTATGTAATTTTTTACTCTGTAAAATTGAAAATTACAGAAAGCCTAAAATATGCTATTGGTAGCTAGCTACTTCTTTTGAGGTACAGTGTATGGCCATATTTAATGCAGGTTTCTAATTTAAAGAATGATGTTATACCCTTAACTGTGTTCTAGATTCTTCTGTTATGCTGCGCGATAGCCGCTGTCCACGGCGGGGCGTTGATATCTCCAGTTTATGGAGCACCCTACAGTTACGGGGTTTGGAATCCCTATAGCGCTTATCCGGCACAGCCCGCGCTCGCCTCACAACATTCTAATACGTACAGATCACCATTCAATCTGGGACAGGTAATTTATGAATAAACAATCTAATAATCACATTGTTCTGACTCCAGATCCAGATACAAGTGCCTTGGTTATAAGAAACTACGAGCGACTACGTATTGTAATTTAGGTGCGACTTGCATTCCCGAAAAAATAGTTGCGGTTCTTACTAACACTTTTCTCGGTGCGGAATTCGAACCCGCGGAACCTCTTGATTCGCAGCAGGCAACACATAATCGTTTTAAAAAGTGTTAAAAAGGCGGCATATTTACTAAGACGAAAATTAATATAGATTATAATTTCTTCTCACTACATAATGCTTTTGGATGTGCTTAAATTAAAATGTATTTATTTTCAGATATCAACGTATACTAAGGCGGTAGACACTCCATTTTCGAGCGTTCGTAAAGCTGACGTGCGTGTGAGCAACCCTGGCGTCGCCGTGGCTCCTGCCTACGCTGGATTTGCTTCTCCTTTAGTGTCACATGTCGGATTAGCTGCAGCTCCTGTAGCTAAGGTGAGGTTTGGGAGCCTCTTTTGATCTTAGACTTCCACAACAAATTGCACGTAAAACTTTAGGTTTACAAAGAAGTTCATAGATTTTATAAAATCGTTTTTTTAACTGGACAGCAAGTGAATAAAGTTACATGATCTCGGTGGACAGCCAGGAATGTCAATGGCATTAATGGCAGGTTGTTGGTTCATTCATGGGGTACTATCGGGTATAATATCGAGGCATCAGGTCTCGGGTTCGAATCTCGGGTCGGGTAAAGTGATATTGGTTTTTTCTATTCATTATCAGCCCGGTGTCCGGAATTTGTGTTCAACATGGCGATAGGCTCGCCCCCTATCACATTATAGGACGCAACAAACAAGGCGGAACGTGAGTATCCTGTTAGCACCTCTGCCTACCCTTTTGGGAAAGAGGCGTAAGTTTACGTATATTCATATGTAGGTATATATGGTACAATATCAGTAAATTGAAATATGGCTTTATTATTTGAATTCTGTACTTAGGTGGCGACTGCTGGACTGCTGGGTGTGGCGTATTCTCCTGCTTCGACCGTGTCTCATATGACTTACACTAACGGACTCGGCCTGGCCTACAGTTGGTAAACAATAGATTGCTGTTGTTCAATGGTCATTAGACTATAACCATGTTAGATTAATGGATTGTATTGTAAACGCATCAAAGATTCCTATTTATTTATTACCTGCTAGATGTTAACATAACTTATTTGCCTACATTTTATTATTAAAATAAATATTTTAAATATTAATCTTATTTCATTTTTTTATTTTTCTAGATACAGGTACCTATCTTCTTTGCAATTTAATGGGGCTAATGATTGTTTCATAAATATTTAGGACGTGTCCACTTCATATTTAAAATTTTACTACAAAACACTTTTAAAAAATGATTTACCTACGTATTATTTACGGTATCAAACTTTTACTCTTTAATCAATGATTATTCTATTTATACATTAATAGGCACATGCTAATTCTAATTCTAATCAATACTGCTTCAATGGCGTAGTTTTACTATGGTATGATTGCAAAGCTGAGGTCTCGGGTTCGAATCCTGGGTCGGCATAGCGATATTGGATTTTTCTATTCATTAACAGTCCGGAGTCAGGAATTTGTGCCCGATATGAGGATAGGCACGCCCCCTTTCACATCGTGGCACGGTACACTCAAGGCGAAACGTGGGTGTCCTGGGTAGCACCCATAGTCTGTGGTAGCACCTCAGCTCATACCTTGTGGGAAAAAAGCGTGCGTTTATGTATGTTGTGTACATGCTAAACTTCTAATTGGGTATTTGACTGTTGTGGCAATAAATTATAAAATGTGTTGCATATGATAGCTTTTTGGTAAACAATAATTATAGGTATTTTTATTTACATTTATCTAAATTATAAATATTTAAATTATCTAAAATAAGTTTGCCATTTTTTATCTGTTGATTAAATGTAACAAAACACGACAAGCTGTCATTGTGCAGCGTGTGATGTCACGATTTTCAATTTTCATTCATCTCTGCCACTAAGATCATTCACCATTTATAAAGCGTGACGTAACTTTTTCAAAGTCACGTGACCTACCGTTTTGGTGACATATATGATGATAAAACTGAAAAATATGTTTATTCGTTATAAACAACTCTTTAAAAATAAATTAATAGTTTGAAGAGGTATAGAGTGATTATATCTAGACTTTAAAACACTTTTCAGAAATTAGTCAAATAGCCAATTCTCATAACCGCATGGTAATGGAACGTAGCTTGATGACAAATTGCAAAATGTCATTCTGAAAATGTTTGACGTTCATAATTCATACTTTCAAAGTTGTACCTAACCCAAGGTTTCGTGGCTAAAATTGTTTGGTAAATCGCTGCTAGCAATATAGTAATTAAAATTAAACAAGTGCACACGTAGATATACATCTATAAAGCTGTTAATACTTAGCACAAGATAGTAGCGACAACTGTTTACTCACGTTCGTCACGCATTAAGTGATAAGAACGCGGTGAATGGTTTAAAACTTCAGTAGTCGAATGAAATTAGTTCAGTGAAAATGTCTGATTGTGGGGATAGCGATACTGCCTGGGTACCATACAAAGATAGGCCGGAATGGAACGATGTGTCCCCCGTGTCGGAAGATGATGGTCCTAATCCTGTTGTGGTTATAGCGCACTCGGAAAAATGTAAGTATATATCTTAATAGCTGTGTAAAATATTTAAAATATTATATTATATAAAAAAAAATATTTGTGTAACTAATTCTCAATGTGCCTTTTACCGGTATATGAATAACATAACAATTACGACCTTTCTTAAATAAAGGTTAAAAATGAAGGTTGAATGCTTAATGAATGGCGCCATTTATTTATTTTATAACTATACACACAATACAAAGTATTTTTTTTCAAGTCTATAATTTGACATTAATATTTAAAGAGTGCTTATTAATTTCAGTCAGTCAATGAATTTATTTAGATTGCATGGTTGATTGATTTGCATTCTGTGCCAAATGCTTATTAATTCTTGCTATGTTTTAAAGTTGTATAACTTGATAGTTAAAGCATTACATAAATTCTCTAAAATATTTGTATTTCAGTTGAAGATGTGTACAGTTATTTCCGTGCTGTGCTCCAACTGAACGAGAAGTCACAAAGGGCGTTACAATTGACAAAAGATGCTCTTGAACTAAATCCTGCAAACTACACAGTGTGGCAATACAGGTACTGTAATAGATTTCCTTAATATTTCAATAAAAGGGGTTTAGTTTCTTCTACAATAGAGGAGATAAATTTCTGGTTGCAAAGCTGATTGAGTGTTGAGATAGGGTTGAATTAGCTAAACACATTGACAACAATTCTGCTCGTTGTGTGATTGTTATAGCCACAGCCAATATGTAAAATTATTGGAGATTTAGAGTGAATTGCACAAACTAACTGTGCATGTAACTTTGACAGTAAAAACATTAATCTCATACATTTGGAATGTCAAATGTATGGCAATGACAGTGTCAAAATTAAAGATTGGTCAAATTTAGTTTATGCAACTGAGCATTGATTTGAATAGTTGTTTACAATTTTTCTGTGATTTCATGCTATATAATCAATATAATAAATATTATGTCTTAAAAAATTGATTCAAATAAGTCTCCTTATTGTATTACAAATATTTTATAATAAACTTTGGACTTTACCAATTTGAATATAAAATACAACATAGGTACAGATAATATTTTTGTGAGAGTTTCTGGTTATTAGGTATAAAGTTGCAAATTAAAACAATGTATCAACAGAATTAACATAATATTTTTCGCAAGCAATAAATTATGGCTTTGTTCTGTAATAATAACCATTTTTTTTATTATTATTTGACTGTTTTGTATTTACCTAGAACTTAGTAATATGGAAATTATTAAAAAATATATTGAAAGATTGTCACTAGGCATTCATACTACTCAGGGGAATATGTGCTGGGCTGTGACTTACTAATACTGTAAACCAGCATTAATTCCCAAACTATGTCTGCCTCGCACCCACCAGTGGGTCATATTGGGCCCTGAATTAATATAGATTAGTGATCTCCTCCCCTAAATTTTCGGCTACAATCAGCATTAGCAATAGCTGGGAACCACTGCTATAAACTGGTATTGGCAACAATATCACATAATATAATTTGTCATTTCAGAAGGGACTTATTGAAAGCTCTGGGTACAGATTTGGGATTGGAGCTAGACTATGTAGAAGCTGTAATCAAGAATTCACCAAAAAATTATCAGGTATGCTCAAATGATAGTAAAAATATTCCATACAGTTATTAGTTTCAAAATTATACATACTACATGACCCTTCTAGATAAAGCAAGTATATGATAATATTTTATTTCTTGGCCAAGGAAAGTGTGTTGTTTTTTATACATACAGAGAGTGGCCTTTGTTGAACGAATATAAGATAAGTTGGAGAATAACATCGTCAAAAGCATCAACAAGTTAAATAGCTTTATTTAATTATCATAAAATGGTGATCTCATGTTAAAAATAGACGTAGCTTTATATCCCAGTTTGTGGTTGTTTGCAGGTAGAGATGATTATTTACCACCTTACTAAGGTTTGCTCATTTGTATTTCAAGACATACATCTATTCCATATTTATGTGTTTACTAGGTGTGGCACCATAGGAGGGTACTGGTGGAATGGCTTCAAGACGCGACCTTAGAGCTGGACCTCACTGGAGATGCGCTTTTACAAGACCCTAAAAATTATCACGCCTGGCAACACAGACAATGGGTCATCAAAACTTTTGGGTAAGTTGCAAAATTATTATTCTATAAACAAAATAGAAATGAAATGATGGTGATATTTGCTTTGAAATATTCGGTGCCATCATTAATGCGCGTGATAAAGCAATATACTAGTAAAGGATTTGTTAGGAACCCTGTCCAGCCGCAATACCCGACATTCTACCTTTCCCACGATACCGAAAAGGTCTTTTAATACCTTTCCTCCCATCAAAGAAGTTTACATAGGTTGTAAAATTTTAACAATAACACTTTAAACCTAAATTAGTCGAGGTGGAGAGAACATTCAAGATTGGCGTAATCTTTAAGTGGCCTTTGTCCTATAGTATCAATGGGTACAGTTTAATTAATCATTGGGTACATAGAATATTTATACCTAGACTGTATTTGCTGATATTAAGTTATTAATGACAAATGAATTTGCCACCTTTAATAGTTTATAATCAAATTCTTAATGTATGTAACTTTTTTCAACAGGCTTTACGATAAAGAAATGGATTTCGTTGATCACCTCATCACGGACGATGTGCGCAATAACTCTGCTTGGAATCAACGCTACTTCATAGTAAATAACCACCTCGGTTGGTCAGACATGACTGTTCAAAAAGAAATATGTTATACTATAGAAAAGATAAAATTTGTCAAAAATAATGAGAGTGCATGGAACTATTTAAGAGGTGTTTTGTTACACGATAAAAGGGGTTTAGGTGGAAATGCTGTGGTGTCCTCTTTTTGCGAAGAGCTATATAAAAATGAATGCCGGTCTCCATACTTGCTAGCTTTTATAATAGATATATGTGAAGAAGCCATTAAAAAGGGAGAAACAAATTGTCTTTACAATCCTCAAAGAGCCATTGAATTATGTGAAGCATTAGCAAATAAGTATGACAAAATTAGAACCAAGTATTGGAATTATCTTTGTGAAAGATTCCGGAAATATCAAGGAGAACAAATTATCAATGAAACTAATGGGATAAAAATGGATGTAAACGAGTAAAAGTTTAGTACAAAATTGCAAAATATAATGGATATGCTAATCTCAGAGTGAATATTAAAATTATTTTACTTTAAAAAGCGAATATATCATATATAAATATAAATAGGGTGCGTTGGGGTAACACCATAAAACATGGATGGAAGGGGTAAGAACATTAACTCATATGAGTTTACGTTCTTAACCCTTCCATCCTTGCATTACGGTGTTACCCCATCGCAGTATAAACTGATTTTATTTGTTATGACGAATACTTTTTATAAAATGAATCGGAGATGCTCTGGTGTTGATAAATATTTATAATTTCGTTTCACATTGCTATTTTGTTTGTGTTTCGATGTACATGTATGTATTTTAATAAATATAAAAACCGCACAACGTTGTTATTATTCTTGCGTAGTATTTTCTGAGTTTGTATGGGTACTTTCTTCAGGTTCGGTTGCGTGTCTGGCAAGTGGTAACCCCATATTAGTATGAACATCTGATACTACTGCTCTAGCAACAACTTCACATGCGCAGCCTTGGGGATTCATGTTTTCCAACAAACTGTTAATCTCATTTACTGTCTCTTCGGAATGTCTTGGTTCACTTTTGCAAATCTTACAGTCTTTATTGACCTTTGGACCGAAATCACACGAATTCTCAGTAATGGTGACAGAAAACATTTTTAAAATATCAGGACAATCATTACACATGCAGTAATTGCAGTCGCAGAAGGGCTAAAATGTTAAAATATATAATTCAAATGTGGGATATTTTAGAGTACCTAGTTGATGTTTTGATAATTGGAAAATATTGTGGCAAATATGTATTAACTGTTTACCTTCGATTTTATTTCGGGCTGGGCTGATTTTGGAGATTTATTTTTCGTGTCCTCTGGTGATAGTGGTTTCTTACAGTTTAAATGGTACTTAGACATGATTGGTAGTTGCGCTTTTTATTGATAGTATCACTTAATAAATACTTTTAATTAATGTGTATTGAAACGTTTATCGAAACATTTGTTTTGTATGTAGTATGTTTTTGTTATGGTTTTATAATATTTTCGAGATACGCGTTAAAGCATTGATATGAATGTTGAAGAGTTGCACTTGTCAGTCATTATTTATCAAACACAATTATCAAGAATTTGTCAAGACGAATTGACACTTGCTTCATCGAACTTTTTGCTTCAATATCTATATAGTGTTATTATATGTCTATGGCGTCAATATGTGTCTTTCCTACGTGTCTTTAATGTGACATCTTTAATTATAATTGCTGAGCGCAATATAAAATGAAGCTTTAATAACTAAAGGCCACTCCACGTTAAACATGAATCGGTGTATTGATAGATGAAGTTATAAGTGTAGTATCCAAGCAGGTACGTCGCCGCGTTCAAGCAGGTACCTACACTATCTACCCAAATTCAAAATGGTTAAAACATCGTCACCGAGGTCTAGCATGAACTGGGAGCCCATTGAACTTCGCATATTAAAACGTCAATTAGCAAACATCACATGCAAATGTACTCTTTGTGAAAGAAATAAATTCTTCAAAAACTATCATACTCAGGTAAAATGTGAAAAAGAAGTGCAAGTTTCACAATATACCAAAAGGTCCGACAAATGCCATCAAATGTCTCCATACCTATATACGGAAAATATCATACACCCTATTGGCAAAAATAGTCTCTGCACCAATTGTTTGTTGACTATGAATATATTGGCTAGAAGAGAGACGAAGACACTGAAGGATGAAGAGACTGAAACAAATAAGCACATGCACTGCGAGACGTGCAATCGGTGCATGACGAAATACGAAAGAAGCGCGACGAAAGTTACTTCGTCTGCTGATTCATCACCCCGAGTATATTCAAATTTTACTATCAGTGATTTTATAAGCCAATGTTCTAGTGATGCAGCTGTACCTTGTAAACACACCAAGCGAAGTGCTAATGAAAATATGAAACTAATTGGGTACGGAATTCATAATGAAGGAGGGAGGCATAGAAATTATATGCATGGAAATTGTTTATACTTGGAAGATTATGTTGATTCCATTCGACCGCCTCTAGAATAAGTAGCCTTAGACAGATTTACTTCTACTTCTTTCAAAATACGATAATTATCTTACATTTTGTGCTTGTACTGGTAATTACAAAGCATTTTGAAATTCAAAGGGATTAACTTTATCACATTTGTCTTGCTTTAGGTAAAGTGTATTTTTTTATGAAACTTTTACTAATTATAATAACTTGTTATGCGCGTACCTACTTGGGACAACACATAAGTAATCAACGGAAAATTGAGATACATCTTTATTAAATACCTATGTTTGGCGATTTCCAACCATCAATGTTGTATACCTACTTATCATGTCAATACACTGATTCAGTGTTTATGGAAAATTATTGTAGCTGTATGTCAGAAATAAAAAAAAAAAACATCTATCTGGTTTTTATTTTGAGCTTTGGAAATTTCCCTTTCGCTACTTAATCGTTTGGTATAATCCGGCCGCTCAGAGAATGCGTTCCTGACACATGTCAGTTGATCATGAGTAGTGATGGGAAATAATTATCATTTTGCTAAACTTTTGAATTATTCCCAGTAAAAGTAGCAAGTTAGAATAATTGGATACTTGACTATTTTCTATAAAGTGTTTTAAAATCTAGGTATAATCATTCTTTAAATCTTCCAACCGTTAATATAGCTTGGCAATAAAAAATAATAAGAAAAGGAGGCGCCACTGAGCCGCTTAAATAGTATCACATTATAGATCGGATTTTAATTTTGATTCTTATTATTATTAAATCAATTATAAGTAAATAATATAAGTTAATATTAAATGTTCTTATTAAAAATATTTTAATAAAAACGTAAACTTCAATGCCAAATTTAAATAAAATTCACAAATGTGAAAGATATTATATTGCTGCCAGGTGAAATAAAGAGTTAGATCCGTTTAATTATTACGTTATACATTATTAAAAACACAAATGTATTATTTTATATTATAACGGAAAATAACGTTATAATAATCTGCTATTTTTTGGCCACATCACTCCAGAAATGAACAGTTGACATAACCTTGTAACGGCGTGGTATGAACTTATACATATAATATTTTTATTTTTATTGTCCGTCAAATTTAGTCCAAAGTGATAAAATTTAACCTAAATTTACATATTATTTAATTTTTTATGATTTTTTATTTCGTAAGTAGGGTAAATAAATAAAATTGTTCGATAATGTATTTACATTTGCTGTCGTTGCATTTGCAACGACACTTCAAAGTTACGTCGTCCGTTCGATTACAACCTTTCAGGAACGCATTCTCTGGGCGGCCGGATTATAATACCGACATTTTTATGCCATCGTAATTTAAAGAGGAATAGTTGAGTTATTTCATAACACATGTCACGCAATATTAAACTTATTATAATAATCATAAACGCAGTTGAAAAAAACGGCAAAAAGTTATTCAGAGGCTATTTTTACAGCATCGACTCGCTACAACCAAAACCTGACGGCACAACTTATAATAGGGGGAGTTCGAAATGCCTAAAGTCCCTCATACATATCAGTGTAAATATCATATTTTTTTCAATACAATTGTTACTTTAATCCCGTGTTACATTCATCCCTGGATTCCCCTAAATAAGGATTTAAAATAATTAAAGTTTTAAATCTTGCATTACAACTTTTTCTCAAGGAGCTAGCTGTACCTATACCCAACAGCTATGATTATATACTAGATTCTATTAAGTTGCATTAGAGGTTTAAAAGGACAAATTGTAAATGTTTCCAAAGAAAAGTATCTAACGCTATCTATTTGACTTATTGTGTGACTAAATAGTTGGGTCATTGTGGTAGAGTCGTTTGCTAGTACTGAAGTTGCGTATATTTACGCTAGATGTCTATAGTGTCAGCATGATTATAATAAATAACTAATTGCTGACGATAGCAATAATAATGTATTATTATTGTTGTATAGAAGATCAGAAGTGAGGTACACAAAATGCTCATTGTTTTGGAATGAATAATAATTTAATTACGGTTACGGACATGATCGTAGACTTTGCGTCCTGTTCCGATGGCACTGACCACTTCAAGACCTCCTTTCTGCAACACAAACGTAATATTATGATATTAACATATTATTATAACCACCAGAGGCAATTGAATCAGTGATTTTGAAGTCCTTTAGTCGTTATGTTTGGTAAGTGCATAACTCATTTTTATTTATTTGATCCACCAACAGCGCTACATATTATAACACAGTATGAGAGTTACGAAAATGAATGTTCAAGTGTTATATGTGCGCCAATCATAGGTGTACACATTATTAACATAGAAAAATTATATAAAAGTCAGAAACGAAATAGGTATACTCATTTAAATAAAATTAACATGAACATCATTCAACAACAATTTACAAATATGTCTTTTTATTAGATAAGCTAACTATATCCTTCCCCTGTTGGCCAAAGTAAGAAATCTCCCTCCTCTTCCTATACAAACTGCGGTCCGAAGCAATGACCACATATGGGTTCGGAAGCATGCAAAACATCTTGCCAATGCAGTACTGTGTATTAAACTGTATCCGCCCTTATGGCCTGCGCACACCGGAACGGAATGTCAAAGGATTTTGTTTTCTACCAAAGGCTATTCAAATATAAATTAGGAATACGACATAAAATCCAATGTTTTAATTGATGTTTGATTGATATTATAGTTCACCTATCTATATCAGCCCATATACGTCCCACTGCAGGGCACGGGCCCACTCCACTATCGAGAGAATCGGTTGAGAGTGGTTAGGCCATATAGTCCACCACGCTGGCCTAGTGCGGGTTGGCGGACTTACATACCGTAGAAATTCTTTAAAATCGCTACGGTATGCAGGTTTCCTCACGATGTTTTCCTTCACCGTTAAAGTGCGTGGTGATTGACTATCAATACACACATAACTCCGAAAAGTCAGAGGTGTGCCCTGGGATTTGAACCCGCGCCCACCGTGAACATGTAGGCAGCCGCGTCTGGTCCGTTTACCAACAGGCCACCACGCACTTCACCTATCATATCTGTAAATGTAAATATTGGATCAAATAAATATTTTATTATTATTTAATGTGCATCCCGAAATAATAGTGAAATTGTGATACTACGTTAAGTGGGAAGTGTTTAGTGACAGCGTAAACACACTTTCTTAGAGGCTATGAGCTATGTAAAAAATGTGTTTTAGTTACAAGGACCTCTCCGCCTTGCTTAAGGACTGTGCCGACTGCCGATTCATTCCGGCTCTGCACCAACTTCTGCTAACATTACCGCCAACACAGCCATACCAGTAGCGAAAATACTGAACAGCTTCATATTTACTTTTTTCTTTCGATTATAACTCGAATGCTGAACAGAAGGCTAGAATTTCTCCTTTATATACTTTAAGCCTCTATGCCTTATTGATCGTAAGGATTTCCAAAGTGTATGGAAAATCTATAAAGATTTTCATATTTCCTTAAGTTTTAACACGTGCGAGCAGTAATTGTGATGTAATATCAACATATTTTTGCTATATATGATATAGCATGAGAAAAACGATATACCTAATTGTTGATGCCCTAGAAAACTACATCATAACAAAAAATATACTTTTCTTTTTGATAGTACTATCGTCCATTCAGGCCCATATAAACCAGTGCAATTATGTGAATTATTATTGTTATAAATAATATATTATATTAAAATAAAAAAGGTTTACTGTTGTGATGGTGTAGTTTTATTACTTTCTTGTTGCTGTAAAATGGATATCAAACAGTTACACATATTTCTACCACTATCGCCATCAAAGGTTTGATCTGGTCACAATACCAAGTAATTACTGATGAATTTATATTTTAAGGTAATAAGGATATACTTATAAGTGCATTAAACATATTATGATTACAATATTTAATTTAAATTTCTTGTAACTTGAATTTAGACTTGAATGCTGCTATTAACAGTGAAAATGTAATTATACATGGCTATGTAAGTATATATATAGACTTTGATAATAGGCAGGTGTATTTCCGTTTTAATTAAAGTTCAATACTTTTAAATTTAATGTCTACTTAAATATATTTTTATTTTTTTAATTGCATTCTTAAGCAAGTACCTATCTAGTATCCTTCTTCTTTAAACTAATTACAATTTCTCCAAATCACTTATGTTATTAAATATTGTCTTAGCCTATTTACTAATACAATAAGAGGATGGT
Source organism: Deilephila elpenor (assembly GCA_949752805.1). Lineage (NCBI taxonomy): Eukaryota > Metazoa > Arthropoda > Insecta > Lepidoptera > Sphingidae > Deilephila > Deilephila elpenor. The sequence goes on along the minus strand of OX457105.1, from coordinate 7,138,225 downwards.
TTGCGGAAAAACTAAGTGAGTCGATTGCGGCAAAAAAAAACCCATGCGAATTACTCTGTGACATTTACCTGTAAAATAGAACACTGCGGAGGCTCGTTGGCATATAAAAGCCTCTCTGGTTGTGTCGATTAACCATTCTGTCTCTAACCTTTGTTGTGGCATCTAGAATCCCATCTTTACCATGAAACTGTTCAGTTTGATTTTTGTTTTCGCCATGTTGGCGCTGATGCTCGGAGGTGCTACTACGGAAGCCAAAGGCATTGGCAAAGCCATCAAGACTGGCGGTAAAGTTATAGTAAGTATGACAACAATCCTCAACATAAATTGCGTTTATTATTTTACGAGTTAAAACGAAAAAGTTTATTAAAACGAGTTGCATTTCTTAGTTTAAAATATTTTTGTGTTTTTGACAATATTTTTTGTTTTAAACTCTAATACCTGTTTTAACAATTTATTTGTTTTCCTCAGAAACACGGTCTGACTGCAATTGGAATCGCCGGTGCCGGTCACGAAGTCTACAGGGAATCCAAAAACAACGGTTAAAATATTATAATAGGGAATGACACTACATACTGTTATTATAATTCGAAATAAATACATATTTTTTAAGCTCTAAATTATTTCTTTTCATTGTCCTAAATTGATTCTATTCAGCACATTTACCTTTAAATCCTAGTGTTTAACGTGACAATTTGACAGCCATCTTGAGCTTGTATAATTATGTAGGTTTAATGTTAAGAAACGTAAAGCATTGTGCTCGATTTTCGCACCGAAATAACTATTTATGAGATCTACAAATGTTTGTTCCGAATTTGGATGTTGTGCGCCCGCTAAATCAACCACTAATCATTGATTAAAACAATTTAAGTTCAGAAGTACAATTTGATCTTTCATATTTAAAGTACACAAGGTACTGCGATACTGTTAGTACTGCGGTAAAATCAATATATGTACCTAATCTGAAATTGTTCATCCAATATTCATTGTATTAAAAATACTGTCACGTAAAAGGACATGTGTATGCAATATAGAACCCAACAGTAAGACATGTATTATTATTAGTATTGAGCAGTCAAAAGCCGAGTGGGGGCAACTGTCTACGTTTATTAATTCTGAGGGTCATGAAACTTTACTTGGTTCTTCCAAGTTTGTTTTGAATTATACATAATAGGAATTCGATACTGAAGATTGGCAATAAGGAATTGGGTACAGTTATTTTTATCAGGCAATAGGTACAAAACATCCGTCCGCAGCGTCGCGGACCAAGTGGACTCGAGGATATGAGACTTAACAGAATTTTACTTTCATACGTGGAAGTCATATTTTGCTAATATATACGTATGAAACTTTCGTCTATATTAATATATATTAGTATACATGGTGGCTTGCACGAGGAGACACCAATATTAATGTGTTTAACAAACCCGGCGTAGTCCATGGAATAAAATAAAAGAGTAAATATTTAAAAAAAAACTCTTATTTTTATAAATAAACGCGCGGTGTGGCTGTTTTTTATCGTACACTGTACAGACATAAATAAACTCACGCGTTTTTCCCAGAAGGGGTAGGCAGATGTGCTACAAGGACACCCACGTTTCGCCTTAAGTTTTCCATCTCACGATGTGATAGGGGCGAGCGTGGGCGATGATAATAAACAGAAAAATCGAATTTATAATTTTTCCGGATCCAGAATTCGATCCCGAGAACTCAGCTTTGTAATCCAACCGTAGCACAACTGTGCGACTGCGAAGTGTGTGTGGTGGCCTGTTAGTAACGAACCAGATGCGCCTGCCAACTCGTTCACGGTGGTCGCGGGTTCAAATCCCAGGGCAGTCACGCCTGTGACTTAATTTTTTAGAGTTATGTGTGTATTGATAGTCAATCACCACGCATTATTACGGTGAAGGAAAACATCGTGAGGAAACCTGCATACCGTGGCGATTCTACAGAATTTCTACGGTATGTAAAGTCCGCCAAACCGCACAAGGCTAGCGTCGTGAACTATATGGCCTAATCCCTCTTAATCGTACTTTCGATGGTAGAGGAGGAACGGCCCTGCAGTGGGGCGTATATGGGCTGATACATACAACTGTGCCACCAAGGCAGTCGGACTTATACACTAGAGAAGACACACAAAATAATGTAAATAAAAATAATGTTAAAGGAGTATTAAATTATATTTGGCGTCATGTAACATTATAATTAAATTAAATATAATATGGGTGGATAATAACATTTACATGAGCATTATCCATTTTTGGCTTCTTGATAAACTTCGTGGCCCGTTCCAATCACGCCAATAGCTGTAAGTCCGTGTTTCTGAAACAATAAAAATAAAGTTGAAATATGTACAAACAAATATGTTATAAAATATAAATCAATAAAATATCAATAAAATACTTAAGCAACGAGGGAAATTAATTAATAATATTTGGACCAAAGTTATAAAAGATTATTCCTAATAATCCTTAAAAATACGTACCAGAACTTTTCCGCCTTTTTTCAGAGCACTGCCGACGCCCTTAGGCGCTGCGGATGTGTTTCCCAGCATGACTGCCAAAACGGCCAGAACAAGGACGAATAAATTGAACAGTTTCATGATGATTTTTTTACTGGTACTGCAAGTAGTGACCGTGTTAGAATGATGAACTTAACACCATTTCTCAATTTATATACGAGTATCCGAAGCGTTCTACGGGGCAAAAACCCATCGTCATTGCGTATGGGTTTTTTATTCGAATTGATTCATTGACACTTTTCCTACTCTATTATAAGAAAATGATATTGGTTTCGTAGTAACAGAGAAACGATATTTACGCAAGTATTGTGGCTAAAACTAATTAAAACATTTTAGATTAATTTAATTTGCTCGAGATTAATTAATTGTCACGTCAGTGCTTAAATTATCTGTAAACGAAGTAAATACTTGAAATTAAGATGTTTAAAACAATGCAAAGGAGTCTTTGTTTTGGTTTTCTAAGTTACTTATTCTACTAAAGTCTATAACCTCGAATTTAGTATTATGCCTAAATCATTAATTAGTTTGAGTGTTAATAACGTTAATGAATAATTTAATTACGTTCATGTATCGTTGATGATATTATCGTTTGTTAAGTAGATTATTACGCAGATAATATCAAGACACGGCTTTACATTGAAAATTGAAATATTAAGGGTCGCTCCCCTCTACACCGTAATATACCGTGATTTTTCTGAATTGCTATGTAATGTTAAGTATTTGAAAATAATTCATACAAATAATACAATTTTTTCTGAAACAGTCATTTTGACAGCATCTATGCTGCTATTAGACGTCGGCTCTGAATCGAGAGGCTGCAGGTTCCATTCCCACGTTAGGCAAATATTAGAGTGGTTCACAGGGGTTTCTTTCGGGTTGTGGTGTTTGTGACACTGAAAAGTAACTCGTAGGGTCTGATACCCACGTCATAAGACTTAAATGATATTAATGCGAGATCAGGACTATGTGACAGCCTCCGTGCCGCAGTTAGTTAGACGCCGCCTGTGAAACGAGAGGCCGCGGGCTCGATCCCCGCATCGAGACAAATGTTTGTGAGAACCACAAGTATTTGTTTCGGATCTAGGTGTTTGCGAGACCGAAAAGTCTTTCATAGTTCCTGATACCCACGACACAACACTCGATCTTATGTATGTAACTGTTGGGTGTATTTATTTATTAATGTGTGTGCCGGATGAATGTATTTTTTATTTATATATTCATAGCATGCCATTGTACCTAACTGTGGGTTTAATATTTGCACTAATAAAGGAAGTTATTAAAACGAACAACTACAGGAAATACATCCTGAGGGCCAATACGTTCGATATTCACGTGCAACCAATCCAGCGAGTCAATAAGGCCTGTGATATCGGGATTAAGATACGATACTTGCTAACGGTGAGTACCATTTAGCATAGGCACAAACAGAAACCAATACGTACTAGCAATTTGCTCTTTGATTCTTGTGACACCTGAGAAGCCATATTTCCAATTGATTGATCTAATTTTAATAAGATTACGTGGAAAATTATTGTGACTAATAAGTTTGGTAATGTGAAAAAGATTGATTAGCGCTCCGGGAAATATTTGTTGAACTCACCACTCAACACAATGGTACCTTCATTAATCATTATTATTATTATTATTATTTTGGACAACAAACAGCCACACATCAAATATTACCGGCCCTATTCATAGACAGTTTTAAAACGTATTTTAGTTATCGAATGTTTGGTCCCTTTCGAACAACTTTTGAATTCAGTTTGAACGAAGAAGACAAAACATTCAATAGGTAAAATAGGTTTTTAAAATGTTTATGAATAAGGCCGCAGATGTCTACAACTCTCTTAATATACCTTAAATAGTTAATCTAATATACCTTAAAAATAAAAGAAATATGTATTTAAATTTGGAACACGATGTTACCGACATGTGGTGTATCGATTCGAATATCTTTGTACCGTTTGTAATATGAATAACACAAAGAGCCGCTGCCAAAATCTCAAGCGGCTCATAATTTACTTGGATCAAAGGGTAGATGCACAAAATAATAATATATGACGCTATCCTAATCGCAAGGAGATTTTTAAGTCTAGACTTCTAACCACCAGTGGCTGGATTCGTGAGCTTTGTTTAAATAAGGACGCATTATGTTTTTACAACTGTGCAAATAAAATTGTTGATACAAAATAAAGTTTAAAATAAAGTGGTAGAGTCTTTGATCAACAATGTTCGAAGGGCGGAATGTCAATATATTTATCTAGGACTACTGCAGGAATGGTGCAGTGTGATACTACTGTCGTTTTCGACGTGAAGCGAAAACTTCACTATCGTGGTTCGCTCTGTGTGTAGATTAGCGAGAGCTCAATAACTCTTGTCACCTCCCATTCCTTTCCTTTTCTTGTACCTCATTTTTTATTTTATTGGTTGGTGTAGGGAATAATTGGAAAAATGTCTATGGTTTTTATAATACGTATTATTTATTAAATACTAAAAATATTATAATGAAGAACATTTGCTGTGATATGTTGAACAATTCATTTAGCCGCTATTTTGAGCTTCCTGGTAAACTTGGTGGCCGGTACCGATGATGCCGATAGCACCGAGCCCATGTTTCTGAAAACAAAAGTGTTTAAGTATTACAAAAATTATCAACAAAACAATAATAATGATATATTAAAAATCACATACAAAAAGAGACACTTACAATGACTTTTCCTCCCTTCCTGAGGGCTTTGCCGATGCCCTTGGGCTTTGCTGCGGCGCCGCCCAGCATGAGAGCCAGCATGGCGAACACGAGGAACAAACTGAACAGCTTCATGTTGCTAGTCGATGCTACAGACACTAGTGCTGGAGTGGAAATTATGTCTTGCTAACTCCTGCCGCTAATTTATATATACGCCGGTCCTACGTCGTATGTAAAGCGATTGGCTCTTGCGTATGGGTTTTTCGAAGGCGTTGTTAGTCATAAGAGATTACACTGAGTGTAATAATAATAGGCAGTAATTTGCTTCGCTCCTAAATAAGTTTCGTATTTAATTTGTTATCAGTATGGCCCATGAGTACTCTGGCTGTAAATATTTATTTTATACTAGCTTCTGCCCGCAAACTTCGTTTGCGTGGTTAACTTTATTTGAAATCGCCCATCCCGTCCCGTCCTGTCCCGTTATATCCCACCCACCCCGTCTCATTGTCACTAATGGAATGTAATCCAGTCCCATCCCATCCTTTTGAGTAAAAAAAATTTGCAATTATATCGGAATTCCTTCTGCATCCCACGGGAACACTAAACTTTTCGGGATAAAAAGTATCCTATGTTACTTCTAATACCTCCAAGAAGATGTGTACAAAGTTTCATGATAATCGGTTCAGTAGTTTTCGCGTGAAAGCGTAACAAACAAACGGACATTCACATTTATAATATTAATATGATTTTTCAATTCAGCGTGCTTCTTAAAATTATAAAGCTAATAATAATATGATTTACTTACAATTTTCTGCATTTTGACATTAGGTAGGAGATAAAGACGAAAAAATTAGATATAATTTAAGTATAAAGTAGCCTACCTAATATGCCCTATTAAATTTAATCTGCGGAGCTTTTCAGTTGGTCTCTACGTCAGTAAGTGTTTTAATCCGTGTAATTAAGTGCCTCTCTACTTGTAAATTTGTCTTCCGGTTTGCTATGGCGGGAAATGGAAGAAAAAAACCAATTCTTCCAAGTTATATTTTAGTTTTTGATTAATTTCGTTGGGGTTTAAAGAGAAGTTAAACATTCGCAGAGATTTGTTGAGATTCAGTGCGCTTTGTCATAAAATGGGTGCCGTTATTAATCTGAGGACGAGACAGTCTTATCGTTCAATCGCAATTTTATATTATTTATTGTGTACCTACCTATAAAGGGTTACAGGTTAAGTCGAGTTTCCATAATTCCTGAATGATTTGACTATGAGACCCTGTACCCCAAAATTAACCGTGTTCAAAAATATGTTTTCAATGTTTTAAAAAAAAAATTGATTTTTTGTCTATTGACCCTATTTTTTTGGGTTTTTGCCTCAAATTTATTTATGTTTGCGATTTTTGTGAAGTAGATAAGTTGCTTTATTATTCACTAAACCTCTTAAGAGATCGACTTAACAATTAACTCTGTATATTGTAATACTTTTTACTTACAATCTAGAAAAATAAAAAAAGCCTATATCAGTGAAAAGATTTATTAGTAAAATCACATTAATTGAAATTTGGAAAACGATGTAGACATCTAATTATATTCGTACGGTTACCGTTAATGAATATTATTAACCTTGCTTTCTGTGTTTCATATGTTCATACACATCATGGGCAGTGCCTGCTGCGCCTATTACTCGTAGTCCGGTTTTCTGAAAAATTTTAATTATTTAAGTATTGTGGAACAAAAAACACCATGAATAAGATTAATTTGTGTACCTACCACCTTTGGACGTATTTAACTTATATTTATATTAATGATTATCATTTTTATAATAAAAAATACCACGATACCAAATTTTATAACTTAGGTGAATTCACTTTCAAAAGATTTTATTTGTTAATAATTTTAAAATACTCACAATAGCAGAGCCAACACCTTTAGGCGCCGCTTCGGATACATTTGAAAGTATCGCAAATACAGACATAATTATAACAAAGATATTGAAGAATTTCATCTTGTACTTCGATTTATTACAGACTAATGTCAACTTAATATGGCTGAGTTGTCTAAAAGAATGATTTTAATTACCACTAGCGTGCCTATTTATTGGAATGCATCGTAGTCTCAATATCATTTCAATTAGCGTGAGAAAACCCAAAACTTTCAAACATGTTAGCCTTATTAGCTAAGCAATTAATGTATGTTAGATATTAATCGTGTCTTCAGATATATATAAATTAATAATTTTGCTTTGTGTGTCTCAGTCAATTAAGGCATAATTAAATTCCTTTATATTGTATACGTGGTTATGCTACCATATATTCCATAGTGTAGTACTTATGTCATTTTTCACCCTTATTGATACTTATATTAAGTTTATTTTGTTTGCCGATTAGTGCTCGGTGTACCGATGTCCGATGGCATATACCAATGGTGTGCATATGTGTTTCCATGAGGAACGAGTATAAAAGCCTGGTACCGCCGATACACTCGGTGATTTTGCTTCTATCTTTGTTAGTAAAATAAATAGTATTAGCACTATTATAAGCTTTTTTTTTAATTTAAAAACGCTCTCTAATTATTTTTTGACTACCTATGTATTTGAGTTTAGAATATTGAAATTTATGCTTTCTTAAACATACGCGTCATTGATAAGTTACGCATTGAGAAAGACTTGAATAATATTTTATTTAACATTGATGATGATAATATTATTAATAATAGTTTTTCTGTATTATTAAAAATTGTGACAGATGGCTAAGACTTTGTATGGCATTTCCCGGGTAATCGGAATACGAACGCAATACTCGTAAAAGTAAGTGATTTTGTTGGCTATGACAGCTTTCGCAGAATTTCTTTTCATCACGAACAATTTCTGCCATGTAATTTTTAAACGGTTCTTAACACGTAGAAAAGTGTGCAATATTTTTTAAACGTCTTTGATGAATGATTGATGATCAATTTTAATGATGCGATATTTGTAAAATGATAATGAAGTAATTATAATTGATAATGTCAAAGTACATATTTGGGTCTCCTGTTCTATAAAATACCCAGATCATTGTATAATTATACCTCTATAAAACTAGTTCTGATGTAAAGTGTATCTGACACAATGTACGTATTAATTTTCTAGGTTGCCAATCTAGGGCATTTGTGTATAGTGCTTTATTATAAAGGTCTTAACCGTTTTATCTTTTACGTCAAGTGAAATGTTGCCGTTAATATTCAAAAACAAAGAGCTGTCTCATTGTATTAGTGGCTGGATGTGTGGTTCTTGAAGCGCGAGGTTCTGAGTTCGATTGGCGGGCAATTTACTACGTGTAAGTATTTCAGTTGAAGACTCTCTTTTGCCTCTTCGGTAGTCTGCCTCCCATACTTAGGCTTATGGTTTTCAAAGTTCCTATAAATACACAACACTATATTTTCATGCGTCTTTTAAATACATCCACAGAGCTCCTGACATAAAATAACATAATATTACCGTAATGTTGTAGGTATATCAATATTGCATTCAAATCAGTGAATCGAAAACACAGAAAGTATGCATATAAATTTAATCATTGTAACAAATAAAATCTTCTCAACAAGCAAGCGTAAGTTGATTCGAGAACCAATTAGCACAGTAAACAATAAAAGTACCTAGGTATAAAAGAACATGTCTAGCAAAATTAATTAAAGTATTTTTTGTCTTTAAATTGCATTCATTTCAGTTGGCAAACAAAATAATGGAATAACTTCAAAAGAGCTTTAGTTGTAATATGCAACTGCAACAAAAAATGAACAAAGAAATCGTAGGTTTAATACAGAATTTATTTCGAAAAAAAATTGCATTGTTTACACTTACATGTTTCTTAGAGCAAGATGGATTTTACCTTTTCATTTGCATTAGCGTTTAGAATTCTATTGAAATATTTTTGATGTGGTATTTTTCATGACTTCGTCTTGGTTTATTGGTTGGTGTAGGAAATCAGAGAACATATAGCTTTATGGTTTTTACATTATTTATTTAATAATAATATCACAACTGAATTTTTATAAGATTAATAAGTAATATATTTAACCGCTATTGTGAGCTTCCTGGTAAACTTGGTGGCCCGTACCGATAATGCCGATAGCACCAAGTCCGTGTTTCTGAAAAAGAAAAGAAAAAATGTTTTTAAAGTAAAACGATATACGATGGCATAGATAGTTCTCAACACAATGGTAGGTAGGTAATTAAACACATTTAGTTAATAAGAGACACTTACAATAACTTTCCCTCCCTTCCTGAGGGCTTTGCCGATGCCCTTGGGCTCTGCCGCAGCGCCGCCCAGCATGAGAGCAAGCATGGCGAACACAAGGAACAAACTGAAAACCTTCATATTGATAGATGATGCTACTGTCACTAGTGCTGGAGTGGTAATGATGGTCTTGCTAATTTATATGTACGCAGGCCTATGGATTCCATGAAACATCGCAAGTAGAACAACTGTTTCTTGCGTGTGGGTTTTTAAGGGGTTACTCACTCTATTTTACAAGTGTGAACTTTGCGGGAATATCCTTGTGGTTAGAATAATTAATCAATAGACAATAGTTTCAATAGAAACAAAGACTAAAAGGATAATTTTTGTTGTACAGTAAATTGGATATTTGTATAGGTAAGTAGGTATATATCTGCTTCATTTTAGTTTATTGTAAATATATTTTACTTATGCTATTATTCGATAGCGTTGTATGTATAATAAAGTTATAAAATAAGATGTCTCACATCTTTGTTCAGTATTCTCTGGTCAAAGCTTTTACACGTTGTCGATGCAAAATATTTTATTTATAGGCACTTATCTATAAACATTTAGAGATTTTGTGAAATATCGCAAGTAAAAAGATTGACTCTTGCGTATGTGTATTTCTTTAAGGAATTTGTCGTATCTGCAACGGGAATGTTTTAAGTCTTAAAGGATAGTTACATTAGTCATTAATGAAATATTACGAGTTCAAAAATATTTTACTTATACCTGAATTAAAAAATAAACAAGTAATAAGAATGTTCACTACGATATCGGTTTTAAAAAGGGTACTTCAATGGTCAGTCTAAATAAAGATAAGTATAAAAAACAAAACGCTATATTCCACTGTGAAACCGCCAATTTAAATAATGACTGTATCTTATCAAAAGTTTTAGCAAAAGCCTATTTCAATTTATTTTATAAATTCACGTAAATCAAGAAGGCTTACAAAAAGTATTCCTATTTAGTAAGTTTAAAAAAAATATTAATATTTAGGGTTCAGTAGATAAAAAGGAAAAACGGAACTCTTACTATTTATATTATTATATTATTGGCAACTTGCCTGTCTTCCGAACTTATGCTTTCGTATAAAATATTTTTTTTGAATTTTTTTATGATTTAGTAAGATACTGGTTGAAAGGAGTTCCTGTAGTGGGTGTATGGTCTGATTTCTGAATAGTCTCTAATAGTATAGAACATTATTTGGTACGAAACCCTTGGTGCGCGAGTCGGACTCACACTTGGAGGTTTTTCAGAAAAAATAATATGGAGATACTGTTATCATTCAGATTTATCATCTTCGTTCCTAAGTAAGTGCTTTATTTCTTTTGTTATCAGCTTAGTTGAGTGTTAACCACCCAATTTAACTTGAGATCTATAAAGACTTTACGAATGTCTCCAACTTTTGTTGTCCAATTCTAACATTAAGAATTAGATCTTGCAGTTTAATTAAAGTAGCGCATAGAACTTGAATAAGAATATATTATGTAAGTTTAATTTATTAATTAGGTATCCTGTTCTGTGTTCTTGCATTGTTTACTTAAAATTAAGGTAAAGTTACTAAGACAGTGAAATAAAATGGTATTTTTCAACAAAAAGTATTTAATGAAAACAAAATCCAAAGCTAGCAAAAGTTGTGATGTGAATTCGTCATCGGTAGATTCATTGTTGTTTGGTGGTTATTCAGCCTTGTCTCCTGTGCTTGATTTCTTCATAAACATCGTGGGCAGTGCCTGCTGCGTTTATCACACGGAGTCCATTTTTCTGCAAATAGTGGTAATTATCAAATATTGATTTCGACTACGCCGACATACTTTGAGTGTCTTATTTTATAATTAAAGACGTTGAAGATAGGGAAAATTGGTGGAAATTTTATAGGTGATAGTTTGGGTGATACGTCCTGCCACCAACCGACGTTCCTAACGTCAGGTGGATTGAACGGACTAACACATTTTTGCGTGTTCCAGATAAATATGATTTTGTACAAATTGTTCACAAAAAGACACAAAGATTGCACACACAAAGGATATAGATAAACTATATATATATGAATTGGATACATACCCACATAGTTTTAAAAATAATTTTATTTATTTTCTATCAGTCATATAAAATACTTACAAAAACCGAACCAACGCCTTTAGGCGCCGCCACAGACACATTTAAAAGCATCGCAAATATAGACATAATAACAACGAAGATGCCGAAGAATTTCATCTTGTATTTAGATTGATTGTAGAATGACGTCGACTAGAGACGATTGTGTTGTCAACACGTATGATTTTATCAATCGCTAGCGAGTCTATTTATTTGAAAACATCGTAAATTCACAATATCGTGGTAATTGACGTGAGAGAAACACAAAAGGCTCATACCGATTTACCTTATATGTAAAACAATTGGAGCGTAGGCAGTATAAGAAATGAAAATTGTGTTTGGGAGTGTATTTATATTTTAATTTATTTTTTCTTAATTACTATTATGTTTTTGGACTTTAAGTGCGCACCAAACTGAATTTAAACAAGAAAATTGAATGTAAACCTTAGAATTTCACTAAAACATCAATAAACGGATTGATAATTATATTATAATTATACAAATATTTTATTTACGATAATAGATAAGATGTAATTTATAGAAATATGATAGTAAATATAATATATTAGATTTATATGTACATATAATATGATTATAATTAACATTGCTTACGTTATTCTGTGTATTTTGTTTAATGTTGACAATAATATTCATAGTTTTCCATTGAGTTTTCCTGTACGCTTATGACAGGTGACAATTTTTTTAAATAACAATACCCATTTACAAGAGCGCATTTCTGGTAAAGCAAAGCGATTTTACTAACTGAAAATGACACCTTTGTGTTGTAAATTGTAATATTGTAAACACCTGAATTGGACTTTCCAGTATGAATTATTAATTATTCTTGTGATAGTTTTTTTAGACTAAGTTTTTATGTTGTAAAGGGACAGAAATTGTGTTTTAACGTTTCTTTCGATTAAATAAAGACATTTTATTTATCGTCATTTTTATTATAAGATTCGCTTGTTAAAGTGAAGAATGTTTGTACTAGGGACTCCATACATTTAAGTAAACGTCTGACCTAATTTGTTTATCAAATTACTATATGAAGTAATTTCTAAAATTAAGTACTTGTTATTTGGTATGTATTTTTCTATTTTATAAATTAGAAATATAATATTAGTCTATTAAATATGGGAATGTCGATGGAATATTGCGATTATCGACGATTTTCAGCCCCATGTCTAAAGATTAATTTATTTGAATATAAAATAAACGCCAGTTTGTTTTAGATAAGTGTGACCGAATATTCCACCAGCATAGTGACCCTCGTACACCGCGGTTAAGGACCCGTCATAGTGATTCACGTATGAGTTTCGCGTTTCGGGGTATTTCTGTGTATAATCTGATGCTACCATATTGGCATAATTGCGTCGACCAGCTTCCTCGATATGGAGATCCTTCTGGGAGGTCTATGTTCAGCAGTGGACTTTCTGTGGCAAAAGAGGGAGAGAAAGAGAGAGAGAGAGAGTAAGAAAGAGAGAAAGAGAGAGAGAAAGAGCGAGAAAGAGAGAGAGAGAGAAAGAGAGAGAGAGAGAGAGAAAGAGAGAGAGCTAGAGGTAGCCATCTCGCGTGGGTTGGTGATGTTGATGATGATGCAACGTTGCCGGTTCGTGGCAGAACTGCGTTAGTTTATATGCTATCTGGGAGCTAGCGCACAGCGAGTGGCAAATGATGAACCGAAATGAATGAATGAACGAAATGAAATGAAAGGTGGTTAGTTGGCTATACCCGAAATAGACGTGAAAGTTTTGCGATGAAGTAAGCCGCAAACTAACCCACCAACAAAAAGTTGCCGACATAGGCTGGCGGCTCGGCGAGTTTGGTGTAGTGTGCTTAAGTCGACAAGATGTGATATTATACTCGTATGTCAATAAAATATTGATTTGTAACAAAAGTACTTTATTTATATGAAATATTATTATTTATAAAATTGTGGTGCCGTAAATATGACGTTTATCCCGTTATATCTAGTATTTATCCCTGTCGCCTGTCTTTGAAATGCCTGTAGACATCGTGGGCTGTGCCTGCCGCACCGATTACACGTAGTCCAGTTTTCTGAAAAATATTAAAACCAAGCATATAAATCGCACAGGTTTTAGCTCTTTTTTGTACTCGCGCTACAATACGACTGCTTCTGATGGTGAGGATAGTGTAATACAGATACAGTGTCAAGAGGAGAAGAAAGGCCAACTCTATTACTCTACTCTTACTGTTAGACTCAATTTTGTTTAGTTTGATAAGTAGATAGATAAATATACAGGGGTAAGTTAAAGTTACTTCAGATTAAAATAAACATCTATTAATAAAATAACATTAAACTTTTACCTATCTCGCAATAATATTAGCTATCTTTTTATTAATTTATCTTACAACTAATTAAGTTACTACAATAACATCTCCATTCTTATATTTAATTTAAAAAATTGAGTTACGTATTGTTATTAAATACAAAATACTTACAACAGCAGATCCGACACCTTTAGGTGCCGCTTCGGATACATTTGAAAGCATCGCAAATATCGACATGATAATAACGAAGATATTGAGGAATTTCATCTTGTACTTGGGTGTATCGCAAACTGATACTGAGTGACTTGGACTAAGCTGCCAAGAAGAATGAATTTCCTAATCACTAGCGAGTCTATTTATTCTGATGCTCACCGCGAGTGTTATGGGTACATTAATTGGCGTGCGGTAACACTTGCAAGCCCACTGCTATTATTTATAATGCGAGTAATGTGTATTATAAATTCAACGTTTTTATCGGGTTATTCCATGTAGAATGTTATCGAAGCGTTTTTTTACCCACAAAAGTCCTTTGGATCCAGGTGTACTTAGCGTTGAATCAGGCGTTTCAGAAACGACGACTTTTTTTTTAAATTGTATAGTTCAGGTAAACGAGGAAACCAGGTCACATGATGGTAAGTGATCACTGCTGCCCATGATCATCCACGACGCTGGAACATGAATGTGTTATCAGCTTATCAAATCGGGAAGAGTGTGGGAAGGAAAAACAATGGGAAGAGGATATTGGGCATTCGGTGCCCATTCATGCTGAGCCATGACTGACAACAGCATGGCTTTATCACTATCAAAAAAGTACTTATATCTCGGTACGGAGATCAAACTTTCGACCTCATGTTTACTGCCGTTTTAACCAACAGCACCACAAAAGCTGTCAAAAATTGCGCTAAACCTTTTAATAGCATAAGTTAATCTATTAATATTTTTTTCTAAAAGACTTCACGTCAGGTAGGAAAGTAGTCGTAATAACGTAGGCCAAAAAATTCTGTATCATGCATAAACAACACCCATCACGGTCAGTCTTCACATAAAGTAACATAAGGACATTTAGATCAATTTTATTAACTGACTTCAAAAAAAGGAGGAGGTTCTTTTTCTACATGCAAATCCTACACATAATTGTGCGTACTTAAAATATTTTCGAAAGTTTGGGCAGCGAGCATAATTTTCCTGTATTAATATCTAAGTCAGGTGACAACATTTAACGGGCAATTCCCACGTACGTGCAACGTGTACTAAATACTGATAATAAGCTGGGCGTTTTTTTAGTTATGGAAGCGGCACTTTAGCCTATTTATAAGGCGGTCGAGTAGGATGGATAATCCCAAAGTAAAAAAAAAAAAGTTATTTAACAGGAAAATCTTTACAGTTAATGCGACCATGTTTGTGGTTTTTAGAATATGTTATCAGTAGGTAGTAGGTACATTGTATGTGGAAAAACTAATGAGCATGTTGTCTTTCTATGTCTTAACTCATATGCAAATGCTTCTTAGAATAACTAGTATTTTGGTACCTATTAATCTATTATGCATCTATGTGGTCGATTACGATGAAGTTTTAATTGCGAATACAATTTTCAACTCTTATTTAAATACAATATATGATTTTGTATCTGTATCAGCGTGTATACGTCAACTGCAGAGCATGGGCCTCCCCTACAATCGAGAGTACGATTGAGAGGGGTTAGGCAATATTGTAGTCCACAATGCTAGAATAGAATACTATACTCGCACTATAATCACAGCACCATAGAATTTCTTACAAATCGCTACGGTATGCAGGTTTCCTCACAATTTTTTTCTTTACCGATATAGTGCGTAGTGATTGACTAATAATATACAAATGACTTCTGATAATAGAGGTGAGCCATGGGATTTGAATCCGCGACCACCGTGAACATAATATCAGCTGCGTCTGGTCCGTTACCAATAGGCTGCCACGCACTACCAACCCGTAATATCTGCCAACACGCACTAGGCCAACTTGGCGGACTATATGGCCTAACTCATCTCAATCGTACTCTCGATTGTAGAGGAGGCCCGTGAACTGCAGTGGGACGTATATGGGCTGATCCAATACAATTGGGTAATTCAAAAAGTCTGAAACCAAATTGAAATTAATTATTTGAACGAAAATTAAATTCTAAATCACTTAAGCGTTTGTATGACACGATCTGAACAAGGATAACATTAATAAAGCTTACCATTTATGTAAATATTATTTATTATTATAATTTTGTACTGTAAAATTCTATTATTTCAGATCTTCAGCCACTGCAAATCCATGGCAGAGGAATATAGGCCTCCCCCAAGGATAAATTTTGCAAGTGTGGTATTGGCAAATACTCGCCACGCTTGAAAAGCAGTTTGGCGACCGCAGGTCGTAGATTCTCGCACTGATGACTCTAGCTTCGTTTATAGCCTGTCATTTAACTAGGTTATCTCTGCAGTGGTTATTCCACCATCGGTCGACTTAACTTTATCCGTAGGTCAGCAAGGTGCACCGCGTTCAAATGAAGTTAGCTTGGGTCATGAAAGATGATCCAACCAACATTCATCGGGCCCACTGGCATCAATTTCAGTTTATTTATTTAATACTTCTCATACATTGTTTTTAATGTCAAAAACAATTCATCAACATCATCATCACGCTTGCAGTCCACTGCTGGATATATGCCTCTCCCAAGGTACGCTCCGTAGGATCCCGGTCTATTGCTTAATGCATCCAGTCGTTGCCGGTCCTCTCGTGCAATTTGTCCTGCCACTTGGCCAGAGGGCTATCCACGCTACGTTTGCCATTATTGTAATGAATTAATAATTGTAGTTTAAATAAAAAATATTTTCTTTCTCTTCTTCTTGGTGTCTATAATTAGTGAAGGTTAGGATTTTCCTAAACGTAATGTTTTTGTACTCCTAAATCCGTCCTCTTTTGGGTGTTCCGCAACGCCACCACGCCACGGGTATTAATCACGTTTATTATTATTATTTAATTTATTTCCTATACATAACCAATACAATAATAAAACAATGTGACATATTTTGCTTAAGATTGCGACCTTCCTCGTTGGGGTACCCCGGATTACGCATAATTCATATTAATTGTGACGAACAGCAATATATCGGAAAATAACGTGAAATTACACTATACATCGGCTCGGCTAATATAGAGTACCTATAGACGTTTGTATAACTTCAAACATATTAATACAATAATTTGTGGTATGTTTAGGATAATACAAATACCAAAAGTCGTTTATGACATTTACTATGAAGGTCACAATTTCAGATAAGCATTTTGCACTGTCACCCAAGGCGACTTACTGACTGTAATATGTTGGTTTGTGGTGCGATTAACATTTGCACGTGTTTATTTTTTAGCATAATGGTTATCTCTACTAATGTAGAGTTTATTGCAGAGATGAATATCTCTTCGTTCTTGGTTTCTCTTTACCACAATATAAATACTTACTGTTCAAATGCAACACTCCCTCCTATACTATATGTTTTCCTAAACTGGTTTCAAGGCTGCAGATATTTGAAGTAATAATGTTAATTTAATAACTGATGCGCACTTGTTTCTTTATATAACTTCCTTGTGTTTGCCTTATCGAGGAATAAATAGTTAGCGATTTCATATCGGAAAATATTTCATACACACAACCGTCGATCGAAGCTATAATAATACTTATCGATGATTCACTCTATATTATTAGTCTGTTTTGCAAGTTATGTATGTCAGTTTACTTTGAGGTAAACTTATCTTATTGGCCACCTTGAAAATGACAATCGAGGAAGCCGAGGATTGTAAGAGGTGGGAACTGGGATATTTAGAGTTTCATAAAGAGTAGCCTCTCTGTGTTTAATCATAACGTGGCGTAGTATTAATGAGTAAAAGACCCTGGTGTGGAATTGTAATTAAATCATATTTTTTAAGTGAGTTAGTAAGGGTTTTGTCGCACCAATGGGCTTGGAGAATGCCTGCAAAATTTCACGATTTTGATCTTCAAACACATCTGGTTTACTTACAAAATTGGCATTTGTAAATTTATTAGAATCATGCATGGATATTTCGAAAGGTCGAATGTTAATCCTTTAATCTGAAATTAGTGAAACGCACCAGCGGTCTTTACCGTTCGGTAATTGTGGGGTATTTCTTTGGGATTACCTAAAGGGAAATCTAATAACATTTGAATAGGTATTGTCTATTTAAACTAATTACTTTCATTTCGAACGACTTCATTCCTTGTAACAAACTTATCTCATTATAAATTTATTTTAATAAATAACTTCAATGATTTGATGATTTTCTTGTCTTTACAATAACTTTATATTTCATACAACCATTTTAGGATTTCTCAGTTTATATTGCATTCTTCAGAGGTTTTAGTTTAAATTGTGTGTTCACAATTTGAACTTCAGTTATTATTTAGAGTGTATTTTGTTAATTATTATGGATACGAAATACTATAACACATATTAAATCATATTAAATAATAGTCGTTAAGTCTAAGAACTTACTGAATACGGAGTACTTATCTGTGTATTGGCGATGTGCGTGCCAATACGAACCAATAATGCAACAAGCAGACCGAAAATGATCCGAATGTAATATAAACCTGTGGTTACCAATTTAATCCGGTTAACGGTCCAGACAGTCAGTGGAGAGATTAGGGTCTACGGACTACACGCAAATTTGTATTGATCGTAAGTTAATTCGCAGATTACGATACATGGAGTTAATATCGCTATAGCACGTCCCACAAGTTACGTGATTAGTTGCCAAACCCAAAATTTGAAAGTTCCAATCAATTTAACTAATACGTTCTACCCTGTACGTACGTTCTTCCAATATGTATACGTTTTTGACATATTAAGCGGGAATTATTTTATTTATATAATAATCAAGTTACCTTCCCACATTGGCTTCCTGTCTTTTTGCATAAAAGTCCCGTTTCATCTTTGTTATATGAATATCGGTTTATATACATCATATCACGATTCTTGAGAGACGAATGTAAACAATGATATACGTGGTGTGTATAGCGTAGTCTTAAAACATAAACCACGCTTATGACCGCATTATATTTACGAGTAATTCCGAGCCGATGTAAAGTCCCTATCCGTTATCTTCGAGTATAAAAACTTGGTTACCCATACTCCAGCAGTTAATATTGTTTCAGAAGTGTAAATTAAAAGTGTTGTGAAGAATTTTCGCACAGTGTGCTATCTGCGAAGATGAAGTTGACTAATTTATTTATTTTTATTATCGTCGCGTTCTCGCTTCTGTTCTCGAGCACCGACGCGGCTCCTGGTAAAATTCCCGTGAAAGCCATAAAATCGGCTGGCAGGGCCGTTGTGAGTACACTGGGGATACCCAAATAGTGTTCATTATATTTTTATTACGCTATTAGACTTTATTGGTCCCTCTTAATGTCTTGTTTGACAACATATGCCCCTGTCTATGTGTTAATATGCTAATAAATTCAATATTTTTTGACAGTTTCCTGTAGTGTTATGTGAGTTTTTTCTTATAGTGTTTTTTTTTTACAGGGAAAAGGACTGCGCGCAATAAATTTTGCAAGCACCGCAAACGATGTAGTTAATTTTCTGCGTCCGAAGAAAAGGAAGCACTAGGAAAACATTCCGGACAATTCAAGATAACCAAACAGAATCTCGTACGTTTCAAAAATTGCATACCTGTGAATTATAAATCTACACGTATCATCATTCTTAAACTTCACTACAAAATATATATCTGTAATAGCTTAGCCTCAGATATTTGATACTTAAAATGTGTCCTATATACGAGACCATATTTTATTATAACTAGTCAATCAAGAATCTTTGTTCATACTTTATCTTTATAGACATTTTTGTATCAAGTTGACATAATATTATTATAAACCGTGAAAATCCATAAAAGGTATAAATATATATTATATTGTCTTCGCTTCGGCAGTGACTCAAAAAATCTTAATGTTGTATATTCGATTAAGGTGGGTTTATAACTTCAATCTTCTATGTGTATATTTTGAAGCAAATAATTGCCAATATGTGGTATTGTACTTACATGTTTAGATTCACGAAAAGAAATATTTGTGATGATAACACGTTTAATACCTCTATGTTTATGTTACTTTATTATAATAAAAATCTCATGTATTTTAGTACTTACATATTATTATAACTATCCTAAATAAATATTTTTTAAGTAAAACTGCATTTTATTTTGTTTTTTTTTTCAAACTAGTTCCAATTTATACAAGAAATCCTCTTGTACATAGCAGATGTTCTTTTTTTATGCGTGAAACGTACATTCCTATTGATATTTAAATTGTCCTTACGGTGTATTTGCTCTGAGTTTTAACAATGATTGAATTTAATTAATTATTTGATTTGCTTATTATTACAATTACAAAATAATTTCTTATAAAAACAACGTAAAATAAAAAATATTGGGCCGGTGCTTAAAAAACGTAATCCTGATCATTAGACACCAAGACTTTCACATGCTCATAGATCTATAAATTATATATTAGATTGTATAATATAATCAATGAGTAAACTATTTTATGCAACCTTTTATGACTTACAGATTAAATGTTAAAATATTATTTAATTAATGAATAATGAAGAGAAACATAACATCTTTGCAAACAATAATTTTAAGAAACAATAAAAGACAAAGACATGAGGAAGGTATTCGATGCACGTATGGTTAACTTGGCTCGCGGGTTTTCACCGAGGTACAATGTTTTGTTTACATCACCAAATTCACAGTCATAACACAGACGTGAAAATTTTGTATATAAACAAAAGTCCATATGGAGGTTGTACACAATTCACCGAAATTCATAACAAAACCGTAACTGCGACGCATTATGCAAATTTAAATTATTCCAGGAATTTACTTATCGTCTATCGTTATACTGCTATTTTGTGGGGTCGGCCCGGCTTAATTTTTGTTCAAATTGTAGAATGATTCGACTTATTTGTTTAACGAATTTGCTGTTCCACGACGCTGTCTGCGTGATGTCAATTCCTTCGGAAAAATCGGTAGGGACATGTTCAACACGCTGGCTTAATGAAGTTCATAGAATTCAGATAACATCGAAATTCTTATAATGGTATGTACAGGTGTGAGGTCGTCTTGACCCACAAGCCATAGGTATTATATAGATAATTTGAACATCAGGCGTGAGTGATTTGGACTGGAACTTATAATATCCGTGTCAGAGGCCCATTTGCTCGCTTGTAAACTATCACATACTTTTTATTTTAATCGTCAAATTGCATTGTAGAACTACGCAACAAAATTTATTTAGTATTAAGAGACTTACGCAGTCTTTGTCGTAAACTCGTGGACGCAAATCTCTTATCAGTTATTAGAAACATGATTAATGTTAATTGACTCATTAAATGCATCTGTCGGTTATTTCCCTCAGAGATGATAAAGTTTAAAAGCACCAAATGCTATCGATGGCCTAATTCAAGGTTAAGGTATCATTAATTTCGTAGGTTTTTTTATTCTAGTGACGGAGAAAGTTAACCGTAAACGTGGGGTCTAGTAGGTATTGGTGATGATACTATGTACGAAAAAGGAAAAATAATGATTTCGGTACTTTTTATGATGGCGTACCTACAACCGCTCTGAATATTCTATGAATTGTGATGGTGAGTATAATAACAAGTAAGCGCTGTTAAATGAAAAAACATAGTAAATGATCACGATGACCCATTACCCCATAATGTGTTGTTTCCTTCGTTGTGGCACAGAATTTTCCATTTTAATTTATTTCATAGCTTAGGAGTTTAAAATGTAGATATATGAATATCTTCTTTATTATTGAAAATACAAATATTTCTTCTTATATTCTTAATAACGCGTAGTATTTAGTAGAGATCGCAGGTAGCGCCGCAGGTAGGTAAGGCCGCCAATTGTAACCAGCGGCGTAGCTAGCATAGGTGGCACCCGGGGCGGATTTGGTAGGTGTCACCCCAAAACTCAAACACAATGTATAAAATAAAAAGTAATAATCGTTTACGTTTTATTAAAATAAGAGTATTACAAATAGTGGTATATTATGTAAAACAGTATGCCAAAAATTAAAATTTCTTCCTTCTAGCTTTGACACTTGCGAACTCCGAAATCACGTCTACAAAATTTATATTTTGTGTTGCTTCATGTTCTATTGTTAAAATACCAAGATTATTTAATCTGGTTTCAGTCATTGTAGACCGCAAGTAATTTTTTATTTAGTTCAATTTGCTGAAACTTCTCTCACATGAAGCAACTGATATACTGATATACATATTGTTATAAATAACTTTAGTGCGACCGTTAGATTCGGAAGAGATTCTGTAAAATCCCATTCCACAATGAATTTTAAATAGTCCAGTGTCACCCAATTAGAGACAGTAATATTAGCCGCTTTTAAATGTCTTCTCAATCTTGGTATTTCTAAAAGTAGTTCTGTTTCTGATACTTCATCGTAAAGGTTAGTAAATTTTGATATTGCAAATTTTAACTGTTCAGTGTTTGCCGAAAGCAAAATCTTCGACTGTACAACCTCAAATAATGAAACTACGTCGTTAATGGACTTTACTCTTGTTTCGAGTTCAATATTGACTCTGTCAAGACATTCTAACATGTCCTTTTGAAGTTCCGCTCTAAGTGTTAGTCCAGCATCGGTGGACGATGCTAACTCACCGGGCATGCGCTTCTTGCGACGAATTCGTCGTTCCATCGAACGAAATCCCTTAATGACAAAATGGCTCACGAGTAAGGAGTACTACCATATGAAGTTTTTATTGCTCTGTCTAGTTATTCCTTAGTCTAAGGTTTCAATTTATTAACCCGCTGGCCAACCCGCACTAGGCCAGCGTGGTGGACTATATGGCCTAATCACTCTCAATCGATTCTCTCGATTGTAGAGTAGGCCCGTGCCCTGCAGTGGGACGTATATGGGCTGATATAGATATATAGATATAGATCAATTTATTATGCTTGTGGTACAATACTGTACTTAGGTACCTAGATTATTTTATTAGTAGCGGTTATGGTCTTTGCCACAATTTTTTTATTTTTATAGGTAGAAGTAGAAAGTACTATAACTGATGGTCAAAGTTGGGCTCGGGTGTCACCCCTTTTGGGGTGACACCCGGGGCGGACCGCCCCTGCCGCCCCCCCCTAGCTACGCCACTGATTGTAACTATGACTATAGTTTTAAGTTATTTAACTGTTATTTTGTTACTCCCTTTTATTGTGGCGTATAATAAAGTATGTAAATAAATAAATGTTTTTTTTTAAATATAGATCCCATATGCGGTAGGTAATAAAATCCTATTACAATAATTAAGATCTACGGCATTCGATAAAGAATGTTATCCTTGTTTTAATATTCACAATAATGAGGAAAATAATATCGACGACGCTAGTTTTTGTTCCATCTTCGATCTTCGCTGCAATTTTATCTCAATATGAAGAATATAACATTTTGTATCAAGTGTTTCATTGACTACCATATTTTTCAGAAATAAACCATCTTGTGTCTTTGAAATAAATTTTACTTATTTATTGGATTTATTAGTATCATCTCATATTTGTATGATTTGTCTGTTATTCTTATTTAAAAAAAAAAACAACTTTCATAAAAATAAGTATTTTTAGACTCCTATCTGACCGAGTTCAAATGTTTTATGTAGAGTCCATTTTACTACTCGTCAGAAATTATAGCGTCTCGAACTTCAATCATTATGGTAGACTAAAGCCTAAGCCTGCTCACAGTAAGATACAGAAATAAGAATTCAATGAACAGCTGCTAAATCGTTTGATAACAGGTAATAGAATAACATAATCTTTAAAACAGGAAATCATATAAAAAATATACTTACCTACAAACGACAGATGGAAAAGAAAAACTATAGTTTCTAATACGCGTACAATCAATTAGTGAATGTTAGGGAAATACGCACCAATAATGCTTTCGATTAATAAACAATAAAACTAATGTGATACATCGTGGGAAAATACGTATCAACACGGGCCACAAATTTCCTCAAGCTCGTTACTAATGGATCCGTGCCGTACATAACGTATCTTATACTTTTTCCTGTATAGAAGCCATATATAAATACGATCAACGGATGCAGAAAGTTTCAATTGCTTGTAAGCAATTGATGTGAGCACATCACCTGGCAAAATGAAACCTACCTTGGCAATTGTATTGGTTGTTGCTCTATGCATGCAATTATGCCAAGTTTCCTGTGATAGTAAACCTCAGCTAAGTAGCTCGTCAGTTTCAACTACAACACCTAAGCCCTGGACTCAAAAATTTAAAGATGGTTTGGTGTGTATCCATAATAATTTGTTACTTAACATTATTTACTTATATGTAGTTCAATTACGTTGTTTATAGTATCAACAAACGTAATTGTTTATAATATTATTAATCTAATACGTCGCGGTATATAATTAATTATGTCTTGCGATATCTTAATTATAACTTCGCCACATTAACAAATTGTATCGTTAAGTTATTACTAATTTAACACATATTTATGTATTTGACATAAAGCAGTCAAGAAGCATTAATTGACTGAGTAATTGAGTAATTCGGATTGAGTATTTTTTAATTTAAATGTATTTTGCAGGGAAAGTTCTTACAAGGAGCGGCAGTGGTGGGCGCCGTACAACAAGGCTTCCAAAACGCACGCGGCAGCGGTAAACACAAGTCCATCGGCCATGGAACAGGCTCCACAAATCCAAAGCATTAAACATTTAAAATAAATATATTATTTCATTAATACTCGCTTTTTCTTTTTTGTGTAATAACTAGGGATTAATTTTAAATAAATCTACTTTAAGCCCTTTTATATTGAGTAGTTGGAGCTTCATTTATCAGACCGCAATTAAAATAAACCACATTCGAATTCCCGATGGCATGAAATTTAATCCGCAGACATATAAAAATATACAATTAAAAACAGTAAGAGATTTTAATAAATGAGAGCCATGTGTTACTTTGGATAGGTCTAGGCAGGGATACGCAATATTTTCCCCGTCTAAATATCAATATATTATCTACACCAAAACCCTATGCATGTACTTGGTTCATTATTTTTATTTTTGTATTATAATAAGTAACTACACTTATTATAATTTTTTTCGTTTTTGTGTGACTAGTAAGTATTGAATAGTGTGATCCACCAATATGGATTGTGGCAAAACGTCATGATTTAAATCTGCGATACAACGCAAAGCTGTCGGAATATCCATACATTGCAATACCTAATAAAGGACTGAATGGAACGTTCCTAGGTGTTAGAATGTGACATATATCATGGGCTATGAAAGGTTGGTGAAATAAGAGACGGCCTGCTAACAACTGGACTGCGGCCAACAAAGGAAGTGGGACGGCGACGTGAGTAACGATCGCATACAACACTTTTGTTGTACACGAGGCAAGACTGAATTATGGACGTTTGAAAATCTCTGGATATTCTACCTTAGAAGTGTTACCGTGTTAAATAGTTTTAGTAAGGAAACATTTACCCCCAAAAGGAGATATAGATCGTCTACGATCTTTGGCGCCCGAATTCGTAGTTGTCAAAAAAATTAGCATAGTTTATCTCTTTTCACATTTTATTACATTGGAAATGTTAATACTGTAGATTACGAATATAATTGCTAGTTGTTTATATTAAAACCTATCTCAAACAATGGGTTAAGTAGATACTATTTAAAAATTTATTAATTGTAGTTCCAAAGTTTGCCACATGGTGATAGAATTTAGATGAATTATATGTAAATATATGTTTATTGTCAATATATTCAATTTTTGACTGCCTCGGTGGCGTAGTTGTATTACGGTACGGTTACAAAGCTGAGGTCTCGGGTTCGAGTCCCGGGTCGGGCAAAGTGATATTGGATTTTTCTATTCATTATCAGCCCGGAGTCAGGAATTTGTGCCCGATATGGCGATAGGCTCGCCCCCTATCACATCATGGGACGAAACATACAAGGCGAAATGTGGGTGTCCTGGTGGCGCCTCTGCCTACCCCTTCGGGGATAAAGGCGTGAGTTTATGTATGTATGTATGTATGTATTCAATTTTGTATTTGAAGGAAGAATTTAAAGGATATGTTAATCTGATTATTTTTTTTGTTATTATTTGCACTTTCTTTATGCGTACGGTATTAAATTATTAATGAAAGTAATAAACTGCTTTGAAGTTAAAAATAATATTGTTACATCAAATGGAATTTTCAGATGCCTTGGGAGTAGTAATAACTTTGATACGAATGTAATCTTTCTTAGAAGGTACCCTAATTAAAATGTTGTTGTAGCATAAAATTGGGTTAAGAGCATTAATTAACTCAAGTACACATATATGAACATTCGCTGTCCCGTACAATAAAATATTCGTTTTAAAAAAAGATTCACGTAAAATCTAAAGCCGACAAATATTTTAAATAAAACAATTATTTTTAGTAATAATTTAATAATCAATACATTTAAAGCAATTATGACGAAACCTTCTATTCTAATTTATGCTAATAATAAAGACGAATCCATGTAACTTTATTAACGCCTAATGTTTTATTGCCTTTTTTATATTTTTACAGAAATGACTACAGGAGACAATTCTTAATTTTTACCCTATTCAACTTGAAACTACAATGTGTTGTTTTTTCTTACCACAAAACGAACTTTTTAGTCATCGCACACAAAAGAATATAACAATAGACGCTGAATCATAAATCATAACTAAATTTCCTTCTTGCGGAAAGTTGGAAATTAGCTGTAAAGAGCTGTTTGAATACATTACAAACTTTTTTGAAATATATCAAAAGGTGTTATTTCACTCTGGCGCCGAAGCAGAGTGTCTCGTTTTTCAACTAACGCTTCGTAATTTTGTATCATCTCTTTCACTTTTTCGTCCAATTCTGTGTTTCCCCTGTAATATCATCAAAATTTTAACTCTTACTTGAACTAATTTTGCGTTCTAATTTTAAATGTCATGATACAGTTTTTCTCTATTATATGCAGGCGATGTAGTATATTCTAAAAAGCTCACATAAAATTAGTATTCATAAGGGATGGCCTGTGTTTGAGTATGACAAAGTTTAGCACAATTCGTAAGTTTAGAATTTCACTTTCCTAACTTGGTAATATTAATATGTATGCCATACATTATTATAATTTTAATAAAGGTACTACAAAGTAATACTGCATCTCATCGAGTGAAATAGAGTCTACAGCCTCGGTAGAGCTAAAGTCCATAATATTTTGCATTGAACGGTTGGTCTTCCACGATTGTGTACAACACTGTATAAATAAATTATTAATTTCTGTATTTTAATAAAAAAATAAAAGTATTAAGACTTACAAAAACGAACAGTAATCATTCGGCTCTTAAGTTGGTTCGAAACAAATTATATCCAACTGTGATGGAAATCGTTCTTTGAGAGATCCTTTATTCGAAAATGGGAATATTCCGTAATTACTGTTTTCTGGCGAAAGTCACTTCAAAGACGCAAAGATATACAAAGCAACTGTCGGGTCAAAGAGACCGGACTTCATTACTAGTACGGTTTCCATATTGCCGAAGTATTTTGTGTCTGAACTATCTACTGGTGTTGTTATATTGTTTGTGATTTTTAGACAAAAAAATAGAAATTGCCTAAGAGCGATTAATTTAAATAAACAATATTATTTAAAGAAACAATTTTGAAAATCAGTAACGTCATCTTTACAAACTTTCAAAATAAAATAATATGTATAACTACATTAACGTAACCAAGATGTTTTTATACCAAATTAAAAATAGCTTTCAATAGTATTATGATTATGTCAATATAATGGGTAATGTTTGTGTAAAAAATACCTATAAATTACTTACACAGTAAATAATAAACTTTTGACATATCACTTAGTCGGCGGGTGTTTGGGATGACAACTGTGACTGGAATATTGACTTTTTGTAGGTTGAAAATAAGAAGATAAATGTGATAAAACTGTCTTTAAGATACGACTGTCGCTTCCAGTCAACTCATCATCATCAATCTTGTCATAAAGACCTTCTGATTTCTAATAGTTTTTATATGTATAACCGATAGACAACTCTTCTTAAATGAAACGGGAATTGAAATAAAATACTCTAAATATAGTATAATATTTGGCATTGTAAACATAAAATCATAAAAATGACTTCTTTATTTAAAAGTTTTAGCGTTAATGAGGCTTGGTAAGCGTGAGGCAAACTATTTTCACTGGCGGGAGACAATTGTCTATTGCTAATTCATAATTGATAATGTATCTGGATTGTATTGTAGATAATATTAAACTGCGGTGAATAACTTTGGCAAGACATAGTAAAATATTAATAAAAGCGCCTATTCTTTGCCTTAAAAATTAGACGGCATTTCAGCTGAATAATTTCAGAGTCATTGTCGTTTAATATCAAACATTATTATGTGTACGTGAGCTTTATATGATGCTAATCAAAATCTTGTTGAAATTGCTCCTATCAAATTAATGGTATCAAATTTTCTTTTTAATATTAAACGTTTCAAGTGGCTCTATAGTCTCGATGAAAGATTGTCAAATAATCAGCTTTTGTTTTAGCTAAATAATAGCAATATTGTGTCGTGTGACTTTTGGTTTATGATCAATGTTATGATATGCATTTCAAATAAAGGGTCTTAGATGATAACCATGAAATAAAATGCGAAATATAAAAATATAAACCGCAAGAAAACTTAATTTACATAACATAACATTAGTTAATTAAAGTTAAATCAAATTTGGGATTTACACGGATTGTAACTATCACATGTAGAGTATGGTTAATTAATTATCACAGACGGCACTAGGCAACCTAGTCTTGATTAATGTCTCTAAGATACCATTTATGGCAACATATTCGAATACACCCCGATATCGACCACTGCACCTTTCACAATTGTGGAAAATCTGTCAGCCTTACGAACGAATTTCGCGTTTTGGGTTCTCTCTCTGTATTTGTGTTTTGATTTTATGCAGGTCGTAAATTTTGTCGATTACTCAGAACTATCATAGTGAAACATTTATTGCCACTGGTTTCTTATCTGCCCTATAACAAAATACATGTTACTTAGTCTTTTTATCTAATGGCCAACATTGTGAAGAAACCTGTATTCTCGATAGTTTTCTACATATTACAAAGCTATGAGAAGTTACCCGAACTAAGGAACAAATATTGTATGTGTTTAGGTTATTTATTATATTACATGTTCTGAGATGTAGAACTAAATTAGATGAATATTGGCTGACGTACGATTGAATTATTGTCCTTCGGAGAATAAGTAAAAAGTTAAGTTTTTATCTTCACGTATTTCAGCTTTGATTTATTTGCGTGCGTTGCTTCTTCCAACATTACAATGATAAGATTGTCCAATGTTCCTTTTCTAAATATATACACCCAGTTTTTTCATAAATAGTATGTACATTGTACATACCTTATAGCGCAATAAATGATATTTTTTTGTTATAATTTTTTTTTCGACTGGGGTTAACGACTGCATTACACTAGACGACGCGACGTTGTACTTCACGAATTTATTGTTCGCATTCGCAGACGACTGTGTTGGTGTGTTATATGGTAAAACAATCATGGTACAATCAACAATATTATATGGTAGTTTAGTTATATAAATCATTTATTAGTAATACAGCTATTTATATTATTGTATTAATTATAGGTAGGTATGTATATGTAGCTAAGATTGATGTGTTAACTATTTAATTCATACTTCAATCGTAAATCATGTCAGTGTTCCTAGAAACCTATCAAAGCGCGCAAACAACTCCATCAAATATGTACATTATACATTTAAGTAATATTTCACCGTGAGCCTCTTTTGTGAATATTATAAAATCATGATAAAATATAACGTTGAAAAGTTAATGAAATTACACAGAAAGCTATTGCGGTACTGAATATTATACAAGCGTTCTATAATACAATTATATGTAAATTATTCTCTTACAATATATTAAGAAGGTCCCCTGGTACATCAGGTTGCATTTCATCGAGCTGTTGCTTCAGTTCTTCAACTGCGTCCTTTTGCTTGGACAATTCACCTTGCAGCTCTATTATTGTTTCATTAATTTTATCTGTGTCTTTTGAAACTTCTTCTTCGTTCTGTTTTAAGCGTAAAATATGTTTTAAAATAATGAATACCACACAAATAGAAGCCAAGAAAGTTACGTTTGTTACTTTCATCGATTCTTACAGTTTTACCCGATAGGTTTTGAAAGAGAAAATAGTAACTAGTACGTAGTTCGTACTCTAGATTACTTACAACTATGCCAGATGTTGCTTTAGTCATCTGTCGAGACCGGTGTATTTAATGTCACATGCATGTTTGCACTACCAATCGCTATTGGCGGCTTTGTATGGTTGATAGAGAATGTATGAGTATGTTCTTTGAAGATATAAAGTTTTGGCAAAAATATATATTATAAATATTTTATATACACCAATACATATAGCATTCACACCACACCAAGACATCAGAAAGTACGAGAGACTTTTCAGTCTCACAATTAAATCCAAAACAAATATTTGTGGACCACACAAATGTGTCTTAGTGAGTAAAATGCGTCCTAAATGCGCCACGGAAGCTAAAATGTTACTAAAAGACACCTAAAGCAACGAAAGCATTTATGAAACTGTGTTATGATAACGCTAAAGGTGTTTAATGCGGTGATATTAAAATTACAACATAAAATATAGGACCAGTGTATACACTTACATAAAAGCCACGGGTTTTCCTGAAACGATCCGCCTTTTCTTGTAAAGAGTCTTCATATTGACGGCTGTAATAAGATGACAGTAAAGATAAACCGAGCCCATATTGAAGCGCTTACGTGTGTGAGCCGAAATAATAACCTCTATAAATTCAAAATCGTTTTCACCGTTATGATTCTGCCAGTTTCATATATTTAACACGGCTTTTGTATTTCAATTGCAAATTACGTGTGTAATGTGTATTCGTATGTCCATTGAACCATTTATAAATTTAATTGAGAGTGCATTAAAGGCTTATGATAATTATCCACTTGTAATATTTCAATAATTACATACCCTAGTTCATATATCTTGTTTCGTGACTGTTTTTATTTGTGATTTGAGTTTAAATATTGTTTGTTATACTTCTATCTAAGTAGTAAGTAAGTATTGAGTATACGTCATTGAACAGGTGCTAACAATATAGTATAATTTTATGATGTAGCCGGTATATTTTATGCCAATCTTAATCTAGAACCCTTCGTCAATGTCACCAACAGAACTAAACGCGGCAATGATGTTTTCTAAGTGACAGTGGTACCACTTGGAAAAGACGGCATATTGATATTAAAGGCAATATTGAATACTAACTTAGGTATTTAGTTTATTTTTTAACATATTAAACATATATCTTAGCGGTAAGAAATTTATTGAGGCATTGCCTACCAGCCGTACCTAGAGTGATGCGCAGATGAAAAAAACGCGTTGCGACACTATCGAATATAATTGAAAGTATTTTTTTGTACCTACGAAGTGCTGACGCAGTAGTGCAGCTGTATGTGGATTTAATTAATTTGGTTATGTCGCTGACACTCAATATACAAAGCTATCCCCGAAAACGCGGGCAGGTCATATTTTCGTAGAAATATTCCATTGTTACGAAATATTTATGCCTAACGCATAGAAGTTAATTCAATGCGGTATTCAATAAATTTTAATTTTAACTTTAACTTTAGCTTTTTTTATTTGGAAAAAATGTTTCATTGATAAACTTACCTATTGAATAGATAATTAATTATCAAAACCAAATAAATAAGACAAATAAAGGGAATGTTTTAAAAATTGATTGAAAAACAATTGATATAAAATGCTCACATGCTTAAAATAAGAGATAAGAACAACCAGCAATCAAGAAATAACATGTTCGAGCAACAAATAAGCTTCCTCGATGTATCACTTGTACAAATTGCTACAGCTTAGTACTTCACGAGAGCTACAAATTCCAACGTGTTGAACAATCTTGCAAGTTAAGTGTACTGCTCCAATGCAATTGATTAATAATAATAATAAATTCACCCAACAGTCACATACATAGTCCTGATCCCACACTAAGATCGAGTCTTGTGTTGTGGGTATCAGGAACTACAAGAGACTTTTCGGTCTCATAAACACACAGACCCAAAACAAATATCTGTGGTTCACACAAACATTTGTCTCGGTGCGGGAATCGAACCCGCAGCCACTCGTTTCACAGCCAGCGTTTAACCAACTGTGCCACGGAGGCTGTCTTATTAACAACTTTGAGAGTATTACCTTCGTAAACAGTATTAAGGAGCTCGATAATCGAGGCAGAATTTACATGTATAATTATTATCATCGGAACCAAACTAAACGACTTCCACTATATCCATATAAATATTAAATATTTATCCATGCTGTTTTACATCCGGATTCTCCAGTTGTAAGACTTATAGACAAATATTATATCTCTCGCTTAAAAATGAGGGAAAGTTGACAATGAAATGTTTCCAACTCTCCCATTTCATTTCGTTGAGGGCTAAAACAAGTTTGCGTCTCAAATAGACGCGCTGAGTTGTTGTTGTTCGGAAATATAAGTTATTATGTATAAAATTATTCATCCATAGGATTTAAATGGAGGTGTATAAATGGAGCTAGGTAGTGAAATTATGCTCACGTCCTCGTAGTCTGTCCCAAGGATGAAACTAATTAAGAGTATAAACATGGTCAAATGTAAAATAATTTTCCACTCGGTAATGCAAGTCTCAAGGGAGCTTCTATTAATAATGATCTCGAGTTATCTTTAATATTTTCTTCATAGGATATTACAGAAGGGGTCGGAAAAATGAGAAAAATTACAAATCAGTACAAATTGTACTCGACAGATTAGTAGCTATATAATCGCGGAAGTTTTATATTAAGAAATTACGTTAGTAAGATTTTCTGCGGTAATTGAAGCATTATTAAACAGGGTTATATTAATATCTCAAATGCAATAGGATAAGGCATCAACCCCTTGCAAGATTAGGATTTATACAGATAAGAACCAAAAATATAGAGTAGAAATTATTACAGATATATTTTGCATCACTGTGAGCCATTGCTGTACCTATATATGAAAATAGTATCAAATAAGAAATAAAGCTAAAAAGATGTATAAACAGTCACATACATTTGAATTTCGGTCTCGCGTTCTTCTTCCTTTAATAAATCAATTAGTTCAGTGCGATTTACTCTTGCGTTTTCCAGCGACTTATTTACAAATTCACTCTGTCGTTTAAGCTGCATACGCTTGGCAGTAAGTCTTACTGTGAATTAAGCATACAAGTTCAAATAGTTTGCTTTAACTTACCTTTGAAACTTACCTACCTGTCTCTGTAACATACAAGTAGAGTTAATTACGGATGAATGGAGCGACACAATGAATGAAGGGTTAAAGCGTATAAAATAACTTTAATGTCTAACGATGTGCAGATTTCATAAGCGTTATTAACATTTTCAGATTAAATGTAGAATTATTTCGATATTATAGTGGTTCAAAAAATTATGATAATCTGTTGACTCCTAATATAATTTCAAGGAAGTATTAAAAACTTACGTTATAAAAAATGCACTTGTACTAAGACAGGTATATACTGTATTTCTTATTTACCACTACAATTTTGTAGGTAGGCAATCAGGAATGAGTTATGTATAATAAAACAAATTAAAAGTCTATACTCAAAATGCGCAGGTTCTTTCACAGACGCGTACGATGTCGTCCGACTATACAAGACCGTTAATTAATTGTGTTGCAGCCGTGAATATTAAATTATTATGTTCCATGTAACTTTATGTAAGTTTAGTGTTTATTCGATATTTATTAAAGTTGAAACCAGAAATCCTGTAGTAATCCATATTAACTTCCGCCACTGTCTTCTAAAAATAATTGTAGATTACATAGGACGTACTATTAAGAAGAAGACAATAATTTCATGAATTTAACAATATCTATGGTGTTCCTAGCGTTTCCGACGCGATAGACTGAACCCGACAACATAATCCCAGCTTAGAATGCAATCTGCGTTATCGTCGTTATACAGGCGAACCGTTAATTCCTGCTACCTATTTTGTGTTCAATTGAGTGCCCACCTGTGTGTCAAGATATATGAAGCGGTTGCACAAAGAAACTTCGGTGAAATAATACCTATTATACTGTTTCCAGTAGTTTAGACGTTTATTCAAGATTTTCAATCCTTTTTGGAATACGCGGAAGTTACTGCAAATATGGCGATGGGAGTATCATATAATTGAGATAAAATCTGGAAAGAAATCTAATGATGAAGTTTATGGAACCAATTTTGGCAAGTAAAATATAATTTTCAACTGTGTTGATCATATAAATGATATTACTCTCTCTATCTGTCCCAAGTTCGCTGCTGAAGTAAGACCTTCCCCTAGGATATCATTAAAATATGTCACTGGAATGTCGTAAATATAAACACAAAGTATATGAATACAAAGAAGATAATAATATTATTGCAAATACGATTTATATCTGTTATCGCGCCTTCGAATTTGTCGCCAAATTCCGCGCGGTATTGCTACAACGCTGCTGCCACGATGCCTCTGCCATAAATGTTTACTGTTCGGAAAATAAAACTTAGTCATTTAAGTGTTATGAGTAACACATACATACCGTTATCCATTTTAAGCCGTTCGATCTCGGTGTTGAGTGAGCGCACATCCCGCAGTGCCGTCATGGTCTCGCGATACTTCTGCTCATTTTCTGCATCCAACGCCGGCAGTGCCGAACGCTAGTCAAACATATTTTTTATTGTTCTTGTAAATATGTATATATTTGTGCCCAAGATATGGGCACAGTATAATACAGCGTATAAGCAAATAAATAGCTTTTAGTTATTATCGAAAAGCTTGAGCTCCGAGTAACACCCATAAAATTGTTTGCAAATTTTTAAATCTTGAAAACCTTTGAAGTGGCTATGATATAAAATACATTTTATTATAATGAAGCAAATATCATTAAACTTATGTTTGCAAATCTTAATGTGGATGTGGTTAATAATGATAAAAAGAGACGACGTACTTGCGAAACCAGTTTGTTTTCAATTTCTTCCAAATTTGATTTCAGTAAACATATTTCGATTTGTTGTTCTTGTGGCGAAAACATTTTTAATGCTTGTTAAACAATCACTTTATTTATAAAATCGTGCAATCAAGAAGGAATATAGAGATTGATGTCGTTCGCGCCAAAGAATCTGTAATATTCATTTAATTTCATGAGAGACGGGCAAAGGAACTAAATTCATACAGCCATATCTGCCTTGATTTTTTTGACATGTAACGTACTTTTGTGTTGTGTTGTATATTTACCTTTACCTAGTGTTGGGTCATAAAAAGATCCGAAAAATTGAAAAAAAAAAATATTCAACAACGGGATGAACCGAAACTCAGGGATAAATAGAAGTAAACTGGACGTCTTTTTTAATGAATCAATTTTATTACCTAATATTTGTAAATAATAAATAACAATTCTAGACACTTTTTGTCGAAATGGCAGCCATTACATGTTTTGATCTCTACTGTGTAAAGACTTTACAAAATATATAAAATCAATTTTATGCTTTACAAGCACCAATAAACCTTAGCAATTGATTTTTTTGCGAAAAATAGAATTTCGGTACATTACACAACACTAAAAATATTTAATATAAACTAGGAGAAAAATGTAGGTTTAAGTTTTAGTTTAAAGGTGGGCGAAAATCGCAACGCAGTGGACGCCCACGGACAGTAAGAGACGACGAGGCCGACCTCGGAAGAGATGGCGCGACGACCTTGACCACTTTAGTAAAGTGTGGACGGCAACAGCGGAAGATAGGGACAAGTGGAAAGAGTTGAGGGAGACCTTTGCCCAGCAGTGGGACAATACAGGTTTTAACAGATATTTTATTATGTTCGTGGTTACAAGTGAATAAATTGTTTTGAAATGTACACTTCCAAATAGGATCTGAATTTAAGTTTGTTTATAAATGGTCATTATAATTGAAATCGTGTAAGCATAATTTAATTGTAGACAAATTATTATGAAAAAAGATGATAATTTATTGACGATAGATAATAGAGCTTAAAATATTAGGAAAGTTACAAAATATTAAATTTAGTGTCTTCTGTTTTTGACATGTTCGTAAACCTCGTGTGCTGTACCAGCAGCGCTAATAAAGCCCAGTCCCTTTTACTGTAAAAAAAAATTGATGTCAATAAGAGGACTGTTGCCTTAAAATAATTTATCATAAATTGTATAGAAAGACAGTCTATGATATTTAAATATATTTTTAAATACTTACAATGACTTTTCCACCCTTCTTTATGGAACTCCAGCTTGGGCCCTTCGGTTCCGGAGCGGCTTGAGTCGATCCAACAAAGAAAGCTAAGACAGCCATTAACATAACGAACAGACCGAAGAGTTTCATTTTGACAAATTATAGAGTTTTAAAAGTTCCGAAAGGCTGATGAAAAGGCTGAGCTGTGAATTATTTGAATGTTGCTCGTTGTGCTTTTATATAAATAAATAATAAATACACCCAACAGTCACATACATAGTCCTGACCCCACACTAAGATCGAGTCTTGTGTCGTGGGTATCAGGAACTACGAGAGACTTTTCGGTCTCACAAACACCCAGATCCGAAACAAATACCTGTGGTTCACACAAACATTTGTCTCGGTGCGGGGATAAAACCCGCGGCCTCTCGTTTCACAGCTGGCGTCTAACTAACTGCGCCACGGAGGCTGTCATATGACAAGATATCGGCCTAATGTTTTCCTGTTCGAGGACTGGTGGTAAGTGGGATTCTCCCACGTATTCTAATGCAGAGCAGCGACGTAAATGGGATTCGAATAAGTCAATTTTTCTTTAATATTACTGGTACCTATGTACCTATAAGTAATTGTTTGCGTGAATAATTTGGGTATTTGTATTTTTACCAGTAATTGTTGTATTGTTAATAAAACACGGAAATTATATTTATGACACATTTTATTTTATCTCCCTATGCAGACTCTAGAAAATAGTATATTATTGTTAGTGGTAGGATATTCCTATTCGACCGGATAGGAACCACCGTACATTGGTGAGAAATCCGTAATACAGTCATCGACAGAAGCGTGTCGCGTTTTAGACTCAGCCGACATCCATATTTCGCCTTGTATGTTCCGTTCTATGATGTGATAGGGGGCGAGCCTATCGCCAGGCACAATTTCCTATTCATAATGAATAGAAAAATCTAATATCACGTGGCGACCCGGGATTCGAAATCGAGACCTCAGCGTTGTAGTCGTACCATAGTACAACTACGCCACCAAGGAAGTCAGTAAGTAATAATGTATAAATAACACTACGTAGGTATTAAAGTATTGATGCATAGGTCATAGATATTTAAAGATAGTCTTAGATAGTGACATTACTCGCACGCCGTCTGTCCCAAGGGTAAAACT
Source organism: Deilephila elpenor (assembly GCA_949752805.1). Lineage (NCBI taxonomy): Eukaryota > Metazoa > Arthropoda > Insecta > Lepidoptera > Sphingidae > Deilephila > Deilephila elpenor. The sequence goes on along the minus strand of OX457105.1, from coordinate 7,100,799 downwards.
AGTTAAGAGTGAACGTGGTCGAATGTAGAATAATTTACCACATGGTAATGGAAGTCTCAAGCGAATTTCTTTGATCAATGATCTCGAGTAATTTTTCATGTTTTCTGCATAGGATATTATTGAAGTGTCCGGAAAAACTGAAAAATCTGTTACTACTCATAAAAATATAGCGCAAATCCATAAGGTTTGAGGTAATAATAGGTGAATTATAATAAAAACAATTAATCGCTCTATATGCGGGGTTTGGATAATCATATTCAGCTTACAGCTGAAAGCTGGCTTATTTTGTTTTAATTTTTTATATTAAATCACTATAAAGATTAAAACAATTAATCTCTAAAGCTTGGTCCAAATTAATAAATAAAGGTAATATACTCAAATGCACACACATGAATTTTGGTCTCACGTTCCTTCCGTCGCCTAAGCGGCATGCCTTTAGGTTCATTTAAGCAGTTTGGTATTTACGTACATTTTAAAATTTGAATATCATACTATGTAATAGTACGGAAATATTGTATTAATTTTTTATGCAAAATATTAGGACTGTAAGGAATATTTAAAGTTCTATCTCCGAACGGGTTGATGTTCGGCAAGTATGAACGGATGCATACTCGTAAAATTATACGTCAAGACATTTAACAGATGCTTTACCGATTTTGTGTAAATCCAAGAGTAGGTAAAAAAAGAAGACTTAACATTTTTATTACCTACTATACGGAATAAGTTAATGTAAAAGAAATTAATTTGATTAATGTATTATAAAAATCCCTGTTTGATACTTAATATACTTTTATGCAACAAAATATATCTGATGTGATAAGTAGAAATTTATATCTGTTATAAAGAAAGATACGTCTAGGGGCGAATATCAGTACGTCATTGAAAATGCATTAACTCAGGACGGTCCCCGAGTCGAGAAGACTTACTACATATCTTCAAATATATATAAGTTTGTAGAAAAGCGAGAAAAAGAGCTGCTTTCACAATGTCGAAAAATCTTCGAAATTTGACAGCCTCCGTGGCGCAGTTGGTTAGACGCCGCCTGTGAAACGAGAGGCCGCGGGTTCGATCCCCGCACCGAAACAAATATTTGTGTGATCCACAGGTATTTGTTTCGGGTCTGGGTGTTTGTGAGACCGAAAAAGTCTCTCGTAGTTTCTGATACCCACGACACAAGGCTCGATCTTAGTGTGGGGTCAGGACTATGTATGTGACTGTTGGGTGTATTTATTTATTTATTTATTTATTTTCAGTAGTACACTATTGCAGCAACCTCCGATGATTAATATCGGATGTATTATGTTATGTTTAAATGATTTCAAAACTATTAAGGTTTTCGTTTAAAGTGTAGCATTATTATGAGAATGGGTATAGTCATAATATAATTTTATGAATGCATTGATAAGTTGTTTATGATTACATAATGCGGTTTTACTTGGACTGTTCATATGTACAGCATAATTTTGTGTAAACGATAAATGGTTTTCGTGTCATGTATATAGGAATTATAGGACATTAAAAACCTACAGGTAATCCACAGTCCACAGGAACACGCAGCCTCCTTCATAGACGAACGTAAGAAAAAATCTATCCAAGGCCATTGATTGATTGTGTTTCAACGGGGATTATCAAATTATTATATGTCTGCCCACGGAACTATAATATGTTAGGTTATTTACATCATCAATATTAATTAAAGTAGCTGGAATCAGAAATCCTGGAAATTCTCCAACATAAACTTGTAGGTGCTACTAAATAATATAAGGATATTTAAAATAGTTGACCATGCGAATATACACATAGATGTAGGCGTGTATGGTAGCACTTGGTATCCTACCATCTTTGTTTTTCCAAACGGGACATTGGCGAGAGCTTATGTATGCGTGAACTAACTTAAAAACATAGAATAGCTAGATATTTAATTTAATAGTATAAATGGTTTTCCTAGTGTCTCCGATGTTTTTGACAGGACCTGACCACATTATCCCAGCGTAGAATGCAATCTGCGTTATCGTCTTCAGACAGGCCACCCGTAAATTCCTGCTTCCCATTTTGTGTTCATTTGAGTGCCTACTCGTGTGTAAAGATATATGAAGTAGCACAAAGAAACTTGGGTGAAACTTTATGGTGCTTTTTAACTAATTTAATACTGTTTTCAGAAGTTTGGACTTTTATCCAAGATATTTATAATTTTTATGAAAAATATCTGTCGCGGATATGAGGTTAATATAAATAAGGCGATGATATTATAAATAAATGTCATTTAATTTAAATTTTAAGTGAATGTACAGTCTTTCCAATTAGATGATTTTGGAAGTTAAAATTTAACTCGCAATTGTTTAGTTAATTATGTCACAACTACAATGTATTCGTATGTCGTAAATGAAGCCATAAGCACAAAGCATTTCAACACAATGAAAATAAAAATAGCTACAGTAAAATATGATTTATTTTAATGTTGCGTCTTGAAATCTGTCGCCGAATGCCGTGCGGATTAACTACAGCGCTGCGGCCACAATGCCTTCGTCATAAATCTTATCTGTTCACGTAATAAAACTTGATCATTGTAGTATTTTAGTAATATACATCGTTATCAAATTTAAGCTGTCCAATCTAAGTTTGAGTGATCGAAGTGATCTCATAGTTTCGCGATACTACATATTATAACATACTTACCGTACCGAACGCCAGTAAAAAAATATTGCTCATATGCTGCATGCGCTCCATATTTATTGTATTGTCCTTTTTATTTTCTAACTTACTAAGTGTACCAGTAAAAAAACTTTTACAATCACAAAAAAATTAAATAGACTCCAGAATTGTTAATCTGTATTTATATTATACGTATGACTAAATGTTATTAAGCTGGTGTATGGAATTCTTCATATCGAAAGGACGTATTTGCAAAACTAGATGGTTTTCAATTTATTTTTTCCAAATTGGATTTCAATATGAATATGTATGTATGTTTATTTGTTGTCCTTGTGGTGAAAACATTTTTATTACTTTTAGTACTTATGTGATATTATTTAGTTATTTACCTATTGTTTATAAAATTATAACGCCAAAGAAGAAATAAAGATATGTAAGTTATTCGCGCCACATAATTAACACTTATTCTTATTAGGAATGGGCAAAGGAACTAAATTCATTCAGCCCTATCTGCATAGTTTGTTTTTGATTATTTTAGTTCATATTTAATATAAATGTAGATAGAATAAAAAGTAGATACCTATATTTTAATACAATTAAATGTTATTTTCTTAAGTGTGGTTCAATTTTCAATTATTATTAATAAAAATATATTGAAGCCCATAACGTTTTTATTTTAATTAAAATCGTGTAGATTTTCATTTTTCGGTAAAGGGTGAAAACGAAAACGATCATATAAATAAAAATAATTGAATAATTTATTAATGGTTGGTCTTAATAATAAGTTACAAAATAATTCATATTTTAGTGTCTTCTGTTTTTGACGTGTTGGTAAACCTCGTGTGCTGTGCCAGCAGCGCCAATAACACCCAGCCCCTTTTTCTGAAAACAAAAACACAAATTAATAGTCGTCTATAGTCAAAATATAAAAACAAATTACATAGGTACTGTTATTATAATACATTATTGGTATATTTATAAATTATTGTTTTTAGTTATCATATGATATTTAAACATAATATGATCTTTGTATTTCATTTTTATTACTTACAATAACTTTTCCACCTTTCTTGATGGTACTCCAACTGGGGCCCTTCGGTTCCGGAGCGGCTTGAGCAGATCCAACAAAGAAAGCTAAGGCAGCCATTATCATAACGAACAGACCAAAGAGTTTCATTTTGGTAAATTAAAGAGTATAGATCAACTTCAAAACGACCAATGTAAAGGTTGGGCTGTGAATGATTTGAATGTTGCTCGTTGTGTTTTTATATGACAAGATATCGGTTTAAAGTTTTCCTGTTCGAGGACTGGTGGTAAGTGGGATTCTCCCACGTTTTCTAATACACCGGTGCGACGTAAATGGGATTGAAGTACGTGATTTTTTTTTGATAATTATTTTCCTTTCTCTCAAGGACTCTGTTGTTTGCGTAAAATGTTTAGGTTTTTTCAATTTGTCACCGCAGCGATTGTCATTAATTGTTTTATTGTTACACTGTTAGTGTGTTTTATGACACATTTTATTTTATCTGAGTGTGCAGAATGTTTAAATAGTGTATTATTGATGGTGGTAGGATATTCTTATTCGACCGCATAGCAACCACCGAACACAATGGCGGGGAAAGCGTTATACTCATCCATGAAAGCGTGTCGCGTTTCAGATTCAGCCTGTGTATATCCGGCTTTGGGCAGTCATGCATGGTTTTGTTTCCTTCGGTTGTATTTCAGTGTGTACTTTATGTGGACTGAACTGCACCTTTTATTAGGAAGGTGCGTTGTTCAACCCTTTCGTAGTCACAAAACCTAATCAAATATTGTGCATCTCCTGCTTCTTACAAAACGTAGTTTTGCTTTTGTGTGTGTTTGAAAGCATTTAAAGACGTGTGTGTGTGCTGAGCGTGGAGATATCCGGGTCTGTAGGATCAATAGCGCACAAATGGCTTAGCGGGCCAAAATCGCAATTCACGACCGAATTGATATTCCGAATGCAGATGTGGTCAGGGTGCTGCATTGAAATAATATAATTTCATATCTTCTGTTCTCATATGAGACATACGAATTGTTTTTACTGTCAAGTCCATTTATTGTCTAGTTAGTACTAAGAAATATGGACGGCGGAATGAATTATTGAAATAGGTTATCCAATTGCTGGTTTATCTCCAAGTCGAATAGAAAAAAGCAAAATGCAAATACAAAAAAACAATTTAAAAGCAAAGGAACACGTAAGTCAGAAATATCTGATTCTGTTTTAAAAATGTATTGTAACAAAGCAGACAGCGGTGTTCATTTTGTTCACATTGTAAATGACTGTAAGCTCTTAGGTGCTACATTGTGATTAGCAAATCTAGATTCTAGAATATGTATGAGACCGGAGTGTTTCAAAAGGATGAAAATACTTGGAACAATTAGCTAATGCGTGGACTTACCAATGTAATTTGAATGAACAGTAGAATTGGCAGCGAATATATGTATGTATGTATCATATTATGAATGAAAAATACATAATTAACTTACGTGCCGCGAGCTCGTCTGCCTATACGGCAATTAAAAAAAAAAAAAAAAAACGTGCCAATTTTTGTATAGTAAAATTAGCCCGCTTTAATAATAATAATAAATACCTAACTCGCTTTCAGAACTTTCGTTAGTTTGTTAACTAATAGTGATTTGTTTGAATGCCTGTTGATCAGTTATTAGAGTAGGTTTGAAAAGGATTTAGACAGTTTTAGGTAACTGTGCCGAACAGCAAGAGATTATCTCTCTCCAATCGGTACTATATTATCCCGACCTGCCCTTACCATTAGAACTAGTATATTCGATATGAAAAAATATAGTTTCTCCCTTTTATAGCGTTACTCAGTGTGACCGGTGTTCGGTGAGTGCTTTTAATGAGGGTTTGACAGAGTGCGAATAAAAAACATCTGCTGTATAGAATAGCGTACCAGTTATAAAAGGAATTTTAGAAAATGAATTCTATGCTTAGTCACTGATTAAACACCTGTAATTAATATTTATTCATTCAATTTCTACGAAAACTAGAATTGATACAAACTTACAAGGATCTTTTGCATTGATAATGTTCGGTGATAGAAACATTTTTATATGACATGAATACAAATGCCAGGAAATATAGAATTTGGTTTTCCAATAGGCAATATGATAAATTAATGCAGTAGGGTACAAGAATACAATAATAAGCTTCCTCAGGTAAAACCAAGGTACGACAAAATAAGATACAAGCCGATATTGTCTATCGGAACAGACCGTGCTCAGTAAATCTAATAAGTATTCATCCGGGGCCGCTGTCGCCAGTCCGATTGCATAATAATTTTATTACTTCTCGCACATACAAATTACAGGACACCTATTACATTTTGTCTTCAATTCTAGAACCTTTGTGGACGGAAATAAGATTTATTATTGAATACAGAAAAGCGAGTAAAGTTCGTAATTCCCATCGACCTGTTCGCTATGATAGACTCGGTAACACTTGTGGCTAGCAATTTGCCGTGGTATGCTAATTTTGGGAATGTGTTATTGAGAATATAGTTAGTAGTCAAAAAGTAATAGATATATTTCTTAATTGTACCTATATTTAGTTATAATTAAAAATAAAGTGTAGTAACCTTTAGAAGAAATGGTTTCATGGATCATAATAATATAATATTTATGATTTAAAAATAGATTGTCAAAGAAAAGATAAAAAAAAAACAAGAGAAATAAATAGATTGTTTTACTGAGGGAGTTTTTGAAGTCGTTTATTATTCACAGCTATAATACATACGGAAGCGATGGTTTCTCACTTTACGATTTAAAACGTACTGCAAAAGTGTCTGAATTAATAATGCTTCGATTTGTTTTAACTCCAGGAAATTACCAGCAAAAGAGAAAGTGATGTAAAACCCGTCGCGTCGTTAAATTTCGTAACTTGACTTTTGGGCTTAATCAATGTGTATAATCACTGTTGTCGTACATCTATATGCAATTGAAGACACGTTAGCGGTCTTTTTAGTTTTTGTTTTTTACAATAGTTACCGCAAATGAGCAAACCGTTCACCACATGGTAAGTGATCACTGCCGCATATTAACATCTGTTTTGATTTTCATGCGTCAGGGTGTCAATAAAGCAAGTTCACTCTTAATTTGTATTTAATTATTTTGTGTAAATAACGATTTTGTTATTATTATATTATAATCCACAACGCTGAGATTAAAGCTGTGTTGCCGGCCTATAAAAAAATGTAGGGGAACGGGAGGGAAAAAATATGCGAAGAGGTATTGGAAATTCGGTAACCTCACTCACTGAACGAAAACTTTACGTTCATCTCCTGTGAGACAGTTAACAGTCGTACCACCTCGGACGAACCTGCCCATTCATCCTGATTCATGACTGACTACAGCGTTGCTCTGCCACTTTTTAAAGGTCTTTGAGGATTAGTAATATAAGAAGAGCAGAAACGAAGGCTTTATAAAGCAAGCGCTCAACAATCGCAATCCAACAATTTTTTAGTTCTCGTAACACAAAATCATTGCAATGTATCTCCATCGATTGACATACCTAATTACTCAGAACCGGCTGAAAGAAAATATAATATTACCAAACTGAGCTATTTCAGCTCATAACACAGATGGCGAAACTGTCTACTGTTATTACTCTCTTGTAGTGTGATATTCCAATTTCCAACGTTTTACAAATTTCATGCCCGTTTTTTTACCGTTTTTTGTTTTGTTGGATCTATATATGCAGTGCTCAACCCCAAATGCGATTCATTTTATTGGTTTACTAAAACAGGCCTTCCGTTATGGAAATCAGTAGCTATCTGAGTACATTTGAATATACTACAACCAGTTATAGAGTCACCGCTTATTAATCCAAATCAATACTTGATGTGAATTAACAACTTTTAACACCAAAAGTTTCTATAAGCATTAAGCAGTAGTACTTACCGACTCGGTCAAACCAACCTCTTTGTACGACCTAAAGTAAATCTCAATTACTTAAAAATAAGTAATCAGTTTCAGATATTTCTTAAGTGTTAAAGGGATTTTATGTTCTATATAAGTTTATTTTTACATACATCATTCCGAATAATATATCAATGTCAATCGGGGTTAAAATCCGCTACGAAAATATTGTTTTGAATTATTTATTTTTCTTGTAGGATGTCAATGACTTGCTATTCGAAACATGTGAGCCAATTTTATTGAATCTAAGGTTTTTATTTGTAGGCTTGGTATAGGTTACGAACCGAAAATAAGTACAAGTTAAGAAGGTTTTTTTTTGTTTTAATAAAATAATTAATTATGGTGAACAGCTCGACTTCTTACAACATTTCAGCACAAATTATAATGAAAGCTCAGCGGATTGCTAATAGTATTATACCAGAGCTTCCCTATTTCATTTATACTCTTTGCCCGTAAAATAAACTTCTACGTTATAAATAAAACGGTTTAATAAATCGTGTAGCCACGTATGGTGGTCTCCATCGCAGCAATAACTTATCTATCCAGGTACAATATTTCTTGGAAAGCCACATACAGGAGTCAATGTGCAAAGTTTAATGTAGATGAATGTATAAAGAATTTTATAAAACAGGTAGCGTCTTTGCACGTCCGAGTATTGCACGGATGAGTAAAAGACACACCGATTCTTTATCATTAGCTTTATGCGTTTATTACTTTCTTTCACAAAATAAAGATAAATTATCACAGTAGGTGTAGAAGACACAATGGTTTAATGTAGTTTTAGTGCAGATAATGCGGGTATTTACACTTATTCCACAGTTATGTGAGACCGATACAAAATATTTTTTATTTATGGCTTTAACCCAATTATCATGTCGAATTTGTTATGACTGGCGCACATAAGAATCGTAACTATCTCATTGCAATTCATTTCATTAGGCCGACATAATTCCGACCATATCATTCTATGAATAAGACATCATTCATGAAATAACGGGTCGAATGGGAACCTCATATTGATATGAAACCTTATGAATAGATCAAGCAACGGTCAAGGGTCATTGAGCTGGAATCTCAAGAATAGGGGGTAGATGAGCTTTCCAAAAGATCTTCATCGTGATTTGCAAAATAGCACATAATGTTGCCGACTTTATAAGATATTCGTGCAGTGATCTTCGGGTTATTTCTCTCGATGAATAGGCAATGTTAAGGATCTCCTTATAAAATATATTTTAAAAGGTAAAATATATAACCATAAATAATACAAATATAATGGATGGTAGAGTCAAGACCATATATTATATTATTGCACGATCGTTGCAAGTCAATCTTAACATTAAACAATATTGAATTAGGTGTCACATCATATAAAAAATACTTATTTTCATACGTCAGGTAAAGGTACAAACTGTATAGGGGCATGTGGTTATAATGAATCTCATATTTCTATCACCCGTATAATAATAACCGGTATCTATTGAACCATTTTACTTTGAGATGCTTCTTAGAGGAATTAAAGATTATCTTATACTGATTTTAAAGAAAAAGAATATTTCCATAAAGTATATAAAAGAAAATGACTCATTTTCATCACTCACTCGCTTTGAAAATGGTTACAATGCTACGTGTTTCCCAAGTCATAGTTTCCATTTGACTAATAAACCACTTGGAGATAATGATTTATGCATGTTGTGAAGTTAAGTTAAACAAGTGGTTTTTGACGTTATAAGAAAATAATTTATAAATTTATCTTAAAAGTAAAATGTTATTAGTAATATTTTCATCTAATATTATGGATTTAAATGCCCAAATTATAATTTTTTTATTCCTAAATGTCGCTAAGAGCTGCCAGGATCAGTCATTTCAAAGGTAATAAGATGATATTCTAAGGTTAAAAAGATTTTCTCACATACCTACTAAACCGAATTTCAATGGGTAACAATCGAAAATTCAATGAAGAAGTTAAAAAAATTCTGCGAATAAATACGTCCTTTTATATTTTGTTGTTTTTATGTCATAAATTATGTGGCGAATGTTCTGCATTCGGAAATGGTATAGCCGTTTATACAGTTTAGACAACTATAACTTTCATACAAACAAAAAATATAAGGTTGGGGATGTGTCGAGAATAATTTGGTTTATGAAATTGTAACTATTATGTATTATGTATGTGTATAGATTATTGAGGTAGATAGGTATTGAACGTGAGAGCAGTGCCTAATTGTTTTAGATATTCCGGTTCAATGGAGGAACAAAACCGAAATGAAATGAAAGTCGGTTACTAGTCACGTAGACAATTAAATAGCTCTTATGACTTAGTACTTAAATCTACTAATACTAATCTCTATTTACAAAACATTTGTTGTAATGTTATTATCATTTTGGAATTATATTTTTTCAATTACCGTTAAGGTTAGGTTCCTTAAAACAAAAACTATTGGCGAAATACTAATAGATTTTCTATCAACCAATGGTTATAGGTATATACTACGTAATACTCATACGCACAAACCGGTACTTTAGATACAGTGTTACGCTTTATTTGAAGCTACAATTTAAGTAGATATCATCTTTAAAAAGTTAAAAGCTACAATGATGTCGTTAATATTAAATTCCATTGTGTTGGCACGCATTTTGGATTATACATATTATAATATTTAAATACTTAAATACCATTTATTATTTGATTTATTCCTTTAATTAAATTTTCCCGAAGTAACATAACAAAGGTGGGGATTGTAAAATAATTTTGGGGTGTTATACACCGTTCACAAATGCGTCTGTTGTTACGGGCTTGATCCATCAGATTGTCGACATTAATGAAACTAAAACCTTGGTTCGGAGAACACAAACTAAGGAGAAGTTAGTTGATCTAAGTAAACTCACATATTCTGAAAGGGTATATATTTAATTAACTGTGCTAAAACTAAAAGGTAAGTGTTACACTAGTTAGTGTGCATGTTTGAGTAATTCCATGGAAGAGTAACGTAAATGGAACGAAAGAGAGAGCATGAAGTGTAAGTACTCGTAGCGTTAAGTTTCGTGAGTGGGTTCGTCTAAACCTGAATAAAATTGTAAGTAGCAGATGGTATTACTATCCGCCCACATATCAACCACTGTACAAGGTAATAAATGCGCCATAGTGATCTATACATTGCATTGAAGAAGGTGTATTATAATATTGTTATTTTCTTATATAAAAAACCCAAAACTCTTTTTTCGCATTGCATTTGCGGTTATTAAGTACAGTTGGAGTTTACAGCTGTGATTAATTAGAGTCAGGTCAACCGCTTACTTGTTTGTCAGGTATACAATAGAAATGTCTTATTTCCGGTTTAATTACTAACAGGAATATTCCCTTCTATCTTCTCAACAGTAGGGTGATCGTGACGGTTGGCACGAACAGCATTTTTGTGGTCACTTCATTGACGTAAACAACTTAATTTAGGGTTGGCATATTTTCACGCAGTCCAGTCTATTCCCCGGTCAGTTTCGCGAAGTCATTCACTCAATTTGTCAAACGCCCGTTGAAGTTTCAATGGCCGCGCCCGGGTACTCAAATTGCTCTGCTGTTAGTTAATTTAAAACGTACAAACTTTGCTTTTGGACACCAGGGACTCTACACATTACAGTTTCAAATATGTATTATTTTTTTCGTTTTATATATTAGGATATCTAACAATGAACACACAAGCAAACCTACTGTATAGTAGTGGTCCATTTACCACTAAGTGCAATATCGATATCGAATATAGGATCACTGCATCGTGTGATTTTTATTTAAGGTTATACTAGAAGATGAATAATATAATCTATCAGTGATTTTAGATGTTTTAACTATTGTTTTTCCTGCTTGTAAACTTATTAGCTAAAATCAATCTATTACGAAATCGTTAATTGGTTATATTTAGTCAAGAGGTTAAAATTAGTTAACGTCTTAGTTTGCGTTTCGTCTGGTAATATAAATTATTCAAACTTGTTAGAGCAAGTCAATAAGCCTCCGAAGTTGACTAACTTACATATTACAATACTTATCAAAATAAACCAACCCATTTTAATAATTTGAATATATTTTTAGATTTGAATGACTGTTTTCATTTTTATTATCATCTTATGACAATTCGTAACAGGAATTTCCTTCTGTTTTGTATTATTATAAAAGCATATTATTATTTACTTGCGATTTCCGACAACTTTGTAAATTAATGTTAATGAAGCGATTGCATGGAAAAATACGTCTAACAAAAACTTTCATTAAGGATAAAGTAATAAATTATTAGATATGGTTGAGGAAAATCCTTGTAACACGTATTACTATTTTCTACGTGCACCATGTTAGTGATAGCAAAGTAACATTGAATCCATTTTAGCTGAACACAAAAGTAAGACGTGGCTTAAAGAATTTATACCTTTATGCTTAAAATAGAAAAAGAATAAAATTACACTTGAATAGCGAAGCGAGGCACGTGTACGAGTGAAATACAATGCAGAAATGAAACTTTATTATTTTCCCCTACTTATCAAACCGCTACTGAAGCTGGTTAAGGGCTTCTTGGATCAGGATTTTCTTAGTACTTGCTTTCGAAAGGTTTGTTCTTTAGTGTTTTTTTTACCACAATTTGTTAACTGCTTTACAAATGTAGGTACAATGTAAGACCGAATATAGTACCTATCAATCTACACAGTTATGCAAGCGTGGTCGAAATCGCATTGGGAGAATCCGAAACGCGACATACCAGCGAGTTGCATTATGTGAGAATTTCCACCATCACGTACGGTGTTCGCAATCCGATCGAATCTAATTCCCTACGTTTACATAAATGAGTGTTTTGCTGCTTTATAGAGGCGTTTATTGTTACTTCAATGAAAAAAGCTCTTGTTGAATAATGGCAAATTGTGTTAGTGAAGTGTTGATACTGCGGGCATTATTATATTTTAAAAAAAAATCTCGGTGTTTCAAAACAGATTGGATGGTCCAGATTGTTGAAACAGTGCCACATAGGTATGTCCACTGCTAAAACTATCCATCATGTGTAAGCCTGTACGTACTCGTAAAGTTAACAATGGAACTGTAGTATGCATCACAGTTTATTGGAAATGCAACCATAAGCCATTGTTACATCCCTGAAAGGTTCTGCAGGGGTGTTTCTATTGCCACCCACAGTTTGTCAAGATTATTTCCATCCCAAGCTGTGATAAGGGAGAGCCTATCGAAATACCGCATGCTATTTGTAATTCTGAGGATCTCATAAGAATTTTTTCAAACCGAAAGAACTGAAAAGCGGACTCCTCTACCTGGGAATCAAATCTAGAATTTTATGTTTCTTAACCTACACACGCTGTGTTTAGAACCAACGAGGCGACAAATCTAATTGGACTCTCTCTCTAATTGGACGCGTGTGCGCATTGGCTAAATACCAGTGTAAACCGAATTATGTTCTTAAATTAAAGTTAACGCAAAATTGGCAAAAATTAAATTCATGTTATATCCGCAAATGATTAATGATGCTCATCGAAGGCAAATAGTCTCGAGAACGCTCGTCATCATGGCAAATCTGAATAGCAAAATATTGCCGCGAACATTTATCTTTCAATAAATCAAAGACATGACCATAATTAACGATTAAGAGGAAAACAGCGCGACGTTGAATTCTGTTGAGAACGTTTAATTAATTAAATTTTGATAACACTCACCCCGTCATCGTTTTGAGAGAAATTTAAACAACGGGCGACGAAAACGACTAGACAAGACGAGTGTTGTTCATAGATATGAACAAAACGGGGAATCTCCGTTATAAACGTTATAATTCGATTAAAGATAAAATCTTTAACGACTTTCTAGAACGACTCAAATAATTTATTCTCGTTCATCAATTCATTGAACTGTTTATTCTCGTCTTAAACGCTAAATTGTAATTTATTTTTACATTCATTGGTATTCGTCATTCGTGCTCTCATTTAACGGAGCTGTGAAAGCAATCTGAAGGGTGCAAACATTTTGTGCGTGCAGGGTTGAACGTTTTCATTCTTATTTTATTTGATGACACGTTTGCGGAGCTCCGGATATAGCTTTCAATTTTAACATTAAATTAGCATCTACTTTATTACTATAACAGCGTAATAAGTTAATAACTCATTTGTCATACGCAATAAATAAAACGCTTAAATTGCTTAAAGTTACAATACGATTGTATGGAAGAAATCGCCGACAGCGATAAGACCGCCGTTTGTGTCTTTTTATGCCTCAAAATTTCTGTGAAGTACAATAAAGTATTTATAAATAAATAAATAAAAATATTCACAAATGCCCTCACTAAGCTTAGCTGATTTAGTGTAATGTTATATAGCAGTAGTTCTTTACTATAGTATAATTATTAGTACTGTGTGTGTACCAATGAGAATCTGTTTCCAGATGATTAATAAAATTTTCATTGAGCGTTTGGTGTCATAAAATGATAATATGCAAAATGGCGCACAAAAACTTTAAAGCATTGCTGGTGTATTTATCTAAATTATAATCATATGTACGTAAGTTGGAGTACGTACTCAAAACAGTAAACAGCGTTTAAAGTTTTCCTGGAGAAGGTTTAATCTTGGTTCTATAGTTTATCTTATGACTTTAACTGTTTTGGTTTCCGCAGTTAAGGAAATAAGAAATGTAAAATATTACATTTGAGATTAAGTTTAGATAACATAATGCTTTTCCATACACTTACGAAATTTTGCTCTTATAAAGGTTTTTATAAACAATCTTGTTGTTTTCTATTTAATGATCTTAATTATAAATCTTGTTTTTTATGTATTTTTTCTAACTATAAACTTGTAATTTTGGTTTGAAGAACACAAAATTACTTTAAATTATAAGGTAGTGTTCTACATTTTGTTTTATAATAGGTAATAATACTCGTATATAACGTACGCGCGACTTTGATGTTTAAAAGTTTAAAGGCGAATTGCCGTACAATGTTGGAATCAAAAACATGTCGTTATTAATTATCTAAATATATCACGTTTACTGGTAATTTATTCAAAACTGTTATGTTAGTGTTGGATATCACATCAGTATTGAAACGTCTACATTTTCATACAAACACATTTGTCTAGCTGAGGGAGATTTTTCTCAACGTCTAAAACATCTAAAACGGCAGCACTAATTAATGAAAATTATAAAATATTTTTTAAATAAAAAAAAAACCTTTGATTAATGATTCAAACATTCTTTCTGAAGATTGAATCATTATGGAACTGCGAGTCGAGTCGGCGCCTCACCCAGTGACATGGCTTTTTTATTACCCCTCTACGATCAAATTGAAGAAAGGAAGGTTAATAGTGTTCACAATTACTCTTTATATTTTTTGACATGACAAGCTTTATGATGTAATAAAGGTCATCCCAGGATGGCTTAAGGACGTTTGTGGATTTTTATTGCCTTTTATATTGGTCTAATAATTTAGCCAATTACTTTTTACTATTTCCTGCATGTATTAATGCAATGTATTTCCGAGATAATTTTTAAATAAGCAGACTACACAGTAAAAATAAACTTACATAAATGTCTTTGAGAGTTGTTTTTCAGATTATAGTGTTTTACAATCTCAAATTAACGGTTCTCAAAGCCATATTTTTAGATGATGTCTTAAAGGCAATTTTAAAATTTTATAATTAGCAAATTAACATAATTGTCATGCTACATGAATAATCTAATTAACTCCACGCCAGCACGATCAAAGATTATAGAAAAATTGCTAATTATTCTAGCTGCGGGAAATTTTCAGTTTGGCTATAGAAAATATAAAAGTGGCAGATGATAATATTAACTGAAATTTGTAGCCGTTGGCCGTATTCCTTTTTATTGGATTTTATTTATTTGCCTCGGTGGCGTAGTTGTACTACGGTACGACTACAAAGCTAAGGTCTCGGGTTCGAATCTCGGGTCGGGCAAAGTGATATTGGATTTTCTATTCATTATCAACCCGGAGTCAGGAATTTCTGCCCAATATGGCGATACGCTTGCCCCTTATCACATCATGGGACGGAACATACAAGGCGAAATGTGGATGTCCTGGTGGCGCCTCTGCCTACCCCTTCGGGGATAAAGGCGTGAGTTTATGTTTGTATGTAAAATATTTACAAATAATGATTAATTTTTCGGAGCTACGATTTTTGAAGATTTTTTTGAAGATTATATTTTTTTATTATTTTGATTTGTGCCTAATGTGAGAATAGCTGCTTTTTAAACGACGGCATAGACGATCATATAGCATTGTTCTACGAAGTTTATGCTAATCTATTTTATAAGTTGTATTAAATTCTAAGCGCATATATGTTTAAATATATTTTGTACTTGACGATGAAGAAAATTTCAAACTCTTGGAACCATGTAAATCAGTTCTTCGTGTAAAAACGTATATTAGAAGTTGTGAAGTTAAGTCTGGTAATTTGTTTTGGGGGCGTCTAACGATATCAAAGGGCAGCTGTTGCCAAGCGCCTGAAATGCGCCAAGTTGAGCCATGAAATAAACAACATCATGCAACTTCACGTTAATCTGCAGTAAAAGTGAAATGCGACTTGAAGTTTAAAAATGTTAAATATTTGCCAGCTTATTTCAATTTCTTTATATTGTTCCACAGAAGGCGCCACTTTAATACCTATTTATTTGATTTCGACAATTAATAAGAAATAAAATATCTTCAAAGATTTTTTATTTTCTTACCGTTCCAAGTTACATTTCTGTTTAAAATATTGACTTTGTTTTAAAAGTGAGAACATCAAATATAGGTTGCGATATTAAAATAAATGATTAGAAAGTAAGTGATCTTTTTCTGTTTCGCAGAATTAAGAACAACTTCAGAATGTATACAACATAGTTATAAACAAAGCATTTAATTGTATTTCAAAAGCTTTTTAAATTAAATTGAACGCGGTTGATTACGATAAATCAATTTTTTTTGGTAAACCCGACCGTGTTCAATTTATTCATTTTTATAGGAAATATATTATAATTTATTGGTAAATACCGACATCCCGCTTGAGTAATTTCTTGTTAATCTCCATAATTCCTACTTCGAATTACATTCAAAATGTTTTGAGGGAGAGAGTCTACAGCCATTTCTTGGAAAGGTAGAATTAAATTTCCCTCATTATCACCCTATTTTGAAATTCCTTTTCCTCGCATTCATTTCATTAAATTTAATTACAATAAAAGCTTTTATTTATACAGGGTATATTAAGACTGCGACCGAAAACGAAGCCGGGTGGTAGTTGTAGTGGTTACAGACACAATGCAAATAAAAATTTCGCAAAATAAGCGACTGATTTTTCGTTGCAATTTTTTGAAAATCTTTGTTTTTGGGTAGTAAATACCTAGTTATTGCGAAAATAGTAATTTAAACCCTATCGTACCATTGCGTCTTAAAAAATAAAAGGTGTACATCATTATTTTAAGAAAACTATGTATTTATCACCCAAATACGACGATAAGTAAAAAATTACCAAAAAAAAAGTTGACGATTTTTTTTGCGAAATTTTTCATTGTATTGTGTCTGAAGTCACTAATACTACCACCTGGCTACGTTTTCGGTCGCGGTCTTGATATACCCTGTATATGATATAATACTCTCCAAATTTTAGCCTGTAAAATGCATTTTTGTAATCATTAAAAACTTTAACATACTTAACACAAATTACATCATAATAGTAATAAAACCCAGAATTTCATAAAATAATATTCGTTCCGTCGGAAATGAAAACATAACCTTGATTGTTTTATTTCGCCTCGCAAACGGGTGTTTAATAATAAAATGAGACTGGAAACTGGGGGCCGTATTTTTTTATCTTTCAACGTGGCTCCTAACATATTCTGCTGTAGATTACATTTTTTACGAGTAGTGGCTGCGACCACGCATTGTGGGAAAAACTACGCTCATGTTTTCCTAAAATATTTATTAGCACAACGAATTTCCAATATTTGGCTTCTTTAGCACATTTTCAGTAATTCCTAAGAAACTATGCCAATCAATCTACTATTTTAAGAATGGTATGATTGGTTATGGTAGATGTTAATTTTTGTGTTATTGGTTTTAGTGCTATTTTTTTTGTTTTTGTTTACATTTACATACCCGGATGTCACACAATTTTCCGGCCTGCTCGTACCGCGTATACTCGGTTAAATCCGGAACGCTAATGTGTAAGTTAGTCGCTTTACAAAATATATCCTAAAAAAAATCCTAGGAATTCCTAGAAAAAATTAAATAAAACGCCTATAGCTACGTGTAGAATAAAAGAGAAAATATTTGAATATACGAAATGTGTAATGTGAGTAATGTGTTGAAGCTTTGTAATTAGCAATCAGTGAGTAAGCGGGTTAAACTTGGGTAGCTGTTTAAGTTGTTGTAAATGACTGTTTACTTTCAAATCTACGTACATTCTAATTTCCACAGTGAGATTACTTCAGATGTAGGGAAAGGATGTCAATAAAATTATTAATAATGTTTTGGATACGTTCTTGTTGAGGGGTTACTCATATATCGGCAGTGTAAATAGGCTGTGAAGTATACAGATCCAGGTTTGATTCCCATTCCCTTACATCTATTCGGCAATAACGTCTGGGACCATAGGAACAAATGTCCCCTGTCCCTGAATATTTCAGGGCAAAGTCTTAGCTTATACGTCTGCTTATGTCTATTTCCAATTCTATTTATTATGGTTACCTCTCAGACCGCTATGCTAATAACTACAAACTTTATGGAAACAATGGGTTAAGTTGTGTGCCACATTTACAGCGAGAAAATTCTATGAATATTTTGTCTTTTAAGGCAAGAAAAATGTACGAAAGTAAGTAACAATTTCCCAAACATTTTTATTCAGGCCCATAGTTTGAATACGAGAAGTTTCCGTAAAAAAGTGCTTTCTTTTATCTTCAGAATTGCTAAGGCAAAAGATTTGATACACTTTTTTATGCTATTCTTTCTCATTTTAGACAAAAAAAAATTTTTTTTTGTTAATTGGATAGAAAAATCGTACTAGTTATTTACTTGTACCTACCACAAATGATTTAAATACACTGCTGTTTTGTCTATTCTGCTGGGGCATGTTTTCTTCTGAGTTGCAAAATCTAGACTAACGGTGACATGCAATCCGAAACAAATGGGGCTTCGTATGTACTCGTATCTATATATTTGGTTCTTTCTGTCCTGCTCTTTCTAAAATATTAATTTAAACTGATTACAATATGTACATAATTAGTGAAAGATAAACTTTATGTAAATTATAAGATTACAGTTTAGTTTTAAGTACAAAGTGGTTTCGTCTGTTTTTTTTTGTCTTTTATACACAGTATTGCTATTAAGTTTCACATAAACCACCGACTAGTTTTCAGTAGGTTTGTTTATTTAAGTCTAACTCTAGAATTCGCTTAGAATTTATTTATTTTCTCTAAACAGTGACTAAGTGACTACGGTGTACCTGACTATAAATTCTTATTCCAGGTCGAGGAATCACTGACGAGAAATGGTTGTTTCTAACGGATCAAAACAATTATCATGGCCGGCCGGAAACTTAATATACCTGAATCTGCAATGTAACCAATATGCGTGGACTACTGAAACGGTCTTATACCATTTTGTGTAGGTATAAATTGTTATCCGGGCGGCTGCAAAGGTTCTGCCTCGTATACTTGTAAATGTAATAAAATGTAACACGAAAACTTTGTAACGTTGAAGAAGAAGCTGCGCAAAAAATTCCCTAAGCACCATCGTCTTGTTTCTAATTTTTTAAAATATTTCTTTAACCTTCACCTACTTCCTTTACATCTTGGGTCCAAATGTTTCATTCCATGCTTTTGAGTGTGTCCATCACGTTGTGGTACGAGAAGAAATCTGTGGAAATTGTTTCTCTATGCCAGCGAGGAAACACGCATACCGCGGTAGTGTCTGACGGGCCGCTTAATAATGCAGTCTATTCAGCCCTGGATATTAGCTAAATTAGCATAAATACAAGCGGAGATGCGATAGCACTTGAATAAAATTTCAATATATCTTTCATCGAGTAAATATATTATTAACTTGTCGAATTGTGTAAATTATGATTTTTCATACTGATTTTTATTTAAATACAACTGCACTCGTTTTTATAACGCAATATAACCCTCGCAAATGACAATAAAGCACTGTATAACTACCGGCACGGATCTTGAGCGCTGGCCGTTACTTGCGCAGATGTCGATTTTTGGGTCTCTTTAGAGGTAGATGAAGAAGGCGGGCGGGGGCATTATCGCATCGGCCAGTGATTAGTTCACTACGCAACGCCATATTGTTGTTATGCCTAATTCATTCATTGCGTTTGTTCAATTCATTCATTTATTTTGTCCTTAAGTTCACGATGCGCAAAGCTATCCTCACTCTGTCGCCGAGCGCTCAAGATCCGTGCCGGCGGTTATACATGTTGGAAGTTGAACTGACAGAGCAAGTTATGAAAATAAATAAAGGCGACTCGGTCAACTTTGAAACCGTAATGGCGGTTTCTGTTTTGTTTTGACAGATCAGATAAACAAACATGGCATGCGAAGCTAAAGGGAATGGCCAGAAAGAGGAATAAATGTTAATGTGCTTTGTTCGGTGAGTGGTATTGCCTGAGGCTCGATATCTCTCTCCTCTGGTCTCTCTTTCTTCCTTTTCTCCCACATTTACACGGGCTAGCAATGCACCTGCGATTTAAGTGGTGTATTTATTTATTTATTGGTTTAAGGCAAGCCCTTTTTAGAAAAGATTGTGCCTTAATGTTTGGTTGCATTAGCCGCAAATTCAGTTTGTCTCTGTCAAGCCTTCGTGACAAATTTTATTTAATAACCCCAAATGAATAGCCACTTTACATAATGATGCAAATATAACTACATTTAATTACAACTTTATTGCTACTAATCAATACAAACATTTTAATTTAAATGAGAAAATAATGTAATAATTATTTTTTAATATAAATTATAATCTGTCTTTTAAACATATGTAGTGGCTTACTGTTAAATATAATTTAATATTTTTAGGGTAAGAAATGCTGACGCGTTCCTCTGCATATGGTTTCAATAAGCTTTCTCATGTCTACACCACCCGGCACGCTCCAAGACTACGGATAAAGATTATAAAATTTATTATAAATAATAAAGGTATTATATTGGCTGTCATAAATCTCACGGAACAAAACTCATTTAATATCCTGGAAATGCGGACTGTAACATAGCGTAAAAGTTTTGTGAAAACTAATTACAAAGTCGACCTGACTTTATACAACTCCGGAGACCAAAGCCTACGAAACGTGGTTCGAGGGAACTTATTGGGTATGTAGACATACGAAGCACCTAAAACTCCACGACTTATTGAAAATGCATGAGAAAAACTTAAGGAGTTTTATTTCACTTTGATCTCCTCGCAACCTTCAATAATGAATGTATATATATGTCGCAGAATCATACAGATTGCGATTTATATGGCCATCGTTGCTGTCCGACATGATGATTCTTATTAATCAGTCAGTGCGCACGTTTGGCGCTGTTCCGGGCAAGATTACAATAGAAACAATTAAATATTATTAAACCGATCACAGACTCTACTGACAGACCATTCAGCGTTACCATAGGCAACCGATAACTTACAAGACTTCAATCATGTCGGACTGTGTTGCAATTCCAATAAAATAAGTAACATCAATGCGTATGACATTCATCCTGCGTGGATCAAACTTGTGTAATCTCTAACATATATAATATTGCTCGTTCAGTTAAAGAATTCGTTATTAGATTACCTACTTAACCAAATATAATGTTTGGTAACTATCAATTTGCATTCTTTGCTTAACAATACCAATATCTTCCTTTCCTCATGCCTGTGTTACGTGCTCTCTCATTTTTATTCAGTTTCCTGAAAAAGGCTTTGACACATCGCACAAAATATTCACGTTGTATCTGAAATTAAAATCTGCCTGTTTGTCACACTAAAATATAGGCACCTGCCCGGAATATTTTAGATAGGAGGCTTTTACTCTTCACTGCCACGAATGGGCGGGACGAATAGACTAGACGCACGCATCAACGAATCTATTGTTGCTCTGTTTGCGTATTATTTAAATTTTAATCGGATAATAAACGTAAGAGCGCATTCATATTTTTAAAATTCACTTTATTTAGAAATGAAGTTACACCTCGCCTCCCAGAACTTCATTCGACTAGCTTATTATTCTCACCAAAGATCTTCAATCTTGTTAAGGAAGTTGGAAAAATGTTCCCGTCGGAACTTAAGTAAATTAATAAGTTACGATTCTGAGTATTTATTCATGTAAATATTAATAGGCTTTTAGGATTTAATGAGTATTGCCAAAACGTCTGAAAGCAATTTGATTTGAAATATCTACAAATTAAATGACGTGGACTTAAAATGTCACTAATTTGATTTTAACGTTTTAGAACCAATATTATATTAAGTAATTAATAATAATCACACTGAACTTATGAAACGTTTGATTTATAAAATAAATGAGTTTGTGAGGCAAAAGAAATGAAAGAAACTAGAAAGAAAGAAAAACTGTTTATTTTTCACAAGCGAACAAAACGACGTACATAATATACAGATGTAAAAAAAAGCATACAAAAAATTTAAAAAAAAGAAGGATGAATTTTGCACGTCGTGGCTGTGACTAGTAGGTGATCACTCAGTTAAATGTTGCGCTGCGGTACGGACGACAAAGCAATTTTCAAATGGTGTTTCAATCAATTGATTTTTCAAAATTATTTTATAGCATGTTTTACTTTTTCATGGCAAAGAACCAGAACTTGATAATATTATGTACAATGTCGTCCCGAAATATGCGACTGTTCGGTGTATTTATTTATTATAACGCCGGCCTGCCTAATTACATCTTCACATTTACTAGAACGGCTAGTATTATAGGATATGGAACATAAGGGCCGCAAAACTGTTCCACAGCTTATAGCTGTAGAAAAAATACGAATCAGCGAACTTCTTGGTTCGGGCGGAGATGCCACTGGAAAATAGATTTTGTTATCATTACATTGAAGTCACAGTCTATGTAAGCAATCACTCGTAAATACATAAATAAATATTAGAACTGTCACATCAAGGGATCTACTCAATTTCAAATTATTTAGTACCAACAATGTACCAACACAAAAAATCCATCTAATAGGAACCAAGATCAAACATTAAAGTTTCAGTAGCACTAATGGAAGAACCCTCTTTACTAGTTAAGTATTTAAATAGCAAAAGAAAGCGTTGCATCCTAAACTAGCAAATTAGTCCTTTAATTTACAAGTTGCAATAAAATAAATATCGACAGTAATCAATCTAACATCTCATTTCCAGTACCTAATCATATGAATAGTTGCCCTTAATGATGCGTAAATAATTAGGAGTTTCCAACTTTGGGTATCCCTAACAATTACGTTACGGACGTAACGTAAGTAATACCTATTGTTAGGTGTGACATGAACTTACAAAATCCATTAGCATAACCAATACAATCTTAGACGTGTTGAAACTACACGCGTAAGCTGAGTTGAGGAGTTGCCAATTTTCAGATTGTTGATGAAAACTTTCCTTATGCGTTTATAGAGACAGCAAAATATTATTTTATTGAGTGTTAGTACTTCGTAAGAAAGGAAATTATATTAATATTATTATTGCGAGACTGTTTTTGTTGGTTTGTCTTTTTTTACGGAACTACACAGGAACAAGGAATCGCATTAATACAATTGTTTTGAAGTACTTCAAGTGTCGGAGAAGGACAACGGCATAAAAACAATACTCAAGCGTAAATATCTAAGGCCGATAAAAGCAGTAACAATAGGTTTTTGGTTAATCATAGTTTCTAAATACTATTATAAGTTTGATTTCATGTTGAATATAAACCTTCTAACGCAGGACACACATTTGTAGATCGTGAGTTCTTTATGTCGCAGAAAGAAAATTGTGATAGGAGGTATTTTTTTATCTCGTACGGCAAAGTGAGTGTAACGTATCTAATGGTAAATGAGATGACGAAAGAATTCCGTTTAGTCACAGAGTATTATCTTCTATAAATCTATCTTGACAATAATGCCGGCCTACCTACTTAATTGTTACTAGTCGCTATTGCCGTACTTAGTTCATACAAAGATGAAGCAACATTAAATTGTATTTGTTTGAATTAAAATTTCCTTAAGCTCCTTTGTCCCTTAATCTAAGTATTCCGAGAAAATGGTTTGTTTACATTTTCGTATAACGTTAAGTAAACTCGGATATCATGTTCGGCTAACGTGGTAATTTCACGCTCTGATGAAAACTCGGCTGAAAGCCCTCGTAATTTATTTTAATAGTATCTACATTGGCTTTTTCTTTCAAAGTCCATACTACGAGTTTCATGTTCAGAATTTTTTAATAAATGTATGAGAATACACATACTGACAGATTGTTTTCTGTACCAAAATAAACAGTGTCAAAGAAGTTTTGATGGAACGCGTCGCCGAGAAACTTGTTGGCGGCGTCTATTGTCCCTTGAATTATAAAGCTAATATTTACAGAAATATAACTGTGAAAACAGCTGTATGAAGAGTGGTTTACGCAACGAAATGTTATTCATTGCTGTGAGACGGGCATCATGTCACTACGAGATATTTTCACATAAGATGTAGTGTTTTAAATTTATGAAAAGCACACGCCTTTGAATATTTAGAATAGTTTCGACGGTAGTTGAGTACACTCCATACAGAATAGAATCAGAAGTTAAATTAACGAAGTATTTGACAGAAAAACTACACGAGCTTACTTTGATAGAAACTAACATTAAAGAGCTCTGTACCCTGACGTAACAAGGTGAAAAGTGTAGATAATTAAGTAATTTTCCCAGTAAGGAATTTATTAATATCAAGTTTGTGTGCTATTTATTACCCAAAGGTACAGCACCTATTTTTGAAAACCATATGTAAAAATAAGAGAATTTAAAACATCGAACATCTCTCTAGTTTATTATAGTGGGATAATACTGATGATGACTGCAGTTTGCTCCTCCAGACTTTTCAACCGTACTCAGCCCACTTAATATTCTGACAGAGTTTCTGAATGCGAATATTTCATGCAACTCCAACATTCAGATATTCATATTCGCTGAATGTTTCGGTCGAGTAGCTGCCGGCACTCCATATTGAATTTAACATGAATCTTATTGATTCAAAAGCGCATAAGTGTAATGTACTTTGGGTTTAACATTCAATTTGATGTAAGAAAAGATTTGTGTCGATTGAGGTAAATATTTGTTGAAAGGATTTTTTATTAAATTATTACTTCATGGCCTATTCCTATTTGATTCCCGACATAATAGTCATTAAACAATTATTATTAATTAAACAAATGATTAGTTAAGAGGGGTCCTCAAAATGTAAATAAACGACCTAATTCAGTTTGCAGAAGGGCGCTAAATGTAGGCCACTTTCAACAAATTCGCTCTGGAAATCCTTGGAGAGGCCAAAGAGCTTCCTCTAGCTAAATATTATTATGAATAATCATTTAGAGATTCGTGTTTTAGAATAATCTGATCCATTGACTCTTCCAGTGATACAGAATTAATTCAGCTACTTTCCATCTGGTATAATTCGGCATACTACATGTGCGATCTAGTTAGCTAGTGCTATACTATAAACTTCTCTTAGAATGCCGAGGGAAAGTAAACAGAATTATGGGGTATCAATAATCAATAGTAGGGGATCAATAAACAATTTGATCCCTCTCTGTTTTCCTAAATAGAACTACGCGTTCGCTAATTCTTTTTTGTGCCGCATCGGCAAACTGTGGAATTGTTTGCCGTCGCACGTCATTCCTATAATCCTGGGTCCTTCCACTGTAGTATCAAGAAGCATCTCAGTAGGCCGGCATAATTGTATCAAATGACATGGGATCGCCGTCTGACGCCTTTCGATACTCTGTCTGGACGGCATTTGCTCTTACCATCAACTGGAGTGCAGTCACACACCGTGCCGTAGATTAGAAAAAAATGAGTTTTTTTAAATCAATAAAGTCAACAGTATATAGTCCTGACCCTACATTAAATCTAGTCTTGTGTTGTAAGTATTCGGAACTAAGAGATACTTTCCGGTCTCACAAACACCCAGACCCGAAATGAATACCTGTGGATCACATAAATATTTGTTTCGGTGCGGGGATCGAATCGGCACCCTCACGTTACACAGCCGGCGTCCAACCAATTGCTCCACAGAGGCTCACAACTCGTATATTAATCTTACGAAACTAATATGAATAATACCACGAACGGACAATTATACTTCCCTCTCAAAACCTATTCCGTTTCAAAATTTGCGTGAACACGTTCACGATATTTCAAATGTATCAACATTGTAGACACACTCTGTTTGGTTCATGTCATAGCACAGTTTCACCTTTAGTGTGTCTTATATTTCCTCAAAAGCCATAATAGGCATTTTTATTTTGTTGTCCTAAGAATTTATGAGCCGTTCCTATAATTGCGAAAAGATTTCCAAATATCTTATAGAAGACTGAATATAGAGTTTGACATTGATTTTTGTTTGCTCTTCACTTGAATCACCAAAGAAGATACTTGCGACATTACAGATGCATATTTTTTAAACCTTTTTTTAAACCTAACAGTATACAAGTCTTCATAATTAATTAATTATATTCTTTGCAATAAAATAAAAAAATACAGAATAATGGAGAATAAGGCATATGTGTACTAACTTGCTTTAAACAGTAAATTTGTTGGTAATAAAGAATTTTTAAATCTTTATTTTTCATATTTCCTGAAATTGTATACATTTCTTAGTAATTATTGTGTACAATTCCTATTTTTCATACATTTCCAGTAACAAATATTAACACCACGTTTTGGTGTAAATTTATTGAATTTTAATAAATTTGGTGTTGACATAGCGAACTACGACAGCTGTACTGAAATATAATGTACCTATTTAAAATGTTAATTACTTAGTAGAAGCTATTAAATTTAATGGCAAGATTACGTAATTTAAAATGGAAAAGTTACCTCGAAGATTATTATTAGTCTCTCTAACTCTGTAATATTTTTTCATCGAGGATATTGCTTTTGATGTTAGGAATTTCTGATTTATTTTACTACCATACCTGTATCAAATTTAGAACCAACGAAAGGACGTATACGTACATGAAAGGCCTTTTACCTTTTGAATTCCGGTGGTCAGTATTAAACGACCAAGGACCGAAGGACCGAAGGACCAAGCCTTTTTAGATCCATTACACTTCGTATGTCCTACCTGAATTGTATCAAATTAATTTTTACAAGAAAAGGGCTAATTAAAATACTATAACAATACTAAACCGTCTTTTAATAAGCCTAGTTCGCCTTAATGAAAGTTTTTATTTGTTTGGGTTAAGATTATCCAACTCCAGAGAAGAAAGTTCTAAGAGAGTTAAGAAATTGTGTATTTATAAAAATTCTTAAGAAGCGTTTTTAAAAGTCTCTCTTGGGCATGAGTTACTTTACTAAGAAATACTTATGACCATTTTTAATGTGCTTAAACATATTTTAATGAATTTATTGAGTTTTAGTTTCCGAACATAAAATATACAGTAACAGTGACCTGATAAATGTATGCTTGGAATTAAAATAGAAGGTTACAATGGCGAGAAAAAATATTGTAGTCTAAGATAAGATAGTTTAAATTATGTACATAGATCTATTCTATTCGACGGTACCATTGTCACGCAGAATATCAACATGAAGCAACTAACTTGCTGCGATTCGTGAAGAGAATATTTCATACAATACACCTGTTGTTTTACAAGCCAGATTCTATATCATAATAATGCTACCAGACATCAACCGTTTATAAGCCCAACTATAACCCCATAAGTTTTATAAACCCAAGTTTGCTTTTAATCTGCATGGTAAAGAAAGCAAATAACTAACCTAACTACATCCTTATTTGTCTCACACATATTCGGGTTTAAATTTATTTACATCGTCTTTTAATTATTTATTTTTCAGTCCATGGTCGGGTGGATATAATTACATTCTGTATGTTGTGTTATTTAAGATTGTACTTGTAATACGAAAAACTCATTATATTTACGTTGGAGTTATGTCTCATGTATTCAACTTCATGTGTGTTGCTACAAGACAGAATTTGTTTTCTTTTCTACATTATGTTAATTACATGTGTGGGGACAATCCCTAAAAGGCGTTTCTCATAAAATGTTTCATAAATTATAAAAAACTTATAAATCATAAAAGACTGCCTTGGTGGCGTAGTTGTGCTACGGTACGACTACAAGGCTGAGGTCTCGGGTTCGAATCCCGGGTCGGGCAAAGTGATATTGGGTTTTTCTATTAATTGTCAGCCTGGAGTCGGGAATTTGTGCCCGATATGGCGGTAGGCTCGCCCCCTTTCGCATCATGGGACGGAACATACAAGACGAAATGTGGGTGTCCTGGTGGCACCTCTGCCTACCCCTTCTGGGATGAAGGCGTGAGTTTATGTACGTATGTATAAATTATAAAAAATCAACAAACCAGTGCTGTGAGAATATTATGAGTGATATGTAAATATAGTACAGCGTTACATTACAATCAGAAGAAACAGTCCACCATTCATTACAATACAATAAAAATACAAAAACACTTTATTCGAACCAAAAATATACAAACAAATAAAAAAAAAAAAAACAATTTTGTCATTATGGGCGGTAGATATCGCTCAAAGCGATTTCTGCCATTATTATATTTTTACTCACATTAACAAAACTAAAGTAAATAAGTAAACGCATTTACTGCAAAAAATATGCACTAGTGATATACCGATAGACGATACTGCAGAAAATATAGAGAGAAAAATACAAATGGCGGTCTTATCGCTTATCTTAGAAATGTACGTGGTAAGTGAAAATCACGCTATTACTTTGTTACTCCTATTGAGTTACGTGGAAGGGGTTGCGTGATTTTTCTTTATAGCGTCAATAATTGCTTAATAGTGTGTGAAATTGTCAGCCGTGTATTATTCCGACATTCCTTACCGGTACAATTTTGTAAATCGACGTGGTTGGTTTTCTATTACAGGTTTGCAAAACTTAGGTAAGTATAGAGCATTTTTATTGTCTTTTTTGTACTATTTTGTTGTGCTACTTCTAGTCACAACTTCTTCTTCAGCCACATGAAATCCACTGAATAGGCCTAAAACATTTATTTTTAAATGGTGGCTATTGTTCGGGAAAGTAATATAATTTTTTTCAAGAAAATAATTACTAAAATTAAAAGAAATATGTGTTGAATTTTGATGAATTAAATCTTTGAATTCATACACTGTGCTCTTAATTTCATTCCAGTGTTCATAGAATACAAGAACATAAGAGGTAACTCCGAAATCAGAATTCGCGATTAAAATACAAGGAACTCGGGCACAAAGGTGATGATTGCTTTGCACTCGATCTCGCACTTCCGTCGCTACATTCAATGTCAATTTAGGTACATTCAGCAGACGATTTCTTCCTTCTCAAATCTGTTTCTACCTTCACAAAGGTAAAAGGTCCCTTTTAATGCCAAAACCATTCAGCTGACAGTTGTGACAAAAATTACAAGATAACCAACGAGTTAACGTTTGTTCAATTTTTACCCGACCATCGAAGGGGCAGATATTTTAAAGTACTGAAAGAAAGCATATTTTTTGGAAGTTAAACGTATGAATCATTTTCTCGTTATTTTATTTTTTGCTGTCATGTATTAAACTATTTCTTGGAAAAAAATATTGAAATGTAATTACTGAAAAAACAATAGTACCGAATTCACGATTTATAATTTTTTTGTTGCAGAGATGTTTACATCGAAATTAAAATAAGTAAATTAATAAGTAACCGATTTATACTTATTTTTTATACTGATTGGAGAAATCAATTGCAATAATTATTGGTGCTGGTTTGTAATGTAGCTTTAAAGAGCTACTACTTATATGTATGGTGTGTGACTTTTAAATGAAACGAAAAGATGTTACAATTGCCAACCGTGTTTTACGATGCTAAAATGTTATGAACATAACTTAAATAATTGTAGTGCTTTGTTTATTTACAAGAAGTATTTCTCAATAAGCATGTAGAATATTTTCACACCAACTTTTATCTAAATGCATAAAGTCTTATTTCATTACGTTAAAAAGAAAAGGAAACATGAGAAAACCCGGTCTTTTCCGTTGTCGGTGTCAGATATTTCAGAATATCTTGAGTTTTAATTAAGAAAACGCATAAAATCCCCTGTGATGATGGTTTTTGTAAGCCAATTTTCTGGAACAAGGGAATAGTTCATTTTTTACTTTTATTTTACCAAAATATTAAGAGACACGTAAACAACAGTGCACAGGAATATAAATCGCTTTTCACATTTACATAAAATACTATTTGATATGCAAATATGAAAACAAATACTATAAAGGAATAATTGTCAAAATCCACACTGTACAAATTATTTGAATACTCATTTTGTTAACGGTCACAAAATTAACTATTTTATTAATATACTCGGGGACTAACACAGTTGTTTTAGATTGGCCATTTTTTGATTGCCTAGGTCCGGCAATTGTACTATCTGATTGATTTGATAGTATATAATTAACTTATGCTGCTTAATGCTTATGCAGAACTTGGTTCGTAGGTGTCAGCATCACAACATGGGATGGAAACAGGACGGGAGGAAGAAACGGTTACGAGTCTTCTAGCAACCTTACTCTCGAAGGATCACGATAACAGAGTCGACAGTTCAAGTTTATTTTTTTAAGGCAGTAACTTCTACTCCCGTCGAACCCACCTGATTCCACAGTATTGCAAAGTGACTGTGGCTGTACCATTTGTAAAATTAAAACTAGAAAAAACAGATGATTATGAGATTAAGTGTTCTGCTTCAACGACAACAAAGATCGATTAATGTTGATTATAATAAGTAGGAATTATATTGTACATAAAGCTTTAGCGACTACCCACGTCCATTGATCACAGTTCACAATAACAACGTCAAAAATAACTACATTTATAAATGGAAAACTGTTATTTTTCTTTCCGGTATTTAGAGAGAAACTGTGGGAGTCGATTTCGTTTAATATTTTTTTATTGCGATGAATGGCGAGATGAGCATGCCATTCACCTGATAGTAAGCAATAGGACCGCTCATGGACAGTAGGAAAACCAAACATCATTATGAATTACAAAGCAATGCTTGGCATTCCACTGCGCTCGCCATCCTGAGACATAAGATGATAAGTCTTATTATGTGCAGTAGTCACTCTGGCTACAATGTGGTTCAAACCGGAACACAACAGTGCATTTACACTGCAGTTTGACGGGTGAAATAGACATTGTGGTGGTTCCGACCCAGGCACACCCTCTCACATATATGAGACCTACCACCAGTAAATTAACTAATTGTTATTATTAAAAGGGCGACTTTAATAAAAATATTTTATATTATAGCAAGAAATTAGATTTTACACTTCTTTTAAAACTAAATTTTGTAGTAGTAATTCGATTGGCAAAACTTGAATAGAAAGTTTTAATTTAATGCAGTCTTTCTTAATTACTTTACAGTCTACACCCAAGGTAACACTGCTTAATCCAACCTAATGAAATTGATCTTACAAAAAGTAATAAACGTCTTTAAGCTTAGTTGCGACACCCACTAACCTATGTGCTCTTAGAACTCGCAAGCTCATTACAATCGAAACGAGATATACCTAATCCATTGTTCTCCGAGTGAATTCAAACATAGCGGCCACAATCATGAGTTACGTAATGAAATGAGACTTAAACATACATGTTGTTATAACCTTATTTCTTCCGATACATAATCATTCAAATTCAAATTGTCAGAAATATTCACAGAAATATTACAACAGACATATAAACAAAACACAGCCGATTTCATAACTTACTCCGTTTTGAAGTCGGTAAAATTAGATATACCCCCTTTGTTGTTTTCTTGTTATGGATATGAAAATTGCATTCAACCTCAAATCAGTGAGTGGATTTGGCTCAAAGATAAGAGCAAAGCTCCAGTTATAATTCCATCGAGACATATATCAGATTATCAAATATTTAGTTCAAATATTGGTGTTTGTGGGATAGATAAGACCCTTGTTATTTAGAAATTAACTAAGTATCAGAATACGAGACCCGTCTCTTATTGCTTGCTGGGGTCGTTTGCGGCGGTTTATATTTAGATTTGGGTGTAAGTTTATTTAGTTTTGCAGCCTCACAAGTTTCCAAAAATAAACACAACTTATTTATTGGAAAATTCGATAAGATTGCTGCGAATAAATCTATAAAGCTGTACATTGCAGAACGTATTAAATCTACGCAGGCAGTTCCACTTTACTCTTCGAAAAATAACTTTTGTTAGTGAATGGACGGTGCATCAGTTTTGTAATAAAAACGTAACTGCGTTAATCCACATATTTTTTTCCGAGATAGCACTCTACTAGTGAGTTTTACAAACACGGCAGGGATGCTCGGTGTTCGATGCTCACCTCCAGCACACTACGTGTTTAACTTAGGGTGATATATTGGTCGCGAGTTTCCACACGCTGTGTTGTTCGCGTGGCTTTCATATTATTACTTTGAAAGTGTTAATTTATGAGTAGTATGAGGTTTTGTTTTGCGGTTATGGTGCTGTAATGTAATGCTTACTTTGCAATAAGATGAATAATGTTAAAACTGATATATCACGTAAAAGTGCATTTAAGCATAAACGCTAAGATGACTTCACGCAGTCGTACGTGTGTGAAAGAATACTCGTGTACGGGTGCGTGACTGAACTATCAATGATTCTGTATATAAGTGTACATTTAAGTATGGATTTTATTAAAGATGTTGGATCTCTACCAAGTAGTTTGTTCACATTATTACAGTGCTGCCTCGGTAAAATTGTAAAAATGTTGTTCTTGTTTTGTAAACTAACAACCTTGGACATAAATAGATATAAATATAAAGTTTTAAATATAATCTACGCATTAGACTTGGTTTGTATTCGTTGTGTTGAAATATCTAAAAATATTTCTAAATTTCGGTTTTAATGTTTTATCAAAGCTTAAAAAATTACATAGGTACTCAAATTTAATAAAAAACAACAAAATAAGCGTTGAAAACCGTATCTTGGTTAATTTTCTGAAGTGTTAAGATATTAGGAATTTAATTATTACTCCCAAGCGCCTTAAGGGTATTACGAAAGCTTACCAGCGCACCTAAATGCGGCACACGTGCTTAATAAAAAGGAGTAATACCCCTCGTGTTTCGGCTACAGTCAACATTTAACTCACGTTTCAGCGCTTCAGTACATAGCTTAGGCTCAGTATATGTGACGCTGTTTGGTCTAAACTACATTGTGGTCTATTTTATTTTAATTTATTATTCATAGGAATTTCCTGCTTATATAGGTATAAGAGTTTTTTATATTAAAAAAATAATAAAAAGCAAGACTACCCGATATGCCCAATATTAAGTGTAGTGAATTATCATGCATGTTTCCTGAAGTCGAAATACAAAGGAATGTACTCAAACATATTCGATATATTGTTGTAGTACAGACAGACCATTCCAAGTTTTGAAACGGGTGTATTGTACGGAATCATCAATAACAGAGGCTTCGAGTGTTCTGTCCAGGGGCGACACAGCATTCATCAACGTTGGCTATAAAATATTAAGGACGACGATGTTTTGTCTTCATTAACACAGGCGTAAAATTAAATACTGAAAAAGACGAGTTATTTTAGTCTCTTCCTTTGTTTTCCAGATTAATTGTTATTTTTGTGCCTTGATGTATATGTTACTGTAAAAGCTCGAACTACGGTTAATCTTAAGATTTACGCGTAAGTCTTAGGATTTACCGACATGAGTTGGTAAATGTAAGTATTTCTGAAAATACGACGATTTTTTCGGGCTTTTACCATTCGAATTCAGTATATGCTAGGTTTTACCACTGTCAGCTGGTAGATGTTGGTTTTAGGAATAAAACAATAAGTAATTCTTAATTATTTACTTTAATGAACTAATAGACAAAACAGGTACATAGTATTATAAAGGTATCATATGATAGTAATAAGTACAAACTAATACCAACTTATTTAAATTATTTTGAAAAAACACATTAACCTAACCTAACCTAACCTAATTATCTTTCTTGTTTGCCAAAAAAATACAATTAGAAATCAAATTATCGTGCAAGTTCAAACGTGTCAAACAAGCGACTGAGGCGAGCGGATCGGCGGTCGATGTTTTGTTTTTCAACATTTACCGTGCCATTAATGTAAATCCTAAGATTTACCAACGGAATGGTGGTAAGAGTTCGAATCGCAAACCTTTTCGGACATTTACCATTAGGAATTGGTAGATCTTAGGTTTTACTGGAATATCTTAGGATTTACTGCAGTTCGAGCTTTTACAGTAACATATATACTTGTAATAAGTATATATGGCTTTTTTTTGGACAAGTCAAAATTTATTTTTATAGCTCATTCACATGGTGACTATTTTATCTGTATAAATTTTATATAATTTCATTTATATGTTAGGTGAAAATAAATAATTTTTGCCATGTAAATATTTATCTGTGAGGGAATGAAACCGACAAACTTTTGACGTTGACATTTGGTAATTTCCTTTGAGACGCGGTCTATCTATCTATATCAGCCCATATACGTCCCCCTGCAGGGCACGGGCCTACTCTACAATCGAGAGAATCGATTGAGAGTGGTTAGGCCATAAAGTCCACCACGCTGGCCTAGTGCGGATTGGCGGACTTACATACCGTAGAAATTCTTTAAAATCGCTACGGTATGCAGGTTTCCTCACGATGTTTTCCTTCACCGTTAAAGTGCGTGGTGATTGACTATCAATGCACACATAACTCCGAAAAGTCAGAGGTGTGCCCTGGGATTTGAACCCGCGACCACCGTAAACATGTAGGCAGCCGCGTCTGGTCCGTTACCAACAGGCCACCACAAACTTAAGACGGGATGTCGGTCATCGTTAAATATAAAAAAGTTGTGACAGTCGCATAATTGTGATTTGTTGTATCGACTGGCGAGTGGTGTTACACTCTATTCCCAAACTACTTTGCGTCAATAACTGCCACTCACTTTCTAACTGATGTCGTTAAATGTATCTCGAGATACAAAAGTTTATCATTTTATTTGGGCATGACTGGGTAGTAACGACCATTTCAATGTAGGTATTTTGGATATGAACGTAAGAAGGTCAACGTGTGGACCTCGTCAAACAGACTTTTAAATTGAATGTAGGTTTTGCCCTTCCATGAAACTACCGATTTTCATGTCTTTAATAAAGGGACATCTGTGCCGGAACATTTTGAAGTATCGTATAGTAATTCTCGTATAGTATCGTAAACGTTTCCCACTGTCAAATTTGAGTTCCAAATACGCTCACAATGGCGCTGTTTAAATTTCCATACAAAATTGTACTATTACTATTCTATTACGATACTACAAAATGTTCCAGCTAGCGGCACAATAAAGATGTTGTCTATCTCTTGCGATTTACTTCACAAATAGAATATCCTCACCTGTTGAGAAGAGTTGGGTTCCGTACCATTGGCGTAGCGTCCGTATATCAGATTTCCAAATATTTGTTTTGTATGTGGATTAAACATATTTTCATTTAAGTCGTATTCGGATGGAGTTTGACTACCTTTTTAAAAAAGGTCATGACATAGTTTTGCATAGACCGCGACATTTACATAAGAATAAATTACGGGTATAATGCTTTTTTGTAGGAAAAGATGAGGTATACCATATTTTATGTAATTAATTCATAAAATGATTTATTCAAACACCCGCTGAGTAAAAAGTCGTTGGTAAAACTGTAATTTTATATTATCGTATTATATTTGCAGAAGCTCCTAATTTACTGCGTTTTTATACTACGACTATAT
This sequence comes from Deilephila elpenor, assembly GCA_949752805.1. Lineage (NCBI taxonomy): Eukaryota > Metazoa > Arthropoda > Insecta > Lepidoptera > Sphingidae > Deilephila > Deilephila elpenor. The sequence continues at coordinate 7,065,219 of OX457105.1, read as the reverse complement.
AAGTTATTAATAAACATTACATTTCTACGAAAATATTGATTTTTCATGTGTGATTCACAAGTGTGTTTCAGGATTAGGTTTTAGTGAGATCAAAGTCTCCCGTAGAGACTGGTACTGTTAGGTGTATTTATTTATCTATTTAAATATATTTTGAAAACCACTAGAATAAAATTACAATATTTATAATGGTCTGTTACAAAATGTGGAGCCAGTGTGCTCGTCATATCTGTACACGGTCTCATAACCACAAGAGCTAAGTCTGTGTTAGTTAGCCCAACTTACGAAGCTCTCGTAAAAACACGTTCTACATGTTTAGCATAATTTTATTTTATATCTACTTGTCATTGGTACAAAAATTGGATCCATTTACTGAAAATGTTCATAATAATGTTATGAATTCCTTAGTTTGTTACGAGTAGTTTTCGTTTCACACAGCAACGGAGAGTCGAATAGATGTCTGGGATTTTTTAGATATAAATTACGGTCCCGTGAGTGACATAGTCCATTTTTTATCCCGAAATAATAGAGATAAATAAATCTGGAGTGTAATTCTGCGGGGAAAACTAGAACGATGTAAATAAAAATAGAAATGTTTATTTAAATTTTATTACTCCTACGTACATCACAATAATCTTTGAATAACTTAACAATCTTGAATGAATTACATCTTTGGATTTTTTCTAATCTTATTTCGTTAATTTACACATCAGCCACTACTTACATTAATATTGATATTAATGTGGACTTTCAAACAAGACCCTTATAGAAAATAATAGTTCAACATTATACAAACAATCTTATATCGTTACGTAATACTGCTGCCACCTGTTTATTAATTATGTGTTTTCGATTTGATCGTCCAGAACGAAAACAATATTGCAACAAACTTCTCTGTCCGAAGGCATGTGGAACGCTTTTAATTAAAGCAGATAAATCATTCGTAGTTTATTCATTGTTTAAATTGTTAAAAAAGAGTAGAATTCATTTGCATTGTGCGACACATTACATCAATGCTTGACCATATTATGGACTTTTAGATTGTTACAAAACAAATAGCAATAACTTACATATGAAATTAAATATTGGTAGACGGTACTACCCTCCTGTATGATCTTTATATTAAAAAACTATCTTGAAATAGTTCAAAAGCTTGCTTTATAATAAGTATAGTTAATATAACTGTAACTAGTGTTTCATAATTGTATACAAAACAAGGTTATAAACAATAATGAGATTCACCTGGGAAAAATATCACTGCAAAGTTTTTAGAATAACACTGTGATATATGTCGCTACAGGAACCCCGCTTTGCCACTTACGATGATATATTTTAGTGTGTTGACAAGACAAGACTTTTTAGCAGATAACTCCACATTTATTTTTGTTATACGTCCTGAATAAAAAGGTACAGTCAGTATGGGAATATTTCGTTTATTTGTTAATAATATTATGTCATATCCTTTTGTCGTACACATATCAGTTTAACTTTTGAGATATTTATTTCGAAATAAAATGTAAGTACCTGTTTTCACTTCAAGTTTCATTACATCAGAATATCAGGCTTAAATTTAGATATATTTTTCACAAATTTACCAGTTCTATGAAGAGTCACATCTAATTTCAAGAATATTTCAGTTGCTTTTGACGTGGATTGGTATTATCGGTATATTTATAGGTATTTGAATGTATTTACATAACGAAATACGATTATATTTTGATATATACACATGTATTACATTACACGAATATTACCGTTGATTACTCTAATATCACATTCAAACAAGAAGGTAAGGGAAATACACAAATAAAATATGAAATTTATTCGTATTTACGTATTTAACTTAATACTAGTTATCCATTCTAGGTCTTTAACAGTTAACGAGAGTACAATTCTACAACCAGCAATGTTGGAATCTCGCAAAGCTTTTAGCATGACGTTGAAAGCCGAGGTATATTAAAATATTGCAGATGGATTCCATAGAGAAATTTGCATTAAGGACATTGGAATTTTTTCTATTGGCACATTATCAGGATTCTATAAATCCATCATATCTCCTACGCGGTCAAATTTGCATCACATTATTTTGCATTTTCAATCAAAATTACACACTCATAGTGTTACTCCTTATTTATTTACTCCAAACTTTATTCCAAACAATTTACATCTTAGTATACCTAATAAATCTTCAGTACAACTATTCAGTCACTGCATGCTTGTTTTGTAGGAGCATTGTGGTGACGTCACAAAAACTTTTTACAGCCGTGGGGGATAGAGTATGAAGCCTAGTGTTGTGAGCAGGGGGGCGGCGAGGGGCGGGGAGGGAGCTGAACAGTACGCTCGCGGTTGCTGGCTGCAGGCCGCGACGTCCTGAGCTAGAACCCAGGCCATGCGCCGAAGCAGGGTCCCCGCTGAGTTCGAGCATGACCGACCAGCAGAAGCCACGCACATGATAAATGCATCGCGAGCACTGAAAAAAAAACACACATCAATTATTTTAAATAAGTCGAGTCTGTAGAGTCAAAACTGTTCTATAAAGAGTCACATCAAAATCAAAAAGCATTTACAACTTAACAGTACATAAAATTTTCGCATTGATATATTTATAATAGTCTATGTATTATTTCGATATGAACAGCCTTCGGTGTGTACAGCTTACGTATCACCTGATGGAAACGGGTCACCTGTGTTCATGAATATTACGGAAGAGTATTGGATACTGGCCTGTGAGACGATCGGTGGGAATTATTACCGTCTTCCTCAATCTACAGCGGAACTTCGTAGGTTCAGTACCTTGTACTTGTATATTTTGTATAGTAGTACTTTCAAAGGCTTTTCCAAATTCACGACATTTACACGGAGAAAGTTTTTCGCGGCGAGAATCGCATGACAACCACCATAGATTGTGTTTTGACAAACGTTTATACGATGCAACTTTTTATATCCTAACGACAATCGTACCTTCGAGGCGAGAAACTCTCCCCGTGTAAAAAGGGCTGTATAAGTTGGGACAGAGTCCGTCAGCTGATTCCAAACAATCATTCTGTGGCGATATCGCTTTATCTAGAAGTCATCGTACAGTGTACACTACATATAATTATGCACGAACATGCAATTTAATCAATTAAATTTCAATCTCATTAATATTCATACAATTGTTTCAATTACTGTTCGTGTAAACTAAAACCGATAAATATGTAAATCAGAAGCAATTATTCTCTATTGTCATTCCCGTAATTATGGGATCTAATGTTACAGGATGGCGACATCAATATTGTTAAAATCGAAATCGTATAATGACTGGCTTCATTATTTCCGATCGTACGAACACGCATCAAATTAGTTTGTGTGGAGTACGTCACTTTCAGTCGCGGTGATTAATTCTGAGACGGAATCACGCGTTTCTTACATATAATTTACGTGTAGGTATTACGTGGGTGTGTTTTTGATTACGATATCATGAATTTTCAGGAATTATTCGCGAGAATTCGTAGAGCAATATGATGTTTTATTTTTATTACTACAACGAAATACTGTAAATAATGTAAATATTTCCGTCAAATATATATTTTTTTCTGCGTTACAGAAAATATTTTCTAATAAATATGTTTTATTTCTGCCTCTTTTATGCCATAAATATATTAATTGGACAATATCTAAAAATAATAACTTAAGTTTGAATTGTAGCGAAAATAGGTTGTTAAAGATGTCTACATCACGAGACGACACAAAGGCTGATATTAAATAACATCTGTGAATGGTACAGACAGTTTATATTATCAAATTAATATATTGTCAGTCACGCCTCTGCAGTAATGCTTTAATGAAACATTTACTATTTCATGAATTTGCAATATTGTGCTCGCTAATCGGTAACGTTCTTAATATCGCTGAAGTGCACAGTGAAATCTATTAGAAGTTGTTCGTGGTAAATTGCTTATTGTAAACAAGCAACGTAAGCAATTTGTCGGAACTGGCTTTATACACGAGCAGACAATAATGCTTTGCATTTTATATACACCGTCAATATTAATATTGCCGCGTTGTGCGCTCTTATCTATTTTACCTTAGACAATGTATTTTTACTACACTGAATATGATATGAAACGAAAACAAATCATATAGACGATGGTTTTTGTAGGCATGTGTTTTCTTCGTCTTCTGCCTACCTTTATCCTTAATTCGGTGCACTATTCAGCTATCTTGAAGATTTTGGTTTATATTTTTTGACAAGATGAAAGCCTATATAACACCGTGTTCTGCGATAAAAACATATAACAATTCTCTCGGGAGAGATAAAAAAGGAAACATTAAACAAAAACAATTGTAAATAACAGTGTTGGTAAAAGGTTGGTTCACAATTAATACTATTATTAATCGTTATGAACTAAATAACTATTATAAAATATGTATCATGTTTAAAGGGTACATTAACTATAAAACAGCGTAATTAACTGTGTGCAACACGATATAATTGTTCCTTTTTAACTTTGCTCATCTTGACGTACAATTATATTGAAACTACACCACGGTTTAAATATACTATAGTTCATGCATTATCACTATACAAATCTATATCTATGCAAAATCCATCAAAAAACCTTTTTTATGTTGTAAGTCACGTGCTACCGATCAAAGAACATTTGCAATGCAAGCCGACAGTAGTCGGGTCCCGACGGTCGGACAGGCGGATGGAAAAGCAATAAAACTAACATGTATTCGTATAACATTTATCCACTGCTCTAGCACCAATAAGGGTCTCTGTCCAGTACAACGTAGCATACCTAACATAGCATACATTACATCGCTCTGAAAAATATTTTATGTACAAGCACTATGGAAGGACATGGCGGGACGAACTTGACTCATACCTTACGAACTGTCTAGAATTAGCTAGAGACCGTGCAATTCATACAAAGAATATTTTTTCCCGATATGTTTTTTTTACCTATGTAAATTATATATGACGACTGACATAATTTTGTCGACCGGGAAGAGGTAGTCGTCTTGCATTGGAGGATGCTCCATCTGAAGTACACTACAATTACCTATAGGTGCATTTTTGTCACTTCGTCGTACCAGAATACACAAGCGTTTATAGCATAGACATAGCAAAGCTATGTGCCTTTCCAGAGATGTGTAACGTATAAAATAAGCGATGCGTTCTAATGTGCGCTACGAATTTCCACGTTCCTATATTTGAGGTATGCGAAAGTGACCCGTGATTACTTATATGCATAGCCCAGTCAATCGTAAAGGCATATATCCTGTAGTGTGACGTGTATGCAGGGGCTCATTTCTGTGTGTAACAAAATAATATTCTGTAGTTTATTGAATTGTCCAAAAATAAAAGAAAATAATCGGAGTCATCGAACTGTCGGTGGTGCTAGTTGTACCTTTATCCTTTTTCGGGAATTTAGGCGATTTATGTAATGAATTCATAAATAAAAACTTTTTGTCTACAATTCCGGCAGATTCCATAAAAAAAATGGTGATAGAAAAAACAATAATTCTATAGGAACAACTATTCATAGATTGTGCAGCATTAATAGGCCGTATCGACCGAGGCGGTATCATAAATACAATCGAGAAATAAACAACTTTATTGCCCCGTTTTATTCAATAAGTTGGACAGCCAGAACCCTCATTTATCGACCATCTTTAAGTCAAGGCAAGCAACGCACTTGTTTGCTAAGTTTCGAAAATGTTCACAGACGCCCATAATAACTTCTTACAATTAAGAGGATTGCTTGCCGATATCTATCCATTAAGTAAGTGCCCATCAAAGAGATCTATCCTGCTTTAAAGAGAAATTTTGCCGTAAATTAATTATCATATAAATTTACCTCCCTGTACAACAAACTCATTGGTTTGAGTGGGATGTGCGATTTTCACTTGTAATGATACTAATACCATTGATATATATAATGTTTTAACTACGCGAGTGCAAATGAGTCGGGGAATAATTAATTTCTACTTCATGACACGTAGATGACGCGTTAGCACCGGATGCTTTCACGATTGGATGGGCCTGAGTTACTTTTTGAATTGGGACAAAGGCTTTGAAATGTACGTATTGCTGCATCATACACACAACGTCATACCAAATGGGAAATGTATTACTCCATTATATGGTACGAGCTATGAGGTTTGATTGACCATTCCAGCATTTATTTAACTACTCGTTGTCCTTTATGAAAAATTACCTATTTATATCATTAATCGTCTGTGTTGAAATACACAATAGTTCTTTCCATTCCTGTTCTTTATTCCATTTGTGACATCCTAAAAGAACAGCCGATTTCTATCCTAAAGCTGTCTATTCAACACCATTTTATAAGGAGCGAATAAAATCATGCCTAAGGCTAAGGAATAGATTGCCTTGCCGAACTTCCAGATTTCAGATTGCTGTAATTTGAGACCGTAATGTTAGTAACCGTACCAGTAGTAGTGCGCAAAGCCCTTGAAACGTGAGATTCTGGTTTCTAGTTTTGGGTTAGGCAATACGAGTTGCCCAAGATTAGAATACGAAACTTACCACATCTTGGGTCTCTAGAGACGCTTTTGTCTACAGTCTTGGGAATGTTAAGGCACTAGAATATACAATCTACGGCTGTTGAAGAACATTTTTTATATAAGCGTGTAACAACCGCTTTCCACCAGGTGAGATTGTATGCAAGCACTTAGCCATAAAAATAGTACTTTACCAGCAGAGTTCTGCATTCCTGTTAAAATACGTGAGTTGCTGCGCTCGGTCTCCGATTTCGCGCACGGCTTCTTGAAGTTCGTTCACACAGAGAGACCATTGTGGCGACACGCGGCCCCAACACTTTATCTCTTTCAGGAACTCTGCAAAATTTACATTTGTTAGCAAAATAATAACTAGTACAAAATTATGAAATGAAATACCAGTAAAGAAGCGGTTTGTGAGATCTGTTAGAGACGTGACGCAACCTCCTGGGGCGAAATGATAAGCTCAAAACGTGGAAATTGTAATAAAGAAGCCGAACTCAAATTTGCTTATTTTGCGAAAGTTCAGCGAGAGTTTGGATAAGTATCGTACTTTTTATATGTAGAACACTTAACTTCTAACTTAATTGGTAAATTAAGTGACTCTTTGCGATAAAGTGATGCAGACGACATTTATGAGACCAGCTTTAAAACGTGGAATATTATCCTGAGGGGTAAAATGCAAAACTTTATTCTTGATTAAACTCCAATGGAATGGAAAAGTTTTAATTCGGGGTATGCACATATTTGACTGAAATTGAGAGCGTGTTGGTACTTTTCACCGTTCTTTAAATGATTAGTTTGTTTCGTTGTCCTTTAGCACTCCAATAGTCCTGTAACTATAGCAGTTCAGAAATACAGTGAAAAATTGAAATATTTACCACTGAACCAAAATATGTCTATTGCTTTTCACTGGGCCACCATAAAAAAATTGAATAAGGCTCCAGCTTTTCGCATTATATAGGACCCTTCATACGACAGTGAGAAAAGAAATATAGAGAAAATATTTCGGACATTGAAAATACCAAAACACACACAAGTGGTAACTGACGCTGCCGGAATTTCCGTTCGTTTTCAAACTTGTCACAGTGTAGTCGGCGCGACAGCCGAATTTACTTCCACAACACTATTAAGGCGGCAATGTGACGCAACCTTTTAATGAATACTATAATGTATGTTAAGAGTTTCTACGTTTACGCGAATGTTATACATTTATATCTATGTATCTATTCAGCCTCAGGAAGTCCTCTGCTGAACGCATGCCTCCCCCATGCATCTCCACATCGACCTGTTGGAACTGTTGGAAGCGGCCTCCATCTAGCGTTTATTTATTATTTATTTATTGTATTTATTAGTACGGTTATACCAATTACACAAATAAACAACTTATTACGTCTATATAAATATTGCAATAAAAGAACAAAAATAAAATATTTGACTTACAACTAATATACAAAATATAACGCTAAAATATCAACAACATATTATAACAAAATAATAATCAAAACTTACAATCATAAAAATAAACAAGCATACATACATTTTCAAATAAAACTAATTTTACAGATTTTGTCGGTCGTCTCTGTGACCACGAAAGTTGTGATCTTCGAAATATTAGGAGTTAAAATCAAGATCGTGATCAAACATTTATGAAAAAACGTCAAAATTGTTTTATTTCCATGATGTATTTTGTTTTAAAATATAGCTCCTTTCTCATGAAACCAAGCTAAAGCCTTAAATATATTTACGCTTCTTACATAAGTAAGGTACAAAATATGGGACGCGCAAAATTACTTAAATATTTTAAAGTGATGCAATGGCTGGCAACGACAAAAATTTCAATGTAGGTTTACGTTTAAATAAACTTAAATATTTTTGAAGTAAGACTTCTTTAGGCGCGACTAGAAGGTAACTGGACGACAATGCAACGGAAGTCCCTTACTCCAATATGGCGTCACGTTTCTGTGCCATCCGGTTTTCAAATATTTTTGATTTTGACAGCTCGCAGTAGGGATGAGGGTTGTGTATAATCGTTAATGAATCTATTCGATTATTATTTTTTGGTACTTGTAATCGATAATCGCGTGAAGGTATGGTTTTTATAAAATAATTTCTTTAAACTTCTTTATTTATTTTATTCTTTATTAATTATTAACCGGACCAGAAATATTATTGTTACAATCGTGGAGTCAATATATACTATTTTTTATATCCATTATCTAGTATAACACCAAAAAATATGACTGGGTAACTTTTATTCAATGCACATATTTTATCATGTAATCAGTACTGTTTAGTTAGTGGAACATATTTCGGCAATTAAGAAACAAATTATTTTTATGTATTGTTTTCATTTCAAAACCGATTATTGATAGTCTGCGGTTATTCGTTATGCGTGGCACATCTCTAAGGGGGCGGTACCCATCCATGAAGTACGGTATTTATGTGTATGACATCGTAACAAAAAGAATACCTAACTTTATAGGCGTGAGCTGTTATGCCAAAGAAGTTTTACTTCAATCGCGTGTGAACGTTACACGCACTCTTTTTTTACTGTAACTTTATTTTTTGTATTGAAACATGTGCAATATACAGTGTTGACATTTTTATGGTTTCGTCGACTATTTCTGTGAAACAATAGGCGCTTGTAACAAAATCTTACTTTGAATTTTCTTAACCGAGTTTCTTATAAATTCAATAAATAAACTGTTATTAAATACACATATTATATTAAATACTATACGTTATAAAATAATAAGTAAGAGTTTATATTATAACATATTATCATTATTAAGAAAATACGTGATATGTCGTAAAATGGAATTGAATACAATCAAATAAAATACATTGGATTTCTATGTATTCAATTCCGAGAAATACTGTAATACGTGGAGAGCGATAACAATATGTAGGTAAGTTATCATACTTCTATAAATTGTTCCAACGATTTTGATTGATGAAACGTATAAAGTCAATACTAACAAAGAATGTGCCGCAATAGTAATTTGTATTATAAAATTCATGAAGAAAATATAAAATTGTATTTGATGTTGATTTCATTTATTTCTTCTTTACATTCCGTTTGTTTTTCATTTATAATTTAATATCAAGCTTCGAAGAAAAAGGTAATATCATCAATGAAATATATGTGGCAATAGTTCCGTTCTTTTTCATATTTCAATATCTTAATCATTCATCCTGTAACTCTTTTATTCTTTAATACTTTCATTCATTATCTCTTTCACATTAACAACGTTCCATATCAGTCATTCGTCTAACGTTTCATTCGTCTCATTTTCATCATAACAGTCAAATCCTAAATATATGTATAATTCCAAAGCTTCATTCTGATGAAGCGTGGATTTGGTATTTCAGTTAGTTAATTCATGGCTGAACTAAGTTCGCAAGGATTGAACAAGGATGTCGGTGTTTGCAAAGGTCTGGATAGTACACATACATATTGGAATCTGTTAATTAGTGCGATGTAGACCTTGTCTACCCTTTAATTTGCCTAAACATTGCGTACTAACGTTGTGTTAAGTGGTTCGGATTACGTAAGCGAAGAATTATTCGCCTTAATCAAATTAGGTAAATTGTTTTCATTGTAAATTCGCAGTGACAGAGTAAGGTAATATGAATGTAGATAATGTCTCCGTTAATATACTCGTACATGTATGATCTACATTCTACATGTACACAAATAGGTATTACTTTATTAAATAACATTATGTATGACCTCACCTTCAGTGAGGCTTATGTTCAGTTAACAATGAAAGAAACTTGAAATAAAACTATTTTTTACGGATTTTATCGTGGAATTCGTTTAATTTTTACATTTTTTAACTTCTCAACGTTTCGTTTACTTCATAGCTTTCGTGGTCTCGGGGCCGAGAGCTCCGTTAAAAAATGTAAAAATTAAACCAAATCTGCGGAAAAATCCATAAAAAATAGTGTTATTTCAATGTGTAACATTCGCGTAAATCTAAGAAACCATTATGAGAGAAACTATCAAAATAAGTAAAATCTTGTTTATAATAATTTGGATCATAAATTTGAGACCTCAGGTTTATAGATATATTTCATGGACTGCGATGCACTTTATGCGTTGAGTTCATTGAGATATTATACATTTAATGGTGCAGTATACTTCGCCGTAATAGGAAACAATGGAGAGGAAAATAATGTGCTACATCAGCGACCAAGGTTTATTGCATTGCTTTATTGCTCTTAAAATAAATAACCTGTAATAAAGAGATATTTAAAGGACAATTGTAGTCCAATTGACGGTCTCATCGATATAAGTTATCTCTTCCTGAAAAATGGAATGGAATGACTAGTTACTGAACAGCATTAAATTTTCATAAAAATATTATCATTAAAAGAAAGCATTAAATTATCATCAAAAGATTATAAATAATTGAAGGCACCTGAAATACTCGTGTATGCATACATACGTTTCAGTTCTAGCTGCACCAACCAGCTATGACTACAACTTTAATTTTAACCTGAACCATATTATTATATTTAGCATCTCACATATACCTTTGTACATTTTACTCACGCCGCCGATTGTACTTATTTTAAATTTACTTATCATCTTTTTTCTTTCCTGGTGTACAATAAATGGATGGAAGAGTCGGTAGGGGTCGACCTCATCGAACCTACACCATCCAAATCGGTGATACCCTCAAGGAGGGTCAGGTTAAAAGTACCCTGAACCGACGAGAATGCATGAAGAGAATAATGAAAGTGGATGAAGCGAAAGTTGTATGTCAGGATCGAGCAAAGTGGCGATCCATAATCTCTGCCTACCCCTATGGGATACAGGCATGATGATTATGTATGTATGTATGTACAATAAAGAATATAATAATAATGTATGGCCTTGCTATGCTCAAAATTAGTTGATGCATTTGGGTGTTGGGTGATGATGGTTTATAACAAACCTCTCCTCAGTGCTGTATCATTGGTGCAGAGGAACCGCATGAGCGCCCGCGCGCCCCCGATCTGTTGTTGTAGCAGCCTCTGCCCATCCGTCGGAAGACACTTCTTTATCCACGCATCCATGCAGCTCATTCCCGTCTGGTATGCCCTAAACAAACAAATAAAACAATGCAAATTTATTCAAATATTAAATTATTTATTACTGTATAATTCAAGGAGAATGAACATCCTAGTAATACTGTGTTTGCTTCGTTGATTAGGTGACATTCTGTGTGGTTATGTACAAAGTTATTTTAGTTTCAATATTGGGTTAGACGATTAACTTCGCAGAGTTTTACATGAAACTTTCAGGACAAGTTGACATCAGACAAGAGGTCGTTAGTCAAATCAATCCGCAACCTGCATAAAAATACGATTTAACAGACGGCAAAGTTTCAATTATTCGTTTCCGACTCTTTCCATTCATTTTATTATTCAGTTAGTTTAGTAGCGAGTTTAAATCAACAGAGATATTCCCCGAAACTCACCGAGCTTGAGAGATCAGTGTCATTAAAATTCATGCTAATATTTATCCCAGATTAAAGGAGTTGCAGTAAAAATTTGGGACATTTCGGTACAAAATTACAGAGCATTTAATAAAAGATCGTGTAGATTCCTCATACAACGCATCGTAACATTTAATCATAAAATATTTACTCAGCAATGAATTTGTGCCATGTATAGTGATGGGCATAGTCTAATCATATTATGAAATGGAAATCACACGAGGCGAAGTGTCGATGCAATAATTGAACCCTTGTGTATTCCTTGGGGGATACACGCGGCGCAGTACGCTATGAATGTTATTAGAAGCTGTGATTTCATACGAATTTTCGTGTGATATTTCGTTCCAACGTAGAAAAATGTTTGGTAGACGAGTGCCGGTTTTTTCAAAGCGTTATTATTCATTTAAAACAGCTCTTGTTGGACGAGTCTTGTCAAAATATTTAAATTAAATTAGGTTAATGGTACCTGTCTGTAATATATAAGCATTACAAACTTGTAATAAGTAACATGTAAGTAAACGTTAATAAGAGTATAATTATGAATAAATTACATAAATACTCAGAGAACATTTTTTAAAATGAAACTATTAATTAATACATACAAATTATAATCGGAGACTCCACTTCTAAATTATATTAAACATTAATATCAAGTAAGTGAGCAGTATACATCGAACGCAAGTAGAGATCCTTCAATATATTATATGTGGGGTAATAAATTATGATTAAGTGTAATTTAGATTTTCACATAACATTTTCCAAACACTGCTAATGTAAAATGTTGAATCTCTGAGCGAACTCATTCACAGACAAAAGGGGACGTTACATTTACAGTCCCATGTCACAGACACGCTTTTGCCAAAGGGATCTGAATTTCCACTACATTGTTTTACAAACAACCGCTATGACACTAAATTTCATGTCACATGCTCACATGTATTGTTAGGCCTAATTATTACCTATGTGTGAACGGATACCCCGCATTGCTCTAGGCGGCTAAAGACCCTCACGTACCCTTCTTTTTCTCCTCCCACAACGCAAGCAAGAACGTCGTTTATGAAAAATTATCTCAAGAAAAAGGTCTTGTTTTGGTAATAAGTCTCGGGGATTTAAAATTTTGTGCTTATACCTTTTTCCATGTTTTGAAGCTTAAAAAACAACACATTTTTCTGTATCAGGATACACAAGAGAATATTTTGGTGTTACTTTGTCTGTTTACGACGCAGTGGAGTGAAATGAGTTTTTCATATATTATAAAGTCAATCGTGTGTGGTCAATTGATACATAAGTTTATTCAAAGTGTTTGTGACAGAGATAGTAAAAAGAATGGAGCTTTTAGACCGTGTATTCGCAGCCGCGTGTGATCGCTAATATACCTAGAGGAAAACCACATAAGAACACGAGTAATCTTAAAAGACAAACTTTGTGTCGTCATAAAATCTAAAGCAGCATACAGAAGCATGGGTAAGACAAATACTATTGTTACATTATGGTTAATACGTATAATAATAACATGATCACGAAGTTCAAGCAAATAATGCTTATACAAATAGCCAGTTATTGCTCTGAGTTATGTGAAATGAATGCAAACAGCCAACTTATACTGGCTTGTAGGATAACTTCGTTCTGTTAACTGAACGGTCTGATTCAGTCATTTACATGGCCAATTTGCTCATTAATCTACGTTCAATAAAATTGCTCTCACTTGTTTAATATTACATAGCGCTAATTTACCCCTTTTTAATTATACGGGTCCTAACCTCGGGCAAACGTTTTATAAATTATGTATGAAATTACGTCAACGATTTAAATTAGTGTACTTAAGTCTATTACTAGTTATAAACGGACATAAAAGGAAACTGATGAGAGAATTCCGATTTAAGTTATTATCGTAATCTTCAGTCGTGCCGTCAAGGACTTTTTGGGGAAAATTATCATACTGGTGATTGGACGATCGCATCTGCTGTGTTACCCAACATCGTAAACAAATGAAAACCCGCCATCGACTACAGCCAACCACCGATCTTTACTTCGGATTTGTCGGGTGCATATGCATTATTGAGTAGGTTATGTCGACTGGCTGTTGCATCGGTGGTTGCTGGCAGCATTTATTATCAGGTTTATTATGGTCATCTATAGTGCCAGTATTAATAAAACAATATTAATCGTTATTAAACTCACATTACTACGAATTTTTGAGTGAACCATTAAATTGTTAATCCATTCATGTTTTGCGAAACTAAATCTAATAAAATTTAAATATAATTGAAAGAGCAAAAGGGATTGAGATCATATGTAAGTCGGAAGGGTCTCAAAGCTTACGGAATAATGTTCTTTTATGTAAAAGCGATTACTCACATTTTGATATGGGTTTTATACGCAAAGAATTATTTTGGTATAAAGATCTTATTTGTAGCTATAAGGCTGGCCTGGCTAAACACGACAGACTGACATCTACGCTGACAATGCAATTATTGCCAGAAGTTGTCAGAGGAACAAAATGAGAATTACTTGACTAGTCTCTGAAAACTGCAGTAAAACAATGGGGAAAATAACTTGTTGGTCGAAATACATCTACGTACACTTTATATACCAAATTGTATACAGGCGGACTTAATGCCAGATGCATGATATTACAGTTTACCTTTAGGTGAAAAATGGAGGAACAATTAGGTTCCGTGCCGCAGTTGGCGAAGAAGCCGACTGTGAAATGAGAAGCCGCGGGATCGATCCACGCACCGAGACAAATAGTCGTATTATTTATAAAAAGCCAAGTATTTGTTTCAAGAATTGATGGTGTGAAGGCGTAAAGTTCCTTGTAATTTCTGATACGATCACGTAAATCAATTGTGGCGTTACAACTTTGTTTGGAATTGTATATTTACTGAATAAACAAAGATGGCATACTTTTCTGTACTATAAAGAAAATTAAAACGTACAAAGGAAAGTTTAATTGGATGTTATTGATTTTCATAAACAACAAAGTAATTATCTCTTCACATGAGCAAATTCTAATAGACTTAGATATTGACCTAGATAAATAAAGTTGTTAGAGCTAATGTTGACTAGAGTTTTAATAGTCTGATAAAAAAGAATTACTGCTTTTTAAATTATATATTATGTTTAAAACTTGATATTACCTCTGGCTTCCGATGTCAAAGGAAATTTTCTATAGATTTTTAATAATATTAAGGTAGGGATCATCAAAGTGAAGTTATACACAATACAGGATTCTTTATTCAATAAGTAGTGATAACATCAGTGCCATCTATAGTTCGCCGAGCTTATATCCTAACATTGTGTCTGAACGCTCATAACAACAGGTCATCAAACATAGTAGGAAACTGTGTACATTTTTGTCCTCTCATTTATAGAGGGCACAATAATTCTGGTACATGCGACATTTAGTAGGTGCGGCCTTATACGAGTGACAGTCGCCAAAATATTTTAGCGGATGTGCCGGAAAAAATCTAGGGCCACTTCCAGCCCTAACATCCGCAAGAGAGACTAGTGACCCAGACATATCACTTTAGGCCCCCCGAAGGAACTAAAGGTAAAAATAACTTTTCTCTCGTAAAAAAATCCTTTTATATTAAAAAGTGGCCACATAACTAACATTTACTGTAGCATTTTCTAGCAATGGAAAAAGACGCACAACAATTGCAAATAACGATTTATACCCAACGGTACAGTAATATTCCGCAAAAGGGCGATCATAATGGCAACAGTTTGACAACGTTTATCCTTTTTTTTCTTTATGTACTCTTTTATGGTTAATAATCTACACTTATGTATATTGTATATATATATTATATTAACACATAAAAAATAATGTTAGTAGTTTCAACGCGCTTTTTTGTCGAATGAAACCATATAAAGGCCATTTTAAAAGATAATAAGGCCTAAGGAAAATCACAGGCTGGGGGATAACAATCAACTTTTATTTATTATTTTTGTTCATCAATACTTATGAACTACATATTTTTGTACTTTTATACTGACTTGACAAATTAATTACAATATACTTGGTAGTAATTATAGCGCAATCCAAATTAAGAATCATCTCAAATGTACCGGCTTGATCAATGTAGCCTTATTATAATATAGAATATGGTTTTTAAGTATATTAAATAAAACATTAATTAGTGAAGATTAAAGCAAATTGCTTTTTATTCCCGATCAATAAACCGATTCTGTATAAATAACGTTTTATGTTAAGTTGCACGAAAACTGAAATTATAATTCCACGAGACAGAAAATAAACAGAATAATTGCTGTACATGTTTAAGTTTAAATAAACGCTGAAGCTTATTTGAGTATTGGCGTAAAATTTCGACTCTAATTAAGTATTATAATCACGTACGTGTAGAAATTGGAGTTTGGTGAAAATAACAGTTGAACGGGTTAATGAGTTTGAAACAAAGATTAAATTAAACAGCATCAAACAGATGGTATCGCTATATCATGGTATTATAAAAATAGAAAGAGATTAATGAAAAACAGGTTAGCGTAAAACGGAAAATAACGTGAGCAATCTATTGGATCCCGTAAAAGTGTTTACTCGCTGACCTGAATTCTTTATACTGTTGCAAAATAATGGCAATTTCCAATATTAATAATTCCTATGTTATTGAAGTTTTTATCTATGACGTTCAGAATCCTCGGTTTAAAATTCCTGATGCCAGTATGGCCATTGATCTAATATAATCCATTCGATCAACAATTTCCATTAGGGCTCTCCTCGTCCCTCACATTCCGTAGTAGGGCTGAAGTTGCTATAAATTACTACTTTACCGAGTAAAATTATGCCTATCAATGCAGAAACTTTGAGAATGGATAACTTGGAGATATTATATAACTTTCGACCGAATAAAGAAACTTTTAGAGGTTACCGCCATGTGTGGGGTTCACCTAATGATAATCAACTTACTTGTACTATTCTCGAGTTTTCGCCTGACTCACGAAGTAGATTAAACGATTCTATCGTGTTCATTATGTTGTAGTACCGATTGTGGGTTCAATTATACGTGAATAAAGGAATAGGTAACAGATGTTTATCTTACATGAAGAGCTGCAATACCGGTTTTCTAATTATAGGTAGCAGTGTTTATTCGTATTAATATATTATTATGACGCGAATATACCGCTTGTATTAATGCGGGTTCATCATTCTTTCATATACAGTGGCAAAGGGAAGACATGAAAATTATCAGAGATATATCCCCATTATTTTATTTACCTCAAAACAAATTGACTTACGAACTAATACAATTTCCATAAAAAGCTCCACCAACAGTTTGTCTGGTGGACAAATTATGGTATTCGTAGATATTTGAATAAATCTTAGGGCCTACCCAAGGATATAATTTTTTGTTTGTTGATGTATACAGTGGTTAAGTTGATATAAATTACCAGTGTGTCAGAAAACCGATGTGAAACGACGGTTTTGCTGTCATGTTTTGTGTGAGTCTTTTCTCCTCTTATTGTAAGAGACCGGCATTCCGCCTAGGATACAGTTGTTGTGGATGTTCATAGGCGGCATGAATTATTGACCATCAGACGGGCTGTGTATTGGTATGTCGGTAAAAAATAATTTAAATACTGGTAACCCTCCCCGGATTCTCTCCAGTAATCTCTACACATGCCAACCAAGTTTGCATCTCTCTCTCTCTCCCCTATTTTAAAAATGATTTTAAAGTTCAATTATTGTTTTATTCTTTTCATAACATTCATACCGACTCCGCTTTTTTAAATAATTGATTTAGACAAATGCCGATTACAATGGCGCTTACTTCAAACATTCTACTTTCAAGGCACAATCGGAGCATTAATTCACTTTCTACGAGTTGAATTTTAGTAAAGTCGTAAGTTAGCTGATAAGCTAGACCCACCCCACAAGAGACCTACTTTCAAATTACAATTTTGTAGGCTTTGTAGTTCCTGAGAATTAGTGATAATGAGATTTGGGTTAGTAACTGTTGGAAAAGAATAATCTCGAGATTATAAGTTTAACAACGTTTGTTCACCGGTAAGATAATGGACCCAGATCCATAAACTTACAATCTCGAGGTTATTCTTTTCCAACAGAACCTGGTGTCTTACTTCTATTTACATACATACAATTGGTCTCTGTAACTTTTCCGCATAAATATAATCCGTTTCCATAAGTATTTCTATGAATATTTTTATGTAGTGTTCAGAATATTTCTGCCGATTCCGATTCGAGAGAACGATTGTGAAGGATTTTTATTTTGATTTTCTTAGCGGAACTATTTCGCGACGACGTATCCGTAGAAAGTTTTCATCTTTTATTTGTCCGTCTTACTGTGGGTCGCTGCAATTCTTTTGCATGTTGAAAAAGGATTTGCTTTATTATTTTTGACTGACTTTGTAGCTGCATGTTATTTTCTTTGCGAACATTAGGATAAACTTACACAAAATTGATTGATTAAGCTGCGAATTAGTTCCAAGTTCCAATTCATACTCCAAATATGTAATCAATATACCAATGAAGTTATAAGTAAATTCCATAATACTAGGTATATGTTGTACAGAATAAATGGCTCAAATCATCCATCAACCGGTCTATTGCAGGAAATAGTTATTTTCACGATTACGCCCATTGTGCGTCAATCAAGAAAGATTGAACCATACATGCGCTGAAGAAACGAGTTGGTGACAGCAGTATCGGAGCTGTGTAGCATTGCTGCCCGCTACTAGACCCTATAAATCCTGTCGGCCTGGATTGGTTAATATATCGTCATCGAAGCGGTCCCAAACATAGAATTCTGTCTATTTAATGCCTTATTTTAATTCTGTCAAGTGACTTCTCACTTTCGTCCCGAATAATTCCGAATATTTGTGAATAACACAGTATCTCCAGAGTTGATTCCGTTATAGACTTTACCAACTAACCAATAATTTAAGACGAGGGAAATATATTTGCATTTTTTTGCATTTATACATGTGATAGCATCCAATATCGTTCAGTATTCATGACTGTGACATTTGAAGCGTAACTTTCGGCTCCAACACTATCTACTTCGTTCAGAAAATCAATCAGTGAGCAATATAGCCATAATCTACACTAAAAGCGAGATACAAAGAGCAATTGTTATGTTAAGTGTAACAGAAATAACTGTTAATGAAAAATACCAGCAATAACAGACAAAATCATACATCGTTTCGAATGTTTATTATTTATCCTTATATAAAATGTATCGTTTTCGTAGCTGTGTTTTTGCACCATGTTATTGTATATGAGAAACCAATTTTCACGCGTACATAAAATAAACACGTACATTGCGTTATTAATACAATGTGTGGTGTATCCTCAATATGTTTACCCATACAAAATTGGGTAATGAACGTGCATCAGATGAATACATTAAAATCTCAACTAATGAGTCTCAGTATTTACTCCTGTTTTAATTTATCTTATTTTTTGCTTAATCCTTTTGTGACAACAGGTATTACTTCTGTGTCTTTTGTACAATGTAAGATATTGTTAAATGATATCTGTTATAAAAACCAATTTTTTTTAAAAATAAATGTGACATTTATTTAAAGTTACAGCCACAAAATGTGAAGGGAAGTGAACGATTTAAGGAGCAGTCTTTGAAATCCCTTGGGATTAGCCGGAAGAGCGGGAAATATAACGCTTTTTAAGTGGATGTAGATTTGAATAAACAAAAGCAACAAAGACGTTGCGCCTTTATTAGTCTGTGGCTTAAACAGGAAATTGTGTTCAAATATTTATGTATCTTGTCCCAAAAAATAATCAAGTAAAATAATGGGCTTTTTGAAAAGATTATAATTATAATCGAATTATATATCTATTTTTTTAGACAACCTGAGCACTTAGCACATAATATTGGTTTTGACGACTTAATGTTAAAGTTATCTACACTAATAATTTACTACAAAGACTTAGCTCCGGCCTTAGTATTACTCGTATATTCTAGAAAGTTCAATAAAAAAATTAAATGTCCGTATTACGATGCACCATTAAAATGGTAATGCAATTTGGTAACGACACAAAAACAATATAAATTTTTATTAAATTATATTATGATTATTATTACTAAAGAATTGAAAGCACTAAATCAGTAAAAAACGATCCCTTCCGCAAGGGCGCTATCGTGTTATTCAGGAATTCGCAAATACACGGCACCCTTTCTGACACGCCATTACACGTCTCGAAAACCCTAATGGTCCTGTTTACGACCACGTTCAGGGATTAAGGTTATCCGAAAAGGCCTTTCTATTAGGCATGTAGAAACCCTGTTTTGGATCGTATGTAATCGGGCATATGTTACATATTAGGGATTATTGCATAATCCACTCGGGCTGCTATAGTGAAGTGTAATGTTACATGTTAATGTGCTTGAATATGTTATCCCTTTGTTTTCGTAGTGTTTTCTATTGTTTTGTTTCTAATTGTGTAATAAATATACAATATGCACCTTTTTTCAGTTCGCGGTCTTTAGGGTCATAAACAGTAAAGGATGGACATTGATGGCCAGAGGTGAGACTTATACAGGTGAATTTTTCAAATGGCCGTGGATGGCCAAATCCGAAACTGTTAGGTATAGCGAAAAATGCTAAAAAGAGTCACAAGGCCGACTTTAATAAAAACTAAAACTGCATACCTAGACAATTGATGAATCAATATGCCTAGTGAGGAGTCGAACCTGATAATTTTGAAACAAGAAACACTTTTTCAAAATCTGGGAAGTGATAATAAATAAATAAATACACAACGGGTCCGCTTCCGCCACAAATACACAACGGGTATTTTCATCGAAACTTTTTGTTGTGAGTTAATTGAAGCATGCAATATTTATAAATTTGACCATATAAATTCAACGCTTCAACTCATTTTACACTCGGGAAAAATACTTTATGTATATGATATATGGAAGCAATAAATGCATGATATATGGATACAAGGAAGTATATGATATAAGTATAACTTTTTAAAGTCCTTATAAATAGATTAGGAACATGCTAAATTTAGTTTCCTTTGTAAAAAAACACTGATGCGTTTAATTCACTCCCTAGCGTAGTACATATACAA
Organism: Deilephila elpenor; assembly: GCA_949752805.1. NCBI lineage: Eukaryota > Metazoa > Arthropoda > Insecta > Lepidoptera > Sphingidae > Deilephila > Deilephila elpenor. Next base: position 7,044,144 of record OX457105.1, on the reverse strand, counting down.
GACTAAAGGTGTATTCTTAATTGAATACACCTTGTTTCAACAATTTGTCCTATCGCAAGGAAACACACATATGTAAACATGAGATATTTATACAATAATACTAAATAAATGAGAAGTTTATTAATCGTATTAGACCAGCTCGATGGACTATGGACTACTAAACCTAAAACAAGGATTCATGTGCATAAGTCAAATCATAGGTCAAGGAAGGTAAATAGTCATGATACATAATGGGCACTCAGATATAAAATACACTATAGCACACTAATGCAACTCTTGTAAGTGAGGATCGACTGTAGCACGCACAGAAACGGTAACCAAAGTGTCGAAGCTCGACAAGTTTCAAGGGACCAATTTATTAGAAAAAAAGGCCCATAAACTAGTCTTAAAACCGTAATGTTGAACAGTATTATCTGGTTCAATTCGAGGAATAATAAAACTTAATTACAACTGTAACTACAAAGTCTGGAGTCCTTCGACAAGCTAAAGGTCTACTAAATTCAAGAACAGCCTAAGAAACTAAATTACATGTAAAAACGTACGCCAACGTACTTAATCCATTCCTAGAAGACAATTTGATCAGACAATTAAACAATTACTAGATTGGGATGAGTCCTGATGCCGTAAAAGGTGTGACCTTCATATTATATTCTGTCATCGCATTCATTTGATAAAACAAAGTCACACTATAGGTTTGCTTATCAAATAAGTGAAACGTCTAATCCTATTAGTAAGGGTCTTAGGGCAGGATCGATCAATGCAACTCCTGTAAGCCAGGATCGACAATAACAATCATTTTATTGACACCGAAGCCATGAGGCTCAGCGAAGTTTTGGCAATGCGTAAGTTGTCTTGAAATCATTTGTCGCCGTTTTATTACCTATCGTAATTAATGGTAATTAGATGTGTTTTCCAACACATCAATTAGTGTGTAGGTTATATTGAATTCATTAACCTCTACTTTAAAGATAGCCTCACCTATTATATCATGGCACAAAAATATGGATCCCGCAATATTACATTACTAGCTAACATATAAGGCATATAACATATATCTTATTTTAAAACATATATCCAAATTAAGGCTAGACACGTATGCTCCAAAATAACAGATTTGAAATATCACCACCTGTGTAAAGTTGCCTCGTATTTCATGTTTACGAAATATTATTTGCACGGCAGGATGTTATTGTTTTATTTGTCGAAAAGTTTTCCCATTGGACTGTTATAATATGGTACAGAATACCCAACACATATTTTACTGGTGGTAGGTCTCTCATGTGTGAGAGGCCGCCTGGGTAGGTACCACCGCAATATCTATTCTCCCGCCAAACAGCAGTGTAAATGCACTGTCGTGTTCCGGTTTGAAGGACATTGTAGCCAGTGCAGCTATTGGACATAATGAGACTTAACATCTTATGTCTCAGGATGGCGAGCGCAGTGGAATGCCAAGCATTGCTTTATAATTCATGGTGTTTTCTGGTCTTGCGTCCGTCCATGAGCGGTCGTATAGCTTGCCATCAGGCGAATTGCATGTTCGTCTCGCTATTTATTGCAATAAAAAAAAAACACAAATATTATAGGTAAAATATAGATGCTTATCTTAATAACTTCTATGGTCAGATATATATAGAGATAATATATAGAGAGTTGCGTCATATGTAGATATATTGGTCGTATGTATAGGCTGTCAACCACAAGCTCCTAGTTTAAAAACCAGGTTGATTGACTGAGCAAGATTTTCGATTTCAAAATTCTGTTATAAGTTAGCCGGGAACAGAATTCGTGTCGACATTGCGATAGACATGTTCCATATAATAATATTTGGGACTGAAAAAAAATTTCGGCAAACCGTAGGACGCACTAGCTTTACATGACTGCCTCTTCGTAATATCGGCGTAAAGCCCCAACGGGGAGCGTTTCTCGCCTTGAAGGAACGATTATCGTAAGGATATAAAAAAATTGCATCGCAACACAATAATCTATGGTTATGTCATGCGATAATAGCATACAATTCTCGCCGTGGGAAACTCCCCCCGTGTAAATGGTGTTTAAGAATACACATGTATGCTCTTTTTTAAACGTGAGGAAAGTTTTGAGAAACTTTCTTTACGGATTTTTTTGTAGCCGATGAAAATATGAGCTACGATGTCCGAGTCTCGGCTTTTAGTTTATAAAAATATTTTGAATAAAACGAAAATAATTTAAGTAGCATAATATTGCTTTATATATATGGTGAAATTATACTTTATAAGACACTTTGGAGCAAAGCGAGTCTGCTATTTATGGATATTATTTTACAAATAACAAAACTCTTAAGAAAATTAAAATACAATATAACAAGATAATAATCTTGTCATCGCAAAGTAGCAGTTAGCTTGTTAATCAATCAAAATTATTTTCAACTGTGAATTTCATTGCTCTCGACAGTTTTTGTTTAATAATATTATTTAAGTCAGAAATATTTTGTTTACAAGGCAGACAGGGTAATTTAACTTCTGCCCTGACTAGTAAACTTCGTTATCATTTTAGTTCAGTGAATTTCACATAATCACATTATAGTCGCTCCGGCCCGAAAAGGTAGAAGCTTTTCGAACAACGAAATGATTCAATTAAACCATTTATACTGTTGAGATTAGAAATTTGAAATCATTGCGTTAGTCTAAGCAGTAGCAGTATTTACTGCGGTGGGATAAAAATAGTAAGATACTATTTACTATACCTACTCGCAAGATACGTTTTTTTAATTCATAATGGAACATAATTATGTTTTTTGTGTAGTTTTGTAAAAATATTCTATTTAACAATGCATAATCTAGATTTTTAAGGGACTATCTAGCCTATAGTTCCATCCCTGCTTTTCCTGTCAGCCAGGCTCACGTTGGCATAAAATTAAATGACACCGAGCACTGAAGCTCGGCGAGTCTCTGAGGAATTCTAGCTTGTCTTTAACCCGTACGAAATTAATCAGAAAGACAACAAATAGGCGGAGTTGGAAACAGAAAAAGCATTGACACGAGGGCGAGTTAACCAACTTAAATGAAAATAGTTTGCTCCTAAAGTTGCCATGTTGTCATAAATTGCGATACACAATAATCCGCTAGCCTATGTTTTTTATATGATGGCAAAACGCGAAACATTTAATCATAATACGCTTCAGAAAAACATATTTATTGCTTTTCTATGTATCAAAAAAGAAGACTATTCAGAATCGTACCATTTCATGACAGTAACAACCTCCTGACCTCGTTACTTATTATAGGGAATATACAAGGGAATAAATGTAAACGTGTAGAAAGTGTGCCCTGTCGTTCGTGGCTATTGTGTGTATATAGAATTAAAACTCACATGCAATGCGCGTCGAGCTCTTCTTTTGTGCTGGGCAGGCCGACGTGTGTCCGGGGTATTAAATCCACGCATACTTTCAGTTCGGCGGAGTCACAGTTGTCAGTTTCACTTAGTTGTGCGCCTCCGCCGTCTGTAACACGGAAAAACATTCATATTTTTATGTTTTCTTTCCATATTAAATTATACAAACTTTTATTCTCATACAACGCTGTAAGTTTGGAAGAGTGTTTAGTGTTACATAATTTGCGCATACAAAAATTTACGACCCAGCCCATTTTCATTCCTGAAAACAGGCTGCATTTTTAATCAAATTTGCCGTTGACGAAATCGCTGATAAAAGCTATATGAAACAAAGTGCTCTTCGACAGAATTAGATTACAAATTGAAACACAATGTTCTATAACAATGATGTGAGTACTTACTTTGTACCTATATATCAGTGGGACGTATTAATTTGTCTATAAATTCTTTATGACACAAAAATACGGAGTATACATAATATTTTACATATAGATAAACACAAATGGTATTACAGATGACAGTGATCTCTCAGACTATCGAGATATGTAAATAAGAAAGCGGAATGAAAGGATAGTTCAAAACGCGCTACCCTTTTTTTTGGAGACACACGACAGCTGTTCCTTACCCAGGTGGAGGCTATTAGGGTATGCCTGAGTCACCAGTTTTCAGCTCGGCAAGCTTACTGATATAGTGACCGGGGTATGGCCCAATTCCTAATAATCCTAAGCCTGAACATTCACTAAATTCTCATATTTTATTGCAATATGCAAAATTTGGCAAAATTTAACATAATAAGCAAACACATATGCGAATGTTCATCCTCTATTGTCAAGTTATCATTGTCCATTCGATTAATATTTTTTTTAACCTGCATGGGTTTATTTAGAAACGCATTAAAAATATGTTGATAAATGATATCTTCTACAGTTTAGATTTGACTAACTGAAAGGATTTATTAGTTTAGTTCTATAAAATTATTGTATATAAGTCACGATTTTTTTAACAAAGCTACGTCATAATAATCATCTGCAATTTGTTCATTTTGATTAATATCTTCGGTTCAAAACAACGTATAAATTACTTGAAACCTATGAATCACTAAGTTCACCGAGCATCTGTTTTTGAATTTTCAAGTCATACTTGTGAAATAGAAGTCGATTAAACTAATCACCGTTGCCGACTAACAACTCTCGCGCTCACTTAGCAGTTATGAAACCAAGCCTGTTCTGATTATGAACTTCAATTGAGGCAACGCAAAGCGAATGGGACTTATAAATTATTTAAACAAGGTCAAACAACTGTATTCACTATGACGGCGACCTTTGTCAAGTTATAATGTTAGGTTAACCCTTATAACAACGTCCAGCCACCCGTTTTCACTTTAATTCGAGGGGAACAAAGTTAGAAATAAGGCTAAGTATTCATTTAGTCAAATTGAAGTGCAAATAATTCTAACACTGGAATAATAGCTGGTTATCCTAAAGCCGGCGGTAGGATGGGTATCTGTCCACATTGTAAACAGCATACATGATATTGGAAAGCCTGTTATGCCGATCCACGTGTGTCGGATTTAGTCTGTATATATCCAGTTTCGATCAAGCCGATATAATTGGATTCTCTGTATGGATTGATCTGCCTATACTATCAAGTCCAGGAGCGAAAGGTATATTTTGATGACACATTTTATTTAAATACCATAATGAACAATGTTCTATAGGTATAAGTTTTAAGATTATTAAATTACAAAAGGAAAAATTATAAGGAGACATCGCTACTGTTGTAGTCACTTTGTTGTGCCAATATATTATGTATACTAAAAAGAATCAATCCCTAGAGGGTCTACAGCCAATTGAACCTAACTAAATAAGTCGCGATCGAGTTATGGACGGCGCAATGAGTATGAGTATATTGGCCATTCTAATTATTCCGCTTGTCTAGTTTAATAGCCTGATGAGTCCATTGACAATATGTTACCTACCAGAGCTTTTATCAAAATTATTGATAAATACATTCATCTTCCTCATTCATAAAAGGCCGAGTCACAACAATACAACTCAATTAGGTTCGGAGGATATTGGGGTTAACGGAACAAAAAAATAACAATTTATTAATAATTTGGCGGAAATAATTATTATCAACGAGTTATAGAATTTATTTATTTATTGTTAAAGTACTGTGCTCAGTGGGTAACAATTTCAGCCGGTATATGTGATCTATTATAGACTGATGATTATAGTAAACATATTAACAATTAAACATTTATTTACGTTATCAGTAGATTAAAGAATATAAATTACTATTTTATTTTAGAAAAACAAAATTCCTGACTTCATTTATATCAACATCGTTTGTTCTCGCTAAGTGACGTTCAATTTCTTTTCCATTTCCAATTCCGTCGTACCTGTGGATGAAAGACCGATAGACAAAATTACAAGACAGGTTTTCGCGAAAGAAATTGCTACTATTACGAAAAAAGATAAATGTAGATAGAAAAGCCCGCCAATAAAATAACGTTTATTTTGATATCTATAAAATGTAAGTTAAATTCACGTTAAAGGTTTGGTCGTAATCCGGTTTTTGCAACATGGCGGAATGTAACACACTGAAAACTTAATCCATCATACGGAGGGCGGGATAACAATGTTTTTACTACTAGGGCTTGTAGATGTGTTTTGTCTTACACTTTCGAGATTAAGGTCAATAAAAACTTTGTTCTTGTTGTTGTGTTTATAAGAAAATGTATCAAACAGGCTCACGCATGACACATAATCCTGACTGGTATGAGATATAACAAAATTATTTAAGTCTTGTTACGTTGGTGTTAGAAGTTACTAATATTATATTTCGAAATTTTGTATGTATGGATGGATGTTTGATACTTTTTCACGCAAAAACCGCTAGACAGATTTTGATAAAATTTGAGGTAGGGGTAGCTGACACCCTTGATTAACACATAAGCTACTTTTTATCCCGAAAAATTTAGTGCTACCGCGGGATGAGCAAGGAATTCAAATACGTATATTTGCTACTCTTTCATAATCAATGGTTGTGAATATAATATAGGGCGCATGAAATGGGATATTAGGGGATAGAATTGCAAGCTTTGAGGCGTAGAATCGATTTACACGAGACCGGGCGGGATGGAAAAAGCAATGTTAAGGACGAAAGTCACCCTAAGTTAAAATTTAATACAGTTCGTATGCGAAATAATATTTATCTAATGTGGACTCGATTCCAAACAGTGGCTGCACTCGGGTGAAGCCGGGTCAGACCGTTAGTTGGATTATAATATGAGCACACTATAGATCACAAATGATAGCATCAAGAATCGATTAAAATTACTAATTGCCATAGCCTATTTTATAATATTAAAATAAAAATTTACTATGTCATGTTTACTTTATATTTAAAAATAATATATTGTACAACGAAACGGTAATATGTTTAAAAATTGTGAAATATATCCTGTTTTATACAACACCATGTTACCGAGAAAAATATAAATTAGGTGAGATAACTCTTTGTCGACGCTTCTCATGGATATTCTAAAAATACTTTGAATAGATGTTAAATACAAATTTCCCTATTATCAAATTCTTCAAGTATTATATGAAAAGAAACGAAAATGTCGGGTTTCTCCTAAGTTTCCGGAAATTCGTCGTAATCCCGAGGTTTCGAACAAAGTGCCGACTTTGAAGATATCATTTATGTGGGCTGGTTCCTTTACGTATCATTATTAGACGTGTCTATTGTAAGCCGTGAATGAGGAAACGCTTTTGTTATTTAGTTTCACTTCGTTGGCGCTCGATTCTGATATGTCGAACTGATTGTAATTAAATAATTGAGTGCTTAGATATTTACTATGTAGTGGAATATATTATGTACGCTGCTCGTATTAGTCTAGTCAGAACTTATTTGTTACTTATAAATATGTATTGACTATATACAATGGCTATTTGGGTTTGCAAATAGAATAACTTATTGTTTGTTCAATTTGTATTCTCGTGTTTAAACAGAATATTAAAGTCCAAACATATGAAAAATAGTAATCTATATTAAAGAAATAGTAGCTAGCGCAATCGTTGTGCACGGATTAAAAAAAAAGTACATGATAGATTTATTTATTTATTTATATAGGTAATTATGTAAGTCGCTGCCGGAGGACTCAAAAAAAACCGAAATTAAATTATAATTGATTTATTAATTAAAAGTTACAATTAAAACTTATGCCTAGTGACCCGATCGATGGTTGACCAAAAAGTGAAGTTGCCGGCGATCACGCAGAGTCGAACTCGTGGCCCATGATGCGTAGTCAGCATTGCGCCATCGTGTGGATTTTGGAATGTTTGTTCATGCGTCGATAGCGTGATGTGGTCTCAGCACTTTCGTATATAGGTGGATGTGTAACACCTCCCCCCTCAGCTCAGCGATTATTTTTGTCGTTTAGAGAAAATATCGCTGGGAAGCTGTGGATTCTGCTTCGGTTGTGGTTTCTGGCGGGATGACTCTGGTTTTGCATATATGCTGTCGTTTTCGGGTGTTATACTAATCTCCTTGGATTGGTGAAGATACCTTCGATATAGAATTCCGATAACAAGTGCAATTGTACCTAATAATATGCAGTACACAGGAACCGTGGTGTGGTAAATGACGTCGGATTGACTTGTTGTAAGATGCTCTTGTAAATTTATTTTATCTTGGATTCTATGTAATGTCTTCAAATTAATAGAGTTGGCTTTCGCGAGTGGATATGTTTCAGGAGATTTTGCTTCTAAACCCGATGAAAGGTTTGCAATCTTGATTGGTTGTCCTCTTATACGATTGTTGGTGTTAGCTATGGTGAGTTCGTTTGTTCGCAGTTTGCAGTTATGTGGTATGATTGCTAGATAGCTTCCGGTTAGTTTCATGAAGTCATCACGGTCGCAGGTAAGTCGTACTTGAGTTGGTCTTGGGAATACTATGGCGTAATGGCGATCGTCCATTTTCTCTGTGGCTGGCCTCGTCAAGTCGATGGTGGTTTTGTTGCAGCTCTCTTTTGTGGTTCTTCCTTCAATTATATTACAGATGCAGTCCGGGTGAGATTTCAGCTGGTGATTGAAAGTTTCCTCGCAGAGATACACGGAGTCTACCTTCGGGCATTCTGCCTCAATGTATACATGAAGAGTTCCAGTGATCGCGAGGAAAGGGACAGGAGGGATAATAGCTTGCCTATCCTTGTTTGGTACTATTACTAATTTATATAAGGCAAAGTTCAATGGTGATACAATAGGAAACTTAAATAGGAAAACAATTTGATCTTCGCTAAAGTATGACGCGGGTTTTATGACGTCATAGTACTCTCTATACTGTAAATCTAGTAATTGGTCTTTACTATAGACCGATCTTAATGTGACTAACATACTATTCATTATTTTTAAACTTAACATGGAATGGTGAGTACGTGACTGACCACAAAATGCTAACGCATTCTCTAACCTACTTAATTCGCTTGCTAAGCTATCTATATTATCGCTAATTATAGCTAAAATTTGAGCAAATTTAGCAAACTTTAAAAGTGTGTATTGCGCAAATGCTTCGGTGTCAAGTAAAATATGCAACGTTTTGTTTAATTGAATTTGATTCTCTACGAGTTTCGAAATTACTTTTGTTTGTTCGTCCATCAATTCCGAACTAATACTAATATGCTGGTTTTGCTCGTTAATTATTTTGTCCTGATTATCTTTTAGAATTTTAAGTGCATTATTATATTTAATGGCATCTGAATAATCTAAATTTCCAGTTATGCTCTTAATGACAGATCCAAGACCATCTATGAGGCCTCTCTTAAAACGATTGGGTTCCAGAGTCTTTAATTGAGATGAAACTTTATCCAGTTTACTACTTAAATGATCTATTTGGAATTCATACATTGAATAAGTATAGTTATCTAACTTGGTTTTGACTTGGGCTAATTGTCCTTCTACGAGTTTTATACTGTTATCAATGTCTGTCAGTTTTATGTATTGCAAAAACGTATGGTGTGAAGTTGTGAGTTTCATGGGTCCTAACGTAAAAGGTAAAATCCCTGGTCCATCTTCAAGGGATTCCAGTTTTATCTCGGTCGCCCGCGCGAGGCCGAGAATCAGCATCAGTGGAATTCTGCAACAACTTAGCGGTGTTAGGGACACGTTTTAACCTAGCTTTGGCAATGGGGCCCTTCTTCTTAGAAGTATATATATGTATGGGTAAGTCTGCCAATACTGTATCCTGAGTATATCTAGGAGCTAGTTTTGACCGGCTAGCACAAGGATTTGTAATAAAAACCTGTTGTTCAGGTTGGTATTCCGGTTCCGGTTCACGAGCTTTATTCCGGTTATCTATGAGCGATGTCCTATTGGCGAGAGATGTTTCATTAATTAAGCTGTATACTTTTTTCATGCGGTCCCTATGCGTTACGGTGTACTGTTGTAAAAGATGCTGGGTGAGGTCTATGTCAGTGGGATCCCTGGGGTCAGTATGCCCTAAGATAAGATCATAAGGCCTACATTTGGTAAAACTATGGACTGAACTATTGTAAGCGATTATGGCATATAACATGAGGTTAGTAATGGGTTCGTCACGCTTATTTAATTTTAGTAAGCGAAGATGTTCTAGCAATGTTGAATGAAATCTTTCAATATTACCATTCGCGTTTGGTGAATGAGCCAAGGTTTGGTGATGGATGATTTTGTGGATTTTACAGAATTCGGAGAATAACTGATTAGTGAATTCCGTTCCCTGATCTGTAATAATGGTAAATGGTAACCCGTGATGCGTGCTAAAGGTTAGTAAAGCTTGTATTATACTTACAGCGGTGCCGTCTCTTAATAGGTATGCTTGGCCATACTTAGAAAAAACATCAATAAAGGTAAGGTATTTTTCATTCTGGGCGGTAAAACTATCCATATGGACAATTTCAAAAGGTCGCGTGGCTGGTGGCACAATATTAAACTTAGGCCTGATGGGGTTGCGATCGTATTTGGCTTGTCCACATATTGTACAGTCATTTATGAACTTAGTAATGTGTTCTTTCATTTTTGGCCAAAAATATCTATCAGACAAAGCAAGATAACACTCGTTTATGCCGCGATGATTGGTTTTACCCTCGTGATAATAACGAATGATATCCTGTTGTCGCAAATATTCTTTAACGTTTTCAATCTCTCTCTTAGCAAGGACTAAATTCATGGATGAACTTTTGAATTTATTCTGAATTATTGGTATGATTTGGTACATAGCAAGAGGCGGTGTAATTAAAAGAGCAGTTTTAATTTTTGGGTTAACATATTCCTTAATGGCTGAAACAACATCTTCTTCCAAATTAGATTGAGATAACTGAACAGATGTCCGTGTGTGTGTGTCAAAAGGTTTCGTAGCTACCGGTCTCTTTTTAATATCGCCTACTACGGTTAGACATAACTGACGGTGAAATTTATTTAAGGGATCGTCTGTGATTGGAATGTCAAGTATGGGATTCTCATTGGATGTATGTGCTGTCTGTGTATCTGAGTTGGCTAAAGAGGGTGGCCTATCCGTCGCATTCGCAATCATAGAGCACGTGTCCTCATTATAAATCTCAATGCGAGAAAGTGCGTCGGCATTAGTGTTACTTTTGCCTTTCTTGTAAATGACAGTAAAGTCGTACTCACTAAGTTTCAAACGCCATCTCGTGAGGCGAGAATTTGGTTCCTTAAGACTCATGACCCACTGAAGTGGTTTATGGTCTGTTAAAATTTTGAATTTACGGCCGAAAAGGTAAGGGCGGAAATATTTTGTTGCCCACACGATTGCCAAAAGTTCCTTTTCAATCGTGCTATAATTAACTTCGCTATCGTTCAAAGTGCGCGAAGCGTACGCTATTGGTTTGTCCGAGCCTACGGTACCTTGAGACAATACTGCACCGATTGCGAAATTTGAAGCGTCTGTTGTTAGTATAAATTCTTTTTCAAAATCTGGATATTTTAAGATGGGGTCGTTCGTCAGTAAAGTTTTGCATTTTTCAAAAGAAGTAATATAATTTGAATCAAATGTTACCTTTTTTCCTTTCTTTAGGCATTGTGTAAGGGGTTTGGTTATTCGAGCAAAGTCAGGGATAAATTTACGGTAATATCCTAAAAGTCCTAAAAATTGTTTTATTTCTTTGGGGGTCTTTGGTAACGGATAATTTTGTATCGCAGTAATCTTATCGGGGTTAGGTTTTATTCCGTCGCTGCTAATTACGTGTCCGAGGTATGCGGTTTCAAGTTTCAGAAATTCCGACTTATCTAATTGTATTTTAAAATTAGACTCGCGCAATCTCTGGAAAACTTTTTCGAGGTTGATCATATGTTCTTGGAGTGATGTACTGAAGACAATTATGTCGTCCAAGTATACAAGACATATGACATTCTGTAAGCCTCGAAGGACATTGTCCATAACACGCTGAAAAGTGGACGGCGAATTTTTAAGACCCATCGGCATTCTTAAAAATTCGAAATGCCCATGTTCTACGTTAAAAGCCGTTTTGGGTATATCGGAGGGATTCATTTCGACTTGATAAAAGCCGGATGCAAGATCAAGAGTTGTGAAGTATTGACATTTGCCTAATTTATCGAGAACGTCTGCTATGTTCGGTATTGGGTATTTATCGTCGATTGTCTTTTCGTTGAGTTTTCGAAAATCAACGACGAGTCTCCATTTCTGTTTACCAGAAGCGTCGACCTTTTTTGGAACTACCCAAATTGGTGAGCTCCACGCGGATTCTGACGGTCTAATGATCCCTTGCTCTAACATTTTACGTATCTGTTCACTCACTTCCTCGCGGTGAATAAATGGATAGCGGTAACTTTTTGTATAAACTGGTATTTCGTCGGTAGTTCGGATGTTGTGTTTTATTTTATTTGTAAAAGTAAGAGGTTCGCCATCAATATAAAATACGTCACAAAACTTAGTACAAAGCGCGATTAAATTAGCTTTTTCTTCCGCGTTTAAATGTTCCGTACGTAAACGAGAAATGACGTCTTTAGCGCGTGGCGATGGTTGTTCGGTGCTTATGCACTCGTTATTATATACTGTCGCTTGCGTCGCGCGATCTAATGACAATATAATATCGTTTTTCGTAGGGTTCGTCACTTCAACTATGCCACGGTTATTTTTAACTGTAGTTAAACATTCGGAAATTACACAATTACATACAATTTGTTCTGGAATGGATACTTCGCCATCTGGGGAGTTTACGGGTATTCTAATTAACTTTGAACTATTGGCAGGTATTATTGTTTCATATAAGTTTAAGTTCCGCGAGTTATAAATTCTAATAGGGTTAACAGCAAATTTTGTTGTGAGAGTAAGATTTTTAAGGTCTAGTTTCGCTTCCCACTCGGTAAGTAAGTCCATACCTATTAAGCCATCAAAATGGTCATGAAATTTATAAACGAATAATTTCATAACTTTCGAATCATTAAATTCGGCGAAGCAGGGTAAATTAATGGAAAAATCATTTCTTGTGGTAGCGTGCACGTTTGTGACTTCAAATGGATCGTAATTTAGTGGTATGTGAGAAAAAAATTTGCTAACCGAGTCCGGGCTAATAAACGATTGATTAGCGCCCGTGTCAATCAAGAGGTTTAGTGGGGGGTTAGATATATGTATATACGGCAATTGTCTTCGACTATGTAAATTTAACTCTATCCTAATTTGTCTGATTTCTGATCCTTCTGAAAATCCTCAGCAGAAGGCTGTGGAATTTTTTCCTCGACTACTTGCTGTTCGGTCTGACTGAACATCTCTGAATTATAGGGTGTTTCATATGAGCTGTAATAATCATTGTAATTAAATTCGTCATATTCATTACAGTAATAAGGGTCGTAATACGCGTCATAGGTGTAATAACTACTATCGTCGTAGCTTGAGCATTCGTTTAAATTAACATCACGCGCTTTAAAATAATTTGTGGGTGGTGGATTCCCTTGCCTTGCCCAATTCCAGGGGGTTGGCGGTAATTGTTTAGGCACGAAGTGACTTACACCGCTCATTGGCTTAGGGCCCTGATTTACCGGTTGCGGCGGCATTTTGAATACTGGGTTACGTTGATTGTACCCCGGTGGTGGCGCGGCAAACATTTGCTGAGTGCGCGTTTGCATTCGAGGTTGAAACGGAGGCGGTTTGATTCCGTGTTGGGGACGACTAGGACCAGGCATTACAACATTATATGGTTTAGGTGGGTGCTGCATGTGTGTAATGGTGTGGTTAGGCATTCTAAAATTAGGAGTTAGTTGGTTAGAAAGCATTTGCCCTAACATTTTCCTATCTGGAAGATGATCATTTCTGCTTTGCATATAAATAGTGTTCATTTCCTCATGAACAAATTCTAATGCTTTTTCTATAGTTTCTGGTCGCATACACCTAATTCTGGATCCAAGAGGATCTTTTAGTCCGCGCAAATAAGCTTGTAGTGTTAGTTTTTTATATAAGTCCCTTTTCGCGGCTATAGTGCTTTCTAAGTTGTCATGCAATGAGATATATGTCATGATGGTACTAAAAAGATTTTGACAACGTTCATAAAACTCTTGTGGTGTACTAGAACCTTGAGTTAACAGAGCTAAATCATTGTACAGCGCGGTTTCATCTCTTTGGTCGGAGAAATTGTTAATAAGAGCGCTACGGATGCCTACCCAATCAGTAGGAATACCATTAGTATTTATTAAACGGGCTGCGGGGCCAACAATTTTATTTAATATACCGTTTTCTAAGGACACTTTTTCTAGTTCGTCGGCATCCTGACCAAATCTCTCTACTATTTCATCGCATAATTTAATAAATCTAGTTAAGACGTTTGGATTTCCGTCAAACTCGGGAGGTAAGCGGAGGGCTTTGTAGATGTTATCTAAGCTTGCCATTTCTACGTTTGATTGATCCAAATTTCTCCTAGCGTCTAAAAATAATTGCCTATTACTAGCTAACCTAGGTTTCCTTGATTTTGATTTGGAAAAAATCTTGGAGATAATGTAAACTACTTAGGGATAATGGAAAAGGAAAGGTAAGCAACCACTGGACTATTCAGTGTACTTACATGCACATGACGATTCTTCTTGAGCGGTATCGAAGTTCAGATCTCCGGCGCGGCCTCGTTGTTCAGGATCTCCCGGCGCAACGTTGAAAGTTTATCGGAGCGCGACCACGTGGTGCGATATTAGCGATTCGCGACCCGACCCGGGAATCCTACCGACTGCGCCAATTATGTAAGTCGCTGCCGGAGGACTCAAAAAAAACCGAAATTAAATTATAATTGATTTATTAATTAAAAGTTACAATTAAAACTTATGCCTAGTGACCCGATCGATGGTTGACCAAAAAGTGAAGTTGCCGGCGATCACGCAGAGTCGAACTCGTGGCCCATGATGCGTAGTCAGCATTGCGCCATCGTGTGGATTTTGGAATGTTTGTTCATGCGTCGATAGCGTGATGTGGTCTCAGCACTTTCGTATATAGGTGGATGTGTAACAAGGTACACTTTATTGCACACACACAAAAAAAAAATACAAATAAAATGAAAATCACATACATAAAAAGTACAATTGGCGGTCTTATCGCTCAAAGGCAATATCTTACAATTATATTATATTATACGTAATATGTATATATTTTTGTTATTAAGTGAAGAATTGACCATTAACTAAAAGATACATAAGGGCATCTCTTTTCAAAATGTAACATAATATTTTAACCAATTTATTTTTATAGCTGCTATAAGCGATTTTATTGTATTACAGCGTGGTATAATTATAATTGTAACAAATTATATACATAAAATCAGCCAGTTTAACACACCATCTTACAACATTAATTCAGACTATTAAGGTTCTTACTATAAGACACATATTTGGAATAGCTCGTCAGGAAAGAGTTGCAAACACGTGCAGCTAGGGCAATGTTGTACGAGTCCCATAGCTCTCTCAATCAATGCTTTTCCTAATAGAAAGCTTCTACACCTCGTGCGCTAAATTACTGCCTTGTTCGATTTTAGCCCAGAAAGCCAGTTGAGCCTACAAAAACAAAACATCGGCACAATTAACCCGGTGAACGGACGATACCGTGCCAAAACGAGCCGTATATTTTTTCCGGCCTTTATTCAGCAGTCATATGGGGTCATCACAATGGGTTTTTTCTGCATGTTCCACAATAATTTTACGGTAGGTTGCTGGTTGCTGATGGTACTCTAGGGTAATATCCGGCCTCGGGCAAGTCACGAAATTCAAATATAAAATCTCACACAAAGTACACCATCTAATAAAGACAAGACCTATTTTTATCGAGTGGTTTATTTTGGGTAATTGTTTTAAGGTCACGGAGTGTTAAATCCCAGCTCAGTCGTTATTACTCCGAGCGAAAAATCTTCGGAAGCTGAAAATATCTGCCCAAATAGAATTATGATTATATTTGGAAATATATTTTTAATGAAAACTACGGATATTTCCAGACTTAGGGCGAGGCTATTTAAAGATAAACTTTTGTTTACAAAAAAGACCGCATTGCCTTTTAAGCCCGCTCGTAATTGAGT
The DNA here is from genome assembly GCA_949752805.1 of Deilephila elpenor. Taxonomy (NCBI): domain Eukaryota; kingdom Metazoa; phylum Arthropoda; class Insecta; order Lepidoptera; family Sphingidae; genus Deilephila; species Deilephila elpenor. Next base: position 7,028,219 of record OX457105.1, on the reverse strand, counting down.
AACATCTACTCCTTTACATTTAGTATCGAAAAAGATCCCCTTGGTGATAAATTTATAACAATAAGGTGATTATAAATCATCTGGGTTGTTTCCCAAATCCAACAACGTATCTTCTGGATTAGTATAATATATGCATCTTCAGAAGTATGATATTAATGTATGTTTGTATGATCGCAATCTTTAAGATTTTCGAATGGATATTTTTTAGCGTTAAGAACACGTTTACGTTTATTTTTTGTGGTTAGGGCAACTTTCATATGATGTCATGACACAATTATAGCTCAAAATCTGATGTATAGGTAACCTTTTGACTGATGACATGTACAAAATTCCTACTGGCCACTTTAGGGTCTCCGGAATCCTCACTCTTTGACAGTTACTCTAAATTTACTCCGGTTTACTGTGAGTCATCTTTACCTACTACTTCGGTCGAGTCGACTCAACTAAGCTATACCCCTTTTAGAACTTCCTCCGTTGCAACTCAAAATGTAAATAAGCTATGGCTCTAACTAGTTGCTCGATGGCCATCTTACAGGTTCAATAAAAGGCAAAGTTTTGAGTTAAATCAATTTCTTCACGAACTTGCAAACTTGGAATCAACTTTCTTGGTAAATCGGAGATGTTCCGTAACATAGTTACACAAGTTCGCTGAACGCTTCCCGACTTTGCAAGTTTTATGATACCAGTATTCTCCAAGTGGTCATGCGATCAGGCCGCACATAAATCTACCCTCGTAAAAAAAGTAACGGTTTCATTTCCTATGATGTATCGAGTGCGTGACTGACGAAATGTATTCTAAACTTTGTTCCTTTAGTACGCACCTGGTGTTATTTTACCCCACGTTGTGTCGCCGCCACATGATTTTTATATGCGCTGCGGAGACTTGGTGTATTCTTTTTTAAAATTGGCTATTGATCACATTATTGTTAAGAATAACAATAAAAAAATAAGACATATGTTTATCCTATTTTTATATTAAAAAGTCAGTTTTAGTTGTTTCCACTTATATTACCAACGTTATACATTTGTATATGTATCATTAATACAATCAATACGAGCCTACCTTCACTTTAACATTAAGTACTTTATGTAAAGTTATCGACATAATAAACAAAAGAAGACAATTCGTAAGAGCCCTTATTTATATTTGATCTTCAGATATTTGTTTCATACGAAATGTGATGAGGAAAGGAAAGAAAATCAAACAAAATCTTGATGTCTATCATTAAAATTGTTTAACGGAAGGAATATTGGAAATATCGGAAAACAAAAAGGGAAGGACAGAAATTCTTCGTGTCGCTTATGAAGCTTTATTACATCGATATTATGTTTGTAAACTCAAGGATTTTGTGGACATACATATCTGTTAATGAAATAAGTTGATAAATAAAGTCAGGCCATTATTTCAATACATGTATTTTCAATTCAACTCTAGGTGGAAATTGAAATAAAAAGATTTTTTACGGATTTCATCGGGATTTGGTTAAATTTTTACATTTTTTAACTTCCCGACGTTTCGATTGCTTTACAGCTTTCGTGGTCACGGGGCGGACTTAAATTAAATTAAACCAAATCGCGATAAAATCCTACCTCTAGGTGGAAAGTTCAATTAAAAGAAATTTTGTATAGTTATCGCATAAATATTTTCCATAAGAAAGCCTCTGGTAGATATTCTCCTGCGAAATCGAAGTTTGCAGTTTCTTACACGTACGCTTGAGAAAAAATTTTTTTTTTCTATATTTTCGCATTAAATGTCCGTATACTTGTTTCTTTCTTTTAACTCAAATTATTTAAGCGTAGCGACAAACGTTAATAAGATTGCCTTACTCGTAGTCTGGTGTGACAGAACAAAAGCTTAGAGGATCTCGCCTAAAATTCTGAGTTTTTGATGTCGACAACTTTAAAGATAGAGTAAAATATAGCGAGGAAATCTGCAGACCTGAGATTTTACACAGGAATGTTAAAGCATATTCCATAATATGTAGTTTAGGCCTGCCTCGGTGGCGTAGTTGTATTTCCCCTATCAAATCTTGGGACGGAACATACAAGGCGGAATGTGGGTGTCCTAGTAGAACCTCTTCCAACCCCTTCTGGGAAAAAGGCGTGAGTTTATCTATGTATGTAAGCTTAGTCCTAAGACCTACACCCCTCTTAATAGTACAGCACGAATTTAAAATGTATGTGAAGTGTACAAACCCGCACTACTAATAAGGCCTCAACTCCACACAATTGTACAGAAGGCCCGTTCCCTACAATTACAGTCATGTCTTCAGGCAGATAAATTTTGGTATTTATGAAGTTGTTTCAGGAAACGTTGTTTGTTGTTTCTATCGCCTTGATTGAAGTTATTCTATTCTGTGCAGTTTGTATGACGTATGTATACGTGGTGATGTAAGAAAGGCGTACTGTAAGAGAGTGTTGTTATAACGCTGTGTTATAACGTCACGTTTTGTTAGGCATTCCTTGTGGTAATATTTGACAGCGAATGTTGACATTGGATAAAACATCTTGTCGTAGTGTGAATATTACATACACGTTTCAGACAAATATCGTTTCTATGAAAAAACATGCGCAACTAATCGGTATTGTATTAAAAATAGTTTTTGACAGCCTCCGTGTCGCAGTTAGTTAGACGGTTCGATTCCCGCACCCAAACAAATATTTGTGTGAACCCCATAGATTTTTTCGGGTTTGGGTGTTTGTGAGACCGAAAAGTTTCTCGTAGTTTCTGATACCCACGTCACAAGACTCGATCTTGGTGTGGGGTCAGAATTATGCATGTGACTTTTGGGTGTATTATTTATTTATGTATTGGCATAACAAAGCCGCCATTTTGGATCGTACTTGATGGTAAGTGCAGTTCAGACAGAGTATACACCGGTGAAAGGTGGTAATCTCAAAAGTAGTTGTACTTGCTTAAGTCACTATGGTAGGTTTTTGTCTTGATCTCTATCTCAGTGGATACAACTACAAGCATCATCAGATTAATTTATTCATAAGATTTTTGTAAAATTGCGATTTCAAATTGATCACACATCTAAAAAAGATACCAATTATTTTAAATGATTCCGCTCTCAAAATACAAATGAAGCTAAAAAACGTGTTAAAATAAAAAAAAACACGAATAGGTTGTAAGGGTGACGGTGTCAGGCGCCAGATTTATAACCATTGCCTATTCGAACGTGTAATTTGAGGAGAGCCGTAGAAACGAGAAAAACCCGACCGAAAACAAGTTTACGCAAAATTCTGTACGTTCGGATCGCTGTATCAATTTCTTAGCTTCATTGCACAAAGTAAACAATTAAAGACTTTTAGCTAAATTTCGTACATTTAGCGAGAAAGTTGATGTGTCTCGCCTAATCCATGATATTAGATTTCTTGTAAAGCTAATGCGAGATACGATATCGTTCAGAAATACAATGTAAGGAACTCGCCATGGATAATTCATTATTATTCGTGTTTTAAAATGAATGTGAAAACAGCTTATACCTATTTTCTAGAGTAGAATTATTAATATAGCTTTATAAGAGTTAACTACATAAGCTCACACCTATATTCCCGAGAGTGTAAACAGAAACGTTAAATAGTGTCTTTACAGTTCGCCCGACTTATGTACATTTCAAGATGTGAAAGAAAGTGAGATCATGGCTACGCCGCGCCGGACACAAAAAAATAATTATAAAGGTTACATAACTGCGAATAGTTTAAACATTAAACAGCGCCAACTTACGTTTGCTCTTCAAAAGCCTCTCAAATGCTTTTGAAGGGAACTCTTAAATACCAAGCCAAGTAAATTCAGTATAATAATAAACACATAAAAGGTAAAAACAGTCTGCTAACTCGAACAAGTTTCAAAGATAAATTTTATCGAGCAAATAAACGGCGCTACTCTTCTGAAATTTCTATCTGAAAAAAAACATTCTCAGTCTTGCATTGAGGCATTACAACTGGAACGGACGCGTCAATAAATTTTGTGCTCACTAAGTTATGACAATGAGGTATAACAAGAGTACTTAGAAACTGCCGCTTAGTGGCAGAAATAGATTGTGAAGACGGTGAAATCGGTGGTTTCTACACGGCCTGCCCATTGCATACAAAATAATCTACCAAACTAATGTTCTGCTTAATACCCTTTACAGTTATTTATCTAGGAAGTGTTTACTGCAGGTCTTTATAGGGGTTATCTTCTTCGTTTTACGACAGAAACTGTACGAAAACCTAGCTCTTAATTATTGGGATTTTGGTTAAAACATAATATTGCCATAAGCGCATTGAAGGAAGTGCCAAAACATTATTTATTAAAGCATATTTGCATTAAAGCATTCTCCCTCGATCTCAAAGTGCATCTCCTTAAAGGAGAGCCTCCGTGGCGCAGTTGGTTAGACGCCTGTGAAACGAGAGGCCGCGGGTTCGATCCCCGCACCGAAACAAATATTTGTGTGTTCCACAGGTATTTTTTTCGGGTCTGGGTGTTTGTGAGACCGAAAAGTCTCTCGTAGCTTCTGATACCCACGACACAAGACTCGATCTTAGTGTGGGGTCAGGACTGTGACTGTTGGGTGTATTTATTTATTTATTTTATTTATTTATCTTAAAACAGTTGAATATTGTACAAGGAAAGCAATATATGTAACTATGTTATGTACATGTAAGCAATTTATAGCACTGGAATACTTGTCAAAGTGATTCAAGGAAATGTGTCGCGTTTCCAGACATTCTGAATTTACCCGATTTCGAGCACGCGGATATAACTGTGTCAGCCGCCGAGAGATGGGTATCTATATAATATCCGGGTGATAATCTATCTGGACTCCAGTAAGCTTAGGGCCAATTGCACAAACTAACTTTGCCCTGAACTTTGACTTTGAAAATGTCAATCTCATACATTAGCAATATTAAATACGTCACAAATGCATGGCGATGATATTGTCAAAAATAAAGTTATGGTCAAAGTTAGTTTATGCAACTGAGCCTTACTATCGTTTACATGGTAGCAAGTTTATTTGTGTTAATATATTTAACAGCAAACCAGCTTACTGTGGAAACGACAATAATATACCTAATAAAACAACATTCTACTTATTGATTTATTTATCGTTGTATTTTGTTATAAGTATCGACATTTGATAATAATCTACTTAAAAATCTGTACACCTATTACTAAATATCCCTTGATTCACCAAAGGATTTAATTAGAATACCGCATAGTAAAGAAGTAGTATATTTACTATAAGTTGATGATACCCAGCATTTACTCCTAGAAAACATGTTAATGGTATTTTATTTTCGCGTCACGCGTATTCGGTACCCCGATAAGGTGCTACGTTTTTCTCCGAACCTGCGCGTTCACTGGATTTTTGGGAGGCCCGGGTCAGGAAAACATGAAATCGCACTTTTCAGATAGGTCCATTAGGTTTTTCAGTGGATACGTGTTCCTTTCACTGCTACGGATACAAAAATCCACAAAGTAATCTCGACAATATATGTTATGAAATAATAAAAAACATTGACTGTGTTATGAAGACCTCCAACGTTTAAAAATACTTTTTAGTAATTCTAAATGCTTTCTAAATTATATTTTTTTAAATTTGTATTATGTCTATATAAGATACTATTGGAATTGAAAATGAAGTAATTTTTTTCTTGACTTTTTAGCAAACGAAAAAATATTTGCTTTAAATAAAAAGCTCTTGTATTTTGAGATTCAACTATCAATACACAGTGTAAAACAATAGAGTGAAAAAAATCATTGTAATTAGAGTATAGACAATACTTTCCTAACTGGGCAAGCTCATATCGAATCCATGATTGGGCGAATCCCAAGAGATCATATTAAACTTAGGTCCATTCGCGTAAACTAACTTTGTGGATAGATTTTAAATGTGTTTTCTGAAACGACAGACGTGACGACACTGCTTTAAAGTCAAATATTGTTTGGTTGAAACCCATACAAACAGCTTGCTTTCGGCGAAGGCTCAAAAGGGCTTTTATACACAAAATGTGGTTGCTACGCGAATTTGTTGTGTGAGGGCGCAGTCGTCGCTTACTGAATAACACAATAAGTAATTGTATTTTTCCCCTCTCTTTTTGTTTAAATTACTATAGGCTTTATATTTTATTTTGCAGAAGCAAGAATCTTGTTACGAACTGGTTCCATTATATACTTCTCAGGTAGAATAAACAGTTGTTTGGGCTTTGTTGACTTTTTTCATATGAAAATCTAGTAAAACAATCACTTGTTTTTATATTTATACCTCGGGGCTTCATCCGGCACAGGCTCAATTTCACTCGTTTATTATCCTGCCACTTATACTTATTTAACTTGTTACCATGGCAACAGTCATTGGTATATACTCTTCAAACACAAGTATACTCGTAATGGTTAATGGCGTTTTAATTATTTGTATTTTTAGTCTAATTGAGTTTATTTATTTCTCGTAATATCATATCTTTTTTAAAATTTCGTGATGCCACAAATTAATCTTATCGTATACTAAGCAGAAAACGTTGGTAAGAACATTACAATAATCAATATCACCCTAATTTTGTTCCTAACATTTGGCGGGAGTATAGTCTACACTAAAACATAGAATGTGACCTCAATAAATAAATGTATAATTTTTTGGGTGAATTGCGCTAAATATATTACCTGAAATTAGTTGATATTTCACGAGGGTAAGTGTTTCCCTTCGAAACATAGAGGGTGACTATATAAATAAATAAATTTGTATATTCTAGCTGTAAAATATATTGTTGCCGCATTATTAAAGTACCCTTTCATTTGGATTAATAAACTTTGCTGGTGGCAGGCTATTCCCATCCAAAAGGGAAAACAAATGATCACAAAGAGAAGCTATTTTCAGGTATGAATTGTTCAATGTATTTATTATTTATTATGTGCCAAATTTACGTTGTTTTTGTTAGACTTTATTTTCATTGGTGCTGTTGATCGGATTCCTAAAAAAGATTAATTTTATCATTAATTTCTGACGCCCGTTATACTTTTTACCTGAATGCCTGAAAATGTTAATGGTAATGTAATTGAAAACTAAAATACTACATAATCTATTTTAGAACAATATTTCAATCGTCAGGAACAATTTACATCTACCTAACTATTCCAAGTTCAATTAGTGAACTGGCGCATATTATCACAAAATCTCAATACTATCATACGATAATATAAAATTCATACATGGATGCAAAAACATATTGGGCGAGCCACTGCATCGTGTGCGGTCATGCGATCGGGCAAGATTCGATGTTTCAACCCATTGAATAGGTGACTGATAGCTGGCCGTTTCGAACACCGTCGCTCGTTCTAGAGAAACTTACGAGTATGTGTGGATACATCGTTGCCAACTATCTGCCTTTGAATATCAATAGTATACATAAAACATATACATAAATAAGGTCATTGCTTTGTAATTCATGGCGTTGTTTGGTTTTGACCGCCCACGAGCGGCCGTATCGCTTACCATCAGGCGAATGACTTGCTTGTCTCGCCATACATCGGAATAAAAAAATCGTACATTATAAATGGTTATCTGAATTTGTTTGTTCAGCTTTCACGCCTCAACTAAAACCATTAGAGTCAAGCAACGAGTAAAACTTAACAAATAAGTTAACCCGCAATGGCTTAAGCCTTAAGGCATATGCTAATATTTAAAGAGCACTCGCTACAAAACACTATCAAACTCTAATTGAAATAGTTTACTAAGTAAAGCCAAGCGCTTTATTGGGCTTGAATGCAAAAGCTTACAACCATTGTTTCATTACTGATAACAACTCTACCGTGGTACAGTATGAAAAAGAAGCAGTAAGACACTTGTTAAAAGATGGTTACTATTTGTCCCGGAGAGATATATTCCTATTTCCTACTACTAGAAAGTAACTCCTATGTTTATATGTAATTGGAAAGTGTGTATGTAGTAGATGCATGTATACTGATATAAATAGTGAAGACGGAACAAGACTAGCAACATATTTAAAAAAAAAAACTTAATTGCATTATTTCAATCGTCGTATAATTTAGTTTAGAATTTTTTGTTCGCCCAATCAAAAATACATTAATTAAATCTTATTTAGTGAACAATAAAACTTCTTTGTTTTTATCGTTTACCTAAACACCGTTACAAAATTTTTCTTCATAAATTATTCATGCTAGTTAGTCAAGTTGAAGTCCACCTGCCACCTGTTTTATAAGTCTTGACGATGCGCACATTTTGTAATAACGCCTAAAGTTTCAGATTCAAATTAATTCATTAAAAAGGACTTAAATTTCAAACTTGAATGCGCACTATAAAACTCTTCAGACAAGTGGCCACGCTACAGTCATTCAAACCTCGTAAGAGGGCGCATCGTAAAACTTCAATATCTTGGAATCTGAAGCGCTGATATTGACAAAAGTCTTTTAAGCTATATGTAAATTCTGTTCCATTATATAGAATTGAATTTTAATCTATATGAGATCCATAATTGGTACCTGGTGTGTAAAATACACAACGGTAATTATTAATTGCTTTGAATGCTGATAAATGATTCGGTCGAATCGTTTTATAAAGAATATTTAATATTAAACACAGTTTAAAGGACTGACATTCTATGAAAACTTGTAACATACCTGGATACCAATTATTCGCATACATTGAATTTCTCAGTATGTCTATTATCGTACATTGAAAATCACAACGCATTCTGCTTATTTATTATTCATTTCAAAAAATTACACTTTCCGCGGCAATTTTTATATACAAAAATGGCTGATACATAAAATTGAATGGATATATTTTTATTCCTAAAACGACGAATAGATCGGACAAGAATTTTATTTATGGGGCATTTTGGCAAGTTCTATTGACAGGGAAATCGTGAGCTCATCCTAATCGTGGGCCCATCTGAATTTAATAAAAAACGATAGGCTATTGATTTCGTGTCACTGAATATATTTGCAGCAGCATCTGGAATATGCTAATGTAATCTGACGTGGCATGTACCTCTGGTCGTACGCTGCAAATAACGTAGTTCTGTAGTAGTTCCTATATTACCAAGTTTAAAATTAAAATCTCTTGAAGTTTCATCGGTCGTAAACAGGAGAGCACACTTCATGTACTAACGTTTCGTGAAAACCTTTGGTAATATTTATATTCCAGAAATCACTTGTTGAATTGTATTTGAATTCTATTTTAAAGAAAAAGGAATAAAATTACTGGTGGTAGTTCCGGGGGCTAAGTTCTCTCAGCGCTGGAGGTTGCGGGTTTGACCCCGCACGGATAAAATGTTTGTGTGGACTACAGCTGATATGCCTAGGATATGGTGTAGAAACATGGTCGTAAAATCCGCGTTTGTAATGGCACCCAAAACATACTAGTAAACTATGATCGTAATAATGTTCTGTTCTTCAATATTTTTTTCATAAAATATAATTCTTTAAAATCTGGAATTATTTAAATTCTTTAAATTCTGTTGAAGTATTTGTATCTTGTTGCTTTTAATACCCCTTACCTTTGATCCTTCAATAACGCTTCAAATCTAGTTTCATTTATAGAACAGAGGGATTAAACTAAAGCTTTATGGATTGGCTAAGTTGTACTACGAACGTGTGTTATGAAAAAGGGTTCATTTGCTTTGTGCCATCGATGGCTTACCCGTGTGAAACTTCTTTGAAACGTGTTCAAATATGAACCTTTTTATTTTTAATAAAGCATAATTAAATTTCTTTGGATTTAAAAAAATGTAAATACATTACGCCAGTATCCACGGGGAGTAGGCAGCGGTACAAGTATTAGCACCTATGTTTTTCAGATTTTACTTTTGTCAAATCTGATGGTAAGTAATCCACCATTCCAGTGGGTAATTCATGTAAGGGTTTTAAAATATAAAAAAAATGCTTTAGATTAAGCGCCGCGCAGAGAATCGATCCAACGACCTCATGTTTCTCAGCCCATACACGCTGCCACTAGTTTTATGAGGCGAAACAAATTGTCGTAGTATTTCGTGTTATGGAAATGTGAGGTATTTATATAGTAAAATATCAATTTCACGAACTAGTCAACACGTAAGAAAATCGGATTCCTACCAAAACTGACACACAATTTATATTTGTCGTGTAAGCTGCGTATCTCCACTTTCCATTCCTGAACACTATAACATTTTATTTGCTGAAAATATATCGGTATTTACATAATGTATAAATGTCGTAGGATACGCATACGTAGAAAAGCTTATTTAATGTGCAGATAGTTGAAATTAATAAAAGTAACAGCGTATATAATTCCTTATAATTAATATAGTTTGTTCACATTTATTAGTTTAGTGCTTTATGGAAGAGTAATACTCGTATTCTTGTATGTATACTTTATTAAATTGATGACAATGATTTGAAAATATCCTCTTATTTTTACGAATGCTATTGAAATAATAACAATCTTTTTCCTTCTTATTTATAAAATACTTTTGAATATTTTATTTTAGTTGCAATAGCATGGCCGCACGTTGAATATACTTTTCCCACGATTTAACCTAAAATAAAATCAACTTACTTGCTATAAACACAGCACTTAGCACGAGAAAAAACATTTTGTTTTTTCTTATCGTACCCAGCGGACACTAAAAGTTTAATAACAAACAAAAATAAAACTATAGCCGAAGTAATTCACGGCAGCGGCACGTCGCGTCGTAATATTTTGAGTAAATTGAAACTGAATACTAAATGAAAAGTTTGGTAGTCTTGGTATCGAAGTTCGCTAAGAGTAGAGTTGGGAGCGGGACGCGCGTTCGACCCGGTCCGTACCGCGCGCGAAACTGAGATAAAGCCGGGGCTACTATACAGAATAAATCTTCCAACCCTCTGCCTCGTGGGAAAAACCTAAAGACCCGTCGAACATGTTGGGCATATTCGACACAAAACACGAACTTGGTAATTGGTTTCACTCGGGAACTTTGCGTGGTGAAAAACAAGCATAATTTATGCTCATCCTTGTTAACGTCCGATAAGATGTTAACATATTTGTACTAATTTCCGATGTTTACATAAGATTTAATTTTATGCCGAAACACTGAATAGTCTGTCAGATACACGTGCTTAATTAAAATTTTACATGACACATGATTTTACAAAAAACTATTATAAAGGGTATGTATGAATTACTGAATAATGTAATAGAACCCAAAACTATGATTATTAGAATTTTTGTCGGAATTTTAACGGAATTTTAATTGAATTTTAACGGATTTCGATTAAATTTGGTATGGAGGTAGCTGACACCCTGGATTAATACATACTTTTTATCCGAAAATTTTAGTCTTCCTATGGGATGAGCAAGGAATTAAAATATATTTGATACTTTATTAAACTCTAAAGGAATGGGATGGGACAGGATTCCATGTCTTGAGTGAGAATGAGACGGGACAGGGCGGGACGGGATATAAAGTGACGGGAAAAACAGTACATAAGACGGCACTGGACTGGAGTTAAAAAATATCTGCACCCGGACGGAGCCGGGCCGGCCCCTAGTGAAAGATATGGAATTATGGATAGATTTAAGCTCGCACGAGTATGCAATTCTTTAGTATGCAAGAAACGAGTTTTAAGAAGGATCTGAGTGCCGCTACGTGATTTGTTCACTTTCTCAATAAAAAAGCTTATATAAGAATTCTTATGTAGTGCGTACATAATATAATTTAGTAACGTAGATCTTTGTTATTTACTTTGCCTTATGTGTTATCGTCTTTACGTTTTAAATCAAGCTTGAATGTCGCAGGGTTATCTGAATTATAGCAGCACTCACGACAATAATTGTTATTATAAGGCACAATAAACAAAGTGTGTGTCATGATGTTTTTTGTGAATATGCGTCATCTAAGAAAATACAAAATCGTACTTATATAAAATTGTATAGCTATACAACGTCGCGTTTAATCAACTACAAATTAATACAGCTATTAATTAAAAGTCAACAATGTAATATTACTATTGTATCATAAATCATTGTTTATATTATACCTTTATTCCCAAAATAATAACAAATTGGCAAAGTTTGAATGTTAAAACGACATTCTAATTAATAAAATAATTTTCAGTCAGCGGGTCAATTTTACATTGTTATCAAAATTACTGATCATATGAAACTAATTGTTATAATTAAAAACGACTTACAAAATTTATATTTTAATAATTTTATAAGCAATACGGGTAATGGGTATATAAATATTATGAACTGGTTGAAAGTTTACCGGTGTTTTCAGATGAAATAAAATTCGATTGAACAAAAAACAACAAAAAATACGTTTGTTTGTAATAAATTCATTCACACGGAGATTGAAAGTGAAATCTCATCACTGTTTGAGGTTGGCATAGGTAATTGTGTCGACCGGCGAAAGATTTCAATTATCGTACTGTTGTAAATCTCTTAGGTATTTTTAAAATAATGTTAATTAATATTTCAACTGTGTTCTAAAAAAACAGTTTTGACTTAATTAGCAATGTGTTTAGTGTTTTTTCGTTAATTCAGTAAATTATAATTAAGAATGTTATAATCTTATAATCGGCAAAATCACAGAGATTGTAGTACAAAAGGCTTCTTTTAATAAGAGCCTAGATGCCATTCGCCAAAACTGATTAATGAAAAGAACCAGTAAAAATGTTCGTCAAAGCGCCAACATTCAACGAAAACATTGGATCAAAGGCTTTAGAATAGAACTAAAATGAAAAATTTCAGCTTCGTAGATAAAAAATTGCAGTTCAAATTCTGCTAGATATGACCTGAACAAACTAACACAAAAATATTGAAGGTTCAATTAAAATTTGTAATAATCTCCTTGGGAGTAGGAAGAAGTACATTTTGCGTAAATACTTTATTATATAATATGCAGTAGATTACATATGATTAAGGTTTAAGGTTTAAGATACTTTATTTCTCATAAGATTACATAAAATCACTTACTGAGAAACGTATATAATCCAACATTATAGGCAAGGAAGACCAGAAAACTCGTAACTATTGGGCATTAAGAGAGTTAGCATAGAGTTACCTACTCTGGTTGACGAGCGCAGTTCAATGTTAATTAAGGCTTAGTAATTATAAGCTAGGCGTGATGTTGTAACTTGTTCCTATTTATGAGCAAGCATCAAGCAAAACAACTTGTTTATCCCATCGTTCTATCTAAAAAAGAAAAGACAATATGCTATGAAAGTAAAAGATTCATAATCCGTATATACGAGGTGAATATACCTATATAACACGGTTTTTTTTTGCATTACATCGTCAGCGTTAACAACGTTAGAATTAAAAGTGTGGAGAACTCCGCCGGTCGTTGAGGCGGAAAGTGGCCAACGTTGTTTTCATAAATTTTTAATGACAGAATTATTATGGCGTGTTTTCTGGTAAATGTGGCCTAAAAAGTTTCACCTCATTCCTATCTAAACGTACCTCTTGTGATTTAAAGCATTTACCAACTTTAGAAGTTGCTTGTTAATTGTGATCGGCCATTTTGCACATTCCGTTTCAAAAAGGATATGGCATTTGTGTTGGCTGGCTACAAGTAATTATAGTACTACGAAGTAACCATTGTATTACTCGCCAGTCAATAATCTATCTGGAATTTGTTGTTCCATTATTATCCGAATATAGAAAGGTTCTATTTCAGTTGATTTTTTTCCTATTATAGGCATTGTGTATTGAATTTATCAAAAGGTGCCTAAGTAGTCAGCGTGGCTATAATCTCGCCTTCTTCATAACATGTGGAGACAGAAGCAAGCTCAGAAAACTGTATGTGGTATTAGTAGCATTTCTGCCTACCCCTTCCGGGTAATAGACGTGATCCTCTCCGTAAATATTTAATTAATTGTAAAAAATTGTTAGAAGAAAGAATACATTAACAAAAGCGTGTTTACAATACTCTAGTGTGAAACTTTCAATATACTGTTATTTTCTTATGTTTTTAGGAAAACACATTCCAACAGCATTAGGGTTTAAGCTTTCGATTTTTATACAATAGCAGTTACGGGAATAGCGGTAACAAAGGGCTAACCCACAGAGTTGTGCCTCCATCTTTTGATTTATGTTTATTACCTACCTATTCTCTTTACCGACTGCCTCGGTGGCGTAGTTGTATTACGGTACGGTTACAAAGGTGAGGTCTCGGGTTCGAATCCCGGGTCGGGCAAAGTAATATTGGATTTTTCTATTCATTATCAGCCCGGAGTCAGAAATTTGTGCCCAATATGGCGATAGGCTCGCCCCCTATCACATCGTGGGACAGAACATGCAAGGCGAAATGTGGGTGTCCTAGTGGCGCCTCTACCTACCCCTTCGGGGATAAAGGCGTGAGTTTATGTATGTATGTATGTATTCTCTTTACTAAATGATACATAAATTCCATAATGGTGACAATATCACCCAATTTTAAATGTAACATAATTTTTAAAATAAACAGCCAACTTTTAAATTTAATTTTATATTTCTAAAGTATAATACAAACACATTAAATATGAATTTCGAAACTTTTTCGAACATTTGCAGAATGCTTAGTTTTATTAGAAATTTGAAAGCAGACAACAGATGGCAACCTTGCCGATTTATACAAACGTATAGTCCTTGCTATACCTTCTTTCTCTGCGTATGATTATAGAATCAGTCAAATGACTCCCTGCAGACAAAAGAAATATAGAAATATAAATTCGTAATGTATAATGGTATCGTAAGATTTTTATCAAAATGTGTCATCGTCGTTCAATGTTTTTAATGAAAAAGGAATTTTAAAATAAAATGTAGAATGCAGGAAATAAAAAGTCCAGGAAAACTACATTTGTTTTTTCCTTTTTTCACAGCTTAATGTTGTGTAACAACTTACTTCGTGGTAATGTTGCGGATATAAACACAGAAAGTTTTTGTGCACCAAAAAAGTTCAGTCTGAGCTATTACAAACTCGGTCCCAGAGTTTTCGCCTCACGTTTTAAAAGCGTATACATCCTTATGGATGGTTATTAAAATTTATTTTACAAAGGATTTAAGTAGGGCTAGGGTAATGGTACGTGAAAGTAAATGACTTAAATTCAAAGATATCTCTTTAAGCTTTTCCCGCATCCTTTTATGAAAGCAATTTTTAGAAAATTGTAACGTATGCTGAATTTGCCACGATGTAACTGCCAAATATGACTTAAAAACATCGATTGATATTATGAATAGCCCGATCGTTATTATTCTTAGCCAAACAAGTCCATTGCTGAACACAGGCCACTTCCAAGAATCACTCCATATTATCATTCTTGATTTATTCAAACATAGCCAAAAACATCACGAAATACCTTCTACGTTCATTATATTTATTGAATAAAAAAGAGACGCGTTAATCAACATAAGTTAATAAAGATAATAGTCCAAAAATAAAGATAAAATATTTGATATTCAATTTCACTAATAACTCCTCAATCTTATTATTGGCTCCTCCATAACTCAAGTTAATTGATGGATGACGTCTTTTGATTGAATATTATATTATATTAGCGATATAACCTGATTTAGGCTGGATAAAAATAATACCGGCTGTATTTCTTTACAGTTATTACTCAATTTTGTCGACTTATCGAGTTTTAGGCTAATCCGTTGAAGGTAATGTAAGAGTCTTAAAGCCTCGCTTTAGCTGATTCAGGCTACAATATGAATAAGTTGTATTAACTGAGTATCAAAGTAAAAAAGTACTGTCATGTTCTATTTTGTGAGTGACACCGTGAGGCACCCAATAATCATTACCTATCCCTGGGTCGCATATATTCCGCATTTTTATCAAAGCTGGGTAATGTTTTCATGGGCGCGAGTCAAAACTAAATCAAAAATTAATAAAAATAAGTAGCTGGTCCTCTGATGACTCCTAAGATACCTCGTATGCGAGAGTACATTCCACAGAACAAGCAATGTGTAAGCACTATTGTGTCCCGATTGTGGTTTGTTGTAGCTATTAATATTACCGCGGGCTTAGAGACTAAGTACTACATGTCTCGAAGTCACGAGCTCACAGCAGTACTATTCACTGCATGGAAATGATAAATTCTGAGCGCACGTCTCGTCGTTCCAGTTATACCTATTACTCTCCAAACTAATTTTATCACCGAACTACCGTTGGCAATTACTTTACGTTGACAATACAAAAACAGAATCCGTCGTATGGTGTTAATAAAACTGGACTTAATCTTAAATAAATAAATACACCCAACAGTCACACACACAATCCTGACCCCACATTAAAATAAATTTAGTCTTGTGTCGTGGGTATCAGAAAATACGAGAGACTTTTCGGTCTCACAAACACCCAGACCCGACACAAATATTTATGAACGTCACAAACATTTGTTTCGGTGCGGGGATCGAACCCACGGCCTCTCGTTTCCCAACTGGCGTCTAACCAGCTGCGCCACGGAGGCTGTCAAATAAATTAATGCAAAACAATAGGTAACAAATAAACAGAAGGTGGAATAAGTCTCGACAAACATTTATATATACAAGATTTTTCCAATAATTGACGTAAAAACTTTTATATTATCAAATTCTGCCTGTTTTGCTGACAGAAATTAGCTTTGTTATTGTATTTACAGGGAATAGAGCTTTGCTAACACGTTTATAGGACGCACCCGTATTCAAATAAGATTTTCTGAAAGTAAATAAAGGAAGAAGCTACTCACAGTGTTCGCGTTAGACATAAGAACTGTACGGGAAAACGAACAAAAATTAAGAACATACACTTTCGGAATAATTGTTTTATGGCCACGTATGTACTGCGTTCACTATATTGAGATGTAGTATTTATCAAAATATATCTGAAATAAGGGAATAAATTGATGTGAACATTTTAAGGTAATATAATGTTATGTGAACCACAAATGGTTGGCGCAGTGGTGGCTTCGCGATGGCAGTAATATTTATCACTAAGGAACATTTATTGAGTAAGAGCTCCATTCTCCACAAAAGCGAAGAATACGAAGATACACGGTTCAAGTAATTCAAATTTAAAATTACCCCTCCGTCGTTGCTCTATCACGAAAGTTATAAGAGAAAGATATTTAAAATATATTTTTTAATAAGAAACTATATTTTATTAACTTTCAACTGAACCACCTTTAATAAAAAATGGCTAATACACATGCCTTCAAGGGTCGTCAAGCAACTATTTTCATAAAAATGTTCATACTTTATTTTTAATATTAATAAATTCTTTTTATCAGCTTCGTTTCTGATTATATTTTATTTCTACTAACTACAATAACATAGCTTATTTTTACTAATTATTCTAAGTACGTAAGCTTATTTCCTAGTACGTAAGCTGTATATATATAAACTGAACACATTATTGACCGGGAAGTGTGTGAGCTGTTGAAGAACCGCATTAAATTAAACCCTGCATGCAATTTTCGTATAATGTGGCGATAACTAATGGGTACAGCCTGCAAATTAACGATGGAAATTCGAGGATTACACCTACATTATGTGATGTAAATTCTGATACTAGCGCGAACTATGCACGATTAAAGAGAACGTGAGGGAGAGACGTGGAAAGGTATTAATATCGTTCGATTTAATGCGCCGGACAAATAGTTGGCAAGCAGAGCAAACGCACGGGATAGAGAAAACAATTTTCAATTAAACCACTCTAAATAAACATTGCTTCGA
Source organism: Deilephila elpenor (assembly GCA_949752805.1). NCBI lineage: Eukaryota > Metazoa > Arthropoda > Insecta > Lepidoptera > Sphingidae > Deilephila > Deilephila elpenor. Next base: position 7,010,556 of record OX457105.1, on the reverse strand, counting down.
TATATATTAGGTGTGGTAATGATTAAAACAAATTGGAAAGCTCCTCGCCCGTATTTTGGTTCAAAGACAGCTGCTTATTGGCGCATCGCTAGTATTTTGTTTTACTTAATCTTATTTAAATGAAAAAGGCAATGGTTTTGCCCAGAAAGGTGAACGAAAAGGAAGAAAAGCCAAAAGGAATCAAAGGAATTTGTAGAATGTCCATTGTTCAATATTTATCACAGCTCTTATCATTATCTGTTTTGTGTTTTAGGGTGTTGCCTGATACTTATATTTTTAAAACACAAGTTATAAGAAAATTAAATTCTTGACTCCAGTTATTTTTATACAATATAGAAACAATAAAAATTCATCCACCTTGCTAACATTTCTCTTACTCAACGTTTCAATGTTTGAAGTGTATATCTATACATTCATAATACTAATTACTATGCCTGTTCCCATAAAGATCGATCGAGACTATGTACCTCCAATTCTCTTATTCATGAAATAGTACTTTTGCTTAAAACACTTTATGGAACGCTACATTAGCGCACGCTTTTACTTGATCGCGGTGGCATTAAATGGTACTAAATTAAATTGAGTGTCAATAGTCCGCTGACCTACTTCATTTTGCTTCGCTCAACGCCACAGTACCGACATTTTCATCCACTGTCGACTTGTGTACCATTTTATCTGTCTCCGGTAGGAGAACGAATTTTATAACTACATTATTATATAATACATTTATTATGCGTATTTGGGTCACAGTATAAAATTGCTGTCATAAGTAAAAATATATAATAACAAACTATAATACGTAAATAAATGTTCAACTAAAATGAACAATCTTCTCATAAACATTCCCCTAGAAAATAATAATACACATAAAATATTATTGCAAAAAACATAAAGTACGGATTTTCTAATTTACTCATACGTACGCTACATAAATTATTCATGCTGGTCAAGTTCATTGACTGAACTCCTATAATATATAAGAACTTACAGAATTTCTAGTATAACAGCGACGACGACGACAGACGACAGCAAATTATCATTATTAACAAAATTAGCGGCTATGTGCACGAACTAAACGTCATTAAATATCGTTGGTAGTAGTTTCATTGGGAACACATACTTTTATTTACACATTAACTATAGGTACTAAATTACCATGTATACAATACAACCAGAAAAAAAAAAATTGACGTTTTTTTCTGATCTGATTCTGGTAAAATAGATATTAACGGTTATCTAATTTATAGTGAACAAAACTAACTAACCAAGACTCGGAGATTCGAACCTAAGGTAAATCATACTTCAGATATCTATACAACACTTCCAAAGGTATGTGATGTCCAATACTCGACCGAGCACAACTGAGGGACCAAGACCTGAAACCCTGACCATCGTAGAGAAGGTATGCATTTTGAGACGTATATATAGCTACATATAAAATCTATGAAATATTACAAACTATAGTGCTAGTCAAATTGGGCCCCGTACAGTAACTCGATTATAGACAGACTAAGCAGCAAGGGAAGCCGGAAGGGGCATCGAGCGTAGTAGCTGATCTAATTACAGTGAACGGAGCACAACTGTTTTGCGTAAAAAAAATATACCTGTATGTATCTACCTTAAACATATTCTTAACATTTACCAATAATGCGCAATTTTAACAATAATAAAATATTATAAACAATTCGATATGAATTGCCTTGAAATGTGTACTACATTAAGACGGCGTTGTATACCGTATAAAATGTTTCTATTTTCAAAACAATTAGCCTCCGATTGCGTAAAGATTTCGAATTCGAACCTATCCAGAAGTGTATCTGAAAATAAGATTATTTTTAAATGTTTTTTTTTTTTTGTGTGAAGTTACTTGTATTGCTGCTTTAATTTATGATTGCTCTATTACTGATAACTCTGGAATGTGTAGAAAGTACTGTGAGGAAATTGTTTAACTCTTTTTTTATTGCGGTGAAGGAGGAGACGAGCATGACGTTCTCCTGATGGTAAGCGATACGACTGCTCGTAGACAGTAGCAAAACCAAACAACGCCATGAATTAAAAAGCATTGCTAGGCATTCCACTGCGCTCGCCATCCTGAAACGTTAGATGTTAAGTCGCATTATGTCCAGTATAATGATTACGCTTGAATAATTATAAATGGTATAATAAAAAAAAAAGATAATTTATAATTTATTCAATTTGAAGTAGACCATAATATGCAAATTTTAAATTAATTATAGATAAACGATCCGAAAACAAATATTCCAGGGTCGTACTTTCCAATGCATATTAAATTTCTTAAATAATTTTAGGGATGAATTAACTCACGAAGTCAGTGTACTGTGTAGGCATTTATAAAATATTTTTGTGAATAATTCAACAGCACTCAAGTTTCTTGATATATGATTTGATGCCGTGAAGTGACTGGGTTCGTATAAGAATTTGTGGATATCATTTATTTGACAAGCAATAAGTGGATGCGGATTTATGGGATACATTAGCAGGGCCGGCAAATATAAAATTTATATTAATATATCACTCTCAAGTAAAGTTGTATTTTTTTCATAAAAAAGTGAGAGTGAGATACTCAGAATTCTTTGTTTAATTACATAGTACATACAGGGTATATCAAGACTGCGACCGAAAACGAAGCCAGGTGGTAGTATTGGTGACTTCAGACACAATGCAACTAAAAATTTTGTAAAAAAAATCGACAACTTTTCTTTGTAATTTTTTACTTATCGTCGTATTTGGGTGTTAAATACATATTTTTCTTAAAATAATGATGTAGACCTCTTTATTTTTAAACACCCAATGGTACGTAAGGGTTTAAAATATTATTTTCGCAAAAACTAGGTATTTACCACTCAAACAAGATGATTTTGAAAAAAATCTAAAAAAATATCTGTTGCTGTTTTGGTGAAATTTTTATTTGCATCGTGTTTGTAACCACTAAAACTACCACCTGGCTTCGTTTTCGGTCGCGGTCTTGATATGCCCGATATGTACATAATCTTGCCGAAAAAAACCTAAACCGTCGCAATTAGATATTAAAACCAATTTCTTGAACCATTATCACTTCCGAAGAAAACATAATGTATTGGAAAAAATGTAATTAAATACTTTTATGGATTTTATCGCGGGTTCATTTTAACTTCCTGACATTTCCACGACCAAAAATTGGCTCTTAAATACAACATTTTGAAAGCTTTGATTAAATTTTTGTATTGTATCAGCCCATATGAATTATTATTATTTATAAATTCTTTATGTATATGATGCTCAATAAAGACTTTATAAATAAATACATAAGCGTCCCACTGCAGGGCACGGGCCTCCTTTACAAACCACAGAAATTCTTGCAAATCGCCATGGTAAGCAGGTTTCCTCACGACGTTTTCTTTAACTGTTGTAGTGCGTGGTAATTGACTATCAATTCACACATGACTCCAAAAAGTCAGAGGTGTACCCAGGGATTTTAACCCGCGACCACCATGAAATAATGGTAGTCGCGTCTGGTCCGTTACCAACAAGCCACCACGCACTTGATTCTATATTGATATTATAAAAGTGAAGCCAAGATTTCCTTTTAAAACCCACGCATGTATTTATTCATAAACAAGCGTTGCTTCTTAGCATTGAATATTGAAATTGATTTTGACATGGGTATGACCTTTTCTCCTCATAAATATTATCACGAAAATTCACTAATATCATAAGTAAAAAAGTTTAAATATTGGCATTTTCGTTAATACTAGTCACAGAGTTTAGTTACAAATTATATAAAAGTAATTGTTAAGGAGAGGTTAGCACACCCAGGCACCCATTATTGCAATACTAGTTACCCAGAATAACAGTTCCAAGGATCAAGAGCCCTATGGCTAAGGGACTTAAGAATTCCGTAATGGTAACCCCTGCCTGTTGATAAAGACGAATAAAAATTCACCCCAATTAATCCCGAAACTAGTAACCGAACTCGTGCCTCATGCTAAGACAGCTGAGACCATCATCTCGGAACCGCAAAGGCGGTGGCGGAATAATACCCAGCGCGTCTCGCTAGCAGGAACCGCAGTCATTCTGATATGCGCCAAGAGGGCCATCAAGGAGCATCGGTAGGTACTCGATATCCCGTAGAGTTTTTGTGTTGTGGACCCAGCTTGGCATTATTGTCTCGCGGTCTCAGGGCGCCAGTTTAAAAAGTCGGGGACCCCGACATACCCTTCCTCCCCCTCTCCTAGTACCTACTCACGGGAAGTTATAACTAGCTTCCAACTAAAAAAAATATCAACAGTGGCATAAAGAATGAACAACGACCACCGGAGCGCGACGAGTCTCTTAGGAAACACAGGTCGTAAGTGATAGGTACTAAGCACTTTTAAATCTTTTAAGTCCTAGTCTAGAGGATACATACATGTAAACACTTAGAGCGCTTTTAATCCCGGAAAAGTGCACGATTCCTGGAGGATAGCCGATATTATCTTTCCCGGATAAACTGCGAACAGAGTTTTTCTCTTTGTTTAATTGAAGCGTACCTATTAAGGATTACTTATGCATTAGCATCCGCAAATATATTTACTTTTATCCTCATGATAATGGTATTGGAGCAATAATCATCATCTTCAACTATAGGAAGTCCAGATCTGAAAATAAGCCTCCGAGGATTCCTACATACACTTGTAGGAAGCGATTTGATTAAGTCATCTAATCACATAATAAAACTTATTAGTAATTACTTATTACAAAATATACAATAAATATACCGTTTAGAAATCAATATCCGAGTTTTTAATACAAAGGCACAAACGAATGCAAGTATGGGGTAATATGGAAAAATAGTAAGTATTCTAGTCGAGATCACCTTGATGGGAAATTCTATTGCGAGAATTTTGTACTATCAACGGTATTTTTCACTTAACTGCGTGATTAACACATGCCGCTCATACTGGTGCTTTCATAAACGGAATCGATTTTCCGTCCAGGTAAGTCCATGACATGCCGATGCATTCAAATGAACTGAGACGTGAGCATAACCCTGTATTTAAAAGATATTAGAAATGAAGGACAAAATATATTATATAAATCTTTTGACAGTCCATAAAAGGAGAGATGTGATTTGAAAATATTTCTGTCTGCGGCATCGTAGTTTTAAAACAGGTAGAATGACTTTAAAATGTACGTTTTTCTTCAAAAATTCTTAGTTATATTAGTTATTTCATAATACTCCATCCAGTTATTTGAATACTATAATTAGCTTTTGTGTAAGTTACGGTATATTCCTCAGGAATAAAAACTATCAAACCCAATGTTTATGTATAAGATAAAAGACAATCCACAAATTCATTTTGAAGGTTTGAATTAAAAATCAAATTAAAATTGTAAGTGTGAAAAGTGTCTGTTTTTAAACATTTTTTGTAATATCAATGCAGTGTTGATGATCTTCAACAATAGTAATAGAAACTAATGTGAGACGGGAATGTTAACCCATTTACCAGGACTCCATAGAATCAGATGGCAATCATAAATCAAATAATTAATTCACGAGGTCAGTTCCGACTTGATCAGTGAATAGACATTACGCTCGCATACTGATGACGGATGTTAGCTTGATCGAGATTCAACTGCATTCCGCGAATTAGCTAGCCAAATACATACAGATAATCTAAATTCTACGTGTGATGAAATTTGGAAATACAAATAAAATTAATGTTTAAGATATCTTTCTATGATATTAACAACAAGCATTTATACTCGTAACCTAATAATACTAACATGTCTAATACAGGGTATCTCAAGACCGCGACCGAAAACGAAGCCAGGTGGTAGTATTAGTGGTTACAGACACGATGCAAATAAAAATTTCACCAACACAGCGACAGATATTTTTTTATAATTTTTTAAAAATCATCTTGTTTGGGTGGTAAAAACATAGTTTTTGCGAAAATAATAATTTAAACCCTTACGTACCATTGAGTGACGAAAAATAAAGAGGTCTGCATCATTATTTTGAGAAAAATATGTATTTATCACCCAAAAACGACGATAAGTAAAAAAATACAAAAAAAAAGTTGTCGATTTTTTTTGCAAAAATTTTTACTTGCATTGTGTCTGAAGTCACTAATACTACCACCTGGCTTCGTTTTCGGTCGCAGTCTTGATATACCCTGTATAATGAGTGACATGATCACTCAGTGACCAAACTCATTTAATAAAGAAAAAAAAATGTCTTATACAGAGTATATCAAGACTGCGACCGAGAACGAATCCAGGTGGTAGTATTAGTGACTTCAGACACAAAGCAAGTAAAAATTTCGTAAAAAAATCGTCAATTTTTTTTTATATAATTTTTTAGTTATCTTCGTATTTGGGTGATAAATACATAGTTTTCCTAAAATAATGATGCAGACCTCTTTATTTTTAAACACTCAATGTTACGTAAGGGCTAAAATTATTATTTTCGCAAAAACTAGGTTTTTACCACTCAAACAAGATGATTTTTAAATAATTCTAAATAATATCTGTCGCTGTTTTGGTGAAAATTTTAATTTGCATCGTGTCTTTAACCACTAAAACTACCACCTGGGTTCGTTTTCGGTCGCGGTCTTGAGATACCCTGTATAATAAAATGTGAAGAGAGATTAACTATTCTTATATTTTTTTACAACATAGCATTCGCATTGACAACAACGCATTTTTCTTTCGGATTAATTTTGACGCAAAAGACAAGCTCGTATTCCTAAGAGACTCGCCGAGCTCCCGACCTTAGTGCCAATCTTTGCGTGCCACTGTTGATCCTGGCTGACAGGAGTTGCAGTCGTAGGTGTGAGGGCGGGAAAGTTTAAGTTTACATAAAAAAGTACATCAAATAAATACATTCACAAAGCGTGGCATACTAGAAATTTCAAAGAATTCAAGGCGATAAGAGTGTTAGTGTAAACATAATGTACATACAATAAAATCTAAGGAAGTCCCATTGTAAATAAGTTGTATTATTCCCAACGTAGATACATTCAATCCGTATTCCCGACATTTCTCATTCCCTGATGTATTGCAGTTTTTACGTGGCGCGAGAAGATGAATTAAGATTGCTTTTCCGTCCCGCAATCGCAGTCTTTGCTTAGTTTCTATTTTAATTAATGAAAATATGAAAGAATTGTGATTCATAGACTTTATACAGGGTATATCAAGACCGCGACCGAAAACGAAGCCAGGAGGTAGTATTAGTGATATCAAACACAATGCAAGTAAAAATTTTACAAAAAAAGTCGTCAATTTTTTTTTGTTATTTTTACATATCGTCGTATTTGAGTGATAAATACATAGTTTTTTTAAACAATGAAGTACATCGCTTTATTTTTAAACACGCAATGGTACGTAAGGGTTTAAATTACTATTTTTGCAAAAACTAGGTATTTACCCCTCAAAAACGATGATATTTAAAAAATTGTAAAAAAAAATCCTTCGCTTATTTTGCAAAATTTTTTGTTGCATTGTGTCTGTAGCCGCTAAAACTACCACCTGGCTTCGTTTTCGGTCGCAGTCTTGATATACCCTGTATAACATTTATTCAAGGTTTTAAAGGGTTTTGTAGAAGACAATAATTTTCGTACAGCAGATTTTTGGGTCGTAATTATTTATTCGTCATAAATATATTTATCGTAACCAAACCCACGTGACGCGCTAAGGTGTTCGTGATAAATGACAATAAAGTACCTACTTAAATTGCGACTCAGATGATAATTATATATTAAATAATATACTCCTGGACTGTTCTACCTATAACCCAACAACTACTGGAGTAACTTAAGCGGCAAAAATCCCATCCTAAAACATTTATCACGGTAGTTGCCGAAAATTTACATATTTTTAACAGCGCCGTCTTAAATACATAAATTTTAATGGGTATTATGATTAAGAAATTTAAGCAGCTGCGTTTTAGTGTCGTATAACTCGACCACTGTTAGATCGTAAAAATGGCAGTGCTCACAAAATTTCATAAAGAATACCTACTGCAGTCAATGTTAAAATCACACCCAATTCCGAACTTTATTCTCAGTGTTTTTTAAATTTTAATGTATGTTTATGAGATTTTCTGATTTAATTTCTGAATTAAACTCTCGTTTGGATGGATGGATCTATGTGGTTTGATATACCGAGTATATTAAGACTGTGACTTAAACCATTGCGTCTTTAAGAATATAAAGTTTTAGATTATAATTTTCGGAAAACTACGTATTTTCACCCAAATACGACGAGAAATAAAAATGACAAAAATATTTTTTTTTTGTTAAATATTTAATTGTGTTGTATCAGAAGTCACAAATACTACCACCTGGCTTTGTTTTTGGTCGCAGTCTTGATATACCCGGTATATCTTTTTTAATTATTACTGTAATTATATAAGCAGTTGAAAATTTAGCATACAAAACAAAAATCCCCTTCACGTGCATGATATTAAATAATTTAACGTTATAAAAATCTCTGCTCACAGTATTAAATCAAGAACATTTAAAGTTCTCTTTTATGCGCCACAGAGCAATATATTAAATATGATGAATAACTGCGAAGTACGTGTCTTAAAGAGATTAAACACGCTCTTTTCATGAGTTTCAACGCTAAGCTGCAAATCATTGTCTTTTTTTAACGTTTTAAAGCATTTTAGCTGGAACGGAAATGAAAAGCGCTCGGAACTTTCCATTACAACTCTTTGAAATTGATTTTATACAAAATGTTTGCAGGTAACTTCAGAGGATACTTCTTGTATTACTTTTCTTTTAACTTCATTAAAAATTAAGAATATGTAGTTTTTCTGAAGATTGTTGTTTTTTTTTATTTTCTTATTGTTCTACCTGGCATTACCCCGGCGAGTGCCAGGGTCCGTCTTCCAGTTTACGTCACCTCACCCAATTTTCAGCATCCTCAATTGTATTATGATTTTGATTTTTTTATTATTTTAAAGTAAATAGACGATAGAGATCTAAGTTACTGAAAGAGAAAACATCTTAAAAGTAACCATTCAATTAAATGAGAAAGAGAAAAGTAAGGAAGTATAGGGAGTTACTTTTAATTTCGATAATAAAATAAATATGACCGCTCCCCTTAGTGGTGGCAACAAAATTTTTTTTTTGTATAATTGTTCTCGTGTAATAATAAACGGGGTTAAAAGCCACGGTAGGCTTAAATAAAACGTAGTTAATCTTCCCAAATGGCAATGAATGTCCCATTTTGAAAAATATACCGAGTTAACAAAAGGTACAATTTGAATAGATATTTTTGAGTAATATCTTCCTCTTTATCAAAGGGAAACCTAGTTTTTAGGCTAGCTATTCACCGACAGTGGACTTGATGTACCTAAGTTTAAACAAATCGGTACTATTTCACCAAGAAATAAAAACCAGCGAATCGCAGTGTTTTTGAACTTTACGCGACAATAAATAGTCATGTCAACGTAGGTATTCAGTTTTATACAACTTTTTTTTCAAAAGCACCCAAAAGCTTAGAACAGTTTATTTGGATATAACAGCTTTAAACCAATTTTATGTATAGGCTATCACGAAAATATATAAACCTTTGGAACAAATAATAATTGGCAAATACCTAAATATTATTAAATTATATAGGTATTATTAATCAGTGTTTAGCCTATTTAGCAAGTTCCGTCGCCCGTCAGCTTTTCCGGTTTCCTCGCGCCGCGTGCTGCTTTTCCAGGAGATAAAACTAATCTATGTGATATTTCTTCGTTATTTTAAATTTTAATTTATTTTCAGCTCTATTATTTTGCCCAAATATACCCTTGTATTTCAAGAACTGCATTTTTTTTGCAAATTAGATAAATATATCGCCAGTTCTTTTTTCCTGCCTGACCATACATGATAAAGTCCCTTTTTGCTACAAGTACTAAAATATTTTATGTTCAACAAAACAAATGATGTGCTCGTGAATATATTTAAAGCCCGGGTATAAAAAGAATTAGTGTGCTGCGAATTTTAATTTTCGCTTCAACAGTACGTTTCATTTTACACTAAGTAATGCGCAAAAAATCCAAATCTCATTGTGTTTATGAACAAAATCACATTTTTGCCTTTTCATAGAATTAAAAATGTTTTTCGTAATTCAAGCACGCGCGTGATTTCTATGTAAGTATGTTTTGAAAAGCAACGTTATAATTTACATGTATGTTTCATATTTGGTGAGGCAAAGTCGCTACTTTTCATTAGACGCCAAACTAAAATGCGTCGTCGAAACTGATCAAATCAATTATTATAAAAAGCTTATTCAATCATCCCACGCAATTCAAAATAATCAATTCAATTAAATTAGATTGCTCAATTGGTTTTCTGGTGTTTTTTTATCAAACCAATTTACCTCTAAATAACATTATTTTCTCTTTCTCATCCTAGACCATACAGTGACTTTCTTTCATTGATCCGTACTCTATTTATAATTCCAAAAATATTTCTCCACAATGTTTCAACTGTGCTCACAATTTTAACGTTTGTTTCATTTCTTACGAGGGACATAAAGCATATTAAATTACTCACTAACAAGTAAATCCACAGATTAAAGCATCCGGTTTAGTAAAATATAATATTTCCTTTAATAAGGATAATTTTCCCTTAGTGAGGTTCTCACTTAGCTTGCAAATGACTGGGTTAAAGTTTATAACCGAACATAAGACAATCGGGCTTAGCTGGCAAAGTTAGAATATTGCGGTGCAATGTTGCGGCAAGGGAATGCCAAAACAGCAACATCGCTGGATTAAACTGGTAGTTTACTAAAATTTAACCAAAACAATGATTAACATACAATTTATGGAGTAAGAAATACGAATACATTAAAATTTTGTTGTACGAGTGCGGTTCGTTTAAATTCTGTGCTTCTGAATTTTTTGATCATTAATATAAGATTTATTTATTCACTATTGTGAAAACTGCATGGCCATGTTGATATATTATGTATACTTAATCGTACGAAATCTGTTGTGTTCGATAGCTAACTGGTACGCAATCCAATTTGTGTCAATTTTGTTTTGCATCGATTTTGGCGCAAATGAACGATTTGTTGTCTCTATAACCATCTATTCTGATCTAGTATTTAATGCTACTTATAGCGATAGTAATTCCCTGTAAAGGTCTCAAGGTTGATTTCTATAAAAAAAATCAGTGATTTGATGTAACGTTACTGTCGCTTATGAAAATAACTTAGGTAAAAGTACCTTACATTTCTCAAATGAAAATTTAATCTGGATCTAAAAGTTACAAGCGTCATTGTATGAAATGTTTTAGAGCAAGTGTACGTAATAATGTAGCACATATGCAATTTATTCTAAACTCATCCGGTTTGTATTTCTACCATGTTGTCTCCGGCACCGTATGTATATCTCGTAAAAGTATAAAAATCACATTTCATTCGATGTTTTTGGTTTACCAATCATACTCGTTAACTACTGGTCATAGTAACAGTGGGTATGTATTCGTCAAACATTTTTATCTGATTTCTAAAATGTGCGCCTTTATGCTAGGTATAAAGTAAGTTTCGCAGCAATGGACTCATGGTTAAATATTTCAATATCTGTAAATGGTAACTCCAATAACCAAATGATAAAGTACTCATGTAAAATTAAATAGATAATTACATTTATATTTGGGCAATAAAAGCAACATCGTTTGCTGGCTATAATTTCTTCCAAATACCTGTGTTTGTCCAGCTGAAATATCATATTGGGAACAAACATTTAGCTACATATTTCCCGTTGCGCCAATAACTAAAATAAATTATTTGTAGTCGAACAATAATACGAAACGTATCAATATCCTATTATCCGAGTGACTTATATGAAATCCCTTTTCATTCTCACATATTGTTTTGACAGGTTTATTTGGCAATATTTTTGTGTTTATTTGAGTGATGTTTACATTTTTTTTAAATTATCTGATACATTATTGTTGCTGGATGCAAGCTCCCCAAGAACAGCTTACTACCGTCCCACTCAAACTCTATATAGTCATTCATGGTGTATGAAAGGTAAGCCTAGCAACGCTGGTCTTCAAATAAAGCATTTAATAGCATCTATAACGTAAAATATAAAGAAATGATTAAGTTCATCGTGAGTCTTATGGCATTTGCCCAAGACAGATAAGGCTTTGAACTGTCTTTAATATCTTTAAATACTTTTCTATCCTCTGGTTGGGTTGGTTAATTAACTTATGGCTCTGCAATATCTAATACCACAGTAATTTCATATTGTAGTATAAGCTAGTGCCGAATAAAATTTATAAGTAGGTAGGTATTTACTTTAATAAGAGTATGGCATAATAATTATTAATAATGCCTTTAAAATTGCAATTTAAAGAAAAGTGTGATAAATATTAGTTTTAATTCATACCATTTAACATTTATTTACTTAACGATATTAAGTGAATCGACAAAGTTTTACAAAGGATATTACATCCTCACGTTCTATACTCCAAAACTTGGTACTAGCCCGATGAGTTCACAACGAGGCGAAACGACTGTATGAAATAATAAATTATTCCAAACATATTTATTTACCGAAAACTGAGAGTTCAATAATATTATGTTGTTTGTATTCAATAAATCTCGAGTTACCATGAAACTTTTACAATTCCGACGCAAACTGAAAGATTGTTGATTTAAAATAATAACCTAATAACTTCTAAATAAAAGTCGGGCAATTACTTAGCAATCTATTTTATTAATCTTTCAATTAACTGTTGCCGCATAGCCATGATTTGAAAATTAATTGAGAACAGAAAACAGGATACCGGATAAACGAAAGCTATAGAACTGTTTTCACAAACGGGGCCCGGTAAAACGACTGTTTATATTTCAAAATATTCGTTATGAAAGTCATTTCTTTATTTGATTTGTTAGAATATATACACAAAAGCGGGAAGTGTTAGAAATAGTTTTAATAAATCATCGTTTTTGTATCGTGTTCATAAAAGTTTATTTAATTTTTGTAAGTTTATCTACTGTGATAGTTATTATTTAGTTCGTTGGATACAAATGCATGCTCCTCAAAATTTAATGTACAAAGGTGGACCCCGAATCGCAATCCACCTGTAAAATCTATAAAAATATAAATAACGATTCTATCTTCTTAAGGTAAAATAAAAACCTGACTAAAGATAACAATGAGATCCTCGAAGGATTGTTAACAAAGGACGTACCTCACATGAAACATCCCACATCGAAGAATAAATTTAGCACCTTCTACACGAAACACTTATAAATATGTTTTACCGTGATAATAACAAAAATATTCTTTTCCCTTTTCTATATTTTCATGACCGACATATATCATTATTGTTACTTAAATAATACAAGTCACGTGTTGGCAGAAATAAGGCTTGATATCAACGTATATTACGAAAAAAATTATAAGACCGACATAGAGACGTCCCAAGTGGCACCATACGTTATATTTTTGATATTACGGCCCACAAATATTTTTTGTTTTCATAAGTGTTCTCGATTTGAAATAGGTTCGTTATGTCGGAGAATACACATAACATAAAACAAAATGGAAAAATATTTGATGTAGTAAATTAAAAGGATAACATGACGTGTTAAAGGTTTTAACACAAACCTATTACTTTGATCTTTTGACTGCCTCGGTGGCGTAGTTGTATTACGGTACGGTTACAAAGCTGAGGTCTCGGGTTCGAGTCCCGGGTCGGGCACAGTGATATTGGATTCTTCTATTCATTATCAGCCGGGAGTCAGGAATTTGTGCCCGATATGGCGATAGGCTCGCCCCCTATCACATCATGGGACGATACATACAAGGCGAAATGTGTGTGTCCTGGTGGCGCCTCTGCCTATCCCTTCGGGGATAAAGGCGTGAGTTTATGTATGTATGTATGTATGTATGCTACAACACTCAGATTGAAATCATAATATTTCTTTACACAAACAAAACACTCGATATCAAATCAGCGACTGTTTTTTCACAGTCAATTTTCCACCCATTAAACCTCGAAAGCCGTCATGTTAAACAATGTACACATTAAATTCCAACTCAGTATAAAGCAAACATGACCTATCATTAATACAATAATTTATTATCCTACCTTTATTTACTTCGACGTATTTGGGTGAAGAAATCCCTTTGAGATAATAATATCATGTCGGCAATGATTAATCGCTAGTAACAGAGCACCTGATTCCGTACCTTTGTTTACTTTCCAAGAAATATAAATAATTAAATAATAAGTAAATATTCCCAACAGTCACATACTTAGTCCTGACCCCACATAAAGATCAATTAAATCTTGTGTCGTGGGTATCAGGAACTATGAGAGAAAATAAATAATAAATAAATACACCCAACAGTCACATACATACCTCTGACCCCACACTAAGATCGAGTTTTGAATCATGGGCATCAGACACTAAGAGAGACTTTGCGGTCTCTCAGACAAGACCGGGAACAAATGCCTGTGGATCACACAAATATTTGTCTCAGTGCGGGGATCAAACCCGCGGCTTTACGTTTCACAGCAGGCGTCTAACCAACTGCGCCACGGATACTGCCAAAAATATGCATGATAATTAGCTAAAACAACAGGTGCTAATGAACTATATATGAGACTTTTATTGTTATTAAACGTAAACGCTTACAGAAGAATATGGAGAGAAAAGTTTATTTATGAAATAATATACTTAGATATTCCCGTTCAGATTTATGTAAAAGTTATAACTTGATTCGCATTATTACTAGACAAACGTGTATCAGCAATTTTACTTAAAGTTAAATGTTTAAAGTAAAGTTAGATGCAATACCTAAAAGGCCTAGTAAACTTGTATGTTTACTTTAAATTGATCATCTAATTGATTAAGATGCTTCCAGGTTAATCTCTTAATTTAATACTTTCAACATTTTTACACATATATCGCACAGTACTATAGAACTTAAGAGCTCTAATTCCACAAAGGCACCGAACTAAAAGACATTCTTTACAATTTTGTTGTACCTCGGCTTATAAATACAATGAAAACTTCAAGTACAAAAGGATAACATTCCGACGTAATGTACAATATTTGCTTAAGGTCCACCAATAGGAAACCTTGTGAGAGACTGCTCGACCTTTAACAGACTTCAAAGCTAGTTCTAAGAAAATATTTTTGCATAATATTCTTTCGCATACGGCGCGGCGGTCGGACTGAAGAGCTCAAGAAGCTCGCTCTCATTTTATTTTATCCCAACTATATAAAAGCGTTTATTGAATCAAAAAGTAAAGCTGGAATAAATTCATTTGCCTACATTAAGAAGTGGTTTTAAAATGTTGACTCCTTTTTTGTAGTATTTTACCTTCGCACGTGAAAGAAACTGAACTGAAACTTTGAACTGATCCAATAATTTTATTTGAAATTCTAATACGCCTATAAATCAATATCAACTGTATAAAAGTATAGGCGACAAAAACACAAAAAAATTTAAGCCCACGATTAGATTGAGCATAAGTATTGACTCAAGTGACAAAATCTCTTATAACGTGAACTCAATAGTGAACGTAACTCAATAACATACCGAACAGCGTTTAGCATATAATTCACAACAACGCCAAAAATAGACGGCTGTCCGCCCGATAGACAATTAATAATTCAAAACTGTTCCATAAATTTCGGCGGAATGCAAATTGAAACGCTGGACGCAATGACTGATCTATCACACCAACGCGGCATCGCTGCGGGTTTATCTATACAAACTAACTCACAATTTTAGAAATACTATCCGTGTACGCAGTTTCGACTAGTAAAAAATGCTCTTTCAATCATCGCAGTAGCCGAACTAGCAGATTTTGACGGATAGAGATAACTGTCATCAGGCACATTTTTGATTTTATTTAAGTTCCTGTCCTTACCAGAAATATTCCGTGTATGGACGTTATAATGTCACCGCAAAATGTTAGGACATTCTTTATTCCTAGCTGTGACTATTGCTTACCGGTGGGTTATGGGAATTTTTTTAGTACACTGCAATTAATATCAGGTACTCGGGAATCATTTATCAGTATAAATAGACTTATAATTATAGAGATACTGATGCATTGGCTTAGAATGCCACAAGTCGCATATATGTAGTGTTGAGTCACGTGAGACGATACAATTTAATTTCGCAAGCATACAAATATTGTTAACTTATTTTAAATATGCATTAAACTTCTGGAACCCCTATGGCGTAAATTAAACACTAAAGACTAGTGGACAGTTCCAATAACAGTATTTGTCGGTTTTAATGGGTTCAATTGAGACTAATTTTCGCTAAAATTAAGTTATTATCCTCTGTGGGATAATATAAAATGTGACCGAACCTCGAAACGTTGGCCACTTTATGCCCGGGAAATTAAACTTTAAATTAAGAAGCGTTTTCATTATAACCGTTGCGTATATTCTCTATAAATAACGGAATTTCTATACTTAATTTAATCGATGCATAACAAAGGAATTATGCAGCGACCTTCTAAAACGCAGTTCTTACTTACTCTGTACTCACCTTCAAAATCCCATTTATATAAATGGTTTTAATTGATTAGTGTGTTTGTGAGACCGAAAAGTCTGTCGTAGTTTCTGATACCCACGACACAAGACTCGATCTTAGTGTGGGATCAGGACCACGTATGTAACTGTTGGTTGTATTTATTAGTTTTTTTAGTGTAAACTTAATAACGAATAAATGTTTACGGTACCACAAATATTGAGCCTTTTTTTGCCAAGAAATATCTACCTAGAGATGAAGATGGATAATAAGTAAAATTTTGATACTGCGGAGTGCTAAAATTTTCTATAGTCAAAGCAACTTTAATGCCCTCGTAAACTAAACTAAGGCAATTCAAAAAAAAGATTTACAGCCACCGAACTGTAATCACACTATCCGGAGCGCAAATCCTTTTTGCTTTCAAATAGTCTGCAAGCGAATAAGAAACCAACGAAACTGTGACAAATTGCGCAAACTCCGCCCATTTTAGGATCGAATAAAATGTAGTTTCACTTGTAGTCAACGTTGGCTTTTACCTTAATTTGACTCGTACATACATTCATATAAAAGTGCTTCGCGACACTCTTGAGATGTAACAATGCATTTCAACTGCACTTTGTAATATAGAATGGAACTCTTTTCTAATGTGTTGCACCCATTTCGTGTAAAAACAGCCTCAACTTTATTGTTTATGACTGAATATATATTTTTTGTTAAGTGACTTCTTCTAACTTTGAATGCATACATTTATGAATCCCCGAGGGTAAGCAGAGGTGCCATTAGTGCCACCGACAGCTCGCCCCCCTTATTTCTGTCCAAGATGTGATAAATCCGAAACATATTGACCAACACACAACTTTTTTATAGAGTTTTATTAAAATATTTATAGTGGTTTTTTTTGTATTTGGGTTTTCTTAAGTCTTAGGCTTCTAACATATACATAATATAAACATATGAAAATATCTATACGTATACGTGCAAGCGTGAATCTATGTATGGGATTTTTCTGTTCTAAAATACTGCATAGTATGACATACACTCCGATCAATCACCATAAATATCGGCTAACGAACGTTGACAACTCGAAGCGTTTATCATTGATTGAATTTAGTGATAATATGCTTTCCGTCACTTTATTTCAAACACCACATAGTAGTACACCATAAACAACAAGTAAGAAATCATAATTATCATTAATAATAAGAAAACAAAGAAAAAGAAGAAAGAATACCTACTTCTTGAAAAGAAAATTATGGAATAACCATTACAATGCTATCATGTAAGCTAGCACGCGGGGCTCCTTTTTGAAAATAAGAAGGTGAAATATGTATGTAGTTAAGCAGTCGTAATAATAAAAATAATAATAAATACACCCAACAGTCACATACATAGGTCCTGACCCCACACTAAGATCGAGTCTTGTGTCGTGGGTATCAGAATCTACGGGAGACTTTTCGGTCTCACAAACACCCAGACCCGAAACAAATACCTGTGGATCACACAAATATTTGTTTCGGTGCGGGGATCGAACCCGCGGCCTCTCGTTTCACAGGCGGCGTCAAACCAACTGCGCCACGGAGGCTGTCAAATGATTGTAATGATTCTACAATCTTTTTACTAAAGTATGCACCTAGCCAAAGTTTATAGACGACGTTACATAGCATTGTATAAACGTTTCCAACAACGTGAATGGCAGTCAAGACTTAGAACGATCTACACCTTGGACAGAAGAATAAGTAGCTAGGAGGAGTAAGAAATTCTAAACCGTTATGTTCAAGACTGCCATTGTTAAGTGGCGATAAAAATATTATCGACACGTGTCTGGAACATTGGTTCCTAAAACACTAAAATTCTACGTCAATCGTGGTTTAATCTTGTTATTGATTCTTGCTGTAATAATATCCTATTGTCCAAGCACGGCAATCTTTACGTAGTAAATAAAACAAAAATGTATATAAATACTTGTATTTTCATCTAAAACACATCAAAATACCACTAAAGTTTGTATTGCTGAAAATTTAAAAGCAATGAACATTAAACACTACACCAAAAAGCTATTCCGTCCTTGTAAAATGCATTACAATAAATATGTACATGTTCTAGTTTTTGTGGCTGGAATACTAAATAATGCGGGAGATTCTGTTGGAAAACAGTCAAACGCCCTGACCAGCACTATTGGCTAAGAGCCAGTCTCATCACTAAGTTCCTTAATATAAATTATCCCTGCGTTTCCTTCTAGTATAAATTGGTAATGGAAACATTAATTTTTGTTTTAAGAAATGAATTTTATACGTTAAGCCGTTTGTACCTATGCTTGTAAGGAAATAATTTAAGGATAAAAAATTAAATTATTACATCAAGTATTTTTCTGAAGAAAGTCCCTCCATAGAGTTAAACTTGAGTCATTTTATTTATTTTCGTGCAAATGGTGAAACAAGGTGTGGAAAATGGGTTTTATTTCCAGATCAAACAATATTTTTTGAGCTCTCTAGGTCTGGAATCTGTTTCTACTGTTACAAAGGCTTAAAACTAGCAGCTATTTATCACATCATGGAACCAAAATAAGTCTGACACGCAATATGCAACGCAAGTGGCACATCTGCCCATCCTTAAGATATAGGCATAAGCTTATCTACCTATGTACATGAGTAGATGAAATAAATATAAATTCTGCTGTTTTCATTTACCTGTCGACCATCCAGTTTTCCCATAAACAAATACTACTTTTTAATTCACTTATCCTTAGGATTATGTTTTTATAACCTAGGTCGGCAATAAAAACACATTTTATTTCGATGTTACAAAGAAGGCTGAGTTATAAAATAAAACATTTTGATGGCGCTGCGACTTCAACAAGAACTGAGAACCCATTCGTAAACAATGCTCGAGGGAAACGATAACACATTTCTTGTTTTATATTATTTCACTCAGACGAAACCGAGGGATCGGTATAGCCAACGGCTTCATTTATTAGGAATACAAAGTATTTCAAAACAATAGCGGCCGTAAGCAGAAAACGGGCATCCTTTGAATTTAGCACAAAGAGTTCTTAATAAAGAAATCATTTGATAAATTAATTTTGTATCCGAAAAATCATAAATATTTAACTTCACAATGGTGCCAATTATTCCCAGACAACGTGAACCGAAGAATTTTCTTTAAAGGAAAAACTCTAAGAAAAAGAAAATACTTTTGTAGATTGGAAATCCAATTTCATTAAGCTCAATCTTAATTTGGTTAAATTGATTTGTGTTAGAAAGCATCTGCATCACAATGAACCAATGGTTTTTATTCGGTAAAACACGAAACTTTATAGCTGTTTACTATTAGTTACAAAAGAACGAAATCGACTAAGAATTTAGTAAATCACTATTACTTTAAATTAAATTAACTTATATTGATTATCGACTTTTCAAATGGTTTTTTTATTCTTTCGAAAGACAATGGTTTTTCTTTCATTTCAGCTACTATTGACGCTGTGCCAAAAGTTAAATGCTAACGAGCATTGCGTATTTCATATTCAGACGTAGCTGTATGTTTAAGAAAGATTTGCATCAGTAATATTTCTCATATGCAGAGATAAAATATTCACAGAAAATCTAGAACGTCTCTCAGTATAGTTGTTTACTGAACTATTACGATCTACAATTTATATTTATATATGTTTATTTGTATTTATTTACGTATTAGTATATATTATATTCATTCCGCAATATCCTTTGGATTTTCTTTATTGTACACCGCCACCTACTTCTGATACTATCCATACAAAGGTTGTCTGGAAGAGATCGCTTTAAGCGATAAGGCCGCCCATTGTAATACCATAAATTATTGTATTTCGTCTGATTTTGTATATATATTTTTCTTTTTGGTTTACAATAAAGAGTTTTGTATTGTATTGTATTGTACAATATACGTTTTTACAAGTGAAGTCCTCTTTTGGAAACATAATACATATACGCGTAATATGTAAATAACTTATTTAATTGATTGTTGTTTATATACAGGATTTATATAATGGATTTAAGGCGAAGTAGAGTTGAAATATTTTACTATGCCAGTATTCGATAGTACAGAGAAACACAAGATATAAAATATAAATTAATAGTGCGTAGATCTACAGTGAATTTAGAGTTTTTGTACCGATTCCCATATCAGGTGATCAATTTTGTGCTAATTTATCATGTCTAAAACGTACTTTGCACTGAATTACTTCCTTTACACCTAAAAACTGACTTCAGGTTCAGCCCTTGGAGACGTCATAAACCTTTATGCGCCTGTGTGATAAATTCTTCGTATTTGTGGCAGGCATAAAAGATATAGGTAGATTATTCTGTAGGGTACAAAGAGGTGCACGTTAAAAGAAAACGAGATACAGTGAAGTAGTACCTACGATCTTAAAAGCTCTGTTCGCGTATTCACGAAGCGTGACTCAGCATGTGGTTTATTTTAACTTTAACACTTTTCTCGATACCTGCCCTCTTTTGTACAGACTTTAGCTATCGAGTGTACCACTAAGGTCGTTTTTGTATCGAAGTTTTTTCTTTCCACAAATTTATATTGATGAGTGTTATTTATAGGTTTTTGTATATAAACGTTGCGTTTTTTAGTGAATTTCATTAACATGTAAAATTAAATAGGTTTATAGATTGTCAAATTAAATTATTTATTATGCATAATATTATTTAATGAAATTACACTAATTTTGTTACAAATTGGATAATGCTGCAATTAAGTAACGACGTTTAAAATATAATTATCAAAGACAAAATTCAAGTACCTTAACTGCTTTGAACAAGCAATAAGCATTAGTTTAAATGGCCTAATGAAATAATAATTATTATGTCTTCATTAAAATTTAATGTTGTACATTAACAGTAACTGAGCACTTGGAGTTTCCAAGATCCGTTGCATGGCTTAAAACGTTTATCGAAGCTGTGGTTGCGGCAGATGAGGCTTTCCGGCTTGAAGAGGGTACACGAGATAATATCCTGCACACTTAGCCCACGTTCTAATAGATTTACGTGATATCGGCAACTTGATATGTCATGCATTTTAGTCGTTAACATTAATTTCGGAAATTATTGAAGGATACTATGTTATACTAGGAACCTAATTACTTTTTGCAAACTTGTTAACTTCGATGTTTATCGCAACTAAAAAAACAGTTAGATGCTTCATAATTCAGGTTTTCTTATTGAGAGAGAACTTTTGGGAAGACAAGTCGTATTCTATCTCATAGAGTACCCGTATCCGGATTTATTATTTAAGAAACACACACTAATACCTAATTCTTTGTTAGAGACGGTGAATCTTTTTGATTTCGAAATAGTAAAGTAGATAATAAATACATAGTATAACGTTAGCCAAAAACCTATATTCTATATAAGTAAAAAGATATAAATAATAAAAGGAACTCCGCATGACTTTAGAACTACTGATAATAATATTTAGAACACTATTTCATATAGACTTGCATAAATACCCAGTTGTATTAAATACATACAAATTAAAGAATAGCTATTTGCTAATGAGTTGTTTAGCGCAAACATTTCTCGTGCATAACGTGAGAAGTTTTATATGCTTTATTTCAAAAACAGTTTGGTTTTGTGAATCTAACTTTGTCTTCACTTATTTATAAGCAGGAAAAACAGCTTAAACAGTACTATTACATAATAACATAACATGCTGATTACCTATAATTAATAGACATCTATTCTGATTTTATATTGAAAATTATTTGCAAATAATTTTAAAATAAATACAAATGTGGAGCTCTTGCAGTTACTGTTGTTAATAAATTTCAAAAATGAATTGCATTATATTTATCTGTGAATAAAATATATGTTTTTCTCGCCCAAGTGAGTACCTACTTCGCTCAAATTCATTCAAATAGCTGTTTAATGTATTTTAATTTTACGTTACGCAGAAGACAAATTCGTCATATAATCAATTAGCGCCATCTAGAACTATTTTGTAGAACAATTCCAATATTTGTAACTGAATTTTCACAGCCCTCATTAATTAGGCTATGTAAAATTAAGTGTTTCAATTTCAGACATGACAATAAATTAAACGTGATCGTTTATGTCAAGTATAAGACATTGATATGCTTCTAAAGTAATAATATAATATTATATATATATAATTAAGTTAAAATAATTGAATACGCGAACACGCTTATTGAATTTAAAGAACGTTTAAAACAAGGATAATTTAATGCAACAAAAGGTTACAATTTCATTATTCTTATAACCTTACAAAAATTACATACCAAAAAACCAACAAAAAGCATATCAATACATTGAACACTCATAGCAAAACTAATAGCAACCAAATCAAAAATATGAAATGTTTCAAAAAATTCGTAAATATTTTTTTCTTCTTCACGTGCCCACCAAAATATAGGTGTCTATAAAACGCTGCTGTTCTATGACACTAGAATTATGACATCAGCTATTTATCAAAAAAAGCAGCAGAGTATGTAAATTGTAAACACTCATGGTATCAATGACATAGCCCCGAAATACCTAACCACTAATCGTATTCATTACATGTTCAGCGAGTGAGCAATAACTGTCAACTTGGCCAAATTTATTTTCCAAACAATTTTGCACGCCCGAAACATATTTTGCAACGCTTCATTGCACAAAGTGACAAATACTGACAGAAAAGTAATCATATCGAGAATGTAATTATTGAAAACTTTGAATCTATCAAAATAGAAGAGGAAATTTTATTCAGTTATAAATATTTTGTTAATGTGATATAAATAAATCGGAAAATAATTAACAACAATGAACAATATACGAGTATATATATGTCTATTCTCTATCCGTCTGTTCAACTATAGGAAGTCCAATAAAAAGCATAGCTCTCTCCCAACGATTTCCACAGGGAACGGTTGGAAGCGGCCTGCATTCATATTCTATTAAAGTATACTACGATGAATACTTATGGCCATAACTGCCAAAAAAAATTGATAAAAAGTATAATTTACCTAAAAGCTTTTGCACTTCGTCGAAGTTGCGGAATAAAAAAATACGCGAATTGTAATACTCACCTTGTCTCGACTAGGTAATCGCTGAATCTACTCGGTTAATGTGTTCAATAAATATGAATACTATTTTTGCATCAAACCATGAAGTTAAATAATTGACTGCAGATGTATAATAAAGCAATCCCACGTGAGATTTATTTCAGTAATTCATGGGAACCATTTTTTTTATGCCTCCATCAAAAAGTTTAAAAATCGATAACGTTTCACCAGAAAATACCGACGAGCTCTGTGAGTAAAATATATGTGTATATATATATTTTTAAATGGTTAATTTTAATTATAGCTTGTTTTTCCACATTAACTCTAAAAATATACAAAGATACAATAATTTTCCCTACTTTTCTAATCTCCCTATTTTGCATTAAAGTCAGTCATGCTACTAAAACGTCCAAGGTCTGTGGTCGCCATAGAAATATTGCAGTAAGCTGTTTAAATCATTACTTGTCACTAGAAATGGGACCGCAAGAAAAATCTCAACATTACAAAGAAAACTTTTTCAATTACATGATCTAACAATTAAGAATTTTCTTGACAAATGCGACCACTCTCTTAATTTTACAGCTTCATCCTTTGTGTCTGTGACAAATTACATCTCTTTCTAAGAAATTTCAAGGTCCACAATCTTGTAAAATTGGAGTTTCATGGCATAATTTTTTTTTCCTTACGATATCTTTTTCTTTTCAAACCTACTGATGTATTCTTCGTTTGGAACATTTACGTACGTACCTAAATTTGTAATAGAAATTCAGGCAGGTACTTTAATGTTATGTTTATAACAATCTATGGAATACGATTCACTTTAATAATTTAGAATCGCGAAATCAATACACATTTTATATTATTCATTGATTGAAGTATACATACTTTATTTAGTAGTTCTTTTTTTTATATCCCACATCATGATGGGGTCATCGCAGCGTGCTTACAAGTCGTTGAAAGCGTACCGATATCCTTTTGACTTCCAACCATTTGTAAATTTATTATGAAACGAGTAATCGTGAAGTTATCGTTACAATGGTAACAAAGAAAACGGAAATCTGTATTACAGAACAAATAATTTATTACTTTTGTTCGACTAAAATTTTCGGCCGCAATACCGCAAATACCTGTTAGAACAAAATTTACAATTCGCAGCTGCCGCCTTTAATATTTCATTTATTTTTTAATTTATTTATTTTTTGTACTAGTAATTTTCCTACTCTTTAAATAACCACTATTTCTAAGGAACAATAACGTATTGTATAAGTTATATTGAGGGCATTGAATGAAGATACACTAGTGATACTATTGTCTTCATGTTCACTCCCACATAATGTACGTCCAACTTCTATTTTGCATGATTTCCATCGCATAAAACTGCGTGGAGACATGAAAACCTTGCTTGGATCGAATATACCACTTTTGTTACGTTTTTGAATAACTGGTCAAGGGTAACTCGTTTCGCTTGAGTTATGAAATACAGTAAGGAATTTATTCTTTCTCGTTTCAATCGACTTAGCAAAACTCTTGGTACAACTAATTGTTTATGACATATTTTAAGATTTAGTTTGCAAAGATACCTACATATTTATCAAATTTATATCCACTTTATGTAACAAAAAATTTCTTACCTGAACAAAGTTAAGTAAGCTTAACTGTAAGAAAATGATGATGTGATAATCTATGGCAATCAATAACGCCGAGTATATTTAAACTTATTTATGGGTAGTAACTATAATAATTAATCGTTCATTATATTGAATGCATTCTATATTAAAAGAATTTCAACTAATCTCAATAAAAGCATCAATTAATCATTGACTACTTGACGTGACTCGAACTTATGTTAATGAGAAACATTGCAGTATTACCATACTTTTTTTATAGAATTGCATAGATTTTTCAATGGAGACCTATGTTCGGAACATTGACATAGTACAATGATTGATGAATATTGTGATAGCGATAAGGCCGCTAGTAGTCAGATTCATATTGTGGGGTAAATTGTAAATGTTTCTATAACCATATTTAGCGTAGAGATTAGAGGGGTAATTTTATGTAATATTCTTCTAGTCTTAAGTTTATAGGATGATGAACAAATAAGTAAATTATAAGATCCAATATGGGCATAAATTGTTCGTACGGTACAATTATCTCTCTGTGGAAGGATTTAAACAATGTTACGCTGAACAAAGATTCAAACATTATGTATGATTTAAGAGTAATAGGTGAATTCTACTTCGTTTACTGTCGTTGTTTTACACAATGCGCAATTCCTGGAATATGTCACTTTGTATTTGAATTTATGATGTATCAGTTTGTGAAGAAAAATATACAATAAAATATAATGTCATGCCAAACAAAGAGTTCAGAAGCCCTATTTTTCTTCAACAAGAACAAAATATTAACTGTAACTGTTTTATGGTGAAATTCTGTTACGCAGACAAATAATAATACAATATAATTTTCCAACATCAATATAAGATTATCAGAGGTAGATTGTGTAAATAAGCGCTCGCTACCTATTAATTGCTTGTGTATTTTGCAAATGTGTGTACATACTAATTTATACATACAGTATTCCAGAATGGAGGTTAACAATGTAACGTATTTACTATTCCAAGACGAAGAAGATAATGATTCAATAACATTTGTGTTTTGGAGACGAAGGTTGGAATGGCATTATTGTGTTTTCCATAATATACAATTATTGGACTCATTACTTGAAGAAGACGGTAACTAAGCTTATAATATGCGGTCTGGGTTCTACTCTTGTGGTATTAGTTTCTCCAGGTTCTCAGATTTACGAGAATGGTGTTTCTAATTGTGTGTTTAAATATTTTCGTTTTTGTGTGTGTGTGTTTGTGTGTGCGTTTATTTACTTTTTTAATTAACAATACTATAACTTCAAAAACTTAAATCTGCTCATTCGGAAACTAAATTGGAAGAAATCCGTTGAAGTTAAACAATTAGACAAGCATTGTCTAAATTAAGGTGCTAGGTTCAGTTGATTGATTAACTATATTTAAAGAAAGTGAGTTAAATTACAGAAGTTATTATGCGACGAATATTGTAATTCTTCCTATTACACGGAATTTCAATAAATTGCCATGTAAAGGATTAGTTCTTTAAAATGTGGATATTTATATGCAGTCACGTATCAGATGTTCCTCGAAGACTTCATTACTTTACTCATGCATTTTTATATATTTCATTTGGTATAGAGTCGTCTCTTTAATCAACCAGTCATTGTGTGAGGTTTTCTTAAAATACATTGTTTGTCTCTGGTTTAAATTAATTTCCCGAAAGGGACAACGCCCGGCAGGCTGTCTACTCTAAATCTAATTTCTATTACATATTTTTGTAACATGAATTTAAATTTTATTCATACACTCAAAAGTGAAACACAAAACAGAAACTAAAACGGCGATCATACTGGCAATGAACTTGAGTATAACATAAAAAGCATTTTTAACAATACAAAATATTCATTGAAATCACTGAGACAATAAGTAACTCCTACAATACCGAACTGAAGTCTTTTATCATCTGCATCACTTAATAAAACTAAATAATTTGCAATATCATTAGAATTTTACGCAGAGTTCAAAGTTCGAAGCTTTGCGGTTATTTTTAATGTTGTTCAGCTCGTGATTAATGGTAGGTAACGTTTGGACAGACACAAGTGGCAGTACATTCGCATGATTTACTGCTTAATTACGCTTCTCGACCTACATACATCATTCATGGCCTTGGTTTAGACATAAAAGATTCCCTATTATTTATATATCAAGCACTTTGATGTCTGAGTATTCATATGCATGTATGTATATATAACATCTTCGTGAATATTTAAGGCTGAATTTGGTGCGTAAATTGGAACGCAATGAGAATACATTGTCGCAATAATTCATACGGATATTTCCCCGAAGGAACCTAAATATGTCATATTTATTCAGCATTCAAATGTGTAACAGTATAATCAAACATACTCAACATATTATTTTATATTTCTAAGGAGTTTTATATATACCACAACACACAGGTGATCAACAAGAAAGATATTTAATAAAAAAAAAAATACACCCAATAGTCACATACATAGTCCTGACCCCACACTAAGATCGAGTCTTGTATCGTGGGTATCAGAAACTACGAGAGACTTCAGTCTCACAAACACCCAGACCCGAAAGAAATACTTGTGGTTCACACAAACATTTGTCTCGGTGCGGGGATCGAACCCACGGCCCCTCGTTTCACAGCGGACGTCTAACCAACTGTGTCACGGAGGCTGTCAAACCATACGGAAATCACTAAAACCAAGCCTGAAGCGCCCCTCCATCCCTGGCGCCCAGCGCGGCCTCTCAACCGCACCCTAACACCGCCACTGAAATGAGCGATGAAAGGTTATCTAAATTTTTATCACTTTTACGGTATGTGAAAGGAAAATGAAAATTAATGGTACAGCTTTTGTTTACAAATGAAAAGTCGGTTTTATCAGTGCTTTTGGAAATGTATACTTTAGGGAAAAATAATTGCAAGGGATGTGCGTAATTTCGTATGTCATCGTAACCACGACTACGCAAACAAACCGATAGCTGAATTCATTATTTTGTGCGGAGTGTGTAAATACTACTGGACGGATATCAGCCCTTTTTTGTGTTTTTTCTTGTATGTTTGTTCCTTTTCCACAATAACAAAATATACCTACTATAAGAAATCATTGTTTATCCAACTATTTTTTTTTAAAAAACGGAGACGACCACGTAGCATAGTCGTAACAAACCCAGACAACGTCGCGTCCAGAAAGTAAATAAAATATGAATGCTAATCTTTTATTTTAAAAAGGTGCACCTTTAAAATATAAGAAATATTTTTCTAAACATGTTTCAGACAGTCCAAAGAAGCACAAAAAAGATTCAAGCTGTGAATATTGTGTAAAAACCGCTTCGGTGTTATTCCAACCGCACCTAATTCGGGTACAATAGTTCGTTTTGCCGCAGCGAGGAGCGCGTGGTCGCGGTAGATTTTATTTTCGTAATCCACTGTCCGTAACAAATCTGCACGTGTATCCAAACCTTTTCTTAAAAAAATATTGTTAGGCGGTTTTGCGCGCGCCTGTTGTTTTTTAATCAAAAAATGAATTGAAATAACTTTTATAAATTAATATGGGTAGAGAAAATACACGTGAAAATTACTCGGTAAAAATTTTCAACGAAACAAAAAGTCGCTCAAGTTCTCTGACTTACAAATACGGAAAAACTTAATTTTCAAGAAATATTCATAAAATACAGCAAAACCCCATACACAAATACATAATTTTGAAAATGAGCTGCACATGTTATTGTAACCAATTTATATTCCAACGCAAAAAAAGGTCTTCGAACATGCTTTCCAATTACAAAAATATTTTCTCGCTGTGTTGTTTCGGTTGTGAAACTTATACGATAAAAGAAACATTTACACACAACAGACACGAGACAAGCCATCTAATTGAAAGTTTGAGCATGTTCTCGAAATAAATATTCTTTTTTGTCGTTTATGATCTAATTACAACGGTATTTTTGAGATCAAATAGCATACAATTCCTAGAATTGTATGAAAACAATTTATTTAATTAAATGCATTTAACTGAAATTTAATATTCTGACAGGCTGGCTACGCATGGTATTTTGATTAAATTTAGTTTTAAATGTTATTACCTAAATCATTAAGTTAGCCATTAGTTCATTACAATAAGGACCAATTAATTAAACATATGAATTTCAGATACGCCAAACCAAATGCATAATTAATAGATCATTCGCTACTTCAATCGGAATTTATTTTATGGTTTGCATGCACATTAAAATTAGGCAGTAATTACGCGTGGTATACTGCTAATTGGAGTAATGTGCGATTGCATGAAACAAAGTGCCGGCAGCGTCGGTGGCCGCGCATGCAACCAGGAAATGCACACATTAATCAACTGCTTCACTGAAACCACGCTTAAAGCTCTCCAACAAAAGGAATGCAACTGAATTCACAATTCAAAATTCTAATTTGTGACGACTTTCGTTTTAATAACTACGAAATATTACGCCGAAAGGGAAAATACTTTAAGGTCTTGTGTGGTAATTTACTATACAATTCAAAGAAGGAAAAATATAATTAACATTAAAAAATTAATAAGTTTATATTTGATCGAAGAAGCATTAGCTTTTTTTCCAATATTTATACGGATTTGATATTGCCTGGGTACATAATCATCGAGAATTTGTATGAAAATTAATAAATAAATTAAATAAATACACCCAACAGTCACATACATAGTCCTGCCCCACACTAAGATCGAGTCTTGGGTCGTGGGTATCAGAAACCAAAAGAGACTTTACGGTCTCACAAACACCCAGACCCGGAACTACTTGTGGTTTACACAAAAATTGTCTCGGTGAGGGGATCGAATCCGCGGCCTCACGATTCACAGCCGGCGTGCAACCAACTGCGCCACCGAGGCTCTCCAAACTTATTAAATTATTACTTCTTTACACATTTGGCAGACACCTATACATCTTTCCATAATGATGACAGTACAATATAAAGCATGTTGTTCAAAAGGCGTGGTATTTTCAAAAAATGGCGGTATATTACACGTGCATTATGTTTTGCGGCCAACGTTTGCGGCAGACTAAGCCGCAACAACGACGTACAACAGCCAATAGGTAGGAACTATCCACTACACATTAATAACACCTGGTCCACGTATTATTCCCTGAGTATTAGAAACTTTGGATCATAGATTACATTTTCAATTTCAAGTTTGAACAATTAAATCCGTGGTATGTAAATTGGATTTAACATTTAGGTACGACTTGATTGCAACATTTAAGGTGCTCTATTTATCTTTATTCAACATTTCGAATAATTTATTGTAGTACTGCGTGATGTTCAAATATATGAAAGAATAGGAATCATGTGTCACAGTGGTAATTAAAAACATGTAACTAGAGAGGGCACATACCTTGCATACAAGTTTCCGACCGCTGTACACTGTGCTCCCACAATAAGGATTAATGGACAATGTTTGGAGAGGATTTCCATAGTTTATCAACTACCTCTGCTTAACTTTCAACGATAATTCAATGTTTAAGGCAAAATGATCCTAATGTTGCCTGTTCCATTCCGTAATTGTTATTTTATGAGATAGGTTCGACAAAGGAAGTGGATGTTTCTTTACGAGTAAATTTAATTACCAGAGCTTTTCAAAGCGATATAATTTTGTATGATACTCATGTTAATGAACAAGCTCCTTGTGAATATTGAATGACAACAGTATACAACATGTGTATGTACTAACAACAAAATAATATTAATTAACGAACCTGAGAATTTGCTCTGGTACAATACCGTGACCTTCAAACCTCAACATAAATGTTGTAAATGTACTAATGAAGACTACTGACAATAATGTAGAAAATATAACTAGAATTCCGTGTGATAAACATTTGTAATTAGTATTTAGAAGGACAGGCAGTTTGATATTATAGGGATTTGCTGCATCACGGTCTAGAAATAATTGTTCGCTCAAATATAACCGTACACCGTTTCATTCTAGGTAATTTATCACAGGAATGTCCCTACCAAGTGATACGCTGGCAAATAGAGGTAATGATGGATAGCATTCATTAGTTGCATAATCGACTCTATGAAAATATTAACGAGCTAATAGAAACGAGGATTTTACTTAATATCATATTTTTCGCGGATGGCTATAATTATATGCCATCAAGCAAATTATTCATTGATTCAGATAGCCATCAACAAACAAGAAATAAATCAGAAATAAATTGCTAATTTTGTTTCTAAGATAACTAGTATTTACTATCTATACTAGGGAAGACTTTTAAAAGCTTCTCTAAAAATTTAAATTATCGGATATCGGATTGAACTACTATTTTGTTTGGATATCTTAAAAATGGATAGGCAAAAAGAGGTACTGAAATGACAAAGTTTATGGATGGATATCAGTCGGAACAAGAGAGCAAAATAATGCAGATTTGATTGGTGCAAGATGTATTGTTTGATGAACAAAAATCTCCCGAGGAGTTTCACAGCGGACCATTGGATACGACCTTCATCCAGCGTCTCCTGAAGCCTACTTTAAATTACCCTACGTCGTCGGTCCATCATATTCGTAAATTGTATCAGCTAAAATATGTCCCACCACAGGTCACGAGCATCCTCTACAATCGAGAGTACGATTGAGAAGGTTTAGGCCATATAGTCCACCACGCTGATGGCTGACCTAGGGCTGGTTGACCTCGGACTTTACATACCATAAAATTTTTACAAATCGCAAGTATATATGGTATGCAGGTTTCCTCGCGATGTTTTCCTTCAACATTATAGTGCGTGGTGCTTAACTATCAATGCACACATGACTCCGAAAAGTTAAAAGTGTGCCCTGAGATATGGAACCGCGACCACCGCTAACAAGTTGGCAGCCGCGTCTGGTCCGTTTACCAACTGGCCACCGCGCACGTAAATAGAAATCTCTAAATAAACCCAAAAAAACAATAATTGCCAGTGCTAGCCGCTAGGATATATGTATATTTTATATCCGCTGAAATAATATGTAACTTTTATAAAAAGAGATCACAAAATCCTTTGGAAACTTTTGAGAAAGCTGGCTGATATTGTAGATTCTATTTGTACGGTTATCTATGTTTCCATTCTGTTGAGGAATCAACTTAATCTATGTAAATGTAATGGCAAAAATACCCTTGTATATAGGTATTTATCCAAAAAATACTTTAGGTATATTAATCTTAACTCATTCGTATTTTGGCTTCCCACAAAATTACAAGCGACAACTCTCGGTTACTTTTTACCTAATAGGTATTCGTTTCCGGTCACACAAGTTGCCGTATTTTTGTGACAAAATATATATTTGCCTATACATTCAATATTTTAAAAAGGGAAGTAAAAAAATAACTTAATTACGAGTAGGTAGGTACCTAGGTACACCGTACCTCCACGTTGTAGCTCCGCTATGAAGCTACAACGTGGAGAATGGAGAAGAATTGGCAAGGAGAGAATGGAGAAGAATTGGCAAGGCGTGTCCGTTGTGAAATCATTTGGCCAGTCATTCCGTCCGATTAATTAGTGGGGAGCTTGTTGTTAACCATATAATCTAGACCTTTTTATTAGTTCACTACTTTTTCATTGCGATTAGCGATTAGATACAAGCTCCATTTAAAACAATATTAAACGCAAACACACTATGAAGAAATTATGGCCACCATTAGAGGTTTCTGTAATGCAGATAATTACTAAAACTTTTTGTTTATTGACAGAGCAAGGTGAAAGCACTGACGCCTGATAGACGATGACTGACGCAAGTGGTGGCATCCTACGCGGTGGTCGCAGGGTCAAATCCCACTGCACACCTCTGAATAAATATTCGGAGTCAGGTGTTAATTGATAGTCAATTACCAAGCACTTTAATGGTTAAGGAAACCAGCATATCTTAGAGATTTCTGTGATATGTAAAGTTCGCCGATCCACACAAGGCCCGGCCAGCGTGGTCTCCGATAAAATATATTTATTGAATAGCGTGGTGCCCAATATCTCAACCGATTTTTGAGGAGTTTAGGGCCTTGCAGTGGGACTTATATAGGCTAGTATTAATATATAGTAAATACATCATACACGCAAACATTTCCATAAAAAAATAGAAATAATATGCGAGTTTAGGTCAAAGTTACCTGAGTTGAAAGTATTACAGCTCAGTTTATGTACGGCGTAAAACGAATGTTATATTTTTGAAATTTTATGCCGGCTCTATACTTTAGCGCCAACGCCTGTGCTAACTTTGGCTGGGCAATTTGTGACACATCCACAGTTGAGAATTAGTTTAGTGCCGTCAACTGATACACACCAGCCTATTGCCAATGCTTGCACTAACATTAAAGCCGCGTTAATATCAATTTCTTATTCGTCTTAAAGTCGGCGTTAATTTTAGACTAACGTGTGTAGCCGGCGCGGCGTCATAAAAACTGCAACAAACTACAAAATAAAGGGTGGCGCTTTGGATACTAGAGGAATGAAAAGCGCGGGAAACTTCGATCTTGGCGGACGTAATTTTTTGAGTTTAATCTTTTAATTATTATAAAGATTGTAAATATTTCTATCAGCAGTGTTTTGTAAATATTTGCTCTTTTAATAGTATTTTATTTCCTTTTTTATTATTTTCTTCTACTTTTGGTAAGTTTTTATATATATTAATAGTTAGTAATGAATGATCCGCCTGATCCGGGGGGCTTTGTCCCCCCGGCGGGCTGTTTTGTCACGATTGATTCGAATCCACCAAATAATGTAAAAGTACCAATTTCTGAGTCTGGTATGGACACGGATGGCTCGTGTTCATCAACAGCTCGTCCAGTTAAAAGAAGTCGCCGGCATATTTGTAAGATGTGCAACAAGAGGCGGCGGAAACAAGGGCCAAATGAGTCGTTTACATGTGGTTGTATTGAAGCAGATCCATCGACGCCTACTTTTTCACAGTCTCAGCCTTTACTTAGCAAAAATCTAACAGAATCATCAAACACGAAAATTCCCGCGCAAACGGTGGGAAGACAACTTTACGACAGGAGTGATAGCGCGCCTTATTTAATCCATGTTCAAAAAAATGATTCGGCTAATAACTCCACGACTCTCCACCCTCTTTCATTTGGAAAGTTTTTAAAATATCACAATTTTAAAAATATTGTAAATGGTAGCGTAAAACGTATTGGGAGAAATAAAATTTCTATATCCTTCAATAATTATTTGGATGCCAATTCTTTTATTTCCAATGAGAATCTTAAAAAATGTAACTACAAAGCATTTGTACCATCCTTCAATATCATTAGGATGGGTATTGTTAGAGGTGTTCCATCTGAATGGTCTCTCTTTACGAGTAAATTTAATTACCAGAGCTTTTCAAAGCGATATAATTTTGTATGATACTCATGTTAATGAACAAGCTCCTTGTGAATATTGAATGACAACAGTATACAACATGTGTATGTACTAACAACAAAATAATATTAATTAACGAACCTGAGAATTTGCTCTGGTACAATACCGTGACCTTCAAACCTCAACATAAATGTTGTAAATGTACTAATGAAGACTACTGACAATAATGTAGAAAATATAACTAGAATTCCGTGTGATAAACATTTGTAATTAGTATTTAGAAGGACAGGCAGTTTGATATTATAGGGATTTGCTGCATCACGGTCTAGAAATAATTGTTCGCTCAAATATAACCGTACACCGTTTCATTCTAGGTAATTTATCACAGGAATGTCCCTACCAAGTGATACGCTGGCAAATAGAGGTAATGATGGATAGCATTCATTAGTTGCATAATCGACTCTATGAAAATATTAACGAGCTAATAGAAACGAGGATTTTACTTAATATCATATTTTTCGCGGATGGCTATAATTATATGCCATCAAGCAAATTATCCATTGATTCAGATAGCCATCAACAAACAAGAAATAAATCAGAAATAAATTGCTAATTTTGTTTCTAAGATAACTAGTATTTACTATCTATACTAGGGAAGACTTTTAAAAGCTTCTCTAAAAATTTAAATTATCGGATATCGGATTGAACTACTATTTTGTTTGGATATCTTAAAAATGGATAGGCAAAAAGAGGTACTGAAATGACAAAGTTTATGGATGGATATCAGTCGGAACAAGAGAGCAAAATAATGCAGATTTGATTGGTGCAAGATGTATTGTTTGATGAACAAAAATCTCCCGAGGAGTTTCACAGCGGACCATTGGATACGACCTTCATCCAGCGTCTCCTGAAGCCTACTTTAAATTACCCTACGTCGTCGGTCCATCATATTCGTAAATTGTATCAGCTAAAATATGTCCCACCACAGGTCACGAGCATCCTCTACAATCGAGAGTACGATTGAGAAGGTTTAGGCCATATAGTCCACCACGCTGATGGCTGACCTAGGGCTGGTTGACCTCGGACTTTACATACCATAAAATTTTTACAAATCGCAAGTATATATGGTATGCAGGTTTCCTCGCGATGTTTTCCTTCAACATTATAGTGCGTGGTGCTTAACTATCAATGCACACATGACTCCGAAAAGTTAAAAGTGTGCCCTGAGATATGGAACCGCGACCACCGCTAACAAGTTGGCAGCCGCGTCTGGTCCGTTTACCAACTGGCCACCGCGCACGTAAATAGAAATCTCTAAATAAACCCAAAAAAACAATAATTGCCAGTGCTAGCCGCTAGGATATATGTATATTTTATATCCGCTGAAATAATATGTAACTTTTATAAAAAGAGATCACAAAATCCTTTGGAAACTTTTGAGAAAGCTGGCTGATATTGTAGATTCTATTTGTACGGTTATCTATGTTTCCATTCTGTTGAGGAATCAACTTAATCTATGTAAATGTAATGGCAAAAATACCCTTGTATATAGGTATTTATCCAAAAAATACTTTAGGTATATTAATCTTAACTCATTCGTATTTTGGCTTCCCACAAAATTACAAGCGACAACTCTCGGTTACTTTTTACCTAATAGGTATTCGTTTCCGGTCACACAAGTTGCCGTATTTTTGTGACAAAATATATATTTGCCTATACATTCAATATTTTAAAAAGGGAAGTAAAAAAATAACTTAATTACGAGTAGGTAGGTACCTAGGTACACCGTACCTCCACGTTGTAGCTCCGCTATGAAGCTACAACGTGGAGAATGGAGAAGAATTGGCAAGGAGAGAATGGAGAAGAATTGGCAAGGCGTGTCCGTTGTGAAATCATTTGGCCAGTCATTCCGTCCGATTAATTAGTGGGGAGCTTGTTGTTAACCATATAATCTAGACCTTTTTATTAGTTCACTACTTTTTCATTGCGATTAGCGATTAGATACAAGCTCCATTTAAAACAATATTAAACGCAAACACACTATGAAGAAATTATGGCCACCATTAGAGGTTTCTGTAATGCAGATAATTACTAAAACTTTTTGTTTATTGACAGAGCAAGGTGAAAGCACTGACGCCTGATAGACGATGACTGACGCAAGTGGTGGCATCCTACGCGGTGGTCGCAGGGTCAAATCCCACTGCACACCTCTGAATAAATATTCGGAGTCAGGTGTTAATTGATAGTCAATTACCAAGCACTTTAATGGTTAAGGAAACCAGCATATCTTAGAGATTTCTGTGATATGTAAAGTTCGCCGATCCACACAAGGCCCGGCCAGCGTGGTCTCCGATAAAATATATTTATTGAATAGCGTGGTGCCCAATATCTCAACCGATTTTTGAGGAGTTTAGGGCCTTGCAGTGGGACTTATATAGGCTAGTATTAATATATAGTAAATACATCATACACGCAAACATTTCCATAAAAAAATAGAAATAATATGCGAGTTTAGGTCAAAGTTACCTGAGTTGAAAGTATTACAGCTCAGTTTATGTACGGCGTAAAACGAATGTTATATTTTTGAAATTTTATGCCGGCTCTATACTTTAGCGCCAACGCCTGTGCTAACTTTGGCTGGGCAATTTGTGACACATCCACAGTTGAGAATTAGTTTAGTGCCGTCAACTGATACACACCAGCCTATTGCCAATGCTTGCACTAACATTAAAGCCGCGTTAATATCAATTTCTTATTCGTCTTAAAGTCGGCGTTAATTTTAGACTAACGTGTGTAGCCGGCGCGGCGTCATAAAAACTGCAACAAACTACAAAATAAAGGGTGGCGCTTTGGATACTAGAGGAATGAAAAGCGCGGGAAACTTCGATCTTGGCGGACGTAATTTTTTGAGTTTAATCTTTTAATTATTATAAAGATTGTAAATATTTCTATCAGCAGTGTTTTGTAAATATTTGCTCTTTTAATAGTATTTTATTTCCTTTTTTATTATTTTCTTCTACTTTTGGTAAGTTTTTATATATATTAATAGTTAGTAATGAATGATCCGCCTGATCCGGGGGGCTTTGTCCCCCCGGCGGGCTGTTTTGTCACGATTGATTCGAATCCACCAAATAATGTAAAAGTACCAATTTCTGAGTCTGGTATGGACACGGATGGCTCGTGTTCATCAACAGCTCGTCCAGTTAAAAGAAGTCGCCGGCATATTTGTAAGATGTGCAACAAGAGGCGGCGGAAACAAGGGCCAAATGAGTCGTTTACATGTGGTTGTATTGAAGCAGATCCATCGACGCCTACTTTTTCACAGTCTCAGCCTTTACTTAGCAAAAATCTAACAGAATCATCAAACACGAAAATTCCCGCGCAAACGGTGGGAAGACAACTTTACGACAGGAGTGATAGCGCGCCTTATTTAATCCATGTTCAAAAAAATGATTCGGCTAATAACTCCACGACTCTCCACCCTCTTTCATTTGGAAAGTTTTTAAAATATCACAATTTTAAAAATATTGTAAATGGTAGCGTAAAACGTATTGGGAGAAATAAAATTTCTATATCCTTCAATAATTATTTGGATGCCAATTCTTTTATTTCCAATGAGAATCTTAAAAAATGTAACTACAAAGCATTTGTACCATCCTTCAATATCATTAGGATGGGTATTGTTAGAGGTGTTCCATCTGAATGGTCTCCAGAGGAAGTTATTGAAAATACTTCAGTCCCCATTGGTTGTGGTCGTATACTCAAAGTACGTAGGCTAAATTATAAAACTTATGTCAATGGCACTGTTGAATGGAAACCCTCTCAAACAGTGGTAGTGACCTTTGATGGGCAAGTATTGCCAAAACGCATTTTTATGTGCTTTAATGCTCTGCCGGTAGACCTATACATTTACCCAACAATTCAATGTTTTAATTGTTGCCGCTTTGGACATACAAAGACTCAGTGTAGGTCAAACCCTCGCTGCTACAAATGTGGACAGAACCACTCGGGTCAAACATGTGAGTTAGAGGAGGCAAATGCCTCGTGCTGCCTTTGTTCAGGGCATCATTTTGCAACAAGTAAAGCTTGTCCTGAGTTTTCAAGACAGAAGGAAATTAAAACCCATATGGCTCAAAGTTCCATCTCATATATGGAAGCTAGTAAACTACTGCCCCCAGTCACTAAATCATACGCAGATATAGTAACTTCCCCATCTAAACCTATAAATGTTAGTAAATCTATTTCACCTAAATCTTTTAGCTATAAAAAAACTGTTTTTATCCCTCCCCGTTCCCCTCCTAACCTTAATAAAGGTTATAACAAACAAGACCACAATGCAGTAATCCGTGA
This sequence comes from Deilephila elpenor, assembly GCA_949752805.1. Lineage (NCBI taxonomy): Eukaryota > Metazoa > Arthropoda > Insecta > Lepidoptera > Sphingidae > Deilephila > Deilephila elpenor. The sequence goes on along the minus strand of OX457105.1, from coordinate 6,971,728 downwards.
ATTCTCTATGCCGGAACCTTCAAATGGTTGTGCCCTTGCCTGCAACAACATCAACAATGAAACTCAAAATAATACACAATTCAATCTCAAGGAGTTTATTACAGCTCTGTTTAGCCTTATGAATAAATTTAATATATCACCGTCCCACGTTGCCCCTATTTTAGATAATCCCTCCTTTTTACTCCATAATGGACAATCAGTCCAACATAATACAGTGGAACTGCCGCAGCATTATTAATAAAAAATGTGACCTAATTTACTTAATTAATAAATACCAGCCTTTTGTAATTGCACTATCTGAAACATGGTTAAAACACAGCCATGTTTTTAAAATACAAAGATACAAAACTGTAAGAGAAGATAGATCTGATGGGTTTGGTGGTGTTGCCTTACTCATTAGAGATTCTGTCCCTTACTCTGTAATCTCTTTACCTTCACATAGTGATAAAATTTCTATAGTAGCTGTAAGTGTAAATAATACCTGTTTTGTTTCTATTTATATTTCTCATCCTTCCTCTTCTATATTTAAGGAAATAAATAACCTTCTCAATTTTCTTCCGAGACCCTTTTTACTTCTAGGTGATTTTAATTGTCATCACCAATCATGGGGTAGCTCTGTTTCAAACTCTTATGGTGAAACATTACTTGATTTATTAGATACACATAACTTATGTGTGTTAAATACAGGTGCTCCCACTCGGCGTTCTGATCCCACCCATACAAATTTAAGTGCATTAGATTTGTCTATCTGCACTCCTAATTTTGCATCGTCTCTTGTTTGGTCTCCTCTTCCCTCTTCTTTCGGCAGTGATCACTTTCCTATTAAAATTTCCTTCCCATTTTTCAACAAAACTTCTTCACATCCTACAAAAAAACCATATTTAAAATATAAAATACCCTCCAGAGATAGTGATACATGGGTTCTATTCAAAAGTAGAGTTGAAAGTCTTCTTTCTTCTCTTCCCATAGTGACTGAGGGCAATGAACATGAATGCGCCGAGGCCTTTGCCTATACTCTAATAACAGCAGCCAATGAGATCTTGCCTCCTAAACATGACTCCAAGCATAGAAAAATTCCCATGCCACCTTGGTGGGATTTGGAATGCACTGAGGCCATTAAAAAGCGAAAAAGGGCAGAAAAAGATTATAGCCTGAACATGACCCCAGAAAATTATGAATCCCTTTCTTTAATAATTGCTCAAACGCGAAAATTGGCTGGGGTCTAGAATCGTTTGGCACGAGTTGAGGGCTAAAAATGATTAAAGGTGGTAGGGATTGGTTCCCTGATTATAACGTATCACTCTTATTAAAAGGTAATTTATAGTTTTCGAGAAATTAATTAATGAAGTTTCTAACCTTAAATCAGGTATTAGGTAAAACGGAACGTTTTTATGGGCGATTGACAACTAAATCTTTATTATTGTGTCAAGTATATAGTCTGTGGTTTAAAATTTCGTGCAATACCGTTAAACGGAACGTAAAAACTACGCGATTTGCGTCATGAGTCAGTGTAATTAGAATGTTTTGTTTATGTTTTTTGCGGAGTTTACGCATCTGCAATAGTGTATAGACTCATGTTTTGTTGTTTTACATGTTTTATAACGACCTAGAAATTATGTTCAGAAGCAAGTTTGTGTATCCACTCTATGGTTAAAATAGGTTGAATCTGCCCCAAAACCGACTCGGAGCACCCCGACTTCCACGTAGTCTCTTGGCTACCACCCCTAGAGTGTTTATAAAAAGCCGGAGGCGCGGAGGGAGAGCAGCCCCCGCCCGCTGTAACAAAGGATAGGCAACCGTGCGAGCCGTAGCGGCTGAGGCTGGTCGCCGGAGGCGACCAGCAAGCCGAAGCTGCGGAGGCGAGCGTGGGTGCCTATCCTTTGTTACGCAAGGGCGAAGGGGCTGCACTTCCCGCAGCGCCGGAGACGTTGCAGAAGCAAGTATATTTTGAAAACAAGTGTTTTGAGGTTAGGTTACTTTAATTGGGTTTTCTCAGGAACGGTGCATTGCCTTTTCATGGGAGTAGTACCGGAGGATAGTAGGCATGCTCCCCCTCCCCCCTCACCCCCTCCCAAGCCCCATTTCGTGCCAAACGATTCTAGATCTTAACCCGAAAATTATTCAAAAAGAAAAAGACTGAAGGATGGCATAATTTCTGTTCAACTCTATCACCTAATACGCACCCATCACTTGTCTGGAGTAATATCAGAAGATTCAGGTCTGCTCTTTCTAATTTCTCTTCTCCTCAAATCCCTCAATCCTTGGCATGTAGTTATCTTGATATTCTTGCTCCTCCTTGGGTTGCCCAAAATATTATTGTGCAGCCTTCATCCACTGAAATTGGGAACCTTGACAAGCATGCATATTTAAACATGCCTTTTACTATAAATGAGCTAAAAGGTATTATAACAAATGCTGTAGATTCGGCCCCAGGGATGGATGGTATTCCGTATTCGTTCTTTTCTCATCTTAGTGATAGTGCTGTTGAGTACTATTTGAATCTGATCAATTCTGTCATGATGACAGGAAACATTCCTCCACAATGGAAACATCAACTAGTGTTGCCAATTCTCAAACCCCAGAAAAACCCGTCCGTTGCATCTTCATACCGACCTATAGTGTTGTCATCTGTATTGATGAAATTAGCAGAGCATTTAATAAAAAATCGTCTAGAGTGGTATGTTGAAAATGAGGGTCTATTGGTAGATTCCCAATATGGCTTTAGAAAAGGCAAAAGTACCATGGATTGTCTAAGTATCTTGACAACTGATATTAGACTATCCTTTTCCAAAGGTCACTCCACTGTTGCTGTATTTTTAGACATTCAGGCTGCTTACGATAATGTACTTTTACCTGTACTTCAAAGTAAATTACATTCTCTCCAGGTTCCAATAAGACTAACTAATTTTATCCTTAATATATTAAACGAACGATCAATTAATATGTTGTGTCCTGATGATCATCAGTTAACCCGGGTTGTATGGAGAGGTTTGCCCCAAGGATCAGTTCTTAGCCCTCTACTGTACAATATTTATACTTTTGATCTTGCCTCTTTGATTAATTCCGATGTCCAGATTTTACAATATGCAGATGACATACTCCTTTACTGCTCTTCTGAGACCATTAACGATTCCTGTTCTACTCTTAATTCTTCTTTGCAGTCACTAAAATTATGGCTCCATGATAATGGTTTAGATTTATCTCCCTCTAAAAGTGCAACCGTTTTATATACCCGCAGCAGAAACACACCGGCTATAAACATTGTTTACAATAATGTTCCAATTCCCATTAAAGATAACTTTAAATATTTGGGGGTTATCTTGGACTCCAAACTCTCTGGAATTGCTCATTGTGAGTATATAGTGGATAGGGTGGAACGCCAATTGAATATGTTGAGATGTTTGTCGGGAGTTTGGTGGGGTGGCCATCCATGCTCCTTAAAACTTATTTATAATGCTTTGATCAAAAGTATTTTTGATTATGGGTCCTTTATCTTAGAACCTGCTAATATTAATTCTTTTAAAAAATTAGATCGCCTCCAATCAAAAGCTTTGCGTATTGTATCAGGTGCCATGAAATCCAGCCCAATTAACGCTCTGCAGGTAGAGTGTGGCGAACCTCCGCTTTATCTTAGGAGACAATTTCTCTCTGATAGATATTTATTTAGTATTTTACAATTCGCGAACCATCCTCTCTTTCCGTTGCTAGAATCTCTCCAAAGACATATCAACTCTTCAAGTTACTGGACTCACAAATCTTCTCCATGTCTTGTCAAAAGTTATCAAAAATTTCTATCCCTATCGGCTCCTACTCATCGATCCAATAAACTTCCGTTATTTTCCAATTCATTTAATTCACTTTGTTTTTCTCCTCAAATTATTTATAACTGCGGCCAGAAACACTCCCCAAATATTAAAAATACATTTAATAATTATCTTGTTGAAAAATTTGAGGGTTTCCATTATCTATTCTCAGATGCATCTAAATTTTCTCTTTCTCATTGTGTAGGGATTGGTGTCTTCCATTCCCAATACAATATTGTTCAAAAGGTGAAACTTCCTCCTGAGTCATCAGTTTTTACAGGTGAATGCCTTGGTTTGCTAAAGGCTGTTGAATACGTTCTTTCTTTTAAACTTAATAAAGCCGTTATTTTTACTGACTCTCTTAGTTCCCTTCAGGCCATCGCGAAATTTTCATTTAAATATAAAAAGTTATTACCGATTATTTTCCAAATAAAAGAATTAAGCCTTGATCTTCTATCTTTACCGAAAATATATCTTCGTGACTTATGGAATGAAACTTGGTGTTCTAGTAGACTACTAAAGGGCCGCTATTACTCCTCTATTCAGCCAGAAATTCCATCAAAACCATGGTTCTGTAGAGCTACATTTGGCAAAATGGAAACTTCTATATTGATCCGCTGTAGACTTGGCCACACTTGTTCTCCTGCTCATCTCGCGAGACTTCATATCTTAAATAGTTCCATGTGTTCGTGTGGTTCAGATGTCGGCGACTTAAATCACATCCTGTTTTCGTGTGCAAAATATGATCACTCATCCTTTATTAACTCTCTAACTCTTCTCCGTATTCCTTTTCCCTGTTCTATTACCACTCTCCTTAGCACTAATGATATGTCTGTATATAAATGTATAGCATCATTTTTTATAAGTAATAAAATAAAACTGTAAATAATACTATATATATTTAATACTTGGTAAAATTATAGAGTTTATTTTTTACTTTATAAATTTTTTTTCTCTATGTTTGTTTTTTTAAATTTATATTTTTTATATTGTAGTTTGTCTTTTTCCTTATCCAACTCTCCTGATAGATAATTAATTTCGTCCTTTTTTTTTTTTTATTATTTTATTAAAAATTAATAGTTTCCCTACCTTTTATCCTTGTCCGAGCTAACCATTATTTAAAAGTACCATAATTACTAACTTGACATTGGCTAAATGTACAAGAAGTACGGAGCCATAAAGGAAGAAAAAAAAAAAAAAAAAAAAAAAGGGTGGCGCTAGTGAGGCACAATATACCACGAAGGAGTGAAAAAGAAGACAGATAGTTTATGAACCCCATGTGATAATCTTGCTGTTTGGCATTTTGCGCTGTCATAAATGTCAAAATAAAAATCGGAATTGTATCAAGGGTGCATCGAAGTGATATTGTTACCAATATTAAACCTTTTTGTGTACGTTATAGGCGGTAATATCGAATCATAACATTCCTACATCGTATTGTAGATATTGTTTACATGATTCCCTCGTTCCAATGAGCAGTGCAACATAATGGGCTGTCTATCGTGTATCCGAGGTATGACGTTCAACCTTACTTATTTTAAGCTATTAAACGCTATTTACAGCCTGTATTTGTCCAGTAGTTCGTTACATAAAAATATCAATGTAGTTACACCACTATTTGGTGATGCAAATGCAATACACAAGCAAAATGATCTGGTCGTAAGCAGATGGTTCTTCAGGTTTACTATTTACAAGTATGACCTTTTCCTTGAGTTAATATTATTGTAAGGGTGTCCTTAGGTGCAACTTAACACTGTTCCGGCTAAAATGCATTAATAACCGCATGAGAAGACCTCCAGTGAAGCATCTATTTATAACAATTTTTTTTCACTCAGTTAAGTACTAATTAGTATTGAGAATCATTAGCAAGTGTAGATGATGAACGGAAATTCTGCTCATTAAGGAAACTACCTCTAACTTGCTAGTTTAATACATTTAATCAATGGCACATTAATAATTTAAAGTTAAATTTTCCTCATGCTTGCCATTATTTTAGCATAGTAACGTGTAGATCTGTGAATAATGTTGATATGTGTTATGATATTAAGCACTAAGTAATATACATACATATATTTGAATATAATAGTATGTTTTGCTAAAATTTTCAAATATACCAAATAAAATTGAAAGTGTTATTGAATCATACAAACCCAGTTGTTAATTAATCAATTATTGAAAAATGGCAACATGGCTCAGAAGTATTTTCTTAATATGGTTTTTTATTATTTAAGTGTAATATTTGTAAAAAATATATTGAAAGTAACGAGGTGGTATTCACCATTTATATCAAGTATATCAAGACTGCTACTGAAAACAAAGCCAGGTGGTAGTTTTATTGGTTACAGACACAATACCAATAAATATATTGCAAAAAAGTGACAGTTAATTTTGGCATTTTTTTTATATTGTGTTTGAAAGGTAAATACCTAGTTTTGCGAAAACAGTAATTTTCTTTGCATACCATATTGCGTCCTTTAAAATAAAAAGGTGCATATTATTATTTTATGAAAAACTATGTATTATCATCTAAATACGATGATAAGTAAAAAACTACAATAGTTTGTAATTGCAAAACTGCATAATGAATACCAGTTTTTCCTCAATACCTCATATTATATTATGATTGAATATGTTTTAAGTGTGTTATAACCCATATGACAGATACATGCATAATAATGATGAAATATGACATCCATTGTGATTTAATTATTAGTTTTGCTTATCCTTAAATCACAGGTATATTATAGGTATGGGCAGAGATTTAAAAAAAGCCTCCACAATTGTACTCTTGTATAATGATTTTGTTCGTTCTACCTTAGAATATGGTTCAGTTATTTAGAATCCGTATTACAATGTATATTAGCCAAATCAAATATATTCAAAATAAATTTATGAAACATTTGAATTATCGTTTCAATTGTCCTACTGTATCTGAATCTTCTAGATTATCACTAGCGGATTGAAGAAATATACGAGATCAGATTTTCCTTTTCAGAATTATCCGTAACCTCATTGATTCGCCTTATATTATGAGCAAAATTTTATTTAAATGTCCTCGAACGAACTTACGAAATAGATCAGTTTTTCAACCCTCAACTGCTCGCACCAATTATGGATATAATTCATTCACCCAAAGAGCTTCTATTAACTATAATAAAAACTTCTCCAATATCGACATATTCCTTTTATTGTGTAGTAAATTTAAGCATTAACTTATAAATATAATTAAATCCAAGTTGTAGTCTATTATAATTGTCTCCTACATCAATCTTTCATTGATTTGTTCTTGTATTTTAATTTGAAATTTTATTGTTTTTTGTCATTATTGTAAGTAATATTAAAATTATTTACAAATTGTTTCTTATACTTGCTTTGTTTATGTATAATGTAATTGTGGAAGCTTCACTGGATAGTGAATTAGTAATTGTACTGTGTTTATATGCTTTATTGTTCTGTGTTTCCCAAATATTAATAAAATAGAATAAATAAAAAATATTGAATGGTATGAGACTACTGACTGATGCCATTCGATACTCTGTCTGGTCGGCATTAGCACTTACCATTTTTGGGCCAAGCCAGAATAAAAAAAAGTAAAAAAAATGACTAGGTGTATGATTTTGGTCAGTTTTAAGATTAATTATTAAGTTAATAAAATAATGAGTCTCAAATTCACATTGGTTAATTATTTTAATATACTTAATAAATAAAACGCTGCTTTAATTGATTTATAATGATACAAATTCAACTTTTAAGTAATAAAATTAAGTCTCCTTTTTTTTTTATGTGTTTTTTAATTCTTTTTATGTGACTGAAATCAAGTATAATATAGATATACTGTGTTATTTTCAGGTATTAAATTATCATTTCCATTTAAAGACAAGGAATTGAACAAGATAGCAGCATTCTTCAATGTATCAACATTTCTGTTGACTTGCGCAGCATTGGTGCAACCAAGTTGGTTTAGAATAAAAGGCCTGCACTGCACACAAAGTCTTTCACTGGCACAATTCTTTTCATTTGATGATGACGATGATGACCAAATAAACATTCGTCATGATAATATTTTTGATCCAATAAATAAGTCAGATTTAACTGGTAAGTAGAGATATGATTTTTTTTGTCATAATCAATTTTTTTTAAAAGTTTTAAAAATGTATTGCATGGAATGTGGCCAGAACGGAGTCTGAATGCCGTAGTAGTGTCCACTCAATTCAGTGCTGTATTCTCAATCTAAGTTCTATGCATAGGCTGAGGCTGTATCGTCTTATACCAGATACCCTTTTCGCGCGATCTCAAATCAAAATATTCCCTGAAGAGATCAAAATACTGACATTTGATATGGTAAATGTAAATGGTATAGTACGGGGAAATATTTATACGACAACCGTCACTTACAGCTTATCTGGCTAAAACTAGTTCTCAGAAGAATTTTTATCATCAGATCAACTGTGCTTACGTTAATCTTGCCAGAATTGTCTGCATACTAGTGCTGCCAATATAACTGCCTTTAAATCTCCTAGAATATTAATATAATTATGTACTTACAAGATTGTAATTATGACCTAATTTCTTATATTATGCCATTTACAGGTTGGCCGCCATGTACCACTGTGGAGACAATAACTTTAATGAGAGTTCTTATACTACTATGTTTTATGGTGCTGCTTTGTTCATGTATTGGTACACTTATAAACCTGACGAGCCTTAACAGTAGAGTGATAAAAATGCTGCGAAGAAATGCAATACCAAGCATATTGTGTGTGTTCTGGGTGATTGCCATTGTAGGTGTGTGCTACTATACCACCGTGGTATTGGGCAATGCAAACAATAGTGATCCAGATACCATTCAAGTTGATTATGAATACGGATTCTACACAATTACGGGAGCAGGTCAGTATATCATTGTTAATGTTTTCACGTTCGCTCATAAGTCTAGTGACGTGTGGCAATGAGTATGAGCTGTGAATCTTGTGGTTCTAAGTGAATGTGTCTAGAGTCGAAAATTCTGAAAACACGACCTGGCATTTTGTGCCCGGCCGGCGTGGGAATAGGCTCGCCACCTGATACATCTTTCTTTAGACGAAAATAAGTTCGCCAAAATATTGATGCTACAAAAGGCACCTCTGCTATAAATATGCACGTGTGGGCGAACATGTGTGTTTTCATATATTATAATATGTAATTCACTTGACCAATATTTATATGTACATACTTATTACGAACTCACGCCTTTATCCCAGAAGGGGTAGACAGAGCGCCACCAGGACACCCACATTTCGCCTTGTATGTTCCGTCCCACGATGATAGCTGGCGAGCCTATCGCCATATCGGGCACAAATTCTTGACTCCGGGCTGATAATAAATAGAGAAATCCAATATCACGTTGCCCGACCCGAGATTTGAACCCAAGACCTCAGCTTTGTAAACGTAGTACAACTACGCCACCGAGACAAATATTTATTTCAGTGCCGAAGGGGATTTTAAGATCTATACTCCTTTTTATTACATATTATACTGTGTTTAAAAGGAATATGTTGACTACCTATTATAATCGATAATAATTATCAGTCAACAATATACGCTTTAGTATGTGTCTGTTTTTCCAAATGATACCGAGATAAAACAGTTTAGTACATGCACTCCCTACTTTTTTATCTCTGAAGCTGACATAAACCATTCTTATACATCGTGTGTTACCAACCGTACTTTATGAACAATTGTAAAGTATAGTATTTAGTATTTACACTGTTTGTTTTAAATTCCAGGTGCCTTGGCCTTATTAGCATCTGCTGCTAATCTTTGGGGTGCTCCATTGACTGGCGATGAAGATATTCAAAGGAGAAATCTGATGGAAGATTGGGATGGATACGAGGCCCACAGCGTTGGACCTACACCAGCCGTGCCTACATTACCGCCTTACACGCCAAGTGCCGACTACATCCCCACTCTGCATCCACCGTACGCGCCCCCGGTACTAGGCACTCAGCAATACTTTCCCTTTGACGACCTCTCTGTACTTCCACCCCCACCGCCTTATACGCCTTGAATAGTAATATTATTTCAAATATTATTTTTATTTACAAATATCATAATGTTAAGTACTATAAGTGAACATCACAGGCACGCTTTACGTCGTCTGTCTATTTTTACTACTTAGTTGTTTTGGTGTCGTCATAACAGTCATAATGTTAACTACTCTTCTACTCGTTCCAAGTCGCAGTTAAACGCCTTTGAATATCTGATACAATAGGAAATTAACTATTAATAGAGTATTTACAAACATTAGACATCTCCGACAATAGTATTCTTAGGTCTTTAATATTGCAAATAATATTTGACAGTGTAATTGCTCCTTGAAAATATTTAAAGGCTTGTGAGGAAAACGGCGAAACTTATCAGTAGAAATAGCTGTTCTAAAAAATCTTACTAACTGAAAATGGGACTCAGTTGCCGAAGATTGTGTAGCCACATAAGTATAGCAAATATTTTATTGCTAGAGGAATGTACTGTATTTATCATTCATTAGATTATATTCAATGAACACTTGTGTATGGTCAATGTACAATACACATGCGAAATGTTTAAACAAGAAAGTGTTAAGGCGCAATTTCGTATCTGCCCCTTTTTCTTTTATATTTTCTTGTCATTTCTCGAATATTCATAATATGTGGAAGCCTATTAATTTCCCAAATGGATTGGTGTATGTATTTTCCCTAAGTAAAAAATATGTATTTTAGATGGTCTGTAAGTATTAGTTAAATGTCTTGACATTGTTTTAATTTACTGTTAAAACAATAAATACTATATTATCATTATGAGTGTATCATATAATGAATGTGAGTTTGTTTTGATTTATTTCAAGACAGATTTAACTCGAATAATTCTTTAACTGAGCCACGGCTTTTACTAGCATATTATAAATTATTTTTTGTTAGTAAAAATATGTTTGCTGAACAGGAAATGATGTAATTTTATTCATTGTTAAATTAAATCAGTAGATAAACGCAATGAAATAAAATTGTTCTTTGGTATATTATGTATATATTGTGGTTGTGAATTGTTAACGCAATGACCTTACTGTTCACTTCTACATGTGATTTGCCATTTTAGTGCCTACTTATATACTTCTTGAAATGATGCTTTAAGGTTTCAGTAGAAATTTGTGTTTGTTAATGCCTAAGTAAGATTAAGATTTATCACACACAACTTGTATTTTAAATATAAAATAATTTTATGTATTACTTACTTATTTGCTAATTATCATTTTGCTTATGTTTTGTCAAAGAAACATTTAATCTGCTTTTATCCACACTATGGAATTGCCTATTATAATAATAATTATATTTTTATGCAATTTTAAACCACTATTTAAATTGCAATAAAAGCAACATTTTAAAATATTTTAACTTTCATACCTTTATCTTGGCCTTTTAAAATTAATTTAATCTTCATATTATTAACACTTAGAGCGCAATTTCTGGAATTGCATAATAATTTTGAAATCAGTTTTTTTGTTATTGATTTAAGTGTTGTATATAAAAGTAACTGAAGATCAACAAAAAATATGAGCTTCTAGGATTATAAATTGTGATCTGATATCCATATACTATAGATTGAACAAAATGTACCTAATGTAGAATCTTCAATCTATAAAGTGTAATAAATAGTAATGGTAGCATCTGAATAATATTCCATGTTACCAAAATATAAGAATGTTATTAGTTTTATTGTTTGTTAATGTATAGATTACTTCTAGTAGTAAGAATAGTTATTCCCGGTCTGTGAACTGGGAAGTTTATTTTTACATTTAAAATGAGAGTAAGATTTTATTTTTGTGTAAGACCAATATTCTGCAATACATATCTTAATAATGAATCATCTTTTTTTTTCGTGTCACATCATTTATTGTTCACAATAATACCTAAAAGAATAAAATTACATTACATATATACAAATATAAACTTCTAGTAATACAGGTAACAAACCTATATACAAAAAAATCCTAAAGAAATAACCACACAACTCATCAATGAGAATAACTAAAGCTTTTGCCTGCAAGGTTACTGAGATTGCATATTGACTGCAGCACCAAACCAATGTGGGTTGAAAGTACAATGTATGGAATTAACACATTATGTGTGTGGTAATAACTGTAAGGGGTCCACACATTAAAACAATGTGTTGTGTGCTGCAGTTAATATGTTAAAAAAAGTTATTTGTCTAATATATTTACATCAATTTGTATCTTTCAAAGCACTCAGATCAAAATGTGACTGCTGTACATGTCTGTCACTAATGTCGGAGTTAGTTGGCCTGCTTTGAGATGCTGTTTTTGGTGTGGTTGGCCTCAACATAGGATCTTTATAAATACCATCACTTTCCAAGTTCAGTGTTGAAAAATTATTCAACAAATCATTTGATGAAGGCAAGTTTAAATATTTTACTCTTTCTTTTTCCAGATAATTAACTCTTTCTTTTAATGTCATGTTTTCATCTTTTAGGACTTCAACTTGTAACACTAATTGTTCAACAAGTGAATGGAGATTTTGGCTCAATATTTGTAATTCTTCTATAACAGTCTCCTGTGTTTTTTCAGTTCTTTTTCCATCAATAACATCTTTAGAAATTGCATCTTTTATTGCTTGCTCTCCACCTGTTTTTTTACGCAAAGTAAGCAGTAGTGAATCGGTCTCATTGATGGCCCTGTATATTGCTACTTGTAACTTGGCATATTCGTGGCCTTGCAAATTCGACAGCGGTTCTTTGCCCAGCCATTTTATGGTATCCATGGCTTTCTTGACACGAGCGTATTGTTCCTTCTTACTTTTAATTAAATCCTTTTGCTTCAGATGGTAACTATGTTGCAATGTAATGGATTCGAGCGCAAAAGATGATGTGGTTGATTTCATAGCATCGAGAAGTAGTTCGGCGGCTTGGTGATGGCATTGCATGGCTTCATCGTATCGGTTATTCATCAAGTGAGCTTCTGCGCGTCGGTGTTGCTGATGAGCCTAAAAAATCACAGAAACTGATGATTCCATCTCCTTTTCATATTGTTTCATATTAATATAAAAGATGTACTTACTAAATTTAATGGATGTGACTCCATTTTTACTTCCTGTGTTTTCTACAATTCACTCCGACTATTTATTACTTTTTAGTTCTACACAAATATTCGCAGTACACACGCAGTACACAAACAAATGTCATACACGTCATACGTCATTAAGGAACAGCTGATAATTTAATACAGATAATAAAATAAAATGATGTCGCTCAAAAACTGACAGCACGCCGACGCGACATGCCGACATAATTCTAATATCACAAAATTCCTATATCAACGTTAATAAATAATCAATTTCAATTACAAAAGATTTGTAAAATTTAATGCTATCCTTGAACATGTTTAAAAGATTGACAAAATAAAATTGCTTTATATCCTACTCCTACTACAATATTGTAAAGGCGAAAGTTTGTGTGTTTGTTATTTCTTCACGATCAAACGGCAGAAAGAATTTTGTTGAAATTTGGAAAGGAGGTAGCTGGTACCCTGGATATACACATAGGCTACTATTTATCCCGAAAAATGTAGTTTTCCTGTGGGATGAGCAAGGAATCTTCCTACTCAAACGGATAGACCAATTTTAATGAAATTAGGTATGGTCTATGGAGGTAACTGATACCCTAGATTAAAGCATAGGCGTTACTGTAATTAGTCGTTGCTTGCAACGGTTTTGAATATGCCTGCTTGTAGTATAACAGAAAGTTTAGTAAAAAAAGATAATAACTCTTATCTTCGTTAAGACAAAATCTATTACATTATATAATTATAATATTTATTTCGGCATATTTATTTCAATGTAGTTTAATGAAAAAACCTAAAACATATTATATGGCGCGATTTTCGCAGACATCTTATTGATACTCCAGGGCCAATCCTTAGTTATTAAATCAATGGTCGAACCACAAAATAATAGGCCAGGCCATTGACGGAAATTATAAAATCAATGGGCCAGGCCTCCACCCGCCATGCAATAAATAAATGTATAGGGTGCGTTTTATTATTGTATTACCCCAACGCAACCTACGCATTTTTTTATTGTTATTTTCAAGTAGTAGTCTTAATGTAATATCTATTGTGTACAATACATGTTTTTGCTATAGCGGGCAAACTAATTGTCACTGCTGCGGGGAACAAAGAAAAACAATACCGATATAATAGAGGTATTTTTAGATTAAAAATTAAGCCGTCCACAAACATTCGTAGCATTTGTAACGGCCACTGTAATTACACAACGGCAATATATTGGAATCACGAAAATGTAAAATTATGAAATGTTTTGAATAGCAAACCACTTCCAATCGCATTGTGTACCTATTGATGTTTTCATAACAAAAGTAGGGAAACAACTACATTGTTATGCTCCTGCGTCCAGTCTGCACCGACGCGACGATTCCTCAATAGTACAATTTCTGGGCGCATTAAAACCTTACTATGTTGCATTTATTACTGTGTTTTATGTTCGCTAGTACAGCGTATGGAGTGACGTCACAATGTACATCGACTGATACAAAAAGTCTCCTAGAAGGTTGCGATAGATTAATTGGATTAAATGTTACTAGCGTCGGTGGAACTATTGTTAATGATCACAACTGCGATGTATTGTTACCAAAACAAGTGTTTTTAGAAGAACCGCTTTTTCAATACTCTTCGGCCGATTCGGTAAATGATATACTTCTTTTACCTTTTTTAATTTCCTTGGCAGACCTTTATTATATTTTCTTTGTATTTTCTTTAGAAAAAGTTCTACACTATAATAATGTTAGATGCTGATGCGCCACCCCAGGTAGAAGGTGAATTTTTCTTGCACATGCTGAAATCCAATATTCCAGTAAGTAAATATTATTATTATTACCCGTTATGAAAATATAGGCACGAATGTACTAAACACATATACATTTTCAGGGTCTCGCTTTGAAGGCGAAAGAAAGCAGCAAGACTGTAGGAATTGATTATCGAGGTAGATAAAATAATTATTTTGTCTCTATGACACCGTTTTTGTATAATATAAAATATTAAACTTTTTATATAGGTATATTTTAATTTATTAGTTTCCTAAAAAAATATTGCCGGAATATAGTTCCTGCACAGGGGTACACCTCTCGATATATTTTTGTGGGTACACCGTACACATTTTATTTCACTATGACTTGTTGAGGATAAATAGAAGATAGAGCTTGGTAGAGTTAGGTACTTAATATAATAGCTACCTTTAATTAAATATTATAAGCGTATTACGTTGTTTTTTCATGGATAAAATTTTAATACCTAATAAATAAAAACTCACTGGAATCATATTACCTACTATCTATTTTAATACTTGGTTCCAATTAAACATGTTTCAGGTTACAAGCCACCAGCGCCACCTCGCGGTACCGGCGTGCACCGCTACATCAGCTTACTTTACGAACAAGCCGACGGCAACAATTTTCTCCCAACGGTCCCTAGTTCACGAGGCCGTTTCGGGCTCTCCAAGTGGCTTGTTGGAAAGAACCTTTGCGGACCTGTCGCTGGCATTCAGTTCAAGTCGGAATTCTAGATGGCGCTACTTGTTCTGATTAGGATCTAACCTCCTAATATTTTTTAAGTAAAATTAAAAGATAAAATTCATCTATATGCATATACATAAAACAGAATTGTAGAGATATGAGGATTTGGAATTACAACATGAACCAGCTGAGCAAAATATTACTAAATTATTAAATTAATACATAAAAAAAATTAACATAATTAATAAAAAAATATATATATATTTTATATTATCTTAATAGAGCGTATTAGATTTAAATAATCAGTCATTTTAAACAGTTTTATTGTGTGAACTTATTGTTTTCGGGCCTACACCACTCTACATAGACGTAGAAAAACGACTCTATGTGCATTTATTGATTATAAATTAGCCCTATACTCCACAGGTACATGTTATTATTATTCTAATTATGTTACTAAGCGAAAACGACGTATATTATAAATTATATGTTATTTGTATTGAATAGAATAATCTCCAATGTAATTTTACATTTAATTAATCCGCTCTATAATGACAGTTTTCATAATGTTTGTTTCTGTATGAAGGACGATTCTAACATGTGGCTATGGAGTCTAATAGTCCTAAATCATGCGGTGGACTTCTTGTATCTGGAGATAGTGATGAAATTTTAATTGATTTTTAGACTCTAAACACCCATTATCTCTACAAAAATTGTCATTAATTCAAAACGACAAAGCATCAAATTGAAAACCAGTTTGCGCGTACTAACTGTATATTACAGCATTACTTAATTAAACCGAAGCCCATTCGTCTCGCTTGCCAAAACACATTTCTTTTGTTTCGTGTTGAGGCTCGAGTTGAAAAATAATGGCGGCACGGGCTGCGCGTAGGCTGCGCACGCGCACGCGACACTTCCCTCTCACCCACGCCGCTGCGCCTAATTTATATAAACAAATGATTTTCTCATCTCAACTACTGGGTTTTATATCTAGTGATTTATGCGTGACGGATGAATGATATAAAACCGCTTAAGGTTTTATGTTTCCATGGGTGGTACTTTTGGCATACTTGCTGGAGACGCAAAATGGTATAAGTTATATTATTAAGTTTTCGATTTTTCGTATTTTATTTCTGTAGCAACGTTGTTTTGGAAACATATTTTTGATTGTGTCACTATAGTTGCAGATTTGTTTCTTTTTACATTTTGTGTGTGTGTCGTAAATATATAAGATGGCATCGCATGTTTAGGCAAAAAAGTCATAAATAAATAATATAATCATATCTATAGCAAATATTTTACAAAACATTATAAATCCAACACAGTTTAAGCGGTGCTATATAAACCATACTTGAATTTTTTCAGAAACGTATGTAACTCCTTTATTATCTTAAAATTTTAAAATGTAATTTTTGTCTTGCCACGTTCTGACACTCGACAATGCTGCCTTAGGTCACCAAAATAATGTCCATGTCACGTGATGAGACATTTCTCGGAATAAGCACCACATGACTCGGGTGGTCCCCGAGTTTTATAGTGGTACTTAATATGTCAAAGTATTATAGCGGCTGTTGTTTTCGGACACCATTCGGACACTTACAAAAATCCATTTTAAAGTACCTACATTAAAAGAACAACTTTAACCTACGCACATGACGATAACAATACGTTTGTTGATTTGATAATGCATAGAATTAATTTCAACGATGTACGTAGTAATATTTTACTTATTTTTATTATTATCAAAGATATCTAAAATTATCCACTGACGCTTGAAATTCTAAAGTAATCCGTTTGCTTATTTTTAACTTAATCCCATTATAATTGGACTATTCTTAACACATTTCTAAAAAACAAAATGCCGAGGGAAAAATTAGTGGGTGGTTTTTAAAAATATCGAGATATCAGAAATGTTACAAAGGGCGAACTGGGACTGAACTCACAATAACGCCGAACGTATGAGGAAAAATACAGCGTGGGTTTTGTCAACTTTATTAGCGTTACCCAGAATTTGGTTATCAATTTAATGAAACGTAGATTCGCGTGAATCTATACATAGAATCATAATCTGGCGATGAAATAGAATCTCTTGCATGTTAATAAATATATTAATAATATGTTTTCTCTCTATGTTCAATATAGCAAATAAAAATAAATAACAGCGCATACAATCATCGTAGCAAAATTAAACGCCGTTCTAAGAATTCTATAAGAATCACAATTGTTGTTGAATGGTCGTCGGATGATTAATTTCGGTTAACCGCAAAGATTTATCTGCACGGTTATTATACTTGGCTATTAAGTTTCGTTTGCACAACTTTTAAACTCGTCAACATTAAAAAATAAAAATATTGCCGTAACAAAATTATAATATATCAAATAACAAATTCTTAATGGCGCTTAAAACTAGAAAACTCTTCGGTTACATAATTACCCACTTAACACACGTGAATTTATGAAATTACTATTCAGATGATAAAATAATTTCGAATTCCGTTTGATGGCGTGTCATCCACAGGCGCCGTCAATCGTATAATTCGAGGTTTCATCTCTTTATCAATCTAATTAACAAAACTGTTGAAAGGTAAAAATGAAATATTTTTTTATACATAAATGCTTGAGATGTCAAATCAAGTACTCGAATGTCGGAATCAGGTCCGTATTGGGCAGCTTTATCGGGAGCTTAAATAAACGAAAATCTATTTACGTTCATTTTATAGATATAAATACAAAGATATAAATAAAATTACAGTAGACTGTAATTTTTATGCAGCCTATACTTTATTGTTACACATTATTTTTAGTTTTTGTTCGCTAACTTAAATTCGGTGTCTTAAATTATTTAAGAATAAAAATTACTACTAAATACTAATTACCATCATAAAGTCACGAGCTACAAACGATTTTGTATTTTAATGCTTTTTTTCAATCCACTAGCAATCATTGCATTACTGTAAAGCATCAGTAAATACCAGTGGCGTGCCTAGGGTTCTGGAGTAGGGCAAGCCCAATATTATTTTAGTTTTAATACATATTTACTTAGAAGGACAAAAAATACTAAGAACGACGAAATCGAATTTACGGCGCGGCGGCAGACCTACCACACAATCTGTACAATATTAGGATTAGGTAATACAAATATAGATAGCCTGCGGTCATGCAACCGTAACTTTTTAATGCACTAACTACTGAGCACTTTTAATACCCGGCATTACACGACCACAACGATAGCTACTATGCTCCCGTATTTGACCGCGCAGTTAACCAAAATTGCGGACAGAAATTGTTATAAATACATTAACGTTAAGTTTTTACAAGTAATTTTAATTACAAGTAATAGCATGCCTTTTGAAAGGACCACAAACTCATTGAAATCATAAGAATTAATCCAAACATTCTAATACACAAGTGTCCCTTATAAAGCAAATGTAACACGACTGTTTAATATAATAACCTATATGAATGGGAGCATTTAGAAATCGAATTACGTAGTTAAGTAAACTGAACCGATAAAATGCCTCTTGTGATTCACCACGAATTTAAGAAATGCAAAAACTCGGCGTAGTTTTCGCGCCAGTTTCAATATAATTGAATTAAATTACCTTTATAACGGCAATGAACACTTTCACCATCACACTAAAACCATCACAGGAAACAATACAAATCATTTTCGTATCAAAAAGTTTAAATAACATTAAAAAAACGAATAATTAACCTTCAACCGAACTATTTACAATAATTCCACAATGTCAAAATACTTATGAAGTTAGTAGTAATTCGTACAGTATTGCTAGTAAACGAAAAAATAAACATTACAACATGCAATTTTAATTTATGAAATAAATATAAAAACTTCATTATTTGTATTCAAAAATGATTAAATAATTTAAAAAAGGAACCAACGTAATTTATTAACAATAAATATAATTTAGTTAACAAATAATGTCACACATGACGACCTTCAAATGTACGATGTTCAGTCAAAACAATTCTGTGGTCAAAAGCTGGGCTTTTGGTTTAGTACTTTATTGCTATATATAGATATCTGTAGCTATACATTCGTAGTGCCATGGTGTAGCATTTCACCCGTCAGTGTGAAAGAGATAGCATGCGTTGCCAAAAGCCTCGTAAAAGCAGACGAGAGAGAAGAAGACAGATATATGATTTGCGCGTGCCGTCTTTTAAAAAATGCGTGGAGCTACGTTCAACGTGATAGTTAAAATTATTGAATGAATTTATTAAATGCATTGCGCAGCGCGGGCGGCGCTTCGGCTCGCGCTTCATTGAAGAGCGCCATGCCGCGACGGAACGCGGTAAATTCAAAAATGGTAGATGTTTCGTAATTACTGTTTTGTATTGAATGTAATGGTTTCGTTCAGAATTTAGTATATTATACGTATTAAGTAGGGCAAGCCGGGCTTTTGGGCTTGTATGGAAGTACCGCCACTAGTAAATACTCATAATAATTCACCCACATAAAACTCAACAAATATAAGCAAAAACACATTCCTACTCCGTGCCCTGCAGTATTTTTTTGGACAGGAAGCTCGTCTATCGTAAATTAATCGACGTGGCTATCCAGAAACACCAAATTACAAAACCGGTTTGGCGTGTGCGCCGAGAGCGGTGCCAGCGACCCGGCGGAAATGCTCGCGAGACACCATCACTAACAAACTTGCGACGATTTTCTTATTCAAATCCAACCAATCACGATATAATAGTTTTCGACTCGGCGTACTTAATTAATCGAATCTATTAGATAAAAAATAAATAGCGAAATAAACTGTTTAATGTTAGTACGTAATTGGTCTTTTAATGATACAATTTTATGGTATGTTATTAATATGAATAAGTTGTTTCTGATGCGTAATTCCGGTGATTGGGTTCTCTTTATTTTATTTTTTATAAGCTGGGTATAGTTTGATCAGTCTTTGTTTAGTTGCGCATTTCATTCGAATGAAAAAACGTTGAATAAGTAATTGTTGCGCATAGGCACGTTATAGGTAGGTATCTGTATACAGTTAATTTAACAATTAGAATTACGTACCTGTACCTCTGTTGGATTAATATTGTTTTTATGTATGTGTTACAAGTTTCGCGACCCGCGTTTATGTGACAAGCCGAAAGCTGCGGCTTCCTTCCGGTCGCCCACTCACGGCCCACGCGTGGCCATCGCCCACGCCCTAACAATATCAATCAATTCCACCAAAGCAGTTTCTACTATGCGTAGTAACCTTTGTTTTAATCTTTCAAAACTCATTTAATATGTTACAAAGTAAATGTCAAAGTAACTCTGAAGGCGTTAGATTTCATAACATGCTTTACAATTATCAAGTCTTTGGTAGCTTTGGAAGGAGCTTCTCACCCCTGAGACCTTTGGCTAACAAAGTATCTGGTACATTAATATTTATTTATGAAAATAATTAACTGAAAATAATGACAAGCTGTATTAGTATTTCAGGGCTGTTTCAGGGTTAAAGGTCAACATTCATTACAGACGTGTAGAATTTCATATTTTAGTTTAAGAATACACTATTTTACGTAAAACAAAACAAAGAGTAGAAGGTTGATGGAGACTCCTTTACTCCGCTGAGTGGCGATATAGGATGTGAAGTATGTACCTAAGACTATCTTTGAAGGACGAAATATTTTGTAACAGATACAATATTGCACGTTTATTTATTTACCTATTTATTCTTAACTGCACAAAAAAAGGAAAAACACTTAAAGATATTACAAATTAACAAAAAGTACAGATGGCAGTCTTATCGCTCTAGGCGATTTCTTACAGACAACCTTAGGATATAAGAAAAGGAAAAAAAAAGAGGGCACAAATCACATATTTTTTTACACATATTATGTAGATTCCCCAAGACCACATTGCTTAATACTTACATTTATCCTTATACGTGTCAATTTTCGATACTAAACCTGCACATATTGAACAAATTATTCGCGTACCAAATTATGAAACGATTGGTATCTCAAACTCGATTACGTAATTAATTAGTTACGATCAAACTTTCATATTTAAAATATCGATTCAGTTGCAAAACCGCTCAAAAATATCATAAAAGACATTTCACAATATGGATTGATATTGAGAATATCAGCAATGTCGCAATACACTTTCATTCTTCTTATCTTAATGCATATAATTTCGCTCGCTAAACACAATTATAAATTGTCATCTATCCAGTATACGATAAACTAAACGGTCTTTACGAAATTATTGTTTATGAGTCCGATATTGAAATGGTAAATACGATTATTAATAACTTCGTATTATCGCCGGTGAAATATGAAGGCTTATTGAATATTCGATATACCGTGATATTTTAGATACATAAAGTAGCACTAAGGACCACCTATTACCACCTAACTAACAAACTGGAAAAAAAAGTAAAAATAAAGCCTATTAGAATCCACATAGGCGTAAAGTATGTGTAGGTTTAAATAATAAAAAGTACTTATTTATCTAGTGTACTTAATAATACGAATATAACCTTAAGAAGGGCGACGCCTCTCAGTTTCCAGAATGTTGTTATCCTGAAAATTTTAAAATATTTTAATATGCGTGGGGTGGACGACGAAAAGATTTTTAAAAGACAGTGGTACATAGATAAATTCGCCCACGCCTGTGTCTTTGGAGTAGTAGGTAGAGGTGCTTTTCGTGCGATCTATAGTTCGCGTCAATGCTAATTCCAACCAAAGATGGGTTAGGTTATTGTCGTATCGGGCAAAAATATCAGGCCCGGGGAGTTCATGTGACTTTTTTTTTTTATAAAATGGATCCGACAAACGGGCACACAAGTCATCTCATGGTAAGTGATCGCTGCCGCCCATGAACATCCACAACGCTTGAATAATGAATGTGTTGCCGGCCCATCAAGTCAAGAGGGGTGTGGGAAGGAAAAAGGATGGGATAAGGAAAGGGGTATTGGGCATCCGGCAATCTCAATCTCTTAAAGAACTCACAAAAAGCCACCTAACTTGCAATCTGAACCCAGTTTACAAAGCCTCACTGTACAAAGCCAGTATTACCTATACGCTGCCGTAAAACCAATGAGATGGCAGTGGTAGGTTTTTATATTCACGTTCGAATAAACTACCAAGTTATTCTCCTGGAGCTAGGTGAACACACATAAACACTCATACCTAATGTCGGTGGGAAGAGGAGAGAATATAAGGAGGTGAGATAATTTCGCTCGATGACTGAAAAGTGGCAATAAATCTATTATGAGAAAGATTAAGCTAATTAAATAATTAAAAATAATTATTAAGCGAACACCCGCCTCCCTGATTTGCAACCTTTGTGGAATTAATAAGGTCTTTACCCAACTGCTATCATATTCAAAATCCCTGTGGAAACACTCAGGTACCAATATATTTTCACGATGGGAGTTTTCATCTCCATACTAAGTGTAACTTGCGGTACACACGATATTTCAAAAGGTTAGTGATGCGATTTTGCAAACCTATTTCAGCAGTCGTCTTTTCCACTGACTCGGTCACTAGACTTTCGCTCACTTTTGGGGTAAAAGCATTAGAACTACTAAAATGATAGAAAGCACGGTTTTATTGTGAACAATATTAAAAATGCTAAACCGCTTACGCATTATGGGATCAAATATCTAGTTCAAAAACTATGAATGAAACAGAGCTGATTAGTAAATTCGCGTTAAGAGTCTAATGCAGTCATCGCCAAATACAGCTCGGCTGGTCTCTCGAGATAACTGAGTCGCGACTACGTCATGGTTAAATCTGAACGAAGGCTAACTGGAGGCGTTAACAGTGCCGAAGCAATTAAATTAATTAATTATTTCCTTTCCAATTCACTTGAATAAATCATGCAAAGTTAGACTTATTTATTCAATATTTGGAGGTATGAATATTAAATTTGGAATAGCCAAATAGACACATTTAAGAACACGACAGCATTACATAGAACCGTGTGTGCAATAAGCTAAGTTTTGAATTTTGAGAAAGGGATGACAAATTTCTTAATTAATGTCACTTGATGCAAAACTACAGAAGTACCACCACCTCTTTTACTTATATTATGGCATAGAAGGCCATATGCCATGTTCATCAATGAGTATTCTATCAAACAAAAATGTGTCAAATGGAAAGGTAATTGCAAAATAGCGAAGCAACTACTACATTAACATGAATTACAAAAATATGATCCTTATGTATTGTATAAAAATGGACAATGATGAATGTATTGCATTCGACCGAAATAAAAGTTAACAAAGTGGCTGCAATTGTTGAAATTTCACAGTCCTTTGACTTATACAAATGAATAACACATAGTAAATATATTGAGTACTGTATCTATCCCTATTGAGTAAATGAGTCTATTTATTAAAAAGTGTCAACTAAGTCGGAAAAAATCGCAGGTGAAGTCGCAATCTGTACGTGAGGTGCTGAAACCGTTAGAACAAGTTTCTACACAAAGTTAAAAAAATTAGGTGGAGATTATATATTTTTTAAAGTTGTAAGACGTCCACGACCGCAAATATATCTACCTCTATGTGGAACCCATTATTGCCAAAATGGTAGACCATAAATAAATATAAATAGGGTTACAAACTGGGTCGGGCGGCCAGTTTATCATACACAAAACACAGCAAATTGTCATATATTTGAATGAAGATTATAATGGTTGGTTGTGGGTCACTTTTAAATCTCATTATAATAACCGTATTCGGTAAGATAGAAGCATCTGCTCGGGAAGGAATTGCGGTCAAAAACTGCAAAATATATTATGAACATTTTAGCATTTGCGGTTAATTTGCGGCTATTTGTGGAAAAGCGTACAGTTTTATACGCTTCAAGAATGAGATGCGTGTGACAGTTTGTTTGTTTCGCAACGCTATCGCACGGTGAGCATACGAAACGCAAACAGAGATGTTCCCATCCAAATTAAAATTTAGTTAGTACTGCAATGCGTTTGTGTGTCAGCGTGGATTGAGTGTCTATTGACATTCTCCATTAGCGGCGCTGGTGTTGTCAGGCTGCACGGTGGCCGCTCGGCCATGACACGGAGCGTCGTGCGTACGCCACAAATTCGCCGTTCATTGATAAAAACTGCCGCCCACTCGCGGCGCGGAGGCTCCATTCACCGGCGCCAGTGGTTGCGCAACGCGCATGCGTGACCCCCCGCACACCGTACCCGCCGCCTCTCCGCCAAGACCTTCATTCGAATTGGTAACTGCCTTCCGCAATGGTTGTCACTGTTTGTCTAGAAACGCAAACTCTCGCATACTTCGACAATCTTGCACGGAGTTTGTGTGATTGTTTACTGCTACGCTGCGGAATTTCGCTCGACACTGTCATGTGTTGTAATCATCTTGTAAACGTTAAGGTCTAGAAGCGTAATGGTTACATGTTGTAAAACATGCAACTTGCGAGGTATCATAAGCGTCTTTAGCAATACCGTCAATGAGGTTCATTGAAATATTATGTACTTACAGAGTACAGAGTAGTAACAGTAAAGCAGGGCAGGTAATTAAATATATGCAATATCAAATCATTAAATCTTTTAATAAATGTTGTCAGCCGTCGACTTAATTAGGAACGGGAGAAAATCCATTTAAATCAAGCAATTCGTCCGTTTGTCAAGATATTAGAAATGGACCCAGTAAAATATAATCCGATGTTAACGATGCTTTTACACAGCAAACATTAAGTACAGCCATAAAAGGGCGAAAGGAATCTCAATTGAGATTATCGGTTTACACACCACAGGTAATATAATATCACTCCACGCAAGTAGGAGTCGGTTCGCTATCACATTAATGTCCCAAAGAGTTATGCGACTATACTATTAATTGATGTTAAATTTATACAAATTTACAAGCACCATAAATACATAATCCCGTCTTATTGCGGTACTTATTAGGGGACCTCTTGTCGTGAACCGCTTCTACATACGTTAATTTACTGAGGAAGGCTTAGTTTGCTAGTAACATCTTGTCGATGCAATTTGTAGGTTGCAAATGCTATAAGTCAAATAATAAGTAAATGTACTTAAAGCAACTTAAAGCAATTAATAACTTCTTTATAAATTATGAATTAAAATACTATATTGCACCTCTCACAAATATGCCAATTAAATAGAAAAAGAAAGGGCCAGAAACGCAACAATATCGTGGATCATAATGACATGTTTTCGTATGGGTGTCGCTATGCGGTGGAGCATCGATCCTACGATTAGTTATAGGTCCTCTGGCTATTTCACTCATCGAATATAAGCAATAAGCAAAGCCAGACAGTAGTAACACCCTGGTCAAGCCACCATACTTGCTTTTAAGCTTTAAGGACCAACACCAGGGCTCTACCACTTACAATTTTAATATACTAAGTTACCATAATACAACAATATATATTACTTTTTTTAAAAACATTATAATATCTACACATATGTGCCTATGTATAAATAGTTAATTTGCTTATATAGATTTTAGATTTTGTTTTTGATGGCGGGACGACTTGCACAAGAGGGCCGGCAGCGACTGGATGCGTAAAGCAGCAGACCGGGCTCTGTGGCGTACCTTGAGAGAGGCCTATGTCCAGCAGTGGCCTGCAACGGGCTGATGATGATGATGATGATGATGACGACATAGATTTTAAGTTTATCATTAAAAATATGTAATTATTGATTTCAAGGAATGCGTATACTTCCTTTTTAGAGAATTGTTCGAAATATCTTATAACGAGACACGTTCAAACCACACAAGACCGCGAATTATGACTTCTTAGAAATTTGAGATCGTAGTATTCAATAATTATTCTCTTAATTGGCACGCTTGGGTATAATAATTAATTCTGTACGGTGCTCTACCATTTCGAAGAATTAATAAGCGTTTTCTTTATTTCTATGTTCCATAGGCTCCGGTGAAATCGAAAAGTATTATTGAGTCCTTGAAAGACAACCCAGAATACTTAAAACAATATTATATTCTTGTTCGTATTACGTGAATTGCTTTAAAATTTTTAAATTAAACCATGAATTGGGAAATATTTTTTTTACACAGCTGCACTGGTATTCATTATTCGCTAATACATATAAGTAAAGCGTTAAACCTTATTTTGTAAAGAGAATGCGCAACAAGATCATTTCAATTTATCCGAATACATATGCCAGGCCGCACGTGTGCTTAAGACCTGATCATAACTACAGGAAGAAAGCATCGAATATACGAGTAATCGCCCTGCGTACTTACCTAAATGCGGGTTAACGCACCTGAACCAGTTCGTAATTAAGAATAAATTTAAATTAATTAAAGAGCATTAAAACTTTCCTCAGCCACTGATACACTTTCAATAAAAACGACACGGTTAAGTGGATACACCAGTACCAACCACTCCGAGCTATATATCATTTTGGTGCGTGGCTGTCACCGAAATGCGTTTAGGAACTTAATCCAGAAATGCAATAGATTAAGACAGATTATCATGAAGCATAATTTGTTCTTGTGTAATGGCTATACTTTACAATTGTGACAGAGCCTTCTAAGAATTATCCAACAGGCAAACACAATTTATAATAATTAGGATTTTTCTCTTTTTCAATCTTCTATAAACGGTGAACTTAGCATAATTATTTTCCATTTTAACTAGTTATATAATCATTGTGGCTACAATACATCTACTGCTATAGGTAGCCAGGTCGTGGCGAAAATAGGATGGATCTGAAGGAAGCGTCTTGTTTTCAGTTGCCTTACCTGTTTTATGTCGATATGGAATGTTTTTTTCTGACATAAGTATGGTGCATTAAATCCGCTGTTATTTTTTGTTGAGCAACACGACATTATTCAGCAACAATCTATAACTTTTATTGCTACTTGTTATTATTTACTGAGTGTTTCTAATCGCGCCCATACAGCCCATAAAAGAAAATAACAAAATTAAACAGCAACTACATTCTCTGTTGTTCACAATGTTATCGATTGTTGACAAATGTTGAGTGTTTTTCAAAAGTTAGGCAACATTCAATAACGCGGCAACCTGTAGGCTAATTCACGTAATTTATTGACGCGCCGATCAAGTTACGATGCAGTTGCGAATATGTTTACGTCTTAATGGTACGTACGTCAAAATGGTATTCTTGTAATTGTTTAGCTGCGCGTCAGATATGCATAAACTGCGCATGTGCTACACGTTGGTCGGACTAAACTGTCATTGGAGACGTCAAATGTATAGGTAAATACCAATCAGGTTGCGATCTGAATCACGCATGTATAAAACGCGCAGCAGTGGAATACGCTAAAGCGCTCGCGTGCCGCGAACTTGACGCGAGCGTATCTGACAGCGGTTGTCTAAATTACGAGAATACAAAAAGGGCTGTTTTGATCGAAACTTAACTGCAACTGCACTGCAACTGAACGTATTTAATTACGTGAATTGGCCTACTGATCTAACATTAAAAACTATTTTGTTATTAGATGTTGCTAAGCAACATTTGGAAATGTTGCTCAATAAAAATAACAGCGGTTTGGATGAACATTAGGCTCCTTTTGGAGGCACATTTGCAAAAAAATCCATCAAGCAGTATTTTTTTTTTTTAAATCACACATTTAGCTATTGTATACAATAACTGTTTGTAGAAAAGTTATTAATTTATTTAAAAGGTACTCGTAATGTTAATCTAGTGAAAAGATTAGCTAGCCATCTAATGTCCTTCAAATTGCTCCAGTTATATCACGATTTAATAAAGGTATACGGTATTAACATCATTATAAACGTTAGCGTTATATTATTCCTGGGATAATCTGTCTCATACATATCAACGTCATTTAAATTAAGTCTAACAGCCGGGCTTAGAGCTTAAGCTACTCCACGTATTAATGAGGGAATGGATACTACATAAGTTGCATAATTTATAGCTACTCTTGACCAAGTTCTTAGCCAATTCTACAACAGCTGCTTTCTAAACAAACACCTGACGGAAGTACCTACTCAATTAAATAAGAATCACTTAAAAAGAATAATATTAAAATTAAACAAACGGTATCATCACGATATGTAATCATCTCTAAGCACGAACGCATAAAGATGCGTTTATTTTGTTTATTAGCTTTGAAGCCAACTCATCTAGCCTCAATTATCTTGCAAATGATTTATGAGAACTCGGTGTCGCGTCTAAGTGTCAAGACTAACTCACAAGTTTCTAGTGAAGCTCACTCGGGTCAAGGCGTTTATTTTTGTTGATTATGTTTCAATAAAGTGATTGTCGTCGAGGTCTTGACTCAGGGTGAAGCGTAAACTTCGAGGCGAGCCATTCAATATTATAGCCAAAGGTGATCATTAATACTCTTTTAACTTTTTATTTTAAATTTCACGACCCGAACAGGAAACATTTGTCTAATATTTACAACCGAAATGGCGTATTTATGTATGCAAATTGTTATTGAATGAGCCAGATCAGGTTTTAGGTTCAAAAGTGAGACGTAAACGTTAGTGACCGTAATAAGCATTATCAAGGCAGGAAGTGAGAGGCAGTTGATGGTGCAAATGAAAGACAATATGGCTGTGCTGGAAAATAATGTGTGTTGTTTTGTTAGGCGCGTGCGGCTGGCGGGGGCGTTTGGCATGAATGGAGGCGAATGATTCACTGCTATCCATTCATACGAAACGAGCGCCGCGTGCGCATCATAACGCCTCGATTCAATGCCACTTGCGTCTGCTTGCAAACCTCCATTGATGTGAAAAATAACATCTTATGTTAATGAAGCCGCTCATGTACGCCGACAACACGTGTGTACATACAATCACTTCAAAGCCGTTAAAATTTATTTTGCTGAGAACGTTATTACAAAGTTGTATCATACTCAGCAGAAAATACGGTAGTGTCTGAAGCTGGTAATAGAACTTATTCTACATACCCGCTAGCCTTCAGGTATCACACATAATTCTGGTGCAAGAAGGTTTTCATTCATATTTAGATCTGGCATATTTATACAGTTTAGCGCTGTGATAAACGTTATAGCAAGGCAAGTGTGAATAATTACCAGAGCAAACGTGTAATGCCTTA
Organism: Deilephila elpenor; assembly: GCA_949752805.1. Classification (NCBI taxonomy): domain Eukaryota; kingdom Metazoa; phylum Arthropoda; class Insecta; order Lepidoptera; family Sphingidae; genus Deilephila; species Deilephila elpenor. The sequence continues at coordinate 6,942,331 of OX457105.1, read as the reverse complement.
AGGTGCATTGCAATACTATTACTTCATTACCACACATAAATTAGCACTTAAACATGAATACGTATCACTCGTAATTTTTGTTTTATTTTATAAATCTGCTGTTAAATTTTGTGTCGTAACATGTGAACGGCCTCTTAAATCCGGTCATAGCTTTTATAGCAGTACATTTGGTTTGACTTGCAGGCAAAAGGTTATGAGATTTCAACCCATAGATTTGCTGATAGCATTTAACCGGACGGGTAATTGTTTGGTGAGCGGGCTATTAATTTTGTATAATGGCTTGAAGTCCACATTAAAATTACCTAACGAAAATTATGGCCGCGGATCATCTCCACGCGAGATGCTATTGAAATCTTTTAAACGCTCCGCACAAAGCTTCGTAAATTATAGGTTTATTTCCTTTAATAAGTGGACTTATTCGTGTTGTTTATTTAAATACAGTCATTTATAAAAGGCATGTATAAAGGAATACGTGTGGCCATTATGTTTATTTCGCCATTGATACTCATATGGTGTGTTTACAACGCGCACGTGGATAAATCTATCGCAATTGACTCCATATATGTTACAAAGTATCGTTGCGACAAATGGTAATCGTATCAGATAAGTAGAGAAACAACCGCCGATTTATTTACAACAAAACATTTGCATGGAAAAACAATCACACTTCGAAAATAATCTGCCGACGGCCTAACAAGGATTGTCGTATATTTAGAGCAAGTTAGATAAGCAATAGGTTAACAATAAATAGTTTAACAAGCTCCAATATGTTTACAGTTTAAGTATTTAACAGATAAGGGTCCCGGACAGTCGCCGGTCCGGCTGCCCGCCTGGATCTTTCGCAATGTAAACAAGATCTGATTAGATCTGTCTGTGGATAATCTAGCCTTATTTATTAACACCTGTTGGCAGACCAATCCAATATTCATATATCATTACGGAAAATATCCGCACTGCGCTCCTAAAGCGAGCGTGCGGCAGAAAGTTACAGACTGGCGCGAGTAGCTCGCGGCACGCACAGCCTTCTTAAGTGTTTTTAACATACTTCCACTGGGTAGCACAGTAGCTGAGGATTGATGAAGAGTAGTCCGTGAGGCGCACTATTTTGCCTTACCGCACTTTTTCGATGTGAACTAATATTCAGTCACAGAAAGCCTATTCCAGAACATGGACTTCCCACAAAGATATTTACATCATTCTGTTGGGCTACATCCAGCGGCTACCTGCAACCTTTATTAGTAGTATATCTATCTTAAGCGTTATTAGTTCACCTACTACAGTAAGGTATCATTTTTATAGTGTAGTCTAGAGAATACAACTATCACGCCACTGTTATACTCCACAATGCAAATAACCAGACACGAAATTGTCCACTTCGCAGCACAAGAGTCAATCTCTCACCTATAAACACAACAAGCGTATAAGCAGAACATTATAGGTGACAATGTTCTGCTACATGCTCTTGTTTAGGTTAGATATAACAAGTTTTTGAAATGTGGCAAATAGTATGATATAATTTTATGACAGGACTCCTAAGTAATTTTCGAACGTTTCGGAGAAAATGGGCTCCAACGATTTTGTTTTATTATAAATTAATCAAGAAAAGATAGAATGTTATGTGTTATTGCAATAACCACATTCTATATTAACTTTTTTTGTAAAGCTAATTTGATATGGCATTTATTAATTTTAGAAAATATCAAAATTTCTTTGGTGGTATTTATAAAGAATAGAAAACAAAAGCTACATAAAAATATTTATAAGTCATTTAATAATCTTTATGGACTTTCACAAACAATTAACATATCGAGATAAAGCATCGGAAGACAAACAACACAAAAGCCGTAATTAAGACCTCATCGTGTAACGGCTTTATCTTCGAATCTCGGTACATATTGTACGTAATGTTAGTACCAGACAAGCTACATTCGACGTCGCTGTGAACGTCCACAAACTGGAAGTATTTCAAGGTTGCAAGTAATATCTGATGAAATAAACATTAAGTGCAAAATTTGGATTCATATCGACCCAAATTCTTTTAACATCCACCTTGGCCGCCGCGATACTTATTTTCATTCACAATCGACAAGGCAAGCACCGCTATAAACGTTCTTGTTTTGCTTTAGTGTCTCGGCTCCATTCTGTTCCTTGTGCGGTGCTTATTTAAAATTGCCAACTTGGGTTAAATTGGTTTTACGCGTATCGTACATCTGTGGTATAAAGCGAGCAGCTCCATAAAGAAGTCTATGGCTGTCATGAGAGATGGTTATCGGCTAACAAGCTGTTGCAAGTTCACAGCATGTCGCGTTAAACTGTGCCATCGAATGGAATCCCTATTTCCGTAACATGCTCAAGATTTCTATTAATTTTAATATATGGAATTTCCAACTGTATTATTCTTAGTGCTTATGATAAAATGTTGAAATAATTTGAGTATACAATATGTAAGCAGAGCAGTATTTTCTTATTGCATCAGTTCAGCTTAGTAGCAAACGGATCACATGTTAGTAAATGATTCGAAACGAAAATGGGAAAATCTATATCACATATGATTGTAAATGCTTTCACGGCTTCTCAAAAAGGGAGATTAGAGAGGAGAGAAGGAAAAAGAACGAAAGAAGAGAAGAGGCAGAAAGGGCCTCCGATAAAGTCCTAATAAAATCTTTTATTTTTGGTGTGATATTTATGGTATAAAGATAATCTGTACTACGATCTGCTAGGCGCTAAGCGATAATTTTGTTAAAAACCAATTTAACAATACCAGTAATTTCAGTCATAGTCTTAATTATAAAGCGTAGTTTATGATAAATAATTTAAATCAATTCATTACTAGAATGCATGAGTCGTTTCGCAGTATTTAATTGAACTGAAAGCAAAATTGTGATAGCTTGAAGCGGTGTTAAGCAACTCTTGTAAGATTTGAAATTTGTGAGCGAAATGTTTACTAGTTATTTTGTTGCATGAATTGTTATAAAGCAGTTTGTGCCTCCGCCCACCCGCTAGATTTGTGAATGGAACACGGTCTTCGTTATTCTATGCTATGATCTGACTAGTGTTGTAAGCTGGCAGATTACCCTCATTTTGTGGAAAATTCTATGCCGTTTTAATATCAAACTACGTAACATGTACGTGTTTTTTTATTATAATGTATAATACAGTTTAACAATAAAATATATTATTGATTATTGTTGTTATTAGGGTATATTTCCGTTTGTAGTCTGCATAAGGTGACCTAAACATTGTACTGATTGACCCAAATGATGGAGAGCGTTGCGTGGACGCTAGCAACACCGGCGTCTCAATCTAATATGCTGAGGCTGTGCTCAACATCGCTTGCAACAACATTCGCCTACGTACCGACGGTTGGAGGTCGCCAACTTTCATTCATAGCCACGATGAAGCGTCTAGTTTATTTCCAATTTAAAAATTAATAATCAATACGTTATTATTTCGGAGTTTTGCCAGTAATAATTAGGTTTGCTATTTCGGTTTTGTAGTTAACATAGGCTTATACATTAAGTACGTACTTTGATTTGAAGTTGTACACGTGTCAATATTTTTCTTGTTGTATTTTATTTCCTATTGCAACTTACGACCCGTACAATACTGAAGCTGGTAGAGTATAAAAAAAATAAGAACATGCCGCGTATTTTCTAATTTTGATATTTAAAAAAAAATGCTAGTAGATATAGAGTAATTAAGAAAAAAAATTAATGAATTAGAAAATATAATAAATTAAAGTGGCTTTTATACTTCAAAGTGGCATAGCGGTTATGAAATATAAATTTATTATAAACCAACATTGAAACGGGCGTCTATTAAACGGTTTAAATCATCCAACCGAACAACTTTGGCTCAACTATGGCGTCCAAAATATTCCCGTCGTTCATTGACACGTGCCAAACCTGTTTCGGGCGAGTTTTTCTGAATGGTCGCTTCCTTTGTAAGAGTAAACATATTCAAATGTTGCGATTAATTCATAGCTAGATAGTGGCTGGCTTTTATGAATGGAACTCGTAAGGCAGTAGTGTGCGTGGAGGCTGCTTGTAGAATGCACGTAACACATGCGCGCAGATTTGCATACCTGCCTAGGCGAGCCACGTGCTGCCTTCGTTTCCAACACAGTTATTCTTCAATATTCGAGAAGTTCATTTTAAATGTAAATGTTATTTGAAAGTCAAAAGCTTTAATGCTTTCACGAAATGAGATCTAACAATGAGTGCAAGACACATTCATTCACATAAACTATGCACTATGTTCAAACAGGGATCGGCTTTACCTCAAAAACATTTAAACCAGCAATACTTGGACTCAAAAAGATCACGTCTACGAAAGTAATTCACAAATTAATGGAAATAGCCAAACAGCTTAGGCAAGTGTCTACGCGGTTACCTCATTTATTCTCATATCTCATCGAAAACCGTTGGACCAGTGCTAAAAATAAAAAATAACTCGGAGCATGAAAAGCCCTTTTGCAGTTCATTAAAGTCCATTACTCATTAAGGGTATATAGCCGAGCGCACATTGTGTTCGCTGTCGCACAAAAGGATAAAGGTTTGCTTGCCCACAAACGCATCTTGTTAGTATGATTTATTAATGCGACTTCATGCAGATTTTAATAGTCAATACACAATAAATACTCAGCTTTATCTGCTTACGTAATGCTGAGTTATTTTTATCTAGAACCTTTGCCACAATAGGCAAACAATGAACCATGTTCCTTCCTGAGTTGTTAATTTATTTTATGTTCGTGTGCGACAAACTTTAGCAATCTTTGGTGTCAAAAGTTGCAGTTTGAGATTTTTTTAAGTAGGTCAGCAATTGGTCACGCTTTTTTTATGCTGTATGACGTAATTTACAAATAAAATTTACCTCAGTATATACGGCAAATGTAACTTTTGAAAGTCACTTGATCGAGTGCATATTAAAATATATTTTACATACATACATAAACTCACGCCTTTTTCCCAGAAGAGGTAGCCAGAAGTGCTACCAGGGCACCTACATACATATTACAATATAAAATATATTTTCATTTATATAAGCGGGTATCTATTTGAGTATAAAACATTTCTACACTTTTTTACAATTATCACGTATAAAAGGTTAAAATGTTTGTCAAAAGCTTATAAATAAACATGAAGGTTGTAACTATTCGATTTCTCTAAACAATACGTGCCTACGCCTCGGCCCAATAAAAGCGATCGCGTGCTCAAGGGCTCGGATGAGCGCGACACGAGTCATTTCCGGCGCTAAGTCTCTTGTCTGCCGCGCTGTGTTGCAAGAGAAGAATCGCTGCTAATAAATAATCGTCAATTTCATAAACACTGACTCACGAACAGGCGCGCAGTCAGATACAATGACACCAAATGGATGTATTTTTAAATATAGTAATTCCCAACTAGTTTATTAAGCTATGATTAAGGTATTTTCTATAAATATTGTAGGCAAAATATGGATAAAAATATTCCTATCTACCATAAATGTTGTTAGTCATATTATATGACAAAAAGTGTTCTTACTTTTTGTATAATTACCTAAGTTTGGCTGCGTGTCTGTTCAAACATCGTGAGGCGCACGCGGCGCGTCGTGTTGGCGGATTTTATTGATGTAATACTTGTTTGCGCAATTTTTGTGCTCATCTTGGATTACACAAATACAGGTGATAATTAGGAAGCGCTAGGCGCCTACTTTTTGGTGATGTTTGCGCAAGTGTGAACTAAGTCAATATTGAATGACCTCTTTGTACAAATGTACAAACTCCAAGAAGTTGCTTGTTTTTGTTTTAGGAGCAAACATTTATGACCTAATGGCGCATACTAGATCCATTTATTTTTATCTGTATCTGTATCAGCCCATGTACATCGCACTAGAGGAAGGACCTCTTCTACAATCGAGTCCGTATTATAGTCCATCACGCTGGCCTAGTAGGGGTTGGAGGACTTTACATATCATAAAATACTTTAATATCACTATGTTACGCAGGTTTCTCCACAATGTTTTCCTTCATCGTTATAGTGCGTGGTGATTGACGATCAATACAAATATAACTCAAAAAAGTCCAGGGTGTGCCCTCAGCCCTGGGATTTGAACCCACCGTTAACATGTTGGCAGCCGCGTCTGGTCCGTTTCCAAAAGGCCACCACTCACTATACTTTATTTTTATACTTTCATCTTATATATTAAGTTGTTATTTTTTTGTATTTGTACTTACTTCGCGTTCATTTAGGTACTGTTTTATATTTTCCCAATGTAAAAATACATGCATGTAAATATGATACGACAGCTGCTCATAGCTCACGGCCTCAAACCATATCGCGAGGCATCACATCTAATTATGCAGAAGAGCGTTGCTCCTATTGTGTTAGTTGTCACTATTGTGTCATTATGCATAAGAAATGGTTGTGTTAGTGGTCAGTCCACACTGCACACATGTCGATATAATATTATGTGAATAGATAAACACGGTCGCGGCATGTCGCGCCGGCGCCAACCTCGAAAGCCATTGGAACCATCCCAATTTTTCCGTTTCCATATCATTAGAGGTCCGAATGCGATGTAAAATTTATTCAACAGGTTTTTATTACGTATTTATGCAAACTACGGGCAGCCAGTGAACTGGACCTAATCGCACTGTCCAATCGTAATTGATTTCGTTATCGAACCGTGTGCCCGACGTATAAAAATGTCCATTTCCAATTTAATTACCTGTATCGAATTTTAGTTAATTATATCAAAGATAATAATTTAAGTTGTAATTTTTATTATATTTAGATAATAACCATTTCAATTAAGGTTCTGTTATTAGAGTTATAATCTCAATTTATTGGTGAATTTGTAAATCTTTATTACATATGAATACTTTTATGTTGCTTAACTGTTTTGAACTTACATTTATGGTTTGCACGCGTAAATATCTGAAACAGTCGTGGGTTTTCATCCATATAAAAATATTTAAGATGAATTTAAATTCAGATTTAACTACAAATTTAAATACCTACCTATAAAAAATTCTCCTCCGCGCCATAAGCGGTTATTTTGGTACTACTTTAAAGAAAAGACTGTTATATTTTACATAAAAACATTCTTGGAAATGAACGATGGACGTATTAAGTCAAGTAGTTCGTCGAACATTTCACTTCTCCCTTCATAACAAAAATATATACATTTTGAGACCTCTTCACTTTTATTTATAGATCAAACACTTAATTTTTTTCATATATTATTAGTCTTTAATTATTTTTTTCTACGTAGTCATACATACCACTCTTAGATCTTTATTAAACTACAAGGAAACCCATGGTAACAGCCGAAGAAAAAAAATTAAAAAATTAAAATATGGAAATTACTAATCGAAATTCATAATAAAATAATCACAACATTTTCAATTCGTAAATCCAATTTGTATGGAGAACTAGGAAGAGCAGTGGCAAAGCTCATCTGTGGGCGTGTAACGGGACCGAGCGGCGCCGGTCGTTCGTCGCGTCGCGTGGTCGCCTTCGCATGGTCGCATCGCGCCGTCGCGTGCGATACCGCTCGCCATCGCTCCGCGCACCATTGTCCGCGCTTTGACATCCGGCAACCATTGATGCCGTGCAAGTTGAAGATAATTGTCCCATGAATTGTACTGTTTTTATGTTTGCGTATTGTTGTGATTAAATATTTTATGCTTGTAAATAAATATTGAATATACGCATAATCTGCATATTCACATCATAATTCCAACATTCTTGTTGGAGTAGATATAATATAATTTATCTATCCAAATGTCCACGATTCAAAACCAATCTGTATTGGCACAATGTTGATGTCTCCTATAAAGAGCATTGACGTTGCTTCAAAACTCTATGTTGGTAGATCCAACGCTTTTAATTGAGCGCTATACTTCTCTTTCGCCTTTTTAACCTTCATCCTCCCGATTTCGAGAGCCAGATACTTAGCCACAATTATTACAAAACACCCGTTAATTGGCGGTGGTCGGTGATCACTTAATTAGCTGACCCGCACGTTTTTTTTTTTAAATGACAATTTAACAAAAATGCACTTTATGTAAATAAATTGATGTCCAGATAGAGTAACGACTGACAGGCGAGGCAGTTATACCAGCGTGCCTGACACGGGATATATACAGCCTGGACCCAAATAAATAATAAATAAATAAATACACCCAACAGTCACATACATAGTCCTGACCCCACACTAAGATCGAGTCTTGTGTCGTGGGTATCAGAATCTACGAGAGACTTTTCGGTCTCACAAACACCCAGACCCGAAACAAATACCTGTGGATCACACAAATATTTTTTTCGGTGCGGGGATCGAACCCGCGGCCTCTCGTTTCACAGGTGGCGTCAAACCAACTGCGCCACGGAGGCTGTCATAACTAATAATATCTACATTTATATAATATACATATTACATATGTACATGCAACGAGACGAATTTCCCACCATTGTGCATTGTGATCACAATCCAAGCCGATATGAATATCCTATAACCAAAAACTAGATCTTTTGTAGCGATTAGACCCCAAAACACCATCTTTATGGACCGCATTAACACACATACAGTAATCCAATGGAAATCATTAACGAAAATCAATATTTCTTAAATTAATATTATGAGATAAGTTAACGTGTTCAAATTCGTTTCGTTTCGGGCCTGCAACATCTTGTGGCGGCGCAAAGACCTACTTAAAAATGCATAAGAATAATATTTTATTGTCTTTCCGACACTGCCAAGCAGCTACTGTATTTCGAATTACATACAATATTATGACGCAATAAGATGAAATCAATCCGTACAGATAAGGATTTGGGATTAAGTCCTAATGCTAACTATAAACATTAATGACGAGTAAAAAATGTGAAGTTATAACTAAATTATTTTCGTGTTTTCTGTAATTGGTCAATTGGTATATTTCTTGCCTTATGGGTCGGATAGTAGCATTCGTTTTATAAGTTGAATGTTCAGGTTTAGATACCCGGTTTAGGTGAATATCTCAATTTGAAACATCATGATATTCTCGAAGCTTTGATCATACATACATACATAAACTCACGCCTTTATCTCAGAAGGGGTAGGCAGAGGCGCCACCAGGACACCCACATTTCGCCTTGTATGTTCCGTACCATGATGTGATAGGGGACGAGCCTATCGCCATAACGGGAATAAATTCCTGACTCAGGGCTGATCATGAATAGAAAAACTCAATATCACTTTGCTCGACCCGGGATTCGATCCCGAGACCTCAGCTTTGTAGCCGTACCGTAGTACAACTACGCCACACTACGAGCTTTGGTCAAATATCTGTATAACTCCCTAAAATACTAAATGTAGCTGGAGTATAGAGTGCCGATCTTAAAATGATAAGCTAAATAAATAAATAAAAATAAATCCCCACTGTCTTACAAGAGATCGACATAAAGGAGCAGCTTTGCTGTTGCGTTTCCTTCGGAGAGTGAGATTGCCGTATGCTCAATACCCGTTTTCTCTTTCCATACTTTTGCCTTCCCGATTTGATGGGCCGACAACACATGTATGATCCAATCGTTATAGATTTTTATGGCCGGCATTGATCACTTATCATCAGATGCCCAGTTTGCTGGAGCATTTGCATAAATAATCTCGATTTGAAACAACATGGTTTGCTCGAAGCTTCTATCAATATTTGTAAAACTCCCCAAATTAGTAGGTGTAGCCGGAGTATAGAGTGTCGATCTAAATATTATAAGTCAAATAATTCTGAGTCTAACATTACATATTATGTTCGGGCTAAATAATTAGGTAGAAGAAATTTGCTCTTCCAAATTATGATATTTGATTATAAAAAACGTAAATAAATATATATTATTACTTCGACACACAGCACAGAAAGTGATAACTTTTTTTTTTATAATGTATTGTATTGTTTGCTTGTTGTGTTTGCTTGTAAGTGGATGTGCTACAATCATAATATTTGTATACGTGTTATAAGATCTCATATAAATGTATTATTGTAACAACTGTTAGCAAATCTTAATACATAAAATAAAAATAATTTAAATAAAATAACTAAAATGCCAGTTTTATTTACCTTTATAGGCGCACGTGCTAAGAAATCATTCGACCGCAACGTGGAGGCAAAATCGCTCTCAACTCTCAGTGGGACCGCACCTTTACCCGCCTCCTTTGATATATAGCCGGCGCCCACACCGATCTTCCGAAGCGTATTGGTACAGCGTCTGCATACTAACCATAATGGGTGATTATGAATATAGGTCACATGAGATTCATTGACTCAGTGCTTTTGTATACCCATTGTATGTCCGTAATATATGTCGGATATGAGGTTCGTATAATTATGGACCTCATTTTTATGTCACGAGTAAGTATTTTTTTTTTTGAGGAAAATTTTATTAATAATACACTCATTTAAAGGTATCATCAAGTTGTTTGAATATAATAACATGATTTTAGCCAATTAAGGAAAAAACATACAATTTGATTTTAATTGAAGTTATGGCAGTAATTGCATGATTCATTCATCAGGTTACTTGTAACAAAGTGACGTTTGTATAAATTTAAGTTATAGCATCGCAGTCTTAATGTCTTTCAGTTCATTATTTAAGATATTTTTTAACACATCGTGATTTTCCACCAGCCTGTGAAGGATGAGCTCGCATACGTACCCATTGTAATACCAAACAAGGCTCTTCGATATTTGATATTTGACACGTAATATTCCTCTCAGAAAAAATCAAATCGTGCGTTCAAGTTTGCACATATTTTTACGCCAATACATTCGGCTCATGTAAACAATTGTTGTACGAAAATTGACCCTGTTGTAGTCACGATACGAATGTTGGTATAGTCGTATAATGAGTGGGGCGTTACGTAAACAAAGAGTTGGGCGGACCTGCCACCGGACGCCACCTCGCAGCCCCTCCCTCCCCTCCCCACAGCTACACCCCCCCTCCCTTCCCCCCACGGCTACGGCGCCATCTGCGCATGGGCAGATTTTCGCAATCAACACGAAATTGAATAGCACAAAGGCCGCACGAAACGCGATCACCAATGGCGTGCTGTTGCATAATGAATGGAGATTTTTTATCCCCGGCTTGTGAATGTCTTACATTTAAATTTGCAATTAATTTTACAGCGAATACTATTTTCAAAGTTTGGAATTTGTACCTGTCATGGTAATAGGCTCACTCCTCATCTCGTCTAGAGACGGAAACAAGTTCTGCGAAATGCAGGCAATACTCGCGACACCTCTGCCTATCACACCGGAGATATAGGCGTGAGCAAATTTTTTTATGAATTCTTTCAAAATTGTTTTCAAAATTGTTGATTTTGAAAACAAATTGTTGATAGCAAACAATATTCCCATACGAATGTGTAGCAATAAAACTGCCAGCAAATGCCCTAGCGGTGCCGACACAAAGTAGTCAAAGGCAAACACTAATGATTTTCCTTCATTTACATTTCACATTAACAAAAAATATACGTTCAAAAGTCTCGTAACCCGACCACATATGGCGTTGATTCGCCGCCACCTACTAATTGAGAGCGACACTAGACAAATACATCGCCTTTTATGGTCGCGGTCGGTATTAACTACACTGATTGGTAAATAAACAGTATAAAGGATCGTAAGGCGAGATGAATCAGCTCTCGATCGGGCTGTGATTAGAGGCGATTAGCATGCGCCGTGCTCAGGCCGCTTCTACAACGCACGCCATGTGGGTGGTAGGAGGGACGCACTATTGTCTTACAACGCGTTATAGCATTATAATAGCACTGCCATTGCACACTATTTATGTAAATCTCTTTGAGAATTCAATTTGTCTATTGTAATGTATTCATGAACGGATATTGGTCCCCGAATGATTCTCGTATGCAACCTGTCAACGAGCTGATGTTCTCACCTCGTTTGTATTTATACAATATCTGAAGCATTGTGTACTCAATACTGCCAATGTAGTCATTCGTTAGAATAAGTCTTACATTCCTGTTCAAATATAACTCACTCTTCCAGCTTCGTAATCCAATAGGAAGTACAAGTTATTTAAATATGATATTGACAGTTGTTGTTGACCGTCATATAAGTTGCAAACTATACTATCAGAGTTGCACTGTGCTCACATTGACCGTTGTAAGTACATAGTTTAATTTACTTCATCTCTATGACTGTCCTAATGTTGAAACGGCACTGGACTTACTATCACTATTTTGGAAATTGCTGATTTATTTTATCGGGATTACAAAGCATTAGTACAGTAACCAATAAATATATTATATCGTTAACACTTTTCACACGTATTTGGAAATATACAAATACGATATACAGCAAGCTTTATACAATACGTACAATGCATTATATTCTGTTCTTTGTCCTTCTGAAACACAATACCATTATAAAACCACTGCTGATATTAGACAAGGATCAAATCCTAGCCATCTAGGAACTGATAGTAAGCAGTATCTCACAGGTCAACGATCATAAAAGTCAAAATTAAATACCATAATTTACCAAAACATAATAACATTTCATACCGAATCCACGTCATCAATTACGAGAGGGGAGATTATGATTAATATGAAATAAGGTGCCTGTAATTGATGTACAAAACAATGTTCAAAACAAATCGCACAATCCGTCAATACGTAATTTATCGAAACGTAATTTGATTTATGTATAACACGGTAAAATTTCCTCTCGTAATAGACTTAGGGTCAAGGTTCGTCCTGGCTTCCATTTGTCGGACCCTCTCGATCGGCGCTAACAGGTATCCAGCTTTATTGTTATCCTGTCATCGTAATATATGGTCAGTGCGAACCGATAGCATCTCGGATGCTTCACAGGGTATCAGCATTTAAATGATAACCGGCACACGTGAGCTCGTGGAAGCCGTGAGTTATTGACGGCGGGAGCGCGTCACGCGTGCTCACTGCTGCACGCTGCTCATTGGCGACCGTTTTATTGGTGTCGGCGCCGGCGGCAACTTTCACGTCTCGCAGACAATGACGCTCAAATTGGAAACCAAAATCATTTTTATAACTCGCGTCCAGTGTCCACGTAACAATCACGCGTCTCGCAAACGCCTATTACCGATACGTGAAATGTCGTAAATTCCGTCAGCGAACGAGCACTTAACGCGGGAGCGATACTCGGAGTTATTCGGGCTGTTTGCTCGTTACGTGGAGTATGTACTTCTAACGAAGGCACCCGAAACGTTCCCACAGTCGTCGATCACCGGTGAAAAAACCGAGTGTCTACGAATTAACACGTCCGCGCGTTGTGTGTGTATAAAAACACTCGGTGGCCCCGCGAGAGCCCTCGTGGTGACGAAGAGCTGTCGCGAGTCGCACCGCCCGGCCTGACGCCACTACACCGAGCCAGCGACACAAACCCATACCAAGCCTTTAATTTACTTTAATTTCATATACCGACGCTTTCTCGAGCACCCTCCACCAGAACTACCAAGTGACACAAGTTAATCTTGCATAAACTTACAAATGAATGAAGTAAATGAATGAACTTATGCAACTGTACGCAAGTGCAGTATGAAGCAATATTTCCAAATGTCACCATGGTCGTTAGTGGCGACAGATACGCTCCGTCAGTAATGCCCTAAACAAACACCGAAGGAAGACGTGTGTGAAACGCAGTCCAGTTCAGATGAAATATACTCGTTAATTTACAGTGTAAACTATGCTTAATCTTTCACTTTGTACCGCTTAGAAAGAAATTAACAAAGAAATGCTACGTAAACAACGGTCATACAAGGCTTATTAGCGGTTTCCTTTGCCGATTGCGGGAACTAACACTTCGGTAAAGCGATGTCAGTTAAACCATTAATTTGTGTCACTATGTCATGCTAATAAAGAGTTTTAATCTCCTCTAACATTGAAAATGTATTACGATTCTGTAATGGGATTCGCACATCATTCACAATAAAAGATAAAAAGCAGCATTTTAAAAATGTCAGCAGGTCCATTTATAATCTGGAATCCTTGAAAGAAATTGATTCGTACATAGAAAACTCTAATATCTACCTACGTATTTTGATGCGCGGAAGATTACATCTATAAGACACCAATGTCCAATAAATTCGATTATTTCATCTAAAAATACTGGCTAGAATGACGTTGAATCCAAAAAGAAAATCGCAAACCATGATCGTTATCCAAAAGCCTCAGGGTATGTTGCATAGATGCAAAGTATTTTAAATACCCGGCCTCGTTACTTACAACACCATAAAACGTTTGAGAAGCAATAATTCTAATGGTTCAAATATAATTTTAATTCACCCTCGCGCCGATCTCAATTCCTACGGGCGAGTGTCGGTTTCATAGCGCAATCAACATAAAGCAATAAGGAGTCGGTACTCGGTGCGCGGCGCTCGGCGTGCGGTGTGCGACATCCAGACTCGAGCAGGGCCAGAAGGCGGGTATAAATCAGCATTTGCCGGTAGATGGACGTTTTAATTATTGATTTATTGTGGTGTGTAGTGTGCGAGGTGCGGGCGCCGGTTAATTGGTCTTGGCGAGCCTTCGCGTGACACTGTCTCTATACTGGAATTATTGAGACAAAATCGACCAATATTGAGCGCACGACTGTGTATTCCTTCGTTACCTTTATCTGTTCACGGCGCGAAATATTATTAGACCACGCTCTTTACTATTTCGCTTGAGTTTTCCGTATAAACACTCAGCCTGTAACGAGGGGATTTTGACGTGTTCAGACGCAAGAAATTAATAATGTAACCACAAAAAAACTGCAAGCTCATTATTGCTAATTATGCTTCAACTCGTTCATTATTCGTCGATCCTTGCTTATTATTCCATAAATCAATCAGCAATAGAATAGTTTTTCAACGTCTAATTCACGTTCGTCGCGCTTCACTTTTTACACGGTCAATAGAAAAATAGACCGGTATAGCGATGTGAGTTATTCATGCGTCTGCGGCAAGGATGTTTGCTCGTTAAATCATTCACTTCCGAAGGTGACGGCCGTTATGTTATTAGCTTCTCTCTGTCTAAACAGAAACTCGTTCCCGTGTTCGTTTCGCAGTGTCCATAGTGAACTTTACCGTGCGGCGCGGGGCGGGCGGCGGCGACGGCTGCGGGAGCGGGTGCGTCAGTGAACCGTGCCGGTACGAGAGCAAATATGCGCGTGAGACACTCGTCACCCATAAGGGCTGCTGTCCATCTTCAACACTACACAGTGAACAGTATTGATATTTATTTGATAGTACTTAGTTATGAAAAAGATTTGTGATAGCTTTTTTTTATTGTTAACGTTGAATTAGTAACTCCTAAAATCGTTAGTAAACTCTTTTTTAATTAGTTCGCAATAAAATAAAAAAATTGATGAAGTCTTCTCTATTTTACAAAAACATGAATCATTGAGCACGCCAAAAACGTCCCGCAATGATAAAATTTAAAAATGATACAAAAAATGACAATATTAACAATGTCAATTAATGAAATACTTTAATTTTTAAACAATCGATATACAGTTTTAAAGCGCATAGTTTTTTAATTTTCATGAATTAAAAACATGTACAAAATGAGCTACGGCTAACTGATGCTATAACGCATGCGCATATCTTGCAATGGAGGGCAGCGTCCGGCGTCTATGCAAGCCCTGTAGAAGAGCCGAGCACGCACTTGGCCCTCGTTTCAATATTTTAGTAGCGACACAGAACAAACACGACTCCTTTGTTGAAGGTTAGACGTGTGTGAAGAGAATTTCCGTGTCACTCGCGGTCTTGGTTACACATTAGCGCAGACTTCGGGGACAAATATTTTTTGTTCTCCCATGATCATTAGCTGTTTGATAGTTTAGTCGGTTGCTCGCTTTTGAAATTAATTTAAGCGGAAATCCAACCCCATTTTATGCTTTTTTCTAATACTCTACGAAAGGTAATTTTACAACTATTTTTCATAATTAATTAAAAGTATTAATACACTAAAACAGTATGCTGACTCCTTATGTACAAGCCAGGTTTAGATTATAAATTTCTACTCTATTATAAATCATGTTTGACTTAATGAATTTGAATGTTGTGTTGATAAGGCAATCATAATTTCTTAGAGTAAAAACATCATTTCCATATGAGCATAATTCTAAATTGCCACCTGCCTTATTCTTTTATTCATTTTCTCGAAGTATTCTATCTTCTTCAACTCATATTTTATCATAAATATTTATTATATTCACCCGAATCTTTATCAGATAATCTTACACATACATAATATACTCCATACATAACTATTATTTTCATCACTTGTGACACAAGCAATCATAATGCTCAACACCAAGTAATAACTTTATGACTTTCTGACCCTAAAGG
Organism: Deilephila elpenor; assembly: GCA_949752805.1. Classification (NCBI taxonomy): domain Eukaryota; kingdom Metazoa; phylum Arthropoda; class Insecta; order Lepidoptera; family Sphingidae; genus Deilephila; species Deilephila elpenor. Next base: position 6,925,988 of record OX457105.1, on the reverse strand, counting down.
ATTCTATTTAGCATAAAGTAATGACCTTTTACATACCAATCGATAATAGCAAGGATAACGCGAAAAACGACCTCAAGTGTCACCATATCGGTTTAATACCGATTGTGGGGTCCTAAGTTTGTAGCAATTTTATGTCCCCCAGATAACACAATATCTATAGGTTATAAAGTTGATAATAGTCACCAGTGCAATAAAGAAACTTGAACGTAAACAGCCAATAAATAAACATGAAATTATGTTTCCACAAAGTTATTATCGCATTTTGTGTTCAACAAGGCTATCAAGATAAAACTCTGTCAAGGTAATAATATAATGCACTAGAAGAGAAAGCTTGTGTTTTGTTTTTTGTCAACGGAAAAATATCTTCCATTGTGGATCTTCGTAATTACGATACGTATGCATAAGGGTATTGAGGTGTTTTAATAGTAAATTTTATTCACATTTTTTTAACACTGTGGTAGGTATAATTTAATACTTCTACAGGGGTATATTGATTACAAAAATCAATTTGATGATCATCTCAATAGGTGGTCAGACGACCTGATAAAAGTTTCACAAAGCCTCTGCATGCATCCTGGATCCAAGAGCTTCCTGTGGAAATAAATTATTTACCGAAATATAAATTTATATGAAATATTTGGCCACAAATATACATATTCGCTATAATGTTAACAGCGAAATGTTGCTACTTGTACCCAATTTATAATATTAACAAGTTCGCAAAGATAAAGTTCTTGAAACTTTATTCTTATCTCAACACCATAAATAATTGATATTTTAATGTCACAAATGATCTGTATGTAACTATGAGCTACTTTGGGCCCAGAAAAGCTTCTTCATGAAATGATGCTACGGTTATTTCCACCATATCCGATTAAAATAAAGCTTAAAATTGCGTCTCCTACTTTTGAATCTAAAGACGTTTTACTTCTGCATTTACACGGTAACGTGTTTTTCAAGCAAGTGCCGTGCCTATCCCATAAGTTATCGTATGTAATAAAATTAAATGTAGCACATTTCTCTTTTTCATGTAATCTTCATAATTTATACACATTTTTAGTTTGCGACGTGTATCGGCGCCTGCGGTACGTGCCCCGCGCACCTGAACTCTCACTCACCGTGTTGCAATTTGGTTCCCTTGTACTGCCTTTATATATTGCAGTGTAAAATAATTATTGTAGCTTTAATCACGTTATTATATCTCGTAACAAAATATCTTTATGGCTCCAGTAGACATATTATGGGTGCTACGTGTTATTACAAATTGATTAAGAGGGTGGTTTATATTCAGTAGGAATCAACTTAGTTAATCTATTTAAGATTAGGACTAAAAATCTATTTTTGCCTACGTTTGAATTCTACAAAAAAAAAACAGCTTTGAAATTTGAATTAGCACTTTACATTCTAAGCTCGAGTTAGAAGAATTCGAACGACATAGCTTAAATAACGGCTATTTTACTATTGCATTTTACTTCAAAAGCTGGCACGAATACATGGAACTGAAAGTAATTAGTAAATCAGAAGGTAAGCAAGTTGTAAGTTGTGTAAGTTGCCCTTTAGATGCATAGATCCGGTATGCCAAATAACTTCCCTTAAAACTGATCAACGTTTTAATGTTTCATAAATATTCATAATATTTAACACCTACGACAATAATGCCATTCTATTTTTATTACATGCTTAGAATTCGTTTACAAAACAACATAGAGGAAGCGATTTGCTACCGTTTGACTATCAAGTATCAATAAAATCAATATGCGAAACCGATAAATTATTTCTATTTGATTTATACGAGTAAAGTAATACTTATGTTAATTGAATTGTATCAAGATTAATTATCTTACCATCTGCTTACTAATTACTAATCATACATTGCTAAATAATTGTACTTTTTACACGGTCATTTAACATAAACTTTACATTTAATGTTGTTTATTTACAAAAACCTCTTGTCGCAGTTCATACGAATAATGAAATTTTAATAAATTATACATTGTAATAATTATGGAATTAATTAAAAATTATTAATTCGATTTGACCTTTTTCGCTTGCTCTTTACGACTTAGGTATTGACGAATACATCTTTAATAAAAGATGACACCTAAAATTATTATTTTAATTGGGAAGAATGTGAACAGCGCAAATTCTTCTCATATGATTTACCACATAATAGCCTTTAGCCACTAAAAGTCCTATTCTGAACTGATGACTTCCTCAAATTATATCCAAATCCTGTAGTAAATTCTACAACCATGTCTCGAATCAAGATGTAGTAAGCCCGAATTTCCTACTTTTTGTCCTCACAACGCAATAATTGTATCCTTATCAGAGTCATAAATGTGTGTGACAGAAGGAATTATTTATTTATTTAATTGTGTAATATCTCGTGTCGACTAATTGCTATTAACATAAATATAATCGATTGTAGAATCATAACGTAGTCCAATTATTCGGCTCGTTCGTCCACGTCTGCCTACGCGCAAATTCAATTGCGGACACTCGTTGCGCCATCAAATATCGTTTAGTTAGAATAATTAGGATGCCAAAATTAAATGTCACATAGTGAAGGACTGCTGGCCCAGAACCAAGATATTAATTTTCATACATTGTGTAAAGAGATTACATCATATAGCAATTGCTAATTAGCGTTGTTTTATATGTAACGAGTGGCTCGACCCAACTTTTTTCGGGTGAAATTAATGACCAGGTAAAAGAGTAATGTACGACATATTAAATTGAGTTTCGGTATAATTCGTCAAAGGAATATATATATTTCTTGTATAAATATGTATATAAATTTCACCAGCGGATTGCAACTCCATAACCTATTCTAAGTTTTTAGTTGTATGATAAAAAACTTGCCGAATGTACCCACTATACTGCACAAAAGATTCAGCTAACCTACCTCACTCTTGCCCCAAAAGGTTCCCCAACCTTGAATATTTTTAACATAGTAATAAGCCGGTATACCTCGCAAATATTAATTGTGCAATTATTTACTATTTTGCGCTTGTCGTGAAGTCGAATTAGCATGTCTATTATCGCCTAAGTTAGTCAATTGACTATATCAGACATATATTTAGATATAAAACAAAATATATATATCACTATACATTTTATAGGTATTTTGACATGTTTTTTCCTTTTAGCTTTCATATCAGTATTGTCTTATATTGCGTGTTTTGATGTTGCTATAAAAAAAACAATCATAATCATTAAAATCAATACGGATTTCGCAATGACAATGAAATTTTACATATTAAATCATTTTACAAATTCTTTAAAGTGTAGAAAGAAATATTTTGTGAGTCTCCCACATACACGATAAGTGTCAGGAGGAATGTTATTGTGGGTCCAGTTTTATTTACCCAACAATGGGCCGATTCAGCAGTTTCTGGGGCGGCTAACTATGTGTGCATAGTGGCCCACTAACAAGATTTCCGGTGTAATGCTCGCCCTGTATGGTTAAATGAGTGAGCGGAGGCGAGATCGACGTGTTACTTCGTGCCGCATACTTAACTGCACATCGACTGAAGTGCATGACGGTCATTTAGAATACTGTTTTAATTAGCATATATTTTTGAATAAATTAGAATTTTCATCATTTCAATTAAATTTGCATCTATCTCATGAAATTATTTAATTTCGAATACAAAATTGGGCTTTGTTAAACAATTCAACAGAATAGTTTGGGAATAATTACTTTTCTTGAGGTTGTTGATTTTTTAAAATCAAATTGACAGTTTTGTTGGGTAAAGATCGGGTTAAGTACCTGAATTAATGATGGATTGCAATTTGTAAGTTTTTGCAATAAGTGCCAGTTTTAATATTTTCCTGCATCATCGGACAATTTGACCTTCAAACTTATTGTTACGTGTCAAGTTTCGAACATAACGCTTGCAGATATTAATAGCCTGTATCAACCCCAGTAACCTCACGCGCAGCAATCTATTATTCAATCTCATACGAACAGACAAATGAGCAAACAATTTGTACAGAAATCATCGCCAAGTTTTCAATACGCAAAATCCATCAACCGTTAATGCTGGTGCGTCTGTGATTTATGTAGTTAAGGGCGCGTCCGCGGTCTTGTAGCCGGAGGGATGCCGACCAGTGAAAGGCAATAGCAAGCCTCCTGCGGCGGTGGAGCCAACCACTTCAACTAAGACAATTTATAGTCAGATCTGCCATCACACGGAACATTCAAGCTTATTCTTTTAGCACATTATCCGCGGACGCTACACTCGCGTACGAGTGTGCAATGTAACTGTGTTTTATTGCTTTATTAGTGTTTCAATATAAACCTTTTGAAACACTAATGGGACTTTGATTTGTGTGATGTTTACATTTTGAGATCACTTTACGCATCATTTATCCAGACTAATTTATTTCTTACAGAAAATCATTTTTAGCAAATGTAAAATTTACGTTTCAAGAAGTTTTTTTAAGGTCTACTTGGGTTAGCAAAATATATTTATCTATAACAAAGATTACTCACCTAAGCGTCGACTACTTTGTAAGTTTGTAACCACTCATATATTTCAAAGACATTTGTATTATGAGATCTCCTTTTACGCACACTGTCTTAGCATTACGCCAATACGTAATAAATACAATTTCCTGTGGAATGCGTAGTGTCTGTGTACTGCTTGCATCGCGGTTTCAGCCACCACTCGTTGGATAGGTGGCACGCACAAATAACGCAATAAATACGAGCTTATCGCAAATCAGCTCGTCTCACCGAGAGGCGATTTATTCATGAGCATCGCGCATATGCTTAACTCTACTTATATTTATCATCGACATGTGGCTCAGTCAATTAGACCGGATCGTCAATGTTGTTACGAATAAACTCGAAATATTTTTGTTATATCTTTATTTCACCAGGATGTGTCTAGTAATGCAAATATCAAGGTCTATTGGTGATCTTATTACCAATGAAACTCTTATAAAAATTATGATGTAGATAGAAATTAAAGGAGAATAGCTATTTTAAGGTGCAGTAGCTACATACATTTAATCCAGTGTTTTCTGCCGTCGTCCTACATTTTTTTATGTGTGTTGATTTGCCGTAGCCAATAATAATAAAAAGGCAATTTTTTTTCGCTTGATGGAAGCTTTAAAGTTTTGTATGAGTATGTTATACACGAGTGGGGTACGTGCTAAGATTGTGTTCGAGAATGAAAAATAAACAATCTTTATTTGAAAATAATAGTTTTAAAAATCTCAAATTATGCGTTGCCTGTGTCTTGAGAAACCATAAAAATAAGAACAGCATTTAGAGTAAACGTTTATTTTGTGTTCGTGTCATTGCTATCAAACTTAATTATAAACATTGATCACTTGGACACTTTAACATGTCCTCTCCGTGAGCAATTCTCTCATTATGCATGGCACGTCGCATCATAGTCGGTTTGCACAACTCCACATGATATTACACATTGAGATACGATCATTAAAATAGATTTCATGAACGTTTTCACACCAAATATAAATGTTAATGTTCGCGGCAAGAGCGCACACTAACGGCTCACGTCGCGATCACGTCTATGTAAATCGTAATCCTTATTTAATCAGCGAATACTGGATGTCCTCATCGGTACTTTGTAATCTGCCGCCGACAAGGCCCCGCTTTTAACTTGCTAAACGTTTTATACGTTCATCACAACATTATCCTTTCGACACGGTAGCACTAATTGGATAAAACATCAGAACAAAAAACGTCTAAGAAACAAACACTTTAATAATACGGACGTTCGTAATTTCGAGGCGCAAAGGGAATTCCATTTAACATGTGAATTGGATGTGTCGGGTCGGCGCGAGAGCTGTCATTAGAGGGCGGGAGATGTGCGGCGCGGAGGCTGGGTCCCGACGCCCGACACCTGAGCCGAGCACGCGGACTCTCGGTTCCATCCCGGACGTAGCAAACGTCAACGCGCCTTGATTGATGGGCGACACGACCACAACCAAGCATCGAGACGTTGTTGGTGTTTAACTAACAGTTACGACTCAAAACAAAATTTCAACTTGATTGATGGACTAATGATATAAAGCAAACACGATGTTACGTCAGTAGGTGTGTAACTGTCTGTCGCCCCGGGGTGACTTATTTTCATTACGCCAGATTCATTATGTAACAGATCATAAGAGCCAATATATCATCACTCGGCTTTCACGCTGTGAATTAGCTGATAAATCCAGTTTTTGAATATTCAAGCAGCAGGTGACACTTAAACGTATTGCAATGCTCTTTAATCATACGAATAGGTAACGTTACATGATGAATGTTGCCTACAAGAATCATTTTCTTATTGAATGCGCCATCCACTTATAAATGTATTTCAAACGGAACATTTCAATGGTGAAGTGTGAAAGATAATTCATCTGTAGTATGATAAAATGTAACGATTATTTCCGGCCACATGGAGCCGGTGTCGGTGCGTCCGCGCTGTGTTCTCGGCTCTTCTCGCTGGTCTATCACGTACATTTAATATTATAAGCTATTAGGCGCCTCGCCGGGCCTCTATTACTGTGTCCATATCATAATACGGAATTGTCTGTTGAACGCTTAGATTTTGTACTTTTTACTTTCATTAAAACAAAAAGGCGGGATCGTCGGCGCCGGCCATTGTTCTCCGTGGCCATTCGTCGCACTTCATGCTATTCACATTCAAATTAAATGCCTTGTGTACAAAATTAATTTGTCTTTTGTCTTAGGTCGGGCGGGCTGCGCCAGCGCCGCTGACATGTCGCGGCGCAGCAGGGCGCGCGCTGCACTGCACCAAGCTCTTGTACCTAAACATAAAACACTGTTTACTATTTTGACGCCTTTGTTTTCGCTCCTCTACAAATACACTTTAGGGTTACTTGAAAAGAAGTTTTTTTTCTATAACTGCGTTCCAGTTAACCAACATAATATATAATTATGTTAATAAATTGTACGTAAAAACCATAACATAAAAATTTATCAATGAAACATTGATCAATTATTTTTATTGTAATCATCGAATTCTCAATTTTTTTATTAAGTTGTATAAGAATAACAAAAATTATAATTTTAGCTAACCTTGGGCATGTTTCTTTACTGCAAAAAAGTAAAGTTAATGCCAAATAAAAATATTAACAAATCAATGCAAACTAAGTGGCAACAGCGGCGATAAACGACACATCAATTTGTTAAATCGAGCTAAGTACGAAGGTGGTGAGTACCGAGTACGAAGTAGGTTATATTTTACTCGTATCATATCAGACATTCAAAGATGGATGGCGCGTCGCCGTGTCATCGGTTAATTTAATATTTACTTGTCATCGTAACGTTGTACTTTCGACACCGTTGCATTTTTATTATATCCCAAAACTGATACTGCAATACTTTTTCATTCTTTGGAAGTCATAATAAAGTGTAATTTTATACTAAATTGTCAGAGATTGAGAGCTTACAGCGGTCGAAGAATGCATAGAGGTCAGATGAAACAAGGAAAATATATTATGAAAGACAACCGTGACGAAAACATCGCGGCCTCTAATAACGTGCCTTCGACTTTGAGTAATTAAAAACTCGACCGCGGATGTGTAACAAGCCTGAGAGCACTGACTCACTACGACTTGACAAAGCTATTATTAGATATGTTATTAATAACCCTAATGTCACTGCTTGCATTTGATGCAGGTATAATTAGTGTAACACTCAATGGCATAAGCTGTCGCGCCCATGGCCATACTGACCAAAAATAAGTTTGATAGTTATAGAATACAATAAGATGTTCTATTCGTCTAATCAATGGGTTTTTGTGATCGTACAATACAGTGTGTACATACAAGGGTTCCATAAGAGAAAATTCGATTAACAGAGACCAATAAAATGTCGATGAATTCCACAAGAACTGCAGAAATGTCCCCTAACCCCCGTGATCACAACCCTGATAGCCCATAACGATTTCAATCTTAATATGACGCCACGAAGTTCGCAAACAACCATGAGTCTGCGTACATAAATAACATAATGCGAGATCCACTCGCATAACACTAAACAATGTTTATGGTAAACAAGAGGCGACAAGCAACGATCCGCTGAGTCCTTGCGCTCTTAATTAATATTCAGTGACGAGGCGAAATACTGAGACGCTTACTTATAATAGAGAATTACGTGTCTGACCACAGAGACCATTAATTTGGCCCAATTGTTTAGAGACTGATTGAATGAATCAGTTTTCGTATTCATCAACAATAACCCTTGATTGATTTCCTATATATTATTTCGATAATCTGTTTAATACTTTATACTTATAAAATACACGTTTTTATATTGTTTTGATTACTTTTATATGTTTGACATGAGTGATAAATTCGCGGGTAATTAAATTTTAACGCAGGCGCTCTGCAGCTGGCTTTAGATTGTTCGATACACTCGACGCATGTAATTGTCGAGATGACTACCAACATCACACAGAAATAATTGATATTCCCCACACGTACACGCCTATGAACAAAATTGTAGTACTTAAACAAATTACTAGAGAATATTATTTTTTATCGTCATACAGCCTTCACGTAATGAATTCATTTCTCAGAGTAATGACACTCCATAATGACGGTCGACGCAACAACAAATATGTGAAATACTATAGACGGTAAAGTGTAGAGTTGGTCAAGACCAAAGTTATTTCTTGGAATGTCGAGCGAAACACTAAAGGACTCGTGTCGACGTTACCTGGCCATCGAACGGCACTCAAAACCTGTCTCGATCAATCCAACTCTTGTTGCTCGTGTTAAATAAAAACCTCTCTTAAAATACCAACCGAATGAGCTCGCTGACACTTGTCATTCCGGCCCTCAATCCTTTATATTTGTCTTTGAAATGTGATGACAGTGGTACAAATTACGTGTACAAATCTGTGTGTCATTCATAACGCGGTATCTGACGCGCGTGATGGATGCGTTCGCGCCGCGCCGCGCCGCCTCGCCACCTCCGCTCGCTCCGCCGCTCGGATTAACGCGTCGTAATTAATACCGACAGCCTCTCCTATGGGAATCGATGTCGCTCGCCACTCCGACACGTCCTCGCCAGCCTCACAAAGCCACGCTCTATAAAACGGCCCATATCAAACACTTAATAATAAGCCTCTCATACACCACACCGACCATTTGAAGTGTTTGAAAACTAGTGAATATATTTTAAGATAACAAGTGAATCGTAAAGTTGTGGTAAATAGAGGCCGGCTGGGCGGACGCGCGGTCCGGACGCGTGCTATTGTTGCAAGCAATTTACCGCCGCTTCAATCGTTGAAATATTTCGTGCAACGGCCATGTCCAATTGCTAACGAGCCGAGTGCGACGCGCAAATGAATAAGCACCTCATGCATAGACTAAGTGATTGCAGTCGTATGTTACTGACACATGTTTGGAACGACTTAACGCTTTGTTAATACAAAATAACTTTACAGCGTAAACATTTCGCCATTGTGCGGCTGACAAAACATACAAACTCAATAGAGATTAATACACTCTCTTTATCCATATGTTTACGACTGGACGTAAATGTTTGTAGGTTGTAATTTGTTCCACCTATCAATAAGTCATAGTTAATTGTGCGTGATAAATCACTTGATACCTAATTGCACATCTAACGCTCATTGATCTCGAAGGTGAGCGCTGCTCAAGAGTCGGAATTAGCTGCACTTAGCCCGTCTAATAGATCAGAACACGTGTGCGCCGCCGCGGCTCTCATTGTGAGCTGTAAGCCGTAACAAGAATCTACTTTAATATGTAAACGTCATACGTACCGCCAACGAGCATCATGAGCCGCGATAAAACGATTTCAATATCATTACCTAACCAGGAATTACAGTGAAATACCCATCATGGAAATTTTACGGAAAATCATAATAGCCCGCAAATTTTATCAACGTATAACATTACATAGATTAATTTACCTATTCCTAGTTAGCAATGAACATATAATATTTTTTTGTCGACTCACTCGTAAAGCTAGGCGGTGATACGGGAGGTCCTGGGTTTGGCTCCGAAGTCGGGAACTCCACTTTGTGTGAGTTTTTTTAGATTGGATTTTTTGCTTATCATGGCAATAGCCTCGCCTCCTGTCATATTTCAGAACAGAAATAAGCTTAGTAAAATCCAAATACCATTGCTCGCACCTTCGCCTTCAACCTCGGGTGTATTATAGGCACGAGACTGTGTGTTAATGTTTTTTTCCAATATCAACTTATTGGTTCAGAATAATATCATAATGTAACTTTTTATTTATTGCATTAAAAAACATAAGTATGAAAATACTAGAATTAACAATTTAACAATGATTGGAATGTCAGAATTGGTTCATTATTAATTAACACATTTTTGATATTTATTCTGCTTCAATTAAAATAGGTAATTATCATTCTTACTCATTAACAGAACCTCCATTGCTCCCTAGAATACCTAATAACTTGCAAAACCTAGTAACTTGCAAAAAAAATAAAAATGATGCCTCAAAAATACTTATTAGTTTAAACTTTAAAATGCATAGCAAAATATAAATAGTAAGTATGTACCTACAGGCGTTGGATTGAAGAAGTTTCCCATGTGAGTTCGTATTTGTATTTGCCCAGGGGCGCGCGATGTACGCCACTCATTCGAACATGTGCTTTGTTTAACAACATTAACCCAAGACAATTATCTTCACAAGCAATCCGAGTCTCTACATTCTTAAATACAGGTAATCATGAGCTATGCTAATGTCTTTTTCTATTTTTTAATAACTAAAAGCAATTATCTTAAGACTTAATATGCGTTGAGAATTGGAATGAATGTAATAGAATTGATTTCGTATCTGTACTTAGCCCATAAGGTCCACACAATACGATCATTAGGAATCTCGCAGAGAATTTTACCAAAAGTTTTACAAATTGTCAGCAACTTTTTCAAGAAATAAGTATCTATATACACTCTACATGCACATACATGGTGTTGACCCCACACTGAGATGCTAGTGTAGTATCGTGGGAATCAGAAACTATGAGAGATTTTTGGTCTTACAACACCCTGATACAATATTCACACAAATATTCGTCTTAATGCAGGGAACGAACCCACAGCCGCTCGTTTTACAGCTGGATTCTCAACAAATTGTGCCAGAGAGGATGTCCAATATTCTTCGAGCTCATGTACAATGGTGCAATCTACTATTTTTTGAGGATTAAATTGTGTTCTTGTCTCACTTAAGATAAAATAAAATAACACTAACATTTATCTTTAAACATCAAACATCATGTTGGCCATGTTCAATTACGATTTTTACTTCTTAATAGTGAGCAGTTGTAGCGGTCGCCGTGGGATTCTCACTGGGCTAACGGGCTGCCCTCTGACTCTTCTTATACGCCGCCTGCCCTGCAAGATCCCATTACACTTGTCTACTTTATTGTCTATAAAGCCTTAAGTGTCGGTGATCTCTCAGCGACACATCCCGATACTTGTTACACAATACTTCACAGTGAAAAGGGTAAAATTACCCAATTTTACGTTGATACTATCTAAAATGACTATTTTAAACGCATAGCCGCAATAAATTTAAACCCGAAACTTACAATAGAATGGTTCATTTACGACATAGCAGTCTATTCAAGGGCCAACAGTAAAATAATATAGCTGTGTGACAAACATATATTTGTAACAAAGACGTGTAAAATTTCTCAAACGTCGGATTTATGCGGTGATCGTCTTCGCTAGGCGTCGGTGTTTCAGAGCCTTTGGCCTCCGGTGGGAACACGTGCATGTAACTGTATCGTCTACAAAAGATTAAGAGGTGGTAATTTGACGTTGATTTAGGGAGGGCGTTGATGCTCTCGTGACAGCGGATTGTCTTACCCCGATCCAGAAAGATGCTTTGTCTAATTCACGTGACGGCCTTTGTAATATTGTAATCTATCCTAAAAGCGATTAATATATCCGTAAAAGGTATCATTTTTTATATCTTGTAAATAATCCTCCTAAATGTTGTCAATCATTTGGAACCTGTAATGGTATAATTTTAATCTACAATTCAGAAATTCTTATTTTGACTAAAGAATAAAGTGATTTGATTGCACGTATTGATTATTTACAATAGTACAAAAATAATCATACAATTCTTTATAGTCAAAACGACACAACAATAACAGAATAGATTATTTTATTGGAGAGTATTAATATTTTTCAAACAATATCGCATCACCATTCCATTTAATAACATTTAAAATGGTATTTATTTTTACTATCTATTTTAAGAGTACTTGTGTAAACCACGACAGTAGGCCGAAAGACTGAGTGTTTTTGCGATAGTTCTTTGTTTTTTTTTTTTTTGTAATACACTGTTAATGTAGATAATGGTCTCGGCGCGTGCGCCGTGCGGTGTGGAGCAACGCAGCTGTGCGGTAGCGGGCGCGGCGCAAGCGCTGATGTCATCGGCTCAGCTTAAATGTTATTTTCCATCGCTCGCTGTCGCGTGGGTGCGGCAAACAATTTCTGTAGTGATCACATCCAGTTCACGCTTTGTGAAATTAAATCTTATGCTACGTTGTTTCGCAGATGAGCTAATTTTTTACTCCCTTCTTTCTGTTATTCAGTAAACATGTTGCGTCGATTCTAAGTGTGAAATGAAGGCAAGTAGAAAAATAATCTGTCATCATTTTCAGCCACAGAAAACTAAACAGTGCTGGACAAGACTGAAATGCATACAAAATGGCGAGACGAGCATGCCATTCGTCTGATGGTAAGCGATACGACCGCTCAGGGACAGTACGAAAACCAAAAAACACCATGAATTACAAGGCAATGCTTCGTATTCCACTGCGCTCGCCACCCTGCGACATAAGATATTAACGACCCTATTCATAGATATTACTCGTAAAACATACTTTAGTTACCAAATGTTTTGACCTTTTCGAACGACTTTTGAATTCAGTTTGAGCGAAGAAGACAAAACATTCTATGACTAAAATAGGTTTAAAAACTGTCTATGAATTAGTCTAGAAGAATAGAATTATCCGTTAGTCTCATTATGTCCAGTAGTTACTCTGGCCATAATGTCCTTCAAGCACAACAGTGCAGTTACACTGCTGTTTGGCGGAAGAAATAGACATTGCGGTGGTACCAACCCAGGTGGCTTCTCACGTATGTACGTCACGTAACCTACTTACGAGTAAAAGTAATTTGAAATGTTTTTTTTTTCGATTATATTGTTTGTTTTGCATCAAAATTAAAATTTTATTCCACATGAACGGTTACCTTAAAAATACATCATACAGCTGATTATAATATTACGAGCGCGGTGTGCCCACATCTTAACTTAAAGTTATGAATGAAATAACGTTTTGCAAGAGCGGATGTTGCGAGGTTGCTTGTGTCGAATTAGGTTTAGAACCTTATGGAGACTTGATGAATGAACCGCCCCCCTCCGTCCACCGCCGCACCCCGCGCCCCACCCCCGCGCCCCTTGTCCCACATCTACATTTACCTTGATAAAGGTGAATTGCACCTAAACTCATGTATAACTAGGTTTATGTGCTTGCTTGAATTTTAACAGGTATTTGCAATTACATTTTAATAGTAGGTAATTGCGGAGGATATTTACATCATAAAGAACCTGTGTAGGTAACGTAAATGTATGTTATTTATTCTTTTGTTTTGGCGTTGTATTAAGACGTGACAATTCTTTATGTTTTCTGGTACAGTTTTAATGAGATAGCTTATTTATTTTTTGTATTTTACTGTGACAATAAGCTTATTCTATAGTTTTACTGAGATAATAATTTTTTTTGGACGCCCTCCATCAGGTGGAGCGGCGATATTCGTGGGGAGGCTGGTAGCGGTTGGCGACGATGGGCTGAAGATCGAGCCCAGTGGCGTGCTATGGGAGAGGCCTATGTCCAGCAGTGGACGCAGAAGGGCTGATGATGATGATGATGATGATGAATGTGTTCGTCAATATTTTTATAAGTAAGTCGATATTTAGTTCATTTAAGTCCCTTACATACATATTATGTAAAGGATTTTTGTTATTATGGTTTTATTATTTTTGATCTGTTGTAGTAATTTACTTTCTCACAATATGGTTTCTTAGATTTACGCGATTTTCTCACAATATTTCAAGCTCTCACAGTACAATAAAACGAATCACTCCTATACTCTATCTCTATCCCTATCTCTAGACTAGGATCAATCAAGAATGTTCGTTAAAAATGAATATGCAGGTGTGGATTTTAGATGGGAATTTTAATGATCGACTCTCCGGATTCCTTTGTGGGAAGTCATACATCGTCAGTCTATTTTTGGCGATAAATCTGAACATTGATCTGTGTTCGTAAATATTTTTTAATTATATTAGTCTACAATTTTGTTTCTATTTCTACATACACATATAGGTATTCTATATAGGTATATATGAAGTAGGTGGGAATATAGGCATTTTTTAATAAAGACAATTTTCTGGAATTCACGATCTATGCCCTGTAATCGGAAGGCAGTGGTTCTACCGACAGACAGCTTATTTCCATCTAATACATGCTGCCACTAATGGGCCTTAATAAGGATAGATTTTTATAGCACTAATTTATCACTATCTTTAAAACAAGTACCGAATTACGACTATCAAGAGCATGAATATAAAAGTACAATTCAAAACACACATACCTACTGTTTACCATAAAAAGTAAATATGCAATTGTAAAATGCATTTAGCGTACGCAAGCACACGTCGCGTCGTAACGTATCATAATTAAGATAGGTAAGACGCCATCTCCACCGCTGGACATAATTAATATGAATTGCATGTGTTAACGCACTCATTTACACAATTTTATAGCACGTGCGTGGACGTAATCACAGTAATAAATACGCCGGCATATAATCGATTAGCCTGAGATATTATTTCTCTGCAAGGAAATTATTTTCATAAGCGCAATTCATTTGTTTGTTTAATGCTATTTTAATTATGATGCGATTGACTGTGTGAGTTCCTATCTTTAAGTTTTAAACTTAAAGTATATACTAAGTTTATTAAAATAATAAAAAAAATATTATGTACTTATATTCACATACATACATACATAAACTCACGCCTTTATCCCCGAAGGGGTAGGCAGAGGCGCCTTCAGGACACCCACATTTCACCTTGTATGTTCCGTCCCACGATGTGATAGGGGGTGAGCCTATATTCAATATTCTTTATTACGAGATTCATAGACGATTTTAAATTTGCTTGCGTTAAATAAATATCGCATTAATAGTACAGAAATCTTATTTTATAGAGATATATTGTGTCATTATTTTATGTCATTCATAAGAAAATAAAGTCGTTATACTATCCTTATAAAAATATAGAGCTCCAACTACAACAATAAAAGCTTTGTAGCTTTTGCAAAGGTTTCATGAACTGCATGATGCAAATGCAGGCATTTAAATGCGCGTATTATATTTTTATTTCATTAAATTATTTTTATAAATCCTCTCTTACATTTATATATACCAATAAAGGGATCGGAAACGGTCCGCATTCGTATCGATGTAGACATATGTATTGTGTATTTGCCACGTCATATGTTTGAACAACAACATGACCCAGCTTTTATTGCTCCGGAAACGTAAAATATCGACGGTTGAGTATTCGTGCACATCGCGGGAATATCAAGCCAATCGTCGATTTGATCATAATCGTGTATCAAAATCGATGAAGTCAAAAGCGAGAGAATTACCCACTAAATGTCAAAATTCGTATTCGAAAGCATTTGAATTTATAAGGGTGAGCATAAGAATATGGTATTGGGTTGTATATTTACAGTATACACCTACGTATTACAAATATCTATAATATATCGTGCATATATATTTTTTTTTATTGCATAGGTCCGACAATCGAGCAAACCTGATGGTAAGTGACCACTGTCGCCCATGAACATCCAAATTGAGAGGAGAACGGAAAAAAAAATGGTGTAATGTTCCTGTGTATAGGTTGTTGTAGTGGTTGATTTCTAGTGTCTGAGGCCCGTCCACTCGGTCTGACGTCTGTCAGTGTAATGACCCGCGGCGGATACTCGCACACTTTTATAAACGAGTATTTTTTATACTTGATTTACATCTACCTACAACTTTATTTGAGAAGAGCAAATTGATATTGGGCGTCCAGGAATCTCACTCCCCGAAAAAAACGTAACAGCGAAGCTGTCGCTTGACATCAATTTCCTGTGAGACAGTGGTTCCGCCCCGGACGAACCTTCCCATTCATGTTGAGTCTTGACAGACAACAGTGTGGCTCTACCAATTCCATTTCTTCTTGTGACCAAACCTACATTATCAGCATATGCAACAATTTCGAGATTACTTCGCTATCTGTACCTAATTCGTGTTGCCATTTTTTATATACGTAAGTAGCCAGTCATCTAATTTTCAAACTATCCATGATATTTTATACCGTTTCGAAGCAGCGTGTTTGGCTAAATTGCAAGAACAAGTTAGTATCGATGGATTACTTTGGCCACCATATAAGAATAGGGCTAGAATTTTTTCCAACGTTATTTCATCCCATCCTAGGTTAAAGTTCAAAATCCACCCCTTTAAAAGTATTTATTGGTACCCTTGTTAATTTCCTGTGCGAATCCCGAATAAATAAACGTATATGTATCTATTGCCCGCAAAGAACCTTCCTTGTTGAAAAAGCTTATTCGAATATTTTGATAGAAAAGAGGCCAGTAAAATTACATTCCTAATATGTTAACATAGGGAATATATCACACTAAAAATTACTTATAAGCCTTAACTTAGTTCAAAAAGCTAAGCTCGTGTTATGCATTATTTGCAAACTGGCTTAAAGGTCAAAGTACGCTCTATTTTACATTGAACTTGACAGTCGGCGTAGCGCAGTGGGCGAGAGGCTTACTGTGAAACGAAAGGCTGCGGTTTCGAACCCCGTACTGACTATTTCCATTACTATAACCATTCGTATTTTACGGAATAAAAATTACCTACTCAATCAAACATATTTATCGCAAGAAAAATTGTACTGAAGCAGTGCAACATGAAAAATCCTCAATTTCCTTCTTAATACGCAGTAATAGTACATAATTGATATGCGTGCGCAGTCCGTAGCTAAAGTTTAATACGCCTTCCCAATAAATAAAGTAATTAACGCTTTACGTAATAATTACAAGGTGTAAAAGCTGTGTCGCGTGTTCAAGTGTCACGGTGAAGATTGACGCGCGTCAGTGGTCGAGTGAAATGTCGCAAGAGAATGCGCACCATATACCCCCTCCTCCCTGCCCTTCCCTCCCGCCTCGCTGCACTCCCCTCGCAGGCCCCGCCGCTCGCCAGCTTAACATAAAACTTCAATTTGCATAATGCATACGGAATATGTAAACTTATCTTTGACACGCCCTTGCGAGTGACACGGGCTGAGGTGCGCCTGGATAACATTATTCTCGCTGCGACGATATCCAAGTCTAAATAGATCGCATTTGCAAAGCCGCATGTTGTGCGCAATTTTATAGGCACTGCGCATGTGTTGGACTGTTGTTTTCATTGTCCGACGAAATCTTAATTCACTTTGTGAAATAGTGTTCGCAATAAAAATAAACGACAGTTATGTAAGTAATATCCGCATTTATATTCATTACGAGATGTCTGTAAAATAAACCAAATGTCCGTGTTGTAGTCGGCAGGTTAGAGAGTCACGTACATACGAACCAGAAAATGAGTCAAGCCGAGCAGGTGACCACACTCATTCCGAGACGTTTTTGGTAAGAACTTATGAAGTTGGACATAATAAAACGTGATTTCATTTACCGCACGACGGCAAATATTATCGACGTAAAATCGTTAAAGAGCGGCCATCCGTTCCTTATTAGCCTAACACGCGCCACGAGCCCTATTTCGAATGCAAATAAAATTACAAGGCTACCATAAAAAGTGTTTATTAAGACTTTATTTGCGTTTAAAAATTCGTAAAGTCTTATTCAGCGCGAGTTGAACCCACTCGTTCGAGATGTGAAGTTTTAAAATGATAAAATTACTGTCGAGTCGAGCTCAAAAATGGGACGTAAATGGGCATGTCTGTAAAAATGCAAACGCGAGTCGACATATCTTCCTTCACGACAGAATCCGATCATTGTTGCATAAAATGTGGGATGAAGGGACACTTGCCCTAGATGGCGAGGCGTGGTGCACGAGCTCCAGTTGTGGCCGGGTTGGTAATCGATTCATCTTTTATAGCGGTTTGATAGGTGCGATATTTCACATGGTGGTGCGGGTCGCAGTCGGGCGCGTACGCACCACTCACCCGCACGTGCGTACCACAATCATATTCGCGACGTATCCACATCATTTAATTTAATCATAATGGTACAAATAACTGCCTACGCCTCCACATTTAAATTATTTTATTAGCCCACAGACAAATTAAGAAATAAACATCATTTGTTATTTTTTCCTGTTTCCAGTTTAATATACTCGTTTCATAAACATCTCGACCGAATTATTTAACGTTGCATAAATCGTATTATCGACGGCAACAAATTTATTCTTGATGTATAAAGTTCATCTAATGTAAGTCGTCTTGGCGACACCGAAGTGACATTATATAAAAATAACTTGAACTAACAGACGAAAGTATCAATTACAATGGCCCGAGTCGCTTCACAATGTAAATAGAATTTTCTTTTACATCAATAAACACCATTAAGTTATTTGATTATTGTATAATATAGATAGAATCATGTACCTAATAGTGATCGGCGGCCGTAATTTGTGGCGACTCAATTGAAAGGTCACTCGCGGCTAATACACATATTCATATCCGTTATCCGAGCGTCCTCTCTCCAAGACTTTCCAATTAAGCAATTTAGATACGAGGCCCGGTTGTGACACGACGTTACACGAATGTAAAACAACGGCTATCGGAATGATAATTTAGTGATGTAAATAACAATAAACTTATCAGAGAAGCCAGCAATGCTATGGGTTTTGACAATAAAAAGCGTCGTGGAGTGCGGCGAGCGGGCGCGACCCGCCGCGAGCTGGTATTAGGACGAATTTATGATCACTCTCGGCGTTGTCTCCCCTCGCATCACACCGGCCACTATCGACGCCGCGTCTATCTCCGGCGCAAAGACGCGACGCGACGGCCCGACCAACTCCACTTCAATTCGTGAAATGAGGCGACACTTAAACTCCTTGTTACTTAGTACTAAACCTTTCAACTTCACGCAATTTATTTAACTCAAAATTTATAGTCACCAAGAATTTCTTACACGCAATTTATTTATGCATAAATAATTACACGCGGTTACGATAACATTAATCTCCGGGACCGTTGGAGGACACCAAAGGAACCTCGTTGAAGTCTTTTGTTGGGGCGATGTAACTACTACGAGTTTTTGTATGAACGTTTAATTCACAACTATAATACAGTGCATACTGTATACGAAACATAATGAATGAAATGAATCAAGCGCAAGATATCAATATTGACAAAATTAACATAGAGCGTTAATTATGTTCAATTGTTTATTAACGTTCGGTTTGCTGAGCATAATCTATTGCCATTTAAATAACAGATGAAACAATAATGGCACAGCGAGAGAGCATAGTGGACCGGTCTTGGTGCACGTTATTTCGAACCTGTTTGTGTTGCTCTAATTAACAATACACAAATCGTAGGTTGTATGCAAATGAGGCGGGACGCGGCAGTGAGGCCGCGCGCCGCCACAGACGAACGTACTGGAATTCCAACCCCAATCACAAAAAAAACATTACGTTTTATTGAGAGAGGTCAATTCTGACTGTCATGTGGACCATGTGTTTTTTAATTTTCGTTGTAGATTTGAAGTTTGTTCCATTTATTTTACTACTCTTGCTCGGTGTGTGATTATTTAACTATCTCATAAAACCAATTATTCTACATTGATCTGACATTTTATTAAAATTATAATATTATTAGTTAATAATAACATTATATAGAAAGTTTTATCAATGATGTTGTGATTATTTAAAATTTTGTAGGCTGTAACAATACAGAAATAAATTAATATACTACACAATAATTATATCTGTACAACTTAACCGAAATCTTTCAACTGTCACAACCCACAATATAGAATGATTTCACGTGCTATTCCTTCGTCGCATAAAGCAGTGTGCGCGAGGCCTTATCGTAAAATTGAATTAAAAAAGAGAGATAATAAAAGAGTATCGCGTCGTAATTCTGGCGCGCGCGACAACGCAGCACTTTTATTTGGAGGGCGCGCGTGTGGCGGCCGCGGGGGGAGGGCGGCGGGGCGCGGGGGAGGCCTAATCTTGCGAGCTTTATTCATATCCGCTAGGCTCCGGTTGATTCGCTCCAATATTTTTGATTTTTTTTCATTAACTAACAAGCTCCGTTGGTGTTATTAGTTTCGTAATCATTGAAATGTTTTAGGAGAAATAAAAAAAACCTACTGAAAAAATAAAAGTTTCATGAGTCTTCTTTAATAATTTTCGTCAACTGCACTAAAACTTTGCTGAACATTGACCTTTTCCAAAAAAATTGCGCCATCGTGGCCCGTTTTTTAAGTTTTCAGATTCTTCCCGATTACTTAATAATGTTTCTTAGTCACCTTTGTTTGGTAGGTAGCTCACATTCCTCAGTAAATAAAATTATTTATACAAGGAAATACTATAATTACAGTAATTACCTCATTTTATGCGGTTTTCCTGGCAGATACTACGACAGGATACATATGCCACTTTATCAACTAAAATATTCAATACTGTCAATTGCTGTGTAATTTACAAAACAAAATATTATTACTAAAAAAATTGATCATTATCTCCAATTAATAATTAAGGGCATTCAACTATGATAAACCGAAGAGAGAAAAAAATCTATATGTAAATACGATGAACAATGTTTTGATTTTTGAGATGTGGAATACTGTTATCTTGAAACAGTCAACCAAATAGCAAAGGAGGTCGTAAGTATATCAATATTCAAATAATTACATACACCCTTCGCATTGTGTATTATAATTGGATGCAACATCGGCAGACATAAGCGGCACGCAGCGTACATTATGGAGCGCGGTTCTCGGGGACAATCTTCTTTTATTTATACCTCTGGTCTGTAACACCTCGCCCTCGGTCCCACTAGCTCTTCAATGCTTACGCGTTCACTACAGTACCGGTTCTGTGGCAAACACCGACATCATTACTGCAAACAAAACATGGAGATTGCAGCTAATTCTTTAATAATGCATTTGGTGTTACATGTTACTTACTTTGTTAAATCAGTAGTTTATCTTAGACAAATAAATATACGATTGCAGTCCACGGGATATGGCCTAAAGGAAATCTATTAATAAAACTTTTTCAATGAAAATATTTTTATTATTGAAAATTCCTTCTACTAATAATAGTTTTAAAATATTTGCACCACTCTTGTTATTGTTCTGCTCAATGACAGAAACTAATAAACGATTGTTGATATTAATAATACTTTTGAATGAAATCTCAACGAGGACCGCCGTGTGATTCAATAAGATCCTTAAAAATCAACACTTGTGTCTCATAAGTGTGCAGATACTTTAAGTTTTATTTTAAGGCTGTTGTGTATTAAAAATAACACGAACAAAGTGAAGTGAGAAGACCACCAAAGGTCGGGCGAGCAGTATTTTTATTTTCATCGAGCGTAATATTGGAAGCGCATTTTTCCGGGTCCGGCAGTCGCGAGACGAGACTGTCCGAACTGACTTGTAATTTCAAGTGTTTACTCAGTGTGCGCGCAGCGGGGCGCCTCACAACAATACCCATATCCTTTTCACATAAAATATATGAAAAGTCCGGCTACCAGCGAGCACGGATCGGCAGCGCGATACAGCCCCGCATTGTGCCGGCTAGCAACCCACCGAGAAGTTTTTATTAGGGATCAAATTGATTGGTCCGGCGATAATATCGATGTGACGCGCATTGTGCCGGGCCGCGCGGCGCTCTGCAGATACCGGGCTTTAACACGTCAGCTTCCGTTGCCTCCGATTATGTATGCAGCTCTACTTCTCACACCTTTTAAGAGATGTAATTTAGAGATTCCGAGAGATATGGCTGCGTAATTTATATGCACATTTTAATTTGAAGCAGTAATCACGCGGAGATGAGAAAACCTTTACGACTGCATCTAATATACACTATATTATGCATTCATATGTACTTTTACAGCTTCTACAATGTAGCACTCCATAGCCTAATTTCATCGGAATAAAAATAAATTGTTTTGTGGTGTGTGAGCCGCTAATGTCTTTTTCATCGTATCAGTGGTCAGATATGACCAAAATTGAATTGAAGATACAATGAAAATTTATTGAATGGTCGCAGAGAATCATCCGCGGGCAAGGTGGAGCAGGACGTGCCTTGCGATCGAGAAACACAAAACCACGAAGATAAAAATATATTACAAAATGAGACCCACTTTGTGTTTTGAAATTACAATCAAATAAATTACATTTTATTGCTCAATCTCGTTGGGTTTTATTAAGGTATCGGCGCTGAATTCGAGAGAATAAAACATGGCGGGTTTACGCGAGAGACAAGATGTTTCCGTGCGCCTTGTAGCCGGCAGATAAACGGAGGTGCTTTACATGGCCCTCGAGTTTTTGGAGATAAGCCATCACGTTATGTTCATGTCGACATGCGGACAATGAGGTAACATACACACTTTCTCTTCACACTGTCATCTTTGGCCACAATCCAAAACGCACCGTCCACTCGGTCCACGACGCTGCCTTAACAATTATTCATGAGCAAAAAAAAAAATATACAAAAATATACAAAAAAGTGAACTCACTACAAAAGCAACTTATCATACCTTCTCACAGTTTCACCTTATAATACGCACTTATGGAATCATGGTACTTGGTAAATTTAATATTTAATACACATGGTGACCATCACTATGTTTTTTGAAAAATATTAACAGATCCATGCTGTTTATTAGCTCAAATTTATTTGTAGATGGGCATACGCACATTCTCGTAGTTTATTTTACACTCACTTGTTAAGTCAATGTCATTAAAACAATGATAAACTTATCTATAAACTTATCTACGTATTACTGGTGTGAGGAGCCTTCCGTGGACCATGCCAAATTTGTCCTTGTAGCTAGACTTACGAACGAAGCTCCGGCGAATAACTGTTGATGAGATGACCATCACATATAGGACTTGACCATATTACAGACTGATGATGGTCAGTAGCATCATCTGGTCAAAAAGCCTGTCGTAAGCCCTAGCATAGATGTCTGCAAAACGTGACAAGAATTGGCAAAATTTCTTAATGTCATGCTAATAGTTTCTGGGGGCAGGGTTACTCTTCAAATGAACCCCTTGTAGATAAAGGTGAAGTCAGTCTTATATCTTTTCAAAAATTCCATCTTATCCTGTCATTGCTATTACAAGAAAGAATAGGGAAAGAAATAACTACGTATCAAATAGCTTATAATAGTAAATAATAAATCAGTACACCAATTATGCTTTCGCATAACTAGTCAAATAAAGTAGCGTTTTATCTAACGCATTCATTTAACATTGGAGCGCGTTATCACAGCATATAATTCACGGCGAGTTTTCGAATGCATGCAACTGTCGAAAGATACAAATCAATACAAATCGTAAAGCTGCGACATAAGTGTATATGTTGTTGATTAATGCTGATTGCTAAAGTGCGTCGACGCATGTATAAGTAATGCCATGCCCGCCGCGATGTTTCCTCCTCAACCGGTCGTAGAACAATGTGGCCAAACGTTTACTTATTCACTATTCAACGTGGAATCGCCCCCTTCACTTGTAGGACATTTACGACAACTCACATAATTGGTAAAGGTGCGAATTGTATATTAATACAGCTGTCATACACCATGACTTGCGTAGTGTGTCTTATCTGTACGAGTTTATAAGCTTCTCGTTGCTGATCTCGTATACGATTGAAAGAGATCTGTTCACTACGCCTAGTGTGGGTGACTTTACACATCTTTGAATTCTTGTCAGAAATTCTATGATTTAATTCTTTAGAATGGACGATGATTAATTAATAAACAATTAATAGAGAAAAAAATATGTTAGATTATGAACATTCCAAACCCAAGTAACCTGCGGCTTTCTTGCTCCTACAATTTATTTTAAGAAAATATAATCAAATTCATTGGATGTGCAGTGGGAGCCGCGCGAGCATATTTACCCGCGAGAAATCCGCGTGGCTCGTGTGTCTCTTGCCCAAGGAAACCTATTTATCATCGTCACGGAGCGCCCGGCGACTTGTAATTGTGCGCCATATTGTTACCTTGAGTTATGGGCCCTGTGTGCAAATGTGGCCTCTTCCGCTTAACCTGCGCTTGAACCTGCAGGATTTATTATAATAACCATAACTACGCACGATATCACACCTCCTTATACGCATTAAACTACACAAACAGTCATTACCCAGTACCTTTACTCACAAAAATATTCGATCAAGTGTATAGATTTAATTCCGTAAGAAGCAACACCACTATATTTTATTGGAAGCTTACCCCACGCAGTGCCACTAGACAAAAATCGCGTTGCCTTCCCATATATTTCCCTTGTCATTGTCCGAGGGACAATACGGTAAAGGATTGTAGAAAAGTGAGCATAAAACAACGCACGCGCACGGAGTAGCGGCGATCGGGCGGGACATCTTACTGCTGCCATGAGATAAATTGTTAGTAACACGTTTCGTCGATATTCAGCTTTAATTACAAGCTTTAATAAGATGTTTAATAATTGTATAATTATGCACAGACATTAAAAAGCTGCAATTAGTTAATAAAGACCTTTTAGTACAGCGTCATTGGTAATAGTAGAGGTTGGTTATACAAAGTCGCCGTACTGCACACTTGTGGCACGGCGGCGGCATTGTGACAGGGAACGCGCGCGCACGTCACCGGGGCGCGACGCTCGCGAGGCGATCGCACGATTTGTCGTTATTTGCGCACGCGGCGGCAGCCGAGGACGCGCCGACTTATGACGGCTCTTATCCGCCATCGCGGGAGCCGCGCCGCGCCTCTTGACATCCCTCTCTAGATCCTCGCCTACCTGCTGCCACCGAGTATTTCTCACAGAAACAATGAGCTTTAAAGGTTTATTATGACAACAATTCCGCGCTAAAGATTTCCCTTTAACACTTTTTATTTGCACTTTAATCTTAAATTATACACTTTTAGCAAAATAAGTAAGTTTTACGGAATTCAGCAAGTAGGTACTTCACATCTTAAATACTGTGATCTTATATCACTTCAATACTTCACATCAATATGCATTTTTTCATTATGAATATGCTTATTAGTTTGTTCATGTCTCGCCACAAAACTTATCAGTGTAATCTGTATAAATGTCATTGATTCAACAAACAGGTTTACTATTGTATTCATTAATAATAATCCTTACTTAATATTATACATCATTGCGAAAGTTTGTATGTGTGGATGTTTGTTACTCTTTCACGCAAAAATGACTTGACTGATTTCAATGAAATTTTGTATAGGGGTAGCTGACACCCTGGATTAACACATAGGCTAGTTTTTATCCCGAAAAAATGTAGCTTTCCCGTGGGATGAGTAAGGAATTTTAATATACATATTTGCTATTCTTTCAAAGTCGAATGGATGTCACGGGACAGGGGAGGACAGGATTGCATGCTTTTCGTCATGGAACAGAATGAGACGGGACAGAACATGATATAACGGGACGGGATGGGAAAAGCAATATAGTCGTCGGCGGTCACAGAGTTTAAATATAAAATAGTTAGTACGCGAAATAATATGTTGTTGATGTGGACTGGACTCAACAGCTTTCTGCACCCGTGTGAAACCAGGCCGGGCAGCTAGTGTATAATAAACTCATTAAAAATACGAAATAATACCTTAACAATTAATTAATGTGCTAATTGATCATAAAGGAAACATAAAAAATATCTTGATACCTAAAGATATGCAGACGATAAGCTAATGTTTAGATCACATAAATGCAAGTAATACATAAAACAATTTGAAATAAAAATATGTGGTTGCGTGGTTGTCGGAGCCGCCCGGAGCGCCTCGCGCACAACGTATAATAATAACCGTCCGACGACTATATCTCACTCCGAGATCACACCCGAAATCAATTTTAAACAAACTCTAGCCATCACCTACAATTATCATCGTATCGAACAATACGTACCCACTAAATATCGCTCTAATGTTAAAGGTCGTGAGGATCCATTGATAATGCACGGTTCTTTTCGTTTCGTGCGAGATACAATCGCGATGATTTGTTGATCGTATACAAACTTTAATATTGAAATTAACATTCATTTATGATTTTATCTGACCGCTCCATGTTGTAAAATATCTTTGAATTTATTACAATAAGAAATGAGGAGATATTTTTTATTTCAATCTAAGCGTAAATCACCTTAGGATGTAAAGAGTGCGCGAGTAAATCCTATAAAGCAATGATGTATCTGTGCCGACATCGGGCGAGAATTCTTATGGCCCGAGGGGTTTTAAAAAGCTATGCTGTTTTCGTTTTCACAGAAACAGTGAATTATGCCCTTGTTAATATTTATTTAAAGGTGTCGGAGAAGTAGGAAACCTACAGAGGTGACTGTTGGCGCTGGGTGGTCCCGCGACCGCGCCTCTACAGTTCGCGCGCATCGCAAATAAGATGCACGTGTTAACACGCGCTGATGCTTAAAATGCAAATTGAAGGTCGCACCCCGCTAATAAAATTCTTAGGTCTTAAAAATACCTTTTAACAATTGAGTTCCATTTGGTTGACAAATAAACATTTGATAGCAGTAAATAAAAATAAATCAAATGTGAGACATCTGGAATCTCACTTGTAAAAAAACAAAATTTATTTTTGAATAATAAAATAAACTTTGTTATAATTATGACTTCAAGACGTTTCATTGTCTTTACATTTATCTTGACACGATATATTACATCCCTACTTTAAAAATAATTAAATGTATTTACTATTGCAATAAAATATCATAATACTGTCAACGTGAATTGTTTTATCGAGGGCTAGGTTGATACATTGATATATCGGCGTCAAATAAACAGCACCGTCAGACCGCGTCATTGATTCATTTCATAATAAAGATCTTGTTACCACATTGTAGAGAACACTTTTATAACACAAAAAGTAAAGGGAATTGATTTATCGGCGCTGGTCCGCACGGCAGCTCGGGGCCGCACGTCGCGTATGGTAAAAATTAAATTGATGACCATGTAAAGTTTATTAGTGGAAGCATAAAACGTTAAGTAAATCAAAGTGTGCGCTCGTATATTGCATGACGCCTCACGAATTAGGTACTAAGTATTTTCTGTCACGCTCCGCTGAAAATCATTGAGAATTGTTCTTGAGTACTCCTTTTTTATTGCATCTTGACCCCTTACAGATTGAAATTAACTGAAGGTCTAATATTAATAAATTACACCCAAAAACACACATCGTCCCAAGTCCTAACGCTACAATAACCTCGAAACACTTTCCATCTGACGACGCACGTCTTTAATTGACCCTTCGTTTCAGCACCGCCACTTTGGAAGCTGTGAATCGCTTCGGTAAGTGAATATCGTTAGTACATCCCACATGTGATAACATTAACTGATTTTGTAAAGTATGCTTTGCATATAACTAGTGTAGCTTTCTTGGAGCCAGGTGGAAAAATGACCACGGATAACAGCCGGAATTAACTAGATACAAAGATCTACGGATCAAGCCTAGCAGCTGTCAATGTCAAGAGCAAAAATTATATCGAGTATAGTCAACACCTCTACTATAGCAGCTCAAGAATCAATAATTACTAGTTCTTACCTCAATTTTCTAAGTTGAAAAATGAAACCACGCCGATATGTGAAACTTTAACAATTAAACTTCGAACTAACGCTAAAACTAAATATATTTTTCCAATTCCAATAGTTACGATTTCATGGTATCACGTGTCACTTTATTGCTGTTCATACTTCTTGCACCATTCCGAGAAAGTAAATTACTCGGCGAGATCGTAAAATTAATGCCTTATACAGTAATCCGGTATCGCGACTAGTCACTGTCAATTTTTATGATGCACTCACTTAATATCGCGAACTGAGACAGTTTCAATTGAAATTGCATAAAAGAAGATCATTTTCATAGCAAGTCCCATGCGTTTCGCCATTTCGAAATTTATTATGCCGCGATATATAACCTGGAAGGAGTAAATCCAGAATCAATTTATAATTTATTTTCTACAAAAACATACCGATTTATCTATGTCAATATAAGAAATGGTTTGCAAAAGTACATAGATTGTTGAAAAACAATATGAAATTAGTAATGCAAAACTTAATTAATTTTGTTTTATATTTTTCTGCTTAAGCACGGACCTAACATATGGCTTTCTGAGTCAAGTGCTAAAAGACTGGTGATATCGGCTTTTTCCTTTGCACCTGGGGTACCGGAAGTGGATATAAACAGCTTTCCTGTCGTACAACGAAATAAATGTTTAATAAGTGTAAAATTAATAGCCTACTTTTTTAGAAATTCTTAATAGTCTAAACAGACACACAGACGAGAAATTGAAATAGTTTGTAGTTAATTCACATATCACATACTTAATTAACATTTTCGAAGTTATTTGGACAGACATATTAAGTAACTTTAAAATTGTGCCCTCTCGATAGGTTTGTGGCATAAGGTGAAAATTACAGGCATTTTAATGACTATAATAATGCTATAACATTTTTGATAGATTAAACTAATAAATATGTTGTATTGCTGCGGTAGTATAGTTTACTCAAATAGAATATTAATAGACCACGGCATTGCGTAAAACCGAAAATGTATGTAGATATTATTAAATTAAATTACATTTCAACTAAATATTTACGAGAGTAGTAATTTTTCAAGCTCGACAGGCCCCCGAGGTGCGTCGAGGCCTACTTTACCCTCGGTTTTGGTCGCTTACTAGATTTAAACTGGCCTTTTTATAACTAGATATTTATTCTAGCAACTTGCAAATATGATGCAATTACACTGTCATCTTTTGTTTATGCTCGACGGGGAATAACAAAATATATTTTTTAATAGATTTTTTCACATGGTAAATCGCCTTTTGTAAGAATATTGACTTTCAATTGTTTTTTTCCACTTATGATTTCTAAAATATATAATGGTCATTACATGGTGTACCGCTGTGAGTTGCATGTTTTTTTAAGTGAGAAGAAAGCTGTAAAGGTCAATTTATGCCCGCAGGAAGAAGCTTAAGGGAAATGTTCCAGCTCGACATGTTTGCGAATGTTGCAACTGGGCTGGGTCACTATTAAATCATACACACACCTCCTAAAACTCCTCATTGACCGTCACATGTGACAGGAAGAGAGACAAATGGAAGCAAATAAGGATTGTGCTTAGGATCAAAACATCGTTAGTCTTCACAAGAACAACATCTCACACATTTGCATTTGTGTACCGTAGTAATGGTACCAATAGTTTACCAACTCAAAACAACGTGCATACCGACATGCTGTCAAATTGACGAATGCGTGACCCTGCCCTTAGCCTACGGGAACTTCTGGTGCACAATTTTGTATAACACTTATTCCACACATTTTTGTGCTGAAATATCTTTGCGCATATTACAAGGCTGGGAACTAAATTGGTACAATTCATTCATAGGACTGCCTCGGTGGCGTAGTTGTATTACGGTACGGTTACAAAGCTGAGGTCTCGGGTTCGAGTCCCGGGTCGGGCAAAGTGATATTGGATTTATCTATTCATTATCAGCCCGGAGTCAGGAATTTGTGTCCGATATGGCGATAGGCTCGCCCCCTATCACATCATGGGACGTAACATACAAGGCGAAATGTGGGTGTCCTAGTGGCGCCTCTGCCTACCCCTTCGGGGATAAAAGGCGTGAGTTTATGTATGTATGTATGTATGTAGGACCGGGAAACGAGCAAACAGCTCACCTGATGTTAAATGATCACTGCCGTCCATGAACATCCTCAACGGTTAGATCATAGATGTGTTGCCGACTCATCAAATAGGCAGAGGAGCGTGAAGAAGGATTGTAAGAGGAAAGGGGTATATGGCATTCAGCAAGGCTATTGGCATATAGGGTCTTGGTGTTTGTGAGACCAAAAAGTCTCTCGTAGTTTCTGATACCTGCGACACAAGACTTAATTGATCTTAATGTGGGGTCAGGACTATGTATGTGACTGTTGGGTGTATTTATTATTTATTATTATTATTATATAGAGTGATTTAACATTACATACAGTATGAGAAGCAATATTTTTTTGATAACTCTCGTAGCATAATATGTATAGGCTTTGAAGCTACCGGATGGTAAACCAAGATGATACCAGTTCGCACTGGAATTTAGATATACACACACGTAGAAACACAATATTTTCCGATTGCATAAATATCACAATTAAGTCGTAAGAATTTCCAGTAGTGCTCACTGTTGTGTCGTGGTTATCAAAACAAAGGAGACTTTTTAACTTCACAATCACCCAGGCTTGAAACGAATATTAATGGATCTCACATTACAATGCCAAAATCGAACCTCGAGTCTCTCATTCGGTGGAATCTTAAGCAACCGCGTCACGGAGGCTATCCAATGTAGAAAAAACATGAGAGTATTACAATGCCTTCAATAATGAAAATATGTTAGAGTTTCGACGAAATAGACCACATTATGGGAATATTTAAAGTTAAACTGAAACAGAAGAAAATTTTTCTTTGCTGTCCAAAAGTACTGCAAAAGCTAGCATAAATAGACTGAATGTAACAGTAATATAACATAATAATAATACCTAGTTATTAATCAAAATTAGCTTGTTGCGTAAAAAGAGTACAATTATTATAAATATTCTGCCATAACTCAAGCCTTTGAAATCCCCCTGAACGTCATACTTAAATATAGCGAGGGTCCTTGGGCAGAAGCCATCGTTCATGCAACGAGATTATTCCATGAACCTCACCTGGGCATCATTACACCGCGACGCTCGCAATCAATCGCCGGCCATAATTAAACCGGAGCTAATCTTGTTTTATTTTTATAATACAATTTAGACGTATTCTTTACGGTAGTATGTAAGCAAATTAAAAATACCTTTACTGTAAAATGCATTCGATTAGTAAAATGATTTATTTAAAAATTTAAAGAAATACCACTTATCTTGCGTGTAGTGTGGATATTTCAAGGAATAGTTCCTTGTTAAACATTCCCGACTGATATGAATATTAATTTATACAAATAATATTTATATATTGAGAATTATGAACGCGCTTATATTAATAGGGTATTTAGCAATAAATACAGTAATATTGGCTGCGTCCGTGTTTCACTTAGTAAATACGCGCTTACAAGGCTCACGTTGATAAATGTCTCCGGGAGCGGCGCACGGTTTACCCGGGGGCTCGTGCAAAATAATTAAAACTACTTAACATTCAAACAGAAAGTACGGAGAGCGGCAGACGGCAGCCAGTTTGCGGCTCATTTAGCGAGGAGGCCGGTCGAGCAGCCAGTGACGACCATTACTCTCTCGCCCGATTGATATATACCCTCTGGACATGCGAGCGGTGACACGTCACTCCGCGCGCCGCCGCTCCGCCGCTCCAGCCTCGCGCACATGCTACTGCAAGCTTATTACTCCCCTTTATAAATAAGCGAGTAAACAACCACTATACGGCAATAAATATTGCGTCCACCTCTAACATCTCCCGCGACTATAAATCGGACACTTCTTTTATAAGGCTGCGTCTGCTCCAATTGATATAAACTCGTAATTGCTGATAAATGACTGGTAATAAACGCAGGTGATAAGTGAACTTGCTAATAATCTACCAACAGCCGAATGTTGTGGAACACCATAAACTTAAAACGGCCAGCAGTCATTTAATTACGGTGTGTTGGCATTCATTACATCCGATACGTTCATGGAGATGTTAATAAAATAGTTGATACTTTTATGTCGAGAATAAAATGTTAATGCCGAGAATTATTTCCCCAGTTCTTATTTAAGAAAATGTAACAAGCAAAACTAATTTCCTTTCTGTCGAGATACAAGATGTTTGTTCAGACAATAACGTAGTAATTTAAATGTTAGTTATGCACAACTAAAGTGGATTACTGGTCCATAAACACGAGTCCACCTCTATAGGAAATGTTAAACGATCGGACGAATAACTCGATGTCAGATTAAACACAAATATTTACATGGGGACAAAGGCATGGAAATAAAAGTTTCACCTTTTACAAGCAATTTGAGGTTATTTATCATAGTGGGTGCTTGTTCGACGCGATCCGCTTCGATTTTGGTGTAGCTTCTTTACACGGGAGCCATTATAAGTATCAATTTCATATCATAGATCATAAACGCATTTATTGTTTGTTGGAGACCGGAGGCCGGGTTGCGGGGGGTCCTGTCAGGTGAGCCACTCTGTGCATTGTTAACTTTTATTGTCATGCGTAGGTCACAAGATTCGTAGAGCTCACCAAACACATCGGAACATAAATAGTGGACAGAATAATGTTCCGTATTTATGTGAAGAGTAGGAATGTATCTAAATCACGTACATGGAAGTCAGAGTGGCCTAATCTTCATTTTATTATAATCGTAAATTTCAATTTGATTTTAATAACTTATTTACTTTTTGTTGTGTCAGCCGTAGTTGAAAATTAATCTTGATAATCTTATAAAAGTACTCGGAAATCATTTTCTCCTTCAAAACATGCCTTTATATGGACATTAATTTTAAGTACTTCAATATATTTCAAAAATGTTACGACACGTGTAAATGCATATAAAAAGATAGAAAACGCTTCCGAGTATATATTTTTGTACCTGTTGGATACACGAAAATCCACATGATCTACAGTGATATAAATAATAACTGATTGTACCTACTACTAAATCTGTCTTGTTAAATATTTAGTGCTTTAATTTGTTTAATCCATCTTGTAATCCAAATCCGCACATTCACACATTTCACGACTTATAATCATATAATTTATGCGGCAGTAAACAAAGGCATAATTAGTGGCTTTCACGACGTTCTAGTTGAATCCATTGTTTCACTCGTCTCGTCCACTCTTACCGCTAACTACTTACGAAACGACGCACTCAGCCGTGTAATAAAATGTTAATAAAGTGCGTAAATCAAGATAACGTCAATAGTTAAGAGTTCGACACAACGAAATAGTCTCAGGCGAGGTGAAGAAATTACCTCACGTACGCTCCGAACATAACTCTTGGTTGCTTTCGCCTAAATGCCACCTTCCGTCGACACTCCAATATGAAAATTTAAATTTCGTTTAATTTGTAAATTGGTATACATGTTTACATCGCTAGTTTAGGGATGATTAACTACGCCTTACTTCTATAATATACTTATTTATATTTATCCGCAATGTCTATTTCTCCCGCCAAACAGCAGTGTAAATGCGCTGTTGTGTTCCGGTTTGAAGGACATTGTAGCCAGAGTAACTACTGGACATATTGAGACTTAACATCTTATGTCTCAGGATGGCGAGCGCAGTGGAATGCCAAGCATTGCCTTGTAATTCATGGTGTTGTTTGGTTTTGCTACTGTCCATGAGCGATCGTATCGCTTACCATCAGGCGAATGGTATGCTCGTCTCGCCATACATAGCAATAAAAAAAAAAAAAAAAAAAATTTATCGTGAAATGTAATCAACTGGTAGCGGCTAGTACAAACAAAAAAAAACAGGCACTTGTAATGTTATTATGCTAAAGAGCTGGTCGGTAATTCAGTAAAACGTATTTTTATGATGAAGTGTTTTTTATCATTCTGGTTTGACGTAAGTTCGAAAGTAGGATAGAGAACAGCTATAACCCAGGATTGGCTGCAAAAATCAGAAATCTGTCTTGTAGAGCAGGTTAAACTGCCACACTATTCACGTGTTGCAATTTGACAATAGCAACAGCCGTATAGCCCTGTTGAATAAATCATACAAAAATATGTGCCACTACGCTATACAAACAATATTCTACAAGTTTGCAACAGGTAATGACGTCATACACGGCTCACACTGAAATGTAAGTAAGCTATTCGAGCAAAACAACGCTAAAACACATCAACAATAAATAAAGTTATTATTACATTTGTACGGACATCGGGCAGTGCCACACACGAACAATTTGAGTCGGTATTAAAAACATCATTTATGTAACCGACGCACGAACGTGGCGCCTAACGCCTCTCCGCGACGCTTGACTGCGTCTAATGCGATTCGATGCGGGACTTTACTATCCAATATTATCCAATTTCATAAACCACACCTCTGGATAGGTCCTAATTGTGCGTATTTCTCGTATGTAGTCTGTGCTATCTACATCCAATCTGCTGCTTTTAAATACGAAGCTGGTTTGATTCAAATTTTCATGATTTGTGCTCAAAATACAATGTATTTTTTTACGTCGTTTATTGATTATTTATATGGCATAATTATTATAGCGACATATGCAATATCTAAAATAAATATCTATCTTTAATATTAGGTTTAAATACAAAATATTAATCTAAGATCCATCAATTCTTTTTCATCAAATTAAAAGTAGGTCCATTTCTTGGTAAATTTGAAATAAAGTATTCTTTAAATAATGGATAATTGTAACTCAATCTTAAGTAGATTCAAGATGATACATTTACTACATTTCGAAGTAAAGATAAACTCATCACCACTCTCCATATAATTATGTTTAGAAGTGTCTCGTAAATATCTCTTCTGCAAACAAAAACGCGAGAGAAATTATTACGCACGTAAATTGTACGGGAATGTTGTTTGACTAATCGAACATTAATTTAGTGACTGTCTTTACGTTGTTAATATGTTCGAAATATTTATAACGATATGGTAATATAGGAAATATTTTCGAAGTGTGAACTTAAACATATTAACATTATCTCTTTTGAAGTTACATTATGGACTTATTTATGTAATCTTGACAGTCATATAATACAAATACGAAAGTGTTGATTTAATTTTCCCAATAGTAAGCGATTTCTTTGTAAAGACTTTGTATCTTGAAAAATCCATTTCTCTGTTTCTGATGACGATGTCATGAATAAGGCGAAGTGGAAGAAGAATGCGAAGAAGGCTGACCCCACCACCAAGTGGGATTTACAGTCGGGAAGAGAGAGAACAATCCGTTTCTCATACTGGAAAAAAACAATTCTATTAAAATAACTATCATTCTACGTAAATTAAGTTCCAAGTCAAAGTTAGAGTTCGACATATTTTTATATGTGTATCGAGGATAAATAAATAAAGATTTTGATATAAGTATTAACATATATTTATATGTTAAATCATTCACATTATGCTATGTTCACATTCGCACATTATTAATCTACTTAAACCAGTTGCGCGTTCGTTTTAAAAGAATTCTTCCGGATATTTTCGCATAATTTTGGTTGCAATTTAGCCGACCCGTATAGCTCATCATCATTAGCAAACAATGGATATACGAGTACAGCTACTACGTCATCCAATTTGACACTCAAACATTCCAAAATTTAAGAAAATTTTCACGAAACAAGGATCCTGTTGAAATAATGAAGAAAAACACTCCCTATATCCCTCTTCACTAATCTTTCAATAACTGGCTGAGGCTAGTCTTTGACGAAAATGCAGATCATCGAATATTGTTACACATATAAAACCTTAACCTTTTTTTTCAGGCTGTCATAAAAGCACTTTTTAAAATACCTAATTTATGTATCTTGGTAACGGTTTTTATTTAGTTAAAATCAGTTTTGTTACTTTTAACATTTTAGTTCCCAGCAAAATAATAATTTTAGGTCTATCTACCTAAATAAACATTGATAGAGATTTAATCAGTTTGAAAACCCGACCATGTGGTCCACGCCTTACTTCGCACATTGGCAGTATTAAAACTCGCAGCAACAACAACAAAATCACCAGTATATATTTATTGTGATTCTTTCTAAAGCCTAAAGCTTTAAGTGGGTATTATCTGATAAATTATTTATTTAGATAAAACACGCGTGTGTAATATAAGAAAACGCGGCTGTAAAAGTCGGAGACAATCAAATGCTAAGCATCAATAAAAGTCTGATCATCGATATAGTTTCAAATGTAATCTTTTAAATTTTAAAACACGCTTATCTTTTTATTTAAGCACTTTATATGAATGTACCCATTAAATCACTCATGAATTTAAAACATTTTATTGTCATTTCGAAGTGAAAACAATATAAATGTATTTTATGTCAACATTGATTTATATTTTATAGGTGAGATGTGATTTATTATGGACCGATTTAATACAATCTTGGAACTCTTGCGCCAGCTAGTTGTCATCCTGAGCATCGACCGAGCTGTCAACTCGAAATAAGAGCTATCTTCTCTCTTAAATTATTTCAATATACTTTCGTCGCTCTTTGTTTATCTGACAATAATGTTTGCATAATTTATTTTACGTGATAAGTTCTAGTGATTGAAAAATAAATTCTAAATACTGGGCTTAATTTGTATATAGCGAGATCAATCAGTTTTCACCGCGAGATAAAAATACATAAAATTAAAAACTTTTAATAAAGCTGAAGAGTCGTTTAAAAATAAAAGAGCGCTGATATGATCTTGTTGTGACACGACAGCGTCCTGACTGTTTTATTAATTACAAAAACCGGCAAAACGGCTAATCAGTTTAATGTAATGGGCTAGAAGATGACTGGTACGTAATAGGCGATTTCTTCTTATGTACACACATTCATACAATAACTTGATTATAATAAATGCTTATGAAGTAGATGTATTCAATGTAGAGCGACATTTCACACAAGAAACAAGTTTTATAAATTTATGGTCAGATAAAAATTAAAATTACAAGTTATTTACGATTTATGTCAAAATATTGTATCAGTTTAGATACGCTTATTTATAACGCATCGTTATTAAGTTCAGATTTGAGTTTTAGTCTTCGATAAGCTAGAATTTATTTTGTATCATAAGACTTAAATATTAATAGGTTTAAAACAAATTACATAATTAGTAGTGGATAGTTTGTTTTTGCTTTTTATACTTTGTCCAAAAGGCCATGGCTAAAGTGATTGAGCCATCATTATCAATTATTCAGATTATTTAATATGATCCTAATAACACTATAATACATTATATGAATATTATTTCTTTTTTTTTTGTATGTATATCTAAATATTTTATAGTACCAACAGAGAAATAATATAACACTACAGCAGGAAGTTATCCAATCCAAATGCCACTTTCATGGAAACTTTATGATAAAAACAAACATCTTGTCAGATTCTAATTTTACGTTTACGTTTTAAAATTATTTTCCTCATATATCTTTATTAAATAAATAATAAATAATAACTAATATTGCAACTATCATGAGGTTACCAACACCATTTTACAACAAAATAAACTTCAGCTTTAGAAATTCCC
The DNA here is from genome assembly GCA_949752805.1 of Deilephila elpenor. Lineage (NCBI taxonomy): Eukaryota > Metazoa > Arthropoda > Insecta > Lepidoptera > Sphingidae > Deilephila > Deilephila elpenor. The sequence goes on along the minus strand of OX457105.1, from coordinate 6,888,491 downwards.
AACTTAAATAACAATCAAAATCTATTCATAAAGATTTACATCCTCCACGACACAATGAGTAGAATGGTTGTATTTACATATACTGGCTATATTCACTCATATCCCGTGACTTAAATCTAAACATAAGCTTCTAAGCACCCGAAGAGTAAGCGCAGAGATGGTTCGTTGTTCAACTCATATCACATAAAAGAGATTACCACCTTTATTTAAAGGCTGTACGCCGACATTCCTATCTCGTAGTTTCTCCTAAGATATGGGCGTCCATTCGGTGAGCTGGCGTTTCAATTATTTGACGTATATGCGAATTAGTTGTTATCAGATGTAATAAAATGCAAGCATGTCCGGGCGGCCGGCTAGCGCGATGGAGCGTGATATCTCGCGATGCCGCACCGCGCCGCCACCACCGCCCGCCGCCGTCGCTGGGTGGCCGCTACTTGTCTTACGATAAACTTTATCTTTACAATCGATCCCTCCGATAAAAATAAAAACACCGATGCCTTTAGATGTCGAATGCTTGACGCGCTGCGAAGCAATAACGTTTCGAATTTTATCTGAGCGGCTATCCACATTTGCATCTGTATAGGACCTAATACATTTTGTTAGCATATTATTAGCATTCCAGCGCCACTTAAGTATTCATCTGTATAACCTATAAGATGAAACAACTTCAGTGATGCACCCCATAATCTGATCCACAGATCCGTTAATTAAAAAAATAGAGTATTGGTCAGACGAATTACAGTTATTATACAATTCAAATAAGATTATAATTAGATTAAAGAAAATAGAAAAATAGATATATATTTTAGAATTTATATCATCATCATTATTCATCATCAAATGCCTGTGGAGTCCCACTGCTGGCTTTTTTTTTTATATATTACATATATGACTATAGGCTTCTCTCATATTATGTCTTCTCTCATACTATTACTTTTCTCTAACTTTTGTCAGTCGCATCCAGGTCCGGCTTGCGACTTTGACAATGTCGTCGACCCATCTTGCCGCGAGACAGCCGACACTGTTAGAATTGTTATAACATTTCTAATTATTAAAATTATATACATTTAAAATAACATAAAAATGTACTTTTTTGTTATTGTTTCTGTATTGTGTATTTTTGTTCTTAATTGTGTACAATAAAGATTTAAATAAATAAATAAATAAATAAAAATTCATCTCCTGGACCTTACATCAGCAAATTTACAAGCAAGTAGCAAGAATTGCCGTAATGGACATTGGACAATGCCCAATTCTGTCGAAGTAGCGCCTATTAATCATACTCGTTTACGTAACAATTGCTATTTTGTCATTAATTTCAACCCCATTGCGAATTATTCATAAAGCACTAGTAAGATATCGCCAGAATGTGGTTAAATATTTACATAAATTTAAAAAAATGATACTTATCTTATTTTTAATGTATTGGTCATCTATGCAATTAAATAGAGTTTATGCTAAATCAGCAAAAAGGTAGACACAATACGTCATATCCAGCACACACCCGTGTGAAAGGTCTACAATGAAACATTACCTCTGTACTCGTGACGTGAATAAATCCACCCAGCTCAATATTATGGTTATAATCACAAGCCGCACTCGATGTCATTTGCTCAAAGTATTTCAATGTCGTGATTCAGTGAGGCTTAGGTAATGGCGCATTGTGAATGGAGAAGTGTATGCGGGTGACAGGGCGCATGCGCTGATGTGTATGTGCTTGTTCGGTTCAACGGTTGCGCTGCGCATGCAAGACGCAAATGTCAAGGTTCGCATGTCGCGCACCGTCAGTTAACCATGTTACCTCACATGTATACACAAGTTTATGCTATATACATATCAATTATTGGATCTTTATTTGTAACCAATAAATAAGTAATTGTATTTAAACTTGATCTTTAATAGTGTCGAAGTCATTTAATGTCATCGTGGTAATAGATTATTAGTCAGTTTCCTTTTCAAAGTATTGGCGTCATTGTCATTTTCATCATATGAAGAATATTAGATCATAATTGCACGATTTATTTTGTTTATAATAAACGCTTTATAATAAAATATGTGTGTCAAAGTTAATATCTAAATATAATACCTCACTAAAATAAAATAATAACACGGTTGCAGCTCTGAGTCGTGAGCTCGTTTAAGTCTTTCGTATCTACAGGCAAACTAACGGTTAGGATTACGTCCCAGTTTTAACTAGCACGTATTTTTTATCGTCGTATCTGGGCCTTAAGACCTCTATTGTTAACATAAGAAAATTAAATGTCAATAGCAAACAGCTAAAGTGGATGGTTTATTCATAGACACGTAGCATTGTTCGCAATTTGCACCAGGGCCGCTCGTACCCGAGTTACTCAATGGGTTCGACAAGAATGAATGAAGCAATCTCGACGGCAGTAAACGTTATTTATATCGCTTCTCTTCCATAAACGACGCGGCCATTGAGGCGGTCGTTAAGGGGCAGCCGCGGCTTCTGTTCAACAATTAGGCAAAGCGCGCACAAAGCACGAAACGGTAACGTCCTTATCGCGCTCGGTAGTCGCCAATCGCGGCACAATCTCACGAAAACGCCATTCCGAGCTGCACCTGTCATAAACGCGCGTCCAACGACCCCATGTAAGATTCAATTAGCCACAAAATGGTACACTTTAACAAAGTTTAGATAAGTAAACAAACGTGATCCCCGGGCTATTTGGTTATGGCGGGCTCTCATCAATAACGCTTCGGAGGCGATAATATCGCGGACGCGTGTCTCGCGTAGAGGAACCTCCAACACCGTTATTAACCTCGCGATACTCATCGCCACACAGAGATCATTTAGTGATACGCTTTATATTAAATTACTCGGTCGTGCGTTGATAAACTATCCCCGGTATTCTATTACCCAAAATGAGATAAACGCTGCCGGAGGTATTAACAGCTCAGCCATTATTTTTTAACAATCTCACAAGTAAATCGTGATAGATAAAAAATATAATGCTCGAAGCTAAAAGTTTGCCATATGTTATAAAATCTGATATGCTATTGAGTACGATACTTCTCAAATGAGAGGTTGAATGCCGAGTTGAAAGACCGATTAATTTCATGCCTATTATTGAAAAACATAAATCAGTCTTCCTGTAGTCATATTTAACCAAAAAAACTACTATTTCATTACTAAGAACAGATTTTCTTCGAAGTGTACAGAGTGAAAGACAGGGTTCTTTATTACAACCATAAGTTAGATAAGAAAAGAAAGGATTTTGGTCGAAGGTGTGAATTTGCTGGTTGTAGGATATATATTTCCATCCGATAAGCAAATCATAGTACACAATGGTGAAAAGCCTGTCATAGTAACCCATGCAAGACTATTGCGTGTTTTGGGATTAGCCCGTGTATTTCGAATTTAGAAGAGGCCGAGGTGTCTCAGTCGGCGTGTGGTGGTCAAATCGGTCGATATTCAGTCTAGTGTTAACATTGTACTTTGTAGTCATTCTGTCATATCAGATTAAAAAAAATAATTAGAAAATTAGAGAATAAGTATATTTAGTATAGGTAAAGCCACGCTGTTGTCAGTCATGACTCAGCATGAATGGGCAGGCTCGTCCGGGCCGGTACCACTGTCTCACAGAATATCGACGTGAAGCGAGTTGCCGGATACCCAATCCCCTTTTCCTCTTCCCATCCTATTTCCTTTTCGCTCGCCTCCCGATTTGATGGGCCGGCAACACATCTATCATCCAAGCGTTGTGGACACCTTATTGCGAATATGAGCAGTCCGCGCATCATATACTTTGGGAGTGTAGTCTTTTGCAGAATGAGCGTAAAACCATGCTAGATACTATGCAAATAACATCTGGAGTTGTATACTACATGGACCTTGTGGAGACTAGGAAGAATTTCCGTGCTTTCCGACGATTTTGCCATACCTATTATTGGAATCAAGTATAACAGCTTACATATTAGGTCCCATTTAAATGTAATAATCACTATTCCGTGGTGCTTTACAGCTGGCTTCTCTGGCTGTAAATGTCTTTATGCGAGGTTATTTACCTCTTTAGTTCATTGTTTTGTCACCCGCTTTATTAGGGAGGGAAGTGGACAATAATTTATTTCCAACTCCTCCTATTAATTTAACTTTTTGATTGATTTCGTTGCGGGTTAAAGACTAGTTAGACATTCCCGGAGACGCGCTGAGCTTCAATGCTCAGTGTCATTAAAATGCGTGCCACTGTTGATCCTGGCTTACAGGAGTTGCAGTGGCGGGTGTGAGGGCGGGACAGTCTCCTAAGCGTTGTGGATGTTCATGGGCGGCAGTGATTACTTACTGTCAGGTGACCAGGTGGTGTATGCCGAACCTAATGAATAAAAAAAAAACAAAACAACTAGAGAGGTGTTAACATTCTGGTCTGGTCTGTCCGATTTGCTTACTTTGTAATTGATAAGTAGATTACTTAACGCTTTTATAATTATTTATTGCGTTGGCAAAACAGAGTATACTGATTCTTCGTTATGGGTTACTTCGTTTCGTTGCTCTCAGCCATATTAAATATAAAGTAAACTTATTCGTATTCAAATATATCCTACTTGCAAATCGTAACAAGTTATTAATGAACTGCTCTGATTTAAACCAACTTGTAATTTTTGTAATAATCATACATTGTAAACTGGTTTTGAAAAGAGCAACACTAGAGTTTCTTGCCCGTTCTTCTCTAGTGAAAACCGCTTTCCGAACCGGGTGGTAGTTCAAAAAAATTACTGAGTCTAAACAATGTTGAACATTTTAATGGATTCAATAAATTATTTGTAAGTACAACGACACTAAAAGCTAAACTAAACTCTTCAAAAACATCAAAATTTAAAAATAGAGCACAAATAAATTGACCCTTTACAATTGCGTCATTTCACTCACACTGTTGTAAAGCAGAGTTAGTGTTAACAAATGCAAGATCTAAATGGTGGGTTTAAACGCATAGTATCTAGCGTGTTGGCATCGCCGGGGAACTAAGTAAGGTATTCCAACGGAATAACTCAATGCATCTGCACTACTTAGTTATTTTATGTTCATGTAATTTAACTACCGTGTTATTTATATGTTATGCTCATGTATAAACTAGTTTACAATATTAACTAAATCATTTTATGATATTAGATTTTTATAACTCCAGTAATGTATTTCTATACATTACAGCAGAGATTGCCTAATAAATTATTAAATTTTTACATAATATAGGGATATATTTTATTAATATTAAGTCTACCTTTAAGCGATCTAGCCCAACAAAGCCCTTGGATTTCCATGCTATACTAAGTGATACTAAATATAACAATTATGTATAATACAAATTGGTACCAGTAATAATGTACGTAATTGAAAATAATATTTTAAATATGTAAAAGAGAAACAATAATTCCCAAGAAAAAGTTACATAGACCACATAAGCAAATATGCGTTCTCTACATATTTTTGTTTTCGCGAAAAGGTATATTTATGAGCATGCTAAACAGATAACTGTTTCGATGGCTTCCTGTGTAATTGTAATTATGAATGTTAACGAGAAAGCTGAAGGCGTTCGACAGCGCTTCGTCTTCACAAATGTATGCAAACTGTGAGTGCGTGCGTTAATCACTCGGAACACGTTAAGTTTCAATGCATTATCATAGCTTAAGTCAAAGACTAAGTGAAAACATCAGGCGCCTTTCTCCGTTGCTAATTTCTTGTTTCATTTCGCATGCGGCTGATGTTTGTTATATGAACTGGCTTTATTTTTCACGCAAATGAACAGTTTATCGGCTTATACGAGCGTTAAACCGGCAGAATGCGGTCGGGGCCGGCCGCGGCACTCTCCGCCTGATGCACGCTATTTAGTCATTCAACATTGTAATGAACCTCTTTAACTCTATCTAAACCAGATTTTTAAATATCGCCATCAAACCAAACGGAGCGAGCTGCGAGCTCTAGCACTGCCCGCAGTCACATCCGCATAATATACAATCCGCTGTCGACCTGTCCTGCCAGATACTTAAAAACTCTATCGATATATTATTTACGCCGACATTAACTGAGATACATTGTAAATGTTACGCAGCTACGTAGAAACTCTTATGAATAATGGACACCTATACAAAGTCAATTTGTAGTGCGGCATCTTCAATATAGATGGACCATTAAATCAAATACAGTTACGCTGACATTTATTGCTTTTGCGCATTAAAATTCATGTAATCACTATCGAGACATAAAAATTAAACGGCATTAAAATTACTTCCATTAAGGTCTCATTAATTTCCTAATCTACGCTCTGGGGCACGTACTATCGGATAGGTATTTGATTTACAATTAGTGGAAGGCGGCGCGGCCGAGACTTGAGAAAAAATGTTTAGCCGCCAAAAAGCAATGGGAATAATTTACTTCTCCCACAATGGTTCTAATTAAGATCATTCGTGAGCCCAATGAAGGTAAGGACTATGTACTCAGCGCACAAACTGGACGTTATAAATAACTCAAATCGTAACTCATGCTCGGCCGCACGAAACGAGGAAAACGCATGTCGAAGCCTTTTCGTTTTGAACTCTCATTTGAATGCGGTAGAGGTGAGTATTCGTAGTAGGGGCGGGCACACAAGAGTCCGATATCGGAGAACGAGGTGCGTTAAAGCTATTGTTACAAAAACCAAATAAACTAAAACACGCTTCACTTATTTGTTCCTTCAGGGTAAGCAATGATAGCTAAATATTGTGGTAAAAGGCATTCAGAGCGTTATCTTGTTACCCGGGGTGGAGAAGTGTGATGACATGACTGAACTTTAGCAATCAATTCCTTTACTTTGTTGTAATGTGTTAAGTTAGTTGGGAAATCGTACTATTAAAAGAGTCTTAATTGGATGTGAGATAATAATCATAATCTTTTGATACTAAGGTTATTGTTTACATTTATTCATTCATTATTGATGATAAAGTCATATAGTATAAACATTATTCAGTAGATGATACCTTGGATTAACACATGGGCAGGGGCGTGCGCTCCTTGTAGGCAGAAATGCAGTGCTTTACTTGCCATTCACAGATATTTTAATAAAACGTTCGTACGTTTTAGATGACTTTAATTAATAGTAAATAAATGAATAAACAAATTATAATAAATTAAAAACGCCTAATATTTTATAAATAGCAATAGCGCTACAAAATAATGTACCTAATCAACCAAGTCATGCCGCCGCGTCCCGCAGGAGATTTGTTCGTATGTGTGTAGTAATTTTGGTGTCCGTGCACAGTTCGCAAACGCACACACCCATGAATATCGAAAGCCTAATTGGCCGAATCTAAATCAACTCCTGCGGCAGGCTACGGAAGTTCGGCAGTTGTCGGGAGTAATCGGAAATGTTCGTTGCCTATAACCCGAGTAAAAATAATAGACGGAAATCTAATAAATCACGTATGCACATTATGCATTTTTGTTTAGTAAGGTTTTATTTGTATAAATAGCAGAAATGTTTTGTGTTTCGCGGTGGCCATTTTGCTTTTTTCATGTAATAAGCATTGTTTACTATTTTGTTTGCGCCAGTTTATTTATAGTTTTCATAATTATAAGATTTTTTATTTTAACATTTAAAGTGTGTACATTTAACAGTTTATTACTGAGTTTCTGTAATAATTGTAGTGATTTGCTTTTACTAGTGCGTTTGTTGATTTTTTTAAATGTTATTGGATTGTGAGGTTTGTGTTGAAAATGTTTTTTTATTAAAAATAACAAGTTCTCACAATTATTGTGATTCAGTGAAAAGATTCAAATTGTGTCTAAAGGTAGGTGTGTACCCGAGTTACAACAATTAAACCAGCAAAAAGGGAATGTAACTCGAAAGTTTCATGTTAAAAGTTATGAAACGTATAACTATTATTTTACTTATTAGAATTTCTTCCGCCGCGACAATCGATCGCTGTTTTTTCTGCGTTGCCGTAGAAGATGTACATGTTCATAGTAGTACATCTAAGACTTGTTCTGTTGGAATGGTTTCCGACTTAGGGATCCGTCGCGTGGCTGTGGCTATGCTAAAAATCTATTTAAAAGAATTTTTTTTGTGACCGAGTACTCCGCCGCATGCCCAGTGTCATAATCCTGTGCACGCCGCTGCACATGGGCTACTTTTAATACCGAAAATGAAGAAAAAATTATCATACACAGATATTTGCTACTTTTCTAAACTTAAAATAATATTCAAAATATTGTTCATTGCATTGAATGGATCATTTTTTCTTCATTTTCAGGATTAAAAGTAGCCCATGTGTTAATCCAAGGTATCATCTACCTTCATATAAAATTTTACTCAAATTGGTCAAGCTAAACACACAAACTTTCGTCTTTATAATATTATTAGGATAATTTATCATATTATTATAGTTGACTTTGTTTTAGTGCCTTCTCTTTGCCCCATTGTGTCTAAATATAAAAATCAGAATAACTCTTTGACAGAAAATAAGTGGTCAAAGTAAATTGATCGATTCCACGTATTATTTCTAATCGCATTGTATTGTATTGTTGTTTTTTTTTTTGCATTTTAAAATGTAAAATTACAATTTACTATAAACATATATTGCAGCAATTATAAACTACTATATTACGTAAACAAAGTAATAAAAAACTAAAATTTAATTTAGCACAATATTCAAAGCTTTGCATAACATAAACAAACATTCGCCCAGAATTTAATAAATCATGATTTACATCCAGCCACTAATCCTGTCTTAAAATGTTACTTAACATTTAATTTTATAGTTCACGCATCGGAAAACGGAATCCGTGTCCTTATTATTCCGTTTTGTCCGACAAAAAAACGTAGTGTTTTGTATTCTCGTATGTTATTGAGTCACAATGACATGAAGAAATAAACTAGTTGATGCAGGGCGTTGCTTCAAGACTGTCAACAGAATCAATAGAGTACAATAAAATTGCTCCTTTCAATGCAACGTAGTTAGGTTTAAATGAGGTTTGAGTAATGCGGCGGGCACACGAAACCCTCGCGTGGTGGAGCGCATTATACTCAGGCACCTAACGCCTCAATGATCCCACAATCACTAGCTCCGTTTTTAATACTTTACTTAATGACATTGACGGTAATTATTTTATTAGTATAGGCTACCCAGTGCTGAATTTATACACATACTGTGAACAATGCTAATTAATCATTCTATGGTTTTGGGTAAAGTATTTTCAACTGGAATTGTAAAAAAAGATTTTGCCTATCTACGTATTATATTAAAAATTTCAACCACTATAAAGAATAAAATAGATTCGAACGTATCAGGCCAGAATAATAAAGTAAGTCCTTAGCTATCTCATATAATATACCGGTTCATTCTCAGCAGAAGAAATAAACTAAGTGTATATGGGTAATGTAAAGTATTGCTATATTTAAAATAATATGTATACATAAATATTTAAGCTCGTGTACAAAGTATAAAAAACTGAACTGCATTATAAGACAGATACGTAGTATATTAACTAATTCTTTCCTCAATCCATTTATGGGCATATTTGATTCTCACCCTAATCTAACTGCTTACCGCCATTTTATCTTTCTTGTCTATTTTTATTTTTTCTATTGAAAATACTATAAACGATTGATCAATACAACAATTAAATACGAAAATAAAAGACACGATGTAATGACACAATTAATATATTAAAAGCGATACCCATTTATCAATACACAGCACATTGTTGTAGACTAATTATAGAAACGAACATAAAATTTGTAATCATAAGTTTAAAACAATAAATTGTGTAGTCATCCGTTACGATGCCGACAAAGGGCGATGCAACGACCGCCACGTCAATTTATAATGCGATTAACAGAAAGAATGGCGACCGGACTGATTGCGCGGATCCTTATGCGCCTCTCCAAAATCCTCTATAATGACGGCTGCCTTCTTTATCGAGAGGCGAGCATGACCGCGGTTATATATAGCCTTCCATTTGTTTCGCTACATCCGCTACGCATAGTAGATCCAAATGTCTCAATTAATATTTAGCCTTAAGATAGGTTGTAATGAGGGCTTTAATGTAGAGCGCGTAAGCCGAGTGGGGCCGCTGAAAGTGATTAATATGATGAAGTGAACGCATCCATCGGCGTTGCGGCCGGCCAGCGGACCACCGCGGGTACCATTCGGACTCGCCGGACCGAGCCGATGTCTGTATTAATAATAACATTAATTCCTCCGAGTCTTTTCACGAGATTTCACGTGAGAAGGGATTATCGCCTGCTTGTTTGATTAATCCGAGCCAGCGATATGCTGTGGGAAATGCGGGCGGCAATCGATTTCTGATGCCCGCCCGTGAGAAGTGTTCGCGTTATAATTTTAATTCTCGTTTTATATCTCCATCCACACAAGACTACACTTAAAAAATACTCATCAACTGGTAACTCAAAATATATTGACGAATAAAATTTAACATTGCAGTACTTGTTGATATTTAGAAAAATGTCGGACAAGGTAACTTCAATAAACATTCAAAATTATATTGTCGTAAAAAAGCAACACCATTTTGAGTGGACCGAACCTCTATGAACATTCACAAAATTGGGATGTAATAACATAGAGCAAGTTTCCGTCTACGGCACGGAGACTGAATAAATACACAATAACTGATGGAAGTCACAGAGTCAAAAAATACATTATCGAGACGATTTACAGCCGATCGAATACGGTTACGAGCGTTAGCTTTTCTCACTTTACTAATTTAGACGTTACCAAAGTAGCGCAGCGTTAAATAGAGGATCAGCGGCTACACAGTAAATACGGACAGTTTATATGGGCGGTAAACAGCGCGACGTGAACTGTACACAAGGTGATTTTTTTATTTGTATAGTTGCCAGTTCTGGCTCAAATACCCGTGAGAAGAGGCGCGCCTCCCAACGCGGACGGGGCGACGGGCTCGCCGCGGAGCACGGCAACTGCCGACTCGTAATCTTGACTGACACCACCATCACAATTACTGCACCGATCATCACGTGCTCACAGATTAACTAATTAACACCCAATACCATATAATCACCTCTCTGATCTTTGCGTAACGATCGGACCTCTGATTGGCTTACGACAGACATCTTTGGAATACTTCGTTAGATGATAATAAAGTAAGATTTTACAAATATCGTAATCTGTATTTATTTCAAAGGTCGAGACGCGCTTATTTCACTTTTATAAAGATTTTGTTCAATCCAGTGCGTTTTGACGTGTGGCCAGCCGTTGACACCATCAATCAGAGATTACCTGAAAATCCGTAGAGTGAGAAATTTCCACAGACCGTAAGCGAATGTGATTTGAATATAAATTGTATCAGACAGGGCACCGGCGTCGAGGGACCGTGTACCTTTCATTGTGCGTATAACAAGATCAGTATCGACTTAATGACAATATATTGGTAATAAAATTAGATAGTCCATACCGTCATCTGAGCGAACATCACCACGGCCCGGATGCTCCGACTCTCATATTTATTGCGAACTAACTAGAAACATTATCCAATGACGGGTACAACCTGCTCTGGATAGGCGACTATGGGCCGCCGGTAAACGTTTCTCGAAACCAAACCTTATTCCTGGAAGCGATGTTTTAAAATGATCCTGCATCACGCCATATAGAAAGCGCGCTTAACTTTATGACAGTAGGTCATAAGAAAGCTAAGTTATGGTATAAATATTATGACACTTTTATCTCTTAGCGAGGTTGAAAAGTAAATACGGGGCGGTATAAGGAGGCAGCGGAAGATGCGATTTGCACATGTAACGTCCTCGGTAATATCGCCGCACCCAACATTATTTATAGCCATTTGATTGCAGATTATCGGTTCGAATTATACTATAAAGCACATAGGTCGTAATTTAATGCATAGGATTAATTTTACACCGCCAGATACAGTTGTGGTACGTGTGCTTATTGAATAACGTAGAAACAGCGGGATTAAGCAACGTAAAGGGAGGCGACGTTTGCCATATTATTAATGTGCACACGCCGTGATAAATAGTAGATATCGCCAAGGCAGTTTAGATGCATCTGTACCCGAGCACTCAAAGCGAACCCACATCTGCATATAATACAGATTAAATGGATGATTAAATCATGCAATACATGGAAAAGGTTGCAAGGATCTATCTATAGTAAAAAAATTGTTACTTTAAAAGTGTATTCAGTCTTTCAATAATCTGTCTCATTGCCGGTATAGCCTTCCACAATTCTTCAGGGGAATTGGGAGTTTGATCTATCAATATCACAGTAAAAGTTAATGGTAATTAACTTACACTCACGTAACTAGGTGTGACTAACTTCGTCAAGTCACACCTATAAGTTCGCATGCATGTTTAAAAACGGAGATCTGGGGCTATTTATCAGCCTATACGAGGTGTAACGTAATAACATATTAATGCACGGAATAAAAGTTGTTTATTGCAACGGTTGAAAGACAAAGGTATAAATAAAAAGGTTTTAAGATGCAGAAGCGCATTAGATTCACATACAGCATAAATCATCTTTGATGTTTGGAAGTGGGTACACGAAAAACGCATTATCATTTACTAACGGCACGGCCTGAGTTCGCCCGGGTGCAGATAGTTTTGAGTCCAGTCCACATCAACAACATATTATAGTTTTCGCAGCGCACGCGGTGTAAAGAATATTTTACCTTGGGTTACATTATTGGAGTTCTAGTAAGGATCCCTATTTAAAAAAAATATAATATAGCCTATGTCACTTGGGGGTAGTGTAGCTTCCCAAAAGTGAAAGAATTTTTCAAATCGGTTCAGTAGTTTCGGAGCCCATTCAATGCATACAAACAATCCAATCTTTCCTCTTTATAATATTAGTCATTTACAAAACTAACTAAGATATGGTACTTGCTTTTCGAGTAGCGGATAAATCTCATTTCGGTCTAAAATACAGAACAATACTGAACTAAGTATGTAAGTTATGGTAACAATTAATTTCTCAAACGAAGTTTTTGAACTCTACAATTTATTCAGTCTACGAAATAACATCGTTATGATGGTATGAAATGACCGTTTCAGCTAGGGTGGTAGTAATATCTCATAGGAAGCCGACGTACATATTTTCCTGCATTACCACCGCGTTTCATCAGATGAGATAAATTGCTTGAACCCTAAAAATCCCTAGTGTCCCTCTCTTTATCCCTTTATTTCCAGTACAGTTTTCAAATATCGATAACCCACCTAGCGCCTATAACCCCTATGAATTGATAAAGTTTAAGGTTAGCAATATTCGCATACATTATTCGAACCTCTTGTTCCCTCGTGCTAGATAAAAAAACATAACTTGATATAAACATACAAACCAAATAAATGAAAGAAATACATTTATTTATTAGTGTTTTGTTAATTCTGCCAATGCATTGTGAGTACTGAGTACTATACCGGGGCTGAGAGAGGCAACACGCGATCACGTCGATAGCGATCTGCAAGATTAACGGCCCAACGTGTGACATCGCCTTAATTACTCACACAATAACGCTTATCGATCGATTTTCCTTCTGCATTGGCCACATTCACACTCGCTTTGTATGAAATTTATTACGTGAAGATGCTATTACGGACACTGACATGTGATGCTTTCAACAGTACATGAAAATCTTTAACAATATTAATTATGAGTATCGGTGTTTTACTGCACTGAATAAATAAAATTATGTATTATCATGGAAATTAGTACCGTACTGTGAAAAACTGCTAAACGAATGGAGACCACGAGCTGCCAAGCGCTGCATCGGGACATCCACAAGGTCGACAGACAACACAATAAAAATTGAAGGAAATTGCCGGATTCAAGCTACTTCCCACAGAATGCTGTAGAAGCGAGGTTATTTACCTCTTAAGTTCATTGTTTTGTCACCCGCTTTATTAGGGAGGGAAGTGGACAATAATTTATTTCCAACTCCTCCTATTAATTTAACTTTTTTGATTGATTTCGTTGCGGGTTAAAGACAAGTTAGACATTCCCGGAGACGCGCTGAGCTTCAATGCTCAGTGTCATTAAAATGCGTGCCACTGTTGATCCTGGCTTACAGGAGTTGCAGTGGTGGGTGTGAGGGCGGGACAGTCTCCTAAAAAAAAAAAAGCTGTAGAAATCATTGAGGTATGCCTATGTACCGGAGTGGACTTCCTTTTTTTATTGCATAGGTCCGGCAGACGAGCAAACAATGCACCTGATGGTATGTGATCACTGCCGTACATGAACATCCACAACGCTGGACCATGGATGTGTTGCCGGCCCATCAAATTCGAAGGAGAGCGGGAAGGGGGTATTGAGCTGTGTGTGTATCCTGTGACTAAAGAAGAAGATATTGGTTAAATTGGCATAGCTAGATGACGTGTACTGCGTTTCACATCGCTTTGGTTGTACACGTCACAATCTTCTTTGCGTATTACATACAACCCATCACTAATAGAGTAGGTGTTAACATAGTTAGAACATTTGTAAGTTTTCTCTCATCTGACTAATACCTCCCACTGCACTAAGCTAATTATATCGAATAGTCATGATTTCTATGTTAATATTATTCTTCATAGATGAATGTATCCACTCTATACTCCTAGGAAAGCACGTTAAGCATTCGGTCTTCGTGGCTACCATGTGCCATCCAACCACGTGTATTAGACTAAGTAGCTAAATGCCCAAACCCCTTCTACCAAAGTAGAAAGGCTCGTGTTTTTTACAACATTAGACGTCTATAGACAATGAACCAGTATAGAAAAGCCTTTACGAAAAGGCCAAATTTTGATGAAATCGCGTTACTATAAATACTGTCACTCAATTTGGATATTTTTAAAATCATTTATCGAAAAGCTGTTAAAATCAATATTGTGTGCCAACATGTCAAGACTGAATTATCTTTTAGTATCAATAGAAACTTTTCGTAGTAACTGAAATTAATTGAACATCTGCAAAATCAATTAAAGTATTACAGACGCTGTAAAAAGCAGTTTTTCAATTAAAACGAATTAAGGTTACTAGTTATATGGAGCTCGTTCACACTCGTAACCAACTTTGAACAAGTAATTGTTTTTAAGACGTCATTATTTGTTTCAATGTGTACGAGGTCAAATGGATATCATCAAAGAACATATAACTGACTATTATTGTACAAAAAAGTATTTGTCTATGCTGCTACAAAATAATTATAATGCATCTCATGATATTTGCAGTAAAATCAAAATATCCGTACAATAATGCCAGCTTGTTCGAAACCGCATATACACAATAAACACAGTCTAAACCTGAAACGGGACTTACTCGCGTGAACCTATGATAGATTTTTCACATCCAGATATGAATGCCACCTTTAGAAGCCCTGGCAATGTTATTCAATAAAGGAAATGTAATAACTTTTGTTTTCGCAATTTTTGATCTACTTTCATAAGCGATCTCCATATACCCATGTATATTTTCCGTACAGACCCCATCTATAATTGTCAACAATCTGTGAACGGTTTGCGTGTTTAACATACATTAAGTTTCAAAAGGAAACAATGTTGTTTTATAGATCTAGTGTTGGTATGACAACGCCAAAGACAATGGAACAAATAATAAATGGTTGCACAGACCACAATATAACAACTAGTTAATTATATCGTGACATGGCTGCACGCCTTCTAACACCCTATTAAGCAATCACCGCAAATAATCCCTTGATTTTTATAAAATAACAATCGCATATCTACAAAGTACAAAGCAGGTGTAATTTTAATTTGCCAATGTCAAGCCTAATCTCTAATGTCATTGCTTCACTACAAAAAGAACAACAATTTTTCAAATATCCCTATGCTTACACATACATATTTACATAGATCTGATAGGTATGCTAGACGGTGTGACATAATTGCCCTATCATTCAGTATTCAGCACGAAACAATCTGAGTGTTAGGCATTAGTCTCCACGAGGCAACACAACATGCGCCATTCAGATACTGCATAGTTGATTTGAATAGACTTACTGAAATAGACGTTTGCTAAAAGGTTCAATTAGGAAGGAGATTAAAATAGGTAACTGATAACATATTCCGCATGCGTATTATACAAAAATAGCCGCACATCAACGTTGACGTACGCTACACGGAGCAAGTTTATTACATAACAACAGTACTTAGCACACGTCACGCATGACGTCACTGCGATTAACACTCTACTCATACGTAAGCTGACAAAGTAAACACGAAAACGCCTACATCGTCGGGATATTGGGAATCGAAATAGCCGCCCGCGTCACCGTGATAACACGCGTGTCAGCGATAACTCACCTTCGTCATCAGATATACGCGGAGCTGGCATAAGAATTACATAAATGCTGTTATACACCACTGTTAATTTTACTACAGGTTTGAAGATATTATCTGCTTAGACAAATGTATATTCCCTTTGATAAATCTCTGGAACTATGAATATAAATAGGTGCACGAAATGCAAATGATCCTCTCATTATACGATCGACTTTCGAATACGAGATCTATAAAGCTGTGATAAACAAATGTGCTCAAACGTATTAATGAATGAGGATACAATACTGATGGCCGCGATAACTTTGTGCGTGCGTGTTCCAGCGTACCAAGTTACGTGCGTACGTACTACACCTAACAACCTATAACTACTGTTCCGACCCGCAAGTTATGTACCACTCTATCGAAATATATAATCCTATGAACTTTTTCAGATGATTTATTAGTAATAGTTACTAAAATAGGAACTATTTTTTTACTTGTAAAACCTATTATAAAACATTTAGTTCTTATGTTCAATTTAAGAACCTTCTCTTATGCCGTACCAACTCATGGAGAAGACGTTCTTAATTAGTTTACTCATAGCAATTAGATAAAGTTTGTAACATAAGGCATCTTAATCACTTTCAGTCAAAACTTCTTTACTTTTATCACAGTAGAAATACACGAAAACCATATATTCCGGCATTATCGAGCAAACGAATATTAATCTCCGAACAAGTGCTACTTAAAGAAATTTCCCCGAGCTATCAATTTCAGCCGAAAATCTTCAACCATTCATTCTAATTATGGAGACGGTATCGACGAAACGATCGAACGTTATCATTAACATTTATAAAGGCATCGGCTGAGTTTAATTCATCAATATGTGTCTGATGTTACGTCACTGGTATTACGCTATACGAACTACACAAAGGAACATTTATCGTATTATAATCCGTTTGCTCTTTACGATTACATTTTGTTATTGTCTTTTAATGGTAGCCAAAAGAAGTTTAAAGTTAAAAGTTATTCCTAGAAGACTTGCTTAGCTTTAATGATCGGTCAATTCTTTGCATGCCGCTGCTGGTACTGGCTAACAAGAGTTCCAGTGGTGGGGTTGGAATAGTTCCTAATGTTGTTATTAGATGCATTTTAGGAGTATTTCGTAACATTCTTCTAAATATTTGGATGGTCTCATATAAAACAAAGTAACACGTAGCAAACTGTTTCAAATAGTATGCCTAATAGACGTAACCGCGTAATAACAAAACAGGCCAACACGTCCAAAGTTGTTTTATGTTTATTTTATTCCGAACAAAATTCTCTTAAAGCGTTACACTTGTTAAAATTTAAACTGACGTATAAAGCATCAGGTGAAGGAAGTTTAAGCGTTCGTTTATGCGTACACCGAGCTGTTTATAAGTGGCATTGCGTACAGTCGTCCGCTGTAAAAGAATGTGACATCTGTAGTCGTATTTAAGTTTTATCTGGTTCATTAATCTGATAGTGAGCGCGTGCTGATGTAGATTAATGGGGTGGCGCGGCGGCCGATACCATCGCAGGATAGCATTTATTCCGGGAGTGATGTTGATCTTAGGAGGCTGCACCACACGCGACACACACTCATGCAAACACGCTGCATGTAAAAACAATCACGTAAGCCCTATAATACATCGGAATCTAATTCTATGTCACCTTCATGGAATATCATGTCTTCAAATGCTATGCCAGTTCATACTTACTGCTTTTTTCTCTCTTCTTGCACGAAAAGCAACCAAGTCGTCCCAAAACAATGAACAATTTCTAACAGTATAATATACAGTTGCATTATATTCATTATAAACGTAGCCCTTGTACAAACGGATTGACAATATCCGACTGTATAGACCACATAAACAAACCGTAAGTCAGGTTCAATAAGCATCGCAAGGGTTGCTCCACTGAGTTTTGTGATCTTGTCATAAATATTTATCACTATTGCCCTTGAACCTCGCGAGTAAATAACAATCTTATGACCACAAACATAATGTTATATTATTAAATTGTTATGTTTAATGTATAAAAAGGTTTACTACAACTCTTGATGTATTTTTAATGATGCATACACAAATTAAAGTTTTTTTATTGATTACAAAGTCAATGAAGCGTATCGATATTGAAGGCACGCTTCCTAGTTCCGTTCTCGATCAGAATCCAACACATTTATGAAAGCACCATTAATTATCCAAATAATCGATCGTAGACGTTAGGTGATTTATCTAGCGACGATAAGATTTTAATGAAGTACTTTGATTGGGCGCGCATGGACAGCGGTGACGTGGTTATCGTCGCGATAGCGTGCGCACCATTGCCTTCCTATACCTATCCACGTATTAAGTTATTAAATTAAAAATAAATTTCACGCACCCCGCAAACAATATTCGACTTTAAAGCTTTGTGCAGTAAGTGGTCTTTTATTTGCTATCAGTAATTAACAAGGTGGATCATTCAGATTAGAAATTGGTAGATATCGGCACGTCGTTCATTGTGGAAAGTACTCACGATACTACCGTATGATAAGATAAATTAAGTTGAAAACTTTTTATTGATAATGTTGAGACGGCGGGTGGCGAGTGCCAGCTTTCATCATTGAAAGAGTAAGAAATCTTCATTGGCTTCACTATTTCCTATAAAATCCGACAGTCTTATTTTTTTATGCCGAAAAGTAGTAGTAAGTAGTTTACATTTTATATCAGTCAAAAATTGCTGTTCTATTCTGAACATTAAATTTATTACGCGGGGTTTGAGAATTGACGCAATTGCAGTTTTGAATTATAAAAGTTGAGGTTATAAATTTTTAGATGAACTAAAATTTAGTAGGAATTACACTCCCAAAACAGTTACCATATGGCTGAAGATAATTAAATTGTAAAGAGATACGATATGCGCATAAGTAGGATTTTACTGCATCTGTCGCTAAATGAAGTCGCCTTACCTTAAGTCGTTTTTTTCAATTTCCACTTTATTTTTATTCAAATAGGTTATGCTTTCTATAAGACCTTCGAGCATAGGGACATAATATAAGCAAGGCTTGCGGATGACCACTAAAAACTTAAATTAATGCCAGTAGTAAAACTTTGATCGTAACAGCATTGTAAAACAAAGTGCGATTGTAAATATAAAACATTGACCCGTACAATAACGTGTATAGTTTGCGCAGATTGGTTCGTACTGGTCTCTTTTACTTGTAACCTTTGAAGATCATTGACTACAAAAAACATTACCCTACTTCGGCAGTCGGCTAAAAACGCTTTGAATATATTTGCGTTCAGAATATTTCAATTGTTTCTATGAATAACATTTTGTAGTAGAAATAAGATGTTTCGATTATTCTTTGTTAGTATTTTGCGTAAACTTATTTTCAGAAAAAAAACTAATTATCATGATAAAATCTATTAATATTATACTTATTAGGAATATATTTCATTTAATATTTTGTTCTTGGAGCCCGCCGCTTTAAGTATTTAGCTAAAAGAAAATAATATTTTTTCATTACGAATAAATGTGAGGGTTCTAAATAAGTTTGATGTTTGTTAAATAAGAAATTAAGATTTAATTAATGATATACGCGGAGTGATCTTCCTCCGCAATGAAAATCTTTGTGGCTGATTCACGGTATTGGAAAACTTTTGTCTAAAAATAGTTATTTATAAATAATAATGACGAATGTAAATCTCTGTGGGTATATTTTCTTGCATAGAATAGAAAATAAAAACAATGTAATAGTATATTCTAAGTAAACTGACAATATCTGAAAACGATATATAAACTTGAAAAATTTAATAAATAGAATCAATTACAATTTAAGTTCCGAGAATTTATTTTAAGAATACAGCTTAATTTAACTTTCAAAACCATTCGATGTAACAAATAATAGGGTTCTATCTTTAAACACTGGCGCTCTTGCATTTGCATTTCGGTACAAAGTACGAAGATCTGTAAAGTTGTGCAACAGCCACTGCAACCTGTTCCTTTGTGTTAATGATTTTAAAACAAATTAAATTCTAAGCTAGTCGAGTGTGAATAATAATCGAGTATCAAACAACACCACTGTTAGATCCCGGGATTAATTAACCAAAAGTAACGTTAGTATAACGTGTACGGACTAATGATCGAGAATACATTCATTTGCATTAAACAGACGACGCCTGCTCTTAATTACGGAGAAAATTACAAATTAAACAAAAATTAATGAGACAACAGATTGTACGCCCTCGTAGATGTTACACAATCGCCCAAATCTCGTGAATCTGTTATGTGGCTTATGGAGCTCGCTAGTGTTGATTGCTTTAGGTATTGCTTAAGTGTAGGGACACATTGTATGTATTACGTAGAATTTGTTTTTTGATGAATTTGCGGCTTATAGCTGTACACACACACCATTTCCACATAAGTTTGTACAGAAGTCATAAAAATTATAATCAATATACTTCTTTTTTATTAAACTTACTGCATGTAATTCAACCGTTTTCCAGTGCTATCAGAATGTTGCATTTTCAATCTTATACTATTCTTAGTTAATATTTTATACTATCACAAATTAGCGATGGAAATCATTCGATGGTTAACAAAATAATAGCATTTGGTTCGAGTTTAAAATATATTGTGATAAAATGACGAAAACCAGCGACCCAACACAAACTATTATAAATATCTGAGTGAATTAGTTATGAGGAAACGTAATAAGAACCTCTGAAAACAAAACATTAATCGCGCGGCAACAGCTCGTGGTAAACAGACAAGCCATAGCATCGATGCAAATAGCTTATAACACACTAAATTTATTCCAACCACTTGAGTTTACTTAAATCTAAACTGGATGTTTATAAATAGAGCGGGCAGTAAAACTGATATTGTAATAAATACACTACTTTACGATATCGTGGCCACGCAATTTTTTAGCGCTATAACGATATTGGAATGTCTGTAAAATAGAACGAGGAACGAGAGTATTTCTGCCAGTAAAAAACGTTGCAACATTTTTATACGCCACAGATCAATGTCGCGTCTAACATAACAAAGCGAAGCTAATGTTGTAATGCCGTAAACAACGAATAATTTATAGCTGGATGAAAGAGTAAGTTGATATTCTTAATATAAGTGAGAGAAACGCAATAAATCATTATATCTCCCCGCTAAGTCAGATTTAAGTCAGCTTTCCATTGAGGAATATAGTTTCGAAGCTATAAATTAATCATGTAGGCTGTCGCTAAAATATAGCCGTGGTGTGATGCACGTTGTAAGCGGCCGTGGCGTGGCGGTGGCGTGGCGGAGCGGCGACATGGACTTGCAGGGACAAGGCGCAACCACAATAAAAGGAAGTAAAACGATGCCCCGCGCCGCGCTGCCGCTCGCCATCATTTCCTGGCGACAAAATCAACTGATACCATCAAACGTTCGTGTCCTCCGCGACGCTCAGATATAAATCAACCGTAAAGAATAGTCTCTCAATACAAACCCTTTAGTTCATTAAAATAAGCTATCAACACCACGCTGGACATTTAATGAACACGAAACTCCAATAAAGCACAGGAAAATAATAATAGCACACAACTAAAACCACTTTACAGACACATCTCATTTGAATAATGTAAATTACAAACTTCCATTCCGCTTCAATTCTAAAAAGTTACCTGCAATTAATTAAACGAGCATTTCTTAATTATCTATTAAAATAATAGTACTTTGGTTTAATTGGAAACTTTTATACGGACACGCAAAATAATTAAGTGATCAATTAACCGTACACGCCGATGTATATCCAGCGGCACTCTTATCCGCTTGCATCTACAACATTGTTTATACAAACATTATGCAACGCTTTCGGTAATTTATCGTCACTTTGAGCTGTCTCCACTCTGAGCCAGTGGAGACAATCTGTACACGTTTATTAAGCCGGCCACAAGAAGGCTTATAATTAAACGGGCGCGGTGCTCATACTCTTACTGAACCCGAATAACATATTGTCATTTATAATTAATGGTTTATTTCAATTTGAATAAATTAATTGTTCATATTATATTGCCTATCACATTATAAGACAGGTCATAAGCTTTTAATTTAGTAATTTTGTTTCTCATTTGCACATATTAATATTATAAGAAAATTTTACGAGTCAAGTGAGTAAACATATATTATAATTCAACAACTTTATGAGTGCTTTTATTGCTAATATCTAAAGGAAAGGATATTTAATGTGGTCAATATTAACTGTTACATATGCTAAACACAATGAATCTAAATTGTAGTCATTTAATGAAAAATGAAATTGTGTTTGATCAACTAAATTACGCCATAAGTTGCGAAACTTTGCGAGCAATGTTCGAGCAAAGATTCTATCTGTGCATATACAATTAATACTAGGTAATCTTATTCAAGTAATAAATGAGTACCGGAAAAATTACAAGCTAGTAGCTAGTAGTTTACCAGAGAATAAGAACCCTGAAGACTGAATTAACACTTCAAAAATAAAAAATCGAAACTATTTAATGTTTATTAGTTTTCAGTATTTCATCTTTCAAGAGATTCAACTGACATCCTCGATTCGGTCGTAATGGCGACCAAGTTTGAAAGAGATAGTTTATGAGCCAACATGACATTAAATTATTTTTATCTTGGAAAAAAATACACAACAACTGCAATCAATATTGTAATTCCAAGCGAACAAAGCCGCGGGTAAAAGCTAGTACAACACATATTGATTCACGCATTCGATAAACAGGTTTAATTTATAATCATAATAGGTACATGCGCTTTAATAAAACGCGTTAAGCGCTTAATCAAGCGTTGTAGTGACAGGTGAATAAAGACGTCAGCGGTCAACAGGGCGCGCCACCCATGTTCCTTATAAAAATCGCTGAAATTACAAAGTGTGTACAGCGGCTGAGTTATCGAGGCTATTAGTTTAATAGTTGACCGTCAGATGGTGGCGGCGACGATCCGTGTCTCTTAATAGGTCGATGCTTGTAGCTATTTAGGCACAACGTTTTTTTGTAGTGATATATTCATGTGGACGTTACCACCGTAAGGTTAAGTCGATGTCACATTAATGGATGCGGTGGTACGTAGACCTATGTTTTTTATTTTAGTCAAAATCAACAATTGTTTGGCAATTATTATTATTAGTCAGATATTATATTTATTTTTATTTCCGCTATTTCTTTCTGCAACTTGTAAAGTTCAAAGGATTCAATATTCTTTCAACAAACTTGGTCATTAGCTATTTTAAATCCTTACCTACGTCACTGCAATGCTGTGGCAAGATAAAAATACTTTTTCATTATATTTTTAGAAATAAGCTTACATAATGTTGTCCAGTGCCGAACTTTTATAAAGTGTTGTAATGGAACAAAGTTATAACTGATTTTGTCGACCTAAGAATTGAAACTAGGTTTTTGTAAACCCATATAGTGCTCTTTATTTATGGCGCTGAATTCTATCAATTATTCTATCAATTGGTTTACCCCGACGTCATATCAATATAATGTAACTTACATAGTAAGTACATCAAAAATCTCTTGACATAATATACGACAAAACCTTTAAACAATTACGTCTAAACAAAAGTAGGACGCATAACAGCAATTTTAAAAATAATAACCCGTAAACGTCTCCAATCAATTATTACATAACATCGATTTAGTACCATCTAATTGTATACGAAACGGGCACAAATAATAACATCCAACAAACTATATGGCACACAAGCATGTGCTTAACATTTAATAGCAGAAAGAGCATTCGTATCCGCGAACTAATTATGTCAATAATAGAGTTGTTTATCGGTTCCACTTGATTACCCACATCAAAAGTAATTGCTCGGAGATATTTTCTCGTGAAACGGCTTAAGTAAATATTAAATGTTAAACTGTGCTACAACATTATAGGTTTTGGTATTGCCCATCAAGTTTATTGCGGCGCGACGTAATATGTGCACGTTCGATTAGACACTACACTGTAAACGTTATGCAATTACAAAACTGATACCATTTTTGTTTTTATAGCAGGTTGTGTTGTGTACAGTCTTCACCGCAATAAAAGAAAGGAAATTATTGTATGATCATTTATTATTTAATTTATTTTAATGGGGTACTGATGTATAAAACCATCAACACATATGGTTTTTGTTAAGGATTATTACATACATACATACACTCACGTCTTTTCCCAGTAGGGGTAGGCAAAGGTGTAACCAGGACAACCATTTTTCGCCTTGTATTTTCCGTCCCACTGAGTGATAGGAGGCGAGCCTATCGCCATATCGGGCAAAACTTCCGGGCCTTTAAGAATAGAAAAATCCAAGATCACTGTGCGCGACCCGGGATTCGAACCCGAGACCTCAGCTTTGCAATCATACCTTAGTACAATTGGGCCACCCTATGTAGTAATTGTAAAGTCAAATGAAATTAATATATTGATATTATACATATTTAGTATATTTAATCGTTTTAAATCTTAGTGGAATACAAACCGATTGATATGTCGTATAAAATCAACTTAAGATATCCATATTCTAAACTAGAAAAAAATTTGCTAACGTATAAACATTTTACTAAAACCCCTATTTAAATTATTATCGTAACTAGTTTATATTATTATAATAACTAGTTTCATATACCAAGTATCTCACGAAATGAACATAATACGAGTACCTTCTATAGACCTGTAGAATTGAATTGTTATCTTCAATGAACGTTTGCCGGTAATACCCGCGACGCGCTGGCTGTGCTCGCTTATTATTTTAAACCTACATTGTTATGGTAAACAGATATTGCATAAAATAATTCGGCGAGTTCGTTAGTGCATTGGAGTCGCAACTGTGTTGGTAGAGGCGAGCCGGGCAGCTCGCGAGCGGTGCGCGCCCGCCGCCTGTCTCCCGACGACACTAAATGCATATAAACGTTGTATCAACTGAAAATCGATGCCGATTTGATTTTGCGGCCTTCATTAGGGATCCGGTTCTACATTTCAATAAAGCCTCCGAGCCTTAATGATTCCACGGTAACAACGCTTTTATACTGGTTAATGCCGTATTTAGGAAGCGGGCCTTTTGAACTCGCACCGACATTTTGCTTGTACCAGTTTTATTCTGTTCCCTTTGCTTGGTGTCATTAATAATGCATAATTAAGTTCTATACGCTGCTTATAAGCTATAATATTTATGACTGCAAAAACATGTGATGAAACCGTATTTCGCAAAACTGTGAATGTATGCACTATTACCTTATCATAATCAATTCTAATTGCATGGTTTTATTTATATGCTAAGTATGTCTTTAAATACAGTCAGTAAAGAGTACACAAAGTAATGCATAATCCAACACAAATCATACAATCCCCAATCAAAATTTACGTGAACAGATCCAAACATCCAAAAAAGGAGAATGGCTTGTACGGTTGCCCGAAGAGGAGAGATAGCGCCTATCCGACCAATTAATATGCCTAATGCTAACATCATTATTACTAGGCACGGCGAACTTAACATACTATATCCATTTACATTTTGATTTGTGTAGAGCTGGGCCGCGATTAATCGGCGAGCGGCGTGCGCCGGCGCCGCTGATTTATAAGGAACGCGGCCGAGCTGCGCACAACACGCCACCACTACACACACACTCCTCTACATCAACAATAACAAACAAATGCACCACAATTGAACCATAATCATCTGTCTAAGTACAAGGTGGACAGGCGAGGTACTAAGGGTTGCAGGAAGATGCTATGGGAGTCCTTGGGGTAGCTTATGCCCAGCAGGCAGGCTTTTTGCGGCTAAAAAGACGAAGAAACCGAAAAAACTTTTTCTTGTACCTGGCTGAATCCTGCGTAATTCGCCTGGGCCATCCAAAACCATCGCTCTCACTCCCTCTTTCACGACAGGAAGACTACTGCCCATCGGCCTTCCTCAAGGATTGCCAAAGCAACCTATTGTATGGGCTCTGCACAATAGGGCGCTGTGGCAATCCTTGAGGGACCCCTTGCAACTTTGACAATAATAATAATACTCAATAATATCAACGTTATATGTAAATATTGTCATTGCTGAAAATATTTACATATAACCATTGTCCAGTCTCTACCACATCAACAAAACCATAGTTCCTCTCCTAGCTTATCTGTAACACTACATTTTTTAATAAACTTAAAACCGATTTCATTCTAAAACGATAGTTCATAGTTCTATGGCATTTACAGAAGAATTCAAACGACGTAAAATGTTTTAGAGATACTTTATAAAACAAGCTTTTTAACTTAATTACCGGTACCTAGTTTACTCAATTATAAGTAATGAGGTTCTCTAAAAGACGGCGGTATTAATGGATCAATTTTAATTTATTGCACCCCACACGATAAAAATATATTTAAATAGTGTAGATGGCTCGTAAAATGCACTCTCTCAAGCTAAACCGAAGTGCTAAATGTTGCTTATTAAGTTATCTTTAAGTAAATAACCCTAATAAGCTCCGCATAGATTGAACGCGCTTCCATCCGTACAATTTTCTACACGGCTCCTATCATTTGAGTGCCGCTCATGCAAGTAATTTGATTTTTTGCTCTACAAACTCTTCTCAAGCGGATAATGATAATGTTCTTACTATATGAATGGCTTTATCATCAGAAAAGAAACGTTAAATGAACCAGTAATAAACACTATTTCATAAGTTCTAATATTTTTATCCATCATTGATAAATATGTATAAAAATACATAATCTCACGCCCTTTTTAGCCCAGAAGGGGTAGGCAGAGGCGTCACAAGGAGACCCACATTTCGCCTTGTATGTTCTATCCCACGATGTGTGGCGAGCCTAACGCCATATCGGACACAAATTTCTAACTCCGGGCTGATAATGAATAGAAAAATCCAATGTCACATAGCCCGAACCGAGATTTGAACCCGAGACCTCAGCTTTGTAATTGTACCGCAGTACAACTACGAGGCAGTCAGTAAGTATAAAAATATACAATATATTGTTTTCCACTAATATCCACAATCCACATGCCTCTTTCGAAATTTACGTGAAGGATTAGTCCTTAATGTACAACATTGGTCCCTTAAGGCTTTTTTATCGTTCTACACAATATCTTACCAACAACCATGGGGCGCATATAAGAAAAACAGGACAGTCTAAGTATTTAGTACAAAATCAACATGGCAAACTCATTCACTTACATATTATGATGTAATAAGGGATAATGAAGATTGTAATGGGAAAATACAACCTGTCTGTACCAGTGGCGATGAAAATGTTGTAAACTTTTATGAAGTTGGCGGAACGTAAAAGGATATCAGAAAGTACCCACTGTAAAGTTTGTATATCTATAAATTTTCTTTGACGAACCATTTTGTGGGATATAATATTTTTAACCACAATTTACAGCTGTTTAAAATACGTTCTACAGTGTAATTTACATGTTCATTACATGCATAAACATGGAATTAACTTTATGGAGTTATAATCCTTGTTTTCCGTGACGAGTAATGTCACTCAAGTAAACACATTTCACTATATAATTATGTAAAGCCTAAGATGAAGGTAGGTACTGTACAAGTTTCACATTGGTACTTATGTTCATTGCGCCGTACTTCTGCCTTATAGCATACACAATCCCTTGCTTCCCCTTCTTGTGAGCAGAAATATTAATAAATAAAATTTTAAGATTTTATACAAAGAAATTAATACTGATTTCCCCTTTTTAAGCATACGTTTTCCCAAAATACATTTCATCACAATTGCTTTATTTTTTAACATATGTTTCGATATTTCGCCTCCGATCCCGCTTTCCTACGTCCGTTTTTTAGATCATAGGAATTATTGTAATCCGGTCAGTTTCAGTTTAGTTGTTTAGTATTACACATTTCTATAGAATAATAATACGACGGAAAGTATATATTGTAATTTCAAAATCTATTGGGCCTGTAATTTTTATAAATCTCTAAACTCAACACCGAAACTACGGCGTGAATTTATGATTTATATTACAGAATAGGCCCTTTAATGGTTTGACAGATATATAACTGGACTAGACCAATCACCATATTTGCAATTACAGCCTCGTCTTATGGGCCGCTGTAAAACGTTTTATAGTACAGTTAATTAAGGGTAACACGCTTCTTATAGTAATTATTTGGCCCTCTCTATTTATATGTTTGAAATACTCCGTTTATAAAGCAATTAAAGTTTTAAGCTGAAATATTAATGGCGCTAAGACAAGGCATAATATGAATGTACTTTTACACTTATTTTATTGTTTGAAAAGGTAGAAATCATTTCTTTGCTCACAAAAATAAATAATGCAATTTTCCAGCAACAATATTGTCATATTAAGTTTTGAATTAAACTATACAATCTCATAATACGATAGGGCAAGCAAAAGAGTGGATCAAGTGAAGCATAAACAATGTTCATTACTGCTACTTAGAAAAGTATAGTGACTAGAGATTACAAGTCTATTTTTATCCAAAATCGTAGTTTTATGTCTATGTTCTTGAAATTTGATTTCTTCGACTGTTATAATATTCTATCTTTGAAGTACTATTGTTATATTTCTATCCATAATCTTGGCAAGGCAGTAAACGCGCTTGGCATATCATTTTCACTTTATTTCCCTACAATACTCAACACAAACTGTACACAGCTCCGGAATCAAGATTCGTTGATAGACGATGAAATATATTCTGTAATACAACAGGCACTATTGCGTGGACACTCCATAACCTGAACTAAAAATATTGGCTATAACTAAAACAATAACGCCTATAGGAAAGCAGCCGATGAGAGTATTTGTGATATCTGTCTGTTTTATGCGGTGCATTTGTTGGGAGCAACATTAAATCAAATATCAGATGATCAGAGGCAGGTAAACGGTAGCAGTTATTTAGCGGGCAGTGCGCCGGCAGCCGCACGCCGCCGCCCACTGGCCGTGATTTATCCGCGGCCTGTCCCAGACGGATTTACTGGCCTGTTGAAATATCAGCAGATCCGTGACGAAATGTGCCACATTTCCCGAGAATAATCTCAAGATACGTCGCCCTCAGACGCATTGATTTGTCACAGTTCTGCGCGATACAGAATTGGTCTGGATAAGGTCATTGCGGAATGTGTTGTACACACTCGGTGAAGTAGACGTATCAATATTATAATACACATCAAGCTTATTATAAAACTTATAGTCAATAAAAATACTAAGCATGCCTAAGTTTTATTGGCAAGGAAATAAACCAACGTGTAAAAAAAACTTTCATCAATTACATAGTTAAGATTAGAAGTATCCAGCTTGTTACAGGTTTTACAAAATTGTATAGCTGTTAGAAAATAAAATATTGACTTAGCTTTTGAAAAATTGTATAGGTACGAATGAGAACATGAATCTTAAACGTTGCCTCGGATAAGGCAAAGAGAGTACCGTACAATTACTACACCAGTTATCTATGGTAATGTTAGTCTACGGTTAAATATTTTATAAATGTTAGCAACTAACTGGCCAATACATTAAACTAGCGACATGAAATTTGTCTACGCTTTCTTTTATACAAAACTATATCACTTTTTAATGTTAGACACGTAGGTACTTGATTGAAAGACTTAAAACAAACGAAATAAAATTTACGTGATTCAATTTTTAAATTACGTAAGAATGTATAGGCTTCATAGGCAAAAATAAAGTTGGATAACAAAATAATGAGAAGCTAAAACGGTACTATATATCTTTGAAATCAGATCAATTGTTGAGGCAACATTCAGTGAGCTCGTAACAACTGTCAGTTAAGGTTGGTGTTGATGATATAGTGAGTGGTACAGTGCCTCCGACATTACCATACCCACCGGTTTATGAGCTCTTGTAGTGTTTAGGCGCCCACTCAAGCACCATTTAAATTTATCATCTGCGTGGATTATTGCTTATTGGAACAACAACTGTCTTAGATATGCAAAGATAATACCCCATGGAACTGCATTGCGTTTCATGCGAAAAATAAACGCAGATAACACTATTGCAACGTCCACGCATCGGTGCGCTTATCACGCGCAATCAAAATATTATTTATGGACAAAGTTGTTATGTTCATACGCCCATTTACCTACAAGCGTTAACGTATACAGCGTACATAACTCACAATATTGCGACTCCTATTACTTATCATCATAAAAATTGAGATATGGAAAATGGAACACAGGACACCTAAATAAACGAAGTGATATTTTTAGTAAGCAGTTTAATGGTATAAAGGCACATTCTCATACAGCTTTTGTGTAACTAACCGTATAAGCGTCCTTTGAGCCAGAATCTTCGCCCCACAAAAGAATAAAGCATTGAATACCGTGCACGCAATCTCAAATCTCAAATAAGCTACATAACATCTTAAGCCATTATCTTCCAATAGTGTTGCGAGAGCGCTCGACTTATCTGGCAATTAAATCGACATTCGGAAGCCGATGTGGCTTTAATTCTGTACACGCACCGGCAAACGCTTTACAATGACTCGGATGCATGACAAATAACGTTTTGATTGGACACTCACCTGACAAAGTCGAGAGCACATATCCACAGCACGCCGGCAACCGCCGCGCACTGTTCGCTGTTATTTATTGCCCCAAAATATTTACATTAATTATATACATGCACGTGTTATTTGTAGCCAATCCGTGCACGAGTAAATTTGCAGTTTATCACGTTTGGGACATGAACACGACACGAAAATGTTCGAAAAAGTTAACTTTAAATGTATTTTATTACGTTTTTAACACAATTAAAAACGGTATGTGGGAATAAACACGAATATAAATAAATGTAATGCATTCATGTATATGGTTTGTAACATAATTAATTATGTGTACAATGTTGTAACCAAATTAATTCTTATTAAGTTGCAATGAAGTCAAACCTTAACTTTTGTGGTAAGTGGTAATCATAAAAAAAAACGAATTATATTTAATTTCATGAACTTTAAGCTTACAACCCATTGTAATGAGACGCAATAATAATGATAATGCTCTTGTCCCGTGCCATTCATTCGAATTTGAAAGAGTAGCAAATATTTATATTTAAATTCGTCACTCATCCCACGGGAACACTAAAAAGTAGCATATACTGCTAATCCAAGGTGTCAGCTCCTATACAAAATTTCATCAAAATCAGTCGAGCCGTTTTTGCGTAAAAGAATGACAAACATCCATACATAAAAACTTTCGCGTTTATAATATTAGTAAGGATAAGGATTGTGCCCCTTCTAATTTTATGATAACGTATAATTTTAGAAAATAATAAACCTATTATGTCCTATGTTTTCAAAAGAAAAATATACATGAATAAGATTTTCGAAAAAAAAACAAATTATAAATTAATAGAAAAACTTACAAAATTTTAATATGGATTACTTTGTTATCCCACGAATTGTTCATTCAATTCCACTTTTACTAAGTATAGAAATAGCTAGTATTCTTCAAAACAAAACATTTTCAATTCACTTACCTGCTGTATATTCCGGTATATCTTAAAGAGCACGCGGTGAATTAACTCAAAATAATATTTTCTATTTCTCATTAAAATTATTACATCATCCTATCGGTGTAATCCCGTATGATAATGGAGAAGCTATTTAACAAAATGATACAGTCATCTGCATCGTTATTACGTTCCATAATGAACAGTCCGTGATGAACTTTCATATCGGATCACTGAGCCCTTGACATTTTAAGCCACTAGATATAACTCGTACCTTATACTGACATTAATGTATTAATTCACTCAAATTGATTTTGAACGCTCTTATCACTGCACAGTATCTACTTACACAATGCCACAACCGATTATGAAGTCAATCGATTTGGCTTATAGTGTTATGCGATTTTAATTTTACAAAGAACATTTTTTTATGAAATAGCGCGATTGAGTGCATTTAACAGTTGAAACGGAGGTAAGAGGAATAATTGTATGGTCTTAGATTTAAAAATGACCATGTGATACAATATACTTGCAGTGGTTGCCATGGTTGCAATGGTAGAACGCAAAATAATAATATTGAGTTGAGTATAGACAAGTCAGCTAGAAGTATCATTCAAATTAGGACGGAGTGCTGCACCCGGCCGCGCCGGCACGGGGCGTGTACACTCCAGTCTACACAACGGGCCAACACTCGTAAATATTTATAACATCAACTCGGCGACAAAACGCTTTTCAACGACGCTAGCACACTCCGCCGGCCACCCGACGCGCGACTTATGGCGCGCTCTTCTCGAGACGACAACCCTCCATATAATACCATCGTAGATCTTTCACAAGCAGTTAGCTCAAAGCTTCATTCACGCGCAACACCTTCCTTTTAATTGCGTTTTTGTTACACAACAGAGTAGACACCATTATAAAAATGATTTTTACGACCTTATTCCGGGACAGCTAATTTTCGTTCCGTCTTTTGCGTAATAACTTAAAGAGTCATGCTGAGCGAATCACAATTACCATGCGACCATCTCTTCAAATACATAATGAGTATTTAGTTAAATTGTAGGCCAATATAACTTTTATGGCCATTTATAATGTGGCTTATTGCCGTGTTGGTATTGTTTTACCCATTCAAAATTCTTCATTAATTGAATGTCATAAAGTTTCAAACTATTTTGTTTCTCATAAATTACTTAGATATCTTTATTAGACGGCCTTGTTTTATTTTATTATTCAAATTACACACATAATGTTATTGATGTTTGGATTGTATTATAAAACATTTCACACGCGTGTAGTAATCGTCACTTTGATAGAAAATATGATAGTGCAAGGTGTGGAGCGTGGCCGCGGTGCCAAAGCGGCGACGCGAGCGCGCGCTGGGGATCTAATTTCGCCGTTCCCACAACAAATCGTAAAGTCAAAGTTCAGCGCCTAATTGCGCGGCGTTATCGACAGATCCGACCGCTTCGCCGGAGAATATTTATCAATAACATGTAATTAAAATTATTTAGGGGGGACCGGACGCGCCGGAGCGGTCGGAGCGCGGCCGGCCGCCGCGTCCCCGAGGCGAATTATTACACATTCGCCGCAAGAGGTCCGCGCCCGTCATTAACCGGGACATTTTTATTCCTTTCTCTTTAATTTCCGTCAGAAGACATAAATGATGGCGCTAGTACCGCTGCATCCCCGCGGGGACGAGACATAGTGCGGACAATCAGTAGGCTCACTCGCTGTGCTTACTCGTGCGTTTCACATTATAATAAATTTATGCTGTTAACGAGCACGTCATTCATGCTATGTTGCTACACAATTATCTCTTTCGCATCATTGTTTTGAAATAAATTGTATAATGACATAAATAAGAACGATCAAAATTAATTGCTAATGGCATTGCTCGAAGGTCTGTCTAAACTACATAATGGAAATAATAATTCACATTTTCTTGTATTACTATATTCGAAATCATATGTTAAATTGGAATGCGTGTGAAAAGATAGCTTATATCTAAGTCGTCCTATGTCAGATATACGAAAAAATATTTAATAACACGACAGAAATTCTTAAAAATTTACAGCTTTCATGAACGGAACAATAATTTTGCCCTATTTGCAATATTTTTATTGTGTTACTAATCTAACTTACCGACTACACAATTTTATATTGATTTCGTAATCGTGCAATAACCGAAAATTCCTTCTTTGTCATCTTTATGCTCTTTTGTATACTCTTACTTTCACTGTTCAAAAAGGATGCGTTAAATAATTATAGTCATATTTTAAATGTAAGTCCATATGTAAACCCACTGGCTTGAGGAAGTAAGGGTGTGTTGTTAAGTAAATGTTATATAATCTCAACAAACAAAAACAAACAAAATTAACACCGTTACCAAAGCAATGCAAAACAAAAAAATATATTTTATTTGGTTTTACATTTTGTTATAATTTCAAAATATTCATAGAGAAATAAAACTA
This sequence comes from Deilephila elpenor, assembly GCA_949752805.1. Classification (NCBI taxonomy): domain Eukaryota; kingdom Metazoa; phylum Arthropoda; class Insecta; order Lepidoptera; family Sphingidae; genus Deilephila; species Deilephila elpenor. The sequence continues at coordinate 6,854,304 of OX457105.1, read as the reverse complement.
ACATTATTATTAGCAAACGTATATTTTTCGCCACAATAATTCAAACATCGAAACTAAAGGTTGAAGATGGCGCCTTTATTAGATGGTATCTCCGCGCTGCAGTTTTACAACTCAACGTTATATAATATTTACAGTTAATGACATTATCTCAGCGCTGCCGTCATAATGTTCCAAATGTGAAGTCATGACCAGATAAACGCTCTCAAAAGCCATATACAATGGTGGAGTGCATTTACAGGTCCATTGTGCGCCACCGCGATACCAGATAGTAATAAGGGGAATCTGATAATGCAGCACTAAGTGCCCTGCCGAGCTCCGCGCACCTACCTCCGCTTGATAAATTATACAAACACCAATCAGTTAATTATTTTATTCATGTCGCTCAACCGCTTATCTAGCTTTGTGTTCGACATAATTGATATGTTAAGTCGGTAGAACAATCGGACCGTCATCGTCATTTTCAAGAGATAGGATGCTTCTCTCGAGCCACAAAAGAACCGCTCGTCCCGAACTACACGTCTGACACAAAGAACTATTTTAACATAATGCGACTGAGCTCATTCTTTTCACATCTATTAGGATATAAGCCAAACACGTCGATGCTATGGCCGGTAACGAGGATTTGGAGCAATAATCTGTTGTTAAAGATTCTATCACGAGAGCAATGTATGTAAATACCAAATTAAGAATTAGGAAATTATGTTAAAGTGTACACACTCTATGTATTTGTCAATGGCGAATAATTGCGTAATGAAGTCAGCCAAACGACAAATCACATGTGACGAATAAATAATGTAAGGGTCGTGTCCACGTTCAGTTGAGCACAATTAATAACTGGCGCACGCGCTGACGCCGTGCCGTAAACATTCCGCCTCGGATTTATTCGCCTCCATAAGAAGCGGCAATTAAGTCATTCCCTTTTAAAATGCCACAGCCGACCGACTTAACTTATCTGAAATGCATAGGATTGAATTATTAGTAGCAATTAACGACATCACAAAATATGTGTTATCAATATTTTTAATACAGTAGCTTCTTATGCATTTAAATTTTATGTACGCGTGACTGAGTTCATTATAGAAATACTCAAAAAGCGACGCGATAGTGACGAAACTTCCACTGGGAAGCTCGCCAGACGTGTGACGTTTAGTTTTATCTTGACAACTACAGCTGGCGATGTGTGCAGTAATTCCAGACAGATAATTAATCTTTATTTGCCGTTCATTGTTGTTCTTAGCGAATTTAAATAGCAGCGTGTATGTTTATCGAGATCTTAAATAATCAATAAAATGGCTATCACTTCAAGCACATGCAATATTCGCAGAGAATAAATAACTGAATTTTAACCACTATTACACTCACATTGCTTTATACTAATACAGTTTCCGGGACTTAATTTTTCTTTCTATACGCCTCATTCCCCAGAAGAAATTTATAAAAAAGCATATTGGTTTTGATAAACTCCGCTAAAACCCAATATAACCAATGTCTTTCCTGTAAATGTATAATTTGTATATAAATGAAAGTAAGTGGGTCCGCTCTATTTCCTACTCTTCGTAAATAGCTCATAGCACATGACCGCATCAATACGGGTATAATGCTAAGGGATCTTATCGTGCACGTATATAGTATTACTTGTGAAGCCACGCAGCGCCGTGCGCGCCGGATAAGTGTTGGATTAATAATTTGTAAATATTAAATATTCATGAGCGTCGAGAGCACGGGTCAAACATTCATTTTTATAAGACGGAGAACTGAAGCGGCACTCATATTTATTAAGGAGATGCAGGTAATTATCATAACTGACTTAACGGAACACCATCGGCCAGCCTAATGGACGTAGGACAGAAAGGTCGGTGGAGATAATATTTATTGTTATTAATGAAAATAATCAAATTGGAACATATTTACACTCTATCGCCAACACTCATAATCCGACCACTATGATCTATTAATTTAATTTATTATAATTGAACACATGTATAAGAATGAAACCGAAATTAAAAATGCAATTTGTTATAAATTACTACGTTGGACTGTCATAAACTGGCCTGAATAGCTCTTACATCACCCAACTGTGATTTGACTATAAAATGTCTTTAAAAAGTCTGTCCTTCTAATTTTTCCTATTAAGAAAATAATTGAAAAAGAAAAAACGAATTAAGTTTCAAAATCATCTCCAATCTATGTACAGATAGTAATCATACCATAATTAGTGTAAAACATATTATAAAGTTTAGAACAAGTGTTTAAATTATCCACTCCATTGCACTAGAATTAATAAACTCCGTTCGCATAATAATGATTGTCATTTCGTAATAAGTAATTTAAATAAATGCAATGCAATTACAACCACAAATTTAATTTCCAACATTTTGAAACGAAACTGAATAAAATGCATCCCATTTTTATTTCATTACAGGCATGACATCCGTTTTATATTTTAATGTTTTCAAGATTCACAATTAAGATGGCATTTCGACAATAAATTAGGTAGATTTCACCACATAATAAAGTTTGTAATTATATGCTTCACATATTTTTGGATTCGTTAAACTTTGTTATTGAGCTCATTAAATGGCAGTAAAAATTGATGCTATCAGTGTTAATATATGTACTTAGAGCGGGCTGATTGTGAATAAATACTTCAACTAAGTTTTAGTGGATGCCGTATATTTAAGCTCTGAAATGACATTTTCTTAATGAGTTTCTGTACAAACTCATATCAATGTTTGCAGCTTAATTACAACCGTATAAAGTTGCGTTATAAGTTTATTTAATTGTTTATTTTATAAGAGGTACATTCTGATTGGGTTATTTTAAGATATATTTATTTCATTAAAAATAAAGATTGCAGATGTTTCTTTATTTATTTGGGTAATATTAGCGACCATTCGGCGGACGGGATATTGTACCATATTTTTGATGCCTGTATATTATAAAATTATATTTCATTTCCAAAATATGTGTGTAATTGCAGCTTGACTTACATGAATCACACATTAATGTCCTTAACTAACGATTAGAATTCGCAAGCTAGTAAAATCTGATAAATACATATTTTTAACCAAACGCACCCAAATATTCAAACAGTAACGTAAAGTTGTTTTGTAGCATATCCTCTTCCCATCTAATCCAAGCGTTGAGGATGTTCATGGGCGGCAGTGATCACTAACCATCAGGTATTTGCTCGTTTGCCGGACCTAAGCAATAAAAAATTGTAGATCAAATTCGAATTGATAGCCAGGTGTAGATAGAGAAGGGCTGTGCAGCAGTGCGCGGGCGGCGCGGCGCGGCGGCGCGTGCTCCAAGCGGAGACGCGTGCGCGAGCGTGTGGGCGCGCCGGTAGCGCTCGCGGTAGCTGTGTCATTTACACCACAAATAAAACAATCACACCACGGATAATTGATACGTTAGCCGCCCAATATGTGAAAACTGAGCGGAGGATTTTTTAAACAAAATGAATATTCGCCGTTGTTGGTTTTTTTTGTCGAATATGACTAACGACTTTAGAAATGTCATGAGAGTATATACATATTATATGTGTTTGCACTATCATATACAGGTACCATAATGAATGAATTTAATTAATTTTTCTTTTCTTATAAAATTAAGTTTTCATACTATTTTCCTAAAATGGAAATAAGATAAACAACTAAAAACATTACTAAATTAACAAAACTAAGAAATTTTTGTTGAAAGTAACAAGATAAAAATAAAACAATTCACGTGGCCATGATAAATACCCATAGACATATCAGAGGGTCCATAAAAGCATCATAAAAATATGACGTCTCGCGGCGTGGACATGACATGTCGCTAGACGATGTCGAACAAACGTACGTGAATGATGTACGGGGGAAAGCGGTGATGGCGCTGGGCTGGTCGCGTCGGCCAGCGCCGGTGCGCGGCGCCACACTCGCGCCGAGCGGCGTTCCATTGAGTTATGGCCCTTGTAATGTATCGCAATGCCCCTATCACTCATGAATATTTATTTTAAAAATGTATATTTCAATATCGCTGGGTCACATTCGAACATAGACGTAATAAATGCACCACATGTTGGATTATGTTTCGCTTGATATGTTCGATCACAATGGGATCTGGGTGGAGACAAAGCACGTTTTCTGTCGTCCTTACGTATCAAATGTCAGTTGGTAAACGATATAAAAATATAAAAAAAGCATAGTTAATGAAGCATTCGAATAAGTAATATTACCCATATTACTAATCAACGTATCATTAGTAAGAAGAAAAATTAATATTAAAACATGAATGTAATCTGCTACAGTTTCTTGTTAAATCGTTGTTTTACGACCACGAAAACGTATAAAAGTAGCGTCACGAAATAAGATTTTGACTTACTTACCGACTTTACATTATATCAGAGTTCATATTCCGAAGCTCCATTAAGCAATTTAATTTAAGACGTTACAAGGTCCATATATTTCCTACTCATAAACCGTCTTGTTTGCGCTCAATTAATTTAAATGTAACATAAAAATTCTTAAAGGCAATAAAGGCGAGCGTATGTGTAATTTTTCTAATCTGTATCAGGTGGAATTGAACCGAAGCAGCGTCACTCGACATCCCGCGGTTCATAAAATACATTCAGGGTACGCATTAAAAGTATATTTTATCGCGTTTTAAATATTTAGATACCAATCTGGTGAAAGTTATCTTAAATTTGGTTCATTACTGGCGCAAGTACTTCGGTGCGTGGCATGGCGTCGTGAAATCAAATACGACGTGTGCTCCAGCGATGTCCCAACTTAATGGTTAAATGATAACGCTCGTCGCACTACCTCCGTTTGATCTTTCACTAGTTTCTAATAATTTGTATAATTAATGTTATAGTTTCTTGCTTTAGATAAGATAGCTTCGCATCAAACGTGAATATCCATCGTGTGTTCGAAGCTTCTTCGCAGCATTCTTTGCAAGCTTTCGTACATATTTATCACTCGGCACATGCACATATTACAGTTATGGAGAGGGTAAACAACTCTTACCATTATACAAAGTGTGTTTCTATTTACTGTAGCTACCTTGGACTACTGTAGGAATGAGCAGTCTCGGCCGGAGTGTTACAACTGTTTTACAGAAAACCCATGTGCTTTGTTTGTTGGCGTGAAATTATTTGGTCACGTGTCAAGAAAACTGCAGGTGTACGTTGGCAGCATAATATGCCTGACCCTAAATATACCCAATATACCAAGGGCTTGACATCGGCCTAAAAACTGGCATGGAGTTATCAAAAAAGAGCCAATGGTCTTAAGATCTCCGTTGCTAAAGTGGTGAAATGGCAAAGATTGAGTAGGAAAATGGCCCAGGCACCGGCCGGGATAAAGCTATATGGAACGAAAAAGTCACCAAAGTTTTGGTGTTGGTTCGTAGAGTACTACAAAACGGATCATGCAACACTATGTAGTGTAGAAATCTAGCAAATTAGGGAGAGTGATGATCCTAGCGGACTTTCAGCTTATAGAAAAAGTGACAATCATGCTTGTGCAATTCCCACTTAAGCCCAGAAGGGTACTGATTCAGGCGGATGATGACAAATGATCTAAATAACAGGGTCAATGAACATCTTTACCAGTCGCTATAATCCACTAAACACGGCTTTACAACAGTGAAATATTTTTATGCGTTTAACGCTCTTAATTAATGATCTACCATCTTAGGTAATTCCGAAAGCATGAGCATAATACGGCATTAAGTAAAAAATTCAAAGTATCTACGATTAAGAAACCGTGTCTTGTGTTCTTAATGAGATCGATACGTCTTCCTGCGTGCGTTATGAGATCAAACTCGGGGTCAGATGACCACTGAATTATTAATTTACAAGTATAGTCAATTAAACACAATTACATCCTCTGCTTTCTGTCCTGTTATATTTACAAAGTGCCTCCTGTTTGTTTATCTGACACGTGATGCTTCAGTAATTGGCATTTCTTTGCCTTGAATACTGACCACAAAAAGTTCGTAGTTAGCGCAAATAACTTGAATAAAGTTTTGAAGTTCTAAGCGAACATATTTTATGTGACCCATCTAAATTAAAACTAGTAGACATAATAAGCAAGATATGTAGTCATATAAGACTGGAGAGAATTGCTCATACGACATTTCTATGCGTTTGTTTGGGGTTTTAGCGAGTTGCATATTAGCTACATTTGATATTGTTGTCTCCCCGCCAGTAATTAACCTTTTCAGGAAAATAACACTAATGTTTCCTACATGCATTTCAAATGCATTTTTCGTCCAACGTTAATGTTGAACAATTAATGATGTATTACAAAAACAATTGAGCAAGTATCTTTATAGAAATCACGTTGTAAATCTACTGGATAACAACTCTAATGACAACCAAATAGAATGTAAGACAGCGTATCGATGAGTGAGCGCGCGGCGTGCTTGTAATACGCAAAGACAATGTTGTGTTGAGCCGGTACTAATTGCACATCCCAAGATGTTCACATAAATATAATCCGTTGTGAACGGCCCGCTCATTTGTACCGCGCCCGACGGTTGTCATGTACCCGCATTAATATCGATGAATAAGAAATTCGTTATGGATGGGTTACACGGCTGGCCATTACCGCTGCGATCAGCCGCTGACTGCGCAGCTTCGAGCTACCACACTGCTTCTCGTTTCTCGTTTTTATCTTCCTATGTTTATGTTACATCTGGTACGGTTAATGTACAGGTTTTCGTCGCTTGGCGTGCCGTATGGATCGATCTTGTTACCGTTCCAACTATCCGGAACGCTTTACTGAAGCATTACGTTTAGTTATTTAATAGGGTAACTTAATGCCCAACCGCTATAAAGATAGTGATGAAATTAATTTACACCGCAAATACCTTGAGTATTTTACAACTTAATCTTGAATAAATTATAAGAGTATTCATATTTTCTGATTTATCAGTTTATGTAAATACACAAGAACCAAAATCAGTTATTTTCACTTTTATTATAAGTTAAGGAAAATATCATAAGTAAATCTGTAACTCGGCACTTTTTACTAAAAAATTTGGAGATAATTTTCATATTGAAATAAAACAATTTTTTACGGATTTTATCGCGATTTGGTTTAATTTTTACATTTTTTAACTCCGCGACTTTTCGATTACTTTAGGTACAGCTTTCGTGGTCACGGGGCGGTAATCGAAACGTCGGGAAGTAAAAAAATGAAAAAATTAAACCAAATCGCGATAAAATCCGTAAAAAATAGTTTTATTTCAATGTGTAACATTCGCGTAAATCTAAGAAACCATTAGATAATTTTCATCTCAGTCATAATACATTATCCTCCATTTTTTCTTCTCCCTATTCCTATAGATGTCACAGAAAACAATAACAAAACTATTTAATGATACTATTACACTGAGTGATTATAAAATTTTAAGTTTCCCGACTCAGTGCTTTAAGCACTGCATGGCAAAGCAATGCTCTCGTCACTCCTAGACATTCATTGTGAAGTCTCTTAGTGGGTCATGAACACTGGCTACAATTTAAGTTGTTGCTGCGCTGTACGTTATAGCAAACTCCAGAGATGCGAGGGCAAGTGTATATTGTGGGAACATACATATCTATATAGCTATTACTAATGTCTAAAATGTGCCAAGCCTATATAGAGTACTAATGCCAGTAACATTTCCTTCGTACCGATCTTAGCTGAAAGATATAACATGACGTTTCAATTAAATTCAAATATTGGTTAACAAAATGTATTCTGTAACAAACAGCTTGCATTTAACAGATAGTTCCCAAAGCGCATTGTAAACATAAGGAGTGGCAGCGGCGGGCTGCGTTCGCGATTGCGCCGCACGGGGGGTCCGCGGGGGCGATCCATCACGGGCCGCCGAAACGCCGCCGAACTATACCATTATACTCAGTAATCGATGAGCATTAAGTGAAATTAATTTTATTGGGTAATGGGTTGGATCGTGACGGTGTGCGCGCAAACGAGCCGTATTAGTAGCGGGCTCGGTGCCCGGCGCGGCCCGTCGTGACCGCGCACCGAGCCCGCATAACCCCAGCAATATGGAGTATGGACACTCGCACAAATATTGCCGATGTAAGCATTCAATTACCATCGATATCTTTATGGACGGGCCCATGGTATTTAATGGTATGAAATATATAATTAAGCTATTTGGTAAGAAATAATCATGCAATTTTACCAGTAATATGATCTGCGACTTAATTATTAAATAAACTTTTGTAAAAGTGCTAGCTTAAACACGTTAAAGTAATTAATTCTTCAAGGAATTTTTGACAGTTTCCCTGAAAAAAGGAAAAATGAAAAGTACAACTAATTAAATACAGCATATATTAAAATTCATATTATAACAATGAAAATAAAGCAACATTAAAAACATGCACAACAGAGCTCTATTCTCGTGGCACACCTAGCACTAGATTATGGATTATTACTAAGCCCATAATAAATAATATAGTTGTATACTAATAGTTACAAGAGCTCTAAAATTCAAACCATTATTTCTAAACGGACGTCATTTCGTTAACGCAGCAAGAATAATAATGGTGCTTCAATAGTAGTCGACGATTAGCCTACTTCACTTTTGGGCTCGGCCAACACGACTTTTGACCATAATAGAACATCGAGCCAGTCTCCAATAATAAATAATAGACACCGTTCTAAAGAAAACAATTGAATCTTACGAGTTAGATAGACAAGACGGAGTTGTGGAGTGCACAAACATATGGCGTGCCCTGCTCCATACGCCACCTCCGAGTAGGCAGCTCTTATCAAACATAACAAATAAAAGAAAGAACAATGAAACGATGTATGCTCGTTATATGTAAGCGATCATTTTGGTACCTCCTTTACACTCTACGATTTACTATGTCGGAGACGAGTGACGACTATCCCACAACATCTGAAATGATTTTTAAATCTAGATATTATGTTAGAAGAAAGTAAAAATGCAGTGCTTAAAAAAATAATGTAGGTATTGTTCTTAAAATATTTTTTATTTAAAAAATCGTGTAGTGTAAATGTGAGCGGGATCGGCGACGCGCGCCATAAAGTGAGCGGAGGGGCTTGGGCGCACGAGTGGCGCGCGTGTGGCCACCGTTTCTGTCTCACAACAATACACCACTGATATAAAGAAAATATTATTTATTTAAACTCCTCTATAAAATTCAGCTGTCGTTATGTGCCGCCATATTGTAATGTAGGTTACTTCACAAAAGGCACACGGCGTTTATCTACAGATATTGTAATTTATAACACTTGAAGTACCGCATGAGGAAAATAAAAGGAAAGTTCATTGCCATATGAGGCATCCGATGGCCATTTTATATCACATAACTCGTTCTCGATAGACGCTACGGAACATCTATACCGCGACGTACCTTTTTTATGAACGGAAACAAATGTAGGTATACAAATATGCAGAATATAGGCGGATTAAGGCCGTGGATTACCTACAGTTCTACATAGATTACAGTAAAAGCTCCTTATTCACGCTTCCTTTATTCAAATCAAAAAATTGCGACCAATCCCTATAGTCGCGGCTGAAGATTTCATTATTCGCGGAACTGCAAATGACTACTACTACTGACTATAATCAATATCCTCAAAAAATTCAATTAAATTGATTTTTTTATGTTTGGTTTTCCACGTTGGAAAGTACCCTCTATAATATTCCTCATTCACGGTTTCTGTGTTCGCGGCATATTTAAGGAACGTATACCTCGCGAATAAAGAGCTTTTACTATAAATGCAAAATATTTTAAATAATTATGAAGCTTTCCTGTTCTTATCTCTCTTTATATAACGCACATCACTCGTCTTTTTTCACAACAAATAAATACACGAGGGTTTCAGATTTTTGTGTGCATAGTTATAGCTCGTGTCTTTTAGATGAATGATATATGAATACTTACAGTACTACTGTTACAAGAACTTCATATGCATCAAAACTTACGGAAGGACTTTAAGTGGCAGATCAGATTTACAATGGTATTGCGGATCTGTTTAAACTACACCGATACCACTAACTCTAGTAAACTCTGCCTATAGGTAGTTCAAAAGCTCTTGATACCTTCTAGATACTGAAATTATATACATCGTTACAATGTGCGTATAAATTTGTATAGTAATTAAAAGTTATTATAGACAAGGGTAATTATAATTTATAAATAAATTAATAGTTGAAGCTCGTTAAAATTACTCACTAGCAATTGGACATGTTCATGCTAATAAATTAGTAAGCAGTAATAAAGTGTTCCCGAAATAATTAGAAACCTGGCACCTCCTGGATACCGGGATACTCGGAACGATATGATATGTCAGCAAACAATAATTAAACTAAATTATTGACACGAACGCAACACAAGTCCATGCGATCGGGAGCGATATAAATCAGAGCTATATGCCGACACGCTGGGTACTGTTCTCAATTAATTAGCCACATCAATGGACTCAGCCGATCACGAACAAACAATAATAAAACCTCACAACTGACCGTTTAAATTAATTATTTTTTTAATAATGTTGGTCGTAATTTTAAATTTTATTTCATTGCTTGATTATTTAATATCTCGTTTTAAACGATGACAGATAAAATTTTATAATGAAAAACATACCGCATATTTTATTTTTTATTGTCTTTCTTCGAGAAAGAAATACTATTTTATAATTTATATGAACTTTTAAATTATTATTTTTAAATTTAAAAAGACAATAGATTGTTCTAAAATAAATGTAGAGTCTTATTATATATAGAGCCTTACTTGCAAATGTTTTTCTTACGACGATGATGTCATGTATATTTGACTGAAGTGGACTTTCGATTTTGACTAATTTTAATTAGCAACCAGTGACCTAATCAGGCATATAACAAAAACACCAGTGGGTGGACACCTTACTATGACTCAATCATGCTTACTTGGTATTATTTCAATGTCAAATCAATACCAATTTATACAAATAAACATAATAAGCCTACACTAGAAATATTATTTGATTACACGCAATGAGTATTTTTTTTTACTGAAATATCACTATTTTTTTTTTATTGCATAGGTCACCCGATGGTAAGTGGTCACTTCCGCCCATCGCTTGGATCATGGATGTGTTGGCGACCCATCAAATCGGGAGGGGAGCGGGAAGAAAAATGTATGGGAAGAGGAAAAGGGTATTGGACATCCAGCAATCTCACTCACCGAACGTAACGCGACAGTAAAGCTGTCGCTTCACATCTATCTCCTGTGAGACAGTGGTACCGGCCCAGGCGATCCTGCTTATTCATACTGAGTCCTGAGTCACAACAGCGTGGCTCTACCACTTTAAATCGCTAAATACTAAACATTTTAACGTTTGCGGAATTTATTTATCACACTCATTTTTTGTATAATTTATTTTCGAAAAATCAAATTGTTTGCAAACATTGTTTTTTCTCGGATTTCGTAATTTAACAAAATTTTTTGGTTAACATACATGTCATTTGAAATATTGTCCGTTTACTTTTTTATACATATTTATATGATATAAGAAAAAAAAACATAAGTAGGACCTTTTAATTATTTTCTCCGCTAAATCTATCAAAGATGACATATATGTAAATTTAATAAAATGATTTAATGTCTCTTAATAACGCTATTAATTTTGTCTTCAAAATGGCATGATACGGATTTAATTTAAAAACTACATTTTATTAATTCATTAAAGTGATCAATTTAATAAAAAACAGCAACACAACATCAAATCCTAAATGCTTTTATATCACGTCTTTATTTATTAGCCCAATGATATTTATAGCAAAATGCTAATGTTTTGTAATTCTATATTGTGATGAGACCCACATTTATTACTTATTAAGTTATAATACCAATAAAATCAAGATTAAATTACAAATAATAAATTAAATTTAAAATATTTTAATGATAATTTCTGGCACTATAATGTTATTAAGCAATAATAACATCGCTAGCTATGAAAATATTGTTTAGAACACAAAATAAAAGTACCAATTATAATATCACAAATTATAGCAAAGTACTCACAGGCAATTTATTTAATGGTCTCATAATAAATCAACAAATAAATGAAATATTGATAGAGTCGAATGCTTAACTAGCTCCATATCCATGTAAAGACAGCCTTAAGTTCGCCGTAGGTCGTTCCCAATTTATCAAGTGCAATCAAACGGTGTCACAGGAACGTTGATTAAGCGCTCGCTATCGGCATCAACTATCACATACAGACATCGCATTTTTCTACTCACCCGTTTATTTTTTCTTCACATCCCTTTTTCCATGTACGGTGAGACCGGCGGCATTTTTCCAATAAACGTCGTTATGGTAACAAACCGATTATGATTCTGTTTGATCTATTTTGTTCCCACACCCCAAGTGGTTCTTTTTGCTTTTAAAACGGAGATCTGAAAATATTTTTATTCATATATATGCAGTGAAATAACTGGTATTTCTAGTGGAACGCCTTAGTGGTCTAGTACCGTTTATAGGCTAAGCTCGAGGTGGTTCGATTGTAAACGGGGGAAAAATGATTTAACTACGTTTTTGTCAATTGAACTGAGTCATAACCGCCTTTAATAATAATAATAGTTTTCATATCCCATTAGTATTCTCAGATTTTAGCGCGTTCCAACAAACATACTCTTAAGCCTTAATAAGTTACTACAGATTTATGCTATGATTTACTTGGAATTGAAGTTTTGCCTGATGTAGCGGTACATCATCATAGTATGGAAACTCTGACGAAACATGGGTGGTTTCGAAGAATGTCTGGCTTCTCGGAAATTATATGAATTAACAACATTCAGAGCAGTGCTAATATTGCTAGTCAATGTAAAATTATTCGCGTTTGTGTGGATATTAACAGTCTCCCAACATCGTCCTATGATCAAGCTGCAACTTTAACTATCCTAAACTGCGACCATATAAGAACAAATTCCATCCGAAATTTTAAATTTTCAACCTAAGTAGGTATTTCAAATAAACTGGTATAACTGTGCGAATAATGTACAATTACGTCTCAAACTAAAATACATCAAAAAATTGTACATAAAAGTCTTTGAAAACGTTAATGTAATTCAAACTCCTGGAGTAACTAAATCAAACAAGCAATCAATTGCAAACAAAGTTTCGTGTAACCAAGTAGCGCATAGTTTTAAAGTAAATTAAAGCTGTGTTGAGCAACAGTATCGTATTGGTAGACGTTTAGAATAATGTTATGCGATGAATTATACGCAGCAGATTAATTCATATCTCGCGACCGGTTGCGTTGTATATCAGTGTCGTATCACCGATCAACATTTGTCGCATACGTGTACACGTTATAATTATCCTCTCTAAATAACTTCGTAAACGCTGCCTGTACCTTCAACGACAAACTTATACTTTATGTTTACTTGATGGTCTCAGGATTGCCAACGTTTATCGTAGTATCGCCAATTTGTGCCTTAAACTTCTAATATACTGATAGCCTAACTAATCTTTAGTTTTTTACTGTCGAATGTATATGGTTTTCAGGGCATTTATCATTTATGTATTTTTGCATTGTGTGATGCCCACTTTGACTACATACCTTTAGCTCAACCGTCAAAGCATGGTCTTTCATTACAATTGGAAGGGGCTTAGAACATATTCCATCACTTAATCAATCTCTGAAATTCCTAGGGAGAATAAACTCCTTCCATACCTTAAAAAAGTTAGAGGTGCCTTGAGCTTGAAAGAAGGCTCCACCACAGTTAAATCAGTCATACACTGTTGGCCAATACTGACTTCATAATATATTTTCGTTTGCGTTGTATATTGCAAACAAGCTAAATTCTGTGATTATTTGCAGAAGGCAAGAAGGAAGTAAAGACTGGACTTCAAACAAATCAGTGTCTGATCATTCTGTTAATTACATCGCGATCTGTTGTGACATATAAATTCAAGCTACAAATAATTATGTCGGTTAGAGCACGATACAAACTTAGATTATATAATCATTGCATAGTATTAGACAGAAATAACTCGCACAAAACCTAATTATATAATCTTACATCAGCTTAACCTGCTTGATGGAATCTTGTTAATTACAAGTTTATTACATTACAATAGTATTATTCAAATAATATTACAAGAAACTCCATCAGAATGTCTCTGTGATAAAATCAATTAATAAAATACAGTATTTTAAAATATTCTCCTTATTAAATTCTATAATTGACGAAAATAAAATAAATCATAAAAGCTTTTGATTTCAATGATCCTTAAGCTTTTGATTTCAATGATGCCGTATTTGCACTCGTTAGCTTTTCATGCATTATATTAAGGTATCCAAATTCGATTTATGAGTGAATACTTGTAAGAGTGAATGTACACGTACATGGCAATACATATTAACAACATCGCAGCACCTGTAATATCAAACGCTTGTCGCGGCAACATGAAGTGTCACAGGACGATGCTATCGATACCGAACACAGCCGCGAGTCTCGAGCCTCGCAAGTCGTCCGACCACTCCTCAACACTGTCTGCCAGACTTGTAATTATTGCAAATTGCAACAAAACTTTCATAACTTCAACTGTCAAATAATGAATGAGAGATATTTCATGCGTTTGTATATTGTCATATAATTACAAGTTGCTGTTGTCACTTTAATAGATTTTAATTGTCAGGCTCCCCGATCAGACATCGCTTACAAAACTAGTTTTGATCTATGCTACTTCTCATATTGGCACCGGCTTGCAATCCCTGCAGCGTGTCCGCTCTTATGAAACACTGTAATGTTTTGATGTTTACGGAAAGTAAACGCTTTGTATGTATATCAAATTCTTATACTACAATCTTAGTCACATTAATATCAGGTATGAATGATTTCTAGGTGAGTTTTATCCATTCGAGTAACATTAGTAACTATGCTTGCACAGAATTTGTGTCCGCTACAGTGATAAACAGGCTCTCATCCTCGGTAACTTCGATCAAGTACCGGGGATTTGATCACCGCATCGAAACAAATGACTGAATGTGATGTAGCAGTCGTAGCCTTCCTAATTCTAATGCTCACAACTCATTTGATTTCATATTTTTCTGCAAAATCAGAATAATGTATGTAACGGGTTTGCCTACTTTTTTGAAATACATGGGTGAGTATGTAAATGTAATTACAAGAAATTAATTTAAATCGTATTTGAAATGAGTTAAGTGAATAATTTTTAAATACACGTACTTCGCAAATGCCCAATGATATGGCTCACTAATCCCAACTGATATTAAGCCAAAAATTAATTAATAATGTCAAAGCGACATATGTAATTAACATAGGACAAGATTACATTCTTTAATATTAATATGATTTAAATTCACATATTCACGTTTCTAATTGTGCAACAATATTTGATACGAAAAAGACCCAATTGGATTGTACCAGTTTTATCGCGTGTATCAAAGCTACTGCACTTAAATACAGATCAAAAACTGCTGAGTTAGAACATCCATCAATGTAAATAAATGGGAATAGTAAGTTGTATTTTTAAAGGATCAGTCACATTAGAGACTACGAGCAATAGAAAATATTTGATACAGATACACTCTTACAGTGCCCAGCATATTTATATTAATTCATCATATGGACAGGTAATTTAAATTGTATCAAACAAATAATTATTACCAAAATGTATTAAATAATAAGTGTATACTTAATTTCAAAACATTACAACCGTAATAAAAAGATCACTTCATTTGACATCCAATCCGTGATACTAATTACTAGTATTTAAGTGTTGAAAAAAAAACGGAAAATTATGTTAAAAAGTATGTTAACTCACACAATCACATAGCAATATAAAACAGCAGAGGCATTAAATAAGGTATAAATGAAAGCAGAAATAGTTTCCACAACAACAAGACCTTAACGAAGTCAACTTTCCGCGTGGAGCCGTCCCGTTAATGCACACGAGGCGGGCTTGTTACGTGCATTGTGCGGCGTCGGCGGCCTGATGATACATTATTTTTATAACAATAAATCGTTGTAAGTAAAGCACCGCTGCCTCCCCGGTGGTCCTGCGCTACTTGCATCGACACGCTCGCCCCTCAGAGCCCTTTAAGGCACTTCAGCCGCTAGAACTTCAATTATAAATCCATTACAAGTAAAAAACGTTGTGCGTCTTTTTAGTCTTAATGCTTGGGTGAAATATGTCTAGGTATTTGGCTAGCTTTTGCGGCAATTCTTAAGAGCCGAAACGCTAGTTACCTAGAAACTGAAACAGGAAATGCAAATACTCGGCTTACAATGACACATCCTGGCCCCAGAATAAAAAAATGCAAGGTCTCGTGACTTACGTATAGTAACTACGAGAACCTTCTTGGTCTCACAACACTCAGACCGGAATCATTCATTGGTGGGTAATGCAAACACTTGTTCCGGTGCAAGGAACACCACACATCCACTTACATCCTGTCGTTTTACGGCCTTTCAATTACGCCAGAGCATGTCAAGTTAGAACTTTTTTACACCAATATATTTCGCTATAGTTATATTTCGGAATATTCCTTACTATGGCATACTAAATTCGACAATGAGGTCTATATTAATAATACACGTGCCCAAATTACAACGCGATGTAAAATTATCTCAAGGTCAACAGGACTAGACGGGGATCAAACTGCACATCCTCGCATTTTGAAAACTAACTTCTTAACTACTCGTATTGCGCTAATCGTTCGTCAATGTATCAAGCACAAGGAACAAATAATAAAGCCTCGAAGCAGCTAAACGACCAGTTAATCAAATCTAATCTTTAACTCGTTACTCGATGTTTATGATCGAGAATGAAGAATCTTATTTTTACAGCATCCCTATCATTACGCCGAGATAAGGGATAGATGACTTCCAATAGTTTATTTATTACATATCCAACGACCTGACGCGATCGATTAGCTGCATACATAAAGATAACACTGAGATATAATAAGGCCCTATAGGTTCCAGTTAAAGAGAAACAGTACTATAAGTCCGCAATGACAATAATATTGATTTAAGAAATATTATAAAAATATCAATAAATCTTATAAAAATATTTTTTTGTAAGAAATATTTGAAACACTGTGATTCTCTGTGATCTCGTTATACTACATTTATCACAATTGAAACACTTTTAATTACCCATTATTGTTCTACTTTTAATAAAGGTAATTTTTGAAAAAGTCGTCTAGTATTTTTGTGTAAGTCTTTACATTAAGTTTCTCAGTTACATTGCGCTGGGCATATTTTATTATAATATTTCTGTCTTTATAATCCAGACCTTGCTGATACATGCTTAGAATAGAATGTGACAACCAGTTTTGCGTTTAAAAACTTGCTTCAATGGAATTTTGCAACTCATAGCACGCATGTTGCTTAATCGACGATATCATATCTAGTACAATATCTAGAATAAATGTTCTTGAATTTTTTTTTAAACATTTGTTGTGCCGTTTTTTACTCATTTTCACTACTGATTTTCTTACTCTGTGATTCTTAGAGTATAAATGTCATAAAAATTAATTGCACATTTCAATTTACTGTTCAATCGAGTTTCATGAAAGTTTTAGTGTCTAGAACATTACTTGTTTAACAGTATTTACATTATAGAGCCATAGGAATTTATCTTTTTATATCCTAACTTTGTACATACTATTTATTCTTCTTGACAAGGAACAATAAATATCTAAAATAAACCCAACGTAAATTTTGTCATAAAATACTACTTGGAACCCACAGTCAATATATTTCTAGAAGGAATACTGCATGCGTCTTTCCAATACTTTATTAATAGGATAATTGACACAAAAGAATGTAGAACAGAGAACAGCTGCCAGCTATACATATAAAGAAAACTGGAGTTTGAATTAACTTAGAAGATACAAGAAAATCTAATTCCTAATGTTGTCTATTTTATCAATACAAACGGTTCTATTTTCTGAAATATTATAATGCATCCATAAGTGCCTCGATGACTATCCGCGTCATCAACAAATATTATACAAATATATTTAAACAATTAGCAGTGATTTGTGCTTCCGTCCTCGTATAAACTAATAACCATACGCCAAGTAAAGATCCAAATGAGTGGAATCAATTATATGTCTCTAATTAGATATTTTTACGACTCCATAACATCAACCAGCTATTTGTTTAATTTTACACGCCCATAACAACAGAACTGAATACCCGCGGAGCCAGTTTGGACGTAATTAGTGTGTATTTATTATAAAAATACACAATTTAGAAAGCTAATAACGTCGTGTGTTCTCTTAATCAAATGTCGGATTTAGTGAGTTTTATTTTAATGATAGCGTTGGTTAAGTTAAGCCGGCTTGATTAATCGATATAGGGAGATATAGGATTAGGATTTATGAGAAAAATAGGCAATTTAGATGTATATACAGAGATGATTTAGATGTAGAGGCATAGGTATGGCGCAGTTGCGCACGCGCACGCGCTCGCTGCACCATCGAACGGGAGCGCTATCGGCCGCCCATCGCCCGGTGATTTATGACACGCCATCTCGAAATACTTTTACGTTTCCATTAAACGAGGAAAATTAAACAAACACTACGTCGAATGACTCTCTTGACTCATTTTAATGCTTGTAAGTATATCTGGCTAGCATTCAAGAGGCTCGTGTCGTCTGTTAGCTTAATCATAATTATTTACAGAACATGTCTTTGCATTAGGGTAAATGATTAGGACTGGAACATAGCTTAACTGTACCTAGGACCCATAACAATGAACCTAAGTCTTTGCATTATAAATATTGGCGAATTCAGCTACGAAATCCCATATTTTTTATTAAAATGTATGGCTTCATTGTCTTGACAATAGAATAATTCTTAATCAATCGTGAATATAACAAAAGTCGATTGCAAACTTTTTGAGGAAAATACATGCTCCCAAATAATATAGAATAATATTCAGGTACGCTAAGCATAATACCTACAAGTACATACTTCGCATAAATTAACTACTATTTAATTAAATTGTTTTGAAATATTTCAAATGTACGTGTATTTAAAGACACGTTAACTAAAATGATATCAAAATGACACCTTATCCGGTGTCAATCCATTTCGCAACTTTGTAAATTACAGCCACAGTTACAGCGCAGTAAAATGCCCAGCTTAAATTACTTTAGACTACTTTATTGTGCTTTGACAAATGCAGCACAAAGCGCATTGACAACATCGGTAACCGAATATAGTCGCATGAACAATCGCATAAAGAACTCCTTGAATGTTTTTATAAATCCGAAGTATGTCGGTGGTATAAAACGCGAGTCACCCAGGAAATATTTTGAAATGATAATTCATTAGGCGGTCATTGAGCGGGCACGCGCGGCCCGTCGGACCCTAACGGGCCATTACTCGGGATGACGGCGCGCGTGCCGCGTACGCGCCACATCTTCCGTAGTCTGAGCCGCCCTGCTCCCCGCCGCGGTGCGTCTCACGGCGACGCGAGGGCACCGCTACAATCTCGCGCCGGTCACACTTAAATGGAAACGCTACGCTCGCCGTCGCCTTTAAATAGGAAACGACACGTTTATCCAATTAGAAATTCACCATATCTTTGTGATAGTTGAAGAGGAAATTTGAGCAATCAACTTGCAGAGCGCTTCGGCGTTCCTATCACAGTTTATTCAATTGAGCTCGTAATGAAGTTATGTGAGAAATGAACAGTACGGATTAAATGCTCTACTTTCAAATCCATCACATGTCTGGACGACGGATCATTAAATCTAACGTAACTTTACCATTCAATGTACATCGGTGATGCCTGTCACTGGCTTATAGAGCAACGTTATATATAGAAGCAAATTACTACGAAATATCTTAACTGTACCTCCGGAATCTATGATATCAAGACAGTTGTTGCAGATAAATATATTTTTCAGTCTATTAATATACACTGAGTGCAATACAGCTTTATTTATAAACTATTTATCTGACTTTATTGGGGCCAGCAAAATTTATTCGAAAACTTAGTAATTGATCTTGTCTACGTCTACCTTGATGGCTAGTCAAATAGTAAAAGGGCCTTAACTATAACCTTTGAGATGTAAAGATATGCAAAAATAGACACCGCTCGCAAAAGACTTATAGACCAGAAATAAGATAAGTATGACCTCAATACAGATTCCAGAACGAACTGACCAGTTTGAAATATAGCTGGCATTCTAAATAACTGACAAAATTTACTAGGCGGATCGTACAAAGCATGAACTGGGAACAAGTTGTTATTACAAGGTGTTGAACTAGTTCTATGATTTATTGTTGTGTGCTATTAAATACGATCAATATTTTTCACTTTATCGGTGTAGCGCGCATATTAAATTAATTACGTAACGGATTGGAATATTTATCCTGTCCAAACGCCACTAAACTGGTTTTGCCCCTCATTAAAATCAAAGCCTCCAGGCATTGTTTTGTATTGTCTAGACAACAATTTAAAAAAACTTTTATTATTTAATTAAACCAAAAATTTCCGGTAATTTATTGTTTCTCTAGATCTTTAAACGTATTTTCATAGGATACATTGCATTGTTCCTTTCCTTACCTCACCGGAACCATTTTGATTGATATAATTTACATTCCTCTCAATCGTACCCTTGATTGTAGAGGAGGCCCGTGCCCTGCAATATGACGTTTATGAGCTGATACAGGTAATTTACAATGTCAATGAACGAAAGTGATTCGTCAGGATCGAGCAAAGCTGCGATCTCTCTGCTTACCCCTATGGGATGCAGGCGTGAAGCTTAAGTATGTTTGTATGTATTTATTTATTTATTTATTTACACACTTTATTGTACACCACAATAAAAGAGAATAACACAGTAACAGTAAATTACTTAAAGCTAATGCCATGGTTACAATTGGCGGCCTTATCGCTAACTGCGATCTCTTCCAGGCAACCTTTAGATGGATTAAATCATTACTATATAGAATTATGGGGTAGTACAACTGGAAAAAAATGGAACATGGATGTACAAGCTATACATAATAAACATATACATACATAATATATACCTACATTATAAATACATACATACACACAAATATACATATATATACATAAACATATACTTACATATTAGTATATATCAAGTAAACTTAAATGATGATATAAATAAGGAGGATAAAAAATATGACAGGATAAAAAGTTATTGTAGCGACAAATAGTGAGTCTTAACAAGTCTCTTAAAAATTGGTAGTGACTTGGCTTGCCTAATTGATATTGGTAATTCGTTCCACAAGCGAGCAGCATGAACTGTAAAAGACTTATCAAGAAATGAAGTGCTGTGCTTGGGAATGTCTAGCGTCAAGTTCTCCGTTGATCTAAGAGTTCGTGCGTGAGTGTGACCGAGGAAATTAAAGCGGTTTTTAAGGTAGTGGGGGGTGGTGGGATGGAACAAGATACCATATAGGAGTGAAAGAATTCGTGTATTTCGGCGAAAACGTATTGATAGCCACTTGAGTTTGACTCGGAATTCGGAAACATGGTCATATTTGCGAAGACCAAATATGAACCTAATGCAAAAATTTTGAAGTCTCTCAAGTTTTTCAATCTGGGCTTCGGTGAGGTCGAGATAGCTAGCATCAGCATAATCAAGGAGAGGTAAAAGTAGAGATTGTACAAGTGCAATTTTCGTGGGAATCGGTAGAAAATTCCGCAATCTCCGTAAGGACCCCGCTGCAGCAAACAATTTGCGACTAACTTGTTGCAATTGGGGACCCCAGGATAAGTTTTTGTCAATAATTATGCCCAGATTCTTAACAGTATCGCTAAATGGAATAGCGCAACCATCAAACAGAATCTGAGGTATTTGATTCTGGTCTAATTTCGATATTAACCTGGAGCTGCCAACAACAATGACTTGAGTCTTAGAAGGGTTTACTAATAGCCCGTGAGACTTACTCCATCTGCTGATGCCCACAAGGTCCTTATTAATGGTATTAATAGCCTCTGTCACCCTGTCCACGGGAGCATGATAATATATTTGTAAATCATCTGCATACAGATGGTAGGAAGAAATCAGATTATTTGATATAGAGTTAATAAAAACAGCGAAGAGTAAGGGAGATAAAACGCCGCCCTGAGGGACGCCAGTAAATGTATCGCACCACGAAGAGACTGAGTCTTCCACACGTATGCGCTGGCGACGACCCGTCAGGTAACTATGAAACCAGTCAATTACCGTTGGAGATACGTTAATAGAGCAAAGAGTATTTAGCAAGACATCAAAGTCTACGGTGTTGAAAGCATTGCTAAAGTCTAGCAAAGCTAGGACCGTTAGCTTACCATTCTCCATCGCAGCTCTGATGTCATCCGTGATGTGAACTAGCGCAGTAGTGGTACCATATCCATGACGAAAACCAGATTGGAAGGGATTAAGGAGATTGTAACGACTGAGAAAGGAGCTTAATTGTTGATGGACTAGGTTCTCAAGGACTTTAGAAAGGAAAGGGAGAATGGATATAGGCCTGTATTCAGTTAAGGATGCGGGATTAGGTTTTTTTGGGAGAGGAATTACTTCGGCTTCCTTCCACAAGGATGGAAAGACAGAGTTGGATAAGGAAAAGCTAAGAATATGACAAAGGATATGGAGAATTTCGTCAAGGATAGGCAAAATCATGCTACGACTAATGCAATCATTCCCAGAGGCGTTGGAGGAGATAGAAAAAATGCTCTTTTTAACATCACAATCAGAAAATTGACTAAAGACAAATTGTGGATAGTTAGGAGTTGGAATTGAAGAAAGATCTTGAATTGTTTTATTTTTGGTAGCCACATCAAATTTGGGCAAAGCAGTGAAATGAGCATTTAAAGAATCTAAATTTAAACAATTGGGAATAGAATCAGTGCGAGACTTTCCAACTCCCATAGAACGAAGAAATTTCCAAACCTTAGCTGGATCATTATTTTCTACAGATTTGTGAACATGTCGGCGTTGAGCGTTCCTACACATCTTGTTGCAGTGATTCCGAAGAGCCACGTATTTGTCCCAATTTTGAGTCGTTGGCTGACGTTTAAACTTCGCCTTTGCTGAGACCTTCTTCACTATTAAGGCTTTAATATCGTCGGTGAGCCAGGGTGACGGAAGATGTTTTATTTTGACAGCACGAATGGGAGCATGATCATCATAGAGCTTGATGATATTCTCGGTGAAAAAAGTAACTTTCTCATCAACCAAACTCGAGGCGAGTAAAGGAGCCCAGTCAATGTTGCTAGCATCCCTACGGAGATTTACAGAATTGATTCCACGAAAACAACGCTGCATGACCACTTTGTGTCTTAATTTGGGAAGACGGACTTTATAGGAAAGATAGATAAGGTCATGGCATGAAAAAGAATCAGCAGAGCACTGTCCATGTTTTTCGACGAGATAAGGAGAAGAAACAATCATAAGGTCAAGTAGAGAAGGAATAGAATTAGGGAAACGGTGTGTAGGATTTAGAGGCAGGACAGATAAGTTGCAAGAATTTAGAACAGTATGAAGAGAACAGGAGCGGTGGTCTTTCTTAATAAGACATGTATTAAAATCTCCCATGATTATGGTGTGACTGTACGAGGGAGTGAGGTTAAGTAGGATAGATTCTAAAGAAGAGAAGTAATCAAAACGTAGAGATGGACAATAATATACACCGAGAAGAATTTTTGAATGATGGAGTTCAACTTCCAGGAACAAATGCTCACCACCATTACAGGGTGGTGGCTGGGGCGACGCATGAACAATGGTAAAGAGAATGCCGGTTCTCAAGTAAATAGCGACGCCACCACCACGACCAACCGAACGATCGTTCCTGACAAGTTGTATGTAGGTACTTATGTACGTTATCAACATACTTGGGAGATGCTTATGTTCAGCAGTGGACTTCCTATGGCTGGTCGATGACCGTGGCCATATTAAAGAAGGAAAATTATAAACTTAACTTTCGCATCTGTTGGATTGGAAAGGATTAGGATAAAAAATCCATCTATAATCGTTATCTTACTCTTACGCAAACGAAGTCATTATCTGAAATAAAATTACCTATTTTGACTTTTAATTGACGTAAATGCCTTTGTTATTATTAATTTTTAAATACTCGTACACTAGGGTATACAATACAGTTAGCAAAAAAGTCATCGTTATTTCGACTAAAACACCGATTTAAACACCAACAAACATACCTAAATATATTGCAAAATTGAATGCCTCATTTTTGCACATGCTAAACAAGGAATGCAAGAAAACAAGTATCACGACGTAATAAAATAAACGTTAGGAAGTGCTCATATCAAATTTTAAAACGTGTCAAGGTTGCTTTAACCCTATACAACGCTAATAGAAACAAGTGGCGTCGTAAATCTTTTCCAAATTAGACACGTTTTGTCATTACGCTATCATTTATTTCCTCAATAAAATTGTTCTGTGTTATTAACATTCCTCTCAAATCTGATACACATACCGCCACTCCTGTATTTACTAAATGGTAGTAGTCACAAGTGCAGAGGTTTCTCTAAAGGAATTTTCTTGCAATGATGTAATGGGTCAACCTGTAGTCATATCCAACCATATTCCGAAATTATCAGGCATCTCTAATAAAAAACACATTAAGACAATTATCAACCGGAAAATTAATACTAGATCTAGCAGGTTATTGCAATAATGAGGAAATTAAACTGTTAAGATTATCTAATCTTACCATTTTGAGATCAAGAAAACGTGACTTACCATCAGATGCTCTGTATTGCCGTATAAAATTAAACGATAGTATTAAAGAAACATACGTATAGTTGTGATTGATTTATTATAATCAAACTCCGGGAAAAAGCTAAAAGAAAAGGAAATTAATTTAGCAATATATTATGTATATTGGCAGTTGCGTATGTTACTGCAGTTCTTGAACTACTTATCCAATTTTGATGAACAAAGTATCAATCTATTGATTCTGATACTCCCGATCACATAGGCTTAATAATTACCTCACAACAGCAAAGTAAAAACTAGGATTATTGTAAAAGCATGTATTGGTAATTGGAGCCATGTTTTATTAGAGACGTGTGCGGCACGAGGTAGTAGGAGGTCGTGTGCCGCGCGCGTGGCTCGGCCGCAGCGCCCGACGCCGATTGATATACCGAGTTAGCTGACCTCACTCACCGCACTGACCTCATTCATAAACCATCATTAAGAACTATATCTGAAGAGCAAGGGTCTGCTACCGCTATATAAATTTATTTCAAATCATTGCTTCCTTTGTGCCGTTTTAAACGGTCCGATGTTACTACAATACCGCATACGGAGAGAATTGGCATCTGGTATATGATGTTTATTATAAAACACTCATTAAATTGCAAGATTAATTGTGTTTCCAATAGGACGGATTTACGGATTCGTTGATTGAGTGTTATTGTAGATTAAACAGTAAAGTTTACCGGACAAAACCTCGTTTGCGTTGAGTTATACTGGCTATAGTGGTACAGTAAACTGCTAAAGAGCCCGATATAGTCCAATAATGGTTAATAGCAAGAGAACATTGGAAACTATGTCGATCAGTTAACAAAAGTTAACTGAGTCTCGTTTCAACTGCAACACAGCTCGGCTGATAAGTTTCGTCATGCAATAACCACTCCAAATTAATATATCCTGGCTCGCGCCGTGATTCCTAATATTATATTTAGACGTGACATGCGCTCGTTTGTATCAATTGGTCCCGTCTGCCACACTGATATACGGTCGACGCTACTTTAGAACAATGATGGCACAAATTGCGCTATTACGCGCTTTAGCGCTGCCCGAGACCCGCCACCCGCGACCCGCGACCCCGCGCCACTCCTTACTCCATAATTGACAAATTAGCCTGCACTGATACGCTTTCATGCACAAACGACTAAACAATCGCGTTCCAACACTACCACCAACTGGAAACTACTCTGCCTACACTTTAGAGTCCTCCAATCTGAACATTATTAACCTGCAGGCTTGATAAATGAGCTCACAAGTAAGTCTCGCGCAGGGACAAGCGATTACAAAACTCATTTATAACTTCTTTTGCGGCGCGGCTAACCCACACCGATACAAATCTGTCTAATGAGTGAATCCCATGAAAGGCTTTTAATTTTACATTTGGTGCGGCCACCTCCGATATCGGGCGACGGGTATTAATACGGCCCCGAGCCGGTCGCGGCTGTCGCCGGTCGCCGGTGGTGGCGCTCCCGACTAACACGATTACGTCGAACCTTACGGAGGTATCGCAGACGCTCTTCTCGACTTATCTCAGGCTATTAATTACGCCAAGATATTCACCGGACAAGTTTTAATGCAACCGCTTCATTTGTTGTTACGCTAAGAGTGCCATATCGAGAACGTTACGCGCGCGATAACTTTGTACAGCTCTAAGCGCTTGCAACTTGCGAGTCCTTGGTGACAACACAGCAGCTGTTTCTCGACGTGTGACATATCGCCTATCGTTATATTTATACACCTAAATGGGAAGGCTCGTCGGCTACTTGTGAATTACGAAGTTCTTTTGCTCGGAGCAGATACTAATCTGGTGTTAAATCATTAAGTTTTGTAAGCGGTGACCGGCACTGGCGGCGTGCTAGATGGCTGATGCAATTATAGTTTCTATTCATAAAAGAAAACTGAATCAGATCGGGCACAGCCCGGGGCGGCGCATGGCTAATAACACATACTGACTGCTGCTACAAATTGAGCGGAACTAGTTTCGTGTTCTATTGAAATCATTATTTATTCTATTTTATTTATCGCAACTCGAAATACAGGTACTCTGGAATGAAGCACAGGTTATTATCTCGAATTCTGTCAGCGAGATTCAAAAAATAAGTTATGGTTACTAATACAAAAAAATATTAATATCTACAACTACGACGAAACCGCTTCACAACTTATGACAACTCTTTAGCTATTCTATATAAATTATATGATATTAAAATATAAAACCTATCACCAAAACACATATTGCTCTATACGACATAAATTTAGCAAAATCAGGTAGCATATAAACCCACTACATATTCATAATAATGTCAACCAATAAAAGCTTTAATAACATTTTACACTCGTATTTCATAAATATGTGACAGCATCTTATTGTTGGCAACTATTACTTTTTCCACAAAATATTTAATTATTATGATCTTTAGCAAATGTCAAGGACGTAAATAAAGTATTTGTATATATTAACAAACCTACACTGGAACATTGTATCAACTAAGTATATTCCACAAAATGTCTCATTATTTCCTTGAAAGTCGGCTCGTAACATTTTCATATCCACAAACAATGAAACGGTTATCTCGGGTGAAATGATTTATAGTATTTCAGCAAGGCAATATTTTAAACTGGGCAATAAACAAAACGCTGGAACCGGCCAAAGTAGGTGACTTAATTATTCCGTCATTCTAAGGAATTAAAATCAAATTGAAACGAATTTATTGACAGTAAAGATTTGTGTACTATTTCCATTACCCGGTGATTGGTTTTAAATTTCTGATTGTCTGGAATGTTAATCAAGTACCTTATCAGCGACCAATCCAATTTGTACCTACTAAATAAGAGAAATACTGGACAAAGGCATATGTCAAATCTAACCGGGAATATTATTAAAGCTTAAATATTATTTCAAACATCTAGACAACATTTGGAATCGGCCATTCTTTGAATAAAAAGACATAATAATTCTTATGATTTGAGTAAAACGAAGAAACAGAACAAAAGCTTAAGATACAGTATTGTGAAATGCACACAAGCGTGGTTTTGAATGGGTGTTGAACAGCCAGGTGCGAGCTATCTCAGCGTGGTGAGTGGTGACAGCCGATGGCACGATGGTGTAAGTAAAGACGAGATGAGGAATCTGTCCGGTCAGCAGCGAGCCGCCACCGCGCACCGTGTGCCAGCCGCCATAACTCAACCAGATAACACTGCCCCATGAAAATGTTAACGACAAATAACGCAGATAACATAACGGCCACCTAAACGACCCTATCTAGTATTCGATAATATTTAATAATTATTTACATATATTTATCAGATGGACAGAGCGCGTGCGCTGTCGTCGCGGCACGAGCGGCTTTTATAATTTATTGTCAGAGGTTTTTTAAATAAACACTTAATACATCCATTAGCATTAAACACTTGGCCAGTACCTCTGATATGCCTTTCTAAAGTGACTTTCGAGTTGTGTTGAGACGCATAGAAATAAATGCGGCTAGACTCGTCTATTTGTACCTAGAATTAAATTCTGATTTAGTATCATTGCAAATCACATCCAACGAAACAATTATCGAAATGTAAATATAATGTCATGTTTCAGGTTCAATATTATGTTATACACCACTGACTTTTAAAGTTACTATGTCAGAAACTTTAACGGTGAGAAAAACGTATTGCGAAACCACCGTCCTTCACAGGTTCTGCATGAGATTTTCGGAGATACATATGCATATGTATGTATAAATTCTACCAATCGCAGTTAGCCGCTGTGATAGACTTAATTGCATATTCCTGAAAGGGATGATATCAGGCAGCTAGCGAGCTGGAAAATTATAAGGCGACTTGACTGAAGACAATGAGCCAATCCGTACGAAGCGCAATAACATCACGTTATTGCTTTCTATTAACAAATGGAAGAAACAATCTCATCTTATTCTGCACAATAAGAGCAAAAAAAAACTAATTTACTCAACTGAAACGAAAATAACAGGGAGTTAAGACTTTGTAAAGATATTTATAGATAATTTTCAGCTTGTCGGAAAAAACCTATTTTTGTCGCTTATAATGCCTCTTACATTTTTCCGATGAATCTCAAAGATATTTTAAGATACTTGGAGCCATTGAAACAAAACAAAACTATTGAAGCTAGATGGAACCTAGACCACATGTTTTTTAGTATATTTGAACTTTGTAATAAATGACACCTGCTGAAAGTTGTTAAAGTCAGATGGGTCGATTATGTCACCTATTGGTGAAATGATGTATCACTGAAACTTTTAAATTTCTCTATTGCAGGAATCGAACACACGGTCTCGTTTCATAGCTGTTTTCGCAACCAACGACGCCACGGAGCCTAATACTCAAAATCTTCGTCCAAAATTTACGCAACGAGCATAGTTACAACTCTGATTTGTGTTAACAGCACGTTTTAAATCACTTCTGAAGCTTTACTACGTATTGAATTACATTTCCGAATACTAGAAATATGCATTTTATATATTACGAATAACATAATTTTTATTCCATGTATTTTCTTTTATTGCAGTGAATGGCGAGACGAGCATCCCATTCGCCTAATGGTAAGCGAAACGACCGGACATGGAGAGTAGCAAAACCAAACAACACCATGAATTATAAGTCAATGCTTGGCACTCCACGGCGCTCGCCATCCTGAGACATAAGATGTTAAGTCTCATTATGTCCAGTAGTTACTCTGGCTACAATGTCCTTCAAACCGGAACACGACAGTGCATTTACACTGCTGTTTGGCGGGAGAAATAGACATTGCGGTGGTACCCTCTCACATATGAGAGACGGACTACCAGTATGTATGTGTAATTTATCAATCGCAAATTAAAGAGCCTTCAGGTACCAGATTACACCATGTTTGAAGATCATCAGCTGTCCCATCTAGCATTCATATCTCATGCAGTATACACAAAGTTGTTTCACAAAATTAAATTGAATAAATAACTAATGTGAACTTAAAGAAAAGTCGACTCGTCTCCTAAAAAGTTATTTGGAACTTGTCGCTTGACAACGCTTTGACTTTTAAAGCTAGCGCCAAAAATGTTCATTCCAAGAATTTCCATCTTTTCATTTTGTCTTATTTCAACAGTTTCTTGCCCTTAATAAGATTTTTGGTCAGGGATGCTCCTATCTAGTGGTCATGGCCTGTCCCTAGAATAGGTGCTACGAGTACGCGACCTCGGCCCCCGAGCTACTGCAGTCACTACCAACCTTCCCTTCCGTGACTGCAGTATCCACTCCTACAGGCCATACTTCCCTTTCCCATAACATCCTCCACCCACAAACCCTATTTCCCTTCCCCCGGTTGATGACGGGCAGCAGCGTCATCAACGCGTCGCCCCCCTCCCCTCTGCGCTCGCCAACCCGCCTGCCAAGCGTGGCGAGTATTGGCAAAATCCTCTCAATGATGAGCAAAACCAGGACCAGGCCCCCAGTCCCCGGCAGCCCCGCTATTCCTGGCTATGGTAGCGGCCATGGTTACGGCGGGGCAGGGGGTGCTAAGAATCCCCGGGTTGGCCCCGGCTACCACCCCCGACGACGACTGGCCCTGGTAACACACAACATACGCACGTTGAGGACAGACGAGAAGATTGTCGAACTGGAAGAAGAATTGAGTGGGTTACACTGGGACATTTTGGGGTTATCGGAAGTCCGTAGAATCGGGGAGGATACGATAACCCTGAAGTCCGGTAACCTGCTCTTCTACCGGGGGGACGACCAACAGTCCCGAGGAGGTGTCGGATTTCTCGTCCACAGGTCTATCATCAACAACATCGTATCCATCGAAAGTGTGTCGAGCAGGGTAGTGTACCTTATACTCAGAATATCAAAAAGATATTCGTTGAAGGTCATACAGGTATACGCGCCGACCTCGACACACCCAGATGAAGAAGTAGAGGAGATGTATGAGGACATTAGTCGGGCCATACATACTTCCAAAACCTACTTCAATGTTGTTATGGGAGACTTCAACGCAAAGTTGGGCATGAGAAGCGATGCAGAGTTGAAAGTGGGGCAATTTGGACATGGGCAACGGAACCCCAGGGGCCAGAGGCTGGCCGACTTTCTGGAGAAAGAGGGACTCTTTGCGATGAACTCTTTTTTCCAGAAGCCGCCTCACAGGAAATGGACCTGGCTGAGTCCTGACGGTTCTACGAGAAACGAGATAGATTTCATCTTGACGACGAATAGACGGATGTTCAGTGATGTCTCTGTGATCAACAGGGTGAAAACCGGCAGTGATCACCGACTGGTAAGGGGCTCATTGAATATCAATGTCCAATTAGAAAGGCGTCGCTTGATGAAATCTACGCTCCGACCTACTCGCGCCCATATCCAAAACCCCGAGAGCTTTCAACTTGAGCTGGCAAATCGCTTTGATTGTCTCAAAGAAAACCTTGCAGTGGACGAGCTAAACAGCGGTTTGGTAGAAGCTGTCCATACGGTGGGATCTAAGTATTTTAGACCTCGCCGTAGAGATAGACCACAAAAACTCTCGATCCACACTCTTGACCTCATGGCCGAACGTCGATCTATGGCGCTGCAGTCTTCCGATGACGCCGAAGCATATAGGCAGCTCAATAGACGGATCTGGAAGTCCTTGCGACACGATGTCCGTGCTCACAATACTGTGAGCATTAAAGAGACAATTGAGCGGAATGGAGGCTCCAAAGTGTTTGCAAGAGACTTATCTATTGGGCAAAGCCAGTTGTGTAGGCTGAAGACGGACGGCGGCCGCGTAGTGTCGACGAGGGCAGAGGTTTTAAGGGAGATCGAGAGCTTCTACGGACAGCTTTACACCTCGGTTGCCGAACCTACTGTTAGCTCGGCCGAAGACCCGAGAGCCGAGTTGATCCGACACTTTAGCGATGATATCCCGGACATCAGCCTGTGTGAGATTGAGATGGCCCTGAAGCAGCTTAAGAACAACAAGGCGCCGGGTGAGGACGGAATCACTTCAGAGCTTCTGAAAGCGGGCGGAGCGCCGATACTGAAAGTCCTTCAGAGGCTCTTCAATTCCGTTCTCCTCGAGGGATCAACGCCAGAGGCATGGAGCAGGAGCGTGGTGGTACTGTTCTTCAAAAAAGGTGATAACACTTTGCTGAAGAACTACAGGCCCATCTCGCTCCTGAGTCATGTCTATAAGCTGTTTTCGAGGGTCATCACAAATCGTCTCGAACGCAGGTTTGATGACTTCCAGCCTCCCGAACAAGCCGGTTTCCGAAAAGGCTTTAGTACCATAGACCACATTCATACGCTTCGGCAAGTTATACAAAAAACCGGGGAATATAACTTGCCGCTTTGTTTAGCGTTTGTGGACTATGAGAAAGCCTTTGATTCGATCGAAACCTGGGCTGTGCTAGAGTCTCTCCAGCGGTGCCACATAGACTATCGGTACATCGAAGTGTTGAAGTGTATATACAACAACGCCACCATGTCGGTCCGAGTACAAGATCAGAGCACGAAGGCTATTCCACTACAGAGAGGCGTGAGACAGGGAGATGTCATATCTCCGAAACTGTTCACTGCCGCGCTGGAAAACGCCTTCAAGCTCTTGCAGTGGAAAGGATTCGGCATCAACATCAACGGCGAGTATATCACTCACCTTCGATTTGCCGACGATATTGTAGTCTTGGCAGAATCGCTGGAGAACCTTAGCACTATGCTCGAAGACCTCAATCGAGTCTCCCAACAGGTGGGTCTTAAAATGAACATGGACAAAACGAAGATCATGTCGAATGTCCATGTTGTGCCCACCCCCATTGGAGTTGGGGGCTCGACTCTTGAAGTTGTAGACGAATATGTCTATTTAGGACAAGTGGTCCGGTTAGGCAGGTCCAACTTCGAGAGAGAGGTCAATCGGCGAATCCAACTCGGTTGGGCAGCGTTCGGGAAACTACGTGACGTCTTCTTGTCCAAAATACCTCAGTGCCTCAAATCGAAAGTCTTCGATAGTTGTGTGTTGCCAGTGATGACATACGGCACCGAGACGTGGCCTCTCACTATGGGCCTTGTTAGGCGGCTCAAAGTCACTCAACGAGCTATGGAGAGGGCTATGCTCGGGGTTTCCCTACGAGATCGAATCAGAAATGAGGAGATCCGTAGGAGAACTAAAGTAACCGACATAGCCCAGCGGATTAGTAAGTTGAAGTGGCAATGGGCGGGGCACATAGCGCGAAGAACTGATGGCCGATGGGGCCAAAAAGTTCTCGAATGGAGGCCACGTAGCGGAAAGCGCAGCGTAGGACGTCCACCCACAAGATGGTCAGACGACCTGGTAAAGGTGGCGGGACGTCGCTGGATGCAGGCTGCCTCCAACAGGTCACTGTGGAAATCTTTGGGAGAGGCCTATGTTCAGCAGTGGACGTCCTTTGGCTGATGGATGGATGGATAATAAGATTTTATAATGTACATTGGTGTTAGGCAATATGAAACCTAATATGTCGTTTATGATTGACCTTATCAAGGCGCGACCGTTTTCACTTCATCTTATTAAATTTGGTCGATTTAATAGCCATGCTTTCTAATTCGTTTCTTTTATTGTGGACATTATTTCTAACGTGACTTGACTTAAATATTAACCAATTTTTTGACGGAGATTAAAAATAAGATATAAATGGTGTTACGCTTGGGAAATATATTGACCTTGTCATAGTTCTTCCATATTTTTCCGCGTAACGGCTTTGTGGCCTTTAATAGCATCCTGAAATAAATGATAACAATTTTGTTTCCATTAATTCCACTGCTATATTTAGAATACTTTCTATAAAAAGCGTCGACTTTGTGGGATGATTTTATTAATTAAAAGCAAATCGTTTCAAAATGGAAAATTTTACCCAAATATTGAGTTATCAATCAATCTGTATAACGACAGTGAAATACAGCCAATTACTCGAATTCAAAATACACTTAAAGTATTATGAAAAGGACCACGTCTAAAGGCAATAAAATAAAATTCATAGAGGCCACAATCAGGTTTCATTAAACTGTATAATGCATTCCCTGTGGCAATTAATTTATAACTTATTTATATCAAGCGGTGTCACAACATGCCGCGGGAATGTCTGGACAGGCTGCTCTATCAAGATGAATCGCTTGACAAGTGTATGAGTGGATTGTTTTGATGTATGCCGCCAGAAGTCGCAGGCGCCAGCCATGTGAAAATGATCATAATGTCGTTTGTATCTTGATCGTTAGCATCAGCCAGATATACAAAAACGTTGTATTGATGCGAAATGTGTTTATTAAGTGAAGCTTTCGTAGTGTAACAACTTCTACTAATTTCAATAAAAATATGTTTTTTTGTCTTCGATTATGTTAAGATATAAATAGATCAGGAAATATCCATAGTAAATATACCTACATGTTACTGTCCCAATTATGTCTATTATTCTTATTGGACATAAATGCATTGGAATATATTAACGTCAACGCACTAATTTGTGCAGTCATAATAATCTTATTGCAGGTAGTTAAACTTTTAGATGGCAGCTACAATCGCCTTATTAACGAGCTTGAAACTAAACTGTAGAAATTCATTATTTTGTAATACTGCATTGAAATATATTCAACATTGTTACTTCTTTTTTTCATACATACATGTACTACGGTACGACTACAAAGCTGAGGTCTTGGGTTCGAATCCCTAGTCGGGCAAAGTGATATATGGTTTTTCTATTTATTATCAGCCCAGAGCCAGGAACTGTGCCCGATATGGCGATAGGCTCGCCCCCTATCACATCATGAGACGGAACACAAGGTGAATTGTGGGTGTCCTGGTGGCGCCTCTGCCTACCGTTTCTGGGATAAAGGCGTGAGTTTATGTATGTATAACCTACCTATCTATGTTTACCGTTTAGCTGTAAACTTCCTGTGAAGATAATGACTATGTATTCTGTGAAGACGATCATTTTATTTCAAAATAAATGCTAAAGAAAATGAATTGCTATACAACTATTATAACTTAACAAAATACCTTAAGTACCATCAAGATTTGATACCACAAACGTAAAGACAAACTTTAATGAGCACTGTTTATTCAAATAGTGGACATAAAACAGAGATTTCTAACCTTCTCCTTTAATATGAGCTTAAGAACGGGGAACATTTACGCAATATCTGTTTTATAGTGTTTACGTTATTGGTCTATTCTCACGTTACGTCGCATTGGCCAGCCACATTACTTTGTATGTGCAATGAACTGCTATGGCCAATGCTCAAAACTTCACTTTATTTACACAGTTATTTTATTGAAAGTCTTTGAATTACTCATTTATTACTAAATATATATATTTCAAATTCGAATTAAAATATTTTGCAGTTGATAGAAGAAGTTGAGATAAGAATCGATTAGTTATAGGGTGACCAACGCCCTAGAAATGGCGCAACGTGAAAGCGATTTTAGATATTTGCCTTTTGAAGTTCTTGTTGATTTTATGTAGTCGAAGATTAATATGAAGTAACCACTTCTCAATATCCCGACATTGCCGACTTCCATAGGTCCCAATGCCATTAACAATTATCTAGTATAGCATCATTGAATTTCGAATATAATTTAAAAATGGACACTGTGTTTTCCTTAAGACTTAACTACTTTGAAAATTAATTATCGCGTAAAAACCACGTCTGTTTATTAAATTAATGCGCAATCAATATGCGCAACCATAGCGATTATAAAGCGTATGAAATTACGGCAGTCATAGCTAAGGTAGCTATCGTAATTTCCAATATCTTATATCAATAAAACTTTCCCTAACTGTGCAGTTAATCACACAATAGCGCGCAAGTTTATTACGCGCAGTTAATTTAAAAAGCATTATAATTGAAACTTTCGCATTTCTTAATAACATTAAATGCGCCATGCAAGTCGTATATAGTGTGACAACTATCGCAGCAGAATGCTTGCAACTTATCTACACAAATGCAAAACCCGTCCCGTCCAAGTACCACGAATGCGTCGACTCACTCAATACTCGCCCTCGGCATGCAGAATGTCACTTGAGTTGCCGCAAGTTGTTCACGAGACGAGGATTCTCGCACGCGAGTGCCAATGGTAACATCGGGTGAGGGCCCTAGTGGTGACCACTCAGCTCGCTCTCACTTAATGTCATAAATAACTTTGTCAATCTGCTAACTTAATAGTATAATTTATCCGTCGTAGGACAACATAACGAGCAATGCCGATAATAAACCAGAAAAGCCATGAGGTGATAATAGCTGTCCGTAAATAATGATTCCTGATTGCCGGTCCACACCTCAACGCCGGCTTGACGTCGTATACCGTTGCACTTACATATGTATTACATGAAATATGTTCGCATATGTATAGTTTGTAACAGCACTGACCTCGCGCTGACCATGTCTTGGACTCTAGAATGCAATCGGAGTCTAATTAACGCAAGCACTCGGACACGGTCTGCATCGAGGATGTAACGATTAGAGCGGCTCGCCCATTAAGGAGAAACAATCACATCTCAAATACGGAATAGGAAAGATTAGGTTCCTTTCAGGCCTATAAAAGACATCGTGTGTATTTATGCGTGTCAGCCGCGTATATTGGTCGTGTTTATTTGAGAACACTTACATGAAAACATGCACCATATGCAAATTGAGCTTACAATGTTCATGAGTTAGTATTAGCGTGATCATTTAAGTAGTGAGTGAGGCCCACTTGTACGGTGTCAAAGCGACACTGTGTCGGTAGCAGGTAAGAAGGTGTGTCGGCGTGGCGTGGCGGCGGCGGGCGACGCGGACGTCGGGCGCAGGGCTCACTACACAGTACACGCCACTGTGTCGATATGTAGCGCGATAGCCCCGCTCTAAGGCCCGCACCATTTATTCATGGTGCAATAAATTCAAATTACCGGATTAACAATAGTACGGATAGCATCTCACTACGCGATACCGATACTGACGACATACCGAACCTACGTTTCGCTATCCGTTTTATAAATATCTGCTTTGGCCGCTCTACCATCTCATTAGTAATTAGCATACGTTTACTTTGTTTAGTATTGAAATAAATAATAAGGAGAAGTTATAAATAGCCTAACATTCAACCTATTATACTGTAACAGATAATGTAATGTCTCTTTCGCTTGTTACCTTAAAATACTTAAGGTGGTGCTCTAAAGCGAACACGAGTAAATTCTCAATCACGAGCGTGAGACTCTTATAGCGAGCCCTCGGAGCCAGTAAAGCCCCTCAACTTAACAGCCCACTTTAAATCTAACCAACGACGTAATAATCTAGATACATCTTATGACACTAACGTAAATATACCTTTATACAAGCAAATAAAACGTCCGTGGAGTAATTGAATCTAAATTTAATAAGAACGATTTACACAAAAACATTGGTCAATCAATAAACGTCGTTCTGTTGCTTGTCCCGTGCACATGAGTCTTGTAGAAATGCGCCAAGTGGACGCTATATAGCGCAATGAAATCCAATACCGCGACGAATCGAATCCAGCCCTGTCGCGTTTGAAATTTCTGCAATATTTCGCCCTTTTCACGCAGATAGCCCGGCCCCGTGTCTAAACCGCCGGACATGAAACACAATATCGCCGAGTGAGCTCCATAATTTATACGCACGGCGAACATCCATTGCACTGCACATATTAGTGTATCATTTTAAATTTACTTTTTACAGCGGCTTATCTTGGCCGATAATGGTATTAAAGTGTAAACATTAAAATATAATCTAAGACATAGTTGTGGATGGGCATAGGAGGCAGGAGTCACAATTGCCTACACGAATGTATTCAAATGTATGCATGCGATTATTAGTGGTGAGTCGGTTGGTGCGCGCCGGCTCTAGAAGCGGCGGATAGAGCGGAACGAGTTTATTGTGTTAAGTACTGTGTTTTAATTGGATTTGCCCATAAGCGATTGATATGACCCAAACGAACGACTTTTAAAACGCAATTGTGAGCAAATTCAACAAGAATATTTATATTTATTGTTTATTTATTATTTAGGAATGTGATAATACTAGTAGTTACAGTATAAGATATGTTAAAAAGTACATATTTAAAAGCAACAGATATAGGCGCGGTGGTACATGCCAAAAACCGTGAAAGAATGACTCAGATAAATGGGGCAAAAATGAATGACCGCAATATAAGGCCAATAGGTCAAATAGAGTGGGATGAAAGTTTCGGGATAACGTCTTCCCATCCATGATATCCCCTTTCAGATTTCAGGACATACTGTGTATTAAATTTATTACATTCCCATGCAATAAAGCAAGTTCAGAGTATAACTATATCTGCCTTGGCATAAAACACATGTAATCGTGAAATTGCTTACACAATGATTGACATGAAGTTAATAGGACTTCCTACCCTGGATATAACTTTATATCGTGTTTTGTTTCACATGACGATGTTAAGAGTTCTGCTGTCAACTTTTAACTTGGCGAAGAATTCTCTGTTACTAGAAAAAGAATAAACGATATAAAAATGACAAAACTACAGACTAAAAATAGAAAATAAAAAAACGCAGCGTTTAAACGCCAGTTTGCGGGGCCCGGCTTGCAGCTAATCAATCTAGTGGACACACTGGCATTGTGTTACGACAAGCCAGCGACACTCGGGCTCAGCCATCTATCAACAGCGGTGCGATACGAGCATCCATGTGCGGTGACAAGTCTCATCCGACCAGTTTCGCCAGCCTAAAAGCCATTGTTGTGACACATTTTTATAGAGGAACATGAACGCCGGTTAAATCCAGAATGAGGTGACCAAAAACAATGAAATCCATTGAAATAAGTTAGGCATAGTTTAGATATTGTAACATTAGATGGATCAATAGTCTATTTTAGAAGCATTTGCTGAAAATGGTAATTGGACCTGTTAAGAATAAGGCTACGTGTACATATACTTAATATGAAAGGAAACATAACTAAATTCATAAACATATAAATAGTTACACGATTGTTATGAGAATGAGTTCGTAGCATCTGTTGCTTGAATTAAGATCACCATGTCCAGTTCAGTGTATTATAACGTTACACAATAAACTCATCTCGAAACAATGTTGCAATACAAATTACGGTGTACATTTACTAAAAATAATGAAACGCTTGTAAAATTGGCTGTAATCCAAACCGAAATAATAAAGACAGAATTACCGTACTATTGTTTTGCTGTCTAAAGCTCTTCACGTATTTTCTTTTGTGAAATAACTAAATACCTTTGTTACAGATCGTTGGTTGGTAAACAATACTAGATAAATCATATTTACAGAATTGGAGAAATCGAAACTCTAACAATGTCAACATCATCTTTAACAACAGGAAATCTGCTGTCGAACGAGCATTAAATCTCTGGAATATTAAATTATTTACATTTGTTGTAATTAAATGGACATACTTATCGCAGAGGCAACGAGCGGCACATCTTAAAATGACCTCTCAATTTGGAAAAAAAACAACTTCCAATATGTCTAAGATTTATTGCCGATCTTTGAGAATAAGTTGCAGAAAATATACGTACGGGTAAAAGCTATTGTTAGATCTCTATAAAACTTTAAATCTGAACTAGTGTAGGTAATTTGTTTTAAGCTTCATTATTAGCCCAATGAGGACATCGCATCTAAATAATTATACCTAGCATAATATTAACCCACTAGACATTTTATTTTACGATTTCAGTAAGGGCCACGCAAAACAGACGAAAATAAACATTCAGATGATAAATTAATTTAAACGATGTAAACGAGACTGTGATGTATTTTATTCACGCTCACAGCAATGTTCTAAATATTCAAACCGTCACATAAAATTTTATAAATCCTCACCCACAGCCCTAAAAAGGTCAGATAAAAGATATTGCAAATATTGAACTAAAATAAGTTACGGAGAAAAGGAACGGCTG
Source organism: Deilephila elpenor (assembly GCA_949752805.1). Taxonomy (NCBI): domain Eukaryota; kingdom Metazoa; phylum Arthropoda; class Insecta; order Lepidoptera; family Sphingidae; genus Deilephila; species Deilephila elpenor. Next base: position 6,814,660 of record OX457105.1, on the reverse strand, counting down.
GAATGTAACCTTTTATTATTTACCCATCACACACAAGGAATTCTGAATAATTTTCCAAACAATTCTTACAGTGTATTTGCAAAACATTCTGAATTTCTCGACTTCTCTGAAAATGTAGCACAGTTGCTTAACAAAATAATAAATAGGCAGAATTATATATGCATTTTCCATTATAATTTCATAAATATGTCCACGATGTGCTAATAATAACAGTAAATTTCGCGCGGTTTGAGGGATCAAGTCCAGCACTCAAAGGTTAATATGAGCTAGTGCGTTTGCGTCTGGCACGGAAAATAGGCGTGATGGTAAAATATCCAGCCGGTGGTCGTGGCTGCGAGCGATTTATGCACCGGCCACGATAATGGCCGTATTAATGGAAATTGACACCGAGCGCGATCGAGCGCTCGACCGCTTGCCTCGCTCGACTCTCTCGCCTCGCGCCGCCCGTGGGAGACCTCACCAACACCGCTTAAGGAAATATAATATTAACGCGGCAATCATGATATAATAATATCATCCTCACACGTTGAAACGGCCTGTCTTTGCCTCCACACCACCACTAAGTGACAATAATTAATTCGTCGATGGCATCGGCTTTCCATTACCAGTTACTAGTTATAATTTAATACGTACTTACATCATAACTTTTTAGTTTTAAAGCTTTCGTTGGTATCTAACTGTATTTTGTTACAACCGGTATCACACTCAAAGGGAAGTTATGCTTTTGAAATAGTAATTAAAAGGCTATTTGTATTGTTTATTGTGTTATTGAAAGGTAGAATGTGATATTAAAAAAATAATTTATCAGAATTCATAGATTGACTCAATCGATACAATACATTTAGATATATGTTTATATCTTTGACCTTCTTAATGTGAAGCAGTGTGCTTTCCTACCCGAGTATACACTTGATGTTATATCCATTATGCGGATCATTACAGCGATATGAGTTATGGCGGCGTCCCCGGACGGATAGCCTGTCTGTCTCCTTTGCCATATTTATTGGTGCATAATGGGTTCTAATGTGGGGCTATTGAATCCGCCACGTGGATACCTTTCATTTCCCTCGGGACCGCGCCGGGTGAAGGTCCCACTGGACTCACATGAACATCGTGAATATTCATAACGGCCCGGCCGACTCTCCGCTGATTTAATTGATATCCGATGTGCATCGCAGTCAACTTGCATGCATGGACAAATTGTAATTGCTCGTTAAGCCTCGATTCTTGATTGTTTCTTGATTATGAAAATAAAAGAACGAGGACGAGTTCTCTGGAAACAAATAACACGGGGCTGACCCGGCGCAGTTATTTAAGAATTCATAATTACGCCTCAATGTAACTGTTGTACCGCCGCGTCCTTAATGCAATGCCGCATTCAAAACATATAAATTATCATTGTTTCGTATTATACTGCAATCCGTAGGTATGAAGGTAAAACATGTAGTATATCACAGTATACGGTGCGGATCGAGATGATGATATCAACGACGGAGGTGCGCTACAAATAAGAACGTACTCGAATTTATTCAGACCTTTCGTCGATAACAGTCAGTTTCCAGTGGTTCTTTTATTTGCAGCACACGACGGTCACAAGTGCAATTTATTGATACTGTGTTCGATAACCAGTAGACGCGGCCCACGCGCACCACGCGGACCACGCTGCACGCGGCGCGCGCCACAATGAGCACCGAGGCGCGCACCTCACTAGTCGCTACATTTACAAGTATCGCGCCCTTCGGAAGGAAATACTACAGCCGCCTCGCTAAACTAACTCCATAAATACTGGCGGTTATGGTGTCGTTAAAACAAAGTCAAGCTGCGCCGACAGCCTCCTCGCCACCACCACGCCGAGCCCTTAATGAACACGCGTCAGCGCCGCGCACCAACCCGACTCATTAAATATTCATACACTCACTACCGCTTCAATGCTAAAATAAAACTGTATCGATATAAATACATTATCGATTTTGTTGGTAATACATATACCAGACATAGTAAACAAGTATTTCACGTATGTTACTAATGTTTAATCGCGACACAGTGTTATCTTTAATCGCAGTACGTAATATAAGTATTAACGTCACTAATGTGTGGGAAAGTTTGTATTTACAAATTTTATCGTCACATACGAATAAAGGTCAATGTAATCGTTTATATCACGATAAAATGATTTTATAACATTGTATTAAATTCTTATAATGAGTGGCATATAAATTATATCTTTATGTTTTAAATATAAGATTCAAATTGATAATTCGTAAAAACAAATAAAGAGGGGACCGTTTGTAAATACGTAGTGAGTGTACCCATGAATGTAGTCACCCACTGTGAAGGTAACACATTAGACAACACCTTTGAATATCATTTACATTAATAGATTATTAAATACCTATTGAGCCGTGCATTGGATTAGTATACGCGCTGGAGAGCTACCCTAATGTTATCTTCGAACATTAGAAAGTTTAATCACCTACTGATCACGGGCTCTTTAATACTTGACCCGACATTGACTCACTTTATAGTTCTAAACAGACAATAAATATGGTTACGTAATTCATGAATTAAGAACGTAACTCACAAATAAACCTCTCACAGAATTCATTGACAAAGTTGTATTTCAGGCGTTCTTCTAGTAATATCATTCATACAGTCCCGATATTTGTTGCGTAGATTTTTCGTGAGTCGCACATTAACGTGTATTTATGAAAACTTCTGATGCCACCGGAACATCATGTAGTTTGAAGCAATATTCTTTAAAGTAATTCAATAATTTTTACCTTGATTTCTCAGTAAACTTATTTCCCAGAAACTTTTTTTTCACTAATCCCAAGAATAGCCTATAGTGTCTAAGATATACAATTATCACACTATGATTTTAATTTTTATGCATGTTGTTGAAAGATTCGACTTATGATTTTAAGACCGATCTCTACTGCTAATAATTTCAGATAAATAAGTGAAAAGAATACGCGCGTCATAGCTAAGGAATTACTATTCTACAATAGTTGAAGAAAAAAATATAGGTTATATTTCCTTGTACAAGATATTGCTTAAATACGAGTGTCCTTATTTATTAATGATCGACCTTAGGAAATAGTAGTGACAAAGGCTGTTAATTTCCGAAAACGCACTGGCGTATTGTAATGTGATAGCATCCCTAAATAACTTATGGTAAATGGTGAGAGCGCGTCTTTTGGACCTCGGTTTCTCTTTGGGCGCAATTATAATGCGCCCTTAGGCAGCGTTCGTTCATTACGCGCCTTAGCACACTGCCGCCATAGTAAAATCCAGAGTCTAGTACCGCAGCTCAACAATATTATGCATTTTTTAATAAATCTTTTATACTTTGTCATTTATTATCATTTTCTTCTTCTGTTTTGCTTCATACCATGCTTACATGGGACCAAGGAAATTATAACTGTTGCAGAAAAACTTAGCTTATCTATGTCTGATGCTAACAATATCGATATATTTTATGAATGCCCAAGCAAACTATTGTGTTAAGTAATCCGAATTTGTCGAATTCGAATCCGAAGTATTTTTAGTTTATCAGCACCTTCTACGCACATTTTACAATGCGATATTGTATTGGCATTATTCATTGTACCTGCCACAATCTCTAAAAATCTCCTAACCAAACCGCCCCTTCAAAATATTATTTTCGTTACACTTATAATGATATGTTGTTACGTAGGCCGCTTTACCTTGCATGGGCGTATAAAGAAAACCCATTCGATACAACAGGTGTTAAGAAACTGGTATCAAAAACGTGATATAAAGCATCACCTTTGTGTATTTTAAGCTCGGATTGAGTTATAATAGAATTTATATGAAAATATGCGCGACATTCGATACAGATGTTTTTACTACAACACGGCGCCTGCTCCTAACTGTACGACCCGACCTATGACTCGTACGCGCAATATCTCTCATATAAAACCAGTATCAACCCACAAACGTAAACCAATTACGAAACCTTATGTATTCGTGGGACTTCACGTTCTAGAACTCTCCGCCGACCGGGATGAATATTTATTTTTATGCTAAACGTATTGAAAATATCACTTAAACTGGTGTCCCGAAATAAAAACTCAATTTTGTATCTTTTAATAAAAGCAGACGCCTAATGAATTGAATATAAAGAGCTACTTAAATTAGTCACGTTTACCTGTTACAGGGGAGAGTTACGACTGTTCATGAATATCAATCTCAGCTCACGAAATGATATTTAATAAAAGAGAATTACTTCGGCAGCGCCGAACCACTGACCGCAGATACTCCTATTTGATAATCATTTAAAAATACGTATTAGTTAAATTTAATCTCGTCGATAAATGAATAAATCGTTTCACTGATGGGTTGTTATCCGACCGCCGTTATTGCACCATAAACTCCAATTTTGGACTAATTGAAAAAGGAAAAATGGTGAACCCAGTCACAAATTACCGACACTATATCAAGTGTTAAACGGCACTTATCGACGCCGAAACGGCGAGAGATCATTGACGATGAAAAATACACAATTTGTGGTAATAAATCAATGTCATCGCATCGCTTGTCTGAACTGCGAGAACGCTTGCGCCCGCGACCGCACCCGCCGCGCACTCGGTAGCCCTGCATCTCATACTTTATTATTTATTACTAACCGTTTAACTCTTATACGAGGAAGCACTTAATTACACGGTGGTTATACTATTATACCGCGTCTAAATATATTTTTCTAAATTGCATCGTCAAAACGAACCACTTTCACAAACAAATATTATCCAAACGATTATTTTGGATAACGTTTCAACATTTTAATTACATTTCTTCACAAATATTACACGTCGTAAATCTTCATGTGCGCGAGAGAAGAAAAATATTTGGATGTTATTTTCTTATTGCTTCCGTTTTAATAATTTTAACGGTTATCGCCTGCACACTCCAATATAATAAGGCTTATGACTGCAAAGGAATGTGATTACAGTATCATAATTTAATACTATATTTTCATAATAGGATATTGGAAACTAAAAAAGTTCTTTGATTAAAAAAGGCATTTCAATTTTTATTAATTTTGCAAACTAAAAGATGTCACTCGAATAAGAAAACCAACAAATTACTGCTCTACCTTCACTGATCTCTATTTGTCTTCTACTAAAAATACAATAATTCTAACATTTGAAATATCTTTATTTCGTTTTATTTCGTTCGCAATACCAGTAATTAAGAAAACATAAAAACAATACTCAAAGAAATCTGAAGATATATTTTTCTCCTTAATTGCTTCCTATTTTGCCAAATCTTCAAATTGTTATTTTTTTTCAAGAGTACTAATTACGAGCAAAAATAGTCGATTATAGGAAAAAATTAAAAAAATATTTTCATAAATTCCAATGGATAATATAACTGTAGACATATACTGTGTCATATTTGCTAACAGGCACGAACGTTTTCCCGTGTATTATAAACTTAAAAAACTACACCCAGCAGACATACATATATAGGTTTTGAAAGATGGGTACCTATTAATAGAAACTACGTGAATAAACTGAGCTGAAAATTACATAAGCAAGCTTCGATGTAAGTCCACCACATATAACACATAAGCTGAATGGTCTGAGATCCAGGATTTGGTACCTATATCAGATTTTCGAAACCAACCATGATGTGTTTAGGACGGCCAAATATCTACCGTCATATCACAAATGGAAAAAGGGGGGTATCACGATCATGCTCTGCGATAATCTGAAAACTATGAGATTTTTGCTCTAAAGAACTATTTGTAGAAGACACACTAGCGTCTGTCCCTGGCTTCATCACAATTATGAGTAACTCATTATGAGTTATGTCGGTTGATATTAACAGACAATTATCAGTCAAGTTGAATATAAAATAAAACAAAAAAAGCTTATATATTACGTAAATACGAATACAAAAATTCTTTAAAAGATCGACAATCTTGATATACCCTGTATGGTACTGAGTACATAATTCTGCAATAGCATACTAGGTGGCAATGGGCACGTGCGTTTTCCCATTTGTATTCAATACAAATGTTCGTATACGGAACGCGATATATCGTTGTCGGGTAATTTATCTTGAAACGAGAATCGAACCCCAACCTTGTATTGTAATTGCTACACACAATTTCCTGTTGTCTTGCATGACACTAAATTGCTTCTGCAAACGGTGCGGAATGTAGATTATTCTATTATTGTTATGTCCCATCGGCTTCAGGCGTATAACTTAATACTAGCCACCGCTAGTGAGAGCCAGTAATAAAATAAACACATTATTGTTTCATACATTCCTTATTAAAATCATTCAGCATGTTTTCAAAAAATATATTATTGTTTCAGTTAGAATGATTATAAAACGTTCCTATGTTTTATAAGCATTGAGGAGACTCGTCATCAATTGACGTTAGATTTGAGAGAACTGCAGTCATAATCCAGCATGTTGGCCTATTGCGAACTGGCGGGCTCTCTTCGTAATTTTTTCATGAGTCCCTTCACCGTTACAGTGCGTGGTGGTAGAAAAACAATAAAGACTTTACACCAAAAAGTCAGAAATAAGCCCTGCATTACAAACTTTCTTTAAAAATATAATATTCTCCACACACTCAAAAAAAAACCAATTTATTTACTGCAAGTATGATGAATGTTCATTTCAAAATTTAAGTACACTGAAATCTTATTATTGTCACTTTTATTAAAACCCAAGACAGTATTTATTTATTTATTTATTTATTTATTTAAACTTTTTATACATGTTGTATAAAGGCGGACTTAATGCCTTGGGCATTCTCTACCAGTCAACCTTTGGGTGATGCAGAGATTACACAAAGTAGGTGTTATTACTAAATGTAATAAAGTGCAAATAAACATACATACACATAATATGTATATACATATCTAACTACATACCCATACAATATATAAATATAATACATACACATAATATACAATATAGGCGTATATATACATATATAAATATTATATATAAAAATATAATGGTAAAACTTAATTTGACGATTCTGCGATTTGTTTAAGGAGAAGCTCGCGGACCTTCACTTTAAATGCATAACGATTCCGGCATGTTCTGATTTTGAGGGGGAGCGCATTCCAAAGAAGTATGGACTGTATTGGGAAAGAAGAATGTAAGAAATCAGTAGTGTGGGAAGGACACTGGAGAAGTAAATTGTGGGTTGACCGAAGATTCTTATTGTGGTTGCAACCGAGATACTGAAAGAAAGGAAGTAAATAAGATGGAGGGGAAGGGGAGACTAGAATAGAGTGCAAAAGAGTAATTGCGCGTAGACTACGACGCTGGCGAATGGGCAACCACTTAAGTAGAGAACGGCAAGCCGACACATGGTCATACTTACGAAGATTAAAAATGAAACGAATGCAGTTATTAAGAAGTCGGTCAAGTTTGTTGAGAAGATCTGCATTCAGGTCAAAATAGCACACATCACCATAGTCGATTAAGGGAAAAATTAGGGAAAAATCAGTATTAAAAGCGAGATCATAAAGTATTCTTCTATAGAGGGCGTTGAAGTTAATAGAAGTGTAGACGACAGAGTTGTTGCGATCACATAAACGCCTAGATCGCAATGCCCGCCTCAACTGAACAATGGAGGCAGATTGTTCGAGTTAACGGTACTAGTTATACCTACCTGAGAGATTGCAAAAATAGACACCGTTACCAGTTAGTCATCGGTCGCCTTTATTATTTGATGATGCATGCTGTGTTTAGGAATACAATCTGCCAATTACGATAATAACATGGATTTACAAGCAACTATATGACTAAATAATGAGATTTATACTTATTATTTTATTATAGGTAATTTATAAATAAAATGGCGCGCTCCGCATAACGTTTAGTCGGAGCGTCTTCAAAAGTCGTGGGTGGCACTAGATTCACCTCTGCTTATCCTTTCGGGTATATAAGCGTGAGCTTATTTGTGTATGTATGTAAATATTAGTTTTTCATTATCAATCATTGATGACAATTCATTGATCTACAAAAGCTTAATAGACAAAATTATTGAATAATATAAGAAAATCGAATAGCTTTTTTTCAATAGGTCCTGCAAACGTGCAAACAGGTCACCTAATGATAAGTGATCGCTGCCGCTCATGATCCACAACGCTTGGATTATAGATATGTTGCCGGCCCATCAAATCAGGAGGGGACAGGGAAGGGAAAAGACTGAAGAGGATATGGGTGTTCGGCATCCGGCAATCCCACTCACCGAACGAAACGCGACGGTAAACCTGTCACTTTACGTCCTGTGAGACAGTGGTACCGCCCCGCACGATCCTGCCCATTCATGCTGAGTCATGGCTGACAACAGATTTGCTCTACCACTTCAATAAACGCACACAATCCCTTAAAGTGCTTCAGGAAGTGCGTGGCCTGTTGGTAACGGACCAGACGCGAGTGTCAACATGTTTACGGCGGCCGTGGGTTCAAATCCAGGGTACACGTCTGACTTTTCGGAGTCATGTGTGTATTGATATTCAATCACCACGAATCAAGAAAAATATTGTGAGGAAACCTGCATACCTGCAACCATAGCAATATGTAAGTATTACTATGGTATGTAAAGTTTGCCTACACTAGGCCGGCGTAGTGCACTATTATATGGCCTAACCCCTCTCAATCAGACGCTCGATTGTAGAGGAGGCCCGTGCTCTGTCAGTGGGACATATGTATATGGGCTGATACTGACAAGACTTTATGCAATTGTCTACATTTTAGATATAGAATGGACTCTTTTGAATGAACTACAAAAAGTGGTAAGAAAATTTCGCAGCCAAATTAGGAGTACTAAGCTCTAGCTATATTTTTATTCCACAAATAACTACTTTATTAGCGAATAAAAATACAACACTACTATTTGAATTAAACCAATGGACTTTAGCAATACACGCTGGTATAATTTTTGAAACAATACATTACCATTGTAGTCGGTATTCGAATGAGTAGAACGGCCCGAGTCCCGCACCATGTCCGCAGTCACAGTAATTAATAGTTGGATTTGCGGGTACCCACGTGAATAATCATAACCGCCGGTGTGGTTAATTACCCCATCCCAGGTACACGTTCATACGACCACATTATTCGGTGTATGTCAAGTATGCGTCTCTGGTTGTAGGTGCACCCCTCTGCACTCGTATTGAAGGATAAATATAAATGTGTATATTTTTCTTTAATATACAGTTAACACATACTTGGAAATATACCTTACAGTTCCCAATTATAGGACTTCACGAAAAAGCAATTTTGCATAATAATATTTCTGAAAGCACTGCTCCAAAAAAAAATTTGTGTGGGATAAGTCTAAGGAATATTATGTGCGTTGTGTGTGTGTATTACATACCTAGATGCAAAGTAGATATGCTGCGAATCATGAAGTTCTGGGCTCTATCGTTCAGTGAGTCGATTACATGTACGTAGACAATATTCCAGAAATTACTTATATAAACTATGTTAAAATATTGCCGCTGCCCGGAGATATAAAAAAAACCTCATATAAAAGTGAAAGACACCAGTTACTGTCTTTTTTCTCCGAATAAGGTTCTACATGCAATATTAAATTTACAATATCTTAATTAATTAAAACTAATTGGTACCCTAGCGATACCTGTTCTCTGATGCGATATTTCAACACGGATTAGTTATATTAAACTATTTAGTTAGTTAGCAGTAAAGCTATATTTAGCTACAACCAATATGGTTCGCTAAGAAGACAATAACATATCTCTTACCATTGTTTTGCATTTAAGTAAATGCTTTTATGGAATTATCGGTGTTAGAGCGCACTATCTAACGCGCTCGTCAAATTCTTCACGTTGTGTGAACTATGTAAATATTTCACCATTAAAATTCCAGCAGCCTACACTGAGCACTTATATAGAAATTAATAACGAGTACATAAAAGGTGAAAAGTGAATAGACAAACATTATAAACTTTTGTATGCGTCTCTTAGAATTGACTCGTACTAAAGTTACTCTTCATTTTACAACAACAAAAAATACTTTGCATAATAGTATTGTAAGATACAAAGTATTCAGTGCTTACTTATCTGAATCTACTTAGTGCGTGTGGGTGTCACACGAGTTCAATAATATGACCTTAAATGTACATACGGCGGAATGGTGCTCCAAAAACTAAACAAAACACGCATGCGATCGGCGGTTAATCGAGCGGTGACGCTAGCCTGCGCGCGCGCCGATACCTTATAAGTCAATCTTCCTAGTCGCCCCCGCACTCGCTTTATCAACAGACATACCACTAAACACACATTGATTTTCCGACAGCCTCACTGAAACTACCCATGTTCATTATTACGTACCTACTCTGTTGCTAACTCATTTGTCATGTACATACAAAAACATAATATAGGAAAAAAATTGTTTTATCTTCTGGGTAACTACCAACACTGTTATGCATTAGAGTGTTGCAAAACAATAAGAAATTCGAATCTTGCAAACAGTTTTGCCGCAAGTGTATAGGAAAACCTGTGGTCAGAAAATAGTCCTATAGAGACTGTTACAAATACTAAATAGATATAAAACCCAAATTTACCCAAAGTATTGACGTCAGGTGACCTGCTGTAAAATAAGAAGACATCTTATATCAACCTTAAAAACAGTGTTACGTCTATCCCACGTTAAAGTGACATAAAAGCAGCTACAAGAAGTCCAATAATAATCTCTAAGTAAAATAATAAAATTTTCGTCCGACCTTAGTAAAATGTTTCTTATGAATAAATTACATGGCCATCAGCGGTCAGCAAAGCCGTGGGCAACTCTGAATTGACATTATCGACAGCCATGAAAATGTCGCTCATCTATATTTGTCTCAATCGTTTCCCCTATATTTTTATGGGCCCTTTATTATGTAAATAGGATGTTATGAAACTACAGACGTCATCGTATAAGGGCGAATGCTCGACCAATATGTATCCATGAAAAATGCGTCACAACCGCGGGGTCTAACTGAAAAGGTCTCTTACGTACCTTACGCAATTAGTAATGTAACAGAACTTAAAATAGATTTGTTAATTTTAACCACACAACTGTGCAATGCGAGTTGAGTGGCAAGATTTCGTAATATGAGTTAGTAAACATACGTCATTAATATAAAAATACTTACATTCCCGTAATGAAGTATTTTAGTTTCGTTAGTTAATATATCGGAATGGTATCAAATTGTTCCGCGGTTTATTTTGTTGAGTAATAAATTGCTTAAGAGTTTGTTTGCACAAAGTACAAAATAGATGTGTTTTTTTGTAAAATATTGTTTGCTGATGAACAGTGGTCTTAATGAACGAAATTCGAGCATTTGGTGTGTACGGGCGGATTGCTGCTCGCGGAGATCAGGAGACTTTATCAGAAATAATTCATACACAAATTATAAATGTTTATTATTTAAAGATCTAATATAATTTTAGAAATCACTCTAAGTTTTCGGGTCGAAACAATAAGTATGCAATACAAACAATTTCCAACATGTTTTATTATTTTTTTTTAAGTTTTTGTACAAATATTTTTTAAGGAAATTAAGTGTCAGTATTTTTTTTTTACTGAGCTTTAATAACAAAGCCTCTGCATGTTAAGAAATCAAAGACATCATAATGAGTCTATACAGTATACGCAATTGTGATAAAAATTTCTAAGAATGGCTAATTTATTACAATAAAATAAAAAACACAGTGGTACCTGGTCTGCTAAAAGTTCAATAACATACGACACTACGTGTCAAAAATGCCCCGCACTAATATTCCGGCTACAAAATAATCTAAAAATATCACTCATAAAAACATGCACAGACAAATATTTTGAGACGGTTCAAATATTTATCCGTACAGGAATTGAAAATGCTACCTTTGGCGCAAGAGCCTTAGTTTATGCGTCCGCCAGTCTGTAGATTGACCACATTAATTACAACACTTTAATTCGCTATAATAAAAAAAACTGTTGAAAAATAACATAATTGAGCAATTATTTTTTCAAAATTTAAAAAAATATTATACTGTTTATGTATATAACATGTATTCGTTGATTGGGATTGTATCAAACAGCAGACAATATTTTCATACAAAATACATAGACATAGGACAAACAAAGCCTTTTTATAGTCCTGATATTTTATCTTTGGCTAATAATATCTCTTCATCATTAAAATTAAGGGTCTTATAACATGAAATAAATGTCTATTTTCAGAGATAAGAATATATCAATCTTTCCATATGAACAAAACATCATAAATATAATTAAATCATCATATATATAATAATTGATTAAATTGGGTATAAAGTATATTCCTTTATATTAATTGTCAAGGTAACATTGTCCTCTCCATTTTCTTTTATATTTTTACCGCATGGTTTTTGATTATAATGGCAGCAGTTTAGCATTTTTTTCCCGCTCCTTATCATCAGCTAAAGTTAAAATTAGAATGCCATTAACGTTTGAAATATAAATATGTGTAATTTAATTGTATTATACAGAAAATGTGTTTATTTTAGATTATTCTTTCATCCCATTTCCATTAGTATTTTTCATGTTAGTTAACATTTATATTTAACTCGAACACTTTATTTACATATATTTATTAGTTACTTTGGTTTTAAACTATAAATATTACTTTGTAGTGTGTGCAGCTTATTAAGTTAATTTATATAAATAGTTAGGTTATTTTCGAACGCTGTGTTCACTATTTTAGGACATGCATTACAAATGTATAGTGTAGTGTAGTGTAACAAGTAATTAAGCGTAAAATTTTATTGTCTGATTTGTGAACCTAATAAAAAACGTATACCTAATCGTATGTATTTTTAACGAGGATAAATGGCGCCATGCCCCATGTATTCAATATTATTCTTAAGCATAAAACTCTGTGAATAACTCGACAATGGCGCCACTTATCAAATATTTGCATAACTATGAAGTATCGTCTCGGTAAAATATAGTAGGAATGTGAACTTAATCAGTCAAATCAATCGATACAAAATTTATACGATTACTAACAGACACAATATTGTTGTACATAAAGATAAAAATTGAACAGATATTGTGCCGGTCCGAAATATCCAATATACATACATAATATTACCAAAACCGTCCGTGGGCGCCGGATGTGCGCAGGTTGTGCCATCTGTAAAGTTTCCATTTCCACAAAGCACACAGTGTTAATAAGTAAAATTAGCGAGTTGCTTTTAATTATCTGTTAATTGTTTTTTTAATTCTCTGTCAATTGGGTTAAATTTTCTTTGTTTTGTTCAAATTAAATGAAGAGATCTAATTTCTTGTGATATATGGCACATACATATTTAGATCGAATACTAGAATTAAAAATATACGTATAGAAGTCGATAAAACAACGATAAATAATTTCCGAATTGAATATGAGTTTGTCCAGCGATGTCCTGGGAGATAAGAGCAAGGTGAGTGGCCGGCCCACGGGCTCGCCTACACCATGCACTTTGACATTTGCCAGTCCAGAGGGGTGTGGAACATCAACAGGTGGTTGGCATGGCAACGAGTAAAAGTTTCATGACCTTTCCCTTTTTTGGAGAACGGTATATCTGTATCGAACCGCTCCGAATTATGTGTATTACTTTTTTATAGCCCACGATTCTATTAAAAAAGATATATATAAGATATATAAAGATATAAGATCTAGAAATATTCAATGAGAAGGAAATCCCAATTGCTCAAATATAGTGCTATATTATTGCGCGGCATTAGGGATTAATAGATGCAACTTTAGTCTATTAGTTAGTTTTATAGTTTATATATATTCATCACATACATAGTTCAGTCCTTTCTTATAATTCCAGTTATCATAACCCTTGGATTAATGCGCTTAGCTGAAGATTAGCAAACTTTATTAATCTCAACTAACTTATAAAATAAAACAATATAAGTATACAAAATCTACGCTGTGCTTAAGTAAAACAGACATACTGGCGGATATTTGCAAATGCAAATAAATGCTAATTTTATCGGTCCGGTTTTTGAAGAAAGCTGGTGAAACAAAATTAACTAAAACTACAGCAATTAATTAGGTGTACTAGTGCTTTAAAATAACATGTCAAACAAATACAGTAGGTGCAATTACGTAGCTAAAACTACGAGCCAGCGTTTATTTTTAGATGAAAGCAATGATTTATCCGACCAACGTAACGTCCAAACTATTTGGATCGGTCGGTCGACGTCACGGGTGCGCGCGTGCCATCTCGCTAATTGTAGCATAACCAAATCGGTGTCCGGGATCCGTCACCCGGCGCGGCAGCACCGGCAGCCGCTTAGCGTACGAAAGCGGAGCGTGAGTCAGCGCGGAGAAAGTGGCGAGCGGCAGCAGCGCGTTGCCGAGCCGCCGCGCCACCGCGCCGCTGAGCCACCGCTACACGCGCGACGTCATGCACGATCAGCTGCGGCAAGCCTCCGCGCGCCCACGTGCTTGGACGCCCGCGCGCTCACGCCGTCGCCGCCGCCGCCATCACATCACTACACTTGTGCGTCCCGCGCTTTTCGCGCGCCTCCCTTTGCCGTCGCGACGCCGCGCCATTTTCTCGCGCACGTGGGCGACGCCGCCGGCTGAGCGAGGGCACCCGGCTCGAACGCCATTAACGCGGCCGTCGTGAATGAACGCCGACCTCGACCGGGTGGCTGGCGTCCATTGATAGGGCGCGCGGCGGGCACCGACCGCTGCGCTCGCACGGGGGCGGCGTGCTGCACGCCCTCGCTTGCCGATCCGAGCGCGCCTCAGTCGAGGATGTGGCGTTCTCCGCGCGACGACACACACCGCGTGCAAAATCTGTGTTCATTTATCAGTAGATGCTCGTGACCCTACAGTGTGATTACTGTGCCGCGTATACGCAGTTTCCTAAACGTAATGTTCTGTGATCACGTCAATTTGATAGGACCTAAGTTAGTTTAAGTGAGTGAGTGGCGTGCAGTGGAACGGGCGGCCGGCGGCGCCGCGGCGCAGGAGTGCCGATGTGAGAGTGAGCGCGCCGGGAGCGTGCACGGAGTGGAGTGGTGCGTGCCGTGAGTGCAGCGAGGGGATGCACGCGTGCGATGCTCTCGGTGATCGCGATGCGTCGGCCGGAGGACGAGGAGTTGGGCGGTCGCGGCGATGGCGACGAGTTTGTGGACATATCTCAGATGCAGTTATTAGTGGAGGCGGGCCCGAGCGGGCTGCACTACGGAGGCCCGCCGCCGCCGCACGCGCAGCCGCAGCCCTACGTGCAGCCGCCCGCGCACCCCGCGCACTCCGCGCACCCCGCCACCACCTCGGCCTCCGTCGACGATCTCTTCGCGCTTTACTTTACACCCACTACGCATGGTGAGCACATTATAGGTACGGTATACTATTTGACAAATTCACACACAGCTACTGTTTTCATACCATTTAACATAGTCACACAATAAAACTAATTAGATTTGTAAAATCCTTTATAGCCTACCATGTTATCTTTCAACATAATGACACAGATTAATTATGTTATGAAATCTATAACTATAACTTAGCATACGTGTACTGACAGTATAGTTATAACTTGAGAAGGAAATATTTTGCAATTTCGCAAAGTAGTAGAGCTATTCTGATGCGGCAATTAAAAATCTCTGTAGATGTAGTTATTTACTGTTTTTTTATTGCAATGAATGGTAAGACGAGCATGCCATTCGCCTAATGGTAAACGATACGACCGCTCATTGACAGTAGCAAAACCAAAATCACCAGAGATGTATATACAATGTCCTTCGAATCGGAAAACAACAGTGCATTTACACTGCTGTTTGGCGGGAGTTATTTGTTTACACTATAAAAGTTAAATCACCTTAAACCATTGACGCACATACTAAGTAAGCTTTATGTTACATGTTATGTTACTCAAACATCCGATCATAGATATTCAACTGTTATTTAACAATATTTTAAAATATTGTTAAATAACAAATCAAATGAATTAAATAATATTCAAGTTGTTAGAACACTTACGGCTAATATCACGGGTAATTCCAAATGAATAAGCGCCAAACATTCTTCATAAACCATTTATTCTTGGGGTCATTTACTAATTTCTTATGTGAAAATATATTTTAGTTAGCTAATTTTTATTAGGAACATGAATTTCTAAATATAAATTACCGTATATAAATATGTAAATCCATGCAATAAAGATGGTGGTACTGCTTGAAGAATGTAGAGGCAGAAACCGTCCTACCTTTATAATCAATTCATATTACCAAGGAGGGGTAAGGAGCAATGACTGCAACAATACATAACAATTACATGTTATAACAAAATTTTATTACAAAATTTTATTACAAAATTTTATTACAAAATTATTACATATTACATTAATGATATTAAAAATAAGGTACATGTTTCGTTTTGAAAACTGCAATCACTTTTACCTACTATTAAAAATAGATCATCAATCATTTATTACGCTCATTTGCATCAATGAATTTTGGGGCTAACTATTAAAACGATGACCACACTCCACACCAAATGCCAACTTTGACGACGCAAGGGAACTTGAAAAAATATTGCACAGTGAGTGCAGACGGTTTGCCATAAACTTAAACACAATTTATTATGATAATTTTATAAAAGCATAAAACCGTTTAACGTATTTATAAAATGTCACATAATGTACTTAATAAAATAATAGCTTTTTGAACTTTGAGAACTGCTTTGCCATCTTGAATAATATATGTTAAATTATACATTGTATTCGTACAAATAATAGAGTTTTAGAAATAATAAGATTAATACTTTGTTCTATTATAATATCACAGCTTAGGAGTGGGCAGTAACTACGTACTAACTGCTTATTAGGTTTTTAAGAAATAATAATCGGAAAAATTCTTATTTTTAATACAAAAAATTGCTTCAGTTTTAACTGGCGAGTTTGCAAAATGATTGAATAAGAGTCTAATACATTTAAAAAGAATAAACTTGTCGGGAGTTCACAATACGAACTAGCAAGGATAGGCTTATTATGACGAATTAACTGCTAATTGACCTAACTACAGATGTGGCTTTTACGATCCATTCACGTCTAGTCTTGGACCTTGGTCGAAATAACCGTTCGTTTATTACTTTGGAATGTAACTTTGCAGTCGTGTTAGTATCAATACACTATAAAGTTTCACATTTTTTGTATCACTCAAGCGGAAATCAATTTAGAACCAAAGACAATCTATCAGCACCTCTTTTCTCCTCTTTTTTTTCTCTTTCATTCTATTTGCTGCATCAAGGAATTTATATTAATGGTATTAATTGACACTTCTATCAATTTATGTTATAACTCTCTTCTTTGCTCTTCACTACTCGCTGCATACAATAAGTATCCATAATATATATATTATAGTAGAAAGGTATATTTGTCAGAACACCATAATCTATGGCGGTTATATCATGCGATAATCGCATACGATTCTCATCGCGAGAAACTATCCCAGTGCAAATAGCGCTTAAGCCACGAAATGCACTCACGTGTTTCACTACGAAGGTTTTTTACCAACAAGGGCAGTGGCCGTTATCAGGACGATTACGAATACATTACCACCAGCTATGGGGCTCCAGCAATCTCACTCACCGAACCGGACGCAACTGCAAAGTTGTTATGTGTCGTTGGTTTTATGTTAGAAAGTTGCACTACGACACCACACAATACTCGTAGTACACAATGGTGCTGTAGCTTTAACGAGCTTGAACGAGCATGACTCTACCACTGGAAATATCCTGGTTTAATAAATGACGTTGGAATCAGATAATTCTAACAAGGTTCGGCGACAACTAACAGAATAAACTTTTACCAGTGACTGGTGACAATCGCCAGACTCAGACTACATAATGTAGAGCCTGCTAATAACTTAATTAAAAATGTTTCCGATTCAGTCCAGAAACATCGTTTTTACTTGTTTCTATTTGCATAAAAAACAACCATCACTCATTACTCCTTCAGGAAAACACTTTTTTTTTTCACAACCATCCAATACAGCTATGATATGACACCAGAATGGACAAAACTTTCTTTTCTTTATTTCTAACGAATTAATATCATCACCATTAGCCGTAGGTACAATCTGTTAAACATGGTTTCTATCAAAGATGACTGGATCAATGTTAGAAACATACTTCTTAAGACTATATTTGATTATCTGTTCAATTTCTAAATATATATTAAAGTAAAACGTTAAGTGACGCTCTAAATCTACGCTAATTCTCTCATACTTTACAACAAAAAATTCCGATATAAGATGTAAGCAAAAAGCTTGATCTGGCCTTGAGCCTTTATGACTGTTTTGAAGATAAACAACATAATCCGGAACGTTATCTCCCAGGTAATTTTAATATACACAGTATAACCGTATTCCGCGTGTCCAACGAGGTCATTTTCATCCTCGCACATGGTATGGTTGGGAGTTTCTTATTGGGGCTTAACAGAGGTACATTTTTGTAAGAAAGGTGTAAAAACGAATGCAGTTGTGTATCAAAATACAGTCCTGACGAACCTTGTGGAACCTGTTTCTCATACCATGCTCAATAACAGGCACTGAGTATTCCAACAAGATTCGGCGCCAGCTCATAGAGCGAAGAGCACACAAGACTGGCTGGCGGCGCGTGAAATCTACTTCATCCGGCACGAAGACTGGCCCTCCTCCAGTCCAGATTTGAATCCGTTAGATTACAAGATATGGCAACACTTGGAGGAAAAGGCGTGCTCAAAGCCTCATCCCAATTTGGAGTCACTCAAGACATCCTTGATTAAGGCAGCCGCCGATATTGACATAGACCTCGTTCGTGCTGCGATAGACGACTGGCCGCGCAGATTAAAGGCCTGTATTCAAAATCACGGAGGTCATTTTGAATAAACTTTAGTGTCATAAGAGTCTATGGTTTGTTAAGTTCATTTTGGTATATAAATGGTTACATAATAAATAAACTTGTATCAATTATTTTATATTAAACATGGGACAGAATTTATGACCTGACTAGGTACATCCTGTCATTTTTGTCCTTATCAAGAATAAAGAAAATAACTGTAATTTATATAAAAACGAAAAAATAAAAGTTAAGTAACAAGTAATAATATTAGAAAATCTGTTTAGATTAACTTTTACGACATCCATTATTTTGACTACGTAATTCAAGCCTTTATTTAACTGGTCTAATGGTGTGTGTCTCTCACTCTACATTTGTCGGAGAACCGACAACCGTTGGGGTAGACGTGTTCTCGAGTGGAGACCGCGCCTCGGCAAACGTAGTGTAGGACGCCCTCCAGCCAGGTGGAGCGACGATATTCGTGGGGTGGCTGGTAGCGGTTGGCGACGATGGGCTGAAGATCGAGCCCAGTGGCGTGCTATGGGAGAGGCCTATGTCCAGCAGTGGACGCAGAAGGGCTGATGATGATGATGATGATGATGAATGGTGTGTGACCACTAAAGAAATTTACAACTGATGTCCATTCGTTTCGCAATTATTGTAGACATCCTCCATTCATTAAATTTGCATGATAATTTATACTTTCCGATACTGCCAGTAATCTAGACATCCGTAAAGAAAAAAAAAATAGTGTAGAAATATTTAGCTTTAAATAAATGTGTTACATTTTCAATAATCAAAATTTGAAAGAATAATTAAAAAGGTCAAAAGTACCCTGAAACCTCGAGAATGCATGAAGAGATTGATGAAAGTGGATAAAATGAAAGTAATATGTTAGGATCGAGCAAAGTGGCGATCCATAGTCTATGGGATACAGGCGTGACGATTATGTATGTATGTAAGTACAATCTGAAAGAAATCCAAATGCATCAAATTAATGTCCATAATTTTAAATATTTTTATAGTATATATCTGGAGTACTTTATCTACATAATCGCATAATAATTTTTTAACACATATTGATAGAAATATCAAAATTAAATTATATATTTGACATATCACAAATACCCTGATTATTTCCACAACCAAACATGTCGATTTAATTGGGTATTTGACTCATTTTTTCTTATTGTATTCGTCAAAAAGTATCCGTATCCAAAATCTAACAAACAAAGAATTTTGTAAATACATTCAGAATTTAAAAAGTTAGAAACGTTTTTAATCTTGTAGTGGGGGTAAAATAAAAGGGATGCAAAACAACATTAGTGACGTCACTATTCATAATATGCATTACAGTGTGCGGGTGTGAAAAAGACGGTAAAATGTCCCAACTACGTAACTCTTTTATTTAAAATACTAATATTTGTCTCATGTTACAAGGTACTTTATCACTGTTTCATAAAAATATTTAATTTTAATGGTACTTCTGTTTGTCTACAAAATAATACAAAAATTCGATGATAGTCAAATAGTTCCTGATATAATAATATCAATGTGTTTTCAATAGTATACTCTATATTGTATTGTATTCTCAAACTAGATTTAAATGTCGTTAGAAAGGGACAAAACATTCGATTACCAAAATAGGTTTTAAAAATAAGGTCCTAAGTTATTAGTCCACACATTGTATGAAGTTGTTGGGTAAGCTCCGCGGCGCGATGTAATATTGAGATCAGCGTTCCGGCAGCCGCGCTGTTATCTCGGCCGGACGAGGCTAATCGGCTGCGTGTGCGCAACCACTATCATATTCACCCGAACCATAAACATTGACATCATGACTGACATCTTTATTATTCTGATACACCTGCAAAGCACGCAATTTCCTAATATTTCTACAGTAAAAATATGAAATTCTATATTTAAAACCTTGTAACATTGTATATAAAGTAATAAGATATTATTTGTAAGTTCATAAAAGATACAATTGGATATTGTATATATCGAATAAAGATACGTAAAGTCATTTTCTACAATATTCATGAATATTTAAATTGGTAACCAAAACCAATAGGATCAATTAGCCAAACTATAATTTACAAATTCAACTACATTAATTCATCCAGCCAGATTTGTATGCTAACTAAACAGAATATTACATATTTAAAAAAACGATTATTACATCTCTATACTAAATATAATAGGTTCCGTTTCAATATGAATTGGAATAACAATAGAATTAACTGTATAATAGTGTGACAGATACCGGAAACAGGTTTTGAAGAATCTGCAGTGTAAGCCTATTCTATAGAGCACTCGGCGGCACTCCTTCCGCCAGAACCAGTTTACAAAAACTCGATTATGTTGACAAATGCAAAAACTTCAAACAAAAATAGATGACAAAAAACGCGCAACTTTTTTAATACTACATATTAAACATTCAATTAAATGTTAAATAAGACGCTTAAGGTACTTTGGAATTTCGGCCGCAATCACAAAATTATGAATGTTCTACGCGTGATTAACAAGTATAAAACAAAGAAAAACTATTCTTATATTCCATATTCAAATTATGACATTAAAACCTGTTATAAGTATTTTTACGACGGAGCTTAAATTATTTTTATTCAATTAAGTGTATAACAATTTAATACATACATATGTACCTAAATTGTCAAAATCAACGGGATCCGACTCGGCACCACTTGTGAGTGATTCTTGAATTTTAAACATATAATACTAGTACGACAATACAACTACTAGAAAGAACAGCTAAACAAGTTAGGTCGTAAGACTATGATAGTTGCGATGTGTTTATCCTCCAATTTCAGTTTTTCAAAACTTGTAATTTATTTTTTATTTACTTACATACCACTCCCAAGGCTTACTATATAAATAAACTATATGTGATATACAGCAGTATTGAACGTCGAAAATAGGGATTTTTACAAATCTTACTTTTATTGATATTGTCCATACTGCTTACAGTCTATAAAAATAAGAGATCATAAATACACCGAATCAAATAAACTTTGCTGCAACTTAATTGTAGGAATTAATCATATTTATATGGATTTTTAGATTTTTATTAATGTTTAAGAGCATTCTCATACATTTCGGGACTATGGAATACACAGTTTTTTAAGAATATTGGCAATTTGGCTTATGTTACAAAAATACCACTGGTATTGATGCCGTCTATTTTCTTCAATCACAATAGACTGGTATAATTTAAATCAACCTCCTTCCTTCCTTTAAAATTGATTACTCAAACCATATTAAAATATGAAGACCGCAGACTGAAGATTAAAATAAAATACTTATTGCCCCAAAAAAGAGGCAAGCAGTTGAATCTAAAGCCAATTTATTCAATGGAATTGTTCAGTCATCAAATGAAGAAATGTCGTTGAAACTTTTGTCTTACCGCTAAATAAGCGCTATAAATTTGTCAATGTAAGCCCATTACCAGATAAATTGTTAAACAATTATTCCCCTTCTGGATAAATGTGCTTAAATTTAAACGCTTTTAGTAAGTAATTTGTAAGAAAACGATTGTGAACGTTGTATTGTTTTTTAAAAAGGCATGACTCTGAAGAGTTGATTCTGGTTGCCAAATGAAACTATTCTGCAGTTATAATAATATCACAATGTAGATACTATAAACGTTTTGAGTAAAAATAGCAATATTGTTATTTAATAATTGTTTTACACAATAAGCCGTCCTCTTTAAAAAGGAATATTCTACCATGTAGTCATATGTACAATGTGAAAATTCGGGTCTTCTAACGATTATTACAATTAACTTTTATAATGAATAATTGAAAACTATTGAGTTAAAACGACGCTTGAACCTAGTTTATCGCACTCCGTTTTACTCTATGGGTATACAGTTAAGAGAGACCGATATTAATGTGGAGTGTGGAGAACGAAATGTCTTATGGATACTCTACTCGGACTGTACTGCACTTAACATCCGATTTAATGTGCTGTACAGTGTACACTTATGTACTATGTACTAATGTACACAGTATCGGTCCATATAAGTGCCACTGTAGAGCACGGGCCTCCTCTACAATCAAGAATACGAATGAGACATTCAAGCTAATTTAATTTTCTTAATTTTGTCGAATCATTTCAAAATACTATGTGGCACTCTGCTTGCTAATTATACCAAATGCATGCAGCAAACAAAATGTATTACCACGTAATATGCAACACGTTCTTGGTATCGTGGCCAAAGGTTGTATAAGACAGCACAAGTCTTATAGAATCTCGGCATGGTCAGTAGAACGCAGGAGTATATCAGGTCCGTCTATTGACTTCAGCTTAACCAAATAAATAGCGCCAAATTACTAAAGACCCACGATATTCAGCAGAAGATATATATTTTACACGAGGTTTGTCCCTGTTTCATTAACACGTCGAACAATTTTCGGATTACTAGTGAAATGCTCTGTATCTAGGCACTTCACATAGCACAACTGAATGAAATATTTCATAGTCACCTCCTCAATGATGGTTGCAACCGTACATAAATATTGGGCGGAATTTTCTCCTGTACATGATCAACGTACGAAATGTATTTATATAAAAAATAACTCACAGACCTCCCAGAAACTACATATCTGCATACATAGGTTGACAACGCCACGTCATCATATCAACCTCTGGTGTATTTGCTTCCCCTGAAAAAATATTTGAATAACATTATTATTTGCACATTGATGTCCGCATACAATTTACGCCTAAATGTTTTTTTAAAGGACCATATTTATTCCTAATTTAACATTTTCCCAGTGATACGTAGGATGGTATCACTGCTAATTACCTATTATGAACGACATAGTCGACATGAATAGATAGGCGGGCAGGTGCAAAAACTAGGTAAGCACACACAATGCACGTAGGTATTGCAGATGTTCACTCCCGAAGCCCACGTTGCCTCTCTGATTCGGATATAGCTTTCCCTGTATTTAAAAAGAGGCGCAGTTTACCGAAACTAACGCGTCTGGTTGGCTGAAGCGTACTGAAATGGCGTCAATAAAGTTTCTTTTATATTGAAAAGATAAATATAAATTCTTAGTCTTTATAAGCTGCAACCTAGACGACGTCGGCGGCTCGCCTTTTCAAAATAAAAATATGGCTACAAACAGTTAACAACGCGTAGGCACCTTTTTGAGAGCTTATGACGAAATTAGATATCGAAGGAGACGGTTTAAAATGTATTTGTACCTTTGAGCCTTAATTTCAAACAAAAAATCCTCTGGAATCGATCCATTGTTTATCAGTTTGAAGAGCTGTGTTTTTATATTGCGATAATCGCCAAAGTATTTCTGACCTTATAAAGATTATGGATAAGAACACAGAAGAGTCATACCCTAGTGAGTCAAAAAACATTTAAAAAAGAGCTTTGATTTATGTTTTTACTCAGATAAGCTTCAAAATATTGAATAATTTGGAATTAAATTATTAACAGAACAGGGAACAAACAAGTTAAGCAAACAACGCGTAACAAGCACCCAAATGTGGCGCCTGTAACGATTATTATCAGTGCAGCACATAAAAGCTTCTGGTAATCCACGTTGATACTGTCAAAAAGTGCGTCCCACGCTAGGAGCGTCACATAGGAAAAGGCGGCTTGTCAGAGGTGCCCACATCAGGCCGTTACACCTCTCTGGATGTTCCCAGATGCGAGATAGCGTGGCGGCGCTTTGAGCGGCCCGCGCGCTGCCACCGGGGGCACGCACGTGCTTTTGTGCTAGCCCGCGCCGTCTCACGTCGTCATACATAAATTGACAATACATCCTTTACTAGACATATAAGCCACTATCCGCGCTTGCAAATGATGTGCTTTAACATCGCCGCATCTGTCTGCCGCGCCGTGATTCATCCCGACAAAAACTTTATCTTCTAACGCAAACACGTCGAAATTATTGCGTACATCGTGATTATAATTCAAATTTTATGTAGCTCTCTAAAATCATACGTGATTGCCAAGCATCTTATATGACCGAGATTAATAACCGATCTTTATGTCTATCTAAAGATCGATCGCGAAAGTAGACCAATGGGCTCAAGGTATTGTCGACGCACTCACATTTGATGTGTTCTGATTGGTCTATTTTCGGGATCGAACCTTAGATAGGGATTGGGATCGCTTATTAATTTCGTCCGATAGACTCTCTACATTGCATGCATCTGACATGATTGTAATCTAAACAAAACAGACGACAATCTGGATGAATTAGGCGTGTAAGTGGTCGCGCGCACCTGTAGTCAATGATGTAGAACAATAATTGGTATCATTAGGGCCCGTCATCGTCCGCCGAGCCCAAAGCATACATATTCAAACAGTCGCAACAACAATGCAAGTTTATTTCAAAGTCAATAAATTATCGCTAATGCCCAATTTGCGTCCACCGGTTAACAATGCCCGTTCCCGCAATTACTTAAACGCGTGTAACTGCGTAGTCGGCTAAGATACGATCTGTGCCGGCCGTCCAACGTCATTGTCTCACTCGATACATGCTCTGCAATTACACTATATCGATTACAGCTGACTCAGTTTACTTCGATTCCAACGATTGACTGCCACTATAAAGCATTGTTTTTAGTACACGTAATTAGTGTCCCGATGAAACGATATCTGCCTTACTTAAATGGCAGTTTACCATCTATGTCTTTTCAACTTAAAATTTAAACCCTTGCCTTAAATTCACATGAGTGTGCAAATGTTGGCATGATTTTTCACTAAACGACTAACTCACGTATGTCCGCGTATATAATTCATATCACGCGTAGTTAAACAGCTTCTGGAAACCACAAACGACATAAAATATTCATGTCAGTTTGCAATCTGCCTTATCTCGGGCCGGAAGTCAACGATGGCAAAGCATTACCGCACTAAGTTGTTGTTGGATTTAAATGGGTATATTCTGCACACGAAATTACTAATATATTATAATATATATTTTTAAAATAAATCCGTGTCGCTTTAGGAACACATTTTTTACTGCCCGGTTTTTTAGGCCTTTCTTGGATATCTACAAAAAACTATTTTTAGCAAACTTTTGAGAAATTGTTAGTCAAAAATGTCGTCCCGCGAAACTAAGTAAAACTTGTAAGTAAACTGTAAAAATTAAAGAAGTTAATGAAAACATCGTAACAGAAATAGAATATGTATTTGCAGAATGTCCTCGCAAGAGGTACTTACAAAGTGCTGTACACGGAACACGTACTTACACAGATGACAATCACGGAAGAATGTCTGTGAACGAGCAAACATCGTCCCTCATACGTGACGAACTGAAATAATACCCTCTACTGTTAATGTTCCAATCACTTCAAACATTAACATTGAAATACTGTCGAGATCAAAATTACTAAATATTTTGACATCAATCCCTATTGGTAGGTTGAAATTAATAATGTTAAATAGTATCGTTCACCGATCATATAACGGTGCGCCGGTCAACAGCAACAAGTGGACAATTTATTCTCGCACTCGAGCTATTTTTTTCAAATTTTATAGTATCAGTATCGTGTTGCTGGATGGGAGCCAATGTTTCTCTAGTATTAAGTTTTGTGCAATCGCCCTATTTTTCTAAACTAAAACAGTTGCACGCGACACGTTCTTAAACATCGCGCTCGTGGATTCCAATATTACGTTTGTTGGAAACTTTTCCACTGCGATATTATTCACTCGTCCGCTCTGAGTCTGCGATGTAAGGCCCGCGTGCCCCCGAGTCGGTAAGCGTCTGCGGCGCGTGCCGTCGGGTTTGATTCACTTCACTAAGGAACACTAATGTAATAAACAGCTTATTAAAAAAGCGGATACTCTAATTGATGGACAAGACCATGACCGTACTCATGTTAGGGACTTCACAATTATGACCACTTGGACATTATAACAAGTAAACTGCTATGATTTTTAACCGAATTTGAATACAACTGTAGAATTGAACATTAGAATAACTTGACCAGGTATAAACATAAGCACATAAACACATACAAAAACTTCAAGAGTTATGTAAGATTGTTTGCACGAACACACAAATTAATAAGAACAAGTGTTACAAATTTAAGAAACAAATTTAAGAACACATTGTTCTATGGTTTTATGACTTTTATGTAATGTAATCAAGGCACGTCTTTATATTCAACATAACTTTGAAAATTTTGTTTAAATAACAAATAATTTAATTAAACTACAAGTTGGTGAGACATATGATATATTGTGTAAGATTGTGAACCAAGTAATGAATGAATATGACATACGAGTAGAAAAGTATCCGTATAGGTGGTATGCATTTGTATGTTTTAATCATAGTTGTTCTCTAACGATCAATATGCATTCCGCTATCAGCTCACATACGTCCAATTGAAAAGGGTTTAGGACTCAACCCACCAAGCGGCTCTAGCGGTTTGACGGACTTCATAACAACTTCCAGACTAACTTCATTCTTAAATTGAGCGATTTATTACATACTTTTACTTCTTCTTTATAGACGGAACATCAAAAAGTCATTGATGTGTATCTTGGACTCTCACTGCGCGAACTTGTACCTCTGCTTTATCAGTTTAGTCCACTACCCAGTAGTGGCCCGCTATCGCTAGCTATTTACCTGGCTCCATCAGTTGAACGACACTCATAGAAATTATGGTTTAATTAATCACGTTTGTCTAGCATAGTCTCATAGGTAGGATTCCTAACAATTTTTTACCTTAACCTCGGTTTAAGCTATAATTGTGACCTCTTTACATTTAGCGACCTGCCAGTCTATTCATTTCTAAATATACAGATTACTAATTCTAATTTGAAATCTATAATTGTTGGCATCGCGAAATCGCGTCGATAAGTAATTATAATTGGTGACCGACATAAGTGAGTCAGCCACAAGTAGCGTCCTATATAGTTGATTATTTACGGGTAGCAGTGCAGCTGTAATTGCGGTCGGGACCCCGCCACACAGCTCGTTTATCTAATTAACGTCCCGGCGCGAGAGTCTGCGCGCACGTCTGCCCGCGCCAGAGCACCGCGCACGCACACTGCACACTACATTATACACACTACACAATAAATACATTATACATACTACACAATACACATTATACACAACGCGAGCGCTTCCCTACCGCTCGCAAACGCCCATATGACTTGTAAACTTTGTTAGCTTTATTTACTTCTGGTAAACGTAGTCATAAATTGCTATGAAATTATGAATAATTTATCAAGACAAGGAAGTGGTGAATGAATTTTCACGTGATTCATTTTCTTATGTTGGGTGGTAATGTCTATTGTCTTCATCAAAATTAATGACTGCATTTGTACATACTTGATATGGAATATAACATGGAATAATAACAATCGAAGTAAAGTCTGTGTCTGTCTATTTTATTGGAAGCAAGATGTACTCTACGTATTTCTGATTTATAAGCAACGGAAACATAAAATTGTGTACTATTTAAAAACTAACCAAACTTGTATAATTAAAATAATAATAAATTCGGTAGCAGTGCAAGCTCAAAAGCTATGATTAATGTCATTAGTACATTATTAATTACTCTTGTTGTTTAGTTTAAGCAAATGCACGTACCTATTAGATACTGCCCTTATAGAAAAGCCACGACATTTGAAACTAAAGACCTGAATTTTACTTTTAGGACGTGAAATCCTCCGAACAAACTTCCCTTTTAAACCAAAACATATTTACTCAAATTTGTCAACAAGTAAACGTTATGGAATGAAAATGATTTTACAAAAGAGGTATGAATGGGTTATAACGAATTACAGGTAAAAACACCAAAGTTAATTATAGTTGCTAACGTAATACTTCCCAATGCGCGTATGAATTATTAAGGTATCCATCTATTTTTGTCCGCACAAAATGAGTACTTTTAACTTAACCTTTACTGTTAATGCCAGCGATATGATTGACGTATAACCAACCTGACGTATCACCAACAAATATAACTTTTATTCTTAATCTACATTTTCTCTCTCCTATCTTCTATGTCCATCCTAAGGTTGCCTGGAAGAGATTGCCCTGTGCAATAAGGCCGCCGATTGTACTTATTGTTAAATATTGCTATAATCTCTGTCTTTTTCCCTGGTGTGCAATAAAGAATAAATAAATAAATACATTGGTATCGATTACTACTTCTAAACTTTATTTTAATAACCTTTTCTGTTCTTAATCTTCACTATTATTGATTAACAATATAATTTTCTCGTCAATAGTATTGATTTCTTATTGGCACCGGAAACTGTCTATTGTCTAAATGAAATATCAACGTGCGAGGAACAATTATCACCGATCGTCACATATATGCTAACCAACTCGAAACCGGATGTAATCAAATTGATCCCAAAACGCGACTCACTTGCGCGAGGCATTATATAAGGTTTGAATCATCTCTCATTTATTTTAATAGGGTTATGTGCAAATAAATATTATTTAACACTGTCCTTAACTAATGTAGTACTGTAACGTTTTACAGTAGTTTAGAAACATTTTAAAACCGGCACGCGTTACAAGTGCAAAAGAGAATAGGTACACAAGACGCGACCGTTACTCAGATTTTGGCGGGAACGTTGACAGTTGCGTTCCATTCCTATCAATTTCCTACTATCGCCTACTCGCATTTATTCCTTTCATACAGTGATCTTGAAAATTACCAATTAAATACCTACTATTTGTTTCTTTTTGTTAATCTGATATTCTTTGATATTTCAGATCGTCTGAATACGACAATTTTTTTTTTTTTTATTATGTTTCTCTAGTGAAAAAATAGTTGACTTTTTGGTACTGAATGCTTAATAATGATTCTTTAATTCATGTAAGTATGTGGCTTATGTATAAATATTTATAAAATCATAGCAGTTTGACAAGGGTATTAGATCAAGAGACAATCGCTCAACTCTACGAACTCTATATTTTGGTCAAAAAGTACTTGGCCGTAAAAATAAGCCACAGATTATTTTATATTTTGTGTAGTAGTTTCATAAAACTGTTAATATTGAATTGTTAACTGTAAATATTGTATTGTTGAATATTGAAAATGTTTTCTCCCTCTACCTTAAAACCTAAATTCTCCATTCGTTAGGCGAGAAATTGGCAAAGCCAGGGAGCGTAGATGTTTATGGTTTCTATAATTACTTAGTCTTTCTTCACGCTACGCTTAAACGGCCTTAGCCTAAAGACATATATACTGGTTTAAAGTCACCTCAAGTCTAGCTGAAAATTATTGCTGTCTGTGGCGTATATCAACACAAAACTTTGAACAGACACCAAAAAAGATCCTTTCAACAATAACACGATCAAAATTTCATGAAGTTCCATTCTATTAATAATGATAGAAACTAGTTCAAGCCAGATGTCCCATTGATCAACTATTCATTACAAGTTAAAGCTGTCACTTCATTAAATACAAAGAAGTACTCGGCGTTAACGGATGCTTCCATTACCATTAATTTTGGCATCATGACAGACAAATTTTACTCGTAATAATTCTCAGCGCGAATCTAATTATAAAATCTTGTTAGAATTGCAACATTCATAACAGTATGTGTCAAACAAAATATTTAATTTATTTCGTATTATCGTAACATCAGCACCTACCGAGCCAGTTTAATTTATCCAAACATAAGTTTATTTGCTTGTAATTAATTTATGTAACGTTGTAACAACTGGTTTGATTATGCTGACCCTTTTTATATGTTTTAGTATGAACAATATTAGCAGGTGTCACAACGACGTATATTCATGAAATAAACTCATGCCTGAAGTCCTAAAAACGAAAGATACAAGTGCGACTATGGCCGTTCAATGATCCCGAGCTCTTTTAGTCCAATATGTATTGATGAGCGAGCATATCGCCATGCAAGGTACACATTAATGGTAACAAGGTAACGTACAAGGTAAATGGTCCATAGCCATACAAGATGCCACAAGATCTATGAAACAACGTTCCCACTGCTGGGCCTATCCTCTATGATTGAGGAAAAATTCTCACGCCCGTAGATTTTCCCATATTTTTTTCGTTGAATCCAGCGTTGATAATTAATTACAAATACACACCTAAGTAAATAAATAGAAGGTGTGTGAGTAAGAAGGTGTTAATGTGAGATTGACCCCGAAATCTCCAAATCAGCAATCCATACGTTTCCGACAATGTTTATGTTCACTTGTAAGGGCTATTTCGAGTCTGTATGTGAATAAAATATAGTTCTGTCAACATAAGTTATAAATTACCCTTATAATAATGTCTGTCAGAAATAAATCTAAACTGAAATGCTTTTTTGTAATAATGATATTTTTTCTAAGTAGAATCGGCGTCTTGAATCGTACCGTAGGTATAATACCCCGGCTGGCCGCCAGCGACCCGCGGGCCCCAAGTTGATGTGGTCAGTGTAGGCGGTATGACCAAAACTTGTAACAAATTTTGCACACGTCTGCTATATTTCGAAAAAATATACTTATTGCCTCAAAATGAGTCAAGATACAATCAAAGATGTACCTTCGCAGATGCCGGCGGCAGTGGCTCAGTGTGTTAGTGTGTTGGCGGAGACAATGCAACTAATCTCAACTAAGTTGTGTAAACTTGCAGACCTTACCTTGACTCCTACGCTCCATACTCCTTTTACTGAATGAAAACCTTGCCTCATAGTCGCTCATATTGACTTCCACTTGTTATCTTAATGTTAGAAGTTTCATCTTAATTAACCCATCAGCATATATGCCATAATAGAAAAACGAAACATATTGCAAAGCATCATCTACCAATGAACGACATTGAAACTTCACACCATTCACCAATCCCCGTATTATAACACCGTACAGAGTAGCCACACATTCTGCTCACGTCGTGTACTACATATAAAACAGGTGAGGTAATGAACAACATTGCCGTATTATAGTATTATTGACAGTTTTTGTTATGGTATTATTCATAAGGAATGGCCTGCGAGCTAATGAATGAATGGGCCGCGCTCGGCCGCCCACGATAACTTCATTCATACGTAGCCCTGCGTGGTGCGGCTCGCGCTCAATGTCGACTTGCAGCGCTCTTACCACACACGTGACAATTGCCTGCCGCCGCCCGCTGCCCGGCGCCCGCCAAGGCTCCCACTACTAAACTTTACATTTACGTGCTCTTACGGGCTCATTAAGGCATGTAGCTTTCGGCGCGTAAAACTAACTATATTATCGCTATTATTTTAGTAAACAATGAAATAAATCAATATTTAAGCCATCCTGGAAATTCATTGACCATCTCGTCTTAATACATTGAAATGTTACCTCCGACATTTAACGCTCACTACGCCTAGTTAATATCTCCCTGGGGTATCTCCAAATGTCAAAAGTTCATCCCCTTGATAAACGAATTCCAATATCGAAAACAGCTCATTTTCCTTGAATGAATGAGTGTATCTAACCCAATTAACTCAACAGGTTGTGGCATAAAGGTCACAATCGATAAGAAATGGCAGAGTTAACGAAAAATTGCGTGAAACATCAGCGGAACCCACAAGAGGTTGTATGAATGGCGGAGCGAGCAGGGGGTGCAGGTGGTGGTGTGAGTGGGGTGGCGACACGTGTTTCGTGGCCATGGCCACGGGATGACGTCCGACATTTAGCGAGGCATGCGCGCTGAGAAGCTGTAGTTCAAGGACGTCGCATCGATCGCCTTTAGTGCTGCGCCTCTCGGAGCCACGGCCGGACGCTGCTCTTCACCGTGATCAGGAAATCGATTCTATCGCCTTCCTCAATGCCAGGGTCGAGCATGAGCCTCTCCGCTCACGCCGCCATTCATACGCGCCGCCGAAACAGCCGTCACTAACCGCTCTCGCAACACGATGCATTCACTTCTATGGACGTGTACATATTGTTACCAAAATTAATAATAACAATAATATTATTGTATACCGGCCTCTAAACTTGAAGTAGAGCGTACAATATTATTTACAAATATAATACCCACAAAGTTTTATTTACGACACGGTCAAAGGTCAACAGGAACGTAGTATTTTGATAGGTTTCAATTGGATCACGCGCCAATACAAACAATAAAGTATCGGTCTGATAAGATTATTTCTTCAGTTACTTTCTGTCACTCCGAATTGTACTATTTAATATGAAAAATGATCGCACATCTGTTTAGACTATGAACATAAATAAAATAAATAACACTTCGTCCAATGTGAAGAAAAGATGTGAATGTTGCTATATATTTTCTGGAAAGTTGATTTGAATGTGTGCGTAATCCGCCGTAAATAAGAGACGCGTGCGCCGCGCTGATTACATCACTGGATCCCGCACACTGAAAAACTTCGAGTTGTGTATATCAAATATTTTTTTACATAACTCATACATTTTACTGACACAATCTTACTAACAAAACATTATACATCGTTAAATCAGTACTATATTACTCCTAACATAAAATTTATGCCCGAAAAATAAACCTATCGGAAGTTCTGACCTCATCAAGTCACTACCTAAAGAACTGATTCCACGATAAACATGATTTATTCATTTTCTATTGATGATACCTGGAACAGCTCATAAGTCACGGTCTAGGAGCAATTATAAACATCTTAGTGACATGATAGAAATTTAAAGAATGATTAATTGGAAATCTCCTATACCTGGCGTATCCAATTCAAAACGGCTGATTGCGAATGCAAATGTCGCGAGCGCGTGTCAAATCCTGTCGCACCCACGCACTCCGCTTCTGCATTCTGTGTATCCATATGAAACTAGGCAGCCGTGCTTTGTCCACTTTCTTCGTCCATTTCCGTTACAACTTTAAAAACAATTTAGTGGCCTACACGAATATATTGGCAAATAAAACAATTCACACAATGATTAACACAGCTCGCACACCACGAGAGCCCCGGCAAATAATTAATGCTTTTATAACTAAATACCAGTTACAACTATAATTATACCTCCCTTGTATTATATCCAAGAATTGTAGTTGTAATAGTGTGCCGGCCATTCACGAATTCACCACTGCGGCTCCGGCTTTCAGGAATGGCCGGCGTGGTGTGAGTGAAGGGGGGCTCGCTACGGAGGATGGGGTGCCTCCCTTTTTATGAATGAGGCCGTACGTCATCAGTATCGATCGGCCGCCCGGCCCTGGCTAAGGTTGCCACGCAAGGGCAATGTTAGCGGCTTATCAACAGGTGCCAGCTGACGCATGCCGGCCGGCGAGCTCTCTACTACTCATTTTTATCAATAACGCCGTTACTTTATTAATTACCGATCACACGTACAATTACGCACACACCTTATCATCTCTGACATCAATAACATCATTTGTCAAACATGTGTAGAAAGAGCTCGATCCAGCGGAGGCGTCCGCCTGTGTGTACAGACAAGAAGTCTGGAGTTATAAGAAAAGCTGTTACATTTCAGTTCAGAGGAAATATTGTTTTAGTACTGCCATATTCAGTAGGCCGCTGTGTAAACTTGACATTCTTTGAATGCCAGGGGTGAGCCTCTTAAATTTGTATACAGATAATCCAGTTTTCTCTACAATCAATTTTGGAAAGTCCAAACGTGATGAGTGTGGGACCTGCGTCAAAGGGACGTAGGTTTTATTGACAAATAAATGTCACTTACATTACATTTCCTCGGTATATCAGTAACTTAGTTAAAATATGTGTATATATTGGAAATTTACCCAGTGCTAAATTATTTGTATATGAAATTAGTGAACAGAAACCATTATACCAAACAAGATCGTTTTATAAATTAAATCGGTACGTTATCTGACGTACTGTACATTAAATATAGACAAGCCATCCTCTTCTTCCTTTTCACGATATGGCAAACATTTTAAGATATTCATGGAAACTTTATAAACTGTTTTATTCACTTCGTATCTACCAACGTCAGTCCACATCTTTCATTGAAGGTAGATTCAATAACCACCCTGCATAGATGAAAGGTAGATTAGTGACCAGAACTGAACATTATCACAAAAAGGGTATAACCACAGTATAACCCAGCTAGAAAACTCTTGCGACGGGAATCAAAAAGTTCAGCCTTATGTCATTTCGACAAGTGGGCTCGCTGTGTGAAGCGTAGTCTCAAGTGGCAACGTGAATGACGCTAGCGCCGGTTGGTTCGATCCGATAAGTGATGTGGCACTTAACATTATTTATCGGGAAATAAAACCGAAGAGTAACCGTCATGCGTCACACGGATAATTCCTGCTATGGGGGGTTGGATTGCGCGGGGCGGGAGGCGACATGACGTCATCACCACGCCACCCTCCAGCTCTATACGCACTACAACTATCCATATAATTGCCCTCGGGTATACTAGTCTATGAATTTGTACTGCGTACAACCACCCATTTGAATGAAAATTTAAATTTTAACAACCCTTTCTGACTTTTTTTGTTCATGAAAAGCCTTGTACATTTTTATCAGTCTACAATGACGCATTTCAGTGCGTGTAGCAGCTGGTGCTTTATTAACTAACTTTCAATATATTCACTTTTAAATAAGCTACGTTAGTTTATTTAAAAAGACGTTTCCTGCTTTAAACTCATTGCTATCACATAACAAATTTCCGAATATAGAGTAAGCAGGTTCGAGAAAAATTACGTTGCCGACGCTTGGTGTTTAAACAGCATGATTCAAACCGGCTCATCAGTGGCATTACGTAAAAGCAACATTAACAATCGCATCGCACACATCGTAACCGCATGCGTAAAAGCTTACGAATTACGTTCGAGAGGCGATTACTCAAAATCTATAAATGTAACGCGATAAACATTCGCTTTCGCGGTGTCTATTACGCACGTCAGCGGCTGATGAATCTGTGATATTAGAGTTTCAGGTGTTCCGTTGGTGGTCGGTGTAATTATAAGCATGACAGTGTATGACGCCTTCGACCAATGGACCGGCACATTCGTCACGAGTGCCAAAATTACATATGGTGGACGCGATGTTCCACGCCGCTCGCGTCACCAACGCTTTATCACCAGCGTTATCGGTCATCGCGGGATCCACGATTGATTTTCGCTCCAACGTTGTTACCATCTTTATATGACGCCATGGAATTTGATTAGACCGCATAACTCATTTGGATTAGTTCATTTTTAGATCTATTAACGAAATCTGAGTGGTCTGTTGGTTTACAACTGTCATTACCTGTGATAGTCACAAACAAACCATTTACACCAGTGTCAGGCAGAAGGGTGAATATTAAAATGCAAATAAACTGAAAACAAGCATTCTTGTTCTACCGCTGATACTAACCCAAAATAATTATTTTAAGAATATGCTACGAGCATTAAAATTTTATTAAATTAAGCAGTGTGCCATACAAACTAAGGACGCTTAGTATGATACGGCCCAACTTACTAGCAATGTATATACTATGCTATTTTGGCGAATGTACCAGAATGTCTAATATTTAGTAAAAATAGCACAGACAAGTTGCGAACCGGAAAGTTTCAATCCCACCTCGGAAAATCCGCAATATTCGCGTTTTGCGTTCTATGTAAGAGACACAATACCTCAATATTGGATTTTTGGTCGCTTTGCTATCACACCCTCCTACCACAGAGTCGAATGAAATTACTGACGAAATGAATTTATACTCGAGGCATTTTTGTGTAACTCGTAATCGATACGAAGTTGTACCTATCTTAAGATGTGAAAACAAGCATTGATTCAACTAAATAGATTTACGAATAATGAGAATGTAAAAGCTTAAACAACAACAAAAATCCAAATTATACATTTTCTCTGTTTTGTATTTAAATGTTTAATTGATTTAAATAAATACGGTGTTTAACCGGCATTAAGAAAATAATTAACAATTATATACAGTTGCACTATTTGTCTATTATTAAAATCATAAAGAAATCAAAAAATCTACTCACTTAAAAATAAATTCGGTTGTTAATAACGCTCTTGAAATATCATATTAATTATTGAAAGCATATTTGTTTCCGATAGCTGTAAAAATATGTTGTTATTCAAGTACATAAAAACAAAATACGTAGACCAAAATGTATTTAGTGTGTCATGTAACAAATATGGCCGACGTGATTTGACATTTGGCAATAGGTCTAAGTTTGACACGTAGACATATCATCACGATGAGAGTACTTACGATTGCATTTCGTAACCGTTGGTATTAATAGAAATCGGCATCGTCACCTAGAAATGCATTTGCAACATAACTGAACAGCTATTATTAGCCGCAGTCGTACTAGCCAAACACTGGGTCAGTCTATTGACCGAAAGACTTTCCAACGTGTTAAGTCGTAAATCGAGTCATTATTTCTGTACTATATCGAAATTACAGGCTTCCACCATTCAATATCTATAAAGCATACTGAATATATTTCTATGGATAAGTAATTAAATCTGTATTAAGAATGTGAAATTTATATATTTTTGTATAATTTATTTGGAAGACCAATAGCGTTTCAAATATTTCATCTTCAATAAAATATAGCATGGTTACTGCGCTGTGTGAAAAACTAGAATATGCGATATGATATATGCAAATAGTAAAAATAAAATTAAACACTTTAAATACGAAACTAAATAAAATAAAGATTTTTTTATTTCGATTTGATTTTATTTTAAATTTAAGGTTACGTGCAAAATTTTGTGATTACATAATGACATTATTAATTGCTGTTTAATATTTAATAACACAAAATACCACCAATGAAAAACAAGCAGAAAAAGATTAGCTCAAAATGTTTTTTATTATACAGGCAATGCTATGTTTTTTAACTTCCTCGGTTTTAGAACTCCCACTTTGAAGAATTAAATCAGATCATATGGAAGCAATCCAAGTGATTTAAACAAACACAAAATGACTAGTTAATCTGTTAACGCAAAAAAATATGCATGAAATTCTACTCAATTGGGTGACACAGACACATATCTTTATACCTCAAGACGAATATAAAAATATGCGCCAATATCGAACTGAACAATAAAGTTTTAATACATTTTCTAGCCGCATCTGAGTTGTTTATTGCATATTAGCGGCTTGTCCGCAATTTTAGTAGCAGCGGACTTTTCACCAGCGAAATATTTGTTAAAGTTCCAAATTTAACGACTCACAGTTTAGCTATGTGGATAATTTAGTCGTTATCATTTACATTATTTATAAATATATCTTCGTCTACCTATCTTCTGCTAATGTTATAAAGTATTTCGCTTCGCTGTGTTCTACACAGAAATAAGGTTAAATAAGGTTCAATATTCATAGAGCTAAATTTATTTTTCAATTTAGTATTAGGATAAGCAATGGTACAATGAATACAAATTCGAATTGATGTTTTATTAAACTCTAAATAATTGTTCCGTAACAAATATTGAGCCACATTGTACAATAATCGAAATTCAATACACAGAAGTACGACATTTAGGTTAATGTCTCTGATTTTGAAATAAAAGCAATAACCTTAACCTAATGACAATCTAATTGTGTATTGAGACGAATGAAATAGGTACATATAATGTTGTGGATGATAATATAGAATGAGAAGTCCACGCGAGTGCCGAGTCCACCCACTGGCGGCGCCTCGTGGACACAGCCCGTGGGAACCAAATATTAGAACGGTTTGAAAAAGTCACAAACACTTGTTCCGACTTTAATCTACTTACTTGATAAGACTTAAATAAATATATGAGCGTAAATTTGCGTAATTCCAACAAAACACGTCAAATGTGATAACAATTTGATAATTGTTTTGTTGAAAATCATCAAACAATTTTAAACCGTCATACAAAATTCAGCGTAAAAAGTTTTTTCAAGAGATTCAGTGCAAATTCGTGCATATGTACTCCTAGGTACAGAGTCGCGTGATTCAAATTCAAAGTCTAAATAACAAACAATCGAGAAGAAACAAATAGTGTTGCGTTGAAAATAGACAGCGAGTATTGAAGCAACGCAACGAGCAGAAATAGAACCCCGCCTCCGAAGTCCGAACCAAAAGCAGTCAAGTTTATAATTATAGAACGATTCCCGCAGGGACGTTTTCATCCCGTGATTCACCTGCTGAAAACTCGATTGTTCGCATT
This sequence comes from Deilephila elpenor, assembly GCA_949752805.1. Lineage (NCBI taxonomy): Eukaryota > Metazoa > Arthropoda > Insecta > Lepidoptera > Sphingidae > Deilephila > Deilephila elpenor. The sequence continues at coordinate 6,775,736 of OX457105.1, read as the reverse complement.
TTACGTCAATCGGTTGCGTGGTGTTTACGAGTGCGGGCGCGCGCGGGAGCGTCAGCTGACGGCCAGGAATAGCCCTGACATCGCGGCCACGCTATGCCGCTTGCGCCCGCGCACCCACAAATAGCGCGCTATAATTAGACGCCGGTGAAATCGTGGGTTTGTTATTTTTCTTTATCGTCTCCGTTACGCGATAATTGGGTTAGCGCGAACGACTGCATGTGGGCCCAATCGGGCGTCGGCGTGTCTCGGCCACTCGGCCGGCCACCACGCACACTCCGCCGGCCATTGTCCTGTTGCTCGGTTCAGCGCCCGCCACCCGCCGGCCGCCGAGCGCCACCTCTGTGCATGCTGCCACTGCTTGTCATCGATCACATCACATTCATGTGTCTCATCACACTATTTAGGACACTTCACAAACATATCAACAATGGCGATTACATTCCTTTTTTTAATTGCGGAAATGAGTCATAAATTTATTGGCTCGAGATGATATAATATTTGCTTTTATTTATGCTGTTAATCCAATTGATTGAGAACATTTTTATAACTTAACTTTTATGTTTGTATAGAACTTTTAGTTGTTACTAAATTGTAAGTAGGAAGTGGTGTGCGACGATTAAGCTTAACCCATGATGATTATCTATGACTATTTATTTTACAATATTGGACTGCAAGATTTAACTATGTTTATAAGCTAGCACGTATTTTAACTAAAGCACATACGCAGCATTTTTGTATGTATCATTTGAATACCTACTTAATAATACTTAGACCTTCTTTGTTACTAATTATTACCATTAGTAATAAAATCTGCATATTGAAGCAATTTCCAAAATGGCTCAAAGCGAGCCGTCAAGCAATTTAACTTATTCCTCAGTTCCGGACTTGGCGAAATAATAAAAACATTATTTCAACATTTACATATTTTGTTCTCTACGTTCCGCATAGTAAATACAAGGAAATCCATTATATTGATTCACCTGAAGGGAAACGCCATTCAAACGCGTCGACTTCCTTGTAAAGTGTTAAATGTTCAACTATTAACTTTGCTCCGTGTTATATTGCCTTGATCTTGTCAAAGGGGTCGCCGCCCACTTGCGAAACCTACACCAACAAGTGGGTAATTACTGTTAAACAACTTACCATACAACAATTAGCATTACCTCAATGCACTTGCACACAACTGTTTTGCATAGCTACAAGACAGGTATTGCAAAAATATAATAGACAAAAGCAGATTGTCTACACTAGAATAACATTAACAGACGCAACAACAAACTATCTAAAATACTTATTTTGAAAAAAACCTCACCATATTTTCTGATATATCCAAAATTTTCGATATTTTTGCTTTTCGGACTCTACCATAGTTGTTATTATTAAAACTAGTTTTTTTTTCTGACACATTTTCTACCCTTGTTGTTAATACTACCAATAATACAATTTGTATACTAATCATGAACTCAATTACTTTAAAGATTCTGTGTATGAAAAAATGATCTAAATACACTTATTATTCTTACTTCAAAAGTCTGTAAAATATACCTACATTTTTGGTTTGTGCAAACACAGAAGTGATAACTAGTACAACCCATTTACATACATGGTAATTATATAGGTTGTACGTTATTTGCTTGATGTGGTTCCACCACGCCCACTATCAATTTCGACTCAGAGGAAACTTTTCACAAAACGGTATTCACTGAAACATATGTTAACACTTAAACAAATTCTATGCGTGCGAAAAAATACGCTTTTCAAGTACCAAAATTGAATCTAAACGGTAAATTTAACGCCCTAAAATCCTACATAAATAAATATATTTTAATAATAATCTGCTAAGTTTATTGATGTGCTTTATTAGCGCTTTAAGCACTCGCCCACATCGCAAAGATGTTAAATGAAAATTATTGTGACGAATAATATAATTTATACTGCTTAATTATATGTTAAACGTGCAGTGCACGTACTGTGGTTGAACGTTTTGATGATAAGTTTAACCATAATTCAAGAATCAAAAGTATCATAACAATAGTAAAATCACTACCTTTTCCATTGAAAAAAACTGGAGGTGTTTAGTATGTAAAAAAATATACACCGGATGTCGTGGTTCGGGATGGTAGAGCCTTGTTGTTGGTCATTGAAACTATAGAAAGAATAAGTTGCCTTTAATTGTCCCACGGAAAACCGACATAAAGTCACAATTTATTGTTGCGTTTCGTTCGATGAGTGAGCTTGCTAGATACCCAAAAGCGGATTGCAGTGTTCTACACACTTATAAGTGGTTGCAGGATAGTCTTATCCAGCTAAAGACCAACCACGATAAAATGGTGGATATATTGTAATTTTAAACTTTAAATATATCCATAAAAATAAGCTCAAATAAATGTAAAAAGTGTTCAAGATTAATTTTCTAACAATATTTAATAATTAAAATTACTGAGCTCACATATATAATATTTTTGTGTTGTTACCGCTTTATTATGCCAATATACCAAGAAAATATTTGTGGAAAAAAAGGATATTCTAAGGATAAGAAATGTAATTAGAAAATCAAAAATAACAATTATATTAATATTTTTATAGTTTAGTAGATACATTTTTTATACCTATGTACATACATATACAGTACCCGAGCGCTGTACTCATAAAACACAAAACACTAAAAGACAATTAATTTGGGTCAGCCACAATTTTGGAAAATATAAGCGAAAACAAAGTACTTAAATTAGGTGCATGAAAAAATAAAACAAAATATGACTTCATTAATGTAATAATCTTACGGCCTTATCTTAAAATATAATCCCAATAATAAAGTTGTCCATATTAAACGCTAAATTATATTTTATTTGTGTGAATAATATATGATATGATTCGTCAGAATACGTATTACGCAAATTGGGGAAAAGGTCGTATAAATAAAGTTACATTATAACAAAACTTTAGAGAAAACAACTGAAAATGGCGGCAGGCGCGAGGCAGCGGGCGACAGGCTTCGCGGAACATCGGCTCGGCTGGGGAGCAGCGCGGGCCGCAGCGGGCGCCGGGCGGCGTGCGCCCGCCGGTGGCACGGTCGTGTGTGTGGGGGTCGCCGGGGGGGCGTCGCGCCCGGGGGGGCGGCGCGGGCGGTGGGCGGCGTCGGGTGGTGACGTCAGCCATAGGGGGGTAACGCGCCACGCGATTGGCTGAGCTGCGCGCGCTGCTACCGAATATGGGACCGCGGCTCCATTGATAAAACCGCGATGCGGGGTCGCGCGGCGCCAGTCCCCTTCGCACCGGCCACGCGAGAGGCCGTCTTCACACTGGCGCTGTTCGTAATTCCGCTCGGCCCGTGGGCCGAGGAGCAGGTGGTGCCGGACGGGATGGGCACGGACGCGGAGCCCCCGACCGGCCCGCACCTGCTCTCCCTGGCCGACGTAGGCACCCTCGGGTTCGATTGCGCGCTGAAGCCGGCACCGGTGCCCACATCGGGCGGCACGCCGTCCGACCTCAACACACCCGTCACCACCTCGGATCTGCCGGCGTTCTTCCCGAGCCTGCTGGAGCCGCCGCCGATATCAGGTGCGCCCCCGGCCCGCACGCTGCGTCCTCGTATCTCGCCGCTCGCTCGCTGCCCCCGCGGAGGCACGCACTCCGACGGGACTCGTAGGCGGGACTCGCCCCCACGGCCGCCGACCGATAACATTGTAAATAAACAATACGCTTTAAGCGATCGCGTGTCCTTCATTGCCCTTCACGGTTACCGGTTCGATGAGATGAATTCGCACCAGACGTCAAAATGACACGTATGATAAAATCCGTCCCACAATTGATAGTCCCGGCGCGGTTGAAAAGTTCCAGTGTTCATTGATGTTGAAGTGAAATGGAAAGTTCCGCGTGGCGTGTCTTGTGCCCTGATCGATACAAGAAGCTGAATGGGAGCTCGCTCGAGCACGTATCTACCGTCGGCGGCGCGTGGCGCACGCTCCCCGTCCCCTAGTGCTGTTTAGTGTTCAAACTTAGTGCGCTACCAGCCGGTAACTATACGGATCCATGTATTTCAAGAATAGTCAGCTTTTTTAAATATCCCTATTAATACAGTGAATAATAACTGATAACTGACAGAAGATTTAATCAATTAGTAATTAAAGTCCATTAATCGAGTTAATTACATTAACATTTTGATGTTGGAAAAAATATCTAGACAAAAGTAGGCATTGTACCTATATTGAATCTTTGCAAAACTTGGAAAATACTTAGAATATTTATTTTTGATATTTTTGTTTGACATTGTGCTATAAAGGGTAACATAAAAAATAATAAAACATATAAAATATATAGAGTTTCTCATGATACGTGCTAATATTCACCATTTTCGTGCTAATGTTTTATTAATAGAAAATATATTTTAGTGTTATAAAAAAAATACGACGATAAAATAACAATAAAAAGGCATTAAAAGCAATTTCTATATTTGAGATTGATAAGTACCTACATGCACTTAATATAGATAAACATACATCAAACATAAAAAAAATAAAAGAAAGAGCACGACACTAAAAAAAATCTTTGACGGATATTGAAGACTGTCTAAACGTAAAACTATTTACACGGGGTATAGAAAGTGCGTAAACTAAGAAATCGAATCAAAACTTCTATTCGTTCAAAAAATAATTATTTTTTATTTGGTGCACTAATAAATACATTAAACAGACTAGGATGACCTGCACTATTATCGCAATGATTATTATTTCTTTGTCACATACACTGAATCTTATAAAATTTAAAATTTAAACAGACTTGGGTATGTTTATTATCAATTTATCAAATTAGGTGTGTAGACAGGTAGCAGACAGAAAAATAGGAAGAGCGCTATCGTTGTCGAGGTCGCGTTGTTTATTGCGATTTAGTCGACGCGGGTATTAATTACGGTGATTGTTACAAAACAATGTTGTTATGTTTGTAGGCATACGCTCAGATAGCCCATGGTGATACGAAACTATCAACATCCGACGAGACTTTATCGCGCCCCTCGCTTCCGCTCGCCACGCGACTCCGCTACGCAAAAAATTACATCGAAATAATAAAAAAAAACAGTAAATCACTCGACTCACTCTACGGTTCCATTCAAATAAAACTTCGGGAAAAATATTTTTTTCCGAAAAACTAAACAATTGAATTAACCGGTACGACTTGTGTAATATTACAAAATCAATAAATATTTTCTCAATATATAATAATATGATTGTATGCTTGTTGCAGGTACACTACCAGGCGACGAATTATCACTGGGATGCTCTCCACGACGGCACAAGCATGAGGCTTCGCTGTCTCCCGGCGCACGCGCTGAAGACGCCAGCAACGCGTCCAGCGCAAGCGCCTCCTTGTACGGGCCCCCCGTCGGCGGCGCCGGCAAGCGGGCACCGTCACCGCCGCTACAGTGGTTGTTGCCACCTGGCCCCGGCCCGGGCAGCGTCGACAAATACTTCCAACAAGACTACGAGGAACGCGTCGAACTGCTTCCGCCGGAATGTCAATCGTACTGCCCTCCCCAGCAACAGTGTCCGCCGCAGCAACACTGCGAGTACCGTCCGCCACCGCAGCCGCAGCCGCAGCACTCGTGGGACACGCAGGAGTATGCGGCCGCGCCACCTCAACCCACGCCGGGTCCATCGGGCTTGCTGAAGCGCGAGCCGTACCCGAGCCCGGCGGCCTCCGGCGACAGACCCGTTCAACTTGCCGAGTACAACCCGTCCACCAGCAAAGGGCACGAGATCCTCTCGCAGGTGTACCAACAGAGCGCTCAGCCGTTGCGACTGGTCGCCGTGAAGCCGCGGAAATATCCGAACAGGCCGAGCAAAACACCCGTGCACGAGCGGCCGTACGCGTGCCCGGTGGACGGCTGCGATCGGCGCTTTTCGCGGTCGGACGAGTTGACGCGGCACATTCGTATCCACACGGGTCAGAAGCCGTTCCAATGCCGGATCTGCATGCGTTCGTTTAGTCGATCGGACCACTTAACGACGCACGTGCGCACACACACCGGCGAGAAACCGTTTGCGTGCGATGTGTGTGGCAGGAAATTCGCACGTTCCGACGAGAAGAAACGACATGCGAAGGTGCACCTGAAGCAGCGGCTGAAGCGGGAGCGCGGCGGCGGTGGGCCGGCGCATCACCACGAGCCGCACCAGCACGCGCCGCTCTAGCATCCGCCTGTGACCGCGATCGCGGTGCCCGCCGGCTCGCCGCAGCCGGGCTGCTCCGGCGTGAAAGCGCCCAGGCCCGCGCGCGCCTCGCCCGCCCTGTCCGGCTCATCCAGCTCATCCGGCTCGCCCGCGTTCGCGGATCACTGAACTTTTTGTATTTCACGTTGAAGTTATCCGATAATTTCATCGCTTAGGTGTAAATGAATTGTCTTTAACGAAGCTTTATTAACTCTAAATTTGTATATGACTACACTGAAATTTATATAGTATATATCTTTTTATACATATTTGTAATTACTACGTTAGGAGTCGATCTGCTCGTTGTATTTATTTAATTAGTTAGGTTAATTGAAGGAACTCGACTGGGAACAAACCGTAGATACGAAGCGATATGGCCTAAAGTGTCCAAAGTATGCGTCGATACGTTTTTCTGTAAAAAGTTTTGTATTTTCTAAGCGGTTCATTAGACGATGAGTCGCTGTCGTCCATGGCGCATAGTGTACACATATCTTTCTATCTTATAATAACAGTCCCGTGACTGAACAGACCTGCTTCTCCACATGGAGACCGGGGCCCAAGGATGCGGCGCGAGCTCGCAGCGGCACACACGGCCTGCATGTGGAGGAGCAAGTGTAACCGGGACTACCTACTTAAGTATTGTAGGTTTATTTATATTCTTACATTTGACAAACTAACGTGAAACTGTGCCATTAATTTAACTTTACAATGTGCCACTGCAGTTTTTATTTATATAACTTGTACTAAGTGTAACATGAGTGGTGAATATGTAATAGCTATTATTACTATGGTTACTTCAATATTTCTAGTCGAAGATGTAAGGCGAAACGTGAGATTGTCAAATATTGTTTATATCGATATCTGAATGATGACTACGGTTTATAATATAGAGCCTAACGAAGTTCCATTGTGAAGCTAAATCTGAGGTAAATATCATTAAGAGATTTGCCTTGCCATCGCTGCAACGTTCAGCCTGGAATCTGATCTAATACTTTGATTCTAAATCTCGTCCACAGATTATCAGGCCTTGTTGATCACTAATGCAATTTATTTTCGACAGCTACTGTCATTGTTTTCTATTGCTCAAATATTTAATTTTAACTAAATTTGCTCAAAACTGCTTCTTTCTGAAATAATCGTCCTTAATAATATTAACTATAATGGTAACTTCCTAGCCGTCGTGTGTTGCTCTCTCTCTCTCTCCACGTGTTTCTCTGTGCGTTCACACATCATGTCCATTGTCTAGTACTTTGATAAAGTTTCCCAGTGGCATATATATTTTTACGATGTGCATATTATAGACTAATCTAGTAAAAGTGTTAGCATATAGCATTAAATTATGATCTCTTAATCATTATTAATTATTTTCAAATATAGCAAGGACCCCCTTATTTATAATACTCATAAGTTTTTATAGATATAAGTAAAAGTAGGTTAACATTTGAAAATATTTATGTTGCTGTGATGACGACCGTTTGACATAGAAGTGAAAACAATAAGGTGCGTGAACTGACACAGTAATATCAAAGGTTTATTTTGTTAACTACTGATTGCTCGTCTCTAGGGAGACGCAAAATTGTAACATAAATATTTATATACATATTAATAATTACCTTACACAACGAGGTAAACGCAGAAACAACGTTTTTAAATATACAAGTAGATAGTAATCTATTTATCATTGATTTGTTTTCCACATAAGTACAAAATTAGCACAAAATGTAGAGTTACAACTTCTAGACATTTCGTAAAATTTTCTTTACTATCAGTCACTAGGTCCGCATGAAAATTGTTTTTGTGTACCTAGGCCTACTGAATATGACTAATACTATTGCAAATGTGCAGTCGTAACAAACTGGATAAGAAACAAAATGATTGTTAAAACATTATCATCTAAAAACAGTGATAATAACAGGGTGAGACACTCACTTGTTTCGGTCGTTATGAATTTAAGATACTGACAATAATGTATACTAACTCATGCGCCTACACAGTACACATCACCTGACTGCAAATGGAAGTGAAATTCTACACCGTGTGTATACAAACGCGTTCCTTCAAGATTTTTATTCAATAGTTTACTAATAATACAAGAAACAGAAATAATGCCTTGTGTCTGGCGATCCGCTTCCATTGATGCAGCCGGGTACACACTAGCAGCAGACAGCAGTAGAATGATGTCACTCGCACACACTCGCCGAGATCGCATTTGCACGTGTCTACGCGCTCCTGTACGTTATTAATGTGGTGTACGAGTTTATAATGATGTTTTTACTGTTATAAAAGAGACGAAGTCTCCGGTAGACAAGGCTAGAGTAGATAGGTATTTAATAATGCGAATTCATGTTAAACAATTGAGTGACAATTGAAACGGAAAGACTAAATTCTTACACATTTTACGTAATGTTGCATCGCGTTATCGTTATTGATATATGGTGTTTGTATTAGGTTACGAGTTACGACTAGCCCGTTGTTTGTTGCGCGTCGCGTCCGCGGCGGTGCCGGCCGGGAGCCAGGCTCTCTGTCGGCGAGTCCGCGGCCGCCGCGGCAACAATTTCACATCTTAACAAACTTACACTCCTTTTCGAACAAACAAGATGTCTTTGACTTTTTGTGGTGTTCACTTTATAGAGAATGAATACGAATTCTTTATGAATTTTGTGTAGGTACGGCTATTGTTTAAGCTATCTTTGTGTATTTTCTCGCATGAGGATGTTGTTGATGTTCTAAAATATAAATAGATATAAGTAGTACTGTTAAATCACACTAATTTTTACTAAATTCTATTTAATTAATATATTTGTAAATACACTCAGACTAAATTTGGATTTAATGTGTATATAAGAGGAAAAAAAATTATTTAATATGAAACCACCTAAGGTGCGAAAATACAAATTGTTGAAAATTTAAACGATTTTTTTATGTTTGTACACCTTACTCCCCAAGGCCTAAGTAAAATACCCATCGCATACCCAATTTTCGTCATTCATAAACGAAACCGTAAATACATTTGATTAAACTAACTCTACCTTAAAGAAATTAACAGACGCATAGCGTAATCGTATAAAAAAAACAAGAGAAGAAAAAATAAAAACAAAATGTTTTTTAAAAGATATAACATTGTAGCGAAATCCGTATGTCTGAAATAACAGTTACCATAATGTGAAGTCCACCAACCCGCATTTTATTAGCGTTGTCGACACATGCCTAGCCCTAAGATATTCTCAATCGTAGAGCAGACTCTTGATGCATCGTCAGCAATACGTACTGCCTAAATAGGGGCCTATTTTAATATTCTTATATGTATCTGCACTTTTATTTATTAGACCTAAATAAATTAGTATAAAAGAACATATCGTAATTAAAATATTGAATCGTCTCTACCATGTTGCTCTACAAGCTGATTGACGGTTTTCGATCGTTTCAAAACAGTGCTGTCATCTGTGCAACGGTCAGGTACTAAATTGTACTTACGAAGTTCTTTTCTAAAGTAAGTTCTTCAAAAAGCTGTTAGATGGCAAGTTATATGAACGCGATAAGGAAGTTGATTTACCAAGTAAAGCCAAAGCTGACTAAAAGGTGGCTTTTTTTTACAACACGAAATGTTGTTATTTTAAACAGTGTGAGAATGGTGTAAGAATGTGAAGTCTATAAGGTATAAGGGCTTTACTAGGAAAGGGCTCAGTCAAAACAGAGTATACTGATTCTTCGTTATGGGTTACTTCGTTTCGTTTCTCTCAGCCATATTTAATATAAAGTAAACTTATTCGTATTCAAATATATCCTACTTGCAAATCATAACAAGTTATTAATGAACTGCTCTGATTTAAACCAACTTGTAATTTTTGTAATAATCATACATTGTAAACTGGTTTTGAAAAGAGCAACACTAGAGTTTCTTGCCCGTTCTTCTCTAGTGAAAACCGCTTTCCGAACCGGGTGGTAGTTAAAAAAATGACTGAGTCTAAACAATGTTGAACATTTTAATTGATTCAATAAATTATTTTCATTTTCATTTTTCATTTTCAAGGTACCGCTCAAAATTCCAGTAATAAGTATGCGTAGAGGCATAGTTTCTTTTCCTTTTCCCGGTTTTTTCATAAGTTTAGAGTCATTCTAGAATCCATGGGTATCATTATACTGTCGACTAGGGCGCCAATAGTGTTAATCCAACACTGATTCAACACCATCATAAACTTTGGATTTACAGTAAATGAAACTAGGTATTGTTTTTATAAATAGAATAGAAAATATGATACTACAACAGTTGAAAATTAATAATTTAACAACAGGGTGACAGTGTAAGCCGTAAGGGTGCTTAACAGTTATCGTCTTGCCACAAAAAAAGGGAGGCCCCATTCGACGATTTCACCACGGGCCTCACATGGTATATTTAATATTCACGCCACTCGTAATCATGTACTTGCTATCTCTGTTCCGCGACCCTATGCGGTGACCTATTAAAAAGAACAAGTTAATGAGGAATTAGTGAAATGAGATAAATAAAACACCAAATCTTTATATACAAGCCATGACTCAACTTCGATATTATTTTATTACGTTAAACCCATGTACTTCTATATTATATATTATCTGATTATTTAATTCGATAATATATTAAACACATTCATCTCTAAAATAAATTTACAATAAATAAAATTCGCTTCACTATAGTCTATAACACAAATAAGAAGGAAAGACAGTACACGCCGAATCTAGCGGCCATTGTCTCTGTAACGAAAAGCAATTATTTCAAATTATCACTAGCCGAGAAAACAGTCGCCTCTCAACTAGTTAAGCACCCAAGTCACATCAGTCTTAAATTTAAGCTATAATTTAGTACTATTGCCAATTAACATTTAATTTTACAACTAAGTAACGCACAATATAAAAATACCTGTTCGACATTCGTAGGGACTTGTTTTGTCTCATTCATTTATATATTTACAATATAGACATTTAAATTCAATCTCAATACAGAACTACTCGGATTACAATGATTAAATGACAGCATTTAGTTAAAAGTAATTATTGAAAACTCTGGCACTACTTGATTTAACAATAAGATTGTCACAAGAAAGTTCAATTAACTTTTTCGTAATCACACATCGGTATACACGCAACGCACTGTTTGGAAAATATATAACTCTAGATATAAACTTTTAAATAACAATATTGTTCATTATTGTGTTGTCTTAAACTTATTTAACCAATGTAATTAGTCAAATTGATAGGCAATCAATAAGGACTAGACCGTGTGAAACAATTTATTATATGAATAGCAAACAGCAGAGAGGAGGCTAGGCGGCTTCCTCTTCAGTTTTGACGAGGTTGGGTTCCGACTCGGAGCGGCGCTTGAGGCCGTCGGCGTCGGGGGACAGCGGCCGCTCCACTTCCGGCTTCACTTCTGCGCTGGCTGCTGCCTTGATGTCTGGCGCACTTCTACTCACATCAGCCTGAAAACAATTATCGGGATTCGTGGCCTGATTTTTTATTTTTTATTATTGTGATGTATGGCGAGACGAGCACGCCATTCGCCTGAAAGTAAGCGATACGACCGCTCATGGACAGTAGCACAACCAAGCAACACCATGAATCACAATGCAATGCTTGGCGTTCCACTGCGCTCGCCATCCTGAGACATAAGATGTTTAAGTCCCATTATGTCTAGTAGTTACTCTGGACACAATATATATGTACATAATATGTATTTACGGCATTTATATTTTGCTTAAGCTATAAATTGATCGTGATGTTGCTTGTTTTGTAATAAAACTAAGCTAAGAAATGTTGTAATATGTTAATTAAAATAGTTTAGTACTAAAAATCTATTAGTCAAAAACAAAAACGCTTACACAATGTCTTCGCATTGAACCAGTGAAAATACGATTTAAAGTGTCCATAGATCGTAGTATGACTATTATTATGCATTAAACTTTCGAATTAGATTTAATCGGATTCAAATGGGAGCAGTGCATAAGCGTCCTAAAATATTCTAAATATTTTTAATGAATTTCCACTTTAAGAATACTTTGTACATTTAATTTAGAATTATTGATGTATACATTTTTAAGATACTGTAAATAACTTTTCTTAGTCCTTAGTTAAGTTTCTTAGTTTTTAAGTCCTTATGAACAATAAATGAATATTGTACACACATTTAAAAAGTCTATTTATTGACAACCTACCAAGCACTTACAATGATAGAAGAAATAAATATAACTTACAATTTCGGTGTCTAGATAGTCTCCAGTTTCCTGCTTGATTGGTGTGTTCATAGTGTCATTGAGGTAACACACACCATTTAAATCAATTGCACTGTTGGAGAATATTGCAGCAGCTCCTACTGATGCATCCACTAATGGTTCAGTCTATAAATTCAAATAAAACATCCTTAACATTATTCAATTACATCAAAATCACTATTTAAAAAAGGGATTTTTAAATGAGAATATTATGTTTCGTGTAATAGGAAATCTACCTAGTAAAAATCCATTGAATTAATTATATCTATGAATATTTTTGGTAAAAACTGCAATCACAAGATCTCCACCACACTGTTTAATAGAATTTGTTACATAGACAATTTAGGTTGAAAGAAAGCTTCAATGAACTGTGGGAAAATGTTTAACATTAATAAAAAAAACCTACCATAATGGCATCCTCTGACACAAGATATGGCAACTGGACTGGACTTTTATATGGTGCTACTTCCACTTCTGGAGTTTTATGGGGAGTTGGTGTATCCCTGCCATACAAATCTTTTGGCTCCCTAAACAACTTTAATTATTTAATACTAAAATAATACACATGTTCTTCAAAATGTAAGAGCAAGCAATCTTATGCATGTAGCTCAAAATACATATAACTTAAATTAAATAAAATGTTCTCTTACTTTTTCGGTGTTGGATGATGATTCTCATTCTTATCTGTCTGGTACTGGGTAATCAAATCACATGCTTTCCCTAGTATAACAATGGACACAAGTACCCGCAATGATATTAAACTTAAGTAAGCTATGAACACCAGAAGGATGGCTGCCAAGCTGAAAAATATATAACACAAATTTTTGAATTGTCAAAACAATATGAGATTTATGACCTTTTCACATATTAATACATAATTCTATCATAACAAACCCATCAACTTTGACTGCATGCACCAGTACTCTGGTGATAACAACTCCCAATGGAAGTGGTATAAAACCCATCCTGCGTGCCACCAAATCTGAGTGATCGCTGAATGCATATTTTTGTCTAGTTTGTGCTACATCATAGGCCAAACTCACTGTGTATTCTCTATATACTCCAAATGGTATCTCATTAAATCTGCAAAAAAGAACAATTAAAAATATTTTTTTATATCACAGAAATCACAAATTACCGTGTAATCCAATTTATTCAATAAATCGCATTATCTATTAAGACAAATATAGCAAACCATAATTTTTAAACTTTTGTCCAAATAGGCAATAAGTGGAAAGTTAAAGAATTATTGGTATTCCAGAAACCATATACATAACCATTGACATCCTCCGTGGCGCAGTTGGTTAGACGCCGCCTGTGAAACGAGAGGCCGCGGGTTCGATCCCCGCACCGAAACAAATGTTTGCGAGATCCACAGATATTCGTTCCGGGTCTGGGTGTTTGTGAGACCGAAAAGTCTCTCGTAGTTTCTGATACTCACGACACAAAACTCAATCTTAGTGTGGAGTTAGAACTATGTATGTGACTGTTGGGTGTATTTATTTATTTATTTATTTATATATTAAAATACATAATTGTAAATATTACTTGCCTTGTAATGAATGCATGTTTTACCCAATCTATAATGACCTCAAATGTAAGGACAAGGACACAATCAGGGGCGAGAATCCAGAAGCGCTCCTCTTTCCACATGTACTCTTTCATAGTTTGAAGGACAACAATGAACAGCAACACAGACAAATGTAATCTCTCCCTTACATCACTACAAGACACTTGGAATAAATTATTCTTGTCAAACTTCTTGAATACACTTCCTTTTAATTCTACAAACTGAAATAAATATACTTCCTCTTTATAAATGTATTAAAATTTTCCTTATCTGCTGGAATTAGCTGTAACTATTAATAGCTTTTGTTATTTTTAATAAAACATATTACTTACATTATTGGACATCATAATAATTAGAAGACTTTTATTATTAGAGTTGAAAGCCACATTAAGAGTTGTAGCTTGGAACAACACCAACAAACTGTGCAAAACTGATAAATCTTGTTAAAGAAACCATTAAAATATATAAGTTTCTATGTTGATAGTTAAAGTTGAATTAAATAATAATTATCAAGTATAAAATTTGAACTATACCAATCATCAACATGTAAATTCTTATAATTTTCTAATACATTAAGCACAGGTCAATTTTCGCCAAAAAAAAAACAAAATTTTAAAGGATACACACATAAGTCATGGCAAATAAAAGGTGTGGGATAACACCCAAATGTTCCCTCCTTCTGTCCCTGGGTTCTGTGGCAGTCCAGAAAAGTGCATCAATTGTGTCCTGACCAAATGCAGAGAACAATCTGTCACCAACCTCCAACATATTGTAAAATATGTACAATTTCATCACACTCTGGCTCTTCACTAAATGATACATCATGTTTGTATCTATATAACACATTAAGATACTGCATATAACTAATATAAAACCCTTGAGTACATCACAGGTCTCTGCTGGCTTTAATATACTTTTGTAAGGATGTGAGTATAAACTGAAAACCAACAACATTTCAAATTTATTTTACGGGATCAATTATAATTTCAAATATGCAAAAATAAAAATGCTCACCCAAAACATCTTCGAAACAATCTATTAAAAAACGACCAAAATGCCATTAGGAATCTCAAGGGAAGAAAAGTGTAAACAAATAACAAAGAATCAGCACATTGAAAAAAACCATAGGCCATGAACTTTTCTAGTTCTTGTGGTATTTTTATGAAAGAGTACACTTTTTCGCGTCGCGCAGAAAATCTTTCTTCATCATGTTCCAGTAAATAGCCCCGAGTAAGCTCGACGTGCAAGAATGCAAACAATGATGCCGATTTGTCTCCATCTGCAACATATAACACTTTATGAAGATTTTGTAGGTGATTTACGAGAGTTCTATTGGCATTCATAAAATAATTTCAATACCTTTACTTTTTATTTCCCTGTTGCTTTTATCTGGGCTGATATCGCTCAAAGACTGTTGAACACTGGAAACAGTCTTGAACCGTAACTTTTTAGTTTGGTGATGTTCGCCGTCATTTCTTGATGTCATCTTTAAGGTTTTAAATCTATGAACGCTCTCAATCATATAAACATTAGGTACATAATTATTTGATGAACCTTACACTAAAACAATGTAAATAATCGGCCGAAGAGTAGGTAATAGGTGGTATGGACAACCAGGCCGAAATGTCAGTCCATCAACACATGTCAATGTCAATGTCAATCTCGTAAAACATTTTCGGTTGTAGGCTCGTAACAAACGATCGAACATGGTCCAATCCAAGCTACTGGTGCTGAATTTAAGTTCACGCAACTCTCTTTCTGATGCTAAATATTTTAACGATACCATCAATCTCTCTTCAGCAATCACTGCTTGTCTCATAACTATATTTGTTTTCGTGTTATATGGTTTTACGAGATCTATCAATTTTACGAATAATAATTAAGGACTGATTCTAAAATATATTTGGAAGTCTTCGTCATCAAGATGTCTTATAAGTTTTACATGGCTTATCTTTTTTTTAGATTTTCTCTTTTCTTTCTTTCCGACTCATTAGTGGCGATGGTGATGCGGCTGCTATAGCCAAAATTAACGCCATTTGAATTATTGTTTTTATGTTATAGGAGACATGACGTGCTTTCTTGTTCCACGTTCGAAAACAACTAGACCGCCATTATCCTCTCGTCCTTTACGCAGAGTGTATCGCGCTATACGGTGGTGTGGCCGCAACATGTTTGGTCGTCTGTTGCGGGCTTAGTTAAAAACCGTAACTGTTTTTCCAATGGCTAATTATGCTTTTCAAATTAAAACGGGTATAAATACACGTTAAGGTCTAACAAAACTATATTCATTTAAAATTAGGTAAGTCGTAGGTATACAAAAATGGGTGTTATATAATATAACGCCTATTTCACACGTTGACTGAACGTTAGTACTGGGTAAATAAAGTAAACCTATGTTTTTATATTTGCAATCTTAATCCATTTAAGATAACACATAAGAATAATTAAGTGTTATCGTTTATAGCCAGCCTTAAGAAAATTATTGATATCGATTGAATATTCAATCGATTATTGTAGACTATTATTATTCACTTTGATATTTCTTGTAAATTCAAATTATGATGCTTCTATATTTATAAAAAATATATATATTATAGAATTTGATTTATCAATTTGCTAAACCCGTACAAAGAAAAATAATACTAAAGAACATACCACTATACTCTATACTTATAGTCATATAGTATATGGCAACCATAGATAATACACTATATAGGAAAATGGCAACACTGAACTATGTGCACGCCATCGTCCTCATTACCGACAGATTGCATACGTTAGATATTTTCTTGACTTCATTTGTATTATATGCCATAGAAAACCTGCTAATCAACAAATTATAACACAAAGACGTTTAGACTTGTAAATACGTCCTCTATTAATCACCATGGCGTCAAGTGAAGGTCGAAGTGCTCAGTCAAACTTGCATCAGCAAGACCTAACCAAACTGGTGAGTACAAACATTTTTGGCCCTGCTCCGGCATAAAACATGTAAAGATCTATTAATAAATTCTTAATAAAAGAAGTTACAAGCTCAAATGTATCATTTAACCACATAACCTATACACTTCTAAAGTATTATATTTCATTGGATTTCCAGGATGTAACAAAACTATCGGCTCTCTCGCCCGAAGTAATATCGAGACAAGCAACAATTAATATAGGTACTATTGGACACGTAGCTCACGGAAAATCCACAGTTGTGAAGGCTATTTCTGGAGTGCAAACTGTTAGATTCAAAAATGAACTGGAACGAAACATCACCATCAAATTAGGTAAGTATCATTACAAATGCTGTTTGATTAATAATGCATTGCAGTTAGCAAAGTATACAAACAATTCACCATTCATATTAACACACTCTAAATTGGATTTATTTTGCCTAAGTTCATTTGTTCTATCTGGTGTTGTCTCTCCTGGCCCCAGAGTCCACAAGATATATAATGCTTTGTACACATAAGGTAGGGTAAAAGATACCATGGTATTTTTTCCGATGTAATTGTAGTAATTGTAAGATAGCATCATTAATATTTGACAATTATCAAAATATAAACAAATGTGATTTAACCACAGGTTTTTTTTTATTTTACATTAACAGAATATTGTACTCTATGTGATGTGTAATGATGTTGAAAACTATTATAAAACTAGATTATAACTCACATTTTAAAGTTACTACAATGTTACAATTTACGAATGAAAATGGATAACTTTACATATTTTGTTCAATCGTTCAAATTATTGGCTATTTGTTAATGTTTGACAGGAACATATATATTTAATCTGATGTTACTGGTAGTATAGTCTGAACCATTACTTTCATTCACTACAAAAAAATGTCACTATTCTAGATTGTTAAATTTCTGAAATTGTTTTTAGTAAAAGTTATTCAATATGCTACAATTGTTTTTATTCCACAGTTGGATTACAACCTTCTATGCATAAAACATATTCAAATGTCTAATTCCTATGTTGTACTCTAACAGAAGTTTTGCAATATACCATGTATTAAGTTAAATATATTTCAAATAATTTTTTTTTCTCCTCTTTATATAATATAAAATTTAAGATATTTTCACTTAAACAAAACATGGTATGTTGCAGAGCGCCTGTCGGACTCACTTGTAAAAATGTACACTGAAAGGGCAGATGAAAGGATTGAAAACAGATTCTTTGAAAAAATAAGAAAAGCAAAGAAAAGGAATTTATCCATTGAGTCTGGTGAAGAAGAGGTAGTTGCTAAAAAACAAAAAAGAAATAAAAAAACTAAAGAAAAACATGAGTTCATTATTGAAAAAATTATTGGCTTCAAGTATGAGTCAGGTAAAGAATATTTTCATGTAAAGTGGAAGGGTTGGCCGGACAGTGAAAACACATGGGAACCAATTGAGCACTTAGATAATTGCCCAGACATAATAAAGGAATTTCTTACAAATGAGGAGACCAAAGATTATGAAGGAATTCAGAAGCTGAAGGAAGAAATATCATTTGGGGGTCTACTGAGTGAAGAAAACCTTGTAAAGAGATTTGGTGAATTTGATGGTGTTGAGATTACAAAACTAAAAAATGACTTATTGCTTAAACTACTATGTATGAAAGTATTATCTGAAGATCAAGAAGTTTATGTTAGTGAACTAGTTCAAGATGCCAGGGACATTTTACAATTGTATGTGTTTGTAAGGAAGAGATGTAAACAATTAATGGAATTAAGAGAATGGGAAGAAATTTTAAATCAAGTAGACAAATCCAAAAAACTGATTGTAGAAAACAGTGTTGATTTGGCTGGACCACCAAATAATTTTACATATATTAATCAATCCATACCTGGTGCTGGTGTTGTTATTCCTGATGAACCCCCTATTGGCTGTGAGTGCACCGCCTGTAATTGCCGTTCAAAGGCATGCTGTGGAATGCAAAGTGGATTGTTTGGATATACAACAAAAAAAAGACTCCGTGTTGCTCCAGGCACACCAATTTATGAATGTAATAAAGCTTGTAAATGTGACTCAGATTGTAATAACCGGGTAGTTCAAAGTGGACGAAATGTAAAACTAACAATTTTTCGTACAGCAAATGGCTGTGGCTGGGGTGTGAAAAGTGAACAAGTCATCAGGGAAGGGCAGTTCATTTGTCAGTATGTAGGAGAAGTGATTACATTTGAAGAAGCTGAAAAGCGTGGGAGAGAATATGATGCAAATGGTCTAACATATCTCTTTGATCTTGATTTCAACTCTGTTGAGAATCCATATGTTGTTGATGCTGCACATTTAGGAAATGTGTCACATTTTATCAACCACTCATGTGATCCAAATTTAGGTGTATGGGCTGTATGGGCTGATTGTCTTGACCCAAATCTGCCAATGTTAGCATTGTTTGCAACACGTGATATTCAAATAGGGGAGGAAATTTGTTTTGATTATTTACAAAAATCCTCTGATAATGATATTAGCAATGGTCCTTCTGTAAACACTCTGAATAGTGAAGACAATGAGATGGAAGTTGCTAATGGTTCTGAGACTGGTATAGCATCTGGCCCAGGATCACCAATTAAGTCAAGATTTGAAGTCCAACAAAACAATATAGCAATGTTAAGGAATAGAACTGAATGCAGGTGTGGCACTTCTAAGTGTAGAAAGTATTTGTTTTAATAAGTTTTGTATAGAAGCACATTCATTACAATGTATAAAAATGTGTTCACTATTTCTTACATGTATTCTCATATTCTTAGATTCTTGCAGAGAACAATTTTATTTGAATATTACTGAATCTCATTTCAGTCTGTTACATCACTAGTAGCATTATCATGTATTATTAATATTTGAATAATTCGCTTGATTGGTATAATGGTATTGTATAAGTATGTGTTATGAACTGTATTGAATGTCCTGGGTTGACGTCTCAGGCCAAGTGACCCACTTTTGTTCATCTTTTGGGTTCCGAAAAATATTATTTGCCCAAAAGATGTAGAAATTGTTTTAACTATTTCTGAAATGTATTCAATAATCATTTTTCGGCTACTCTACATAGATGTATTATAAGGAATGGTAATAAAATAATTGATGTGCAAGCAAATAAGTAGGGTGTTATAGTTGTGTACTTTAATGTGATTCTGTGGCCTTAATTATGAAACAATGACTATTGTTATGAATTAAGTAATATTCTTTGAACATGTTAAGTCTAATTTTAAGAGTTATCTATTATTCCTAAAAATTTATACTAGTAACCATGTATGTCTTACAATGTAAATAATTTTATTTACAATAAACCAAGAGCTTTATTATCTAAACAGTTATCCCTGCACATTTCCATGCACCCTCATTTTATTTAATGCTATTGGAATAGGAATCAAAATATTTCTAACAATTTACTAGCTGTTTCACCCAAAGTTTCTTAACTTCAACTTGTTTACTCATAACATATTACATGCATTACGTTTTTTAGAAACTTTCATATGTAATTAAATTTAAATTTATTTATATCCAATTTCTCAAAAAAATAAACTTTTATTTATTTTTTATTTATTTATATTCTTTATTGTACACAAAAATGTAACAACAGATATATATAGACAACAAAACAACAAAGTACAAATGGCGGTCTTATCGCACTAAGGCAATCTCTACCAGACAACCATTGGATGGATTTATGAGAGGGAGAAAGAAAGGGCAGTGTATGATAAAGGCAATAAAAGCTCAAATAAATAATACTATTTATACATAAATATACACAAACTACATAATTAATGTATATAGACATACATAAATACATTTATATGTAAATAAACATACATATATAAATATATTACCAATATATTTAAATAAAGGAAATAATATTAATCAGTAAATCTGTTTAAGAAGAAAGGTAGTGCTCTTTTACTAGCTTCTTAAAAGATGACAGAGTTTGAGCCTGCCTCACCACAACGGGTAGTGCATTCCACAAGCGAACAGCTACGACACCGAAAGATTTGTCCATAAATGTTGTAGTGTGGGCGGGCATTCTCAACTTTAAGTTCTCGGACGACCTCAAGGACCTCGTATGTGAGTCATGAAGAAAAACAAATCGTTCTTTAAGATAAGAAGGGGTGAGAGGATTAAACAAAATATTGTAAAGAAGAGAAAGAATGTGAGTATTCCGGCGAAGTCGTATAGGTAACCACTTGAGCTTAGCACGAAACTCGGAAACATGATCATATTTACGTAGACCAAATATGAATCTTATGCAGAAATTCTGAAGACGCTCAAGTTTATTTAGCTGGTCCTCGGTGAGATCTAGATAGCTGACATCGGCATAATCAAGGATGGGGAGGAGGAGTGTTTGCGCAAGCGATTTCTTCGTGGTAACGGGTAGGAAATTGTGTAACCTTCGCAAGGATCGAGCTGAAGTAAACAACTTTCGACTTACATCTCGAATTTGCGGACAAACTTTTATATACATACACTAATATGTATCATAATCATTACATAGATTGATTCAATTATACAACCTTGTTTCAACTTTAAATGGTAATGAAAATAATATTATGTATTTTAAATTACAAGTGAACAGAAATGTATATCAACACAGAAATAGATAGGTATATATTTTTTAACATTGTAGTTTAAGTCTACTATTTTCGAATACTTTGTTATTAAAAGTTATTAAAATGTATATTGAACATGGAATAACCTTTTATTCTTAATTGCGAATAATAGTAATTATTACTATTTCCTATTTATAAAAAATATTTCGTTAGAATATAATTGTGATTTTTGCACAAGAACGACCAAGAAAATTCAAGTTACAGATTTAATTAGTTTTTTCATCATCATCATCATCATCATCATCAGCCCTTCTGCGTCCACTGCTGGACATAGGCCATTAGTTTTTTAATGATACGTAATAGTATTCTTAAAATTGCAAAGCACTGTGCTACCATAAATGTCTAACTTTTTATAGGATACGCTAATGCTAAAATTTACAAATGCGACAATCCTAAATGTCCGCGGCCTACGAGCTATATATCCGGCGGTTCGTCCAAAGACGACAGCTTCCCGTGCCTGCGGCCTGCTTGCACCGGCCGCTTCCAGTTGGTGCGTCATGTCAGCTTCGTGGACTGCCCCGGGCACGACATTCTTATGGCAACCATGCTTAACGGTGCAGCTGTCATGGACGCTGCTCTACTTCTGATTGCTGGTGCGTACACATTATAATTCTTAACCAAGTTACCATATGAGGTAATAGAAGCGAACTGATGACGTTCGATTCGATTTCCAAGTTACTATACATTGAGCCATTAACAGTACCAGAACTGCTATTTCGCAACACCAGCATTTATTACGCGCTCCGCGCATACAGTCTCAATTTTTAAGTGGAACTTCTATAACGCGGTAGTGAAGGATTTTTATAGCTCTTTAGATTTGAAAATCAAACTCAAAACCGATTGCGACGGTTTTTTATGCATTTTTTACCTCTAGTGTTTGAGTTGTAAAACATAGTTCTTCCTAAAATAATAATGTTCACCCTTTTATTTTTAAAGGTGCAATAGTATGCCATAAATTATTTTTTTAGCAAAATCTATGTATTAAAAATTATACTCTATTCAAAAAATACTATTTATAACCCTGCAGGTAACGAGTCGTGTCCACAACCGCAGACTAGCGAACATTTAGCTGCCATCGAAATTATGAAACTGAAACACATACTCATATTGCAAAATAAAATCGATCTGGTCAAAGAGGGCCAAGCTAAGGAACAGCACGAGCAAATTGTTAAGTTCGTCCAAGGAACCGTAGCTGAGGGCGCACCCATTATACCCATATCTGCTCAATTGAAATATAACATTGAGGTAATTATTAACTTCCGTCCAAGTTATTGTATTGATGTTTTTTTATATACTGACACGAAAAAGGGACTACAATGCATCTGCTGGTAAGTAGTATGCAGTAATTTTGACAACCACAATATGGGTCCATCGCTATTAAAAATCATCACTATTATTAATGCTACAATAACTTTGTATTGTAGGTGCATTTACAAATACTATTTTCCTACACACTAACACCGAGACTTGGAGTGAACGATTTTTTTGAATTGGCATAGCAATTGGTATGCGTGGGGCTAGTTGGTAACGATGCAAACTCGGCTGCCAACGTGTTCACAGTGGTCGCGGTCTTAAAACACCAGGGTACACCATAACTTTCCGGAGTTATGTGTGTATTCAAGTCAAACACCACGCACTATAAAGGTGAAGAAAAACATCATAAAGAAATTTGCATACCATAGGTATTCTTATATGTGAATTTCTATAGTATGCAAAATTCGCACACATGCACTAAGCCAGCGTGAACAAGGGCAGATTCAGGGGGGATTTCATGGGGGTAATGACCCCCCCCCCCCTCCTGAGCTGACTCCAGATTGACATATTTTAAAATAAATCGTTGATTTTCACTTTAAAAAATTGTAAACATATTCACTAATCACAGGTGCAACACACAAACTTAAATAATCACTTTTATATGTACGTATAATTTTATCTAATTCGAGTACGTCCAGAGTTCTGACTAGAACTATAGATAGAACCATATGACCACCCCTGACTTGAAAGCTGAATCCGCCCTTGACTATATGGAGTAGCTCTTCTCAATCGTACTCTCGATTATGAAGAAGGCCCGAGTCCAACAGTGGGACGTATACTGTAACAATTTGATCAGCAACGTTTGGCGAAAAAATCAAATTTGTATATCAGCACGTCATTCACATGGTATTACGCTTATTATATTTAAAAAGGCTCGAGCTTTTCGTTTATATAAATTAAGTCTAATACATGTCTATTTTCCCTTATAGTTTTAAAATGATAGATCCATTATAAAAAATCTTAGAATGGAAGTCGAAGGTGGAATTTAAGATAAGTCAATATGCATCAAAAATCGGCTTATTTGTTCATTATAATTGTAGCACGCGAATACAACCGAACAGTGTAGATTCGTCCTATGTGCCAATATTTATAAACCCATACAATGAATTATATGCTATCTTCTACACAACGCTTAATAAAGTAACCATCCGAGACTCAGCTAACTTTTTAAACATCTATTTTCATTTTATTTTAAAAAATAAAATAAAAATAATCACCTATAGCCTTGAAAGATACTAGTAAACAAATGTAATGTTGACAGGTACTCTGTGAATATATCACTAAGAAGATTCCGGTTCCGCTTAGGGATTTTACGTCGCCTCCTCGCATGATAGTGATTCGTTCGTTCGACGTCAACAAGCCAGGTTGCGAAGTGGATGACCTGAGGGGGGGTGTGGCCGGTGGATCTATACTACAAGGAGTGCTTACCGTTGGTATGGAGATTGAAGTAAGTTCTACTGTTTACTCAAAGAATGTTTATGGATAAAAAAAGATAGCGGGGTGCTCTTGTCTAGGAATACCAAACGCCCAACAACGTACTTCCAATTTTCTGCCCTTTTGCATTTAATATAGTCGAAATTTTAAAAAGCAGTCGCTTGCCAATATGAAGATGTACAGCTGCTGGATAATTTGTCGTTCCTATGATATAAAATAAAATTTTAGTGTGTGCTGTTATAAATGTTGTCATAATAAATATAATTTGTAGGTGCGACCTGGATTAGTGAGCAAGGATGCTGATGGCAAATTGACGTGTACGCCAATTTTCTCTCGCATCGTGTCTCTATTCGCTGAACAAAACGAACTTCAATACGCTGTTCCTGGTGGTCTCATCGGTGTGGGAACGAAAATTGAGCCCACTCTGTGTCGTGCTGACAGACTTGTTGGTCAAGTAAGACATTTTGATTTTTAATAAAAAAAAAAACGAATACTATCATCTTGAAGCATCCAAATAATTATATTTTTATTTATTAATAGGTACTAGGCGCTGTTGGCGCGCTGCCTGGTATATTTGTGAAACTGGAAGTCTCATATTATTTATTGAAGCGTTTGCTCGGTGTACGCACGGAAGGAGATAAGAAAGCCGCTAAAGTACAGAAACTGACAAAGAACGAGGTATTTTTTTTATTTCTGACGAGTTTTTTGTTCTGCTATTCCTGTGCAAATTGTTTCTTGATATAAACTTGGAATAAATACTTTTTTTTACAGGTTTTGTTGGTCAATATTGGATCGTTGAGTACTGGCGGTAGAGTTATAGCTACCAAAGCTGATTTGGCCAAAATCGCTTTGACGAATCCTGTATGCACAGAAATCGGAGAGAAAGTCGCTCTAAGCAGAAGAGTAGAAAACCACTGGAGGTATGTATTGTAATTCGCTGTAGCCATTAATGATGCAATGAATTATACCGTCTATATCCAGACAGCCACCGAAAACGAAGCCAGGTGGTAGTTTTAGTGACTTCAAACACAAAAACTTTCTAAAACGAAATTTTCGTAACAAACCAAACATTACCCATAAAGCGATTTTTTTTGCAATTTTTACCTTTCGTGTTTTAGTTGTAAAACATAGTTTTTCCTAAAACAATAATTTACACACCCTTTTATTTTCAAAGACAATAGTACGCAAAGGTTTAATTTAATATTTTAGCAAAATCTATGTATTGACCACCCAAACACAATCTTTAAAAATAATTACAAAATAATTGTCGCTATTTTTGCGATTTTTTTGTTGCATTGTGTCTGTACTCTAGTCTACTACCGCCTGGCTTCATTTTCGGTCGCGGTCTGGATACATCTGGTATAAACACACTTACATTGATTTTATTTTTAACAGATTGATTGGCTGGGGTCAAATCCAGGGCGGTGAAACAATTGAACCGGCGAAAAATTAATGATAATTTTTATACATTAAATATACGTGACTCTACTCGCAAAGGGACAATGTAAGGAAGATTTTCCGTTTGTAATATAATCTTATGAAGTTGTCAGAATTTTTCACCATTTCCTTCAGAAGAAAGTCTCTTTGTGAGTAGAGGAACTATGTGTAATCTATAATAATATGTATATTTAATAAAATATTAATATGACGTGACTAATTGTTATTTATTAGTGTGTCGTTTCCGAAATAGGTTCCTGGATAAATTAGTTTAAACCCTAGTTTACCGTTATCCACATACCATAAAATAATACTCACTGACTACTATCAGCTTCAACCCGATGTGTTACTTAGCGTTAATGTATAATTGTATACCAGTCGCTATTATATAAATGAGCACCTTATTATAAAAACAGGTTATTTAAAATCGAACTCAAAGCGGTCAATGAGGAAAAAATAATTGCAACTAAGTACATTTAGAAAGTGGTATTTATTCTCAAACTTTTCGAGACGTAAACTAACATCCCTGCTGGCCGAAGGACAAATATCTAGCGAGCTGACAGTAGTAGAGATAACACCAAAGATGGAGCCAAACCACATACTCACATCATGCAGCAGCGTCATTAGCGCGAGAAGTTACGCCATGGATGCAAAATATTGACAATATAATTATAATATGATGGTGGCCAATACTCCATCAGTCACTTATTCCATCGTAGCAAATAGCGAGGTCCCTCCTTTGTCAGTTAAGCCATCCCGCATGCTCAAACACCGCACATAACAGAAACACAGCCAATATTCATACAGAACAAAACAAAGAAAATAAATAGTCAATTTCCTTTCGATAAATACGATGATGATGTCATCATTATCACATTTACCTGCATTTCTTATTCATATAAGGAATTAGGTTTATAGGGTGGTGGGTGAGAAATTCCAATAGGCACATAGTATTCCATAATAAAACTAATAAAGACTATCAGAGTGGGTTAAATAATTTATTGATTTTGTTCAATTATACTTGGAAAATGACTTAGGCCATATATATAAAAGTGTTGATATCTTCATCGTCCCGACGCATGTACTTATGTTCGATGAGCCATTCTAACTGTTCTTTTATCATTTTCTTCGATGGCAAGAACATATTCTTCAATATCTCAACCAATTCACTCTGAAATATGTAAAGTTTAATATTATTATTGTTATTATGATTTGAAATTGATAAGTTGCGAGTACACGTTTGTACAGGATTTAATAAAATATCGCACCTTCCTTAGCCTTGATATTACTTAGTAGTGACCTATGGTAGTGGCTAACAGTGCACATGGCTTAGACTTCTTGTGAAACATGGGTCAATGCCGGATTGGTCATATAACAGATGCATTAAAATTTTTAGGGCGCGGCGATGCGCCTAAGGGCTCCCCAGACTCCCAGTATCATCCTTGTCTGAACATAAGAACATGTACGTGTTGTACAATCAATGTTTATATTCGTCACAAGGAATAGCAAACCCCACATATTGTTTCGTTTTTCAATAAAATAAGTGCCAAAAATACAATGTGTTACGGGCCTTACGGTGGCATAATAAATTTCTATGATGTCCTAGGTTATATCACCTACATTTTCAAATTCTTAAGGAAATGGATGGATTCGACTGATACTAATATTATGATAAGGTTGCATAATAATTGCTGTAGCATTTGGTAAAGCGCAATTTGTGTTTTTTTTCTAACATCTATGTAACAGGAAACTCTCTCTCTCTCTCTCTGTAACAGGAAACTATCCACGTATAATGAAGTAAACACCAAACAAATAACATATACATACTTATTACCAGTCGGAAATATCTGTGCACCTGACTAATTGACGTCAGCATATTCAAATAATTTAAAAAAATTAAATAAAATAGGATAAAAAAGATATAAACGCAATTCCAAGAAACAACAACAATTGCACTATAGTTTTCTCCATCGTACTACACTAAACTGTTCAACAATTTGGTCAAACAGATCGTCTAACATACAATAAAAATAATTTCACTGAAATACCGCACATGCGCTCGCGCTTTACCTGCTACCGGTACTACGCAGGCGAACACGGGCGAGATGCCTTTTTCCTAGAAGGGGAAGGTAGAGATGCTACCAGAACACCCACGTATCGTCTTGTGTGTTCCGTCCCACGATGTGATAGGGGGCTAGCCTATCGCCATATCGGGCACAAATTCCTAAATACGGGCTGGTACTGAATAGAAAAATCCAATATTACTGCCCGACCCGAGTTTCGAATCAGAGTAAGTACAACAGTTCAGTAAGTACAACTGCGCCTCCGAGGCGCACTAAATACCATGTAAAAAGTTATATACCTGCGCAAAGTAGGAAAAAGTAGGCAGTACGAAAAACTAGTAGATACGAATCTCAAGAAATTGGTATGTAAATAAATTTTCTAAGATAAAAAAATACCTGTAGAGCAGTGTTTGTGATGCGCTTCCTCATCTTCAGAATTTTTATAATGGCTTCCTGAGTCCTCAATATCCGCAACTGAACTATAGAATGGTTATCTTCCATTTGGGACCGTTCAGTACTTAATTGCAATCTACCAATTAGATTTATTTTGCCCCTTCGTTGGGGTTTACTATTTTTAATTAATGAGAATTCTTGATTCACCCAGAAAGTCGTATTTTGAGCAAAGTCTTTTGGGTTTTGAACGCTAGGTTCGTAGCAGAGTAGTTGCCTTTTCAGTTTTGGAAAAGCCACCAAAGACCATAAAGTCCTTCTAAGTTCTGGGTCAGGAAGTTCTGTAGCAAGTCTTAAATTTTCATAACTTATTTTCTCCATTGGCCGCTGATTCCATGCAAATAAAACAGCCATTTGGAAAGTAGTAACATCTAAATCAAACCTTCCCACAGAGTTAGCAAAAGTGATTGTTCCATTACTCATGTGGTGGTACCATTGTAACTTACGCCCTGAATGTTTCTTTTTGTAGAACTCCTCCACTTCAGGAATATAATCCTCTAATTCTAAAGGAAGACTTACTGTAACTCTTTCAGAGCCCCGGGCCCAGGCACCAGCATTGAGAATTTTTATGTTTATTGCATCATGACGAGTTGTGTCTGCTCTAAACTGAGTATTCAGATCCTCACTGACCTTAATGTCTTGGAACATACGAGCAAGTTTGTTCACATAATCAGCTGGCATTCCCACCTCACGCAGCCATTCCACCATATCTTCTTCTTTTTCTGAATCAGCACTAGAGTCTAATATTAACCTCCGTGTTAAATGAGCTTTGTGGTATCTCATGAAAACATCTTTGTTTTCAATGTATTTTAGCACTAATAACACATCCTTTAACCTGGATTCTATCTGCTCACTAGTTAAGCGTTTACTCAAAGGTGTTTTCCTCAAAAGCATGTCACAATAATTAGCAAGGAGTTCAGGACATTTACTCTCTGGTGCTGTACCTTTACTGCCACGGACTAAAGTTGATGATGGCAACTCTAACTTAAACACTGTTGTGTCATTCACAACACATTTGTATGCCTTGTCTCTGGCTGTTAGGAACCGTGGATCATCCATGAAAGCATCTTTGACCAATGTACTGAATCTCTTAAACAAGTCAAGCAAGCGCTCTACATACTTTTCAGAATCTGATGTTATAATGTCAGCAGAGGCCACCATATCAGCTAACCCTGCTGACACTATGTGCGCTTCCAAATCCCGTAGAATAGGTGTGACTCCTTCTGGTACCCTATCCAACAAACGAAACATAAGTTGGAGCTTTTGAGTCTCACCAGCTTTGATGAGAGGTGCACTTTCAGCTAAAAGTGTAGGTAAATGTTCTCCAATGATTACTTTCTCGCAACACTGAGTAAGGGCAGCAACACTCCCACTGCCTGGCTCAAGGTATCTATGAGCTCTTGCCTCTTCTTCTTTGAGGCGCTGATCTGCATATTTCATATATGCCTGTACTCCATTAGCTAATAAATGCTCATTCGCTTTCAATTTGTAGAATTCTTCAGTGGCTTGCATGTAAGCAGCCTCAAAGTTTTCTCTGTATATTTGTAATTTGTCAATTGAGTTTGAGCATAAATTTACTGAAACAAAAAAAAAATTATCCCAGAATCAAACAAAAACAAGTTCATGAATGTAAAAATGAAATATTTAAATTAAGTTATAGTCATAACATTTTAGTACATACCATAGGACTCCCTTACTCCAATAACAAGCTGTGAATCAAAAGATTCACCATTACGTTCAGCTTGGACCAGTTTCATAGCAGAGTCCTGCAATCTCTGCTTGATATCTACAAAAATGCTTTGATTCCATGAATCTAACATAAGCTTGCGTACGAGACTGTCCTCTATATTATTGTTATTGTTTTTTTTCTGTGAATTTGATGTAGCTGCAGTTGTTACTTTGCTCAAGTTATTAATCGAATTTTCTAATTGTCGAAAGGGTGTGGGCAAGTAATTGCATTGTGTGAAAAATCGGCCCCACTCCGCTATATAGGCTTTTAACAGCGCTTGGTCCTCCCGCTGAGCGAGAACGCGAGCCTGCGCTTGCTTGATGTACATCATTATATCCTGTTGCAAAGCATCTCTCAACTTGTATGGTCCTCTTTCATCCCACAAGCACACAGAGTGAACAGCACCAAATAAATCTTGCCACTCGGTTTGAGTTACCGGTTCTTGCTTTAGTAGCTTTAATACTATAGGGCGCATCGCTGGCCATTTGTCCTCGAAAGTAACCTGTCCTTTATCCTGTAAAGAATTACCAATATTTTTAACAATATATAAAGATCTATGCAGCTTGTATTTTATAGAAATAATATATTTATACCTTCAACATGACTTAATTCAAATTAAAAAATTAAAACAAATCCACTGCTCATAGTCTAGTATTTTTTTTATTAAGTTTTTGACACTTGGGTATTATTTTCACGGACGTAGGTACTTAGGTCTACAAAACGGGACAATAAAACAACGCCACTTCAGTGTTGCAAGTAATCGAAACACAGACTATTGACTAACAAGAAAAAAAATAATCGGAAGTCTGAATCACATTAATTTGAACTAGTGTTGTGTAATTTTCGGAAAAATTCTATTTTTCGGAAAAATTTCAGGAAAATTTTCAAAATGGAAAAATAATGGAAAAATTCGATTATTTAACTTAATTGTTGCTTTTTAAACGTAAAATCGATTTAATTGTTTTATATTCGTAATAAATTTGCTAATAAAGTAAAAATACATGCATTTGTAATACTGTAAAGTCCAAATTCGCGGTAGGGATTAAATGTAATGGCTGCAATTTGTAAAAAAGAGTCATAAGCCATTAAATATAAATAAAACATAATCAATTTGGTTCATAAAACACGAAAAACAAACAATATATTTTTTTCTATTTCTCCCTGAGTTTCGATTCACCCCGTTTTTCTGGAAGTTACGTTTCGTTCGAAATTCAAAAATGGAAAAATATCGGAAAAATATTTTGAAATTTTTCATATTTTTCTGAAAAATTTAAAAATTTCATTTGGAAAATTGTCGGAAATTTTTCATTTAATTTCATTTTTCCCAACAGTAATTTGAACTGACAACCAATGCCGAAGTTTTAGCTGCTTTAGAAAAAATATTTTACTTTTAAAATCTACGTGCACATGGCGATGTCCGAGTAAACTAAAGCCACGCGCTACCTACTAAGAAGAACTATAACGTATGTAAATTAGTATCTCGAAGTCGGAAGCTAGTCACGATCACGTAGTGTCATTTTCGGAAAATTTTCATGACCCAACAGTTTGATCACGCATTAGATCACAGCATTAGATCTTCTTCGTTAGGACTTTTCTTAATATTAATTTCTTAATGGTAGTAACATAATATGGTAGTACAGCATTAATGTTGAAAGCAGATTGAGGTTTATTAAAATATCTTATTCGGGTTAGAGCGTAGCATTATGTTAAAAGTCACAGTTGTAAGTGACACATTGATTTTCAAAATAATCCCGAAGAGTGTTCGCTGCACGGTGCAGTGCACCGCAAATCAATCTTGGCTGTATGGTCTGTGGCTGTATGCTTTTGTCCTTTGAAGCATGTGTCAACTGTCAAATTCAAATTCCAAATATTGTCAAATCACTTCACAATCACTTGTAACCTTGTAACCCCTCAACAATGAATATTTTTTAAATTGTCTTAAAAATTAGAAAAATATTTTAATATAGCATTAAATTTACACAACATCAATAAAACCAGCACTATGAGCACGTTCGGAGAAATAATAGAGCCTTCAAGTCGAAATGTTTGGGAAGATTGGGATGAAAATAATCATGTTGAAAATATTGTTCAGTAAGTTAAAAAGTTATTTTTACTATAAAATATTTTAATTACTTTGCAGTACTAATGTGTATCAATGGATTTTTAATTTACTTTTTTTGTTTACTTTACAGACTAAATTGGCAAAAATTTTTAGATGAACCAAGTCATATTGGAACACTAATAATATTGGAGGGCAAATATTTATCATATTCAGTAAATCAAAGTAGAAACCTGGACCTCATAAATTCCGTTTCAAATATTAACTTGAAATTGTATAAAGTTAAAACATCAAATGATTATGTGTGCATGCTTAAAGACTATGATTTAGTGTTAAGCAGTGAAATTGTTGATCTATTAAAGGATTATATTACAGTAAGTGATGAGGTTATAGCAATATTAACTAAGCCCCTTGTTGAGTTCCATTCTTCAGGGGAAAATATACAAGATTGCATAGTTAGAAGACTATCTACTAACACCCATTCAAAACCTATGATCATGAAATATTCCAAGTTGGAACAACCAAATATTCTCTCTGGAGCATCAGCAGGAGGTAATATACTTCTGATAAATAATTGTGAATTGAGTAATTATTTTTTACATAATTCAATGAGACAATGTTTAAAATGTAATTTAAATCATGTTTTGAACATGAACATTGTGTTTGATGTGTTTATTGACTAATTAATATATCTTGCTTTATATAAATAGTTATTTTATGATATTTAATATATTTTGCAAATTGTTAGAATACATTTGTTTTTCCATAAGGCATACAGTTGTATATTTTATCTCTTATTTACTAAAGTGTGGCTACTGTACACATAGCATGTTCATTTGTTAGTTGTTACACAATAAATCCAAGGTAATTAATGTGTCAAAAAACTCAAATAATATTATGACTGTAACTCCAAAACAAACTTCATTAGTGTGACTCACTATTATCGATGGAAATACCACAACAAGTGATGAAAACACCAATCTGTTGCTCCCAAAAGAAAATGTAAGTGAGCTGATACAATAATCTGTGTCAATTTTTTATTTTCAGCAATTTGCTTGAGAGAAGTGCTTGATCTACCTGCATCAGCAATAGTGTTCTACATTGAACAGACTGAGGATGATGAAGTATTTGAACTTCAAAAATTATTACAAAATCTCAATATTTTAATAGACAAACATAAGTCTAGCAGTGTATTGGATTCTAATAATTTGTATATTTGATTTTTAAATATAAATAATATAATTGATCCTTTGTTTTAATTACATTTATAAATAAAGATATGGTCTAACAGGTAACTGCATAACCTCTATTGTAGGTATATATAAAAATTAAACAATATTTTACTTTAATACATTTATTCAACTTCAATACAAATTAACATAAAATGTGTAATGATTAGATATTTTTCACAATTCATTAAGAAAATAAAAGTATCTTATATATATGAATTTATACAAAAATAAGCACAGCCTATTGAATCGCAGAATAGTTGAGTTTG
The DNA here is from genome assembly GCA_949752805.1 of Deilephila elpenor. Lineage (NCBI taxonomy): Eukaryota > Metazoa > Arthropoda > Insecta > Lepidoptera > Sphingidae > Deilephila > Deilephila elpenor. The sequence goes on along the minus strand of OX457105.1, from coordinate 6,742,155 downwards.
GTTTAAATTGTTAAAAATAACTGAATATACTGTTCTTATTGCTCAATCTTAAATATGCTTTTCAAGTGCATATGACTTCCACTCCAATTTATTGGTCAATTAAACCCAAAGATTTATTGCAATTACAGTATTTGGAGGACTTATTCATTTATATTTAATTTCAAATTTGAGTTTTACAAGCTAAAGAAGGCTGAATAATAGTAGAAAAGATATATTATAATGTACTCTGAAGGAAAAACATCATAACTTTGTCAATATATGTAAATGAATAACTGCAATGACAAATATTACTTCCGGTGTCCAAAAGCTCATTTTGAGCGTGTTGTCAAAATTTTGATGACGTAGCCTATTGTTTTTCAATTGTTTTCCATTGTCAAAACACATCTGTCAACACATCGACACCGGAGGGGATATGTAACATACACATTATAACACAAATATATTCATTTAAATAACAAAAAAATCAACTACAACCACAAAAAATATTGTCCTTACGAAATGATCAACATGTATACAGAATGTATAGTATAACAAGGGATTTTATTGTAGGTTATTGATTTTATAATTGAATATCTATGAAACATAGTTTATATTTAAATCGATTATTATAAGCCACTGAGCTCTTACAAATAAAAAGTCATTGATACGCCACAATAAGATATGTCAAGAAGTTCCTAGAACAAGGGTATCCACACATTGTGAGACTGTGAATACATTTTTAAAGTTTTCTCTGTTATTTTAATTCCGTGTATTTTCTTCATACTTACAAGAACGAATTATTACGTGCTTAATTTAAAAAATCCCTCCTTTAACTTTGCGCCTTGTATACATAGACCATAACTTTTTAAGCAACAATTTTTTTGCAAAATAATTACAGACAGATGACTTACTTATTGTTTTTAAAGAAACATATTTTTGGTATATGTACATTGACAACATGCATAATGTTATTATAAAAGAAAACGTCTGTTTCTAAAATGTAAATGCTGTTAATTGTTTTTCATTTATTTGTAACATATTTAAAATTCTATAATAGTGTTTAAACAAAAATATGTACATGGTACGTGCTTTGAAATGATTAAAAAAACGATTGTACAGTATAAAAAATGTAATCCTACGACTATGCGAATCCCCGATTACATCTAACTACATCCTATGATGTTTTAACACAGCTACAAACGTATGGCAAATGTGCTATTCCTAATGAATAGTAATAATATATTAACATTGTTAAATCTAGAATGTCCTCTCCTTAAAGTAAATTTATCAAATAAATATAGTGAATCTAAATTATATACCCAAATCTGTTTAAAATAGTAAGCTATAATATCACGAACTACTTGCCACACGACAATATATTGACAATCTATAAACTAATTATATATGAACAAATAACAAAACGAATAAAATTGATAGATTTGACGAACCACATAAATAACAAAGTTCTTGTGTAATACGAATAAATACAATTTGTACAGATCGCACATCGATCGACAGGCTGCCGCCGCACCGAGCGGTATTAAGTTTTACTAATGCATAAAAGCAATTGCTGTTTAATTCTTTATTTAATAAATTAGAGACTAGACACAAAAACAAAACATTTCAAGAAAATCAAGTTGTTCGTTAGATTTCTAAAACCTAACGGGCAATCAGCGTATGCAGGGTGAATGTGTCAAGTGGCCGTGGATGGCCATATCCGAAACTATGAGGAATAGTGAAAAATACTGAATGGAGTCACGAGCCCGAGTTTTATGAAAACTAAAACGGCATACTTACTTGGATTTTTCATAAATCAATATTCCTAGAGAAGAATCGAATCCGATGTTTTTGAAAAAATCACACTGCTTGTATGAGTGACACTACACATGTGCCTACATTAGACGAAATAAATAATTATTAATTGAATCCACACTCAAATCACAGAATACAACTAAGCATATTTATTTTAAATATTATCCAATAAAATGCGACAAATTCTAAAAATCCTAAAAGAAAAATTTGAATTTAGCTAAAAATTTTCCGTTTTACTTTCCAGAATTTGATCCTTATTAGCATCATTATCAAATGGTGTAATAATTCAGTACGAGTTTTTTTTTTTTCAAAATCATCGGGTTCGTTTCCTCGCTAGGAATATTGATTTATCAAAAATCTAAGTATGCAGTATAATTTCATCAAAATCGGGTTCGTGACTCCTTCCAGTATTTTTTGCTATTCCTCGTAGTTTCGGATTTGGCCAACCACGCCCACTTGAAAAATTCACAGTATATACCCACGAATAAAGAACCTATGGGTATACGAGCATGTTATTCAATATTAATAAATGTCTTAGACATACTTTACTTAAACACACTATTTTTATTTTTGTCTAAAAATATATTTATTAATTGCAGATTAATAGGTTTGAGTAGGCAACTAAGCTTTAGTATTGTTTTTTTTTTTCTTCTTTCTTTACCAATATGTACCTATGCCCTGAAATATGTTATTTCTGATAGCGGCGATTGACAATATTACGTAAATAATGCCAATGTTATCTCTCGCGTCTCTTTTATTTTAAGAAGATTATATAAAGTTTCTGGTAAAAAAATACAAGTAATTCACAAGCGAGGTGGGGCACTATAGTTCTACAAATATAAATATATTCAAAGAATAGCCTTGCTTAGTCTACCATTATTTAAAACATGCGTAGAAATGTATCTAATATCCAGGCGCAGTATTATGGACACACCACACCAGCGTCATGAATTCAGTAGGTAGCTTAATAACAAACATAGCATCACAACCGTGTCTCCAAAGTATTACGCAGGATTGTGGAGCACAATTCGCCAGAAGCATTTCCGTGTTATGACGTGATAAAAGTAAAGCCTATTTAAATATGAAAATAAATAATAGTATAAGAAACTAACGCTCTTCAATAAAAGATCCGACTAAAAAGCAAACAATAATTGTTGTTAAGTTTAAGATTGAAAGTGGAGTGAATAACATGTTATTACTTATTTTTTAGTAGAACAGAGTTACATACATATAGGCGAAAGTTATACAGGGTATATCAAGACCGCGACCGAAAACGAAGCCAGTAGGTAGTATTAGTGATATCAAACACAATGCAAGTAAAAATTTTACAAATCAAAACGTCATTTTTGTTTTTGTTATTTTTTACATATCGTCGTATTTGAGTGATTATTATATAGTTTTTCTAAAATAATGACGTACATCGCTTAATTTTTAAACACGCAATGGTACGTAAGGGTTTAAATTACTATTTTTGCAAAAACTAGGTATTTACCCCTCAAAAATAATGGTTTTTAAAAGATTGTAAAAAAAAAACCGTCGCTTATTTTGCAAAATTTGTTGTTGCATTGTGTCTGTAGCCGCTAAAACTACCACCTGGCTTCGTTTTCGGCCGCCGTCTTGATATACCCTGTATAAAAAATAATAACTAACTATATAGATACATATGTATATTCCGGGTATATCAAGACTGCGACCGAAAACGAAGCCAGGTGGTAGTTTTAGTGGTTACAGACACAATGCAAATAAAAATAAGCGGCAGATTGTTTTTGTAACTTTTTCAAAATTCCTTGTGTTTGGGTAGTAAATACCTAGTTATTGCGAAAATAGTAATTTAAACCCTAACTTACCATTGCGTCTTAAAAAATAAATGGGTGTACATCATTATTTTAGGAATACTATGTATATATCACCCAAATACGACGATAAGTAAAAAAATACCAAAAAAGTTGACGATTTTTTTTTTGCGAAATTTTTAGTTGCATTGTGCCTGAAGTCACTAATACTACCACCTAGATTCGTTTTCCGTCGCAGTCTTGATATACCCTGTATATTATATAAATTACGATTTTAAAATAACATCCTCTGCGTAAGCGTACCGAAAGCAAGTGCTGATCGAAAAATAAAGAAAATATTAAATATCGCCAACGGTTTTATCTACATGAAACACGGGGTCCGATCTTTAAACGAATTGATAAAGAAGGCCCTTTCATCAAAATGTTTTGTTTAATTTAAAGTATTTATTTTCAAGCAGTCCATTGAGGACAAATAGATAGTGTTTATTTTTATTTTAAGTCGTATTTACGGATAATTTGTGCGCATTTATGTTCGTAAATTATCTGATGTTTCAATGGAATCTTCCGATTCTTTAAAGGAACGCCGCGCTAGAGTCAATTAAACTTTTAAGTTATAACAATACTGAAATGTACCGTGTACAAGACAGTGTGGAGTGTCCACAACACCACTGTAAATATTTAATTTCGTACAAATCGAGCGATCTCAATGTTAACTATTCTATACAATGTATAATATATCAAGCACGTATATTTATCAGTTATCACAAAAGTATTCAAATCGTCGATTCTAAATTGTAAGAAAGTATGTACATACCCGACCCTGCCAACCTCGTATAGAAAATGTAACAGTCACCCTTTCTAACAGAAATTTGAACTCGCTACGTCTACAATACGATATCGGTATCGAAAGTTAATGTCTGATATTTAAATGATCTAGATGTCACTGTGTACAATGCAGTTCACGCTGAACAGACTTACGCCCGAATACTGGAACGACATTCAAATAATAAGTAGCTCTTAACAGCGCACGGCTCACTTAGCCAGTACATTTAATCGGGATTAACGTAGTTAAGCGCAAGTTATATTTAAGTTGCGTTCCAGTATTTGGGCGTTAGTAATAAAATTAATAAAAGATAACATCTAACATTTAATGGTAATTATTTTTAAGCAAATATTAATAAAACTCTAAGCTACATATTTGTAATATTAATGTGGATAATTGTATAAGATCACAATATAAAAACTCCGCATGTTTGCATACGAGCAGTAAAGCTTATTAATTTGCATTTTTATATATAGTAAAAATGACAGTATTTGTTGGCTTAATTATAAAATATGTTAATAGTAGTTAACACTTATCCATTCCAGTTATCACGGTGCTGTATATAGCAACTATCAGAATTTTTCTCGTTACATTATATTAAGGTTTTGCATTTGTAGACTTGTAATTTATTAACAACTGCCTACAAATTTCAGATAATAGTTCAATAAGGTTTGAAGTTGTAATTTTGGTGTCTAAAGGCAAGATACATTTAATATGCAGCTAGATAATTCTTTAAATGCAGATGCTTTGGCCTGTCTTTAGAATATTATTGTGGAATGAATAACATGGGAAATAAGTATATAATATAAAATATTAATATGTACAATGATTTTTCTCTTTACTATTATTACATTTCCATAATTGAAAGTGTACTGTTAGTTGTTACAAACATAAAATTAACGAATGCATACACTCTCTTATTTGTTTTGCAGTGGAAGCTGTAGTATACTAAGTTCTAGAAGTGTTGTACAAGATATAACTGTTTATTTTGGATATTAGTATTTATTGCAAGTTTACTCATATAATAGCAAAAAATTGAATACTTTTCAAATATATTTTATCTTATATTACCGGTTTCATGATGTGACGTCACAGGCGCAAATCTTTTCATCAACCAATTTCTTATTTACAAGCGTTGTACAATTAGGCCAACAATACATTACGACATAATAGGGTGGTTTATTGGTGCCACAATATTAAACTGATATTTTCATTTCGTGTCGCATACTACTGCTAATATACATCTATTTTAACTGCAAATATGTTAACTACCATGATTTACACCTATCTTATGGCATTAAATATCAATAAAAGACAAAAACTACAATAAACATACTTAAATATTATGGTTGCCTTATAAAGCTTCTAGTGACTAATTCTATATATTCATTACCATACAAAAATAAAATTGTCTTGGACAATTAAGCTTTTATATGATTTAACATAAAACTCTCATCTCTAAATAACTTTGGAGGTACATAGAACAGCCTTTCGTTTATATATTCACATCTGTTATTTGTTTTGTTTTTACCTTAAATATCATTTATACCACCATTGTTATGACCCGATTTGACATTGTCCAGTATTTTATTTACAAATTCTGATGTATTTCCAGCTATAGTTATTTCTGAAAATAAAAAAAATTTTTTTCATGAGCATTGAATTGTATGAAACAACCTCTTTAGTCATCAGCTAATTAAAAAGTTGATATTAAATAGGTTCAAATAGCATCTAACAGTAAGACATAATCATCAGCAATTACAAATTCAATGTCAGTAATTTAATTTATTTATTTATTAACCCTTTATTGCACAAAAGGAAATATTTACAATAAATAAATGCCATATTAATACAAGAGGCAGCCTTATTAAACTAGGCAATTTCTTACAGGCAACCTTTGGATGGATATGTAAAAGTTTATGTGCCACTGATTACTCAATTTTAACCAAAAAAAAGTAGTAAGGGCATTAAAGATTTATATTCTTACCTGTTGCTGTTTTCACAACATTGCTTATGTGAGAATTCCAGTCCACATCATTCTGAGAATTATTAGTCATCCTATTACTTGTAATGTGCTTCATTTGTTTGATACCATGCAATAGGCGTTCTAAAAAAAAATGATTGTTCGCTTTGATAAAATACTATGACAAAATAATATAATTAATAACAGAACTACTAATAGCACATGTTAAGGTTTTTCATTAAGTAACAATTGTTCAAATTTCATAGGGTAATACAGAAGAAATAATTAATTTAACATCATCAAACTATTTTTAAATTTGTATTTTTATCTAAATTTCAGATGACAGATATCAAATGCAATTGCCATGTCATAATGGCTCTAACATTGTTGCATTTTCTGTCATTAATAATTAATCTAGTTCATTACACTTATTTTCAATACAAATAATGCTTTTTTATGGAATTGTTTTTTATTTTATAAATAAGGATCATAAATTTTCACTATTTATGATCCTAATTTAAATGTTGTATTAAAAATAATTATTTATGTGTCACTTAAAAGTTAAATTCAATACATTATTGGTCAATGTATTAAGTATTTATGTACCAATAAAATGAATGTTAGTGAAATTGTACTTACTGTGTTCTTGTTCTAAGCCATATAATTTTATTTTATTTGCCTCATGTTGTGCTTTTTTCTTTAATCTGCAAGCTCGTGACGCCAATTTATTTTTCTCCTTTCTCGTTTTAGGCCTTATATTGAAAGGTAGTTCACTAACAGGTATCATATCATTGATAACTTTTCCCAAATTATCTAATTCTTTTCCAATCAGGTACAGTTTCCGCGGATTTGGAGTTAGATCATTGCCATCACCTTTTCTTGCCTTACCACTGAAAATATTATTATACATGATACAATTTCAATCATTAAATGTTTTATGGTAACTACAGCACACATAAGTTAGTAGGTTTGAAAGTGGCAATGGTCTGGCCATATATTTTGCAGAAAAGATAATCGCTGCAGTAAGTGTGTTCTGGAGTGGAGACCGCGTCTTGGAAAATGTAGCGTGGGACGTCCTCTGGCCAGATGGCGGGATGACTTGCACAGGAGGGCCGGCAGCAACTGGACGCGTAAAGCAGCAGACCTGGCATAACTTGGGAGAGGCCTATGTCCAGCAGTGGACTGCAATGGGCTGATGATGATGATACAGCATTGCAGAATATTTATTTAAGTAAATACAGTGTAACAATTAAGAGACAACTACCAAAAAATATACATAGTAAGAATTATAAAATATGAATATAATAACATTTTCTTACCTGTGCTTGATTCCTCTTACACTACAACTGGGACTAAATACAGGATCCGTGACTGAATTTAAAATATGTGGATCTTCTGATTTTTTATTCAGAACCAACCGTTGTCCCTTAGGTCCTTTAGCCTGAACATTATATTGCCAGAAATATCTTTCCTTTTTGGCATTAATTCGGGCCTGTTTTGATTCTGATTCATCATTTGAATCTAAAAGTAAAGATATATTAATATTTGTTACAAAACAACATATATCAGTAAAAAAATATTTCTCAATAGTGTGAATCATACATAATAACAAGTTACTTTCAGACACATTTAAATACAAAATTGGAATTAAAATAACTAAACATGCTTACCATCTGATGAAAGATCTTCATATCTATCACTGTCATCATCAGACTCCACATCTCTATCATCTTCATCTTGTGAGAATTCTCCTGTACCAGGGCTGAGCAACCCTCCAGATAAAGATGAGGCTGACCCTGCCTCAGCAAGAGAGCTGGTAGAAAGTAAATGTTTGCGTGGTTCACGACGTTGCCATATCTATTCAAAAAATGCCGTAATATAACCATACAAGTTTGTTTCCACATTATAATAATCATTCATTGATATAATAAAATAGTACAACTATTTTTAAATTACTATGGTTGTTTACAAAAAATCTATATGTCAAATGATGCTAATTTATGTATAATATGTAAATCATATTTATAAATTGCCACACCTGCTCCATAGTAAGATGTGTTGGTGCTGATGAAGACAATTGAGTATGTTGGGTTTTTACATTAATGGGATATGGTGGGAGAACTGTAGATGCGGGCACAGACTGCCCCAGTGCAATTTCACCACTGTACCCATCCATGCGCAATAAAAGCTCTGGCAATTGGTTTGCAGGTTGAGCGAAGCTTGAAGATGCTGAGCTGTGTTGGCTTGCAGGGGAAAATGCAAGTTGAGCTCTTCCATACGGACTACATGGACTCTCTGCAGGCATTGTGTTATTAATCTGTATGTTGTTTAGGCCACGGGAGCCACTCATAGCCCCTCCTATTTGCACACAATAACCACTCTCCTCTGGTAGTAGCAGATCATCAAAATTTAAATCATCTAATAATGTTTCTGGGTTTGCATTCAATTCAGCTAAAGTTGGTCCAAATATTAAGTCAGCTTTATCAACTTGGAATATATCATCATCGTCCATTTTAAACGTGTCCATTTTGGACGAAGTGTCGCTTTCGAACTTGTTGTACTGCATAGTAGGTACATTGTGGAAGGAGCTAGCTAGATTGTCCTGCAAGCATAGATCCAGATCAGTGTTGAAGTCTCCGAGGTCTACGCGACGCTGCGGGATGGGCACTGAGGCGGACATGGAGCCCAGTTCGTATGGCGACTCTTGTTTAATGTCGACACCAGGCTCGAGAAGAAAGTCATTAGTGTAAATAGAATCCGACATTGCACGTGTTTGCGTCGAGTGACCTTGACGTATAATAGTCTTGTTGATAGAGACTGGCGCACGCGCCTTACGCCTTTATCGATTAATTCACAACGAAACCCACGTGTCAATATTTTGCTTGTAAATACATTCAATTATCGTTAATAAACACAACGTTATTCATTATCACTGTTCCACTTTCTATCGCCACTTCAAATAAGATAATATCTTGTGCTTCGATTACATAACTATAAAGAAGAACACAAATCAAATAAAACTCATCACTGGATTATTCACAATGACTTTCGATATCGAATCCAGACAAACAACAGACTTTTTACAGTATATTATTTATATCACGGGTCATCACGCCACCGATAAACTGTTTTGCACAACACCCTACAATTCAACAAGAAAAGCTTTGGTTTTTGTCCAAACAAATCCAAAGTATTATCACACACAATAACAAAAACACTTGCTCGAGATAGTCGAAGTAAACAAAGATTTTATTATTATTAATCAGCAAAATCAAAGGTCATTGAAGTGAGACAACTGATTACTGAATTGTAAGGATAGAAAGAGATGCATACACTTTGCTATCAAAATTGCCTAGGCGGAACAGGAAGGACTTAAATTCTAGAGTCAATAATAAATGTCTTGTTTACAGTTTATTTCATCGGGCGAAAGAACAATGTTGTAGACAGCCTTTGAAGAGCTTTAATATTGTCGAGAATGTCCACCAAATAGTTTATGGAAATTACTTATCTACATTGAAGTTTGAACGAATGTTTGACAGTTTGACATAATAAAGGAGTTGATTCTTGTTATGTCTGTGGTCGCTGGTCTGGGACAATGTGGGGGACAAGCACCAATGATTAAAGAATAAAGAGGATGACGCACAACAGTAGTTCTATATATCAAGTTATAGTTATGTTAGGAGTATCGACGCGGAATTGTACATTTATGCATCTGTCTCACTTACACAAAGGTAACTTGTCCCTTAATGAAAGAGACAAATAATAACTCCATTGTTTCGAATATGGCAATATTTTGTTCACTAACCACACTGAGACCGCCCTTGGCCCAAAATGACGCCATTTTTCTTTTCTGCATGTAATGTCAAACTGTGGCGTTATCTGTCAATAGGAGTAAACAAATCTGCACAATCAAAGAATTTCGATTTTTTTCATTGTTAATCTCGTGTCTTAAGTTTGTTAAGTTTGCTTATTAGATTAATTGTAAAGTTTTTAAAATGCCTCAGTGTTGTGTGAAAGGATGCTAGTCGAGTTCAAGCAAAAAGGACCCCAAAATTTCTTTTCATAGGTTAGTAACTGTTTTTACGAAATAATAACAAATATGTGTCTAAATTTACATTTTGGGTTTGTTTTTATCATTTATAATTGTTTAAGGATCTTGTTGATTAAGTTTTAGACTCTTCTAAGCGTTATTTATACAAGTAGTTCGAATAACAACCGTATTGTTTGTTTACACACAAGTTTAGGGATGTGATACGAAATTATTCATATCGATATTATCATTTTTAAATATTTTGATGTTTATTTTTCAAAAAAAGAAATAATAGAATATATATATATATATATATATATATATAACAAATATATATATATATATATATATATATATATATATATATATATATATATTTATATATTCAGAACGACAAAGAAAGTGAAATTAAAAATATTTTTTAGATTACCTATAAACATACAGACCAGGACAAAATGGGTACAAAATATCGAAAGACACTATTGGAACCCTCCAATAAATACATTTATTTGTTGTTTACATTTTAAACAGTCGTCGCTTTTACAGTTACAATTATCAAATTGGGCAATAGTTCCCTATTGCACGAGGCTCCAAAATAAGTAAAAATGTTTTTTTTTGTAATCTTTATTGATGTAGACCTTATGGACTTTTTTAAATTTAATAATCTCTAAATTGGTAAAATTAATAATTAAAAAGTGATATTTTAAATTTGCCGTTAATCATTTCGATACGCGACGCTAATGGTTGCAACACAATGTGACGACAGCGTACACGACCTTAGCTTGTTGGGTGCATTATTTTACGTTTATGTTGAACGTTGATGTTTGTAAAAAAATTAAGAAGAGGTAACAATAAAATAGTTGTTGCGATTTCATGTAATTTTCTTTTACGTCCACATTATTTTATAAATAAATAAATAAATACACCCAACAGTCATACATGGTCATCACATACATGGTCCTAACCCCACATTAAGATCCATTAAGTCTTGTGTCGTGGGTATCAGAAGCTACGAGAGAATTTTCGGCCTCATCAATATTTGTCCTCGTGCGAGGATTGAACCCGCAGCCTCTCGTTTCACAGCCGGCGTCTAACCTACTGCGCCGCGGAGGCTGTCTTATACACGCAAACGAAGTCGCAAGCAAATTATAAATATTAATAAAGTTGTATTTTATCTCACGTGTGTATTATTTGACACAAATCCAATCCAATCATCAGGTAAAACTTACCATGAAATAAATCATAGTATGAATAAAATATCAAAACATCGAACTATTTTTATCGGATTTAATTTTGAATGACTTTACTGTCTAATCCTAAAATCCCCTGTTTATACTCAATTGACATGTAAAGCGAAAATTAAAAAAGTTATACAAGTTTATGCACTGATATTTATTAGCGGTGGGCGATTATGAGAGATACTAACGAAATCATTCGATTATGAAAATGTATCGAGATATCTCGATTATAACAGTTAGTAGTCAGTCAGTCGCAAGTAGATTCACTCACACTATTTACTCTCTCGTCACCTGCGACACCACGCCATACATAATAGTGTACTAGTACTGTACATAATACTGTACTTTTTAATTTTTTAATACAAGCACATTCTACTGCAATAAAGTGTAATATCAATAATTGTTTTATTTTTTTATTGAATTGTCATTAAATTGTTTTAGTGTTTAGGTTTGACTTAGATAGGTAAATCCACTAAAAGTAAAAAGCGTCAGTCGTTACGTCTCATACTCATACCACCGTAATATAACTAAACAAACTAAACCAATGTCTATCTATAACTCTATGCCTCCTACTACTAAAGTCACGGAACAACTGTCAACTTCATAAAACACGATTAGTAGTTCTTGTTACTAACATCATTCGATTAATAAAACATATTAGTTACTAATTCCATAATCGATTATCAACATTAGTAATACAAAATAAATCGATTATGCCGATCATTCATAATCGCCCACCTCTAATATTTATGTACATTTATAGGTGTCGGCGGTGTCGTAGGATTGAGGTGAAAGAAGTACCGACGGTACAATTAAAAGTCCAAAGTCCAACGGTTATAATTTAATAGTTACACTGCACAACACATATATACAAAAGAAGGAAGAAGAGCACAGATACAGTCAGAGTAAGCAGAGAAAGTCATAAGCGCGAAACAGAAAGAAATACACAAAGCGATAGCAACTAGCGGTGCACACATATATCAACTACTGCGATACAAGCGGTACGGGTTTGTCGTCCGGCGATAAAATCACGACTGGCGGTCAGCTGGTCTAGTGTGTACCTGCATAGCGGTCATTATAAGACGACCCAAAATGACGTCACAAAAGCGAGCGGACCGCAAGTGTTATAAAAAATTGGGTCAGCGTATCTATATAAAAATAATAATTCTAATAGAATTTTATTTGTCTGTGTGTTGAATTATTTGTTTTGATATTATGTTAAAATATTGTTGTGATAATTTTATGTTATGTGTGTATATATATGTATGTGTTGTGTGTATATGTGGTGACGAGTTCCCCACATCACTCCCCTCCCAGAGACCGTCCCTACGGGCGATAGTAATCTGGAAAACGGACCAGGCGACCAGATCGAGTTGTTCGGGCGGGACACTCTACGATTTGTGGTTCTTCCGTTGGGACCACATGAGGTGCGAATGTGTCTGGGACCATATACGCCGGCTTAATGCGGTCTATGGACACCGACAGTTCTTTACCCTTTACCAAAATTATGAAAACTTTGGTTCCCCTTTTCACGATCAAATATGGCCCGGTGTATGGTGGTTGGAGAGATCTGCGCAATGAGTCGTCCCTAAGGAATACATGACTCGAAGAAGCGAGGTCCTTATGCACGAAAATTTTATTCGTGGTATGCCGTGAAGCGGGAGCAGGGCGTAATTTTTGCGCGAAAGAACGTAGGCGAGTCACGAAAGCGGCAACATCTGGAATGTCGTCTCCTACCCTAGGATCGAAGAACTCACCCGGGAGTCTTAATGGTTCACCATATACGAGTTCTGCGGAGGAGGCTTGGAAATCATCCTTTACAGCGCTTCGGATACCAAGGAGGACTAGTGGTAGTGATTCCGTCCAATTTTCATCAGCGTGACACATAATCGCCGACTTCAGTTGCCGGTGGAAGCGTTCCACCATGCCGTTACTTGCTGGATGGTAGGCGGTGGTTCGATGATGATGGAACCCGGCTGTCTTGGATAGATACTGGAACAGCGTGGAGTCAAATTGTCGGCCGCGGTCTGTGACAATATCTATCGGACAGCCAAAACGGGATATCCACCCAGAAAGCAAAGTTCTGCCAACGGTCTCGGCACTGATATCAGCTATGGGGATTGCTTCCGGCCATCTGGTGAAGCGGTCCACGGCCGTTAGGCAATATCTAAACCCTTGTGATATGGGTAATGGCCCTATCAGGTCGATGTGCACGTGAGTGAACCAAGCTCGAGGCAGCTCGAATGTGCCTAGTGGTGCGAATACGTGTCGCGTTATCTTTGCACGTTGGCAGGCCAAACATGTTCGTGCCCATTCACGACAGTCTTTGCGGACGCCTGGCCAGACGTAACGCTGGGAAACCAATTTCGCCGTAGCGTTTGCACCAGGATGGCTAAGGTTGTGCAAGCTATCAAAGATCTGCCGTCGAAAAGGTTTTGTCACGAAAGGTCTTGGTGACGAAGTGCTCATGTCGCAATATAATGGTAGCTGGCTATCATCGATAGCTATCTTTTCAAGACGGAGTGATGATTCACCGTTAAGAAGATTCGGTAACTCCGAATCTAAGGATTGGGATTTAGCGAGGGCTTGGTTGGAGATTGTATTTTGCAGTTCATCCACGCGTGACAGGGTGTCAGCAACGACATTGTCCTTACCAGCGACATGTCGTATGTCCGTGGTGAACTGCGAGATATAGTCTAAATGTCTATGCTGACGGGGTGAAGCATTGCTTTTCCTTTCGTGGAAGGCGTAAAGCAATGGCTTGTGGTCGGTATAGACTATGAAGTGTCGTGCTTCCAACATGTGACGAAAATGTTTGATCCCCTCGTATATCGCTAGTAGCTCGCGATCGTAAGGCGAATATTTTTGCTGCGCGGGGCTCAATTTTCGGGAGAAGAAAGCGAGAGGTTGCCAGACGCCCTGCTTCTGCTGCTGCAATACTGCCCCCATGGCCAGGTCGGATGCGTCTGTGACAAGGGCTAGTCGGGCCTGGACATCCGGGTGCGCTAGTAATGCAGCATTACAAAGGCTCTCTTTGCATTGGGTGAATGCTTTGAGTGCATCCTCAGTGAATTCGACTGGATGTGAGCCTTTGTTCGAACCACAGAGTAAACTGTTTAGAGGGGCTTGGATCTTGGCAGCGTCCGGTATGAAACGCCGGTAAAAGTTGATCATTCCCAGAAAACGCCTTAACTGTTTCACAGTTTTAGGTGCTGGGAATTGCTTTATAGCTTGGACCTTAGTGTCCAATGGTTTAGTGCCAGCCTCTGATATGTGATACCCGAGAAATGTCACTTCTTTGGCGCCAAAAATGCACTTGGATGGGTTTATCAGCATGCCGTACCTGCTCATTCTGTCAAATAGTTCGCGGAGGTGGTTTTCATGATCGACCTCAGTTTTAGAAAAAATGAGAAAGTCGTCCAGGTACGGGTATACGAAGTCTAGTCCGCGTGTCATCTCGTCCACTAATCTCTGAAATGTTTGGCCTGCGTTCCGGAGGCCAAAGGTCATAAATGGGAACTCGTAAAGGCCGAACGGGGTCGTGATAGCGGTTTTCGGGATATCATCTATATAAACGGGGACCTGGTTGTACGCTTTCACCAAGTCAATTGTTGAAAAAATCTGACAGCCTGAGATGTTATGGGTAAAATCGTGGATGTGACGGATGGGATATACATCTGGGATTGTACGAGCGTTTAACTTACGGTAATCTCCGCATGGACGCCACCCATTGTCCTTCTTCGCTGCCAAGTGTAGCGGCGATGACCATGAACTCTCGGAGGGTCGAGCCGTTCCGTTCGCGAGCATAAGCTCAAACTCGCGTTTTGCGATTTTGAGCTTGTCCGGAGCTAGTCTGCGTGGGGAACAAGAAATCGGGGGGCCAGGGGTCGTGCGAATGTGATGGACTGTACTGTGTGTGGGAGTATGTGGTGTGCCAGATGGTCGGGTGATGTCGGGGTACTCAGCTAGTATGGCGTGGTACCTTGATGCGCCGTTGAATACCTTTACAGACAAACAATCACATAAATTATCGATACACACAGTTGCTATCGTGGACAATGAGGTGAGATTGTCTATAAGCCTCCTATTACGGATATCGACTGCAAGGTTATAATGATTTAAAAAATCTACACCTATAATTGCCTTGGTTACATCGGCAACCGTAAAACGCCAAGGTAAATCTCGGCGCAAACCTAGATTTAGATTGAGGTTAATATAGCCGTATGTGTTGATAATACTTCCATTGGCTGCTGAAAGCTGGTAGTCCGTCTTCTGCCGCCGCTCGCCCAGCGCCGATCGGGGGAAAACGCAGAGGTCGCTGCCGGTGTCGATGAGGAACTTGATCTTCGTCCTGTGGTCGGTGACAAAAAGGCGACTCGAGGTGGGACTGGGGCAATCGTTCGTCGCGTTCACCGATTGCCCTGAGAGTTTCCCGCGTTAGTAAAGTCGCACGGCTTAAGGCATTTTGTTGCTTCGTGCCCAAACCGTTGGTGGTACCAGCAGACCGGGTACTTGCGATAGCTGGACATGGAACGCTGCGTCGATGTTGATGGACTTCGGTTTTTGAAAGACGATATTCGGTGCTGAGTGCGATGTCGAGAACGAGGCTGCCTGCTTAGTTGAGTTGTTAGGTCCTTAACCATCCTTCGCAACTCAGCGATTTCTTCGGCCATAGCTGTCATACTGAGTCCGGAGGCAGATGTGGAAGCGACGTATTGGGTTGGTGTCGCGATATCCTGTACGCGGTCCGCTAAATCAGCCAACGCCTCTAACGAGCTTTGCGGCTGTGACGCTAAAATGGTCTGAACATTGTTGGGTAGTCGGCTGCACCATATAGTGCGTAAGAAGTCTTCGGGAACATTCTGTCCGGCCAGGTTCTGTAGGTGTCTCAGGAACTGTGACGGCTTGCGATCTCCGAGCTCCTCATGTGTCAGCAATTGTTTGACTTTCCGCTCTTGTGAAGCTGAAAGCCTTTTGATAAGCTCCGTCCTGAGCTTTTCGTATTTATTAGAGGCCGGGGGTGCAAGTAACACGTCTTTGATTTCGCGGGAATACGTGTGGTCAAGGTGACCGATCACAAAATTGAATTTGGCATGGTCACTGGTTATACCCGCGTTTTCAAAAAGTGCTTCTATTTGTACGAACCAAAGCTCGGGATCATCCGGCCAGAATGCTGGGAGTCTGAGGTTGACGTTACAAGTCTCAGAAGGTTCATCGTTACTCACGCGCTTCATTAATCGAGGTTTGCGTCTGGTCACCTTGTCACTGGGTTGAGACCCGCACGATTTCACTGAGTCGCTGCTGTCGGACATAGCTTACTCGGGATGATCTTCGGCGTCTTCAGTCGGGGTCACCAGTTATAGGTGTCGGCGGTGTCGTAGGATTGAGGTGAAAGAAGTACCGACGGTACAATTAAAAGTCCAAAGTCCAACGGTTATAATTTAATAGTTACACTGCACAACACATATATACAAAAGAAGGAAGAAGAGCACAGATACAGTCAGAGTAAGCAGAGAAAGTCATAAGCGCGAAACAGAAAGAAATACACAAAGCGATAGCAACTAGCGGTGCACACATATATCAACTACTGCGATACAAGCGGTACGGGTTTGTCGTCCGGCGATAAAATCACGACTGGCGGTCAGCTGGTCTAGTGTGTACCTGCATAGCGGTCATTATAAGACGACCCAAAATGACGTCACAAAAGCGAGCGGACCGCAAGTGTTATAAAAAATTGGGTCAGCGTATCTATATAAAAATAATAATTCTAATAGAATTTTATTTGTCTGTGTGTTGAATTATTTGTTTTGATATTATGTTAAAATATTGTTGTGATAATTTTATGTTATGTGTGTATATATATGTATGTGTTGTGTGTATATGTGGTGACGAGTTCCCCACACATTCAAAGTTTGTCAGTTGTATTTATGCCACTATTGATGCATCGATGTCGATAGAAAATTCGGTACTAGCATATCACTATTTTTAGGGGCGGAGCCGCCGCCATGTTGGTAATACAAAGGGACCCGTGTCACGTGACCTTATGCTCTATCCTCTTTATTCTATAATCATTGACAAGCACAGAGTACATTTTATAATAGGAAGGGACAAGGATGAATGTCGTAACCAGCTGAACGTCAAAAAGATAGTGACAAAATAATAGAAGTATTTACAATCCAGTTATTATGGGTGACGAAAATTTAAATTCTTGTAACAAATCTAAGGCGAATCAATATAATGTTGTTGTCATCGGTTGCGGTATAGCGGGACTTTCCGCAGCCAATTATCTTATAAAGAATGGTATGGATGATTTTATAATATTAGAAGCTCGAAAACGTATCGGAGGCCGAATAATATCAATTCCCATGAAAAATCACAACATCGAGTTGGGAGCTAACTGGATACATGGCGTTCTTGGTAACCCTATATTTGAAATAGCCATGGCCAACAGTCTTGTGAATATAATAAACATACCGAAGCCTCACAAGGTAATAGCGGCTACAGAAGACGGTAAACAGGTGCCATTTAGCGTTCTGCATGAGATACACGAGGCATACGTGTGCTTCTTACGACGATGTGAAGAATACTTCTTGTGCCAGTACCTGCCTCCTCCAGACATCCATAGTGTAGGAGAACATATTAATTTGGAAGCCACGATATATTTGGAGCGTCTACCATCATCGGAAGAAAAAAAATTAAGAAGATTAATATTTGATTGTTTGTTAAAACGAGAGACTTGTATATCTGGTTGTAATAGTATGGATGAGATTGACCTCTTAGAATTAGGTAGCTACACAGAGCTTCAAGGTGGAAATATTTCGATACCTTCAGGGTTCAGTTCGATTCTAGAACCACTGAAAAAAGACATTAAACCTGAAAAAATTTTATGCAATCACCCAGTAAAGAAAATTATTTGGGACACAGATGAGCATGGTTCATCAAGATCCTTGGATGATATGGGTGAAGAGTCTGAAGACTCAGACCAAACTGTGATAGAAGACATTTCTAAAACCCCTTCAGACAAAACAGTAAATCCTGAAGAGGGCTCTTCTCAAACTGAAACTTTACGAAAACCAAAGAAAAAGTTTCCTAATTATGTGGAGGTAGTGTGTGAAAATGGTGAATCATATTATGCGAATCATGTGATATGTACAATCCCATTGGGAGTACTGAAAGAAAATGCAGCCAGTTTATTTGAGCCTGTATTGCCTCAATACAAATTGGAATCAATAGAGAGATTGTTATTTGGTGTTGTAGACAAAATTTTATTAGAGTATGAAAGACCATTCTTAAATCCAGACATCACTGAGATTATGCTCCTATGGGAGAGTCCCCCTGTACCAGAAGATCTTGCTGATTCATGGTACAAAAAAATTTATTCATTTAGCAAAGTATCGGAAACATTGTTACTAGGCTGGGTATCTGGTAAAGAGGCTGAGTACATGGAAACATTAACAATGGAGGAAGTTGCAGCTACATGCACAAAGATATTGCGAAAATTTTTGAATGATCCTTTTGTTCCAGAACCACAGACTTGTGTTTGGTAAGTTCAGTAAGTTTTATTGGACTTAGAAAGACTTCTGTAAACCAATAGAGAGCATTACAATTTGATAAATAATTCTAATACTTTAATTCATATCATACTAATATCTGCTTAAATTAGTGTTGCATTTTTTGGTATTTTTCAAAGTAGAAAATTTGTTATCAGGAAATGTTTTATCATTTTATGATACCTAATGTTTTCAGTACAAGTTGGAAAAAGCAGCCATATACTCAAGGGTCTTATACCGCCATAGCAGTTGGTGCAAGCCAGAGTGACGTAGAAAGTTTAGCACAACCACTGTTTAGGAATGTACATGACAAAAAGGTATTTTTCTTTAATTTCTTTTCCATTTTCAAAAATAAGTTTGTCTATGAAACAATATGTTTTTTTTTGTTGCCATTAAATGGGCAAAAATATGTTTATAGTTTGAATAATAACTTTGCTTGTTTTGTCAGAGAAATTTTATACTAATTTAGTATTTATTATAACATTGTCATATTCTCAAATTATATTGCTTTACAAGTTTTGTATTTAAAATTTTTAGCCTGTGCTGCTCTTTGCTGGAGAGCATACACACAGCAGTTTCTACTCCACTGCTCATGGGGCATATTTATCAGGTCAAGCAGCAGCTCGTCGGCTATTGGGCCCTGAAGAACCCACTGAAAACTTTCTTGAATGTCCTGGATCAGCTGATCTAAATTCTTGGATACAAGGCATTCAGCTGGAGGGGTAACACACTGTGACATTTTTTCATACAACAGCTTATGCAAAGAATTTAGGGACAATTTAGTTCATTGTATTTATCATATTCATGACAAAGGCAGTGCCTCTTTTATACTATTATATTAGGATTTACATTATATAATATATATTTCTTATAATTCCATGATATAAATTCCTTCTAACAGACAATCATGAGACATGCCAATATAATTTACTTCAACAATATTTTGGTCTTAAAAAAGTTATTTAAATTTAATGAGGCTATACATTATGTTATATTATGTGTTATCAAAATAAAAAGTGGTTATTAGTTTTCACAACACCCAAATTACATTCCTGTTACTATCATGTTATAAACATGATTATGCTCTCTGTTTTAACAAGTATATTAGAATTTTTCTAATGTTTGACTCAAATCTTGCCTCTTATAAACAGCTGAATTAAAATAATAGGTTCAGTTCTCTCTCCCACACTAATTTTATTATGCAGCACTAGGTCAAAGAATCAATGTGATGCTTTGCTTTTTGAGTAGTGAAAGGTTCTATTAAAATGATCAGGTAGAACTTTAGCAAAATAGTTTCCAGTAAGTTTGGTGCTAATTGCATTCCCAGTACCTATTTTCCTAGCCATATTGCATCGAAATAAAACATTATAATTTTTATTTCATTCATAAATTGTTATAAGCAGAGAATGTTCTCTTTTATTTTAATTTGAAATTTTGTTGATGATATTTATACAAGAAAACAGAAAATATTGATTTAATGTATTAACATGAATTATTAAGAACAATTATATTTAAAAAAAAACACAATATTCAATTGTACATTTTTAAGGATTGATACAATAATATTTTAAAGTGATGCAATATTGTTTATCTTGTTATCTGTGAAACATTTACTTGCACAAAAAAAACAAATGTATGTTGTGATATTTATGAAGTTTGTGTGGTTGCCAAATTAAAATGATGCTTCAAAGTAAGTGCATAATCAGTATTTATTAATTAATATAATGTTATTATTTATGATTGTTCTTCAGGAGTTTGTTTTTTTTTGTAGATGTTCAGTATATTCTATTGATGGAATCAATAAATCATTGATGGTTCATAGAGCTCAATACTGACAGTTGTAATAAAAAGACAGCAGAACTTCTGTAATTAGTTAGTTGATATTATTTGTGTTGTATGTTGGGGTGGAAATTGACAGTGTATCATAAATTTGTAATAATGTTACAATTTAAATGACTAGAATAGTGTAAAAATGATGATGGTGATACAATGCACTTCAACTGTAGTTACACAGTAAATACTAATTAAACATGTAATAGTTATTTAATTAGGTTGTATTATTCAATTTATCTAGTCAGTGCAATGTTTTTGTATTGCTTTAATAAATCATCAAAAATGTTATTCCCTTTTTAATATATTTCTATACATTTATATATGACATGATTCTTAGGACAATGAATGTACAAAAATGATTTAATATGCACTACTGAGAAATAAACTGCACCATGTGCAATGCTGGCCTCACTTGTAATAGCATATCATAGCAAAATAAATACTGTAAAATATTACTCTGCAGGATGTTATTTCTTAAAATAGTACAAAATCAAAGTCAAAATAAGTTACATGAATTTATTTTCAAAAATGGTAATATTTGTAATTTGTAAAATAACAAGATCACTGTATAGTTCTATAACAAATAATTGCATAACAGTAGAGATTACAAGATGTAATATACATTTTGATACATGATTTTAAAGCTAAAGGGCTACACACCATTGTTAACACATGTTAAAGACATTTAATTATAATGCTTCCTCTAAGTATCTTCAGTATAGCCACAATTTTGTTTAATTGCAGAAATGGCTTTATCAAACAAAACAAAAAATACATACTTAAAATATACAAGATTTTAAAATAATCACAGGTACATAACAATAAGTTCCCTAACACCTATTAAAAATATCTTTATAAATCATAGTACTAGTATATAAAATATCATGGACGGATATCATGTTATTAAAAAAATGTTAGTAAAATATAAAGTAAGTTGAGACAAAAAAAATTAAAGCTTTAAAATAATAAAAAGTAATGGAATAAACATTTTGCTTGTAGCAAGTAGCCTAATATAAATCATATTATTTGTGTAAAAATAAGTCTGAATGTATAAGGTTAAGACTATTCTTGCAGACTTGTTCATAGACAGTTTATAAACCTATTTTAGTTATCAAATGTTTTGTCTTCTTTGCTCTAAACTGAATTCATAAGTTGTTTGAAAAGAACAAAACATTAAATAACTAAAATAGGTTTATAAACTGGCTATTGATACGGCCATTGAAATGCTTGCGGCAATAGATCTGTTTGTTAGCGGACCACATGCAATTCCAAAGTCAAATACTTTGTGGTTATCATAGAGAGCAGCTTATTCTCAATGTCATGTGACACCTCCTGCCACACACATTTACCAATCAATGGCACTTCTTCAAGTGGAGCTCTGAATGCAACAAGAAGGGTGAGGCAACACCCATCAGCAGATGGGTCGGCTTCAACATTAAGCAGTCCCAAAGGCCTGTGTTGACTTACATCTGCCCCAAACATTTCCACCATGAATCTTCTCAATGTGGAATGTACACTTTTGGCTGGGTTAATTTCACACATTGGAAAATGTAGTGCAGTTTTTTCACTCAGTAAAACATGTAATTTATTTGTACTTCTCTTCTTTATAACTACTATTAGTCTCAACAGGTCTTTAAGATGTGGTGTTAGTGCTGGCAAGATGTCTTTGTGCCAAGAGCCAACAGATTTATTTTGTTTATACAGGCGGGCCCTATCAATGAGATGTATGATATCATTTGACCTCAAAGTGATTTCTTGCAAGTTTCCAATCCATTTCGCCTGTAGAGATTCTTTATCTGCACTTGCTGGGGTCTTTAGTTCACCTCCAATAACATCTCCTGTCAAAACAAACCGGTACCACATTCCGCCCGCGGTTTCCACAACTAGTAGAGTTTTTGGTTCACAATGTAATCCAGTTTCTTCCAATACTTCTCTTGTTGTGGCTTGTACAATGGTTTCTCCTTTTTCCATGCGTCCAGCAGGTAGGTACCACTTACCGGCACAACTTTCCTTTGCTTCCTGCATCATGAGAACTTCATTCGAGTCATTAATGATGACACAGGCGACCACATAGGTGACGTTGCCGCCAAGTACAGGTTTGAAATTCGAAGGTGTTGTTGGTGTAATACCTTGAGATTCCGCTACCGAGTTTTGATCGGCAATCGTAAAATCACAGAAGTCGTGTTCGTCTCCATCTAATCCCAAACCGTCTACTAATCTTGCAAGGCTAGAATCGACTTGGCGCGACATATTTACCTAATTTCCGTAACACAATTTAATTTATAATTTGATTATATATCACGGTACGTTTTAATTAACAGATCTGAAATATAGTTAATAACACGAAAATGTTTAATTCATTTATAATTATTACCGTTTTTTTGCGTATTTATCAATGACTGCGTGTAATAGGCACACTGGCCCAGCAATAGCGGATTAAGAACTAAGAAGTAGACAGCAGCCACAACAGCGGTACTCTGTCATCACAGATTACTTCACTTCTGTCATTGTCACTGTGCATTGTGATTAAACTTCTATAATCTTTGGCATAGACGTACTATAAACCATAGACGAAAAATCTAATACTGCTGTATAGTGCCTATTCAGTCCCACAGAAAGAGATGCCGCTTATAGGTTTTGCTATAAGATAGAAAGAGATCGAAATATACATTTTCTGTCCTGCACCGCGTGCCGGTTTTTTCAAGGTCGGAATTGAAATTGCTAAACAAATTTTGACATAAGACTGTCGTATCGTGTTTGTGTTTAGTGTCGGAAGTTTTCAAAGTGATTTATAATTGTTTAAATTCTAAAATCTTTGCTAAATCCATCACAAAATGGTGCGGTGTAGCGTACTTGGTTGTAAAAGAGACAGTGGTGTGAAAATAACAGGATTATCATTCCATGGGTAAGTAAATAACTTTAGTAACAATTAATAGTATCCAGCAGTATTTAAATTAACTAGTTTGCTATAAAATCTTATAAAAGAGATAACACTGTAATACATTGTAGTTATACATTTGTTTATCTCAATGTTATTGTAATTATAATTAACACGTAAACTTTATAACCTAAAATGTCAGTGTGGCAAGAGTGAGATTGTAGTATTACCCCGTACTCTGTATAGTAACCCGTATAGTTATTATATTGTTGATCTATCATACGTAATTTTGTACACTTTGTAAATATATGTATACAGTAATAAATAAAACAATCCTATCAAACTGTTGCATTTTTATTTATCCTTCCTTCTTCCTTGTTTGCAAATTTTGTATCATTCTAAAAAAGCCATTACCTAATAGTGGGTAATTGTACCATACTTGGCAACCCTAAACCAATTAAGTACTTTATTTGTTGTCCCTTTCGGTGGCACAGGGTCACTACGTCTATTAGATTTTTCGTCTATGTATAAACAGGACTGCGCAATCACGCAATAGTGTTGTCCTGAAGTAAGACATATGCCTGTGGAATAAGGTTTGATTTGCTATGATGGAAGACATAGGGGTAAAACGAGCCGAGCGAGATATTACATGGAGGTCTGTGTGCCTTTTCTTTTGCGACGGTGACCATTATAAACCCTACCTTAAATCTTTTTTCAATCGACAAATAAAAGTTCAGCTGCAAAATCGAATAAGTTACAACCAGCTTGAATATTAAAAGTGGTTCAATTTTATTATTATATTTGTTACGATTAATTTATACAATATGTTGATAAAATCTTACTGTGAAATCAAACATGTTGATAGTACTAACTAGTACAATTGATCATAAATTATACATACAACATACATAAACTCACGCCTTTACCCCAGAAGGGGTAGGCAGAGGTGCCACTTGGACACCCACATTTCGCCTTGTATGTTTCGTCCCAGGATGTGACAGGGGGCGAGCCCATTGCCATATCGGGCACAAATTCCAGACTCCTGGCTGATAGTGAATAGAAAAATCCAATATCACTCTGCCCGACCCGGGATTCGAACCCAAGACCTCAGCTTTGTAATCGTACCGTAGAACAACTACGCCACCAAAGTAGGCAATATCATGAATTGTATATAACTAAAAACATTTATTTTTTTCAATATGTAGGTTCCCGATGAACGGAGACATGAGGCAGACATACTTGGACGCCAATCCAGCCTGTACGAATATCGCGAAAAACTTTGTTGTGTGAGGTGATTTACACATCGCGAATCCCAGATAAATGTTAAGTACTAATTCAGCACCGTTTGCTTTTGTAACGGAAATCAGTTATGGCATTATTCTATGGGGAAATAGCACAGATACATCAACCCTATTTACACTACAGATAAAACGAATTAGATAATGATTTCTTATATTTACGCGAAAGTTACACATTGAAATACAACTATCATATTGTGGGACGGAACACACAAGGCGAAACACGTGTGTTCTGGTAGCACATCTGTTGACCCTTTCTGGGAAAAAGACGTGACGTATATGCATAAACATACATACATAAACTCACGACATTTATCCTTAAAGGAATAGCTAGGGCGCCACCAGGACACCCACACTTCGCCCTGTTTGTTCTGTTCCCCGATGTGATAGGGGGACTAGCCCATCGCCATATTGGGCTATCGCCAAATTTTAGGCTCCCGCTGATAATGAATAGAAAAATCCAATACCACTTTGTCCTACTAGGGACTCGAACCCGAGACCTCAGCTTTGTAATCGTACCGTAAAACAACTACGCCACCGTGGCAGTCGTGATGTATATGTAATTATATTTTTTACATATTCAGACTATATACATACATAAACTCACGCCTTTATCACAGAAGGGGTAGGCAGAGGCGCCACCAGGACAGCCACATTTCTCCTTGTACATATGTTCCGTCCCACGATGTGATAGGGGGCGAGCCTATCGCCAAATCGGGCACAAATTCCTGACTCCGGGCTGATAATGAATAGAAAAACCCAATATCATTTTGCCCGACCCGGGATTCGAATCCGAGACCTCAGCTTTGTAGTCGTATCATAGTACAACTACGCCACCGAGGCAGTCAGACTATATAAATTTTGATTATAAAAGTATTAGCCTTTGCCCGCAACTTGCCACTTGGTATGTTAAGATAACACAGTAATAAGTATGGATGTTTATGAAAAAAAATTTAGGTTACCATTATTTTGTAAGTTTTTTTTTAGTTTTTATATACATATATAAAAAACCGTGTACATACAAAAATATAAAATAGATAATATATAACCCTTCGGTAGCGACTCAAGACCCAAGCCACCGGTAGTCAAGGATCCAAAGTGAGGAACCTCCTCACTATGCGAGCCGTGTCCAGCAACACTGCCTTTTGGATCTAGCTCTTGATCCAACGACCAATTGAGAGCCTCGTAGATATTGGTCGAGGCCACGAGGCTCTTTGCTATCAACCCATGAGCAGCAACGTCAATCGGGAATTGTTGAGTGCACATCCCACACGGTAACCTTGTGTGCCAAATCTAAATATTAAGACAATTTCTTACTTTCGGCTTTTAAAAGATTATCGTCATGCGGAATGGTGACGTCAACAAGTATAACCCGGCGCACTAATCGATCTATTATCATAACATCAGGCTTTTTGGCAACAATATTTTATGTTACCATAATTATTAAATAATCAATAATACTATATCCGCTCCACTGGCACAGCCGTCAAGTGCGCATTATGTCACATCTGGCAGCAGTATGGCGACGGGCGCGAGCGCTATTTACCAATTGCGATTAAAATAGTTTTAATTCAAAAAATTTCAATCAGAGCTGCATTTATCGCACATATTTTTTAACTTGAATGTTTGTAGATTAATCTACCATAATTATTTAATGAGAATAAATCATTTTAAGTACTATAAATTTGGTTCAAAGTTAGGGTAAATTATTTTTTACGGGTTGTTTGGCTAAACATCGTATAAAAAAAAGATAAATCATTATTTTAATGCATTTAATTTATTTTACATTAAATAATAGTATAACATTACGAAAACAATACAAAAATAAATATCTCCCATACATTTTTTTTATACACAAGCCTTACAAAAAACTCATCAGTTCTTGGGACTGACTGTATGGCAAAAAAAAAGGGTGAAGTGTATTCTCGATTTCTGAGAATATTTTGGGCTAAATCACTTAAGGCAATAGTTATTAATAAAACTTGGTTCTTGAACATACCACAGTAAAAAATACAGACTTATGTGAAATGTCTTAGTTTATATTTCTAGAATAGAAACAAACCACGTAAAAATAACGGTTAAAACAAGTCCTCTTTATAATTGCATTATTGAGTGAGTCCTGTTGGTTTTATTCTATGCTTAGTTTAAATTATACAATATTAGATAGTTAACGAGTAAAAGTATACAAAAAAAGGGCACAGTGCCATACAAAAACTTACAAAAAATTAAATACAAAAACTTACAATTTCAGTGCAAAAACTGCGGTTACAAGTGAGATTAGTATGGATAAGGCTTCAGAATAATATCACACTTGAATTTTGAAGTGTACAATTGAATATGCAATTAGAATAGCCATCCGGGTAAAGAGTTCGGCTTCTGATTCAGAGGTCTCGGGTTCGAATCTTGGCACACACCAATGACTATTCGAATTTAAAAATAATATTTTTGGATAGTTATGTGTGATTGATATTGATGTTTGACAAATTTGTGCCCGATGTATGGCAATAGGTCGCCACCTATTACTTAAGAAATCATAGAAAATTTAGCGAATCGAGGCATGAATGCCGCTGCCCACACCTTTGTGGTATTTAAGGGCGTGAAGTTAAAAAAATCGTAATTAGATCCTAATTTCACTGATTAACACACTTTGAGTACCAAATACGTCAAATAGTAAATATAGGTGGAAGTGTCAACTAAATGAAAAACATACTATAAAATATATAGCTATTTACTGATGTATAGATGTAAAGCAAGGAGTCATACAAATAGCCTTATTGCAACCTACGCAGAACGTTTGCACCCGTTTTTTGCACACAGCGCAATGGCGCCGTAACCGGCCGCTTTTTCCTGGTAGAAACGGGTATTCAGCTAGATGGTGTTTGCGAGCTAGATACATTTTGTCATCAATAACTGCAGGTGCAACAAGAGAAGGAGAGTGTTTTTCTAAAATAGATTTAATAAGGGCTATACGGAATGAACGGTGATTAAAAGAAGAAGTGGAATGTTTAACAAGAATATAAGAATTTAAAACAGAGACATTTAACAGCCTACGGAAAAATTTCTTGTACCAAATTCTGGTTCTCTTCCTTTCAATCGGGTACATAGATAGCATTTGGTCCTTCTTATCTACACCACCCATCATAATATTATAGTCTAAAATTAAGATGGGTTTTGTAGACCCATGTAAATTATTAACTGCATTCCCATGGTAAGTCGAGATCATTGCAATGCGGTTAGAATCTCGCCATACCATGAGATCGATGTCACCCGATGTAAAGCCAGTAATCTGGCCAGGCCGCATATTTGCTTTGGTTAAATTGCTTAGAGCATCTGGAACAAACTGACGGTTGGTTCTAAGCGTGCCAACGCAGTCAAACCCTATAGATTTTAATTTACGTGCAAGTGCTGGCGAATTATAAAAATTGTCCATCCATAGGGTATGACCCCTATTTTCAAGACCATTAATAAGTTTGAGCACTATAGCGGGTGTAAAAGCTTCTAGAGGACTTTTGTCAGTCTGTGTAGACTGTGATTTTTTATGGGCATGCACTTCGAATCTCCATAAATAACCTGTCTTCGACTCACAAATTTCATATGTTTTAATTCCCACTGCAGCGGCCTTGTTTGGAATAAACTGATTTATATCCAACCAACCCTTCCACTGCAGGAGAGACTCGTCTAATGCAATATTTTGATGTAAATTGTACATATTCTGGAATTTTTTATTCAAATGTGATATTACTGGCTGAATTTTATATAATTTTGCTGCAGAGGCATCCAGTTCTAGTGCAGCCATGGCTCCATTGTTATTAAAATGTATACATTTTGATAACAACTGAAATCGTCTTAAAGACATGTGTGCACTAAAACCGGGTGTATAGAATATATCAGGAGTAGAGCTCCAATACTCTTCTACTTTTGTCTTAACCACGACTCCCATAGCCAAAACAATCGCAAAATAAACATAAACTTCATCAGGAGTCGTGTCCTTCCAGTCGCAGATGCGACTTTGAGGATGAAGACTGTCATTTGACATCATTTGTTGAGCTAGCTCCTGAGCATATCTATTTGTCTCTGCAGCAATGTACTCCATAAATTGCCGATCCC
Organism: Deilephila elpenor; assembly: GCA_949752805.1. Classification (NCBI taxonomy): domain Eukaryota; kingdom Metazoa; phylum Arthropoda; class Insecta; order Lepidoptera; family Sphingidae; genus Deilephila; species Deilephila elpenor. The sequence continues at coordinate 6,712,851 of OX457105.1, read as the reverse complement.
ATATGGCAGTAAAAGTGTCAAGGGGATTGACACACGGAGATGTAGGACCACAGTTAACGTTTGAAAACGTTTCCCTTCTCAATTCAGGTGGGAAGTGAGCTTGAGGAAACGCTGTCCAGTCAAAATCAAAAAACTTATGTGGCTTATAAGTGTCTGAAACATCTACCATATCATCAGGGTCAGTAAAATTAATATTAATTTCATGGTCATCAGTATCTGGCGTCTCCATTAAGCTTTGGTAGGTTCTCGGGATAAGGGGAGCCATTACGTCTTCTTCGTCACTTTCTTCTGATTCACTTCCTGATTATATAAACAAAAAGTATATATAATAATTGTCAAACACAAACCTTACTGTAGATAAATATAACAGATCTTTACCAAAATTATAGAGAAAAGTGTAAATTTCATCATCTCGAAGACCCCGATGGTGGACGGTGCGGGGTGGACTCATGTTTTGCGGTGTACTGGGAAGAGTTTTGTTTGGACCACATTCTACGAATCTGGAAACAGTTATTTAACTTTACAATGTACATGTGTACTAATATATTAACATAAAGTAAGCAACTTACAATTCAGGAGAGGGTGGTATTACAAATGATGTTTCAAGTACAATTTCTTGAATATCATCATCTACTGCACGCTGAATGCCCGAACCCTCAGCCGCTGACACTTCGGGAAGTTGCTGCTGGCCAGAAGTTGATGGACAAGCGTACCTAAAATCAAATGTTTAGAAACATTAAGAATTGTTTCAAGTTTGATGAATGAAAAGGAAAACCGTTCGTTTATAAGTGACCACTTGCGCAAAATTATGTCCATAAGTTATTACTACATGGTTCGGTCTATCATTCAGATAATTTATAAAATTTACATTATAATTGTAATACTCTAAAAAAGCTGCTTACGGGCTCCAAGCGCGCTTTCTTCTTGTATGAAGAGGTACTTCTAGTTGCTGGCCAGTCGGCAACGTATCAATATGAACCAAGTTCAATCTAAAAAAGAAAACGACAAATGTAGATATAAATTTTTAAACGCAACTAATAAGCATTGCAAAATAAATAAACACTAACTCGTCTTTTGCAACCGGTCTGGTTTGGTTACGACCGCGGCAACGAACGCGGCCGCGACCACGACCGCGGCCGCGACCACGTCCAGTACTTTCTACCTGATGCCCACTGCTCCCACCACGAGTACGCACACGTCCACCACGAGTACGTACACCACCACGTGTACGCACACCTCCACCACGTGTACGCACACTACCACGTTCACTTCCTTGCACCTGATGCCCACTATTCTCACCATGCTCATAAACACCTCCACCACTCCCTTGAGATATTAGTCTATTCAAATAAAAAAAACAGCAAAAATTATAAAACAAACATGCACTCTCACCCAAAGGTAAAAATTACCTATAAATTTGCAAAACAAAATCAAGCCCCACAGCAAAAAAGTTTTGAGTCAACTAAAAACACACATTACGTTAGCCTTATCCATGCTAATCAGCCGACCAACAAATGTGCTGATTCGCTGACCTTGACCACAGTAACGCTGAATGGCGCAAAGCCAGATACTGGCCGCCGATATGTTGTGTCTATTTTATTTTAGTATTACGTAAATTCTATTCAAATATTTGCAAATTTAACTCTAGATAATACATTTTTATTAATCTTAGAAATGATTCGTGTGGTATTACAGTAATAGTTAATACAATTTTATTATTTTTTTAAAGAAAATAGATAGCTGTTGTTGTGCCTGATGGCCGACGATGTTTAGTTTAATTAGTATTTAGGGTAAAAAAAACTAACAATGATACAATCTCTAATTAAAAAACTGCTAATTACTTACCCTTCCATGTTAAAAACTTCAGTTTTTCACAAACACTTGTATAAAACAATATAAAAACACAATTTGAATACAACCATTCGCAACGGAGAAATGACCCGACTAATCGCATAAATGTCGACTCGAATACAAAGAAATTTCTAAGAAGTGGTCTTTGTGTTACGGTTGATAATGCTAGCCTTGTTTATACCCTATTTAATTCTTATGAGGTAGAAAAGGACGGGCTTAGATTTTTTATTCAACTTTAAAGCAAGTGAAAACATCTGCTTAGCACCAGATGCTGGCGGGCTGCCAGTTGCGCAACTAATATGACAAACCAGAATCTGGTGGCTCGCCAGTGTAGTGGATATGTTATGGCAACACTATCAATGTTAATTGTCTATTTTCATATTGTCTATTGTCTGATCTTATGATGTCATGTCATGTCGAGTGTGTCTCTATTTAAAGATAATAAACTATGTGAACCAAGCTATTACAAATCTATTACTTCAACTATAACCAATACATTATATTTTCAAGCTACTGTTACAAAAACCAACGCATACTATTATTTTTTATTTGCAATAAGTACACAAATGTATAAATATGCATTTCTTGATACGCTTAGACAATATTGTGTTTCTCAGATCATAAAATCTGCTTCATTCGAAAAATAATATTTTTGACAGCCTCCGTGGCGCAGTTGCTTAGAAGCCTGCTGTGAAACGTGAAGCCCCAGGTTCAATACTCGCACCGAGACAAATGTTTGTGTGATCCACAGATATTTGTTTCGGGACTGATTGTTTGTGAAACTGAAAAGCCTCCCGTAGTTTCTGATACCAACGACACAAGACGCGATCTTAATATGGGGTCGTGCCATGTATTGACTGTTGGGTCCGTGTGTGTGTGTATTAAATTTGATATGGTTACCTTATTAGCGCGGGACACAATTCTTCACTCAACACCACTCGCTCGGCTCATTTTTCGAACAGAGTCCGCAGTCCTGTTTGTATAAATAATACGTCCATGGTCTCACCCCGTTTGACGATGCATGCCGATAAAATTAAAAACTAAATTGTCTATTCTTTTTATTTGTTATCTGTAGCTCTGTAACCGATCGACTCACGACTGTGCGATTGACGCTGTGGATTGACGTACAGACAGACAGCGAGTTGGTCGAGAATTTGATCAAATTTTCACCAATTCAATTTTGCAAGACCTGAAAAATCAAAACCATGTCTGCTATTAAGGGAAATATGCTGGTAAACCACATGTCACTTGTAAGTTGTTGAGTTGTTAAAAAGAAGAATATATTTAAGTTACGTAATATTACCTACAGGTGCGATCCTTGAGCACATCGGCAGCTTCTGCTCAACTCATTAAACCTCCTGTACAAGTATTTGGTTTGGAGGGAAGGTATGCATCTGCTCTATACTCGGCGGCATCGAAGTCAAAGGCATTAGATGCCGTGGAGAAAGAATTGACTCAGTTCCAGCAATCCATCAAAACTGATGCTAAGCTCAAAGAATTTATTATTAATCCTACACTCAAGAGGAGTCTGAAAGTTGATGCTTTGAAACAGGTGGCTACTAAGGTAAGTAAGCTCAATTTCTGTATTTCTATTAACTAATAAAATTAAATATCAGTTTTTGTATATTTTTTTTGGTTATAATGTGAAATGAAAAAAAAAACCTGATTAAACTTATTTCACCAAAAGTTCTAGTACGAAATATATGTAATAATTTCGAATCACTGTTAGTAAAAACAGAATACTGTATAAAAATGATATTAGTCTTAATATTATGTATTTTGAATGAGAAAACTTAATAGTATCCAATAAAAAGAGTATAATATGTTAATTAACAAGGATCCAATAATATTTGAATAATTGACATCTCATTCATCATTATATTACCTCATAACTTTCATTCTTACAGGTTTTTCAAGAATAACAATTATCGATGTGATTTCCCAAACAAAGTGCTTTATATATTTTTTAACTGTAAGGTCATTTAGTTTTTATTGTGTAATGATTTTATTGTATGGTACTACTTCTTACATAGTATTTAACAATATCCAAATAGTTGCTTTTAATGTACGTAAATATTGAAATCATGAAATTGTTTACCTATAAGCATCAATTGAACTTTTAAAAATTAATAATTCATCAGTAACCTATAGTCATCAACTATAAATATAAATGATAGAACATAAAATATAATATTGATTTTTGTTGCCCTCTAAACACTTTTAGATAATGTGATATTTTGTTTCAATTTTTTACTGATGAACAATTTCAGATTAATCTATCCGCTACCACAAGTAACTTATTGGGCCTCCTAGCTGAGAATGGCCGCCTGGGCAAGCTTGAGACTGTTATCAATGCTTTCAAGATCATGATGGCAGCTCACCGTGGTGAGGTCACATGCGAAGTTATCACTGCCAAGCCTTTAGACCAGGCCCAGAGGCAGAGCTTGGAAGCTGCTCTTAAGGTAAATTGTATGCAGATTGTTTTTTCACAAATTATCTTTTAATTATATATATAATTTCTCAACAGATATATAAATAAATATTCTAGACACTATGAAATTAAGCATAGCAAGCATCACTATTTTCTGTTTTTAATGTGATAGTTTATGATTATTTCATATGACTTTACAGAAATTCCTGAAGGGAAATGAATCACTGCAACTAACAGCCAAGGTTGATCCTTCATTGATTGGTGGAATGATTGTTTCAATTGGTGACAAATACGTGGACATGAGTGTGGCTAGCAAAGTCAAGAAATACACTGAGCTCATCAGCGCTGCTGTTTAAACTAAATGCTAACTACAACCAAATTAGTAATGAATACAAATTATAATTAAAATCTGTTCACATTAGAAAAAAAGGTCTTATTTATTTCCATTGTGTATGTAGTTTATACTTTCAAATTGATTTATTATAGCATGATTAGAATTAAGGTGCTCTAAATCTTATAAAAATAAATTTTCACATTAATTCTGTTAATTTATTGTCTAATTTCCAATCTAGTCACTTTTCTAAGTACCATAACCAACTGGTGCAGCAGTTAACAATTAAGCATTGATACAATCTTTGATTATGATCATTTATAAGGTGTACAAGTAGTGCTTTTGTGCAGAGTACTTCTTTGTGGAAAATGTACACAATAAAAGATATAATTCAAAATCTAGTGTAGGAAAATAAAATGAAATTTGTTTTTGTACTTATTATGTTCGAAATAATCACAGATCTTATTACAATTATTATGAAATTGTTAACAGTAATTAAAATATAACTATTTGCTAATTGGGTATTTGACTGTTGTGGCAATAAATTATAAAATGTGTTGCATATGATAGCTTTTTGGTAAACAATAATTATAGGTATTTTTATTTACATTTATCTAAATTATAAATATTTAAATTATCTAAAATAAGTTTGCCATTTTTTATCTGTTGTTTAAATGTAACAAAACACGACAAGCTGTCATTGTGCAGCGTGTGATGTCACGATTTTCAATTTTCATTCTTAACTGCCACTAAGATCATTCACCATTTATAAAGCGTGACGTAATTTTTTCAAAGTCACGTGACCTACCGTTTTTGTGACATATATGATGATAAAACTGAAAAATATGTTTATTCGTTATATACAACTCTTTAAAAATAAATTAATAGTTTGAAGAGGTATAGAGTGATTATATCTAGACTTTAAAACACTTTTCAGAAATTAGTCAAATAGCCAATTCGTGAAAAATATGACAAATACAGGGTTACAGTTGTGTTGCAAGCAATTCCAATTTTAATGGCACTCCAGTTTATTTTAACTTTAGGCTAAAAGATAGGAATAATAAGATCTATGGATGAATCACAATGTGCAATGGTAACCAGATTTTTATATTGTATATTCTAAAGGATTGTCAGCAGTGTGAATGCACTTTATTACTATCTAGTTCTGATGCTAACTTTCACTAATATAATTACCTAAAAATTTTATACTGCAATTGGTTGCAAATCTAGACAAAGGCCCTAAAATCTAGAGAGAATAAGTTTAGATTTTTGAAATGCCTGATTTTGGTTCATAGCTTGATATATATTGGTAACAAACTAAGATATTAGTGGTATTAGGCATATTTGTCCCTTAGAAAAATCTGAAATAACTCCACATATAACACAAAAATATATTTATTTGAAATTCTGTCAACACAACATTAATCATACTAAATTATTAAAACTATTTGCAACTAACCAACCAAAAAATGTAATTGTGCCTTTTGCACTGACATGCTAAACATCTTTTAATTATAACAAAAATAATACTCTCATAGTATGTAATGATAACACTAAGTTATTATGTAGAACTAACAATTAGGAGATCAATAAATGAGATCTTTCACGAATCGACATTGAGATGTTTATCCTTCTGTTGGAGCACTTTCGCCCTTGAGCAAAGCATTTTCAGCTTCCAATTCTGCAATACGAGCTCTTGCTGCTTCTAGTTCGTCATCGCCGGTATCTGTGCCCAAGTGTTTTCTAACATATTCCAGGGCGTCTTCCGGCTTATCGGGCTCTTCGTATAGACTAACTAGAACTTTCGTCAAGGCATCCATCACACCAGCTCTTTCTAAGTAACGTCTGAATTCTTCTCTTTTAGAGTCAATGGGCTAAAATATAAAAATGGTAATGAAGCATTTATCTAATAAATTTGTAATTATAAGATTTCGGCCATTTCTTATGTTAATATATTCCTTTAAAAACTATGTGCTCCAAATCGAACGCAAGCTCAATTTTTGGAGTACCAATACATAATAAATCTTACCTTGTATGAAGACATGATGGAATGTTATGGAATTTATTTATTAGAATATATTCAGTTGGGCTTCTTACAATTCCGTCGCTATTATACAGTTTTTATTTACAATTATTTAATTCCAAAAACAACGAACGAAATGAAGCATGAACTGCCAATAAATTAAAAACAAAAATAAGGTCTTTTGTCTTGACCGATTGAATCAATAATTAAATATTTATAAAATGAGGATTAACCCAAGTATAGTATTTAAATATTTAATTAGAATTGAATTTATTTGAAAATAAACGTTAACTACTTATTTTAAGTATATTTTGCTGCTGTCACACATCATGTTATTTAAATTTTAGTAGATACCAAAATGTCTCCTTTTAAAAACCTAAAAACCAAATGAGGAACTGATTTACTTTTATTTCGAACACTATTAGTCTTTTAAGCCAGATAGGTAGTTAGCACAGATTACTTAGTATCTCAGATATAATTATAATGTACTCTGTGGGCAGACTGGTAAATCTGGGCAGGCCGCAGGTCAGAGGATGGGAGGATGGAGGATCCATAGGGAGGTTCGAGATAGATGGTATACTCCTCCACAGACAGTACAGTTTTGATAAAAGCGTAGACCTCAGAACCGTTAGCCACTCCTTAGTCTGTGCATTAGCCCTTCAATCTCGTTAGGCCCTCATATTTATTTATCATGGGTTAACGCAATGATTTTTAAAGATAACATCTTTAATCATGAATTTCAGATACAAGATATATTTTGAGGTATACCTACTGAACGGTATTAGAACAGCATCGTGTACTAAAGTATTAATCCGTCATAAGGGGCGTTCGTGCACCTAGTCCGGAAAGGTATTCTTGGACTACGTGCGTCAGGGCCCAAGTGCGTATCTAGACTAGAAGTCGCAGTGGTTAGGACCTCCCAAAACCATACACACCAAAATGCATAACTTAGAAATTACATCCATGTAAACCACAAATAGTGTACATAGTGTAGGTAACTACGTTAGTTTGTACAAAAAATGGTCGAGTAGATGAAATCGGCGAACTCCAGAATGAAGTTTATTTTTCACCTTATAGCATGGGTTGCAATGAGTTCCTTATATACCAAGATCCCAGGGCGTTCTGACATAACTTATTTTCACATGGATGAATCCTTCACGACTTAGTAGCGTCTGGTATACTTTAAATACCTGCCTACTTGTAGAGCTTGCCCTGTGACACCTGGGCAGGTACAAGGTGAGAAAGGTAACTAAAAATATGAGTTATCTAACTTAAATTAGTATGGCTGATTTTTATATATATTTTGTAGAATTTTATTCTAAACTAGAATTATAAAGTGTCAGACACTTTTCATGGACCAGAGCTTTTGTCAGACGCTTTAAAGCTCGACAAAAAATTAATGAACTTTACTTATTTTTTCATGTCTGACTTTTAAATATGTTATTCAAGTAACTATTACGAAGTTATATTTCATCAGTCAGACAAATTCGAGTGACCGAACATCCCCTAAACACAAAATTATTCAGCCGGGAGTGCGAGCGCGAGAGCACTATGCGCATGCTTTTCAGAGTAAAAATATAAATATTTTGAAAATACTAACTAATTTCGATCCAAGATTTTTGCATCGTTATTTCAATAAAATCCCTTATAAAAAATTTATATATATTAAACCCATGCAAAATGTATATCTTTATATTTGTCAAGTTGAATCTTTTTTAATCTCTTTGAGCCATTTCGAATCTTTTCAAATCTCTTTTTCTAATCAGGGATGAGCTTCAATACTAAGTTGTGAATTAATAAATATTAAAGTGAATTTATTTATTGCATGTATTTGGGATAGTGAATATATGAGGAGCCATTTTGTTTTATAAGGAATTATCTTTATTTTATTGTTAAAAAACATACCAGTTTGAAAAATTTTGACAAAAAATATTTTACCATAAAATATATAACTATGATTAATTACAGCAAATATTTGTTTATCTTTTAATCATTGCAATTATCGACACAGTCATTGGAATTTTCTTCGTTCATCCAATCATGATATTGTCCATTCAAGTCATCCCTGTCGTCATCAGTGATGTTGTCGTTGCTAGCAGCGTCTTCTGCAAAAAACAGTTTAAAGAATCCAAAAACATAAAATTATAAATACAATAAATTTAAAACTTAAGTTAAAGTATAGTACCTGAATTTTTAAGGAATTCACTAATGTCTCCGGGTAATTGGTCACCATCAAACCAATGAAAGTGATATTGGTTTTCTTCTAGCCTCCACCCATTGTGTTCAGGAGTTAAAATGGTGGGTAGTTTTTCATTTGCGTTATGTATTCCATATGTATGCGTATATATTCCATATACTAGAAATGTAATTCGCTCAGAGAAATTGTTGAAATAATTCAGTTTTACATGGTATTGGTGGTAAATTGCTTGCATCAAAATTTATCAATTTTTTTCGATTGAATTCTTCGCTAATGCTATTTACGCTGTAATTATTTACAAATAGCTGAAGTCGGGCAGCATGAACATCGAGTACACCAGGAACACTGTAAATTTCGCAGATGAATTTCGCTCTGAAATGCATGCGCATAGTGCTCTCGCGCTCGCACTCCCGGCTGAATAATTTTGTGTTTAGGGGATGTTCGGTCACTCGAATTTGTCTGACTGATGAAATATAACTTTGTAATAGTTACTTGAATAACAAATTTAAAAGTCAGACATGAAAAAATAAGTAAAGTTCATTAATGTTTTGTCGTACTTTAAAGCGTCCGACAAAAGCTCTGGTCCATGAAAAGTGTCTGACACTTTATAATTCTAGTTTAGAATAAAATTCTACAAAATATATATAAAAATCAGCCATACTAATTTAAGTTAGATAACTCATATTTTTAGTTACCTTTCTCACCTTGTACCTGCCCAGGTGTCACAGGGCAAGCTCTACAAGTAGGCAGGTATTTAAAGTATACCAGACGCTACTAAGTCGTGAAGGATTCATCCATGTGAAAATAAGTTATGTCAGAACGCCCTGGGATCTTGGTCTATTATGTGTTCTGCTCAACTACTCATAGCTCACACATAATTTAATGTACGAGAAGTTTTTGCTGGTGCCAAAAAACAAATGATGATGCAATGACAATTGCCATGATATTATCAAATCCAATACGAGTACCTAATACAGGATTTGAACTAACCTATGAAACTTTGAGGGTAAGCTTAGAGGTTGTAAAGTGCGCATTAACTTTTTAAAAAATCTCTTGTTCATCCCGTTTATTCCTGTTTAGTCCTTTATGAATATTGTTTATAGTTTTGTGTCTTATATCGTATAGTGTGTGTTAAATTAGGTAAGCTATATAAGTATTATATATTATAGATTTATTATTTATGCAGTTTATAAATTAACATATAATCTAAATGATTTCCGAAGAGCCCCCTGATGGGGGCGGGGGTTTGCCTCCTGACATAGAAATGGCAATACACCAGGAAAATTCATCTGTCCTGATCCCACCAGTAAGGTCAAGTTTAAAGCGTTCGGCTAATGCTGAACCAGTTGTGCTGAACGACATTAAGAAGAATAGGTCGCCAGCCGACTCTATTCAATCTGTGTTTTGCAAGCCCGGTTTTGACAGTAACAGTAATATGTTCTATAATGAAATAGATAAAGGTCCGTTTACTGTCCTAGTTTCAAAGTCTGTGACGGAACATAATACAGCTCCTATTTTGAAAACCCTAAAATTTGCACAATTTTTATATAAAAATAACTTTAAAGGAATTGTCGAAGGAGGAATCAAATCATTGGGCCGTAACAAAATATCTATCCAGTTCAAACTTGCTACAGATGCAAATAAATTTGTGGATGACCCAATTTTGGACAGAAACGGCTATAAGGCATTTATCCCAAGATTCCAAGACGTATGGGTGTTGTTCGTGACATTCCAACGGACTGGTCTTTAGAGGAATTAGTATTAGGCATCAATACACCTTTCAACTGTGGTGAGGTGATTAAAGCAAGGAGGTTAAATTACAAAAATAAAACTGACAACAGTGTAACTTGGTCTCCTTCCTCCACAGTAGTGCTGACATTCTCTGGACAAATACTACCAGAGAAAATTTATTGTTATAATGCATCTCTCCCAGTGTCCATCTATCATCTCCCAACCATCCAATGCCATAACTGCCTCCGCTTTGGACATATTCAGGCACAATGCAGAACTAAACCCAGATGTTTTCGCTGTGCACAACCCCATAATGGCGTTAATTGTGATATTCCAGATTCTATGGCCACATGCCTCCTGTGCAGAGGTGGTAAACATAAGGCAACATACAATAAATGCCCAGAACACTCTAGACAAAGAGCTATAAAAATGATTATGTCCCAAGAAAACCTTAGCTACCATGAAGCTTCAATTAGATTTCCCAACTCGAAACAATTATACTCAGAAGTTACAGACAGCTATCATCCTCCACAGCCCAACTACACAGTCTCTTCCCAAATTTCTCCTCCACTTCATTTAACTTCGACTCAACCTATGTCTCCTAATTCTCCTCCTCTTAAATCATCCTATACTAAAACTATTCTTTCCTCTCCTCGTTCCAAGCCAGATTTGGGCAAAACATATGAAACTGAAAAACACAAAGCCATTACTAGTTCCCCTTCCTCTTCCCAACCTAATGGATGTGCCTTAAACAACCCACATATTGAGACCACCCCATGTGTGACACCTAATGACAATTTAATTGAACTGCTCACTTGTTCCCTTATCAATATCCCTTCCAAATTTAGTGATGCTGTACCGAACAATGTCCTTACACTGATTGAAGAACTCTTAAATTCGTGGATTAGTAAACATAAGTTACAAAATACTTCAATGGAATTGTAGAAGTATCCGTCTGCGAAAAAGTGATTTGCTTAATTTATTAAACCAACATGACCCATCTATACTTGCTATCTCGGAGACATGGCTAAGGCCTGATTCCCGTTTTAGGGTCTCAGGGTTTGCATGTATCCGGAATGACAGAATTGATGGTCGAGCAGGATGTGCTCTCTTAATAAGCAGATCCATAACTTTCAATAGAATTCCAACTCCTCAACCCATATCGAACTTCCAAGTCGTAGCTGCTAGAGCTTTTAACATATCATTTGTTTCTGTGTATTTCCCTCACCCCAATGTCAATATGTTTTCTGAATTCAAATCTATCCTTTCTTCCATCCCTGGCCCCTTAATGGTACTGGGAGACTTTAACTGCCGGCATTCCTTATGGGGCTCGAGTAGTAATGACGTATCCTCTTACTCCCTGCTTGAACTATTAGAGGATATTAATTTATGTGTCCTCAACAATGGTTCTGCCACTCGTAGAACGTCGCCACTTCAGAACGTTAGTATCCCAGATCTCTCTTTAGCTTCCCCCTCCTTGGCATCTATCCTCTCTTGGACTGTACTCCCAAATTCGTGTGGGAGTGATCATTTCCCCATTCTAATTACATCCCATAGCTCTTATTCCCCAAAGTCTTCCACTCCTCCTCTATTAAAATATCGATTACCTCAAGCTGATTGGGATAAATTCTCTTCTTTATTAGACTCAGAAATACAAACACTCCCTGAAATTGTTCAATCAAATTCTTTAGAGTCATATCATAATTTTATTAGTTGCCTTATACACGCGGCTGATGCTAGCATCCCTCTAAAAAATTATGAAGGCAAGTTTCGGCTGTCTCCACCTTGGTGGGATGCTGAGTGTACAGACAGCGTCCGCAGACGCAAGGAAGCAGAAGATAAATATGCAGCTAATATTAATATGCCGAATTATTTAAACTTTAAGAAGATCTCCGCTCAGACTCGTAGACTATTGGCTAAAAAAAAGAGATCTGGTTGGCACAATTTTTGTGAGTCACTTTCTCCACGTTCTCCTGCTTCGCTTGTTTGGGAAAAAATTAAGAAATTTCGCAGAGCCTGTGACGATACCGATGATATCGCTTCCAATGATTCCAGCTCCTGGTTGGAAGATTTTTTTAACAAATTAGCTCCTCCTTTCGCTCCTAATATAGATTGCTTTCCTCCCATAGACCTCTCATTCCCTTCGCCTACCGATAAATTTGATGAACCCTTCTCACTCTCTGAACTCTCGAGTGTTTTAGACCACTGTAGGGATTCTGCCCCAGGAATAGATGGTATTCCGTATTCTTTTATTTGCAAATCTCCTCTATCCAGTAAAGAATACCTCCTTAATCTCATCAACTCCTTCTTTTACTCTGGTATAATTCCAGACTCTTGGAAGTCCCAAATTGTTGTGCCAATTTTAAAACCTGGTAAGAACCCTAATGAATCTGCCTCTTATAGGCCAATTGCCCTATCTTCAATTTTTGCAAAAATCACTGAAAATCTCGTTAAGAATAGGCTGGAGTGGATTTTAGAAACTAGGGGTGTATTGTCCAAATATCAATTTGGTTTTCGTAGAGGTAAGGGAACATTGGACAGTTTAAGCATTTTTATATCTGACATACGGATTGCCTTTTCGAAGAATGAAAGTGTCATAGGGGTATTTTTGGATATAGCATCCGCATATGATAATGTCATACTTCCACTGCTCAGGCAAAAGTTGCATCATCTGAACATCCCTGCGAGGTTGACCACCTTCATATGCAACCTCTTAATGGCCCGTACTATTCAAATTCGCTATCAAGGCTCTCTTACCTCATCCCGTCAGATATGGAAGGGCCTTCCTCAGGGCTCAGTCCTGAGTCCCATTTTGTATAACCTATACACTTATGATTTAGACATATCAACTAATTGCTTTTGTAAAACTCTGCAATATGCAGACGACATTCTTCTTTATTATAGTTCCCCATCTATTCCTGCCGCTTCTACCCACATTAACTCAGCCTTGCATTACTTAAACCAATGGTTAGCAGACCATGGTCTAAGTTTATCCGTTTCCAAATGTAATGCTGTCATATTTTCTCGCAAACGCTGTATTCCTGATATCAATCTTCATGTCGATGACGAACCTATAGCTCTTGTTGAAAAGGTGAAATTTCTTGGCCTGCTTCTTGACTCAAAATTATCAGGTATCCACCATCTTGACTACATAATTAAAAAGTGTGAACGAGGGGTTAATATCCTACGAGCTCTTTCTGGTGTTCGATGGGGTTCACACCCAGCAACACAAAAAAATTTGTATAATGCCATCGTCAGAAGCCACTTTGATTATGCCTGTTTCCTCCTAGAACCGTGCAGCAAAACTGCAATTGCTAAGCTGGACAAAATCCAGGCTAAAAGCCTACGAATCATCACGGGTGCCATGAAATGTTCTCCCACTAATGCACTGCAAGTGGAGTGCGTAGACCCCCCGCTACATTTACGCAGACAATTCCTCTCGGATAGGTTTTTTTATAATATCATCCAAATTCAGTCACATCCCCTTATCCCTCTTCTCTGTACACTTTCGGCAATAACCGCATCCTCTCAATACTGGTCCCATAAAGTGTCCCCTCTTCTCGTCAACAGCTACAATAATTTTCAGAGTCTACATATTCCAATATTTCAATCCAACATTAATCCGTTGTTCGAAGTCTCGTACGAATCCCTAATATTCAAACCAGATATCCATCTAAACCTTGGTATTACTAAGCATGATCCTGCTGCCAATGTCAAACTTAACGCTATCCTGGCTGAGAAATGGCAGAATTGGCTAACAATATACACAGATGCCTCGAAACCTTCTGAAAACTTCCACATTGGTGCAGCGGTCTGGATTCCAAAATTTAAAATCATTTTAAACTTCCGTTGCTCACCATATAGCTCGATTTTTACGGGCGAAGCTATAGCTATTTTGGAGGCAATATCATACGTTTTATCTCATAACTTAAACAAATCAATCATCCTTTCTGATTCCCTAAGTTGTCTGCAGGATCTATCAAAAGGCTGTTTCCGCTCCCGCAAAAATTTTCCTCTTGTTCTAAAAATCAAAGAACTCTTATATAAATGTCATTGTTCAGGTATTCAAGTAGCACTGGGATGGATCCCTAGCCATTCTGGTATTATAGGGAATTTCAACGTAGATGCAATTGCTAGGGCCTCAATCCATTGGGGTAGCGAGAAATATATTAGTAGTTTTCCTCGTGACCTTCAATGTCTTGCAGAACCTGCTATGTTTAAAAGATGGAATGTGTTATGGCTGAGGTCTTGTCTAACTAAAGGGAAGTTTTATGGTAGCATACAACCTACAATTCCTCCTAAGTGCTGGTTTAATAAATACAAACATTTGGATAAAACTGTTGTATCAACTATAACTAGACTACGACTTGGATTTGTTTGCACCCCCGTATTTTTAGCAAAAATTAGAATCCGAGACCACTCTCTTTGTGAGTGTGGCCTAGATGAAGGCACTCTCGAGCATTTATTCTTCTCGTGTCCTAGACTACTGGTTCCTCTTTACGACCTTATCCCTGTAGATGTTCCTCGTCCAATTAATATCCCATTTGTTTTAACTTTGTGTAACAAGTCTATGAATATTGCCTTTTTTAAATTTATTAGAATTAACCAAATCCAATTATAACTTCAATGCCTGTATTCGTTTCCCTTGCTTTGTGTTTGTCCCTGAAATCCCACTATATTTTTAATACATGTGTTATTTTATATATGTGTGCTGTCTTATGTAGTTGGTGTTTGGTATATTTCAGATAACTACAACACTATAAACACCGGGCAATAGTAAATACTACAAACAGCTAAAATACCGATCACCACGCCATTTTTATTCCTCTTTCTTGCCCTACTTTGACATTGGCAAAATCATCGAATGCCGATGGAGCCATACAACTTTTAAAAGAAGAAGAAGAAGAAGTAATACAGGATTTAATTTCCTATGTTGTGGCATCATTTAGTCAGATACAAATTCTAAGTGTATCTTGTACACTCTAAAGATTTTATTGTTTCATTCGCAATATTTTTTTTTATAGGATATAGTAAATAAAAAATAATATTTAGTATATTAATGTTTATTAATTTTGAGAAGGCACTTTTATCAAGTTGCCTTAAATTCTCAAAAAGCAGGCTTCCGTTTTAAAACATAAGATGTAAATATGTTCTTAGTAGCATATTATAAGCATCAACAAAAGAATTCATAAAATCTTAATAAAGCTATTGTTACACAGAGAATTGTGTAGATTCCAGCACAAAAAATATTTTGTAGGTTACAAGAAATATAATTTAAACTAAAAGTTATTTGCCAAAGGGTATTATCTATTTTAATACTTAATCTTCATCATTATCAGCAGGACCACTTCTTGGTTTAGGTCCTCCTGCCCTCTTAGCCATTATGATTTGGTCCACTTTCAAAATAGTTGTGGCGGCACCAACAGCATACTTCAGCCCCCAGTATTTCAAGAGGTACAAGTCCAAGATACCCTTTTCTTTGGCATCACAAACACCATTGTTCTCTGATTCAATGTCATAGCCGGAATTTTTGTTTCCCTCCTAAAAGAATAACATGATTAATATATTCATAATCTTGTTGTCTTTGTGACTCAAAAAAATGTTATTGTGAAACTTAACATTTTGGGATTACTGTTCAAAGAAATCATTTTGTATGAATACAAGATTTAATAACAAAAAGATTTTGTAAGAGACTTTTAAGTGATCATAAAATCATAAGTGAAATATTTCTGCAAATAGCTAAATTAATATAGAATATTATGCCATCACACCATGTTTGTATGTGTTTGTGATAACAGCAAGTAGAAGAAATACATTAGTATCATCTTAAAGTAATAAATAATTTATGTAAGTATGGTTCCTTTACTTTATGGGCTTTGTAGATGTTCTTGATAACTTCTGTAGCATTGGCACCGGAATTGTCTGCTAAAGCACGTGGGATGTTCTCAAGAGCAACAGCAAATTTCCTCACTGCATATTGCTCTAATCCAGGAAGAGTGTCAGCATATTGAAGAAGGTTTTGTGCCAGTTGGATTTCAGTGGCTCCAGCACCTGGTACAAATCTAAAACATATTTTTCATTTAATGATGTTATTTCTCCATAACTAAGGACTCCATGTACTATATGACTTATTTATATTTTGAGTAGAAAGTGTTGGGTATAATGTGAATTTATCATGTTAGTAGCCATTACTAATATTTTGGTGATTACAAACCACTGGTCATTAAACATTGGCATAGATTGTATTATTTTTATAGTGAAGTTAAACTAGAAGTACTTTTTGCAGACTACCTTCCATCTCTTGTGATTCCCTTGAATGTGTTGACTCCATCATCAATTGCTCTCTCAATGTCATCCATAAAGTTATCAGTTGCACCTCTGATAATAACTGTGGACATTCTAGACTCTGAGCTTTCCATGCGGAAAATAACCACACGGGTATCTCCTACTTCTTCTACACCAACAAAGTCACAATAACCAAGTTCTTCTGCTGTGGGTGTTGTCAGCCGTGGCAGGACCTTCAATAATTAACATCGATTATTAACTTATGTCTAATATATATTTTATAATTGAACAACATTGAGTAGCATTAAGTTGTAGGTATTCATTTATTTCTTTTATGAAATACACAAATTGTTGAAGTAGTATCACAAAATAACATTTATAAAACTAGTATTAGTATATAGACATTTCACTGCGGTACTGCAATAGGGTCTTGGTCTGTATCAAAGGTACCAAAAATAATTATCTTAATAATCTTGTTTCTGATGTGACCACTGGTTAGGCATCGATGCGTAAAATAACAAAATGTAATTAACAATAACAATTATTGTTTTTTTTAATATTTATTCTATTTTATGTATGTTTATTTAGTTTCAAAATTTATATTTAACTTGCATTAATTATTTATCTACAATAACTAATGCTAACACGTATGGACAGAATGCCAAACACCTTGCGTTCCATAACTGGAATTAGGAATGTTGGGAAAAAATCGGCCAAACTGAAGTGGGAATGGGCCGGGCCACGTGACCCGGATGCACCCGAAAACGTGGGCGAAAATCGCAACGCATTGGACGCCCACAGATAGCAAGAGACAACGAGGCCAACCTCGGAAGAGATGGCGCGACGACCTTGACCACTTTAGTAAATGTGGACGGCAACAGCAGTAGATAGGGTCAAGTGGAAAGAGTTGAGGGAGACCTTTGCCCAGCAGTGGGGCATTAAAGGTTCATAAAAAAAAACGAATGTTACTTAAGACATACTTACAGTAGCATTTACTGTCTTTGCCAAACGTCTCAAATCAAATTTAGAGTTAAGACGGACAGCCATGATATCATACTTGTTCAAGAAATGCAAAGCCATGTCTCCAAACTTGGCTCCAGCCACAATGACTTTTACACCCATGTCGGAGATTGCTTTTATCTGTGCCTCAAGAAGTGACTCTTCACCACGACTAAAGTTGAGCAGTTCATCAGCTGTTTTGATGAGTACAGTGCCCTTAGTTTCAGTTTGGGTGATGTCAATAGGACAAGAATATACAGCAACTTTGGCATTTGTTGCTGAAGTGACATCTCCTTCAATTTCTCGTTTAAACACCATTCCAGATAGTACACTAGATTGCAATAGTCCAGCACCAAGAATCTAAAATAAAGACAAAATGGTATTAATTTATGTTAGTATAATAATAAATAAATACAAACATATAAAAACATTTGGTTTAAAGAGGGACTAATAATTTTTAAATACAGAAACAGAAAAACAAACTGCACTGAGATCTCAAAATAAATGTGGAATTGTCAAAATAGAGAATTAACCAGTGAGAAACTATGACTGTCTCTTACCAGTGAACACAATTATGCCAGTCTATTTAAAACTGGATGACCCACACCGGTAAACAATGAAACTGTGAGCTACTTACTTTGCAGATTCTGACATTATCCACATTAAAAGTTGTCTTTTCTGGCAAAATGGCCACACTTGCTTTAGCAACAAGACTTGAAAGGAAGTCTTCATAACCATACTGCTTAGACATAATGCAAGGTATAATGCCTTTTGTGACCTCATCAACATTCTTGAAGTCCTTAATTTCATGGCAAATAAGACTTGGGAGAATCTCTATGCATTTATCAAGGGCATGCTCATATCCATCAGCAATTTCACTGGTTGTGACTCCCAAACGGAGGAGTTCTTCAGCAGCCTCCAAGAGAGCACCAGACAATACAATCACAAAGTTGGTACCGTCACCAACTTCAGCATCCTGCATCTGGCTGGCCAGCACCATAAGTTTGGCAGCAGGGTGTTCTATATCCAACTCTCTAATGATAGTGCCTGCATCACTAGTCACAAACTGCTTGTCTATGTGGTTGATGATCATTTTGTTCATGCCATTAGGTCCGTATGCGGACCGTACGCTTTGTGCAAATTGTTTGCATGCGTTTATATTGCGATAGACGGCTTCCTCCAAGCCAGAGAACATCTGAAATACATTTTTATGTGATAGAAAAATCTAGACCAAAAATTATGTTTACCAAACTCTATCAAACAAGTAACAATAATAGGTAAATATTACATTAAATATTTTTGTAAACATTCTAAATAAAGACACATTCTATGAGCGTTGATTTGACTCATATGAACTCGTTAAAAAAAAATCTAGTAAAATTGAAATACAATACAAATTGTTAAATTTATTTAGGAATTACATATTTTTCATTAGATTAATAAAAAAACCGCAGCAGAGGGTCTTTCAAAGTATATAAAAACGAAAAAACTGCAAAAAATAGAATCATTTGTTAGTCACACACATGACACCGGATAATTCAAATTTTGGTTATGTGTTTGTTAACTTACTCGGGCTCCATCTTTCAACATTGATGGCACACCTGGCGCCTTTGGTACATGTAAAGCCATTTTTGAAGCTCTTTTATGTTACAACTATTATAGAAATAATGTTAAAATCCTCGTGATCACCGATAGCACGATGTATCCAAAACGAATGAATGACTAAAGAAAGAATGAACGAATATCAGTGTTGCCAGAATAACAGGGAAACATAGAAAATAAACACAGAACTTTACTCCTTAGTTCGGTCCGGGGATCAAACCCGCGGCGTTAATAAATAATCAGTTAATAAAAATCTTGCTCCTTTCAGTTTTTTAGCAAATATTCTATTATATCTTGCAGTGTTTCCTACTGACATGATATAAACAGTAATAAAATATGTAGCTATTGTATGTACAATACAAAGCCAATAGGTACTACTGGGTACTACATTTATAATATTCAATACAGAGGCGGTGCGAGACGTAAACGAACGTGCGTTCGTTGCTTCGGCGACGTACATTTGGGAAGACTCCTGGCTGCGCAGAATAAAGTTTCAGTTTTAGGCCCCCAGTTACACACGCGAGACTCCTAGATTCATGTACCCCGGAACATGAGGCCGCGATCAGTCACTTAAAGTTGCCGTTGTGGAAACCGACTGTAGCCGTAGCGTAGCAAACTATTCAAGTCTTGCTAATCATTATATTAAAAGCGCCCCTATGTCACCTTTACATAGGGGCGCTTTTAATGAGCCGTGAGTCGAATTTTGTTATAAATGGAATACTCGACTCATGGTCATCCGCATACGCACGCTGTCTGTGTTTCATCTAGGCCTAAATATTATGTAGATATATCTACCATTGCAAAGCCACTATAGAACAAGGGCCCCTGACCATTATATTTTGTTCAGAGCAATAATTGACCAGTCCTCCAATACATCCTTTAATCTCGCCCAGCCAGCGGCCTTCCGCGACGTTTTGAGAGTAGCATTCGAATGCTATATAATAAAATCTGCAATCTATAATCTGCTAGTCGCTGATGTAAGCTCTCTCAACTAAACTCTTCATTGTAGAGTACTCGCGGACTAACTAGTGGGCGTATTCGGGCTGAAATAATAAATCAATTTCTATTCTTTATACACTACCCTGTGAATTAATAAATGCATAATAAGACAAGAAAACGCCATGCACGATTTATCTATACCTTTATTTATTAAAAAATATACAGTTGAATAACACAAACATTTTAGACACACATTTACGATTAATTTATCGATATAGTTTTGGCCACACATGTGAATTTACATAAGTACCTACACGTGTATGGATACAATCAGTTTATTGAGTACTTTTTCAAAACATACATAGCTGCTTAGAGAAACTTTTTTAGTTTAAAATTTTAAAAGTTATACTTGTTATTATTAAATGATACCTAAGTCTTAAGACAGTCTGGGTAGGAATATAAATACCCTTAGTCCTGTGACAATGTTTTTTGAAATTTGTCTGTCGTCAAAGATGACCATAGAACCTTGCATGACTGCGGCGTGGTATCTAAGTACAGTGTAGTGCGCTACAGCAACTTGGGCTTAATGGCGTCCAAAAAGTTAATGAAGACCGACCGAACGACCTTGGTACCCCTCATTCCGATGTAACCAAGATATACCTCTTGGAATAGCACAGGGTGGCTATTGATTAAATTTCGCTCTCTCTCTATAATGAGCATAGACAGGTTCTGATATTCAATATTGAATGAGCGACAATGTTGTGTAGCTATTATCAAGTTGTCAATAGTTAATTTACAATTATATTTAATTTTAAAGATTTTTTTACTAAACTTGCTTAAACAGTCATTGAGCTTTAATATTGATAAATTAAATGAATATTGAGAAGTTGTCGAAGTTGACTAAGGGTGTTTATTTTCCTCCTCAAGCTGTAATATGTATTTGTTCTTTTAACAAGCTTTAAAGTATTGATTTCAAATGTTCGTAGAATATGACAAAGGATACATTTTATAGGAAGTTTGTTACAAAAATTGGCAGTACAAAATTAGTGCTATTTTATTTCACTCTTGATTTTATATTTATGCAATCCATACGCATTTCACACTATCTTCTAGCGATTCCCTAGCACTAACATCACAGGATGGTCCCCTAAAACTTCACTATCAAGCCGTACCGTGCATGAAATTAAAACATTCACGTAATAAAAATAAAATAATACTGATTTATCATAATTTATATAAATCGTTATATATTTTTCTAAACATGTAAGCCTTTTTGTCAAAGAATCGATAAAAACAAAAATAACTCGTTTACTTTACAAAAATATGCTAATTTAATTTTGATCCATTTCTGCAACATTTTGTAGATTTTTCAAACTATTTACTTCTTAGGCGAATATTCCGCTGAAAAATGTGAAAGTTGAAACACTAATATCAAGAAGTAACTTTTTTTTTATAGATACATCAAAAATAGTTCTGTTTTGAGATAAGATTATTATTAATTTACATAATTGACAAATCTACGGCTTACATATTATCTACTACACGATAAAATATATTTGCATATAAAAGCACATACCTATACTATGAGATATGTCCTAACACCGCACTACTACGAAAACCTATTGGTACTAACAGTCTCCTAAATATAAAATCTAAATCTAGTAGCGTTGTTACATAACATATAATTCCTGTTTTATTTTATACAATTACTGAGATCATTAACCGATGAATGAAGTATAACTTTATCCTAAAAGGGCCAAACCCAAAACCTACATTTTCGAAGCAGTCTAATTTTCAATATTAAATAAACACATTTTGTTTACAGAACAGAATAAAGATCTCATGTTAAAATTTTGTGATATGACGAGTTTCAAATCAATAAAATTAATTTGCATGCTACCTACCGACAGCATTATTCCGCAATACAAAAAAATAATACCTTGAACTTCGCAAGCTGCAAGTATATAATATAGGTATAAAAAGGTAAAAATAGTAAGAGAAACTCTTTCCGTTAAAATGAAAAAACCTTATTGGTAAATATAATATAGCATAGACATAGAGCGCAGAAAGCAATCAAGGACACAACAATTGCAATAAGTACAACAATAAGTATGCAATACGACATCTAGCAACTGAAAATTTGCTTTCTATTTATAATACACCGTGTCAATTACTTGATTCCTTAATAAGAATGTGATATTACGTTTCTATGTATAAATATACAACAGTAATACATATATGTTGGGTATAAACCCAACTTCTAATATATCTGAGGGTATTCATAGGTGCGGAACCCATCAAAACAAGTAAGTCCTTATAAAAATTAGCAGACTACGACAAATATAACTAGTGCTATCAGAACTATGGTATGTTTTATAATGGAACCCGAAGATATGTAGTAATGTAATTGATTTATAGTTAATTTTACAAGTATCACTATTGAGATTATACGTTACTTACATGATCCATGTTATTATTTATCGGCGGAAGGGAGGATAAACTGCTTTATTAAGCTTCGCCAAATTTATAAGCACGCGTATCAAATATTATAAATAAATATTGTTATTTGGTGTTCGAGTTTCTACCTCCCTGCCCAATCCTAAATACCAGTTAATATATCCGTGTGAATTATATATTAACATACCTAGTAATAGCTTTATAACATACATGTACAAATTAAATTTTAAAAAATACCTATACTTTTTATAGGAACGGCAAGTTATCAAATAAAATCATAATACTAACAGCCTTTTATATTAAATTCCTTTAGGAAAAAAGGACGATTTGGAGAAAAATCAAAACAACTATGACGTCACAAGTTTCCTTTTTTTTCTTCTCACTTGCTACAAGCACTGTGTTGCTGTGCTACGCCAATGTGTTTTATTTTAAGAGATAATTAAAAATTTAAACATAAAAATATTATGATTTGTCTATCAATTTATACAGATGCAACTTCAGCAAACAACATTGATACTTGAAACGAGTGGTGTGCCGTTGTGATTAATTTAGTTAAGAATATCGACATGTGCCGTTGAAACCTTATTAAACCAATAACATATTGGTTTAATGTCTTATCACAGTATATATGTGGTAAAGCAGTACTTAATTCAAATATGCAAACAAATTTACGAGTACATAATAGTACAAGTCTCATATGGTAGATATCAAAGTTCATTTTGACAAAATGTATTGTGATGACAATATGGTCAACAATTGTTAATATTTACTGAGCGTGATGACATTACAAAATACGAAAACGCGTTTGGAATATATAAAGCTAATGGAATAGATATTTTTAAAACACAAATTATCACTAGCAGTTCTAATACCGAATATTTAAGGGCCTCTTTTACCGAGGTGTTTAGGTATTAAACGTCATCTCACTCCGCACACCCGGAGCTCGGCGCAAAGCGCACACTGACATCAGCCGACGCCACAGTTCAAATAAGTACAGCATGCTAACTCACCATGCCATTTCAAAAATTTCTCATGAACGCTCCCTAGTTCTTAATAGGAATGTACATTGAGTATATATTTTATTTAACGTGGTTTATTTATTTAATTGTTCGTGTGGGGTATTTTAAATTGTTCATTATATTGTTTGATAAAATGCTTTATTATTACATTATTAATGTTATATGTTTTAATTAAATTAAATTAAATTTTTACTTTGAGTTTTTATTGTAACGGTTGTTTACTATAGACTTACATAATTAATATACACCGTTTTTTCCATTGTACTTGACGCATTCGCGACTGCTGTCCGCTACTGGACATAGCCTCACCATTTTGTCCACAGCATACAGCGTCGGCTATTTGCTATTTTCTGCAATTTATAACCAATAGTGTCCCAAGTCATCGGTCCATTTGATGGGAGGTCTCACATTGCACTTTCTATTCACTTATCTATTGAATTTCATTAATATACTGCATTTCTTCCCACCACAACCTGTCCTGTTCAATCCTGTCTGTTCCGTCACTTCCCGATCGGTCCCGTTCCATCCTTTGTCATTCCAAGCCTTTATATTTTCTCCTATCCCATCAAAAGAAATGTATCAGCTATCCCAGTAATTTTGACTATGCATTTAGAATATCGACACTAAGAGAGGGAAATATCGATTTGAGACAAATCGGATCAATAACAAAAATTTTCAATATTTTTGCCCAAATTCTGCCTATGAATTTAAATTATTCGAACAAAGAGTGTCTCAGATATAGATTTATAAAACAATCGGATTAATAATTTAAGACCACAAAATCACGGCCGTCCCGCCCCGTGATCACGAAAGCTGTAAAGTAATCGAAACATCAGGAAGTTAAAAAATGAAAAAAAAAAAAAAAAAATTTAACCAAATCGCGATAAAATCCGTATAAAATAGTTTTATTTCAATCACGGCCACCATTTAAAATTCTGAATACGAATTAAAAATTTTGAAGTACCTATAGGAAACTAAAAAAAAAGATTGAATTTTTTGGTATGTATTTCACATTTTCTATGCCTTGCAATAAAGGCGGAAAACCGATGCGCGCGCTTTTGCACTTTTCTTCTGTCAAGTCAGAAATAAACTAGCATCTCCTGGACTGTTTGTTTTATTGTGCTTCCACATTAATATCAATATTACATTTTTTCTCGAACGTTTATAATAATATATGTATACAGATTTCCCATCTAAATTATTTCTACCAATTCATTCCCGTCCCAAGCGCGGCGCGGCGCTAAGAAAAATCGTTCGAAAAAATCAATGCCTTTTCGCCTCGTTAGGTCCAATAAAGAAAACTAAGCATGCCATTATTTTAGTAATTATGAGTTTTTGACATTAATACATTGAAGTGGTTATGATTTTTAATACAATATTTCGTCCCTTATTACACCCCCATAATATTACTTTTTTAATAATTGTTAGTCGCCATTATTTTTACTAGCTTCGCCTGTGTGTAATTCTTAATAACTTCCAAAAAATAGTAAATTTAATATAAATATTATTGTAACAAATATCTTGTAAATAGAAAAAAGTACTATGTGTATTTGTCATAAGAGCTATTTAAATGTCTACGTGACCAATAAATGATTTGAATTTCAATCTACTAGAATAATTCTTACATAGGTTCATTGACTCGTTTTTCAAGACGCAATTGTATGATAGTGCTCTCTCTAGATATTAAATACTCTAAGACATAGAGATTACCTTAAATATTTTCCATACAATGACATTGTAATACTGAATCTATTATATCAATAACTTCAGTTTCATTTAACATGTCATTCATATTTTAAATGTCAATTTTATTAAGTACAGTATATCAAATGAATTTATTTTTACTGTGGCGCATTTACGCTATTGTTTTAATGTATTTCGCAGTGACATTTTGTGAAAAAATCGGCGTGGGTCCGACCTCGATGACGCCTCGGCGTCGACTGACGAGCTGGTTCGAACGCGTGCATTGCTCAAAATTTTAGTTTTTATTTCTTTATAAAAAAAATACACCAATATTTAAAAATGTTTTCTTACAGATCCCTAAAAAATTAAAAAGCCTATCTTTTCATACAATTTTTACATGATTTTGATAGAATCTCGCAGTATAAAACGTGTTTGAAAAAGTGATTTAAACCCATATTTGAGGTGATTTTTGATCGAATTTATTATTATAATTTATGTTTCTGGCTTTACAATTCCCTCGGTTGTATTCCCAATTTTGCTTAAATGCTTGTTATTTATGTATAATTTGTATATCAACGGAGCTACCGATGTTTAAAAAAGGCAAAATCGGTATAACCCGCCCTTAAGATCCCTTCATACTTCTACACTTATAACCGCCAGCACGGATCTTGAGCGCTCGGCGACAGAGTGGGGATTGCTTTGCGCATCGTGAACTTAAGGACAAAATAAATGAATGAATTGAACAAACGCAATGAATGAATTAGGCATAACAACAATATGGCGTTGCGTAGTGAACCAATCACTGGCCGATGCGATAATGCCCCCGCCCGCTTACTTCATCATACCTCTAAAGAGACCCAAAAATCGACATCTGCGCAAGTAACGGCCAGCGCTCAAGATCCGTGCCGGTAGTTATACCTCGCGATAACGGGTCTTCTTATTTCCATGGAAAATAAAGACAAGGAGTATCATCATTGCGTAAAAAATGTACGTCCTATGATGGTAAAATCAGATGGTGCTACTGTAGCAAGGGGGTAGTATATAAGCAACCATTAAAACATTAAATTTACTTGCGATCGAAAAATCTTTAGAGAGAAAAACGTTCTTAATATGATTTTATTGTTTCTAGAAGTTTTATTACCGCAAACCACATGAAATTACTAAAATGAATTATCGAAAGCCCAGAACAAAGAAAAGTCAGTGCTTACTACCCCACCACTTTTAAGATCAATTTTTGGATTATTTTTCGCTTTCAACCAGACACTTTTCCATTATCTCCATTTAATAAAGGATGCTACTACTTATCTCTATTCTACACGTTTAAAGTCCAACACGTCAACAACGTCTACACCAATTATTGGCAGAGGGTCACCGCCGTCCGACAAGTTCCGTCTGGTTAATAGTTTAACGATGTTGCGGGGAGGAGAGTTCCCAGTCGGCGGGTATGGCGGGTATGGCGGGTATGGGGGAGTGTTTGTGTGAGGCGAGCACGTAGACGAGCAAGCAGTGGTGCGAGTATCAGAAGATGTTGCGCGGCGGCGGCACGGCCACCACGGCGGCGCCCGCGCGGCCCGTGCTCAGCGGCGCCAGCTTGCGCCACACGTTGGAGCCCGAGTCGTACACCTCCACCACGCACAGGTACTGCACGCCGTCGTACCCGCCTACAACAACCACTCACAATGCTTACCTGCTTCCATACTACATAATATGCAGCCTAATATAGAAGGAGTGCTGGTACTTCAAAAACGTAGATAAAAATGGTAATGCCGGGTTAACTATTTGTGCCCTCCTATTGGCTGTTATTTAATAGGTTGTCCAACATGAACGAATAATTTGAGAAAAAAAAAATAGTTTACGTCTTTACTATTCCACCCAATCTCGTTTGAGATAGATAATAATTAATAACTAAATATACTCTCAGTTACCAACAGAATTTATAGCAATTTTGTGTCAAATAATAAATATTTTTTTCACTACTATAGCAGTGCAAAAATATCTACGTTTTTGAAGACACAAATGTATGAGAGCGCTCCCTATATATTGTAAATACTCTAAGATTTAAATATGTTGCTGCACTAAACAGAAAAGGGAAAATGTACTATTCAATTAGACTTTACCATAGCGGCTCAATGATGAGAACGCTGTAAACCTTATTAACTAGACTGCGGCTAAACTGTATTGGACATGAAAACAAAATATAGATAAAAAGTTATTACATACCAACAGCAACAATTCTATCCCCAAGTAGACACGATCCGATGGCGTCTCGTCCATAAGACAGGCGCGCCAGTAGCAGCCAGGTGTCGGCGACTGGGTCGTAGCGCTCCACGCAGGCGAGGCGGCCGCCCACCGTGTTGGCGGGGGCCTCGTGCCCGCCCAGAGCGTACAGGTAGCTGCCAGCAGCGCACACCTACACAAGTCATAGTCATATTTTCTTTCAGTTTTATAGTCCGTGTGATGACGTCTAATGTTTGATTACGACGTTAAGTAAACCTCTCCTTTTCAGTTTAATTTTTCTTCCAACTTTTAGGGAGGGAGAAGGTAAATATTCCTCTGCCATAATAACGAATATAGAATTTGGTTTTATAATTCAGAATACATACATAAACTCACGCCTTTATCCCAGGTGTAGGCAGAGGTGCCACCAGGACATCCGCATTTCGCTTTGTATGTTCCATCCCATGATGTGATAGGCGGCGAGCCTATCACCATATTGGGCACAAATTCCTGGCTCCGGGCTGATAGTGAATAGAAAAACCCAATATCACTTTGACCGACCGGGATTCGAACCCGAGATCTCAGGTTTATAGTCGTATCGTAGTACAATGTACAATTCATAATATCATGAATTAAACACTTCCCTAGTTACATTCGCAGTTTCATAAAGGTTTTGTCCAGCAGTGGACTTGGTTTTAGTAACTGTACTGTATTAGCCTAAATACATAAATCCCACTGCAGGGCTCGGGTATCTACAATCGAGAGTACGATAGAGAGGGTTTAGGCCATATAGTTCATGTAGGTTGTATGTAGGTTTTAGTAAAGAGAAGGTGAAAAACTCACACTGACTCCGCCGCGGCGGCGCGTCATGGGCGCGCAGTTGGTCCAGTGGTTAGTGGCGGGGTCGTAGCACTCGACGGAGCGCAGGCACGCGCCGCCGTCGCGCCCGCCCACGGCGTACAGGCGCCCGCGCAGCGCCGCCACGCCGCACGTGCTGCGCGCGCCCGACATCGGCGCCACGATGGTCCACGTGCGCGAGCACGCGTCCCAGCTGATCCAACACACACATCAGCCAGACCCACTAAACTACCACGTCATCAAACAACAATAAACAACATATTTGTCCGACATTGTTCTATTTAATTACGATTTCTTTGCCCATAATAGGTATATAATAATATATTTGTAGTGAATTTGCGTACAGTTAAATAAGTAAATAAAACAATAAAATATGTGTATTTTTATTATTATCAAAATGTTAGCTTATTTTTTACTCCACAAGCTTTGTGAAGAGAATTGCTATTATTTATTTCGTTTACTTTTTCATTGTTAGATGGCGCTTGATACTGTTCCTATTTTTTTATTTCCTAGAACATATCACACTTTCGTCTTTTATAAAGTAACGTACCGTTCAACTGAGTTCAAATAGATCCATCCATCGTGACCACCCACTGCATATACGGGCGAGTTTGGTCCATCACCCAATACCGCGACGCCTAAACCATGTCTGTGCGTATTCATCGGCGCTAATGTGCTCCAGCTCAATGAGGTCAAATCGAAACACTCCACCTACAAAATATGATGCACTAATATGTCTCTACCAGTACTATTAATACTATTAACTTTACCAGCAGTATTTAAATGTCGTCACGTTGACTGCGGTGTTAAAACAATAAGCGCGACTTAGGCGTAATAATTAATTAAATAACACATCAGTCGTGTGGCAGCCGCACGCTCATTACGTCGAAATAGCACTACCTGCGTGTACGCCGAAGACCGCCGTCAACGTCTTAATACATTTATACAAATAGGACATAATGTTCGAATAATTTGTATGTTACTTCTTATATGGTTACCGTATTTAAGGTCTTTAGTCCATCTCTGCCACCAACAACAATAAGTTTATTTTGCATCACAGCTACTCCAAATTGCAACCTTCTTGCCCCCATTCTCATAAATGGTGTCCAAGTGTTTGTCCGTGGATCGTACATCTCCATGTTACTGGCGCCCTAAAAGATAAGTTATTGATAATATAACACCAGAATGAATTCAGTTAACTTCACTTCAGAATTTGTATACATTTAAAAAAAGTAATGTTGTCATTAGTGGTGTAATTATTTAAATTATATGTAAGCACAGCCTGAGAGAATTTCTTTGATAATACCAAGCAACTTCAGAATTTTTGGCGCTAAGGCTAAAGACCCGTGAATCAGGGGACAGCCACCCACAATATATTTTATAAAGCACCACCTACAAATAAGTTTACCTTATATCCATCCATGCCTCCTATAGCAAGAAGGCGGCCAATGGTTGAAGTCCTGGGTCTGGTCCTGTGTGAGAAGAGTAATGATCGCCTCTCAGGTAAGAGATGCCATTTCACAGCCTCCATGATAAGTGGTTGGCATTCAGGCACATTGCCACACGCTAACTCCACTTTATCAATTAAATACTGAAATACAAGATTAAAATTTTTAACTGTCAGAGAAAAGTGTAAATGTGTAGAGTATATTGATTTTCAGAATAGATTAGAGCTGAGTAGAGATTAAATTATGGAGGGAATTTTTGCAATGATTCTTGAAACTATAATACTTGTCTAATTGATTAATCATTATCAGTAGGAAATGAGCTGATATAAATAGAAATATTTAATTAGCATAGAATACCTCTGATGATAATAAAGGTAATTTGATGAGTTTCAGTAATGTGGGTAAATGTTCCTCTCTAGTAGTACTATCATGTTGGACCCATGCCATTAGACTCTCAAACACATTCTCTTCGGTTACTACATTGAGATCATCTGACTTCAGCAGGCTCGCTAATTGGTCTGCTTGTAATGCTAAAAATTCCTGATGTTTCACTACCTAAAATTATAAAAAGTTTTAAAGAAAAATTATATGTAAAAGTCTAACTAACATTGTGTTAAAGAAAGAATTACTGTATTTTTTTAAATATTCTAAATATATATTACTATTTGAGTAAAAATATTTAGATACAAATTATAAGGTTTTTAATGTTTTGACAACTGTACCTGCATAAAATGTTGGTAAGTGTATTTTAAAGCACTTTTGTGTAAGTCCAAACAGGATTGCTGTTCTGCAAATAAAGCTATTCCCAAACAGTTACATGGATCCAACTGTTTCTTCAGGAAAGCACAACATGCATTAGTCACTGAGTGCAATTGTAAAAGGCTTGCTGTTGACAGCAATACTTCTACAGTTTCCTCTCTTAATTCTGTAAAGCAGAAGTCAATTTTGTTTGGGTTCAAAAGAATACAAAGTGATATGATACTAAATAAAAAAAAATACATGATTAAAGAATAGATTAATAAAATAGTTGGTATTGTGCAAAATATTAAATGATGTTAAAATATTTAGCTTAATGAGAATGCCTTATGAGAAGTTAGATATTAAAAAATCTATTAACCAATAGTGCCTGTGTAGCAGTAGTGTACAAGCGCTTGGAGTGCCTGTGAGTCAACACGCTCAAGTGTTATCTCTGTCAGCTGAGCTTCTCTCAATGAGCCAGTGAACATGGCAGCAAAATATTCACTGCATGATGCTAATAGTACTTTGTGTGCTGGAATCCTAGAATTGTATAAGGAAAGATAAAATTCCATTACAAAGCATTTGTGTCTAAATTATTTTTGGACATTTAAGTCTAAACAATTTGTAGAAAAATATGTAAATGGTTTTTAAAAAGGCCATTAATAACTTTGTTACAAGTTATAAGATTAATTGGGCTTAGTGCAAGCATAATAATGAAAATATGGTGCGGAGATACACCTTTTACTTGATGTAATGTATACCCATTGTTTACGCCCGGATGATTTTTTTAAGTAATCAAACACACTAACCTGCATCCGCCAGCTATAAGTGCCACATCGCACAGTTGTTGGGACTGGTAATAACCATATATGTTTTTCAGTGTCGTTTCTGAATGTCCTTTGTCACAAAAAGATTCATCTTGACTGGAAGCACTCGAAAGACTTATCTGACTTAGCTCGCGGGGCAGACCTTCATCGATGGAGTTTGTAGATATATTATCTTTAGAAGCCTCCGCTTTCTGAGTATCACAGCCGGACATGGTGGTTTCTTAAGTATAATTGCAGAAAATGTCTGGGCCCTTTATCTGTTATATTTAAAATTCGCAGCTCATAACAAAGCAGTAAACGAAAACAAAGACACCTGACAATATTCTATTCCATTCTCCAAGGTTACTTTTGTGGTAATTGTTGTAATTCTAGTTATTTCACAGAGTGTGCGACGTTTCGCACTTGTGTGACAAGGACAGAAGAGACTTAGTGTTAAATATATGGATTTATTTGTGTACTGGAACGCAATCCAAAAATGAAATGTCAATACTGTAAGCCACTGATTGGTTATTTTTGACTATAAAACATGAATGTACATATTTACACAATTTATGTATGTATATGTCCTTGGGTTCATGAGTTCATTGTGCTAAGTTGTGGTAAGGGTTGTCAGAGAACCATTAAATTGGCATTGGAACTACGCAGCTATCAAAAGGAAAATCAATATTTCATGTATAAGGGTGGAGGATATTTTAAATCAATGAGTATTTTAGCGTAATTAGTTTTTATAGTTTATCATGATACAGAATCCTTTGATCTTTTTAATACAATAAATTATAAATGTAAATATTAGATAACATTGGTTTTTATGAATTAATTTTTTTTTATAATTTTTGCGTGTGTATGGTCGAGAAGTGGGCTGTGAAACTACAATGCGTTTTAGATTTTAGTGTTTAATAATGGTTTGTTAGATTTACGTGAATGTTACACATTGAAATAATACTATTTTTTACGGATTTTATCGAGATTTGTTTTAATTTTAATAGCTTTTAACTTCCCGACGTCTCCCCGTGATCACGCAAGCTGTAAAGGAATCGAAATGTCGGGAAGTTAAATCGGTAAAAAATTGTTTTATTTCAATGGAAAATTTTAAGTTGATAGTTAAAATTTTAAAGAAATTATTTAATCTGTCCTTTGAATTATGTGCGATCACCCTGATACCCAATCAACATGGACTGGAACCAATAACTATGAGAAGAGAACTTGAGTGCTAGAGTTAGAGCTAGAGTGCTTTGAGGAATTTTGGATTCATTCTTATATTACTGCACGACGGTTCATCGATACACGTGTATTTCTGTTCAGCACCTTCATAAAAGTAGTTTTTGGGTTTTATTCAGACAAATCTAAGTATAAATGAATACGTATTGTTATAATAAATTAAATAAATTTAGGCTGCCTCGGTGGCGTAGTTGTACTACGGTACAACTACAAAGCTGAGGTCTCGGGTTCGAATCCCGGGTTGGGCAAAGTGACATTGGATTTTTCTATTCACTATCAGCTCAGAGTCAGGAATTTGTGCCCGATATGGCGATAGTCTCGCCCCCTATCACATCATGAAACGGAACATACAAGGCGAAATGTGGGTTTCCTGGTAGCACCTCTGCCTACCCCTTCTGGGAGAAAGGCGTGAGTTTATGTATGTATGCATGTATATACCCAATAGTCACATACGTGTCCTGACCCCACATTAAGATCAATTAAGTCTTGTGTCGTGGGTGTTAGAAGCTACGTGAGACTTTTCAGTCTCACAAACAACCAGACTCGAGAAAAATATTTGAGGGCCTCACAGACACTTGTCTCGGTGCGGGGATCGAACCCGCGGCCTTTCGTTTCACAGCAAGAGTCCAACCAACTGCGCCACGGAGGCTGTCTAATTGTCCACCGTCGTTGTCACCGTCATTCAAGTGGTTTTTATCTTTTCAACCAAAATAAATATCTATCAAGTCAATTTTATGAATTTTCGTAGTACAATTTTGGTGTATTTAGACATATCGCATAGATACTGTACTTGTAGTAGTGAAATTCTCAAGTCCTCGCGTGGTTAGGACAGCAAAAGGGCAGCATGTGCTTTGGTCTGTGATTGGTGGGCAAAGTTAATGAAGACCTGAGTTATACTCAACTTATTATTGTAGGACGTAGAATCAGAGCAGTTATATAACGGTACAGGTTCTCGACTAAGTATAATAAAACAATTTTGCTATCTGGCTGAGGCATTTATTAACATTTATTTTTCAATTTTTTATCTTAATACAACATACATAGTAATTAACAATACATAATAAATAGTCCAAAAGTATATTACGCCTACAAAATAGCGTAGTCGTTATAAGATTATCGCCATTTGAGTTGCTTATACATGTTCTGCAAAATGTCAAGGCAACTCCATGACCCGGTTGAAAAAGTGGGAATACTCTCAAAGAGAACAACACTGGAGGTATTGATTGTTTTGTATAGTGTGTTTAACATTTAAAACTATTTAGGAAAATAGGGACGTTCATATTATTATTTAGATACAGTACGTAGTAATTATTAAAAGGTTTCAGAAGTGATTCGGATTGTTGAAGATAGGTACGAGTAAACATACAACATATGAACGTCTTTTGATACAAGTGAGTAGCCTGTAGCAGTATCGGATTCTCTTGGAGTTTATTCCAGTCTGAACGTAAGCTATGTGATGACAAGGCTTGAGTGTTCCGGCTGGGCGAGCTAGTTCTGTCTCACGGCTACCAGCATATTACGAGTGTGTACTTTTAATACAGTAAAGTTAGACAAAATTGCGTGTTTCCTCCAAAAATTTTAACGATTCAGTTTGTGCGGTTAGAAATGGATACTTGTTTGTCGTTTGGCAAACATAACAGTTTGAGAAAATATACATATTGTAAATCTCTATCTAGTGGTAATCAATCAAATATATTTATCTACAAAAATAGTTGCATTTTTAAATTATAATATATCGAGAAAACAACATACGTGATTACTCGGTCTCATTTAATTACGAATCAAGGTCTTAGATCAAGTCGATGCAGCAAAATTTTTACGAAAATGTTGTACGTGAACTATTTAATTGACCAAACCAAGAGCATTTATTTTGTCTAGTGTTTTAATAACTACAAGTGTGATCTCTAAAAATATTGTTTTCCAACAGTAAATATTGTTGAAACAGCACTTAAACAGTACTCCCTTTTATGAATACGGGCTATCATAAGGTAGATATTACAATATTTGAACTGAGTTTGGAAGATTCTACAAACGTCTGTCTTATCTCCGCAAGAAGAGTCAACTATAATCTGTTGCACAACACTGCGAAGTGTAAAAGTTACTAGAAACGATTTTATATTTTATATATGGGGTTTACATTAACTGACAAATTGTGCTCATAGTACGTGCTTACATATACTGGAACAATAACTACATATAATATACGTATATAATAGGTGGTGAGGGGTGCGCTGAAGTGACGACGAGGACGCATGAGCGGTTACAGTAACAGCGACAAGCTGGACCGTATCATCTATGCTCCATGGTGAGTAGAGAGACACGGTAAACAACGATTAGCATTTTAATATCTTACATACACATAACTATAGGTACATCTATAAAAATTGACCAAAATTGCTAAATGTTTCAAAACAATAGAGAATATGAACTCAATTAGGATCTGTTCTAATGGAACATCGTCTGGGAATCGTTGAGAGCAGAGACAATAATCAAACAAACGCGTGGTACATAATAACATATCCGCCGATATTCAACTAAGGCCAACTTATATTCGACATAGGTGTTATAAATACACAATAAGAATTATAATTAAAACAATAATAATCACATTGATAGGTACGTAGTCTATTCCCGAGATCTTGATTTGCACCTTAACCTATAGTATTTAAAATATCACAATAAATTGCAGTGCACATACGAAACAGGCAAATTTTGAGTGCAATTACATTAATTTATAATAGATAGTATAATTACTTTTCATTCTAATAAAACATGTAGATACTTACACGAGAAATAATCTGTGTACCACAAAATGAGTAAGTACAAATATAGTTGTCGATTAGTTGTAGCATAATTTGATTTTTGCGGATTTGTACACGGAACGTCCTCCCGCGGGCGTGAGGTGGAAATAGTTTTAGTGACGTCACACGTGTAGTGCAGACTATCCACTCGCTCGCTCCGTGCGCACGAACTGCATCCGCAACTATACACGCCTAGTCAATAGGTAGTTCACACCGGCTTACACCGGTTGACACCGGTTGACACCGGCTAACACCCGTTCACACGGTGCGCCGGCGGAACGAAACGATGAGAAGCACTTTTGATTTTTGTAGCACACAACATATTCTAATTATCTTAAATAAAAAGGCATGTAACGGAATGTTTGTAAAAAGATGACAGTACAAATACCCTTTGGCTATAGAAGTCTTAAGATAATTCATTGGCACATAACTTTTATATTAGAAGGTATAATTTATATTATCTTAAACTATTCGTTTATGTAAAGTAACGTGTAGTCATTATATAAAATATCAGTATGGTGCTTTTATAGAGAATTTTAAGCTGTTTTTAAACAACAGGCGTTTTTATAGGTCATTGACAACTCTAAGTTACAATCGGAATTAAAATATACATATGTACGTACACATAGTATAATTATAATTACCTATGTTTTTTTTAATCTATTTTCGCTGGAATGCAAAAACAATGTAAATAAAGGTAAGATAATAATAAAATAATGCTATTAATCGGTTGATAATTTATTCGATGATATATTATAATTGATAAATCTTAAATGAGACTGTACCACCAAAGCAATTAAATTAGGATATTTTTTGGTTTCTATGTCAGTGGATTTTTGTGATTGACTTCAAATACCGTAGAGTCTGCTGGCTCAAGAACGAATGTTCTAACAGACTACAACGGTATTTGATTAGTTTTTAAACATCTTTGTATGTACTATTTGTGTCAGTGCTTCCTATAAAGAACTAAACAAAAAATAACGCGATTTTTTTGCTTTGGTGTGCCTCCTAAGTCTCAAATTAGATTTATCTTTCGCTACGGTTCACATCCACGTAAATAATTAAACATTTTCAAACCACTACACTATTCTGTTACTATATATCTATTTTAAAACGTATCAGAAAATGTAATAATGATTAATTTATAAACATTTTATAATTTAAATTGATCTAAACTAACACATAGAACAGTGCTCAAAATCTATATCTTATGGTGAAGAATTTGTGAACTACTACAATATGCTAAATTTAAATATGTGATATATCTAAAGTGCGTTTCTAATGTGCATCTACTTTATATAAGCTTATAATATTAAATACTACACTACAAATTGATAAATACTTCATAAAACTCTATAATATTTATTTCACCTACTATGCGTCTTATACAATTTTCTAACACTAGAAAAAAATATTCTTTAAATAATTTTTGAATTGTACATAAGTTTATTAAAACTGTTTATGTTAATCATTTAATTAAATGTTTACTAAAACTATTAAATCTACTAATAAAATATTAGGATTGTGGATGTGAACTGTAGCCATTTAATGTGAAAAAAGCAAAGTAAATATTATGGCAAATGCTAACACGTAATTAATACGGATGAGGAATATATTTATAAATTTTGAGTCATTTCGTATTCTTATATTATGTTTAAAGTATATAAATTACCATGTATCTATATTTTTGTACCTTTTATACAATACCCATAGATAGAGCAGTATGGTGTGCAAATCATTTTTTTTATTTAAGCGTTTAGGTTGTAGTATTATTTTACAATATGTAAATGATTCCTAGTACTATATTAATAGAAAATTTTGATAAGCTAAACTTGCTAGAATTGTTTTTAAGTAAAATACATATTTAATTTATGTATACTTTAGAAAACAGTACATGCCAATGAACTATTCTTCGACTAACAATAAGTTACAAAATTAGGAATGTATAATAAAGTACCTGAACTAATTATACAACTGCTTAAGTAATAATAAAAACATGTAAAAATATAACACTAATAAATCTATAGGCGGGCAGTAGTTAACTTATATTGCGTCGGTACGTAACAGTCAACAGAACAATAGCACTATTACTTGCAGATCGTAAATGATAGGAACTGATTAATGACTAGAACCAACTAAATTATTAATGACTGTTCAGACTTCTTCGGCTAACGACAACAACAATCATATTCAGTCAAAATGCTAACATTATGCTAACATTGCGAAAAATATTGGTAACTAATATGATTTATCAACTACCGTGGGAAATTAATGAAATAATTTTAGTAATACATGTATTAAGATATTTTTTATAAATACACAATAGCTGCCTATAGTTGAGATATTGACACACTAAAGATCTCACTTCTTAAACAATATTTTGAAATGACATACATCACAGGAACATAATAAAAGTAGAATCGGCTCCGGCGGCTGCACCTGGAGGCGCCCAGGATCGTCTCGTTAGACGTCATTAGCCGTTCATTATAGGCCGACATACTAACTCAAATATAAATAAATTCATTAGGTATACATATGTACACATTTTAGATTTCTTATTTACTTTACAACCCTCATTATAATAAGGAATGTTTGTTACTTAACATAGAGGTAAATACATAATATGAATAAATACAGTAAACAAATCGACATAAATATTTACGTTTCGTCAAATGAAGAACTTTTATTCTAAAATATTTATGTATATGTTCTAATGACTAACAATGTCGACTACCAGTCTCACATTTTAGTTTAATAAGTGCTAGAAGGTACGAATTACATGGAAAATAAATTAGCTGCGGAGAAGTATAATTGGGACGAAACCAGGTCGTATCACTTCATATCGTTCGACGCGTACCTGCCGAGTCTCCAGTGTCGGCACGGGCGGCCGGCTGCGCGCCGGCTGCGGCTCGCTGTGTCGCACACGCACGCAGTTGGAAACCTTACACTACACTTCACGTGGTCATGTTTTTGGCATAGGCTGCACCACTACTTGATATGTTTTATTACGTTCAACTCATGTACAAGTAATTATGACTGGTTGCGCCCGAAAATTATTTATGGGAGTTCGCAGCTTTCACTGGTAATTTATGAGCACGGGGCCGATAATTCCAGTATCTGTTTAACTGAGGTCCGTGTAACACTGGCGGAGATTTGGAACGTTAAAGGGGTCAGGTCCGGATGGAGAGCGGTTTTTAGCGGCCGCGCGCCCACCGCAGCAGCGCGTCAGCGAGTACGTCCAGGTGGGCCTTCGTCTGAAACGTAACACACATTGTGTCAGTAATGAGCATTGAACAACGGGAGTCAGCTCTATTATCAGTATTGTAACAAAGTTTATTTTGTAGGCGAGGTTTGCGAGTGGTTAGTATGTATAATAGACACGCGAATTACCGTTTTATAGAACATGCAAGCCTGCCGGTCCTCGTCCTCGCCGCTAGGACAGTCAATGAACCCGTCGCAGAGCACATGATCGTCAATGCATCGATATCGGCCTTGTCGGTCTGGAGTCGGACACGCAAACCGCTCCATGCCGTCTGCCGCCGGTGGACACTCTGAAAGTGATATGGTTTAATTCATTATTTTAATATATGATGTAATATGTTATCTTAAAATATGTTGTAAAACTTAATAGTTGTTTGTGGTTGATACATAAATATTTCTATGCAATTAGGATATTAGTTAACGCGTTGGAACTCTGTGAAAAAAAAAATACGCAGATAAGTTGCAGTAGAATATAGAAAGACGTTATTTTGTCTCCTGTGGTGAGACCGGTATCATTGCGTAGCATCGCGTTCGCGAATACACGAGATAAATTGCTCGGATTGTACCTGATGATGAAGTCGCATGAAACCCGAAGGACATGAACAAACTTACATAATAATATTTATATTCCACGTGGAGAATGAAATAGGTCAAAAACGTGCACAAGTGTTGAATCGTATAGATAATTTGATATTGCGGTTTTATTTATGTGTAATTGAATACTTTTATCTGTATCTGTATCAGTTCAAATATTTCCCACTGCAGGGCACGAGCCTCCTCTACAATCTAGAGTACGGTTGATAGGAGTTAGGCCATATAGTCTGCCAAGCTGGCCTAGAGTGGGTTGGCGGACTAAACTTTTATCATTACAAATAAATTGATTTATCCCACTTTGTCCCTAAAATAGAGTAGACTAACGTTCATGGAATACGAAAACGGCAATTTTAAAGTACTTTACAAATTATATTTTGGTACTTATTGAACTAATGAGCTTTCAATTACTATGTTTGTAACCTAAATTGGAGCCTTTGAATAAACTCGTGTGGTGAAGTACAAGTGTTTGTGTGTGTAAATAGCACACAAACATTTTCCAGGGTGGGTAGACGTGTAAATAAACATACTCTGTCTATTGTATACATATTTTAAAACAACAAAATGCTTTTAGCTCCTTGTCTAAAATAAAATTAAAATAGGTGGGGAAAAACTTCGTGAATTCGTTTTACGTAGTCGAGCGCAGAGTTTGACGACCTTTGTCCTCTGGATAGCCACCTTGTATAGTCACTTTTGACTTCGGATGTTTTGTATTCATTCATGAGTAGCGTTCCGGAGGGCGGCTCGCCGACAGGGGTTTAATGAGCTGTGTTAATTGCGCTTACGTACTGCTTTATTTTTGGTTTATATAATGTATTAATAACCTCAAAACCAGGCCGCATATAAATGTACTCCATTAAGAACACGTGCCCAACGTAGATTAAAACACTACATTTCAAATGCTACAACTGTTTATATGGATGATTGTGTATGTTTATTTATCTTTAAAATACAGCAACAACTTGAGTTATCTTATTGGAGAAAACATAAATTTGTCGCGAATATGACACTTTCAGTACGACAATTGTATGGGTAAATTGCTTTGCTTATTTAGACTGTGACGGCAGTATGGCAGGCCACTCTAACGCGAGCTTCTATTTTTAGCTCCGGCGGCCGGGGAAAGTGAGGCCCGTGGCTCGATTGCGCGCGCCCTCTCTACACAGCTATCCATAGCCTACATCTATTCACTTTGTGGGGAGGCAGCGACGTCTTGTGCATTCGTAAGTAGCCTTTGCGATCGTTCAGGTAAATCGGATCTTACGGATTATCTATTATTGTAACATTTCATACATTTTTCGTATTAAAAAAGGGATGAATCTTTTATTAATATATTTATTATACGATATTATTGTGGTGTCATAAAATAGCATTGGTGATATCTAACTGACTTAACTAATGATAAATTAAATTATGATCGTAGCAGCTTTTACATGATGATCACTTACTCAAAAAAGTAATTCTATTTAAATTTGATTTGTGTGATTGTAAAATGATTAAGCACTCAAAATAATTATGTGTAGTGGCGATCAACGAAAACCTTTTAAGTGTAGTTTGGTTTTCTAAGAAAGTATCTTCTTTTAAAATAGTCTAAATAGCCTCGGCATTACTCGATTTAATGCTCCATTATTTACACTAAGGTCATTTGTCCTTATTAAGCTATTGACGGAAAGTTATTTATAGGCAAGAATTAGGTATATTTTAGAACTCTTTCTTTAACAATCACGATTGTGTTCATTGTATTAAGACACTAATTATTGTATACTGGCAACGCGAATGAACTACACTAAGCCTGAATTTTGGAAAAATCGAAGAACAATAATTTAGTGACTACGGTAATGGCTTTATGTTTCTAATTAAACTGTTCGATGTTATAATCAATCCCAAATTTTAGATGAGTGAATAAAATAATCGTTTCAAAGATGCAAATGAGACAATTAGAGATAAGATTTCCTCATTCCTTAGTAACTACTTAAAACAACTAAATTTATCTTTTTAGTCCACAAATATTGTATCAAGTTCATACAAAATTAAATTGTCAGTAAGAATGTGATGGATTTATTCTCTTACCCTCGTATAGTATTACAACATTTAATTTAAATTTATACATTCACATTTACGTGCATTAAACTCATCTTTTGTTGAAGTTGAAACACTAGAGACTT
Organism: Deilephila elpenor; assembly: GCA_949752805.1. Classification (NCBI taxonomy): domain Eukaryota; kingdom Metazoa; phylum Arthropoda; class Insecta; order Lepidoptera; family Sphingidae; genus Deilephila; species Deilephila elpenor. The sequence continues at coordinate 6,671,182 of OX457105.1, read as the reverse complement.
GGATACATATATGGCACCCACATCACACATTTTAAGTAACGTTGAATTCTCACCTGATGTAACTTTATAGGTGTTTCGTGCCACGCTGATATAACGCTTTATTTTCAACAGATATAAAGATCACTCCCTCGCAATGCAATAGAAACGACTAGTATTTACTATAGAAATTGCTATACATGTTTTCTTATTTCCGCCCGATTTATGCCTTGGATTGATAACATATAAAACAGAAATGGTAAAAAATACTTTATAATGGAGTTTAAAATTTAATTAAATTATTTTTTTTTCGTTAAGCTTAAATATAGTGTACAATAAAGAATATAAATAAATAAAATAATAATAATAAAATTTAATCAGATTCAAATGAATTAAGTGTTTATTAATCATGGGTGCTACGGAATGTTTTTAGATATCTGAGAAGTGTTGATTTCTTTAAGATATGAGAGTTATGACCTTTTTATATATGGGTTCATTGTGTATAATATATATATATATATATATATATATATATATATATATATATATTGTGCTAAAAAAAATGTATTGCAATGTATAGTGAGACGAGCATGCATACGCCTGATGGTAAGCAATTCGACAGCTCATGGACAGTAGCAAACCAAACAACAGAATGAAGTTCAAAGCAATGCTTGGGATTCCACTACCCTCGCAATCCTGAGACATATGGTGTTAAGTTTCATTGTGATCAGTAGTAACTCTGCTACAATGTCCTTCAAACCGGGACATAACAGTGCATTTATACAGCTGTTTGACGAGAGAAAAAGACAAGGCCTCTCACATATGAGAGACCTACCACCAGGGAACTTTCTATATTACGAGTATATTATTCTTCCGCGTTATAATTATTGATATCATTTTCCTTAATTATGTATAAAACATTCAACAGACCGATTACATACAACCACAGATAATGTTTCTGAAATGTTACACAACAAAATTACAGTGCGAGCACGCAGCTATTCCAAGAAGAGACTAAACGTGTAAAGGACTGAAGACGGCATTAAGTATTCAGGGCGATGGCGGATACAAAACGGCTTAGGTGCCCTAAACATTGTACTTTTAAAATATTTGGCGTTGTTAGCATGCTCAGACTTCGGGTGCCTTACACCTGAAAGTTTGATATGTATGTCATCTTCGTGCACAAATTCGGATATAACATCCTAATGTTACATTCATAACACGCATGCTATTCCTGGGCGTGCTTTAGCATTGTCAAGTTTATAGACAATAAAAAAGATAATTTTAGTCTTATATTACCGTGGTTTGTGTTTACAAAAGCAAGCCGTATCATCTCATAGTCTTAATTTATTCCTTATGGCGTAGCTGATAAAAATCTTATTACTGGCTTATTAATTAATTGTACTAGCATCATCGCTAGCATAAAATGGAAATTTTATAATAATACCAAGCTCAGAAGCGAATTGTGTATGCCGGTGTAACTCATTGTCCTGTTATAATAATAAAGCAACCCAAAGCTTAGTGGTTTACCAGATTAGTCATTTTCCCTTGTAGCGTGAATTTATACAGAGAAAATACGGGAATTTATTCTGTTCAAGTATATTAAAACGCATTGTTGGTATTTGCTTGCTCTATAATTTTACGTTTAGTCCTTACATGGGCAGTGCCAAATATACACATATATGTGATAAGTATTTCATTAGAATGTTATTTTCACACTTAAACAAGTTAAAACATGGGTTTCCGCGATATTTGTAAACGTGTTTTGACAAGTATTTTGTATGTACCCACGAAACAGTTGATTTGAATTATAAACATTATTTTTGCTAATTATTTTTTTCAATAATAGTTCAAGCTTACTATTGAAATGTGAAAACTAAACGTTTGAATATTTTTACAAAAACACGCATGAGCACTTATATTGATGTGTTGTATGTTTGGAATTGGGTAAAATAAATAAAAATATATTTTACTTAAATTTTATAATAAGCATGTTAAACGTTTTTATTATTACAGGCCCTCGAACCACTCAGCGTGTTCGATCATATTCAATCGAGGAGATTGAGCTGGTCTGACATTTGAACTTATAAGGACATCTTAATAAATGGATTCATAAACAAGACGTGGGCGTTATTGAATATTACTCATGTCTGTTGGTGATCTAGAGAACGAGCTCCAGACGCTATGGCGACGCAGAGCCGCGAACACGTCACCACCATTGGGACACAATAAATTTTGTTTTTATCTCATTCTCCTCGAGATAAGTAGATGAATGTAGAGATTTATAAATTTATCATGTCATTCAATTACCTAAGAGCCACTTTAACGTAACCTAATTTGTGTAAGTAGTCTACAAAACGGTTAATAGAGGAGGCATTTTAATTTAGCAGATAACGCGCATTGGGTCCAATTACTGAGTAATAGTCTTATTGCTGAAGGTATTCCTTTGTTCCCTGTACGTGACAAATTAACGAGTTAAGTAACACTCATACTAAGACGTGGCTTTCTGATAATTTCATAAAGCGCGAAAGGTTATAAATACATTATAAATGTTATTTGGAAATTGTAGCACTAGGACTATCCAGTGTTGTTACTACGTTGTCGTTGTATCTGTATACAATAGTCTGATGTTTGTATAAATATTTATCAACACGCAGGGAACCTCGAACTAAGGTAACTGATATCAAATGCGTCCTAAACAATGGGCATCACAAAGTAATTCAATTTGGTGGTTGACTTATTTTACGCACGTGTTCTAAAAATAACTGGAAGGCTATTATACCGGGTATATCAAGAATGCAAACGAAAACGAAGCCAGGTGGTAGTTTTAGTGGTTACAAACACAATGCAACTAAAAATATTGCAAAAAATGCGACTGATTCTTTTTTGCAATTTTTTAAACATCGACTTATTTGGGTGGTAAATACCTAGTTTTTGCGAAAAATGTAATTTTAACCCTTGTGTACCATTGCGTTCTTAATAATAAAAGGGTGTACATCATTTTTTTACGAAAACTATGTATTTATCACCCAAATACGACAATAAGTAAAAATTTCCAAAAACATAACTGTCAATTTTTTTTGGCGAAATTTTTATTTGCATTGTGTCTGAAGTCACTAATACTACCATCTGGCTTCGTTTTCGGTCTTGGTATACCCTGTATATACATAAGTATTTTACTTGGCTTGTATGATGCTGTTTTATGTACTACTAATGTAATTTTGCCACATTTATGAGCTTCTGTAGAATATATTGCCGATTTTAAGCAACAAGATATCCTCATTACAGTGGCAAGTATGCCAGCAAGTAAGGTAGACGGATAAATGATCACTTGTAAATGGGCCAATATCGGACAATTTATAAATAGTTTTTGATCGCTTATTGCAGAATTCAAAATTGTTAGGTTATATTGATTGGTAAATATTGTAATGTTACATCCAATAAGTCTGAAAAAGAATATACAGTAATAAATTTATAATAAGTTAATAATAAGTAAGAGTGGTATAATTGATTTGTAAATAAGCATTAATTAAATAAATATACATATAAAGCTAACAATTACACACGTGGTCGTGGTTCTTCTTTAAGGTGGCGCTTCTGCCTACCCCTTTCTGGAATAAAGGCGTGAGTTTATGAGATGAGAGGTTTTTTGGTTTCGAAATACTCAATTTGGTTATTCGATACCAACGTACGTTCATTCAAGTCATTGTACACGAATCTTCGCGTTATAAAAGCCGATCTAACTTATGCGCATTTTGATCTGTGAAACCGTCCGAGTTTTAAATCGGGGGAGCCAACACGTAATCTGGATTTACAAGACTTTGAGGTGTTATAAAGGATCAAGCCATATACTGTATTCACGATAGCTATATTTTTTACAGCATTGTTTCGAATGCCGAGATTTGTATTGATATTGATGTATGTATTTTCATTCATAAAATGTCAATAAGTTATATAAAATACCGGAAAGACATTAATTTGTTTTATGTAATCATGTTTTAGACACAAAAGTTATATAGATTACGAAAACATCAAGTTTATAAAAGCATAAAGAGAACTCCGTTTAATTGCTTTATACCCTTCAGGTGTCCATGTATAGACAATAGACTTTTGACAGATCTACACAATGGAGAACAATGGGAGCACAATGGAGAATGTCACATAAATCATGACATGGAGCACGATATGAGCGTCATGGACACCGGAAGGGTTATACTTATCTCTATCAAACAAATAATATATAAAAAAACAGTTGCTCTATCAAATTTTATAAATTTCAAATATTTAATCGACGTACATAAAACATACACACATAGAGAACATAAATATTGAACATTACTAGAGTTAGTTGTTCGGAAGGTATAGCTACGAGCGTAGCAGCTACGTAGCGCCGTAGACGTAGCTACGAAGCGGAATGATATCAAAGAAATAATAAGTTTGGCAGCATTCCTAATAGATACTCATACTAAAAGCTACGTTATAATGATATTCTTGAGTCTTTTTGTTATTAAAATATTTTTTATAACACCATCTCACGATACGCATATTTGTCGAAAAATAAAATTGGCGTATTTCGTACTCATAACAAACACTCAAAGTTTTATGCTAAAAATAATTCTCACCTACTCGTATAATATACATTTTATGGGTTTTGTAAAAGAAATGTATGATTGCGGAGACTTTAAGCTTCTTTTATAATATCAATGTCGTATTTACTAGACGCGACACCTCTCCCTGGTCGTCATTTTTAACTGCACTTAACTTTTGTCAGAAGCAATTTATTCATTTTATCGTGCCATAAAAATCTAATATTAAAGTCAGTCAAAATTGGCTTCTACGTATTGATTTATTTATTCTGTTATTGTACTACAAATAAGTGTGTATGAGGAGAATGATTAATTGCATGTCCATAGTTCCACGATGAAGGAACGTATGGCTCGAATGTTTTTTTATCCAAATATGTGATAAATAACAATGTAATTGCTGCGGAGTAATTGTTATGATTGCTGATTTACGTCAATATTTAACATCGAGAATTTTCATATTATGATATCAGAGCGTAAATGATTGCTTAGTTGTATGGACGTAACAATTTAATCTTGTGGCGGTATGTAGAAACAACAATAACGTGTTGTACAATATGTTTACTTTACCATCGCCATAGAAAATATTCGTATTTACATTTTTGATTCCATTTAAATACAACTACACTCCGATTTTTATACCTAAACAAAAACCACGAAGAATGATTAAAAGTAATTAATAATATTTCCATTCCCCTGTGCGTGAATTACGAGGTTTTTATATCGATAAACGCTTGTGATATCGATGATGTCCTGGTAACATCAACTACGGAATATCTTCGCAACATCCGAAATATCGCGTCCATGGATTTTACCACAAGTGTGAACGTTCATGTAGATACGTATTTATAGCCCATACGTTTGTTACAGTAGTAAGATTTATAGCTATTGTTGGAAATGAAATCTCAAATTGTTTCTCGTCCTTGACATTTAAGGTTCCTTAATGCGACACGATATCAATGCCGGTCTCTTTTATTTCGGAATGATTTCACTGTTTATCCTGCTGGTATGAGTAGACCATTATTGATAATAACAAAATAGATTTTGATGAATGTTGTTGTTGGTAGTGCGTTTCGATCAAGACTTACTACTAAGCGCGTGGGCGTGGGGCGGAGGTTACGAGCCCATTAATCATACTACGGATATTTTATTGCTTCAATGGGGCGCCAATATAGAACCCGTTCAATGTAGCTCAATGGGGTGAATGCGAGCTGGTCGCCGTCTGCCTCGTCCGCCTCGTCTGCCTGGCCCACTCTCCTCTTGTTCTGCACGCCTGTTGTATACTCACTCGCACTTTTGTCCGCGACCTTTATACTTTGAATAGCTTGCCGAAAGAAAAGCTGAGAATAATTTATAACGCGCATTGCTTTTTGGTTCGTGTATCGCAGAAAACAGTGTTCGGAAACATTGTTACAAAAAATCATGGAATAAAGGTTAGTAAAGTCTGTCAAATTGTTTGCTTGTTTTTAGGCAAGAAATTATGTATTAAGAAATGTACCTACACACACCTCATTACGTTCTGATACTATATATATATAATTATGTATATAACGGTTATCACGTAGCAATAGCCTGTCGTTTATACGACTATATCAGAACTGTCATAAATTACTTCATAACATTCATCTTTAATGTATAGTATGATATCCTGGTATTAATAAAAACAGACAAAAAAAAACACTAAATAGTAACAAATAATATCTGCTTCATTGTACTTGTAAAGGTTGCTTAATCTACTTATTGACTTGACTAGCCAACAAATCATAACATATGCGTAACATATTGAATGCGGGCCGCAAAGTGCCAAACATGTAGGACCTAATATCTCTTATATTAATAATTGTTATTTGTATTAAATTTACGTTAGTTTCTACATCTTCACCATTTTTATTGGCTCAAATGACAAGCACCAGCTTTCAATCTAAAAAAGTATAATCAAAATCGAGTCTCCCAGTACAAAGTTATGAGGTAACAAACATAAAAAATACATACAGAATTAAGAACCTCTTCCTTTTTTGAAGTCGGTTAATGAGAAAGCAATAAACAGAACCTTTTTCAATATTTGTAATAAAATAAAGTGTATTAGGGATTTAAAAGGGTTTCCAGCGTGTATTGTAATGATTAAACAACACATCCATAATCCGTGGTATCATAAATGTTAAAGTGTATTTGTTTGCTACCCTTTCACCTAGCAAAGGAGCATCAGATTGACATGATTTTGCATAGAGATAGTTTACGAGGTCAGTGAGTGGCGTACACTACTTTCATCCCGGCAAAATGAAATACGTTAGTGCCATCACTAACGCTCCATAGCTTGGCTAAAACGTGAAAAATTGGGAACCTCAGGAGCTAAGCTGCGATCAAAAGCCAGGTAGTTATAAACAAACCATCGATGTAATTTGTTACCGAATTTCATTGCCCAAGACAGAAAAAATCCGGAAATTGTTTTTATCAGAGCATACGTCATTGTAACAACTGGAAACATTTTTCTATCGTACGGTGAATAAACATTTTCGTGTTAGAATATCATTTGTGTTTACCTACGTTTTAGAAATAAATTTAATTATTATTGGCTTTGATAAATCTGAATAAAGAACCTTGGTATAATTATAGAAATATTCATCTATATACTTCAGAAATTATCACTAGGCCAACATGGTCAATATAATTATTCAATAGAAGTATGACGATGACAGACAAAGGCTTAAACTAATAGTAGAAAACGCCCATACTCAATAATAGTATGAACACAATATACGAGTTGATATTATTAAATTACATATTTGATATGCAGTAAGTGATAAATTTACTAGGAAAATATACATATTAGCTGAATAAGAAGCATTATAGTGCGTATAAAAGTATTGATTAGAAGGTAAAACACTGACCTATCACACGTGATAACGTTATGTAACCGGTCTCAGAACAAGGGCTCATGTTGCCGGGATCAAGCCTGGCCTTATCTCCTAATAGGATTATCCGTCGGTATGGAAACACACTGGCTTGCGATTTAATTAACTATTAATTTAGGAATTTCCCAAGTGAAAATGTTTTAAGAATTTAAGAACATGTACTTAACTAACCTCTAACAGGCCCTTGGAGTGATTATCTCTGTAATATGTTTAAATAAATATATCTTTATTAAAGTTATTAATCAAATCACGGAAATTAATTTTGAAGAGTTTTTCATCGATCGGCCACTGAGGCTCAAAATTATGTAGGTTTCTTACAACTTGACGATATTTATGTCGCTATATCGACGAACCAACAGAAGGGTCACGTTAAAAACAGAAAGGTCAGTTTTATTTTGATGCACGACCGACCCATAATAGACCAACGTTGACCTGTAAAATTTTGATTACAGGTCAATAAACAATGCATATGCGTTGATATGAAATCATCCACTATAAGATTAACCTAGGCCTTTACTCGTATACTGTCTTGAGACGTAAGGTGGCAATTGAGTATTTTTTTTTTGTATTCGTACTATCGATTGTGCCCTGCCATGGGTTGTATAGGAGCGGATACTGATACAGCAGTTCACCCAAATTCATGCATATTCTTGTATTATTCCAAAGTAATACTGGTGGTAGGTCTCTCATATGTGAGAGGCCGCCTGGGTAGGTACCACCGCAATGTCTATTTCTCCTGCCAAACAGTCGTGTAAATGCGCTGTTGTCTTCCGGTTTGAAGGACATTGTAGCCAGAGTAACTACTGGACATATTGAGACTTAACATCTTATGTCTCAGGATGGCGAGCGCAGTGGAATTCCAAGCATTGCCTTGTAATTCATGGTGTTGTTTGGTATTGCTACTGTCCATGAGCGGTTGTATCGCTTACCATCGGGCGAATGGCATGCTCGTCTGGCCATTGATTGCAATAAAAAAAAACTTCTTCTACCTGGCGCTAATCCCGGCTATTGCCAGGGTCCGCCTTCCGACTGAGCTTTCTCCACTTTGCCCGATCTTCAACATCCTTTTCAGTCAGGCCATTGGCCTGTACTTTATGTACTTATTATTACTACCATGTACATTATTACCATGTACTTATTATTCCAAACTAATAGGTCATTAAAATTATAAAAGTTTTGTATTAAGAAATAATATTGAAACGTTGTGAGAAGGAAACAAGTAACGTAATTTTTTATAGCTTTTATCCACTGGACTATGGCGCTTCTGTGTCAATAGATTTCGTGTTTACATACTGAAAAGTCACAGAAATTATTTTCATTGATGCTCGTAGAAGTCAATGCACCTTCTCACAAAACATCTATCGTTTCTATAAATAGGCGTCAAAGGTGTTTAGTAGCAATATTATTTTTTTCAGTTTACCTCTCCTCTAACTGTATTAAACAAATCCGTATATGTTTAATAACATATAATAACACTAAGTGGAACTGTTGTTTTTATTTTTCGATTTAAAGAAATTTATTCAATATATTCCTAAATAACGAGTCGAATAAAATATCGCGTCATCGCGGTGTGGCCATATTTTGTACTGCTTTCATTATTACTATTCACCGCGCTTAAATTTTTTTCATATTTATACTAACTTTTATAGAATATTTCTATATTGGTTTATCATTCACAGGTATATGAATCCTACACGTTACGCCACATCCATCCGAGTCAAAATGTATTCCACCGGCAATACACTGAAACATGGAGTCGAATTGGTAAAATACGATTGCGGGGTATATCAAAAGATAATACATCTGTACCCCTAGCCGGAACATTTTGAAGTATCGTATAGTAATAGTATAGTAACAATCATTACTTTACTATTACTACTCGATAACTATATTTGGCGGCAGCATGAACCGTTTAACCATACTCTCGTAAACTCTTGATTAATACGATACGATACTCACAGATAACCTATGGCAATGAATGAATATTATTGAATGATTCGTGCGGAATTATCATTCACCGTGTTTGTAAAAAAATATATTATTATCATAAAATAATAAAAAGCCTATAGCATGCCTTAAAGACATGTTAAAGGTTATGAAAATGAATTATGACGCAAAAAAGTATTAATAACAAATGATCTAAATTTTAAAAAATCATTTCAAGCAATTAAGCATTTATATTTTCGAACGTAGCCATTTTTTGTTTGACAATTGACATAACAACAACAACAAACAAATTTATACGGATGCCACTCGTCAACGAATGTAAAGAAATAAACTCATAAATAAGTAATAGATATAGACACGGACATTTGTTTAATATGATCCCTTTATACCTTTAAGGTGGAAACTTTATGAATGTATTCGCTACATTTTTGCTCGTAAAAAGCCTAGGTAACTTTCTTCACATATTATATCATTTTGATAACATAATATGAACAACTAGCTGAGAACTTGCCCATATCGACTATACATTGAAATGAGCCTGTGCATTAAATAAATAAGTAACTACCTACACAAAACATACAACAATAGTGCATAATATGATTGTTTTATTTATAAAAGGTTAGTTAGGTATTCATTTTTAAAACTACACTAAGTCTTGTCTTCTTATATCGTCATACTTGTTCCTAAGTTTGTTGCTCCAATTCCGAGAAGATCTTAGGATAGGAATTAACATTCTTTTGGTAATGCCCCTATTAGTAAGAATTATAAATATTTGAAATAACACAATTGTAACTCCATATTGAATTGCCTATTTTTAGTGAAACACGTAAGTATTACAACGAATATCTTGTAAATAGAAAATAAGTACTATGTGTATTGACTTGTCATAAGAGTTATTTAATTGCCTACGTGACCAATAAATGAATTTCATTTCATTTCATTTCACAGAGTAGATAATTATACAAAATAACAATAAGATCAAAATATAAGATGTTGAGGACACTGAGTATGATCCTAAGTAACACATTGTAAATGTAAAGAATTAAACTTATAAATAATAGGTAATAGATATAGACACAGATGTTTGTTTAATATAATGCCTTTATACCTTTAAGGTGGAAACTTAATGAAAGTATTCGCTACATTTTTGCCTGTTATGAGCCTTGGTAACTTTCTTCACATATATAATTTCAATAATATAATATGAAGAAGTAGCTAAGAACTTGACCATATTGACTACACATTGAAATGAGCCTGTTGCATAAAATAAATAAGTAGGTACACAAAACATAAAACAAAAGTGCATAATATGATTGTTTTATTTATTAATGTTACAGTTTTAGTTAGGTATTCCTTTTAAAACTACAGTAAGTCTAGTCTTCTTATATCCTCATACTTTTTCCCAAGTTCATTGCTCCGATTCCGAGAAGTCCTTAGGATAGGAAGTAACCTTCTTTTGATAATGCCGCTGTTAGTAACAAAAATATTTGAAACAACACAATTGTAACTCCATATTGAATTGCCTATTTTTAGTGAAACACGGAGTAGATAAATAAACAAAATAACAATAAGACGTCGAGGGCACTGAGTATGATCGTAATTAACACATTTTGCCTTATTTCAAATAAAATAAATCGCAAAACTACATTCACGATAGCTTTCTCACTGACAAAATCTCGGTGAGAAAGTTCTCGTATTTTTCGACAGCAAAACTATAGTAATTGGCGATACTATACGTCAAAAATTATTCCTGCTGCCACTTTTCATACATTTTTATAGTAAAACTATCGTTAAACTACTCGCTAACTATACTATAGTATCGTAAACGTTTCCCGCTGTCACATTTTAGTTCCAAATACGCTCACAATGGCGCTGTTTAAATTCCCATACAAAATTTTACTATTACTATTCTATTACGATACTGCAAAATGTTCCGGCTAGGGGTACAGGAGAATGTTACCGCCGAGTGCCGTAAACCTTACGGGGCTCGAATGTATTTGATTGTGCGCAATTTAAGTTGATAACATTTGTCAAACGTAGACGGTGGAATGGTTCTATTTGGGAAACTGTGTGTTGATATTCATACATTATAGGAGTAAAGTGCTTAAGCTGAGAGTGCAGTCGGTCGGCTTTGTGTTAAAGTCGGATGCCAAGAGTTGGAGATGCCAAACAATAGGCAATATGCCGCCGCGGCTCTATATCTATGTTATATTTCCGCCTATTGCGCTGTCGAACTCCTGCGCCGGAAGTCGTTTCGTTGTATGTGGCCGCGACTTGGGCCTCATACCCGCGCTCCTCGCCCCGCGCCCCCCACAGCCCACGCGTGCTGCCTGCATTACATCCCGCGTACGAAGCTCGTCACTGCTCACATGCCAGAATGTGCAATAAACAACGCCGTATTATGCTTTATTGGCGTGCGGAAATTGGGTTCTCTTTCGCTGTGTTTATTTTTACAAACGATTGTGGAATTTTATTGTATTGCAATAAGTTACAAACGACACACAATTGATGTGATTATTAAATTATTTGTTTTGTACAAGAAACAATAAGTCTTTTTAATGCCTTATTGAACTATAGAAAAGGATGTTAAGCCGTGAATAAAAATTGGTAATATTAAGCTATAGGGAACATTCGTATTCTTGGCAAAAGTTGCAACGAAAAACTATAGATGTGATTGACAACGAATATGCAATAAAAATGGATATTGCTTATGAATCAACGTAAAAACAACAATATCGAATAAAAAATTGAATTTCACGTTCATTCAATAATATTCATCAGATTTTATGCTTTTCTACTAGTAGTTATTTGTAAGAAATACATAGGTAGTAATTTTCCTTTTCTATCATAGCCCTGAGTGAAAGAAACGATACAATTGTAAAAAAGACATGATACTTTAGAAAATTAGGCAACTAAAGTCTGTTAATAATATTGTTAAATCAGTCACGTGTTGTTACAGATTTTGACCAAGTTTTTGTCGTGCCCTAAATAATACACAGTCTATTTAAGTTTCACGTAAGTAGAAATAGGAAATTTTTATGTGTGTGAAACAGCTGTAAAGGCAGTAGTATTTTAAATAACTACAAGATCGTTTAGTTCGTTGGCACTAAATAAGACTGGTGAAAATTGTAGTTGCATTAAATATTCATAATCAGCGGAAACTCGAAATGGTGGACCATAACATCTGGCAAGGCACCATAAAAACAGCGAACAATAAGATTTATGGCGCATAGTGAGTAGTGGGTAGTGCGAATAAGCGAAGCTGTGGTGTGTGCGCACTTATTATTCGTGTTGTTAGCGAGTTAGACTTGACGTCGACACTTGTTTTCACTTTTCCGCGAGCGTTAAGTGTACGAGTGTAAAGCGCGGGCAGTGAGTGCATGGTGGCGAGTGCTTCACCGCAATTTATGCTCGGCCGCGACTGGCTCCAGGCCAGACGGCGGCCGGCGCGGGCGAGCTCGTTAGCCCCGGGCTAGCCTAACATCAAATAGTTTTGTCGTCTTTCAGATTACATTTAATCAGCTTGTTTATATTTGTTGCTGGAAACAACACTTTTTACGCTCTTTAATGTTACGCTTGTATGTCATAAATACTTTTACTACTACGATAAATATTTTTATTTTACAGATATTTAGAAAACAAACATTGAGAGTAGCGTTCGCATGTGGTATGACATTTTATTTGTAGCAAAACACTGTGAAATATGTTTATGATTTCCAGACGATGCAATGGACGTGTGACATGTTTATAAAACTGAATTTTCATATTTCAATATTATAGCAATATTTATATACGGTGGCTGTCTCAATTACTATTTGGACGTGGGCGGGTTCGCATAAATGATTACAGAATACTAGTTGAATGAAACGAAGGTCGTCTTGAGATATAAATCTTATTGACCCTTGTCAACTGCATCTAGTGCTTTTTTGCGCTATATTGAGCCGATTTCAAGAAACAGTAGAATTATTTATAATTATATTGTCGCTGCACATCCATACATTACAGGGACGAATATGAAGTCTCGACGTATAAATAAGTATTCGAGTAATTTTTTTGCATGTTTGTTTAGATTGTCGATAAAATGGGGTCCAATTTGTCGGCCGCTCTGTTCGCTTAAGGCCTCTAAATTGTGTGGTTAATTGCCCAGATCGCGGCGATTCTGAGCGTTCAGTCAGTGCTTAATTGGGGCTTAAGGTGTAATCGTCGATGGCGAGATACGTGCGTCCGTACCGCACCTAAAATAAACTTTATGGATGCGTGCGTGAGAACGTTCCCAATAACAGAAATGTTGGAGAATGAGGTCGTTTCCCTTTCGTTGCTATTCTTACATTTTATTTTTACTTCAAAACAATAACTTACGGAATGAGGCCTTCCTACAAGCAAACAACATAAATGCTACGCTGCTAATATTAGTTCGGTGTTCGCATCCATTTGCCGTAGCCTACGTAATTTGTTTAACGAACTGTTGAGAATATCACATTATTTTACAATTAAATTATTTTATAACGAACAGTAAAATACAGACTGTTAAATACTTAATGGTCAAATAAAATTTTCATGCGATGTAGAATTTAATATTATCACGAAACAATCATAATTGTTTATTTTATAATATATTTTATATTCCAACAGACTTAAACGACATACAATTGAGAAGAAAGACTGAAAGCTCCGGTACAAAGAAACATTTGAGAAATTACAAATTGGAACAAACAAACCAATATAAAATACCTAGGTGTAGTTGGGGTTGGTGTCTCCAGAGGTCTAGTGTTGTTTACTTGACGGCCAACCTTACAATGTCGCGGAGAAAATAACCTTATACCTTATTTTTATGATACGGTGCAAAGAATTATGGTTTCCTGTCGTTCTTATATTTTGTTGCAAAAAACTTACTATCGCGTATGACGTAAACAAAGTGTTTAGTCCATTAATTGTCAATGATTATATAGGGTATTTGGGAATAGCTAGATTTCGTACACAAATTATTAATTATTTTCAATGGTCAAATATTAATAAATATTCATTTCTCTAATAGGTTATTTTCAAGAAAATTAAAGATAGATAATATCTTCTACGTTTTTATTCAAATTATGTTTGTAGGTTCATGTCCAACACAGAGCATTTTATACAGAACACGTATGGGCATGACCTTGTTACCTAATTTCCACAGGGACCGTTTACATTTTCGAAGAATTAGATTAATAAAATGTGCTGTCGGCAGTCAAAATTATATGTAATTATGTTTATTAAGGTCTTCACTTTATGGAGGTCGTATTTTACAAGTTTGTTAGCGCAAACATGTTTTTAGACCTAATATTTTGGTTGAAGAGCCCAACTAAATAGATAATGTTAAAAGTATTTACTATAACATATTCGACATTTTTAATATTTTGCTAAAAAATATAGGTACTGAGCGTAGAGAGAGACGGATAAAAAACTATTTGATGTGAAGAATGCTGAAAGGAATATTAAGTCATAACACGTAATTTATAAGAAACACTTTCTAGTATACATGAACCAATACAAAACTAGTTACTTTGCAAAATTAGTATTTGTTCAACTAGAAGCTAACTCGCTTTCCTAATCAACATACCAGCGAAATAATCGTGGAACATTCCAAAATTTACTTCCGAAAATCAAATGCACAAATCGAAGAAAAACGCATTGGCGCGTGTGTTTTGAATGGAGTTAAAACCGCTTATTTCGGTTTCGGTGGCAGGTCATCATAATGATAATACGTCACGATATTATGGTTAAGTTCGACAGGGAATGTCAGCAGCGTCGAGAGTGGTGAAGGGGAGGTGAGGTCGGGGGGGCATGGGGAGTAAGGAGGGAAGGAAGGCGGGGGGGTATGTGAGCACCTGCGCAGGATGCATCCGCGTGCAGCCTCCGCGTGCAACTCCGCGCCAGCCAGTCTGGCGCCCACAAGCCGGCCAGCCTTGCCGCCGCCGCCGCCGCCGCCCCCCACGACATTCACTCGCCCCCTCACTACTCCCACGTTTGTTTTCAACTTTGATTGATAATAATTTGTTATCGAAGTGCGTCTAACATTTCGAAAACACCAGCTAGCTACATAGTCCTTCGGTTAATTATAGCTATCTTTGTAATTATTATAGTTTTTCAAATTACGTTAAACGGTTTAAATTTTTTGGATAATTGAAGGGGAGATTATAAATAAAGATAATTCCACCGGAATTGTGGATTTGATTATTCTATACTTTCATAATTTGTTGTTGTTTCATGTTTGTCATGTGTACTAGTCGAATAAAGGTGAATTTTCTAGCTTAGTTTGGACTTTGGAGTAATTAATATAAATCACCTCTAATTCAGTCAATACCTAATTTTTAAGAGTCTTAATTTTTTCAATCACTTTACATTTATAATATTTATAAAATACATCGATTTTACTAGTTGTATGCACACAAATCACATATTTGAAAAAAAAAAAATAGAGGCTGAAAATTTCAGCAAATATATAATGATATTGATGCTGTATAAAAAAAAAGAATAAATAATATTATAGCTTTTGATGGCAGGCATTATGGGTTTTTATTATAAGGTACAAATTTTCCCTAAATCCGTATATGTATGTTACATCTCCGAAATAAGTGTCTTTGTTTCCGGTAGAATTTGAATTATTGCCTTACGCGCTGGACCGTTGCCGATTAGCGGTCGAGACGAGATTAGTAGTCAATCTGACTAAGAGAGTTTTTCGATCACTCGTATATATTGGGACTTGATTCAAAGTGACTGTTTTTGAATAATCATATTGACTTTTGTTTATTATAACAAAGGATTTATTTACCAGTACATGCACACAGTAACTAATTTAATTTAAAATGTATTTTTGATAGTCCACACTCATTTAATGAGCACATTGTCCTTCCTTCAACCCTCCTCTGATTATTTCCAATAAAGGATTGTCAATCGGTTATCGTATAAACAATATTGAATTAGCACACTGTGAATCACACCAAGCAAACGGAGGAATTGCCGATTGTGCATATTATCTTGGAGTATAGCGAATAGAGACGATCTCATAATAGCTTGGAACGTTGGCGTATTTCATCAATGGGATACGTGTCTATTTTAAAATATATTTCTATCTTTAATTTACCATACGGTAAATTCTAAATTAACCCTTTAATATGAGATAGATTTATTTACAATGCAATTTAGTATATCTATTGCTTTGTCTCATGAAAAACTAAAATTCCAATTGGAATAATATTAAAGCTTTAGTTGGTTGATTTTTTAATATAATAAGCAATGCTTAGTCGAATAAACCGACTATGTATACAAGTCTAGTCAACTGCCGCTATAGCGTAGTTTTACCACGGTACGATTACAAAGCTGAGGTCTCGGGTTCGAATCCCGGGTCGGGTAAAGTATAATTTGACTTTTTCATTCATTATCAGCCCGGAGTCAGAATTTTGAGCCCGATATAGCGATAGGCTCACACCATATCATATTGTGGGACGGAATATGCAAGGCGAAATGTGGGTGTCTTTGTAGCACCTCTGCCTACCCCTTCTGGTAAAAAGGCGTGAGTTTATGTATGTATGTAAACTATACATATAGTATACGTTAAGAAATCGACAGTGAAAGAAGATGCCGAGACAAATGCTTGTGCTGCCCACAAGTATTTGTTTCTAATCTTGTTGTGAGACCGAACAGTTTCTTGTATTTTTTGTAACCATTACACAATAAAAGTTATCATAAGTCTTGGGTTTGGAATATATGTGCAACTGTTAGGTCTATCTATTTTATTAGATCACATAATGCTCTAAGCCCTAAGGTATATTTAACAAATTGAAACTAAAGTAAAATAAAAAAGTACTTCATAACGTACTGCACACCAGGGTGTCGTAAATACGAATTAATTTAAAATATCCTGTAACGTTTAAAGGCACGTGTGTAATCTCTACACAACGAGGGCGCAATATGAGAATTTACGGCACTTAATGTCCGCTGGATGCCGTTTTCACGCCGCAGTACAGTGTAGTGTGTACCGTAGGCGGTAAATCCTTATCAAACGTGTTGTTTCATAGAAATGAAGCGAACAACGGGTTCAACCTGTCAGTGAGTGATTAAAACTAAATTAGCATTGTAACTACTGTAGGACAATGGAATATGCTGAATGGGTTATCGCACACAAAACAATACCAACACAAATAGTATAATTTTATGTTATGTATGTAATGATGAATTAAATTACGATGTTTTTTCACTTTTTAATTGAGTATACTTAGTCTAGTGTTACTTATAAATTATAGTATTACATTTTTTAAATGGGTGTTTTTTTTACCATGATCGTATGATTCCCAATAGTTAAGAATATTTATAAACTAATACTTATAATAATCACCTTGCACAGATAGAAATTAAGTTTTGTAACAGGTATCGGAGAAAGAGGACTTCGGTAATTCTAAACATGTCTAAACATGTCTGCAATTTCTGGTAAAATTTACTTTAGGTGTGAAAGTGTGACCGTAAAATGATTGAATAAAGACTTGTGAAAGGTATTTGCTTATAGTTATGAATCGAAATGATATTTGCCGGTGACCCGTGTAACCGAAGTCGCCCAGCTTCACGGAGCAGCGTGGGTGGCTTTGATTGCAACCGTCTTGTTATCCCCAGACACGTTTTGGCTCCCGGATTGACTGAAATTGTTTCGTCGATTGTGGTTTACTCGGTTGTCGCCATAGTTTCTGAGACGCCCCTTTTCATTGAAACAGCTGTTCTACTTGTCATGATAGGTGTGTAGTGTGCTAGATGGGCCGTGACATACGCTCGTTCATATCATCGACTATATTTAGAAAGTGACTAGTTATTACAATTTGTTGGTTTGTATAAATATCTAATAGAAACGTTTAATTAATGAGCAAATAAAAGCTTCAATTAGAAGTGTGTTTTTTATTTTAAATGACAATGTATAGATGTGCAATTTATTATACTCACAAAAATAATATGTATAATTCTAACGTACATTCGGCCTTAAACTCATTCGATGCTCAATTTTCAAGTAATTAGTTATTTTCTTTGAAATGGAAGTGTAGTTCAACGTTCAGCTTGCACTGGTGGCTTTATGCATGAAATAGTTCGCAATGTTTTCACTGTTTCAATTGCCCGCTTGGTTTTCGGATTTTATAACTGAAAACTAACACAGAATTTCTCTCGATGGCTGTAAAATAACGTTTATACCTAACATGTATTTCAACAAGACGACTATTACCAAACGATTAGGCGCATACAACTGAAAGGAAAAAAATCCTACTTACTAAATTTATAGTTGCCAGTTCTGTTGGTTTTGGACTTCGAGCAGTGAGGTTCGATCCTCAGGTCATGCAAACCACTCAGCATATTTTACTTATAAATGTCTCACAGGAAATTCCCACGACTGGATTTGAGGCTGACTTGACTATAGCCTCCCCTATGCCATTAGAAATACAGGCGTGATTACATTAGAAATATAGAGGAAAGTAACACCGAATCAATTTAATTGCAACTGGAAAGAAATATGTAAAGACATTAGCGAAAAAAACAATTTATAGGTTAAATATTCTTACAATATTTAAGAGACTCGTATACTCAGAGAAAGGTCCCCACACACCGAAAGATTATAACAATATGTTTGACATAGGTCATAGAGTATGAAATAGCTGAACACAGCGGAAACGTTATAATGATTATGAGCCCTATTTGCCAAATCTTCGCGCACCTGTGTTTAATCATTCAGACGTTTGCGGAGGAGCGGCCTTTTGGTAATAGCTTTGGGCAGTTCTTACAATACCAAATAAACTAGGTGTTATTAGTAACAATTCATCTATGTCCCTGCTGTCTATTTAACAAATTCGCACATAAATCTTAATTTACCTTGTTTTAAGTACACACACAGAGTTTAGTTAGCCGAAAAAGGTAAGAGAGATGTCTATAGTTACATAACTTTAGTCTGTATTTTGTTATCTCTTTGACGGCATATGATGGGCACATTCTATATGTCATATTTTCATGTACAGATTTTTAACAATTAATAAATTACACACACACACACACACAAACTCACGCCTTTATCCCAGAAGGGGTAGACAGAAGCGCCACTAGGAAACCCACATTTCGCCTTGCATGTTCCGTCCCACGATGTGATAGGGGGCGAGCCTATCGCCATATCGGGCACAAATTCCTGACTCCGGGCTGATAATGAATAGAAAAATCCAATATCACTTTGCCCGACCCGGGATTCAAACCCGAGACCTCAGCTTTGTAACCGTACCGTAATACAACTACGCCACCGAGGCAAAGAATGTATTTTTTAATGCAAAATATAACGTTTCATATTAAAATAAATTACAATTACATATTAAATTATACATATATGAACACGACTAACCTATCCACAAGTAATTAATTTGCTTAAGCGTATTATGTGTCGCTTTTAATAAGGTATTAAGAACGCAAATCCATACTTAGATTATTGGGATAATGTGACAAGATTCAACACTATGGGATGAGTGGCTGCTTAATCAAGTATGGGTGGTATGGTTAATTTAATGATTATAATACTTGGCTCGCCTAGGTATGTAAGATTTTGCTGTACATTACTTAATTTAATAGCGAATGTGAATGCCAGTCTATTACAAATGTATTATTGTATATTCGCCCTTTCACATAATCACTTCATGACTTTAATAAACGTTGAAGTATATTTGAAACTGGCTTTTTATTCAATCTGTGGTTTATTTGTTTTCATAGTAAGCACATTGTATTTCAGAGACTATTTTGAAGATATAAAAAGGAAGGAATATAATTTATATCTATGAACAAACCTCTGAAGAACACAATGTACTGGATATAAAAAAACAGTTGTTTTTTTATATCCAGTACCTATTGATTGAACACCCTGGTGTTAAGCAAGCACTCCTGAAAACGAAGGCAGTCGATAGGTACTAATTCGAATATTACCTTCGATTATGAGTCAGAAAATAAATCGATAAAAAACATATTTCACAATTTTTTAATAACATTATTCACGCAGCAATATAGCACTGCTAATTAAAGCAATGTTATCATTAGAAATTGCACCACTTTGTTTTAAAAACAAAAACCAGTTGTGAAGAACACGTAACAAGTTTGTAGTTTTAATAATGCAGCATGTATTGCTGGTATTATTACATATTATACATTGAGATTTTTTACATAAGAAATAAGGTCTACATAACAATAACGATGTTTCATATAGTAACACCAAAATGAAACGATAGCATCATATTTTTCGTGTTCATACATTGAAATTGAATTTCTTATTACTTACTTAAAATGGATCCATAGATGACGTCAGAGAAAAAATGACGTCAGGAGACTATTTGGTACTCATTGCTAAAAGCGTATCAAGTAATGTCGCTGGAAAAGTGTATTTGTCCAAATGACTGGAGCTTCATTACCTTAAATGTACTTTTAGCCATTTAGATGTTGGGGCGAAGTGCATGACTTGTAAAACGTCTTGTAATATGAGTTTCGTGAGTGCAAAACTGTGTTGAAACTAGACACACAGTGGCTCTACACCTCACGGTGTAATATTAAGTTATGTGCCAGTTTTACGATGCTCCCTACATGTCCATTATAGAGCAATTTTATAACCCTCAGTAATAAATTGGCTACTACAGAAATTTCAGCAAATGGCATTGGCTTTTACAGCTGTAGATATAACGACTATCGCAAACGTATATAGAGAGAAAAATGCCGGTTAAACGACGATCTGGTTTTCAGTTAACAAGATCACATTTAAATTACTTGTTTATTTTATTTATTTTATTTTTATTCTTTACTGCACACACAAAAAAAAAAACAAAAGGCATACAATATTTACAGATAAAATTAAAGAGTACAGTTGGCGGTCTTATCGCCCTAGGCGATTTCTTACAGACAACCTTTGGATGGAATATAAGAAAAGATTGTTGTGAATTAGTGAATGTGGTGTGAGGGAGCCACTGAACAAATGGTTCAGTGACTATCTCACATCGCGTTCATACCGGGTGAAGATTGGTGAAACGTTCAGTAAGTTGACGGACGTACGGTGTGGAGTGCCGCAAGGCTCTGCGTGCGGACCCATTTGCTACCTCATGCACGTGAACAGTCTGTGTGACGTTGTGCGTCACTGTTCTACATACATGTACGCAGACGACTTGTGCGCACTCTATGCCGGCACTGATGTTGCACAAACCTTTGCCCGAGTGCAGGAAGATGTAGACGCGATCGTAAAATGGTCGCATGATAAAGGAATAGTCTTAAACTCAGAAAAAACTCAACTGCTAATTATACACTCACCTTACATTCGCCCACCTGTTCTGCATCCACCATTAATAACTCATGAATATACATGTTTCCACACCAACTCAATACAATGCAAATGCAAACCAATTAAAAAAACCGATTGTGTAACATATTTAGGCGTAAAAATAGATGAAAACTTCTCCTGGTCGCATCATGTAGATTATATAAGTGAAAAACTAAGAATATTATTGGGTAAATTCTATCTGTTGAGCCATAAAGTTCCCATTAAAACATTAAGATTGTTGTATATGTCCCTAGTTGACTCCATTCTAAGTTATGCTCTTGATTGCTATGGATTAACTTTTAAAACACACTTAATTAAATTAGAAAAACTTCAAATCAGATTTCTTAAGTTACTCGTTAGTAAAAAAATTAAAAATAGTTGTAATAATGATTACTCCAAATTGTTCAAAATCTGCAATATTCTATCCGTTAGACAAAAACACAAATATTTATTGGCTACCAAACAGTTTAGCAGTAAAGACCAATATCTAATTCCATACTACAGAAACCATACAACCCGGTCAGTAACCGGTGGTAGTTTTGTAGTTCCTCGGGTTACCAATTATTATGGCGACAGAACCATTAATAAACGATTACCTTATATAATGAACAGTTTGCCTCCGGAAATTAGAAATGATCCCGTATACAATAGTTTTAAAAACAAATTAAGAAACCACCTTTTATCATGTTCCTACTAGTAGCCTTAAGCATATTTACTTTACTTTTTAGGTATACTTACAGTTACAGTTTATTTCTATTTTGTGTAGTTGTAATTCATATTGTGTTTTATTTTAATTTTATTTATATATAAGTTTAGAAGTGATGTTTTATTTACTGTTTAAATTTTGGAAGTGATATTTTTGTTAGATTTTATTGTTTAATGTTATATCCTGTTTTTATTTCTTTTTATTTCATTTTATTGCTATATCATAAAGTTTATGAGTGATACTTTGTTTATCTTTGTTTAAAATTCTAACTTTTATGTGTTACTTTGTTTTTCTTTTTTATTTTGTATAATGTCCAATGAAAATGTTTTGAACATGTGTAAATGAGACTCACCACCTCCACGGTCAAACCGAAGCCCGGTTTCGTGGAAATAATATTTATTTTTTGTTTCTAACTTTGTATTTTAATAAATAAATAAATAAAATAATAATAAATAAATTAACCAAGAAGCTATACAATTTGATTTAGTATCCAAGCATAATGTTTTCATTTTTGATACTTAGCCATAATAAAACCCATTTAGCATTTGAAATAAGATTAGTTTTGCCAGTGCTAAAAGATTGTCAGCGCAAAATTTTCTTTGAAAAATATATTAGACATTAAAGAATTATCTTACATTAGTGACGCAATTTAAAACATTGGTCGCGGTGATAAAATTATAGAAATAATTATAGAAATTTAATCGTATTTTAATAAAATTGTATCTTATTCACCAGTGCCAAAGCTATTTTTTGCTTTTCGCAGCAAGCTTTGTTCGCAGTGTGAACTGCGTGAAAATGTCAATTCCAAAACAAGATGTTTTTTATTTTTATTTTACATTAGTAAGTTATAATTGGAGTAGATTGGCTCTAATGATGTAATTATAAAGTAGAACAGATTTATCTGAAGTTCTTATCAGTGAAGTAGAATTAGGTTGTTTAATGTAATTTGAAAGTTAGAATTGCTACCGAAATATTAATACTACAAAGGTTCTGAACGTTTCATAATTACAAGCTAATAAAATGAGAGATTCATCAAGATATAAAATTTTATACAGGTAACTAGCACTCCATTATTTTTGGCTAGTCGCGTGAGAAAGTTGTAACGTTATGTCACAGTAATTACACTAACTAGTTATTATAATAATTAACACAGCGTGAATAAAATACTTTTATGTTTAAAAAAAATATGTATGTCGTTTTATACAAAAAAATGTTTTTTATTGTTTTAGATTATGTTTTATAATTATTATGGTATATACTAATCGTCGCCACTAAGTTTCAGGCATTAAGTATTTAATTTTAAAAATATAAACGATGAATCATTGTAAACGTAATAAGATGAAGAGGATTAAGAAACACCATTTTTTGGACTTGTTAAAATCTGTGAAAGATATACATCCAGTCAAACTGTTTACTTTCAAAACTAAAGCTTTGGTTACTCTTGTTCTGACTTCTGATATATACAGGGACAGTAATTTTAGACAACTAGTATCGAATATCTAAACTTTGCTCAAGTTCAGAATATCTTAGAATTTCAGTTAAACATTAAACTGTTGTTCTCGCCCACCAATCTGTGGAAAAGTTGCCAGATATGTTAACCAACTTTAGTTTGTTGAGCTGAACAAGCGGTTTTGAATCTATACGATTTCCAAACAAAGCAACATGCAATTCGCTGTAAGCCTGTAACGGATTAAATATAACAATGCAAATATGCTACTGGGGTTGTATCTCTTATGTCAGACTTGGGTAGTAATTGCTATCTGAATATGCAAATATTGCACGTTTAGTGATTCTAACCGCAGCTACACGTAGTCACAATTAATATAAAATTCAGCACATTGTTAAACAGATACAATTGTCTGAGTATCGAAATTGAAATTGAAAATGTTAACAAAGGCGAATACTTGAATACGCGCAAGTTCACGTCTTTTAAATTGCAAATGTACAAATCAGTGACGTCGCTGCAACTATTACACGTTGGGAATATTCGAGACCTGCTTCAGACAGATCTTTAAGGCATAAGCGTAGTAATGAACCGTGAACTTTTTTCACTGACTTTCTCTACGTGGGATGTGTGCGCTATATTTAATAATGGATAATACAATAGCTATAATTTCATCACGCCATTTATTAGGCTTACTGTGGGGGTTTATAAAGGTTATTAAACTTTTTTATGCTATTGTTTATTACATTTTGGTCGCGTCATTGGTTTAGTGACAGCATGTACAAGTATGAGGTGTGAGCTGTCTTGGGTTGCATCCATTTTAGTGTTTCCGTTTGAAAAATGTTGTATTAGTTACTCGAGAACTTGAATTTCTGACCTGGCGATGCACTTCCCCTTTATGACGTCTGGGGACGGTAAACTGGATAAGTGACAACTCTCCGGATCCCTCGGGTGTTTCTAGGCGTTATCTTATGTATGTACATATCGGTGCAGTCAATTTTGTTTGAAATTTAAAATATCGGCTCTAGACCAGTTATGCTGCTGGTCAAAGCTACACAGAGCGCTCAGGATGAGATCCATTAGGATGGCTTTTTACGGGTTAGCAAATATGTGTATTTAAAAACATTATTTACATCCCTCAAAAATAAAGGTTTACACAAAATTATTTCTTTTACGCTCATTCATATCTACATACGTAAACCTGAAAAGCCAGCGAATTATGCCCTGCATTTCGACGCTAAATCTGTGTTTCAACGGTGTTAAGTAACAAAATAATTTTTACTATATATTGCTTTAGTTTCTGCGGAAAGATCCTCGTCGATGCCATATAGCCGTGTCTCCGTGCCACAATCACGTACTCGATCTATAATACCCTTTGACATTTTAAAAGATCACGAGAGGATGTAACCATAATTAATTCTCGTTGTTGTTCCGTCCACTTGTTTGATTTTGAGTTGGCACAGTTCATGGTTTGGCTGGATATAATTCATTTAAAGTATACTTCAAGGCGCCACTGACATCCACGCCGACACACAAAGGTCAACCAAGGACCGAGTCACCCATTTATAAAGTTAATTCATCTGTCCTAGTTTTATAAAAAAATAAAAACCGACTTCATAAGAACTTGCACTAAAATGTAACAAATAATATCTATTTCATTGTACTTGTAAACATTGATTAATTTGCTTATTGACTTGACCAGCCAACAAATTATAATATATGGGTAACATATTGCATGCGGACCGCCAAGTGCCAAACATGTAGTACTTAATATGAATTATTTGTGTTTTTACTTAAGATTCTGCAGATGTATTTTCTACATTGGAGACAGCTACAAGGCTTTCCCCACTGAAGCTTAACTTTTATATTGAACCTAATGCAAAATGAACCATTGATATCCTACTCAATTTTGAGGAGTTCTACTCTTCAGATCCGAAGATAGTCATCACTATTTTTATGGGATCAAATGACAAGCATCAGCTTTCAATAAAAAAGAATAATCAAGTGGTTACTTAGATTTACGCGTATGTTACACATCGAAATGAAACTGGTTTTTACGGATTTTATCGCGACTCTGTCTCTGGTCAGCCCCGTGACCACGAAAGCTGTAAAGCAATCGAAACGTCGAGAAGTTAAAAAATGTAAAAATTCAACCAAATCGCGATAAATCCGCAAAAACTAGTTTTATTTCAACAAGCATAATCAAAATCGAGTCACCCAGTACAAAGTTAACAAACATAAAAAAACTTACAGTCGAATTGTAAACCTCATGCTCTTTTTGAAGTCGGTGAATAAAACTAGCTTAATTGATTTGATTCACAGTTATGACGAACGCTGAGAAACAGTCACTCTACATGCACAACTGCTCGTCATCAGCTATTTTGGGGAAATTGTAACAATCGGCGCAACGCCTTACCAATTAATCATGAACTCTCATTAGGTACCGCGCAACATACAAAATAAACAGTTGTGTGTAAGCCTCAAATTAGAATTCACAGGTATTTATTATATTGGATAAGTAAAGGTACGAAAATTTAGCTATAAGGAGTGATATAAGGGGCTGATCGTAATCGTCGCCTAACACTTGAGGATCGTGAGTGCGTCATCGAGCACTGAAAGTAGAAGGAAAAAGAGATTTTTTTTATTGCTTAGGTTCGGCAAACGAGCAAAAAGGTCACCTGATGGTAAGTGATCACTGCCGCCCATGAATATCCACAACGCTAGATCACTGATCATGGATGTGTTGTCGGCCCAATAGGGAGAGGAGCGAGAAAGAAAAAGGATGGAAAGAGGAAAGGGGTATTGGGCATCCAGCAATATCACTCACCGAACGAAACGCGACAGTTAAGCTGTCGCTTCACGTCGATCTCCTGAGAGACTGTGGTACCATCCTGGACGATCCTGCCCATTCATGCTGCGTCATGACTGACAACAGCGTGGCTCTACCACTTTCAAAAGAGTAGGAAGAAATAGGTAAAAATGTTGGATCTTCGGCAGCTTAATTTACTAAAATAAATATCAGGCTGTTTGCTGGAGGCAAGACGATCGCTGCTGCACATGGTAGCATTCATCACAGTAACACACGAGAGGTTTTAAGTTGCCTGTGAATTTGGGTAGGCGGGCATAACTGTGTTAAATTACCATGAGATGTATTACACTCTTCCTGTCATTGTCAGTATACATAAAAACGTAGGTTTGCCATCAACGCGGTCTAGCCATTCATACAGTTGGCTATGCTCGCCGTCGTGAGTCCACCATTTTCATTCAATTTAATTATATCTGAAATTCGGATTAGTAAGGTATATGAAAACCATAAAACGTATAATTACTCTCATAAAAAGTATAATGGATTAATAAGAATTTAATTATTCATTTATTGTTAGCCTTATAACTTTGTGCGTTCGTTAGTTCAAGGTAAATGAGTATGAGTAACAGAGTCTTGTTAAAATGATTTGTTCATTCATTAACTCGCGTTGTGTCAGCGAGTTGGCGTAAAGTTCAATATAATCCATTGCGTCAGAGGAGAGTAAGGAAGAATCTCACAGAATGGATCATACATGTAGATATTTTTTGCAGTATATAACTATATAGACAGAAGTACTAAATTGATACTTTAGAAGAAAATCCAAAGAGTTGGAAATCAAAGAAAACGGTATCATATAAACGTAAAGAACTATATAGTTTGTACTGTGGAACATGACCAAAGTTACAAAAACGTGAATGGTGTATGCGTACACTGTTTACGTCTAGTCCATCCGAGACGAAAATAATAATTTTATGAATGAACCATCCACTACGACGTCCATTATTAAAATTGCGTAACACTGTAATGTGCACAGACAGTAATCACGTTTCTCCCTCCCTTCGAGACGTGATTTTGTATCTGAATGAATGTTTTCTTACGAAAGTACGAAAGCGCTCATAAAATAAAGAAAATATTTTATGTGTTCACACATATACATACATTTGCTACGAGATGCAATAAATCGTGTGCCTGAATAAAGGAATAATATCGGAAGAGCGTACGGCGTTTGAACGAAAGTGTTTCATTAATAAGTTTTTATTTCTTTTATACAACATTAAATTCTACTTAGATGCGACTGTAATTGTATTCGGATGGCCGATGTCACGGATGTCTCTAGATTTGGCCGAATTTTTTTTCAGTCCTTAAATCCCACAGAGGCGTCCTGTCCTATTCAAATATTGAACGAAGATTTATAGCAACTGCCTCGGTGGCGTAGTTGTATTACGGTACGGTTACAAAGCTGAGGTCTCGGGTTCGAGTCCCGGGTCGGGCAAAGTGATATTGGATTTTTCTATTCATTATAAAGCGCCTTAGTGCTTGAAGACTAAGTATAAAACGTATCATTAAATTATTATTACAATGTCCCGATAATCTAAATTCCCTCGTGGCAATTTAATTAACTAGAAAAATTACTGAACGGTTTGAAAAAACGTGTGTTATTAAAATCACTTCACTGCGTTCTTTTGTAGAACTTAATTTTCCATTAGACCGGATATTGACCGAATGTGAGATTTTTTTATAATAAGAAAATATTTCATATTACAGGGTATATCAAGACCGCGACCGAAAACAAAGCCAGGTGATAGTTTTAGCGGTTACAGACACGATGCAACTAAAAATTTTGAAAAAACAGCGACGGATTTCTTTTTACAGTATTTTAAAAATCATCACGTTTGGGGGATAAATACCTAGTTTTTGCAAAAATAGTAATATAAACGCGCAATGGTATGTAAGGGATACCATTGCGCGTTTAAAAATAAAGTGGTGTACGTCATAATTTTCAAAAAACTATGTATTTATCACTCAAATATAAAGATAAGTAAAAAATAAAAAAAAAAAATATTGACGATTTATTTTGTGAAATTTTTACTTGCATTGTGTTTGATATCACTAATACTACCACCAGGCTTCGTTTTCGGTCGCGGTCTTGATATACCCTGTATATTCTGATTTGAAATCTGAACTGAACGTCAATAGAGTGAAGGTAGAGAATGTAGTTTATATATGAGATAATATATATAGAAACGCGTGTGACAATTTGTAATGTACTTATATTCAGGTGAAGAGTGTGCACAATATGACCTCAGGTAGGCAAATACTGAATTAATTATGGATTAATGTCGTCACTGCGGTGAGGGTGGAAAACGTATTTAATATTCACGGAGCAAAAGCGCGCCTCTTTTACTGCTGTACTAAATTAAGTTCGCAATTTACGAAATTATAGCATTTATTAACAGACAATTTTCAGGATATTAAATCGGGAAAGCATGTCGTAGCCAGTAACATATTACATTTTTTTACTTTGTCTTTTTCAATAACCAAGACATTACATATTTAGGGGCGAGATATTGAATTGGGGTTGACACACGAATATTGCTTCATCTGATGTTAAATAAAATTTGTATTTCGAAAATAAGCGCTTCTTTAACTCGTGCAATATTATTAAAGAATTTTCTTTAATATAAAATAGTAAACGTAAAAGTAAAATTTAATATTCATACTACATAATATGTATTATATTATGTAACAACATCCTCTTGTTAGCCATATGACTTTTGGCTACAAGGTTTGTGTGCAAAAGTAATCTGTCTTGTTAGCAATATTTTTTTATTTCTCGTCCAAATATTTACTCGCATCTGGGATTTTGGTATATTTGACACGAGGCGTGTCGGCTACAGAAATAATTAACTTTGAACTTTATCTCACAAAAGTAAATTGTTTCGTATAGTATTTTACGCTGGCAACATTTTATGTTCGCCGTTGATATAAACTTCAAATGTTATTTTATTTATTCATTTCAAAGCCTCATCTGGTGTTAATTGCTGTGTTATTCTGTAATTACACCAAGCATTTGCTTATTATTTTAAACGTTGGATTAAAACGTGGAACATTTAATAATATATTAAAGCAACTAGAACGGTTGAATGTTTGATATTTCACTGACATATTATGTCTAATATTTGGTTTATTACAAATAAAATACGAATAAAGTAACGAAATTCAGATAATACTGTTCCACATTTGTTAAATTATTCAAACAGAATGGTTCTATCCTCACCGGTCAGTTTGGCGGTAGTGGAAGTTAAAAATATTATTTTTCGCTGATTTGTATGCGCATCAGACGGAAGCATACTCTATTTTATTTTGCAATTTCTATGAATAAATTAATATGTATAAAGTTTTCTTATTTTAGTTAGATTTCTGAAAATTTTCACACTTCAGTATGTATTTTTAAATAAACATTACACATAGTTTTTACCGACATTTATGAAACGAGTTATAAAATTGTGATCTTATAATTTTGTCAGCTTTTGATGTTTGAGCTTCTTTGTAAAATATACCTAATATTTTATGAAAATTTATTTAATGTTTTGAAGATCATCTGCCACTTATATTTTTGTGGAAGGGATTTCCGACAGTAAGGGATGGCTATTAAGGGCTAACCGATGGCATACACGGTAAGTTATTTATCTTACAGATACCTTGAATATTTCAAATAAAGCTTAAAGTTATAATTTTATAAAAACCCCGTGGGAACAAATAACGACGTAACTAAAAAGAAAAAAACATGTTTATTTTTCTCTAAATATGTTTTGAACTTGAATGCGTCCAGTGCGTGATTATTTATACTTTTTAATAGTTGGTCTTTACGTCAGAGGATTTTATATACATTTCAGATGTTTTTATTAATGTTATTTAATTATACTTGCCTCCCACTTTAATAATGTCACAGATTCACGAACAAATCGAACCAAATCCGTAGATATTTCAAAGATATAGGATAAGCAGAAACATTTAGCTTTATTAATAACTCTTATATCTACAAGACTTCTAAATGGTTTTGAAATAATTTGCTTAATCGAGGATATTATCGACTGAATAGCAAAGTTATAACAGAGATCCAAACTCAGACATCTTCTTGGAACGTAACGATTCGTGTAGAAAGCAATTGAAGTCTTCACGGAAACGTTGCTATCTTGGAAACAAGAAATGTTACTGGAATTAGACTCATTTAAATCTTAAGTACCATACTTTTTCTCCAATATTGTAGCGATTCGTTAAACATTTAAGTTAGACAAACATGTTTCAAACACGGCTAAGTGTCTGTTACTCATTTCTTCGGCCGCCACTGACTACAATAACGATATTTACAATAGAAATGGTTTCTAAAGTTTGCGATATCTATCTGCTATGCGATTGTTCTAGTCTTACAAAGCCATTCCTTGTTTTAATTTCACAGATTAAATCTAAGCGGTTGCAGCGGTATTCTAAGCGACGCAATCGGCGCTTCATTTAATAAAGCGAAATACTGCCAAGATTACTAGCTCGTTATTGTGGTGTTAAAATGCACTTTTCCACAAAGCGTATTTTAACGATCACAAACTGTATTTAAAACGTGTTGCCGCCGTCGAGGCGAGATTATCTGTAAACAGAATTGACTGAGTACTGTAAACAAGCTTCTCGGCTAGCCGTTGTCAAAAACACAGGCACTGATCTACGACTACTCTTTAACTATCTTAATTTAGCTAACCTGTGAACAAAGATCCCTGGCATTTAAAAAACAATTGTTATTATCAACTTTATTTACATTTGAATAATGTTATCTAATTTATTCACATTGAAAGACTAGTAAAAAGTATATTTTGAAAAATATAATTCTGTATGTTATTTTAAAATTTTGACGGCGTACTGCGATGCCTCATTTATTATTAAATTATTGAAAAGTTTAATAGGGCTAAACGTATTTTGGCGCAAAATATCACTATTAATAGATGACGAATGAAGGGCATTATTCATTTACATAAAAAAATCGAATTTGAGAAGTATTTTAATGCGGTAATTTTATTGTGAATGCAAGTATTTCTGTGCAACTAGATGTTAATGATACCGACGTATGCATTTGCGCTAAAAAGGCTTTCTGTCATGCTGCGCAGCTGCATTTTATGAAAAACAATGGATTGTTGGAAGTTGCGGTGTTAAATGTTGCAATTTCTCATTGGAGTTGTATAAGAGAATGGTAGCAGGCCGGCGCGGCGCGGCGGTGCGGCGGCGGCACTTGTGGTCCGTAACAAGTGGTCGCGTGCCTTGCAGCTGAGTCCCGACGGTTAGATTAACCACCCGCTCATTTCTGTTAAATTTACTTTGGAAGATAAAATGTTTGTGTCCACTGTCCACTATTCTTATACTTTTAATTCACTACACGCCTCATTGCGTCTCTTTTACGTGTTTATTGTTTCAACGAAACTAGCAAAGAATGTTATTTTTTACCTGAATTATACATTTCTACTGAATTTATCTATGTAAGTACAAATATATCTTTAGTTAAAAAAAAAGTATTTGTACGTTCCTTTAAAAAATTACTTTAAATTTTTTTAAAGATTTTTAAAGTAACAGAAAAAAAACATTGTTAAAAGAGTTCGATATCACATTAATTTTAATTTATTTATTGCTATTATCCACCAAATTTTTCCTACAAATTGCGCCCATTCAGTGGAATTCATTGCTCGTCATGCTTTTCACGCAAGGCTGAATTTTTGTCATAAATGCAATCAATTGCGGACCAGAACACTCAAGCAGATTATCGTTCGTTCATCATTTTTTTTAATATGAGCCTAGAAGCGAAATTTCATAGCAGTGCTGAGTATGCTCTTCAAAAAAGTATTTTACCACAATTTTGTTCTTACAGAAACCAAATTTAATAGTTTTTGCGCTGCGGAATCTTTGCTTTTGATTTAAATCTTGCATTTTCTTTTACGAGCAAGGCTATAAAATGGTTTGATTAAAATAAAAATATTTTATATGACCTTTTTTCCACCTGCTTATCTATGTTTCATTGGAATATTCTCTCAAAGTTTAATTCTGGGGTCACAGTATTGTTTTTATGATACTCGTAAAGTGAGATACCTCATGTATTCGAGTATATTTATTAGAAACGAAGATGTTAAATACAATATTGCTATCAGTGGCGAAGGGTGACTTTTTTCAAAAGGGAAGCCGATACTTCTGGTGACTAGTTTTATTAAATTAACAAGTACTCATACTTATATTTTTACTCCGTTATGTACGTAAGATATTGAGCGACATATTTGCTTAGTAATACTTACTATATTTTCATACAACACTTGCACGGAATAGCACTGTGCCCGTTAGGTGCTTTTTTTAACGTTTTTAAAGTAAATTTCGATTCTATGCAAAAGACAACATTACCCTGTTTTGAAATTGATCGACAATAAAATTTCAAACGTTCCTTATATATAAAAAAAAGATGAAGAGATTGATGTAAGTGGACGAAAGTAACTATGCCAGTATAGAGCTAACTGGAGATCTATCGAATCTGGCAACCCTCATGGGATGCAGGCGTGGGTTATGTTTGTATGTCCTATTTTGAATCAACGCTAACAAAAATACGGCATTACAATATTTATTAAATAATTAAAACTTGTCAGTTGCCGTTCTTTCTCTGGTACTTAAATGTATTATCAAATTTAATATAATTTCCAGTGCGTTTTTTAATTACGTAATTGCAGCATTTTTAAAATTACCTCTTAATAATGCAATTCATGAGATAAAACGATACATACGACATTATCAAGTTTCATTCATCATTAAAGTTTTTCTAAATAGATAGATCTGTTTGCACTTCGAAACCAGTAAAATTTAATAAATTACCCACTTATTATATACAAACCTAAAAATAGACACCGCATTATACATATACACTGAAACAACACAGTAGTAAATAATATTTTCTAATTATAAACACGAAATAAAAGAGGCGCGAACTGGCAAATTACTTTATAAGCCGTAGGCCCACCGGCATATTCACAAGCGAATACCGTCGTATTTCTACAAATAAATTTAGACCTTAAAAGCTACGGGTTTTAAGGTGCAATTTTGCATGCAGTTCTGAGCAACAAACGTGTAACAGAGATGGCAAATAATGCGTTGGAAATGAGCGCGAGAGCAACGGGAACTCGTGCTGTGTCCTTGTAGCCTGACGTGACGTCATCGGGATCTAGGCGGCCGCGTGTTTCGTATGCATCACAGATCACTCCCAATAGATACCGCATTACGATAGTTTTGTTTTGAACTGAAAACGCCAACGAAGGGAACGGTGCAGGGAAGTGGGCGGGTTGCAGCGCTGTCACGTGGACTTCGATCGAGAGATGGGGCTTGTCGATAAATAAAATAAAAAGTATCGATAGTTCGATTTGCCAGTAAGTTTAACGTGTTATGACCGCTTTTATAACTTGATTACCAACTTGTTAAATGTTTTATAATATGTTTTCACTGGCCTGATCTAATAAATTATACCAATCGCTAACACGAATAAAGTAGGATTAAGATTTATACTTTAGTATGTAACGGTTTTATTTCCATTATTCGCCGTTAATTTTTGTATACCATAATGCCGAAACACCCGAATTAAGTGTTGGGTTAAAAGATCAGATAAAAATATAAAATATTAAATTATTATACCTCACGCCGTAAAGGGCTACAATAACTTATTCTGTTTCTGGAATTCCGACGGCGGCTGTAATAGATGGTAGGTAATATCGATAAGTGACAATGAAACCCACTTGACGAATTATGAATGTTTTTGGGATGATAATACAACGTATGTTGAAATTAGTGCAACGGCTTGTACTACTCATTCTCAATAAATTTAGTATACTAATAGTTATGTTAAATACCTTCCCGTGATATTTGACAAAAGGCGGTTCTAACGCCACGCATCAAGCACGAATTTCTAACATTACGTTCTTAGTAATTAAGCAGAAAACCCCAATATCACTTATATCAGTCAAAATAAAAATGAATGTATTAAAACACATAGTCAGTAGATACTTGATTCGAGAAATAGGACCCGAAATACCATCAGACGAATACGCTTAAACGAGTTTCATCTCAAGGCTATAAATGTTACTCTTGGATGCTGGACAAAATCAATATAAAATTATAATATTATTTGATAATCATATTATTCTATCCACACAGAACTACGAAATTATAAATTTTTAAATAAATAAAAATGTACCAGAATTGGTAAATATTCTGTCGGTACAGAAGTATCCATTAAACGACGACGATTTTTCTTTGGGAAAAAACATTCTTGGGTAAAATGTCGTGAACAAATTACGCTATTTTTTGTAGGCCACCAATCGTCACCTCGACATGTTGCATCTACGCATATTTTTAACTTTCGGGACATGTGGGGAATCTAACATAAAAATGGTATTATTCAAACATAATGTTATATACTAACCCACAGTTTTTACCCGACGATAGCAAAGCAAGAAGAAACAGAAAAGTGCAATTATTGAAAAACTACCTAGTTAAAAACTTGACCTTTTTCAAATTACATTAAATGACGTCGTCATGATGATTTGCAATTTTTATTTAAATCAATATACATTTCGTGACATTGTCATTTAATCAAATTATTTTACATTAATGTTTTAAAATATCGATATTGCTTGGAATTATATTATAAACATGCGTCAAGCACTAGAAGAACGCGTGATTTCACCAGAAAAAGATGGCTTATTATGGTTATTGCTATGCGAAAAAGAGACGGCTGATTTTCGATTCAAACTCGACTGTTTGACATCGATACAATAACCAGTATAAATTGAGCTCGCTCGTAAGCAAATTAATTTAAAGAATATTAGTTACCGATGAAAAGTTATTCCGTTTTTTTGGATACTTGAATTTTTTTAGTTTTTTCCACACCATTTTATTGAGCAAGTCATTTTTAACTGTAATATGATATTTCTAAAACTTAATTTTCGCCAACGCTCAACGATATGTGCGGGTCCACTACTTGGATGACACTGATGACGCGACATTTGGAATCGGTTTATATCAGTCCGATAGCTCATACGTGTGGCGCGCAACCGCTGCCTTGCATTAGGTATCTAGTGGGAGTGATCTGTGGTATGCATGTACTTACGTTGAACATCGCGCAATGCGTTTGTCGTTATGTTATTAATTGATCGATAAAATTTTGTTTATTAATATCGAATAACATTTGTTTATTGTTTATATTTATTTTAATATTGTTTATTATTTGATTATTTTCTTCATATAACTTGTTTAAAAAAATGTATATAATTAATAATTTCCTTTAAATTATAAGGCGTGCTGTTAGGAATCGGCTTGTAAGAACCCTTCGCCACTGATTGCTATTGATTTATCCACGATAGTTTTTACGTACAGCTATTTCGAATGCAGCAAACAAAGAACAAATGTGTGTGTACGAGTACTTATGTAGGTAGGTTTATCCTTCTTTTTAACATAAAAGTCACTTATATTACAAATTTTTACAATGGCCTATCATTCCCCATCATATAATATAAATCACATACACACATGCATATTTATAGAATTTTTATTTTACTTCCTCTTATTTAAAACGCGTGTTGTATATATTTATGATTATATGAGATATATTTTTAATATAGGTACGGATATTTGAGAGACAGTTAACATCTAAAAAAAAACCACACGCACCAAAACTAGTATAACTTTAAAAATGTTTTATTTATGTTCTTCATTATATACTAAAAGAGTTTGAAAAAATATCCAGGCATTAATAAAAATCTCTGTATCGAGCAGAAATATTTCGTGACAACCGCTTTCTAAGCTGCGTCGAAATGTCAATTATTTCTTGAAAACTCTGAGATCTTTTCACGCTTAGAAACCTTTTGATGACATTATAACACAAAGAAATTCAAGATTTAAACTTGTTAAAGGCCTGTGTCAATCGTTTCAACATTTTTAAATTTCAAAAGAGTTATTTATTTAACAGTTTAAAGAAAAAATGAGTACCTTATCTTTGGAGCCAAATGTCCTGTAGTTTTCAAGAGGAAAAAATATTATTAAATTGCTTTTGGAGTGAAAGATAAATGGCAAAATTTACATTGTTGTGTATCTAAAAAGCAAATTCTAAGTTAGGATCTCACACCTGCTGTAAAAGTGTACCTAGGACAATAGCGACATAATATTACGACCGGGAGCATTAATGTCAGGTACTTCGCGGTACCTCTACACGCACTAAAATATTAATGTCGTAGATCTTGTCGCGACATTTTAAACGCTTGTTGTATGAACACCCACATTGTTGCTACCGGTACCATATGTTCCGTATAAGTGCATTTTTAAAACCTTAATATGTGGATATAATACTTTAATAAGATAATAACATCAACAGGAAAACCTCTGCAATAAGTAAAGTCCGCAGGGATCAATGAGAAAGCTAATGTGCTTTGGATAGTATTTGGGTCATACAAATATTTGACCGGTCATGGTATATCGGTTTCCCTGTTTATTTTTATACGCATGTGTTTAGTAAGTTGTATCAGAATACAGAAATTCTGGCTCTTTATTATTCTTGGAACTCTATTAATAAATTGAGTCGTACAAAGGTAAAATAATGTATGTAATAGGTATATGTATACATATTACATACACTTTATTACTTGTAATATTTTGCAGCACGTTATCTTCCGACATAGGCTAAAGGCTCACGTATGCTATGCGTTGTAATATCAGCGCAAAATAATGGGGCGATATTTCATTTTTCTCGTTTATTGTGCTTCCTGCAAAACTTTGCTCATTTGCTAACGGCCTGAGAATTGTACTTGCTGCTTGGTCTATATAATAAAACATTGATGTAGGTAGGCACGTGTGACTATTAATTTATACAGATTACAGAGTAATAAATGGATCTTGAAATAAAATTTTGTGAAATAATTTAGTATGTCGCCAACGCACTTCAAGTAGGCGTTCTTATCACCTGCCAAGGTAATTTATAACTCGATTATATTCAATTCATCTGATGGGATAAGGTAAACACACTGTAGATAGGGAAAATGTTAAGGTTGTTTCACGGTATTTTCCTTCGCATTATGCGTTTCATAAATAATTTATCAGTTTCAATAAGCTGGCTCACAGGAAAATAGACAACGCACCTATCTACTGAACCGAATATGATATCTGAATGACATTTCCATTTACAAAACACCAATCTGACTAAATGTCTCTCCTGGGGAAACGTAAAAAAAAATTGACACCGTCTTACGTAGGCGATGTGATAACTCACAGACTGAAATTTTACCCTAAAGCAAGTTTAAAGTCTAATCACGTTTTGTATGTTAATTTGGCCGTGTCTTCGGATAGCCGAACGTCGTAAAGCTTACGTAAGTTATAAAGAACACTTTTGAGGATAAGAGCACTTTAAAAGAAATTTTAAGAACGCCATGGGCGCTTTTTGTTGAGAGGTGTATTTGTGATTGGATGTATTTGATCCCATAGTTTTAACGTTCTTTACTTTTCCCTGCTAAGTATCAGCAGTGGGTAGTTGCGTAAAGCTGTCGTGCCGCCATTGTACTCGGTGGTTAAGTTTCCGGGTTATGTCTATCAACACTCTGAACGTGACTAAAGCGCGCCACACCCCTACCACAATTTCCCTCATGTCTAATCTCCGACTGTCAATTTATGTCTCCTGCCGAATCGTCATGACCTGTTGTAATTGCTATGCCCATTGCATCTGCGATGGAATTAGTATGTAATTTCACGATTCATTCTAATTTTGTTAATTTTTTATACAAATTCTATATATTACATGTTTGAAGTGTTTAATTAACGACAATACGTCTTCTATAACTACAAATTTGGATGTGAAGAAAGTGACTGCAAGTAATAATTAGTATTTAGTTAAGCGAGCGTGTAAGTGCATGTGTGTATGAATGCGGGTGCGAGTGTGTGCGGGTGTGAATGGGCGAGGGTACATAAATGACACGGGGCGGGGATCAGGGGGAGCGGGGCGCGGTATCGACGCGCATGCCGCGCATGCGCCAAGCCACGCACCTGTTGCCGTGAGGCCATGGAAAGATACTCTTTCAAATTAATGCGGACACCTGATACCGAAATAAAAGCAAAGTTTTGAGCCCAAGTATAGCAGAGCTTCTTAGCCTTGAAATTGAACTGCTGTAAAATTACGTTGTTTCAACATTTGAAAAACATTCGTACACTGAGTTCTCTTATGAATTTTCTTTGAGGTGTATCTTTAGTTTTATAGTTAAATAATAAAAAGTATTTTAGCTAATTGTCCAAAAATTCAGTGATGTAAAAAAAGTTGTTTACATATTTTTTTAAAAGCCCATAAACTAAGTACGCTTTTAACGAATTAATCAATGTTGGTGATCTATATATTAAGTACTTACAAAATTTGAAGCTAAATGTCAAGTGATGGCACGTGCCATAAATTTTTAATAGAATTATTTTATCACCATGGATAGCTATAAAAATATGTATTATTTAATCAAAATCTGATTTTTGAAAATAAATACACACATATATTCTATTTTCGAAATATACCGATAGTAATAAAAGAATTAAATCTCAAGATAAAAGAATGAGAAACAATAAAAACATCTTTAAAGTTTATATATTTGAAGGTTGAATTATGAAATAAAATGATAACTCGATTTTTTGTATAAGCCTGAAAGCGAAAATGTATTTCTTTTATAAATAAACAGACGAAGCATGTTGGGCACGGATTAATAGGGTTCCGCAGCCATGTTTCAAGGTTGTTCTTGAAACTTATCCTAGTAGTGTAAAGTTTATACCAAGCTAATTGAGGGTTGTAACTCGGTCGCCTATCTCTTTAGCCTATTAATATAAGTTAACTGAATATATTCTCATTTATTACGTTATGCAAATGCAGCTATCATGTTTGTTAATATTTTATAAGGCATTTTAACACTTTCTAAGTTGTTTTTATAAGGGATTCTATTTGTTTTTATATGACATAGTTAAGAAAAATAAGTTTGGTCGGGTAAAGATGTTGGTATAATAGGTAAGACATAACTTATAAAACAGAATAGTAAAGGAGGTAGTAGGCGTTAAAACTGAAGAAGTCTATTTATACCAACTACAATAACAGTCTTCTCTTGATATTAGCATAAAGGCTCTGAATGTCATGCATATTTGTTTTTTGGTGTAGCGCTCTCTTGGACATTGAAAATCATTCTTTAAATATTTATATTATATTACGAGCCTGTAACGACCCACTGCAAGGCAAAGGCGTTTCTTTCCGCTTTCCATACTCTGTTTAAATAAGACGTTATAAGACCAATCCTTCTAATAGGCGTCCAACTCGTCTCGACACCTGCGTCTAGCATTCCTTGCGGTCAAAGCTCCTTCGAGACCCATTGTATGGTGGTCTTCGCCCACATTTTATCCGGCATGAGACATACATATCCAGCCCAGTCCCACTTGAGCTTGGCGTCTTTTTAATCTTTAAATATTCCCTTTTATTTAATTTTATTGGTTTAGGGTTCATAGAATAGGTGCTGTATCTGCCCATAATGGCTGACTGATGAGCACGGCACTTCTCGAATATGGCCTGGACTCTAGATTGAGAGACCTCAGGACAACGTGGTGGACCACGCTTGCCTAGTGCGGGTTGATTAAAATAAGGAGGCTCTATAAAATTAAATGAATAGCAGTTGCGGTTGAAGTGGTGTATCAGATTTTATTTAATTTTTATGATATTAATTAACGCTAACATTTATGGTTTATACCAAGTATTTTGCGTCCAAAGTAAGTCACATAAGTATTTATGTAACTTTTTTACTTTTGCAGAATTTAGGAGAACAAATTGCGTCTAGTTCTACACTAACTTGCCCTAAATAGTTTCCAAAATTAATGCGCCTTCACAATGACCCTTGCCTTTATACCTCCAATAAGTCTCAACTTTCCTTGTATTAGTTTTCTCACTTGCTGCTACTGTGTTCTTTACGTGATACATTATTTTAGATAAATTGGTATATTGTAGGTAAATTACCTTTGGTTACCAGATCACTGAAGGTATTTTAAATGTGTATTTGAAAGTTCTACTATTTTCGAACAGTAACAACCAAGACCGAGGGGTATTAGTAAGTTTTGCTGTCTGAGGCACGGCTTCCACTTTTAATCAATTAAATGAAGTCTGCACATATTGAAACGAAAAAAAGT
Organism: Deilephila elpenor; assembly: GCA_949752805.1. Taxonomy (NCBI): domain Eukaryota; kingdom Metazoa; phylum Arthropoda; class Insecta; order Lepidoptera; family Sphingidae; genus Deilephila; species Deilephila elpenor. The sequence goes on along the minus strand of OX457105.1, from coordinate 6,630,233 downwards.
CGGTTTGGTTGTTGTCTATTAATTAAAAAATTCATTACAAAAATAAATACAACAGACGTCGGTGTTAAGTACAACTGTTAACAATTAAATGAATACGAATTGTACACATAATCTCTAAATAATAATACGAGCACGTATATTTTCAACTTGTCTTCATTTAAGTTGTCATCAATAACTGTTACGAAGAAACAAATTTTAAGCTAACATTACGGTCTCGATAACTTCATGATATTTAAATATTATCGAATACTTTGATCCAGAAATATACTGATCGGTTAAAATTAGTAGGTTTCCCAGTATTCGAAATTGTTTGAGCATGAAAATCGTGTAAAAACACGTTTCAGTAACGGCATAATAGACATGCATTATATTACGGTGCCGATAATAAATGATGCTGTAATCTTTGTGACGCAAGTATTAAATTAAAATTGGCATGTACGTGTTCGTATAAAGAAATATTTTAATATATTTGAAGTAAAATTCACTGAAGTAGGTTATATACAGTTCCAATAGAACGCTTGAGGAACTAATGCGTTAGCTTAGTTTCATGAATATTCTATGACAATATCATAGTTCCCTTGAGGTGCGATCTTAGACACTCGATAAAGTTGGAAATTTACGTGGGTCACTGTTATACCATCGCGAAATTTTATTAGAACCTATTTAAATAAGTCGATTTTATTTTGTGATTTGGTTACGTTAGAAAATTTTAGATGAATATTTAAGTTTTTAGTAGCAGCAATTATATTTCCATGACAATTTTGATTTGTGTAATCAGGATTTTTTTGTCTAATTTTCTAATCCAACTATCCTGTTCGACCAAAGGTTGTCAGGAGGAAATCGCTCAATGCGAAATGGCCACCCACTGTATCATTTTAATTTTGGTTTGCTATATTTAATCATCAAGTAACTTGAGATGTCAAATAAAAAGCATAAATAAATAATTGTATTTTAATCTGTCTCCTTATAAAAATATTATAAATGTATGTTGCTTGTTAATATGCATAATACGTAATAACAGCTTTTTAATTCATATTTTATTATTTCTGATTCTATAGCTTATTAAGGAATTAATAACAAATATCTCAAAATTCATACGGAACAAATAACTAAACCATGTAACAATAAGTGTAGTTTCAAACAATAAATAGTCTGAATCGGCAGCACTTATCCTGCGGCGTCTCGCTGTATCTTTAATGTTACTTCTCAGTGGAGTGACTTGGCGTAATCTGGATCCCGCTGTCATATAGGCCACTATATCTTTCCTCATTCTAAAATACGCAAACCGCATATGATTCTGAAAGTAAACAAGTTGAACTATCCACACCGCTACATCAATCAAGCGTCCTGGAGTGGCAGATACTGACTGCGTTGCATCGAATCCCACTCGAAATCCAAAAACGGCTTTCAGTGATCCGACGGACGTCACGTCTTTTTACGTCACTGAACTAACTCGTCATTTCATCGTATGTACTCATTTCAATTTTAATTAATTTTTAACACTCGTTTGCATCGGGAACAGTGCAGTGGTGGGAACGTAGAAACTCTGCTTCCGGTTTCCGGCTTAATGACGCACTCGGGCGTCCTTCCTTTATTTGCTCATCCCAGTACGGTAGAGGTACGCCCTTCTGGAGGTACCCTTGTGCTAGTTGCATCTAACCTTGTCCTTACCACAGAGCTTTAAGTGCTCGCCTACACGTTAAAGCTAGGTCACATTAATAGCAATCGACAATTCCATAAAAAAATAAGACAAGATTCTACCACGTTTACTACATGTTATTAAATGTTATATTTATAGTAATAATGTAGTGAAAAACGTTATATTTGTGATGTAATGTATTGGAAACTGGATACAATCTTTGTCGCTTAACGGGTAACGACCCATCATCAGTCAATACCGAAAATGTCATATAAATTATTGCTCTGGAACGTCGTGGAATAATAACACTGGTTGTTAAGTAGAGGCTCTAATTTTTTACTATTAATTCATCAATAAGCAAACGATAATAGGATAGAAGTAAGTTAATAACATAAGTAGTAGCTTCCATTGGGTATTTTCATTGTGTTGAAAACAGTGACATTATGATTAACAAAACATTTACTTTACTATAAATAAATAAATTAATTATAAGGAACAAAGGGTATATAATAACAAAATACAAATATTTTATCGATAAAAATCTTTTGATTTAAAACGCAATATAAATATTTTTTATCGTTCGTGCGTTGACCTCGGGTTCATTAGCGAGAGCTACGAACGAGGAATCAATCGACGAATAATTTCCCTTTCTGTAAAATAATGTTTTGTTAAAATCCCTTTGTGAAATTCGGTGAAGCAGAAAAACATCTTTATTATTTTGCGTTGAAATGTAAGCGAAGTTGATATAAGTAGCTATTTATACATAGGCAGTTTTAAACATGATTACCTAGCCATTATTTATCATAGTTTAAAAATTAACGAGAAAATTGTTGTAGAGGAAGCACATGTTTATAATAAACTTGGAGTCACTGGCACCAATTTCGTGTCTGACGTATGATACAATAACGTACTGAGATATTATTACACTATTTATCCAAATCATGTTAGAATTTAGTTGACGCTATAATCTCCTTGATTGTGCCTGAACTACATGTGATTAGAATTGTTATTTCCTCTGTCATAATATATTCTATGCCACGTTATTCGCGTACCTATTTTGTGAGTTCGTCAGAATTGCCTTTAGACGACCTTTCAATTTAGAAAACATTATTTTCCGATATTGGACGATTTCAAGAAAGGGTTAAGGTCTGGCAAGCGGTTGTTCATCGAAGAAATTTATTTTTGCATTATGTAAGGGGTGTGTAGGGCTGATCTTACCGAGTCATGTGGCATACGATAAGAGATAGGACACTACGTAAGCGAATACCGTACTTGGTAAACAGTCTTCCTTCCGAGTCCGTTCCTCAGATTAATAAAAAGAAATCCACTAACAAACACATTGTAAAGTACCTCTTAACAACTATATAATTAGATACATGTTGTAAAATAAAAAATAGAACTCGCAGACAAACCAAGTACTTGGTTTTGCGGGCCTAATTATAACCCATTGTAATATTTTTTGAATTATAATAAATAAAAAAAAAAAAAGAAAAGAAGAGCAAGTAAAAAATTGTACATTATTTTCGTTTGAGACCTATCTCTATAACTAATTCAGTAAAGCTTTTAAAGCCATCAGGAGCGAACAGAAAGAATCCATCTAAAAACACTATGATGGAAAGATCTTGTTAGTTTTTGCGAGAATGAAAACAGATCGCCCACGTAAAAGGCCGTCGCCGTTGGTGCTTTATGTTGCGCGCGAGTGAGCGTTCATCTTATTCAAATTGTATTTTATGGCATGCAGGAATACATTTCTTGTGCCATAAGTTTGAAAGGAAGACGCTGCTCTTCACTTTGCTTGTAGCAAGAACATTAATACGCCAGTATATTATATATCTTTATAGCAAATGAATTGATCATAAAAAATTACCTGATGGGAACGTTCGTATAGTTAGATGCTTTTAAACGGTGTAGCTTTATAGGGTCACAGTCTGGGCGGCGTGGGCGTTTACAGCTTCTCTGAACTACCAGGGGGAGCATGGGGCCTTTCGCTATATTCCGAGAAAAGGTTAATTACGTTTTATATCCACGCTACCTTTACCTTGTAAATTGCTATATGTAAATTGTCATAAAGTTACTAATGTTATTACTACAGTTATTTTTCAGATTATCGTGAAGCTGCGCTATTATGACCTGAGCGAAATAGTTGCGTTTGTTGTTGTCAAACTCACAGTATAATTAAAACCATATTTTACAACTACTATTTGTAATTTAATAACAAGTAATCACGATGGTTTTATATCTACACGTTAACGTTATTCTTGTTTAATATTATAATTAATTTAGTTCTAATATATTATTTCACTCTTGGTTTGTGTTTGACTAAATGCCATTATTTATCTAATTTAGAGCAAGGCAGTGTAAATTTATCTTAGAGTCCTAGGTAATCTTATAGCTAGATGGCATATTAGTATCGACCGACCAGAGATAGTTATGTATAATTAGTTTATATTATGATTAACACTGAATATACCACCAGGTTAATGAAAATCACAAAACCGGGCCATAAAAAACACTGGATATATTAAGAAAACAGGCAAACAAATCACGGACTGAGTCATGAAATTAGGTAATATTTTCGTGCTCACCTTTTACTACAGAACTTTAAAAAATCTAAAATTAACGCAATGCTTCCTATTTCATTTGTTCTCAAAGAATTATCTCTTTAACGCTAAAAATGTTATCTGTTTAAGCTCAAACATACAACCTAACGTTTACGTTACGGATAAGTCTTTAACTTTTCAAGTTTTTGTTATGCTAATAAACTTTTTTTTTTCATAAGAATTAATTAAGTATTTACGGTTTCTAACTGGGCCAAGACTTGCAGAAGACAGAGTAGCGCACACTTTATCCAATGAATAATTTATATTGCATTTAAAAGTGATATTTTCTCGTATTTAATATTAGAGGTGGTGCGGACTTGGGCAGCGGAAGTGTTTAATGGACCTGTTGCTCGTGACTGATGGCCACTAGGTCTTGGCATTCTTATGTCCGGCCCGCAACACACCCACTGTCAATCATTCTCTAATCGGCACTGGGAAAACGCGATATAGATCCTCCATAGCTCACTTCGCAAGCTTATTTGCTCGAAATAAAATAAAGAGAATACGTCTTAGCAGAGTTTATTTAACGGGGTAACAAAATTCGTACCTTCATATTAAAAGCACAAATATTTTAGCTCGTTTAAATTGTATGTAAGATATTTAAATAATGATAATGTAAAATACTCTACAAAACAAATATATTTATGCAAACATTTATACAAAGCCTTTGACCTTTGCAGTTGCAAATTGAAATACAGCGGCAATGCGAACATGACATTATGAAAGCTGAAAAGCTTTTTGGCTCGTATCAAGTGTCTTGTGTCCGGCCACTGACAATGCAACAGTTCATTACGGCAATTAAATGTGCGGTTTATTTAAATACGAGTATTGTGTCTAATTTGTGAAATGTGGATACATTTATAATTTTGAATAATATTTTATAGAATATAAATTATTATAAAGTTATACTATTACTTATTCCTATTATTTAAAAAAAAGAAATAAAAATGAATCATTCCGTCTGTCACGGAATAAATATTAAATAACGTAGACAGCGTATAATCGGAGCCGCTTTTGTCGAGATTTTTAAGGTACATGTTAGCCCTACATTATGCATGCAGTCTAAGCGATCGTATATAAAACGTAAGAAGGTAATATAAAATGCACCTAAAACTTGAAACTCACTTTTCCTAATGTAAATGTTCAATCGATCTGTCTTCGTCAGCTCATTCATATGTTTAGCGTGGGTTTAGCTACTCATTCTGTGAAGGGCCTCGCCGCTGAACCAATGCGGTTTTGTGGATTTTATTAGACTAATGGCTTGCGTTGTATTCAAATTTTGAAACCTTATAGGTTTTGAAGGTTCAGAATGCTATCGCATCTAAGTTACTGGCGGCTTTTACCACAACGCGTGATTGTTGTTTGAAGCAAAAATCTCGTCCAATTTTATTAATAAACTTTGAGCTGTTCATGAATATGTCTGTATATTCAAAGGAATGCAATGTTTAGGATCTAGGATAGAATAAAAAACCTAGAAAGTTTACTTGCAAGCATCAACGAGCTATTGATACTGCTATCGGCTAGTATGTCCTGTCCCTGCCTGCCTGTCCCTCTGCCTTTCCTGTTCAATTCCATAATACTATCTCTATAACATTCATACAAATGTGCGCCTATAATATATACAGTTTTTTCCTTTGTAGAGACCATATTTTATCAATAAAATGTTGACATGTTGTTCAACATATAAATCGGTGTACCCTTAAGTTCAAAAGAAATAACGGGGCCCTGAAAGGGTTAAAGGGGTTCGGCGCTAAACCCTCAAAAACATGAAAGATATAATATTTCATTAGTTTTACGCTTCATTAACTCGATCCATATGGCAGTTCTACGAATGTGTAGGCTTGAACTACATTTGAAAGTCAGATTTTATGTCACTTCACTGACTATATTGTTTATTTTTCTCGCAGATATTTCTAGTTCACGACTAGATAGACACCGGCGGCAGTAAATTTTTTCGGACAAAAATAACTTTTATTCTTTTATGGAATAAAATATTTTCATTTCACGGCATTTCGTTATTCAGGCCTAGTTTATTGTTTTTTCGTCAATGAACTGATTTATAGCCGTATTGTTTGCATCTGAATCGTTAATAGCGAAGTCGGGAATGTGATCTAGCTTTATTATGACAAAAAACATATGTCAGGTAGCATCCGAAGATAATTCAGAACACGTTCTTGGTTTATGCAAAAATATTCACATAATCTTAAACACATAGTAAAGTTCAATGTGTACCCAAGTGGTATATAAAATCAATTAACAAATTCAATTAACTGTGAAAAGCAAATTGACCTTGACGGACCAAAAGGTTCGTTAGAATTTGTTATTTAAAGGACGATGTTAAAATAACAAAGTTTATTAACGTATCTAATATTTAACATTACATTAATAACTTTATTTGGCCGCGATATCTTTATCTACATAGCAGTAAAATATTACTTTTTATGCTTTAATTTATGATTAATTTCGGTGTACGGTCTTTTGCATTCAGACCTTTTATCGTAAAGCGTATTAAAGGATTTCCTATATGATGATGTTTTATTTACCTTCCACGCGAGCGAGAACATATAAAAATCCCGAATTCAATTTCCTCAGTTCATTTTGTCAGAAAAAGATAATTGTATTATAACATCGGTTTTTGCATAGGCCTATTAGGGTAATATTTAATGCGAATAACGCAATGAAACTACGCACACTTCGTCAGATTGTTGGCGAACATTTTCAATAATTTATTTTTTTAAGTGTTATTATCGTGAATAATGATGCGAGATTAAAGCTCAAAATGTAAGTCGATATACAATAGCAACACTACTCACGGCTTATTATTAAACACTACATGGCATAGCACTGGACTCGCTGTCCCGGTACATTATATGTCAATTCTCCTAATACCCAGCAATCTCTGGCTGCAATGGCCCGTCAAATTGGAACTAGTATCTAATGTTATATCAGTTGTTAGTATGATATCACACTAAGGAAATAATGGCTTCAATTGCTGAACAGTCAAAGCATAACGAAACTATAGGGAATATAATGTATTTTGCGATTTTAAATACTCCATGACGACTATGTTCATAGAATTGAATAAAGGCGTAAGATCGTTTATTGCAAGTATTCTCTTTTTATGTGAAAACAAAGGACCAAAATTAATTAAGAACCAACTTGAAACGAGAACCAGATGAATACGACAAAATTCAATGGTTTCCTTTTAAATAATACGGCTACAGAACGAAACAGTAAATGAAATACCGAAGTTTCGCTGTTCGTTTTAATACTGTGACTGTGGGGTAGAATAGGATATCGTTTCTAACATTCCCTCTTCTCTGGGATCTTTACGACACGAACGGATGTGAAGATAATGCAATCGTTGCACACCGATCTTGTTATAGTCTGCACTATTGAGTTCATCTGTCAATGGAGTCGCCGACTGCACATCTTTCAACTTAAAAGCTAAACTCCTTTTGCGATCACAGCTTTATTGCTTTGAGTTTATTCATTTCTTTTATTACACTTTTCTATTGCATTGGTCCGGCAAACGAGTGAACGGGTCTCCTGATGGTAAGTGATCACTGCCGAATCACGGATCTATGAACATCCACAACCCTGGATCAAAAATAATGAATTTGTTGCCGGCCCATCAAATTGAGAGGAGAACGGGCAGGAAAAAGGATGGGAAAAGTCGATTTCCTGTGAGACAGTGGTACCGCCCCGATCTAGCCTGCCAATTCATGCTGAGTCATGACTGACAACAGCGTTGCTCTACCACTTCTATAAAAACTTATTCTAAAATATTATTTAATGTTGAGTCTTTACTCTGAAATGCTATTTATTAATATTTTAATTAGAATCTTAATTAGATATCTGCTGTTGACCGTAGACCAAACTGTAATTAAACTTTATCGTTGTCTTCTATCCTTTACAATATCTAATTTCCTTGTTAACACAAAACTATTTTAAATCGGTACCCAAAAGACCAGCTGTCAGACCTCAAGACACAGTGAATTCCTTCTGCGTAGATCGGATCGCAAAAAGCAACTAACTTTTTATATTAACTTTTTAATTTAATAATTTTAAATTAAGGGTAGTTAAGTTGTAAGTCACTGAGCGGATGACTAATACCTCAGTTCGCCCCGTGATCACGAAAACTGTAAATTAATCGAACGTCGGGAAGTTAAAAAATGTAAAAATTAAACCAAATTCGTGATAAAATCCGTAAAAAATAGTTAACATTTCGTGCAAATTTAAGAAACCAGTATCAATTCCAAAAAAAAAAAAAGGTGGAAAATATGATAATTATGTAACTAAATGTTTTGAATGTGGCATTTATTAAATAATAATACGTTTGTTCAATAACTACATAGAACTCATATTGTACTGAAATTAATTATATAAATAATAGTGTAATCATAGATTAAAATTAAAATATATGCAAGGAAAGGAAATTATGAATATGAGGAGAGAAGAAGCTCCGTGTCATCATAGTTAAGGCTGTTGATCTTTTCTTTGGCTCTTTTTATGTCAATGCGCAATTTCGTAACTTTGTTATAAAGGATGGACTGTAAATAGTGGAGGGTAGTCATCCAATACACATCGTTAATTTGTGCTCTAAAATTTAAAATTTAAAAATATATCTAGATTTTATTGTAAATAATTTGGAATGAAAGTTTTCATTAGATAATTACTGTTACTTGCCGGTGTTGTGTTATATCCTATAAACAATCCTTATTTCTACACTTTTCACCACACTTCTACGCAATGGATTCTATCAAGGATACACTGGCTGACATGATGGAGATGTTCCATAAGAGGATGGCTGACTTTGACGCCGAGCTGCACAAATCACCAAGGTCATCCACCGCGTCTAGCCTGGCATCTGACTTCGGTTCGTTCCGGGCATTCATCACCGAGGCTCTAACGAATCTCCAGCAGCAGGTCGAATTCTTAGCACGCAACATCGACAATTTGGAGATGAGAAGCCGTAGGAAGATCTTGCTGTTGCACGGTGTCAAGGAGGTGAGCAAGGAGGATACTGGACTCGTAGTGGCTAACGTCATCAAGGAGCACTTTAAAGTAAAAGACTTCTCGCCGCATAGCATTAAAAGGTGTCATAGAATGGGACGCGCTTCCGACGCTGAAAAACCTCGTCCCATTCTCTTCAAGCTCCAGGATATTGCGGTCCGGGATGAGCTGTGGTACGCCAAAACCAAGCTCAAGGGCTCCGGAATCACCATGTCAGAATTCTTGACAAAAGCGCGCCACGACTTATTTATGGCTGCCCGGGAGAAGTTCGGCATTGCGAGGTGCTGAACGTATATGTTATTGGCGCAGATGGCGTGCGGAAGCGTATTTCATCTCTTCACGACCTGAGTCACATCGGCAGTGTTGATAATAATGCTAAAACTGGAACTCGATCCAGGATTGCGAGGTCCAAGCGCACAGCGAACAACAAAAATAAATAATAAACATTTACTTATTAACTGTTTTCACGTACTGGCTGGGTAAGACTGTTTGTTATTATATTTCACTCCTACTAAGTACTACCTTCCATATAGGTTATATTTTTATCTGTCATTTTTGTTGTTTACCGTGTCGCGTTCCATAGCTCAATTACATTTTATTTTAAGCTTTATAAATATGTAGGTTCTATAATCTGTTTTGTATACACCACTTGATTATTATTGTTATTTTATTTTATCTTTTTGTTTTGTGTACCTCTAGTCATTATGAGTTGTTAGTTAACCCGCTTAGATATTTTTATATAATATATATTTTTTCTTCTCTCTCAATGATAATGACGTTATTTTTAAATAGACGTGGTGATTACCTTTAATTACTTTTGGTTTGGTATATTTTTGTTTTTAAAGTTTATTACCCGGCCTTTATCGTTGTATTTTTGTTTTTGTTTGCTTTTTCTTTTTATTGTTGTAACTCTTAACACAACCGGCAGGTGGAATGTAAGGTGCCTATTAAGCAGGCCATACTTACTGATAAACATTCATATAATATATGTATATTGTTTGAACTTTTAATACCTATTTGTAAGCAGTATTTTTTTTCTATATATTTTTAAGTTTATTTATTATTTATAAATGTCATGTCTCAAATTGATAGTGAGTCTGATGAGTTTTTCTCGGCAGGTAGTGACAACAGCAGTTTTACTAGTATTCCATCGCTAAGTGAAATTCTTTCATCTCAATTCTTTGATGTTCCTAAGAATTTCAATGTCGTGCATATCAACGCACAGAGTATTCCGGCACATTTCACCGATATGTTAGCTAGCTTTGACTGTGCGAATCTCCATGCTATTCTTGTTTCAGAATCTTGGCTTAAGCCATGCCTTCCTTCTAGTTCCTACTCCCTTCCTGGTTTTCAACTTATCAGGAACGATCGATCCGTTGGCGGTGGTGGTGGGGTGGCTATATACTTACGTACCGGTATTTCCTTTTCCATTGTACATACGTCACCTCAGCCACCGCCCTCAAATGGCGGTGAGCATCTGTTCCTGGAGGTTGAACTCCTTCACACTAAAATTCTTCTCGGTGTTTATTATTGTCCCTCTCTGCGCATTGACTTTTTCTCTTCTCTAGAAACTATTCTTATTAATCTCACTCCCTCGTACAGTCACAGCATAATCATGGGAGATTTTAACACTTGCCTACTTAAGAGAGATCATCGCTCTTCTTCACTAATTTCTGTTTTGAATTCCTGTAACCTTTCTATTCTACCTCTCAATGCCACTCATCACTTTCCTAATTCTACTCCTTCTCTCCTCGATCTCATATTCGTTTCCTCTCCTCATCTTGTTGCAAATCATGGCCAATGTGCTGCCGATGCCTTCTCACATCATGACCTTATTTATTTATCGCTGAAAATTCGCCCCCCTAAAGATAGATGTAAGGTTGTGATGCGGCGTTGCTTTCGTGGGGTAAATTCCGTAAGTCTTCGTGCGGATGCTGACAACATAGACTGGGTCCCTCTGCTTACCTCAAACTCGATTGATGATAAGGTTGAAATTTTTAACACTAATATAACGAAGCTGTTCGATATACACGCTCCAATACGTGCAGTTAAATTGAAGCACCTCCCGTCACCTTGGCTCACCGATGAAATTAAATCATTGATATTGAGGAAAGCTACAGCTAAGTCCAGGTTTAAGCGTAGACCCAATTCCCTGAACTGGGATAAATTTGTAGCTATTCGTAATCTCTGCAACAAGTTATGTAGGAATGCTCAACGCCGATATGTCCACGAATCTGTAGAAAATGGTGATCCAGCTAAGGTTTGGAAGTTTCTTCAATCTATGGGAGTTGGAAAACCACGTCCCGATGTAAGCCTTCATAAATTAAATATTGATTTATTAAACTCATACTTTTCAGCTATTCCCTGTTTTGATAGGGCTACTAAAGATAAAACTATTAATGATCTTTCTTCCATTCCAACCCCAAACTATTCTCAATTCGTCTTTAGTCAATTCTCTGATTGTGATGTTAAAAAGAGCATTTTATCGATTTCCTCCAATGCGGTTGGTAATGACTGTATAGGCCGGAATATGGTACTACCTATCCTTGACGAAATTCTTCCTATTCTATGTCACATCCTTAATTTTTCGATCTCCTATTCCGTCTTCCCATCCTTGTGGAAGGCTGCAGAAGTCGTTCCTCTTCCCAAAAAACCTAATCCCGTATCCTTTTCTGAATATCGGCCCATTTCTATTTTACCGTTCCTCTCCAAAGTCCTTGAAATCCTTATCCATCATCAGCTTTGCACCTTTCTTACGAATAACAATCTCCTTAATCCCTTTCAATCCGGATTTCGTCCTGGTCACAGTACTACCACTGCATTGGTTCATATAACAGACGACATTAGGTCTGCCATGGAGAGCGGGAAGCTAACGGTACTAGCCTTGCTAGACTTTAGCAATGCGTTCAACACTGTAGATTACGATGTCATGTTAAGCACACTTCGCTCTATTAACATATCTCCAACGGTAATTGACTGGTTTCATAGTTACCTCACTGGTCGCCGGCAGCGTATACGCATTGAAGGTGCAGTTTCTCCTTGGTGTGATACTTTTGCTGGCGTTCCCCAGGGCGGCGTTTTATCTCCCTTACTCTTCGCATTGTTCATTAACTCTATCTCCCATCAACTTATTTCTTCCTATCACTTGTATGCAGACGATTTACAAATTTATTATCACGCTCCGGTGGACAGGGTGACAGAGGCTATTGTATCAATTAATAAAGACCTTTCGCGAATAAATGAGTGGAGTAGGACGCACGGGCTCACAGTAAACCCAGCTAAAACTCAGGTCATTGTTGTTGGCAGCTCCAGGATGGTTTCTCAGTTGAATGTGAATCACATACCCCAGGTCACATTTAATGGCTGTGTTATCCCCTTTTGCGATAATGTAAAAAACTTGGGGGTATTCATTGATAATAACTTATCCTGGGGTCCCCAATTGCAACAACTTAGTCGTAAATTGTTTGCTGCAGCGGGGTCCTTGCGAAGATTGCGAAATTTTCTACCTATTCCTACGAAAATTGCACTCGTCCAGTCTCTTCTTTTTCCTATTCTTGATTATGCTGATGCTAGCTACCTTGATCTCACCGAAGCCCAATTTGAAAAGCTTGAGCGACTTCAAAATTTCTGCATTCGGTTCATATTTGGACTTAGAAAATATGACCACGTCTCTGAATATCGAACTAAACTCAAGTGGCTATCAATACGTCTTCGTCGGAATACTCGTATCCTTTCACTTCTCTATTGTATATTATTTCATCCCACGACTCCATCTTATCTTAAGCACCGTTTCCATTTCTTGCGTGATACCCATGCACGATCTCTTAGGTCTTCAGAGAGTTTGATTTTGGAGATTCCGAAGCATAGCACAACATTCCTAGATAAATCTTTTACTGTCTATGCTGCTCGCCTATGGAATGAACTGCCTATATCAATAAGACTTGCAAAATCACTGCCTATTTTTAAGAGACTAGTCAGAACGCATTATCTATCACAACAGTAACTTAATCGTATATTATAGAATATTTCTTTTTTCTGTATTATTATTTTGCACTAATTTTTTTTCTGCTCTTTTTTTCCTTTACATATTTGATAATTTATATATTTGTATTATTTATATTGTATTTGTAGTGTATAATATTGTATTTTGTTTAGTATATGTAATATGTTTAATTATACTATATGTATAAAGCATTTACTTATATTTATTTATTTGTTGTACATGGTGCTCGTTCATTCCTTTTTATTATACTACCTTCGGTTTCCTTCTCCTGTTCATTCCAGTCCATCCAAAGGTTGTCTGGAAGAGATCGCCGTGAGCGATAAGACCGCCGTTTGTACTAATATTTAGATTTAAGTTCCACATATTTGTTATTCCTATGTTTTGTGTACAATAAAGAATTATAAATAAATAAATAAATAAATAAATAAATAATATGGGAATCTTTTAGCAAAAGTGTTTGTTTGATCTAATTTAAAGACCCTTTTCTTTAATAATCTCATAGTTTCGCAGTTAATTGTTGTTATTTTATGCGCCAAGAGGCAAGTTTCGAGTATAAATAGATGGGGGACTCTATGGATATTTGGTTTCTGATATAAAGTAGTTGTGCGATTTAGAAGCACTACCCCATATTGCAATACAATAATTGAGCAGTGACCGATAGCAAAACATTAGTTCACGAGTATTAATATTGGCAGAGCTACGTATAATCTTCATGATATCAATCATTTTGCGGATTCTTTTTGCTAAGTTTGTACTCGTAATATGCAGCTCATAATTCCACCGAACATCCAGGATTCGGGTACATCAAGGCACTTGAAGTGATTGATTCATTGAATCGAGTTGCTGTTGCAGCTAGTATTATAAGTGGAATCGCAAGAGTGGATTTTGATTTCGACTGGTTCTGGAAGTTGGCTGCGTGCTATTTTATGAAAACCCATGAATGTTGTTTCTTCGGTATTTATAGCCAAGAGATTATTATGTAGCCATTTGAATAGTAAAGACATTCTTCAATTCAAAACAATTGCATTGCCATCTGCATAACACACAATTTCGGCTGATTCTAAACGTAGGTCATGGATATAATTAATATAATAAATATTAAAGGACCCAAAATTCTGCCTTGAGGCATTCCGTAATTAATATGGACCGTGGTGCTTCTTAGGGAATCAACTTTCACAAGTAGGGTTCTGTTGGAAAGTTAGCTGCGAAACCAGCTTAATGCAGTGCCACGAATTTCAAGTTTCCGCAATAGGATAGGATCTGATACTGTGTAAAAGGCTTTGGCAAGGTCGAAGAATACCCCTTTACAGTTAAGGCCAGAGTCGTGACGCCATGCTGTTTACTAACTCTTGTGTGGCCTCTTCGGTAGACTTTTGTTTTCTAAAGCCAAATTGTTTATTCAAGAGCAGCGGACCGCGACTTACTAAATAGAACTCTGTTGGATTTTGATAGGTGTTCGTTGATATATACACGTCGAGGGTTTTCAGGAACTTCTATCATGTCTATGGTGAGCACTTGGAGCACTCTCGCGGCACCCAGAAGCTGGTCTCGCGGGGCTCTCCCGTCGAGTTAGAGTGACGATCATCGGGCGTGGTCTGTCGGTTTTACCCTGGTGGTTGGTCTGTCATACCAACAATATGTTGCGCAGCACGCTTGATGTCAACATCGAGATTAACTCCAAGTATAGTCGTGAGGTTCGTCACTATCTGAGTGAGGTGTTCACTCTGGTTTTTCGTAATTCTTGATACTGAGGAAAAGATTTCGAGACGTCATGTCAGCTGGTATGGACGACACAACTGTCTTTTCTGGACTATTTGATGCTGCACCTGTAGGCGTGACTTCTTATAAACGTCTAGGTTTATTTATGTTTTTTCCTGGATCAAAGCGGTGTATCATCGTTCAGGGGCTCTTTCAATTTCGGTTTACAAGATGTGCCCTGATTATGGTTGAAACCGGCATTACGAGCTGACTTGGTCTCGGCTCTTATTAAGTAAAGACGACCAAGATGAACATTATTAAAACAGTTGCTTCGGAGTTTCAGTCCTGTTTAGTGATTTTATTACAGACTCCGCAATTTATTTTACATAAATAACGCCCTCTAGCGATAAGTAGCAGGTGAGTTTGTACAGTTTGACACTGTGTATCGGATTCTTTAAAAATAGTTCCCAAACTCGACCAGTGCTAGCGTTAATTCTCGTAATAAATCTATTAAAACCGGAACGTTTGAGTTACAAAATAATACTATATCACTTGTAACCTATATTTTGCTGAGTCTTGTAACTGCAATGAGGCTTTTATCTCTTATAAGAAAGTGCACAGATGTAGCACCACTTTATATAGCACTTTCACAGTTTGATTTAAATAACAGTAAAAAAAAGTTCAAAACCGTCTTTTGCCACTTTTAGTCCACGGGATGTCACACAAACACTTAAAAGTGTGCAGGAAAGTACGATAAAAGGTTTGTATATACTTTTAACAGTAATTATATAAATACTGTTATTACTCTCGGGCGCCACCTAGCAGAAAAAAAAACCAATTTCCTAGTGAATTATTGTTTTAACGGGAGAAAATACGAAGAAATCTGCGTAGTTTCGACTGTACGTAAATTCTAGACCAAAAGGACGAAAAGGCCTACGTCATCAATTAATAATGTGTTGCACACCGTGGGTTGCGATTATTTAAAAGCCAAGATCTCATTCATTCGTTCTGTATGTACATAAGTTGAATTAATTTTTCTAAATGTAAATAAAAAAAAAACTATAATTGAAATGAAGATTGCTATTCTGCTCACAATATAAAATTATCTAGCTATTAAAGTTATTATTCAATTATTGTGGCTAGCTACAGAACATAGGTTTACGTCGCCCGGTCAGATCGATTGGGTTAACTGAAGACCGCTTAATAATCTTAATGAACACGTAACAGCCTTGAATTACATTAAGGATTGTTTTGTGTTAGTTTTTTTCCGAGGATCGAGAATTTGTTCGGAAAAAGGTAACTGAATTGTACTCAGTAGAAATTGTTACTGTAGCCAACAATATTTATTTATTAAGCTTCATACGGGGTATATCAAGACTGCGACCGAAAACGAAGCCAGGTGGTAATATTAGTGACTTCAGACACAATGCAAGTAAAAATTTCGCAAAAAAAAATCGACAACTTTTTTTTTGATTTTTTTTATTTATCGTCGTATTTGGGTGATAAATGCATAGTTTTCCCAAAATAATGATGCAGACCTCTTTATTTTTGAACACTCAATGGTACGTAAGGGTCTAAATTATTATTTTCGCAAAAACTAGGTTTTTAACATCCGAACAAGATGATTTTTAAAAAATTCTAAAAAATATATGTCGCTGTTTTGGTGATTAAAACATAAGGAGAAAAAAAACTAGATAATAATATTATATATTTAACGAAGTCCATTAATTTCGTGACTTGAGCCTGTAATCTTTATTAATGTTAGGGCTTAATCATGCATTTTTGTCCAACGAATATATTAGTAACGCATTTCTGTATATACGAGTATACCTTTATAAAATTCTGTGTAATAAATTTAAATTTAGTTATATTAAACTATATCCATTTAAATTATACGTGTTATTAAGTTGGCTAGTACCTACCTCCGTAACGTCTCAATCTGGCATAAAACTATATTATTTGTTACTAGTGGCCCGGCCCGGTTGCAGATACTTTTTGAGTATATTCCACTTCGGAAACTTAATATTTCGCGTATCAACTGGTTTATTTTAAAATTCAACGTGACTACCGTCCTCTATACTATTTTTTTCATCCCGTTCCGTTACAACTCGTACTGTCCCGTCTTATTCATTACCCATAATAAAAATGCGCACACGAAACTCGAATATTATTTAGCTGTAGATTTTATAAAACTGATAAATCTCCTAAAATATTCATTGAAATCGAATGATGTTAGGGCAACATTGTTCAAAATTAAATACTTGTAATTGATAACATACGCTATAGTGAGGGTAACCTAGAAAGATAGAGATACACTATCAGAGGCTTTTCTAGACCTTTTTATGTGGAGCAGTCCCGTCATATACTCGTATGATAGTGTTAAACTTCAACCGTTACACAGCGTATGCATCGAAAACTCCCAAAAGGACTAAAATTTCCCTGTTTCGCATCATTTTTCACTACTGCTCCGATGTTATTGGCCATAGCGTAATATTTTATAGCCTATAGCATTTCTCAATAAATGAGCTATTTAGCACTCAAAGAACTATTCAATTTGAATCAGTAGATCCAGAGTATACTGTGTACAAACTAACTTCATATATAATATCCTAGTCTATAGAATTTCTCGGTAAATAGACTATTCAACCCAAAAATAATTTTAAAATTCGAACCAGTAGTTCCCGAGATTAGCGGGCGAAAACAAACAAACTCTTCAGCTTTATATATTAGTATAGATTAAAGTTGAAGCTATATTTGTTCACGGTTATCTATAAAATTTGCGTAAACATCTCTGTTAATTTCACAAATGGGTCAGGGTATTTTATCCCTTTAAGAATAGAATCGTTCTAAGGTTGCCAATATTTGGGTCAACCTCTTATTAATATTTCAGGATTAAATTGCTTTGTCTGTCTCTATGCGACTTAGTAATTAATCAATTTGGAAATGGATCTGGGAAGACATCTATGTGTTTGTGCCGGTATACTTCCCACTACGAATCTCGGATTTCTGCCCACATAACGCATAATATGACATCCTGGCACGCCTTCGCATTTGTATTCCCATAGAGAACGGTGGAAGTGCAACGAGTGCACCCACACTTTGTCATCGGATTTCCATCGTAAAATGTGCTGCGGCGAGCATATTAAAATATGGCATAAAGCCGAAATATTAGGCAAATATTGTTTAAGCAACAATTTTATACCAATAGTTGCTCTACATGGGCATTAAAAACAATTTCTTACGATTCATAGTAAATGGCTACTGCGACAACGTCGGTTACCAGTTTGTGCTATTATTTATTTTATTAGAAATCTTTGTAATAAGATCTTTAAATAAGCTTAATATAAACACGTTTATTTTACTGGTGGTAGGTCTCTCATATGTGAGAGGCCACCTGGGTGGGTACCACCGCAATGTCTATTTCTCCCGCCAAACAGCAGTGTTAATGCGCTGTTGTGTTCCGGTTTGAAGGACATTGTAGCCAGAGTAACTACTGGACATATTGAGACTTAACATCTTATGTCTCAGGATGGCGAGCGCAGTGGAATTCCAAGCATTCCCTTGTAATTCATGGTGTTGTTTGGTTTTGCTACTGTCCATGAGCGGTCATATCGCTTACCATTACGCGAATGGCATGCTCGTCTCGCCATTCATTGCAATAAAAAAAAAAAAAAATTAAATATATGACATCTAATGAATAAATCGTTTAAGAATGCACATTTATTACACTGTCGAGCATTACAATTTCTAGTTTCCATGAATGGCTCGTCTAAGAAAAACAAACGATAAAAAAGATGAGAGTTGTTAAAACAGCAAGGCTATATTTGGAAGGAAAGTTTTCCGAGAACGAGAATAAATATGGATGTGTGTATTGGTAAGAGTGGCACGTCGCGGGTTTGTACGTGGTGCGTTGGCTCGCAATCGACAGCCGGCTACGTGCCTACTACAGCGCTGCGAACAGTCTACAGCGAGTGGCGAGTGGGACATCCCCTCGCCCCGCCAGTCACCACCCTACACTCCGTCCACACTGTACGCCGACTCCAAACATCCTTAACAATGCACAAAGTGTAATCTAGACGTTCTATTGACTACGTTTGTAGTCTAAATGTGCCCTCAACTTAAACAAGGTTAAAGTCGAGACGTTTCGTTACAATGTTAAATTGGCATGATATGATAAAGAAATTTTAAGGCGCCCGTTCTTCTTGACTTCGAAGGACGATAAGCCTTTGTTAATGAAAATATTAAGTGTACTGCAAATTTTAAAATTCACAAAGGGCAAAACTGAATTGTTATTTAATAAAATAAACTATTACGTTTTGAATAAAGTTTGAAATAGTTTTTTATTGATCAAATGTCGCTAGTTTACGATGACTTTTGCACAGAATGAATTTATTTCTCAGTATTTAATTTCATTAAGACAATTGTATATTTACATAAAAATATAATTCAATGAGACTTTTAACAAAACTTAGTCCTATAAAATTATAACACAATGTCAAAGAGCAGTTGAGTTTAGGGCGGATAGTCACCACAAAAAAATAATTACCAGTAGGTGGCTTTCTCAGTTATTTGAAGGTGTTGAACGAAGGCAACTTCCTTTCTTTTCATAATATGTTTAGAAGCCAAACAAGGTTGAGCTATCTGCAGGAGTTCTTGTTTAAATAAGAAAAACGATTTATTGTGTACACTAAGTGTAGTAAAATAATAGTTAATGGTATTTGAAACTTATTAAATGTGTCTAATATTATAGATAAAGAAACGCCATTTGTATAGAAAATCTCAAGATAAATACATATACATAGATGCATTACAAATATTGGGGCCGAAGGTAAACAATACGAGATTGGCTATTTAGTATTCTTACTTTTCTTCACATTCTCTTTCATGGCGTTATAAATATCCATGAGAAAAACGAAGATTGAAGATTGATTTGAACCTTGATAAAATTCGCCAATTTTTGATAAAACTTGCCACGGACATGCAGTACGACGTTTCAAAGTTAATCAAAACATATTTTGAAATTAATTCTATGAGGAATTTGATCATATTGCTTCTAAAATACTCTTGTTTTCATTTAATTTGGAATTTAGTTCTTAAGCTTATCTATTCCACATTGCAGAACGATAATAAAATTAATAAATTACATTAATATTGGTTTAAGTAGATTTATTTGCATGTCTAGTAGAATAGCTGTTACTTGTAAACTATCGGGGATAGGACTAATTTTGTTTGTTGTTGCTGTGGCGTCATAGTTTGGCCTATCTCCCATTATCGGCGTATCGTGTAGTTTTAGGACAACCCGTATAATTTGACATGTGTTAAAATAATTCAAAGCTACAAATATAAATGTCAAATCCTACTTATATGTTACTCTAATATTCCCCAACAGATAGAAATTAACATTCAACGGCTAGTAGAATAGAAAGATTGGTAATTAATTTGCACACTAAAACTTAATACAGAAATTTAATTTACTGTAACATTGGATCAAATGATTTGTTCAAAATTGGCTTAAACCAGAGGTGTAAGGTGACCGTACCACAGATGATCTAATGTACAATGGATACAATAGCTATCAGTTAAAGCATTTGGAATTCCGCACGTACATATTTGACTGCTCTGCGCAATCCACAACTGTCAAAGTGAGCTTAACCCTTTTCTTGACAATGTATCTCGTCAGATACAGTCAACTTTAAAAATTCCTAGTTTGAAAAAAATAGCGAATGAAACGAAACATCATATAACAATTTATATTTTGTATATTTCCGAACGATTTTTTATTGAGCAAGATAATGTTGGTAGTACCGTTACATTTTAAAATCGAAAATTGTTCGTCGAATCGACACGATCCAACGCAAGAAGATAAGAATATTGTATTTTTTTAATTCTACATGGATATATTTTATAGAGTGTGATTGTTTTTATATTCCTTACGAAGTAAACATGTGTATAAATTGTATTTTCAAACCAAATGTTAACTATTGTATGAAAAAACGAATCTTGTTTGTGTATGTATCTCAAGGTGCACACTGCCAAGTTATTACAGAATTAGGTACTGCGTGCTATGTATCCCTGAGTGCACACCGCCAAGTTACAACAGAATTAGGTATTACCTGTTATGTATCTCATGGTGCACATTGCCATATTAAGGGAATGTTATGAAATAGTTTTTGCATGTGTCTCTGCTTGCACGGGTGGCGATTTATTGCTGTAAATACGTCGTTTATGATCTTGCTCTTTGTGCTAAACTTTTGCTCAGTGGGTGGCTTTAATTATATTTATGAGAATGCTAGAAATGTAACTAACGGGCCTCTATTTTCTATTTTCGCAAAGAATATTACTATAACAAGTCTGTATGTATGCTTGGTATTGGTGGTGAATGCTTAATTTCTTTGCAGAATACCATGAAACGAACGTTGAGCCGTGGATCTATCTATATCTATATCAGCCCACATACGTCCCACTGCAGGGCACGGGCCTACTCTACAATCGAGAGAATCGATTGAGAGTGGTAAGGCCATATAGTCCACCACGCTGGCCTAGTGCGGGTCGGCGGACTTACATACCGTAGAAATTCCGTGAAATTCCGTTTGTGAGGCCCACAAATATTTGTCTCGGGTCTGAGTGTTTGTGAGACCGAAAAGTCTCTCGTAGTTTCTGATACCTGCGACACAAGACTTAATTGATCTTAATGTGGGGTCAGGACTATGTATGTGACTGTTGGGTGTATTTATTGATTATTTATTATTTATTCAAGCAGCAGTAATCGATTCTCCACTTTTGCCATCGCCAATTATTCAACAGCCATCACCAATTGTTACACAGCCATTGACATCCGTTTTGCTAACAAATGTAGTCTCTCCATGTACACCAAACATATCATCACCTGTAGCGTTGTCGTCCCGATCTAAACGACCAAGGCTTGTAATTACACGCCCAAAGCCTATACGCCAAAAGCTCTTACAATTCAAAGTATATTGATGTACAAAAAGGAGACTTCATTAGAGCGATTAGATAGCGTGGCAGGGCCTACTCCAGCTAAAATAATTAAAGCTCCTGTTATGCCAAGACCCACACCTTGTGTCAGGTACGATAAGGTTGGACATTTCCCAATGTTCAGCGGCAAGGGGAGGTGCAAACTATGCATTAAAGGACAAACTACTGTTATGTGCTTAAAATGCGGCCTGAGACTTTGTCTTCTTGAAATAAAACTATTTTTACGGATTTTATCGCGATTTGGTTTAATTTTTACATTTTTTAACTTCCAACGTTTCGATTGCTTTTCAGCTTTCGTGGTCACGGGGCGGACTGATTAATTTTTACATTTTTTATCTTCCCGACGTTTCGATTGCTTTTCAGCTTTCGTGGTCACGGGGCGGACTGACACATTCAAAAAGCAATCGAAACGTCGGGAAGTTAAAAAATGTAAAAATTAAACCAAATCGCGATAAAATCCGTAAAAATAGTTTTATTTCAATGTGTAACATTCGCGTAAATCTAAGAAACCTTTATGCAAACTTTGTCTTCTGCCTAATAGAAATTGTTTTTTAATGTTTCATAGCTGACCTCAATAGTTTTTTTTTATGGTAGTTATATTATTTTTAAGGTTTTATTGTTCATTTTATAATTTCATATCAATAACTCCGGTTATAATTTTTATTTTAGTAATTTGTTGAGTTTTATTTTGAGCATTGTATCCTCTCAGATACATTGGCTTATGTAGGAGAAAGTACAGATACTTGGCAATGTATCTCGTGCGATACATTGTATACCTCCAAAACTGAATACCCAGGATTTTTTTTTTCATTTTTTATATCACTTATATTTGTATTCAAAACAGAATTAAACAAAAAAGAACTAATCCCGTACATTTTTTTTTCTGCCAAGAAAAGGGTTAAACGAGGATTTGATTGACACCGCCGATCTCACTAGCTCTGAATAATTTATGCAAGTGCCGAAACATAGCGACGGAAATAGACGAGAACTAGATAGCTCTCGCAGTAGAAGGATAGTTGTTGTTGATTGGCTGCCTCGATGTCGCAGTTGTACAACGGTACGATTGCAAAGCAGAGGTCTCGGGTTCGAATCCCGGGTCGAGCAATGTGATATTGGATTTTTCTAATCAGTATCAGCCCGGAGTCAGAAATTTGTGCCCGATATGGCGATAGGCTCGCCCACTATTACATCGTGGGACGGAAAATACAAGCCGAAACGTGGGTGCTCTGGTTGGTACTAGAGGAACCTTTGTACCCCTTCCGGGAAAAAGGCGTGAGTTTATGTATACCGGGTATATCAAGACTGCGACCGAAAACGAAACCGGGTGGTAGTTTTAGTGGTTACAAAGACGATGCAAATAAAATTTCGCCAGAACAGCGACAGATATTTTTTTAGATTTTTTTAAAAATCATCGTGTTAGGGTGGTGAATACCTAGTTTTTGCGAAAATACTATTTTAAACCCTTACGAACCATTGCGTGTGTAAAAATAAAGAGGTGTACATCATTATTTTAGGAAAACTATGTATACATATTATATCACCCAAATAAGTAAAAAATTACAAAAAAAAAGTTGTCTTTTTGCGAAATTTTTAGTTGCATCGTGTCTGAAGTCACTAATACTACCACCTGGCTGCGTTTTCGGTCGCAGTCTTGATATACCCTGTATAATGTATGTTGTATTAGTTTTAAAATACTCTACACCCACTGTTTGAATGCAGAACTACATTTTTATTAACATCTTCCAGCTTGGTAAGTATACTCTATATATTGATAAAAAAAACTCACCTATTTGAGGAACGTCGTAAGGGCGACCAGAGCGAGAAGCTCGCAGCATCATTTGACTGGCAATCTCGGAAGGCAATTGATGTGGGCCTCGTTTGTTGTTGCGTACGCGGCGGCGTTCGTTGTGCAGCGCGCCGGACGGGAGAGGCGGGGGTTGGCGCGGCACGTAGGAGTCCGCGTCGACGGCCGACTCCGGCTCGAAGAGGTGGTGGCGCGGCGCCGAGTGCGCGAGGTCGCGGCTGCGGGCGCCGGATCGCCACTCGGGGTAGCGGCGGGGCGCCTCGGCCGCGGAGCGCAGCGCGAGCGCCGCCAGCACCGTGGTCACACACCACACGCGCATGCTGAGCGCCCCCGCCCGCGTCCCCCACCACACGCCCATCTCCTGCTACTAAGTACACAACTCGACGATGCCGACTGACGGGCGCGTGCCCGACCACATTATTCGACCTCTACCACTTATTCAGAAGCACTTTTCCTTTTTCTTTCGCTTCTGGTTTTACGTCTCCTCTTGGGTCCACAACTTTAATATCGGCCGAATTCAATTTCCGATCCTGTAACAAAACATAAACGTGTGAAGTTATTTACTGCTACGAGGCTACGAGATTCATCGAGTTATTTGGTCAACATTTAACCTACATATGTTCCTAAAGGGTATCTGTGGTAATATTAACAAGAGATAGCGCAAGGTACATTATGATGAATTAACCTTGAAGAAAATCTAGGAGTCGTAGAAAGGTACACGCTTTTTCCGTTTTAGGAAATGCTATTGTGATTAATCTAGATTTAAAATGATAGACTTAATGGGGTCTCGCTGAAATGGGTTCGAGGACTACTACGCTAATGAAAGGAAGACAGTAGTTTTAAAGTAATTACAACCCTCTACTGCAGGGGATGGAAGCTAGCTTATCCGTTTGTGTTAAAAGTGAACAACCATTTTTTAGCTTCCAAGTAATCAACGATGGACATTTAAAAAGTAAGTATGGCCCGCAGGGTATAATTGTATTAACAAAAGTTTCGTTGCAATGTATAACTCGCGTTGGAACAGCTGTTCATTTTCTTTATGTGTTTGCTTACTCGTCATGAACTTGAGAAATGATAAATGTCAACATTGATGTAGCAATGTAATAAACTTGATGGGGAACAAAAGACTGAAACCTTTTGTTTATATCCCCGAATCGTCCTGATTGATGCGGTTCGTATTTAATGTTAGTATGACGTAGGATATATTAATTATCGCAAGGTTAGTAAATCAAAAGTAGATAAAATAAGGCGAATAATAAAGACAATGTATTTTTATCTTACAATATGAAATAAAACAACTTTTACAATTCCCAACACATTCAAGTTTGTTGCCACTTTTTTTACACAAACAATAAACTACGTTCGATGGAATGACAGTCTGTTAATTCTTTTTTTTTGCCTATAACCGGTTATAGGCACGACGCTATGTGACGCTTTATAAAGCGTCACACTACATCGTTCCGTTGTGGGCATAGCTTTCCAAAGGTTAGTATTGTATTTTACGTAGTCAGCTTTTTTCGTTGATTTTACTTTTAAATGACATTTATTTTAGTAAAGAATGCACAATACAAACCGTTACTGAAAATAGTAGCAAACTTTTTTTTCAATATATTGCGAGACGAGCTTGCCATTCGCCTGATGGTAAGCGATACGACCCATGAGTAGTAGCAAGACCAAATAACACCATGAATTTACAAAGCAATGTGAATACATTCCACTGCACGCGACATCCTGAGATGTAAAATGTTAAGTCTCGTTATGTCCAGTAGTTACTGGCTACAATGTCTTTTAAACCGGAACACAAAATTACATTTACTCTGCTGTTTGACGGGAGAAATACACATTGCGGTGGAACCTACCCTGGCAGCTATTCACATATGAAAGACCTAGTACCGATAAAACGTAGAACATATTGTTTTGTATATACGAGGCGGGAACGACAAGGTTTCATAGAAAAAAGTATCTCTATGTATCTGTAAGAACGTTAAGTCTTGGCTGGAGTTGTACGTTGAGCCGCGTACAAAACCCCATGGGAGAACATGAATTGTGCCCATAGTCTAACAGAGTTCACATTTCTACAAATTACATCAGTGGAGACTGGACTAAGCCACAAATTCCTTTATATAATTTTGGACGAAATCGAGGAGGTTAGAGTTTATGTGCCGCATTAGGATGTACAAGGTCTTATATGGACATAAAATATCTGATTTTAATTAACAATGAATTACTCCTCTGCCGTTTCTAAATGTAGTCGGAGTCGAGTAATGGACGAAGTTTAATATAAGGATAGCAGTTGTCTGTCGATCGTAATTGATGGTTTTCCGCTAGCCAACTTGGTACCACGGGAATCAAACAAAATAATTTTCGCCTTAACATTAAATGAATACATTCAAGGTTGGTAAGTTGATAAATAAATAAGACGATCTGCAGACTAATAAAGACACCTTTTACTACATTATACAAATATACATTATATCTCGACCAAAAAGTAGGTTAATGCCACAGAAAATAAGATTATTCACTTTCTTAAGTAGCGTCGGATAACTTTAGAACACTTTCTTTCAAAAATAAGGCTAGAATTAACATTTTTGCAAATATACGACGCCGTTGGGCTCCTCGGCAAAAATGAAACCCTCTGGAAGTCAGATATTTTATACACTTAATTGACAAAATTTCTGTCTTCCAGCAAAATTCTCTCGCGCCCCACTTTCGAAGGGTTTGATTACTATTGATGGAATTTAAAAAGAGGATTTTAAGGGTCCTACCTTTATAAAGGTGCGGGAATAAAATCACATTTCTTATATAAAAATATAAGGCGACAATGAAATATGAAAATAGTAAGTACAGCATTTATAACTTTTGCACAATTTTTTATAGTTACTGCGTTAAGCCTTTTTTTTTTCAAATATAAGCAGGCTTGACCAGTCAACCTCCACTCTGCGACCGTCGATATTAAAAAAAAAACTATCTACTGGTAACTGGTAAGTGGTGGGATGCGAATAAATATCCACACGGATGAAGACAGACCTAAAGTTAAATAAAATAAAAATAATTTCAAGGATGTTATTTCCTGTACTAATAAATAACATGTTGTTGACTAGCGTTTCTAAAACAACAATAAATGTATACAGGAATACCGTCCCACGTAATAAATAACGGCAACAACACTTATTCCATTCAAAGTTTTTATTTGTGTATCAAATCAAAAGTTAAACTTTGCCGGTGGAGACTTATGTTCTAGTTCTAAGACGTTATGGAGTTGATGTGTTTGTGTAGTCCACCTTTTGTTACCACACGGAATAGTAGGATTGTGCCTCACTGCTGTAGTTTTGCCTCCCTCACAACAAGTCAGAAGACGTAGGATGGTTGCGAAAATCAGTATTTTTAAGAAAAGTCATTAAAAAGAAAAGAATGTAGCGGTAACGTCTGCTAGTCGGAGAGTCCACTGACGCGTGCAGATATTCGCAATTTAACCGACTAAACGCGGTCACAGGCCCTTTGGGATCTCAACCCGTGTCACTACAACGCATTTGTCGTGCAACTTGTCAAGTACCTACAGCTTTATGTTTGATTAGTATGTTGAACGTAAATTATGCCATAAGATTATCTTGCGGAATTTTATTACCAACAATTAGTAAAGTACGAAATAGGATTTTATTTAACACGAAACAGTAGAAACTAAAAAGTAAATCCGAATAAAACAAATCAATGTCGCCCGCTTCCCGCATGAATGAAATAACCACATACCGGCATGCACGATACTTCACATTTCTCAGAAATTATTATTTAAATGAGTACGGTTATAATTATAGGTTGCTAGTTGTTAAGCGCGGCGTTGCTTGCGTGACAAAGCTAACTGTATTTTTTCATAATATTTTACAGTAAGTATCTGTCGTGACTTTAACGAATACTGACAACTTTATATTAAATAGTTGTAATTGTGTTTAGGAAATAATTATAATAACAATTCAATTATGCAAATTCACACCATAGCCATTTATCTTTGTAATAAGGTATAAATTATTATTTCTGTTGCTTAATTTACTTTGTGTCCTATGTACAGTATAGGTGTTCAAATTGTACGTTAAACTCCGTAGACGGAACAGTTTGAGCGAACAACTCAACGAGACATTTATGTTTACGGCATGTCGATCTGCTGTCACTCTTTGTTAAGCTGGCCTTTATACGTGTTTCACAGCCGCCGAGTGCTTCACCAAAGCGTACAGTTTAGTAGCATATTGTTATACAACAATATACGACACACGAGTACACGACGCCTTGATCTCTACATTGTGCCTTAAAAATATTTTTAGCGCAATAGACGAAAAATAGCCTACAAAATGTTTCTTCTACTGAAATACACTTCGCACTGGGACCTGCTATCGAAGCACATTTATTTATGGATTCTTCATTGAATTTCAGGATAGCGTTGAGAGGTATCAGCGCGAATCTCGTTTTTCTGAGAATGTCCAAATAAATTACGGCTTTGGTCGAATATTTTTCTTTTGGAAGATCAAAGCGGAACGTGCACTTTTACATGCTGACGGCAGTTGTAATATATATAAGCTAGACAAAAGTAATTGAACTACATTATGTGGCAGTGACGTAGACCTAACCTAGCTCAACGTTGGCATTACCGTTGAGGATACTGAAAATGTGCAAACTTTCGCAATAAAAACAAATTAGCTGTGGTCTAAGTGTAGCATTCGCGTCCCTCCGCCGTCGACTTTCGGTACCCATAAAAGTTTTTCCTTAATCTTATTTGTTGCTCGCAATGACTCAACACAACGGGAAAAATATTAGAATTCATAATGGCTTACAAAAAGTATCGATGACTGTTTACTGACATTGTATGAACGTTTTGCTCAACAGGGGATCAAATTTGGAACTTGACGTTGATAATTTGCTAACATTATGAGACTAATATTTCCGAAATAAAGGTTATTCTTGCAACTTTTATCTGGACTTTCAACACACTTAAAACTGTTAAATAGTTATAATTGGTATGTAGTAAATTTAAGGAAAGTCTAGGTACGTAAACAAAATAGGGCTAGTTCCTAATAAGGTTATGACGATATGTACTAAATCCATAACTTTTGTTTGTAACACCAAAGTCCCGGAAGTTTTAATCTATGTATATATCTAACTCCTTTAATTATAAGGTCATTATCCCTCATCTCAAAAATGGGGTGGCCCGACCATGTATTAACACGCGGATCCCGGTCGGGATCCGCGTGTTAATATTAATTAATGTTTGATTAAATTACAGCTTAATGTTAACGCGCATTCAACACACTAAATAACAGTGTTCCTTTTTTCCCGTTTCATCGTGATGAATGCTAATTAAATTTTGGGTTAACTGTTAAAACAATTTTCATTTACGTGAACATCTATCCATCAGCACTAATTTATTGTTAGGCAACGTTATACTCGTGGGGCAACATCGACGATGAATCATCTAAGAAACTCCTATATTCTATTTGATTACATTTCTGTATTCAAATATAAATGATGATGGTACAAATAAACATCTGTAAACACAAACACAGCTCTGTAACAATAACCGCAAAAGATAATAAGTTTATACATATCTAAAGGGTAATGTTTTGTATATTTCTTGAGGGTTTGTATTTTAATGGTTCCATTTCGGCTTTCGGGGACCTTTTGTTAGTATTACGTTTCATTGTCTAGTATGTATTTTTAAACAGCCTACTGAAAATTAACCTTTCATTGACACTATGTAGTCTTTATTATTAAATCGTGAAAGGAGTATACCAAACCCTTGTATTGCAAAATAGTAAGATGAAAAGCTTTGGTGCCGCGATTCCTTCGGTGAGTAGGATAGCCGGATGTCGAATAATCTTTACGCTTAGCCTCCCCCACTCCATCAATCCTCCACCGCTCGTCCTTGAAGGTCGGTATTGTACCTACAATTATCCAGGTGTTTTAGGCGGTGATAAAAGTTTATTTTTATTTACCAAATGTGCTAATGCTAAAAAAGCTTTTTGAGTCTGTCCCATTTCACCCTACGAATAGTATTGATCGGCAATGGTTAATAATACTCTAACTACTTTGACCCGCACATACGATAACCTATATATAACTACAGCAATGAAAAACTACTTAACACTATTCATATTAAATACTTAGTACTAGAAGGCCCAAAACCTGTGGCGTGTTATCGGCGTGGCTATATTTATAAAATCGGGTGAGGTGGTGGGCCGTTGACGTCATCGCAGGCCCTGCTCCGAGGGCTCGGGCGCCCGCGGCCAGAGGGCGGCGGGGTGGGCGGCGCGCCTTCCGATACGCACTTGCAAATTCGCACCTCCATGAATGGAGGAATTAAATTATCCTTAGTCGAGCGCTGAATGTGTAAACCTGACCTGAACGCCAAGTGGCTTTTCTAATATCTGTTTCTTTATACTTCACGCCTCGTCCGGACGGCTTTATTGCTTACCTTATTTTAAATAAATCATCAAATAAATGCGAATGCCATGATTTTATGATTTACGACAGCCTCCGTGGCGCAGTTGGTTTGACGCCGCCTGTGAAACGAGAGGCCGCGGGTTCGATCCCCGCACCGAAACAAATATTTGTGTGATCCACAGGTATTTGTTTCGGGTCTGGGTGTTTGTGAGACCGAAAAGTCTCTCGTAGGTTCTGATACCCACGACACAAGACTCGATCTTAGTGTGGGGTCAGGACTATGTATGTGACTGTTGGGTGTATTTATTTATTATTATTATTTATGTAATATTTGGGCTCGGAAAATGTACGTTACGTAATGAAGGTAATTATAACGGATGACCATTAATGAACACATAAGGTGATAAGTTTTCACCAGTTTTCATCAGTTGTGAAATGAGAGGGAATTCCGATATATTTGTTACTTTTTTTAAACTCAAAGAGGTGGGACTGGATTACATGCCTTGAGTGAAAATGAGGCGGGACGAGCAGGATGTATGGAGACGGGATGGAAAATGCCAAATAATTAATAATTCAATTTCAAATAAAGTTAATCACACAGACGAAGTTTACGGGCAGAACTTAGTAATAAATAAATTAATATGTATTTGGCCATGCGTAAGTTTCACATCATTCCTTTATAAATAAACTAGCTTCTGCCCGCTAACTTCGTCCGCGTGATTAACTTTGTTTAAAAAAATATACATGTATAGATTATTAGGTATTTCTCATCCTGTCCCGTCCCGTCCCGTTATATCCCGCCCGTCCTATCTCATTCTCACTCAAGGTATGTAATCCACGCCCATCGCATCCCTTTGAGTATAAAAAGTAACAAATATATCGGATTTCCGTCCTCATCCCACGGGATTTATCTGGATAAATCTGGATAAAATGTAGCCTAAGTCTTAATCCAGTGTTAATATGGGGAATATTAGTTTTTCTCATTTATCTTCCATAATACAAAGAAACACCCTGTATGTAAATAAGACATTTACCAGTTTTTAAGTTGGACTTGTACCTATATAACTGTGAAAGCACATCTCATTTCGTCTTGTAGTTTTTGCGTTATGCGCAAGCAAATAAAAAGAAACACCCTGTCTATAAATAAAATATACCAGTTTTCAAATTGGACGTGCACCAATATTACTGTGAAAACTGCATCTCATTTCGTATGGTAGTTTATGAGTAATGTGCAAGCAAACAAAAAGAAACACCCTGTATGTCAATGCAACATATACCAGTTTTTAAGTTGAACCTGCACCATTGTAATTATGAAAACTGCATCTCATTTGGTGCGGTAGTTTATGAGTAATGTGCAAGCAAACAAAAAGAAACACCCTGTATGTCAATGCAACATATACCAGTTTTTAAGTTGAACCTGCAGCAATATAGCTGTGAAAACCGCATCTCATTTGGTGCGGTAGTTTATGAGTAATGTGCAAGCAAACAAAAAGAAACAACCTGTATGCAAATGCCACATATACCAGTTTTTAAGTTGAACCTGCAGCAATACAACTGTGAAAACTGCATCTCATTTGGTGCAGTAGTTTTTGCGTGATGCGCAAGCAAACATACAGACAGACAGACAAAAATTCTAAAAAAAATTGTTTTGGATTCTGTTGCTGTTATAAAGACCCCCCGCGTTGAAATTTCTTAAATATCTTCCATGTACAGACATCGACCATTTACATTTTTATTATATGTATAGAAGAAGATAAGCGAATAGCAAGCTCGTCTCGCCATTATTTGGTATTAAAAAAATCTGCAACGAAGCGAAGTCGGGCCCGGCCCCTTTTATGTTATATTTTTGTCAAAGCTTTGTCTAGTTCAATAGAGGACTTTTCGCGTAAATAAAGAACTCACGAATAACTTAAATTAAATGAACGACAAATCTTAGATCATGATAATCTATACATATAATAAAAATTAGAAATAAATATCTTATTACTACAACTTTTTAATGCAAATAAAGTAAAAAAAAGAAGGGATGTACAGCCGAAACCCGGGTTCGAACCGGGGACCGCTAGGTCTGGCAACCTAGTGCTCTACCTCTGAGCTATTTCGGCTACAGTTAAGACGTCGAATTTATCCATCTAATACAGTTAAACAAAAAATCTTATTTGTTATGATATGATTGACCCACGATTGCCTAGTTTTATTGAGATATTTTCTTTCACCGTTGAACCTAAAGAAAATGCAGAAGATGGATTAATAATGTCATCGCAATGAAAAAAAATCACACGATGTTTGGGAATAGGTTTTTCTCTCTATGATTTCACATGTCATGAGCTATTCTTTACTATCATGGTATTAGTTGTATATCTAAATAAGTATGTATAGATTATTTGGTATTTCTCATCCCGTCCCGTCCCGTCCCGTCCCGTCCCGTTATATCCCGCCCGTCCTATCTCATTCTCACTCAAGGTATGTAATCCACGCCCATCGCATCCCTTTGAGTATAAAAAGTAACAAATATATCGGATTTCCGTCCTCATCCCACGGGAACACTTAATTTATCCAGGACAGCCTCCGTGGCGCAGTTGGTTAGACGCCAGCTGTGAAACGAGAGGCCGCGGGTTCGATCCCCGCACCGAGACAAATGTTTGTGTGAACCACAAGTATTTGTTTCGGGTCTGGGTGTTTGTGAGACCGAAAAGTCTCTCGTAGTTCCTGACACCCACAACACAAGGCTCGATCTTAGTGTGGGGTCAGGACTATGTATGTGACTGTTGGGTGTATTTATTTATTTATTTATTTATCTGGATAAAATGTAGCCCAAGTGTTAATCCAGTGTTAATATAGGGAATATTAGTTTTTCTCATTTATCTTCCATAATACAAAGAAACACCCTGTATGTAAACAAGACATTTAACAGTTTTTAAGTTGGACTTGTACCTATATAACTGTGAAACCGCATCTCATTTCGTCTTGTAGTTATTGCGTTATGCGCAAGTAAATAAAAAGAAACATCCTGTATGTAAATGAAATATATACCAGTTTTTAAGTTGGACCTGCACCATTGTAATTGTGAAAACTGCATCTCATTTCGTATGGTAGTTTTTGAGTAATGTGCAAGCAAACAAAAAGAAACATCCTGTATATAAATGAAATATATACCAGTTTTTAAGTTGGACCTGCACCATTGTAATTGTGAAAACTGCATCTCATTTGGTGCGGTAGTTTAAGAGTAATGTGCAAGCAAACAAAAAGAAACACCCTGTATGTCAATGCAACATATACCAGTTTTTAAGTTGAACCTGCAACAATATAACTGTGGAAACCGCATCTCATTTGGTGCGGTAGTTTATGAGTAATGTGCAAGCAACCAAAAAGAAACACCCTGTATGCAAATGCCACATATACCAGTTTTTAAGTTGAACCTGCAGCAATACAACTGTGAAAACCGCATCTCATTTGGTGCAGTAGTTTTTGCGTGATGCGCAAGCAAACATACAGACAGACAGACAGACAAAAATTCTAAAAAAAATTGTTTTGGATTCTGTTGCTGTTATAAAGACCCCCCGCGTTGAAATTTCTTAAATATCTTCCATGTACAGACATCGACCATTTACATTTTTATTATATGTATAGATAAGTACACACGACAGTTATAACCCATGACTCTTAACTTTACATTAAGATACCGACGTCATTTGTGTTGTGGATATCAAAACTACGAAGAACTTTAGTCTCGCAAAGCTTAAGCCCGAAACACATTTTTGTGGATTACACAAATATTCAGTACCTACTGATGTTGTCGAGCTTCGTTACCGTAACTTAACTATCGGATATCTGAAGTATATCTGAAGGCCGACATTGTAACCGAATCTTATATAAAAGTTTTGAACCATTTCGAATAGGGGCGAAGTTTAAATTACATGTGTTATGCGTATGATTTGGAAGTACGTGTTGTATGTATATTAATTTTCGTTTTACAATTCCTAAAAAATATCTGTAAATGCAACGATCCATAATTATGCATTATTTGAAACAATTTAATAACGGAAATCGTATTAATGGTTTTTATCGCATTAATTTAATTTACTTTAATTTAACTATCCTTAATTTACAATTATTTAATTTAATGATTGTAAATGAAGGGTAGTTAAATTGTAACAGTCACTGAACGGATGACTAATATCTCAGTCCGCCTCGTGACCACAAAAGCTGTAAAGCAATCGAAACATCGGGAAGTTAAAAAATGTAAAAATTAAACCAAATCGTAATAAAATCCGCAAAAAATAGTTTTATTGCAATGGAAATCGTATTCATTGATTATAATATTTTGCAACTGCAAACTGTTGAAAAATATTCATATATCCATATTGGTATCCAGAAACGGATATCCATAATAGCCCTGATGTACAGCCATAATATACGGCTATTTCATTTATGTGACACACAGTCTGGGCAAAATATTAAAAATATCATTTCGCGGAAATTGTCAATTCAATTAAGGTATTACACATATTACACTTTAACTTTATGAAAGTGACACTACCACGTATCATTTTAAATTTCGGTATGGCGCGGCGTTATTATATACTTTTGTGTAACATTTTCATGAGGATCAATGAACATTATCCAGTAGGTTCAGTATTTTAAAATTACTTTTGCTTTTATTCACATTTTTACTGAAAGACTAACGAAGTCAACTGATCTGTTGAGAATAAGTGCCTAATTATAAGTTATATAGTAAAACATTTTTATCAAGGCATTAGTGACTAGACTGCACCCGATTTTGTGTAAAAAGCTGTTCAATAGAGCCCTGTTCTTTCGTTGCCGATTATTATACGATTATTTCTCGTCAAACGATATAATTATACTGATCTTCTCACAGCTAGATGGCTGATCCCGAAACCCAATCGCTAATGTCTTGCGTGGTTTATGGGTTTTCTAGAACATATTACAATGTACGGTGCTCGTTTGATTGGATGCGTGTACCACCGGCAGGTTTACGTGGCAGAGTACGTCAGTAGTTCGTATACCGTATCATTCAATATTCATCGGTGTACACCGATGGGTATCCACTGGACATTGATTTACTAGATCGAATATAGAATATATTATTTTCTCAGTTTCTATTCAGTTTACTAAAATATATTTATTATTTAATGTGACAGCTAATTTACTTTTACTTTAGAGTGTTTTAATTGAATCTCATGGATGGTGATGTACTCAAATATCGTTATGTCTCTACCACTCTATAATTATACGCCAAACATAACATTCTTTTTAATTAAGCTTCGACAGACTACAAGCTGAAATCCAACATAAAAACGTGTCAAACACGCCCGTAAATCAGTTTAAAGACAGCCACGTTGTCAAATGAATGTTTACAAAGGTTCAGGAGACGAAGGGTGACGTTGTAGAGAAGGAATTTGATACACTATAATGGTCCAATGTTTACATGTGACATATTCATATTCAACGTTGTGTTGTAGGGCTTATTTGATCAACCCTTTACACGTGGTCGACGTATAACGTGCCGAGTTTGTGTACATGTGTATGTTGCTCTATAATACGGTATAATGATTGGGTTGCTTCTGTTTCCCTGTTGCCTGGTGAATACAATATGTTTCAAAATTTATGTTTAAAATCAATCAATCAAAGTTAAAGTTTATTTATAAATAAATACAATATGTTTTAAACATACTACCGCTAATAATTTAATCTGTAATCAGTTCACTTTATTTTTATAAATGTGCAATACATGCATGGGAATCGGAAAGATTACTTATTATATATTATGTTGTAGAGTATTATACATTAAGTTAGAGCAGTTCGACTGCTTCGGTGGCGTAGTTGTATTACGGCACCGTTACAAAGCTGAGGTCTCGGGTTCGAGTCCCGGGTTGGGCAAAGTGATATTGGATTTTTCTATTCATTATCAGTCTGGAGTCAGGAATTTGTGCCCGATATGGCGATAGGCTCGCCCCCTATCACATCGCGGGACGGAACATACAAGGCGAAATGTGGTTATCCTGATGGCGCCTCTGCCTACCTCTTCAGGGATAAAGGCGTGAGTTTATATATGTATGTATATTGAGTTGTTCCGTATTAACATAGAAGATATTTCTTTACAGCATAGGTTTGAGAAAGAGTACGGCAAGATCATCTGATGGTACATGATTATCGTCACCCTTGAACATCTACAACAGGTGAATCATAGATGTGATGCTGAAAGAAAATAAAAAAATACGGGAGGAGGAATTGATATAGGGCTTCACGCATTTAATTTATCATACCTACGAGTACATTATAGTATGGTATACAAATGTACTACAATTTACCGCTTCCTTCTAATATCTAAAGATATATATTTTGTGAAACCATAAGTCATTGTATTAAATCAACAATCATGCACGGCTCGTGATTGATGAGTGGTGATTAGGCAAGAGTTGTTGTACGCTCGAGAAATAATAGTATCTAATAATAGACTTCGCCCGTGTCCCCCAGATAATTTCACTTCTTGCGGAATTCTACTCAATTATACCTATGTGTCACGCAATGCCCAAAGACACGCATGAAACGAAATAATGTACGGAATAGTTTATAAAACTAAATGTAAATTCGTAAGAAATATCGCAGTGACAATATTACTTTCATTATTTTAAAGATTATGATATATTTCATTTATAAGTTTAAAATCTATAAATTAACCTAAAGTTTATTACTACTATTAAATTCGCTTTTTTAAAAAGATACTTGTCTTCGCTGTTTATCATTGCTTAAATATCAATGCCACGATCATTGCATGGTTTCTGAGGAGAAGACATCATTTACCTTATTACCCGAGCTACTCATGAAGGTTTTAAAAATAGTTATGTAAGTTTTTAAAGGAAACAATATTGAAGTTTATATATGAAAATAATATCAGCTTATTTATTTATTGTTTATTTATTGAAAAAAAAAAACAATAAATAAATAAACTGATATTATTTTAGCTTATTGTTAAGAACTTTAGTCAAATGCTATTATTAATAGTACAGTAGACATTTTCAAATATCGCTTCAACAATAACTCTATTAGAACATTCATGCTAATTCTAAAGGCGAGACTCATCCTATTTTTATCAACAAATATTTACTTCCTCAAAGCTTCTACAAGGATTTTGTTTGAAATTATAAAAGATTTAGATTCAAAGGTCGTAAAGAATCGATGTGTCCCATGAGCTACAACTTGTGTTATTGGGTTTCAAAAACGCTGCTTCCACAATACACTTACCCGTGAAACTTACAAAGTATACAATTGGTCTATTTCCATTCATGTGTAGATTCTATCTTTCCACGTTATGAAATTCACGGCCATAATAAGGAATTGGAAAGGAGAAATATTGGATAGAAAATGTTTTGGGAATCTAAAGAAATATAATATATTGTATCAAAGCCGACATGTGTAACAAAGCAATAGTAGGGGTGACGGCTGATAAAGAAAACGTAACGAAAATACAGTAATATCAAAGTAAAAAAATGTGAAATAGTAAATCGTTAACTATTTTCGAATGTGTACTTACTACCGAATTTCTCATTTTACTATTTTATTTAATGTCAGACTTAATATGACTTGAATTTTACAAATCATGACAGCTGAAATAAGAACCTTCCTAATCCGATCAATTTCAGAGGTTTCTAAACTAAGCAAAGCTTATATTTTGTAATATCAATGAACTGTGTTTTCTTTCACAAAATTCCCACAATATAAAAATTCCAACCAGCGAAATACGAGAGTATTGTTCCTGTATGTGACACGTGCGTATGATAACAAACAGCTTCGAAATTTCAACAAAGATCGTCCACGTTTTCGCACGGTCTCATACCTTCGATACGTGATAGGGGGCAAACTTTGCCTTGTTCAACCCAAATCTCACATAAATTCACGAATTTATTCATATAATCTGTGTTTCTTAAGGCCTCATAAATAAAATTTGATAACAAAACCTTTTTGAAACGTATTTTCTTTCAGTGTCACACGCCTGGTGTTCTGTATATATTAAAAATCGGATAGAACAGGAAATCTACTCAAATAGAGTAGTGTTGAGTCACAGAATTTGAGTATTCAAATATTATTAATGTTTCATTTAAAATATAGAACGTTTAAAGTGCTATTTATGAATATAATATTTTATAAGCTACGCCTGTATGCATGTATGTATGTAACGAAATCTTTGAAGACGATTTTCGAGCATTGAAATTTTGAAAATATAAAAGCATACTTGTCAATTTCCGATGGCAATACAATAATTTAAAAAGTATGTGACATTATCTTATCCAGAAACTAAAACATTAAGTTTTTTGAAAAACAAATTTAGAGTGGGTAATTAGCGCGCTGCTGCCTTTATTTTATAAGATAGTAGATACGCGTATTTTAGTAAAATAAATAAATAATAGTTAAGAAAACTAAAAAACACGCTTTAGTTAAAATACAAAGCGTGGGTTGCTTACAACAATTACTCAAGAACTCTAGTTTTTTAACCATAAAATGAAAGTATTTCACTACTTTTTCTAATCTTAAACTCATTAACAATTATTTTTTGCTTTTTCAGTTTGGTAAATACCCAACAAAAAGAAACATGTTTTAGAAAAAATATTAAAACATGTTTCTTTTTGTTTTTTAAACTATTATTTTTTATGAGCAACAGTTACTTTAGAAAGTACTCAAAATCAGGATACGTGTCTCTTAAAAATTTTTGAATGTTGTTCATAAAATTGCCTCGATCAGAAACAAGGAGAACAACTTAAATACAGGAATTAATATTCTTTGTTCTAACATATTAAAACAACTGAATGCAAATGAACTCCATATTCCTTTATAAACGTGGTACTGACAAGTGGGTAAATTAATAAAAGGAAGTTGAAGAGCTAAACTTCGTTTTCCTCTCTTAGTGTCATTCTATCAAAATATACACGGGAGTCTTATTAATTAACATTCCGTTATGAATGTGATATTCTTTTATACTATATTTCTTTAATCAATTAGAAGCAAGAAAAGCGCCTCTGCCTTTTGGGGGATAAAGGCGTGAGTTTGTGTATGTAATGTATACAATTAGAAGCAGTCAAAATTAATGCGTATCTCTAACCTGGTATTCTAATTCGATTTGACAGCCTCCGTGGTGCAGTTGGTTAGACGCCGGCTGTGAAACGAGAGGTTGCGGGTTCGATCCCCGCACCGAAACAAATATTTGTGCGATCCACAAGGTATTTGTTTCGGGTCTGGGTGTTAGTGAGACCGAAAAGTCTCTCGTAGCTTCTGATACCCACAACACAAGACTCGATCTTAGTGTGGGGTCAGGACTTACTTAGTCCTGTGACTGTTGGGTGTATTTATTTATTTATTTATCTATCTTTAATTCCGGTATCCTAGGACCTAGAGAACCAGAGTGGTTTACTGTTGTGGCCGTTCTTATAGAAGAGTACGTTTGCGGATGCTATGGCCGGGCTGGTACCTTACCATGGCCAAGCCTTTATATCCTGGTGGCCTTTACGCGCATTATTATAGGAGGTAACGAATAATACAAGAAAAGATGCGTTCTAATTTTTTCGGCATAACCACCTAGTTTAGTACCGTTTCTAGTCCTTCGAGTTGGGCGCAGATATCGCCAATGTACTAGTTTGTTTGGATGGTATAAGGTGTTCGAGTGTTCAAGACGCATTGGACGTCATACGCTCCGTCGCCTTATTCGAAGTTATTATCAAAGACGGCGTATTACTCTCAGTGAGAACTGCGACTGCGATGAATGCGAAAGTCGCCTTATACAACGAACGCATTGTGGAGAAATTTTTGATTAATTTGAAATTGAGCTAGATATATGATCGCCTCATAGGCTTAGTCACAATGACAGGTGAGTAATGACCGTCGGATCATGGAGGCTGGTTCTTATAGGCCTTGTCGCATTATTGCCTAGAAATAAAATTCACGTGTATATTGATGGCAGTATTTTTTCCTGCATCTCCACTAAATTAGGCGTATAAAGTTTAGGTTATGTTGGTTACGGAAACCGAGTGACATTGTACTACACGTAACCTCTTTCAGGATATTAAAATACCCTTTTATAGAATTACAAAGGTCACAAAGCTGCAGAAGCCTTTTAATTGGAAAGTAACGTGGTTAGATGAAATTAATACATTGTTTTATTACGGACTATTGTTATAATTATATATACATTCATGAAACTGTGTATGTTAGATACCATGATTTAAAAAAAATCATATTCTAGTTACGAAATATGTAAACAATTAGGGTAAGCAGTTGTGAAAGCGTGGAACATCTATTGCATTAACACAAAATCAACACATAAAAAAACAATAATGACTAATATTTTAAAAACAATGTAATTAACTGCCTGAAAAAAAAGTCATTTTGTTTCTCTTTTATTTAAAATTGAGTTATTGAATATGAAAGTAAACCGAATAATATTATATATTCAGAGCTATCTGCCACGGCTGAAGCGGTTCGTTTTAAATAATTATAAAAATGGTAAAATGATTTTTTCACATGTACACACTTCTATTATTCTACCAGACCTTTTATTGTACCAAATTTGATTTTAATTGGTAATAAAATTTAGTATGAAATTGCGAGCAGGTACCGAGTGGATGTAAATTAAGGGATAAGGTTTGTATTTTAACATAGCTTAAGGTTTATATTTTTATAAGTGGGTATCAAGTATGTTCATATCCACAATGGAATTTTTTTAAATTGTTATAATATTAAAACGTAAAAACATCGTCAATTATGAAAAAAAAAAGATTAAATTGAGGCAAGTGATTCATAATATTCTATTTTATGTCTAACTTGGGAACATGATAACATCATTAAAATTAAATGTATACAGTGAAAAGAGAAAATTATATTTGAAGTAGAATGTCATGCTGGATTTGCCTACGATGTTTGAATTTCCAGTGAACTGTTACAGATGTAGGCGCGCTTTTAAACGAAGTTCGCGGTTTAATTCGAATGAATTACCTTTGGATTTGTGTAATCTTTGCACATGATTACCTATATAAAGGTCACCACGAAACGGCAATGGGCACGTTTTTCGCGGTATTACAATTATTTTTAAATTTATAATGTCAACAATTTAATTCGCGTCACGTAATGTGTACGTTAATAGAATGTGTGGTGTGTGGCTTTGTACTATATAGAAATATAAAAGCCGAATGGATAGGCACGTAGTATAGGTATGTCTACATGCTACGTGCTTACATATGTACAAACACGGGTAGCTAACGACACTATATATTTTAAGAACAACACTTTATAAACAAGCTAAGAACGCGTGTAAAAAAAGGTTAATTGTAACTAAATTATTCCTAACGACGTAAGGAGGAATGCTTTATAGAAGTTTAAAATAGAATAATCATTAACCACCGCGGTATCCCCTGCCTGTCATAAGAGGCGACTAATGGGGACAAGGGTAGTCGCGGCTACGCAGGGGGGGGCTGCGTAGCGCCCATCAAAACCGACTACGAGGTGTAAATACATGGAGTGGGCCGTAGTGCGGCATCGCGGAGAAGTCCGGCGAGGCGTTTTGTCTTTGGATCCTGGAGACATTCCAATGCGCTGAAGGGCACCACCGTGGGGTTTTTAGTTGGTATGCTGGTGTATGAATTTGTTAGGAACTCGATCCAACGGTCGCCTGGATATTAACATCTTTCCCGGGAGGCTATACTTTGAGTCGTAAGAAACCAACATCACCGCTCCGCCTCCCCCTACGCGGTAGCGATTAATCGTTTTTCCCCGAGAAAATAGAAAAAAGGGGAGATAAGGAGAGTGACAATGATACGTGCATTATTATATTTAAATTGTACCTAGGCAAAAGTTATAAGTGTCGCTAGGAAAAAAATATTTCTACTAATTATCGAAAAAATCGCTTGCACTGAATATGAAATATAACAAAGTGGGCAAGTCTGTAGTTACTGGGACATCATAAAAAAGGGTATGTGAAGACAGCCAACCAATATTATATTTAAAAGGCTTATATCCCTGTAGGTTAATATTATGCAGATTGCTCGTAAAATTAAACCAACTCATCCTGCACCATGAACAATAAGTCATGTAAGAATTGGACGGACAGCGAGAAAGAGTAGTAAAAATCCATTGAAATCTACAAAATAGATAGCATGTATATTGTTTAAACAAACATTCTAAGTTTAAAAGTAGATAGTACACGTATGTTTCACGTTGTATCTATATTACTTCATCAGCTTACTTTGTTGCTTCATTCAAACTTAGCATTACGGCAGTAGATGGCTTGTTTCTGTAGCTGGGATGTAACTAACAATGTTTTACAACATTATGTGTGGGTGGGTGTTTAGTTTCTTTCGGTAAAAACTGCACTCTCGTTAACCACATGTCTGTTGTGTGCTTTTATGTATTCACACAACAAAGTGACTAAAATACCCGTTATGGTAAGTGCAGTGTCCGAATAGAGTGTCCTCTGACGAGTTATACCTATCTATTATTGGTTAGCAAAATTGTGCTCGATATCAGCTATGCACAGTCTAAATCTGTAACGCGACACACTTGCGAGGGTCTCTATGATTGGTGTTTTATCATCATTCTCGTCGGCGCTATCTGGGCGAACACGAAAATCCTTCCTTCTGCATCTACGAGTACTTACACGTATTGTAGGTACGTCACGTTTTCATTTTATATGTTTTTTTTTTCGTTTTTATGTAGTATATTGTAGATGTACAAATGGGAGCTGTCACTTGCTAAGTAGTACGCTACGACATCCCTCGAAGCAGGTTTTACGATAACTAACACAATAATATAAGGCCGTGAAATATAATATTTTATCGTATAGTTGTAAAATGATCAGATTTTTTATTAAATAATTTTACAAGTCTTAACAAAAAAATTATTCGCATTGTAGTTAATTTTTAAAGAAGGGTTTAATTTCACATCTATTTAATTCGGCAGCCTAATTGTGCAGCAAAAGTAATGCCCCGAACGTTTTTTTTATAATATTACTTGATAATTTTTTGAATTATATGGGGTAACGTCTCTCAATCATATTCTCAATTTTAGAGAACCCCTGAGCCCTACAGTGGGACGTTTATTGGCTGATAGAGCTACAGATTTCGCAATTTTCGGCAATGCTTACCTGGTATTTTTTTTATTATTAAATTCGTAATGCTTAAATATATCAAATAGATTTAC
The DNA here is from genome assembly GCA_949752805.1 of Deilephila elpenor. Lineage (NCBI taxonomy): Eukaryota > Metazoa > Arthropoda > Insecta > Lepidoptera > Sphingidae > Deilephila > Deilephila elpenor. Next base: position 6,586,848 of record OX457105.1, on the reverse strand, counting down.
TGATGTTTTTTATATGTATTTCATATACATTATGGCACACCCTATATCAACAGTTTCCCAAGAAACCAAATGCTTTTTCAATACATTTAATAATATAGTAAAAAACCTTTGTTAATTTCGGATTCGCCATCGACGAAAGAATCGAGTAAAATAACAAACGTTCGACTCGCAGACGATTTTGTCGTTCAATATTTCATGTTTACTTTAATATTTATACGCTCCAAAAATACAATACATTACATTGCCAGTAATCTATGTTTATTATCTCTTTGTTTACCAAGACAGTTGCGTAGTGGCGGTGTAGTGAAGGCGCCAGTATACATCATTGTTTAGCGTCGTACAAGACACATGGCGGGTGCTATAACTTCTCACCCCGCATTACCACAATAAAGTGTCATTATGGTCCGCAAGCGACAAACTATGAAGTACCCTCCTGACCCCTAATTAATTCGGTTACAGCCTCGAATATACGCACACATCTAAAATTAGATTCTATGTACAAGTGTTTGTGTAGTATACGTTCCCGGATTTTCTGTTGAAACAGCTAAAACTTAGATGGAACAGGCTTACTACAGAACGGAAAATACGGTAGTTATTTCTTTGAAAATATAAATTTCTTCGAATTTATAAACTAGCAGCCGCTACCAAAGCCTCAACCTAAACTCACTCAATGACAAACTTATGATATTTTTAGCCTCTATACAATATATTACGTAACAGAAAATAAGGATAATAACTTCTATAATTATAATACAAATAACTCTCAGGGAATCTTGTGGTTTATTAACTATTTTTAAAGCAAAAGAATGTAATTAGGAGATATATATTATTAGATTATAGAAATGGTATTCCGTATTAATAGTTAATCATCACGCACTATACCAGTGATGGAAAACAACGGGAGGAAAACTGCATACCATAGCGATTTGTAAAAAAATCTGTGGTGTGTAAAGTCCGCCAACTCACACTACGTACTCTCGATTGTAGATTAGGCCCATGCCTTGCAGTGCGACGTATATGGGCTGAAACAATAATTCTAGTGATCGGTGTTTGGTCGTAAGGTCGTGTCACCTAAATTATATAATTATACAATGTCGATGAAACAGATAATAGATGCGCGGTACTTCCAATAAATGGCTGTACATAACCTTGAAAATGCTATATACAACAATACAGTTACTCGACTGTAGGTGATCACTGCTTTCTATAAAAACTCCTGAAATACGGAGGTGGCAGCAGTGGCGAAGGGTTCATACAAGCCGATTCCTAGCAGCACGCCTTATAATTTAAAGGAAATTATTAATTATTTACATTTTTTTAAACAAGTTATATGAAGAAAATAATCAAATAATAAACCATATTAAAATAAATATAAACAATAAACAAATGTTATTCGATATTAATAAACAAAATATTATCGATCAATTAATAACACAACAACAAACGCATTGCGCGATGTTCAACGTAAGTACATGCATACGAAATACGCGGCCGCCTAGATCCCGATGACGTCACGTCAGGCTACAAGGACACAGCACGAGTTCCCGTTGCTCTCGCGCTCATTTCCAACGCATTATTTGCCATCTCTGTTACACGTTTGTTGCTCAGAACTGCATACAAAATTGCACCTTAAAACCCATGGCTTTTAAGGTCTACATTTATTTGTAGAAATACGACGGTATTCGCTTGTAAATATGCCGGTGGGACTACGGCTTATAAAGTAATTTGCCAGTTCGCGCCTCTTTTATTTCGTGTTTATAACTAGAAAATATTATTTACTACTCTGTTGTTTCAGTATATATGTATAATGCGGTGTCTATTTTTAGGTTTGTATTTAATTAGTAGGTAATTTATGAAATTTTACTGGTTTCGAAGTGCAAACAGATCTATCTATTTAGCAAAACTTTAATGATGAATGAAACTTGATAATGTCGTATGTATCGTTTTATCTCATGAATTGCATTATTATGAGGTAATTTTAAAAATGCTGCATTTACGTAATTAAAAAACGCACTGGAAATTATATTAAATTTGATAATACATTTAAGTACCAGAGAAAGAACGGCAACTGACAAGTTTTAATTATTTAATAAATATTGTAATGCCGTATTTTTGTTAGCGTTGATTCAAAATAGGACATACAAACATAACCCACGCCTGCATCCCATGAGGGTTGCCAGATTCCATAGATCTCCAGTTAGCTCTATACTGGCATCGTTTTACTTTCGTCCACTTACATCAATCTCTTCATCATTTTTTTATATATAAGGAACGTTTGAAATTTTTTTGTCGATCAATTTCAAAACAGGCTAATGTTGTCTTTTGCATTGAATCGAAATTTACTTTAAAAACCTTAAAAAAAAGCACCTAACGGGCACAGTGCTATTCCGTGCAAGTGTTGTATGAAAATATAGTAAGTATTACTAAGCAAATATGTCGCTCAATATCTTACGTACATAACGGAGTAAAAATATAAGTATGAGTACTTGTTAATTTAATAAAACTAGTCACCAGAAGTATCGGCTTCCCTTTTGAAAAAAGTCACCCTTCGCCACTGGGTGGCAGTATCTTTAAAAATTTAATAGGAAAGGGAGGAAAACACAAAACAAAGGTAAGGATTATTAGACGTCTGACAACCTCTTTTACTAAACAAAAGTCGAGAAAGTGGTTCCTTAACATCAGTATTTCGTCAAAGATATTGCATTACCCTTGCTCTTGAAATAAAAATTTCTGTTAAATAAAATATGTATTTGGTCTAACAATAGTCTTTAAAGTCACCTTTGTCATTTGCCTATTAAGAGCAACGGACCATTCACGATAATCTTATGACGTACTTATACGATATTGAGCTGCGTATTAAGTATGAATGGTTGTTCGTGGTACATAATATGTTGCAGTATATAATCTACGTACATAAATACGAGAGCGACATCGTGTAGAGTATAATTGCCAATGTTCGTCAGTGCATTATGCAAAATGCGCCAGATTGCAATCGAGGAAGCAATTAAGGCTGGCGGTTGGGTTTTCGTCTGCGGGGTGAGTTGGACTGATTTGTAAATAATAATATGTAAATAAAGATATGAAGAGAGCGACGGCGCGGCGACAGCAGCTTGTATACTGTGCCGTTGACCTAATTGGCGGCGATTGTTCGGCGAATGCTAATTTTATCGCCATACACCCTCTTCAATGTAGACGTTAGGTAAAGTCAAAGATTAACTTGCTCCGTAGTTGTAAAACTTTTGTGTAGTTGAATAGCCCGAAAAGATAAGATTGCTTCTAAACTCGTTAAACAGGTTGTACCGAGTTAGAGACTTGAGACCGAGTATGGACTTAAAATGTTCTTCAAATGGGTTCTTATTATATTTATTCTCTGCACCGCGTCTAAATCTCTCCGTAGAATAAAACATTTTATATAAATAAACATCATTAGCTGTAATTGCTTTATTTTTTTGCTTCTAAAACGCAGCTAAATAATTTAAGTTCTAATTAGTTTTCATTATATTTGTGCGCCTTTAATAAGATAATAATGCTTCGTAATAAAATAACTTTTATTGAACTAAATCTCTCATCGTATTGCAGGGGCTGCTAAGTTCTTATTAAGTCCTTTCAGTGAATGACGTCTCGACTGTAATACGAATATTCGAATCATGTTGCTTAATTTTATCATAATTACATTTACCAAATACGCCTAATAGATTAGGCTTCAGGTATTTAGTATTAAATAATTATTTTAAATAATAGACATTAAAAAACATAACGTTTCAATAACACAGCTGCTTTTACCTTGAAATATAATAATAGAATATAATTGTGACAAAAATATACATTTTACAAATACAAGAAGATCGGCATTGTTTTCCAAATTAAAAATTTCAATATAAAAAGGCTTAAACAGACTATAGTAGATATTGTAAAGGAAAGCCGTGGTACGTATGAGGTTGTTTTGATGATGACGATCTGCGGTTCATTAATACCTGAGTGACGGACGGGGTGCGTGGTTCGTAGCGCGTTAGGCTTGCGAGTTTAGGTGGCGAACCGTAGGCGGCGCGTGCGGGCGTCACTGCGTCAAACAGTTCCCGCTTTGTTTGCGCGCGAACCTAACCGCAAAACACGTTAGGTACTGTCTGACACCTGTATTCAGCCCGAACACTCCTGAATCTTTGATTTGAACGTTCCAAATCTCTTTGGATACGTTTACATAGACCGTGAAATCTTCATATAAATTCCATCCATCAAATATGTACAAAGAAGATTTGAGGTGCGCTTACTGTTTGATATTGAGATTTTATTCCACGAGATTTTAATAAATAAAATCTTAATTTGATATTTTCTGAAGCATTTTAATAGTATCCTAATGAAAAAATGATTTATGGTAAGCGATAGATCTATTACGACAAAATAATTGTTTTATGATTATGTTATCCCAAGACGATCAATTAATTTAAGAAATATTACACTAAAATTCAAATTAGAAACTTAATAATTATTCTTAAATTTTGTCTCAACTACCAGTAAGTTAAATAACTTCTCTAAGACAAAATGGGTCAGGAGAAGTTTCGTATACCTTATTTAGAACAGTAATAAATGTATTTTATTTCAAAGATTTCCTGTGTAGGCAGTTTAGCGTTACGAACCCTACGTTAAAAACCTCAACTGGTAAAATATTGTCTCTCAAGCCCAGTCGCAGGCATCTTTTAGAGTAGCCTTCATAACTCATCAGTGAAGGACGTCACGCAAATGTCTTAAGGCCTGTCTACATTAATCATCAAGAAGTTATCAAGCTATATATAAGATACATTATTACAACGATCCCATTAAGCCTACGCAAAATATTAGGTACACGGTTTTAGAAAAGCCATAGGTAGTGTACCGCACATACAATTTACATATTATGTATGTAAGTTGTGACAATAACTTGTGTCAAATTTTTATGTCTCACCATAAGTAATTTGCGGTAACGAAGACATATTTAGTAAAATAGTATGCATGAACAGTATAATTTATATAACGGATCATGCAACTAAAACAGATATTACAAATTTATTTCAAATAAAGGTTCGGTAAGCCTCTTTAAAATGTAGCAAGTTTACTTTGTTCCATCAAAAATACGGTCATTAATCCGCCGTCTGCGTAATTGGTCTGAAATATCTTCGCATCGGTTTTGTAGTGGAGCGTAAACATGGATTACAAAGTATCTCATTCATTTCGATCATGGCGGGAGTGGTGCGGGCTGAAATTCTCGTCCAGTTGCTCTTGTTTGCGCACAGTTAAAAACCACAAATCAAGCCGAACTGTCCCCGGATTAAACGCTCACAGAGTGCCTGTGACAGCGCTACCTATGTATGTGTTTGCTATCCAAACGATATTTATGTATGTATCTCCGGAATTGGAACACTTACGTGAAACATCAAATAAGAGTGGATTTAATTTTCCGAATGGAATAAATCAGGGATTATCATAGCTTTGTCCTGTGCAGAATAGTGTGGCATTTAACAAGAAAGGTATTCAGAACTTGTTTTAAGGGATAGAACATTTTATTTCAAGTAAGTTACCTTCTTGGTAATGTACCTGCCCACGTTAACTAATCTTCACCTAGGATATTTTAATTAAACAAATAATGTCTTGTTTAACTTTTCTTTTAACCTTTTACGCGATTATTCCATGCTAACAAATATTTTATAAATATGGAAGGATTTTGTTTGCAAAATAAAATTCCCGAGCACAAAAGAGATAGGAAAATTAACGGCTACCGCTGGGTATCGGCGTCAATATCAGGCGCTTTGCTTTGATAGCCAGTCCGCCTATTAATATTGCCGATATTAGTTTGCACGTGGTGACAAAATTCTCGTCGAAATGTTAGGGGTCAACTCATACATTGATTTTCTAGTCACATGCATACATAACGGAATTTGTATTGCAAATTTCGTATCTTTAAATTCAACCTCTCGGAGTAAAAGCAATCATTATACAACGCTATCAGGATTTGTTCAAAGGAATATTTCTGGTGAGCCAATTAACAAAGTCTTGCGAGCCTCGCCAACGTGTCAAGAGATTAAGTAAAATGAATGTGCAAAAATGAAAGCAATTACTATCAAGGTGAGGAAAACTCGACGGTTGGTGCTCTCTAATCTCCAAACCATATTTTTACCGTTTTTAATGGTCGATTTAAAATAGCTGGATGTTTTCCGTGAATCATAAGAAGTACTGGTACGGATTTTCATACATAACATTGTAAATATAGCTTTAAAAATGTATGATCTAATCACTTAACAAAATGAACTCTCCATTGAATAATAAAAATACTAAATTTTGAACGGTTTTACAATTTACGATATTCTCATTTCACTGATTAAATATGGTAAGTAATAGGTATAATCGCAAAAAATATTCACTTATATCATGAGTTACTTTTAAAAGCCATTGAACAATCTTAAATTTATGAAGGGATTTTAATTCAGAGTTTAAAAATAAAATGAAACGGCTTTTCCTCATTATTCCTGATTATTTAGTTGGAAAAAACTCAACAAAGTACAACAGACCTATTAGGGTAATTTTAAATTGTGACCTTGCGGCTTACTTGTGGATGAGAGAGATAAAATAAATTGTGTAATATCCTTCTTAAACACACATTCTGTTCGCTTCGGGTATATTTTCTTTTCAGGTTCTAATTAACCTTAAAGTAAAAATATTCAATCGTATTACGTCCTCCTTTGTGAATTCTTAATTTTTATGTAACAATATTTAGCCGATTAAACTTAGATTGTAGAATATTCTACTACTTGTCTATCTGGGCTTAAGTCATTCATTATATCATATAAACAATCAAATGAAACTAAAAAAATAAATTAAGGTTCTTATGTAAAAAAAACACTACAAGCGTATTTTAAGGGATGTAACTTTGAGGAAACAGAAAATTTATTTAAAAACTAGCTTCTGCCCGCTAACTTCGTCTGCGTGATTAAGTTTGTTTAAAAAATATACATGTATAGATTATTTGGTATTTCTCATCCCGTCCCGTCCTATCTCATTCTGACTGGCAAAGATTGAAATAAGAAACATAGTCGAGCTGCAAAATTTATTTATAACTTGACAGCTCGTTTATGTAACCATAAAACCTTTTGAATAGAGGGTGTTGCGAAACCATTGTTGCTACCTGAACCTTAACGTCAATATCAGTTTGAGTCAGTTTAACGCTTTGTAATATTATGATGGCTTTATCTTCTTGTATAAATTCAGTAAAGACTTATAAATTACTATATCATGACACTAAGCTGCTGTTTAATGTTTGTGAATGAAAATAAAATATCCTATAACAATGTACATTTTAAAGGAAATCGTAGAATGAGTTTAAATTTCTTTATCTTTCTTGGCTTAGCACAGCGACCCCAATTCCACAAAGGAGTTGACAGTAACTACTAGAAATTGTCTCATTGTTAGAAAATTATATGGTTTGTTAACAAATATAGTCTTGTTATTAAATTCTATTCAACATTGCTCATTATATAATTATTTATTATTTTAATTGAGTGACGCAATAACTATCTTTGAATACAGCATGAGTTTAGTGGTTGAACTAGATAGGTACCAATGTCTTACAGATTATCGACATCAAGTATCTGCTTTGCGTGACAACTTTTCATTTGGACAATAGCTAGTAGCGCAATAAGCTCTACCCTTCCTCTGCCCCACACCTATCAATTTAAATCTTCAAGCGCTAGTAACTATCTTGTTGTAGTAGTTGATAATTATCAGTGTTCGCTAGTTTAGAATAGTCTCCTATGATAATGGTATAATAAAAATTTTGATTAGAAGAGTTCGCTAAACTTCTAAGGCAATTTAATAAATTATAATGATGCAGTAACCTTAACTTAAATTTCATCTTTATTTTTCATATTTACTTGAGATGTAGTCCTAGATGACCTATACATTTAGACAAAGAATAACGAAATGGAAATCTAACTGGGGACGTCGAACTTACAGAATATGACTATCAAATCTAGATATTAAATCTGGGATTGTGGTTTTTCAATCATATTTCGGTATTCAATATTATGTGTACTTAATCATTTATCTCTCGAAAAGATTTACATTTGCGGTTTGCATCGGACTAGAGTTTTAGTCGATCATTCAATTTCATTCAGAATAGAGTATTTTACTATGATCGGTTATTTGTATTATTTTGCGTTCAAATAATATTAAAATAAAATAGTGCTAAAGTAGTTTCTAACATGACGCAAATATTAGTATTCTAAATGAAAGAGTGGGAGCGTAGTGGGTACATATTACCGTCTCTTTCACACTCGCACACTGTAATGCACATTAGGGCTAGTGACGTCACTAGTTTTTGTTTTGCATCCCTTGTCTTACAAGATTTAAAACGTTTATAACTTGTTTAATTGTGAACTGATCTACAATTTTTTTTGTTTTTTAGATTTTGGACATGGAAACCTTATGATAAATATAATACAAAAAAACTTGAGTCAAATATGCCTCTTACATACACTTCTTGCAGAATCAACTTTAGTTTCTTGTATCTTTCTGTATTAGCTACTAATGCTTCTGATATCAAATGTCTCTCATTTGTGGCCATTAAATACAATAATCTTATAACTTTCTTGATCTTGTGTGATCGAATTAAGAGACATTCATCTACACCTGTAGATCTGCAAATTAATTGAAATCACAAGGTGTGACTACCTAATTGTTCGTATCGTGTGGTGGTGTTTTAGTAACATTGTGATAAGTTAATACATCTGGTACAACTTATTTTCCTTTAGTCTTGTGTTTTTCTACAAAAGTGCGACATTAAAATGAATTTACATACTCACAAAAGTGTTGTAATATAAATTCTTGACACCTTTTGTTTGTGTATAACAAAAGAGTTAAGAGTTTCAGCGTTTTCTTCAAATTAAGTTCGCTTTTATTGGTCTTCATTCCTTTGAAGGGAGTTCAAGGCGAAAAATTAATTTTAGAAATTTCGTCAAATTCGTTGCTTGTATAATATAACACTTTTAACATTTATTTAGGGCTTGGGTCAAGAAACTAGAACTTTTGTTCATTTTAATTGATATAAAGGATTTTGAACTACTTTATCCCTTTATAGCTCTTAAGCTGTTCTTTTTATAATCTATTTTTCTACGTTAAGTAAATTGACCTAGTAAGACTAACACATAAGATTAAAACATTTTTTTATAAGTACTTTGAAATTCATCCCCAGAGGAGGTTAAATACGAGATGAAACTTAAATACATATTTTCAAAGGTAAGTTTAGAAAATAGGTAATTAATTTTCCGAGATGCTGTTAACAGGAAATCCCACCAAACCCATGGCTAGTATGTTTGGAATGAACAATGTTTCCTTGTTATTACTCTAAATCCACCCGTCCAACTTATATGAGAATCGTGACGGATTAAAACCGTAACTAGTTCAGTGCGCACCCAGATTCCAACGTAAATATTTTATACATAAAATAACTGGAACTTCACTTATAAGCACTTGCAAATAATAAGCAAAGATTAATGGACCCCTGTTGCTAATTTTTTGTGTTTAGTAACCTGAAAACATGGAGATAACTTTTAATTGGCCCCAAGGAACTCATGAGAAAGTTGTTGACTGAAGTTATTTGGTATAAATGTGAGCTATGGTGTTGAAGCGCAGAGTAACGTAAAGATAAAATTAATTAGTTTTTTGACACGGAAATTTATTGAGCAGGTGTTGACAAACGTCACAGGGTCGCTCGTGGCTGTTGGTAGCGGCGCAACTTTGTAGTGCTCCTCAAACATCGCCTCGTTAGTACCAAACAACTTTGTTACTTTATTCAATGCCCCGTTGTTTCACTATGTCAAAATTTAATGTATAACAAATTAAATTTCCGCAGTTCCTTCAACGTCAAATATTTACTTATGAATCCTCTAATCAACATCCTAGTTATATTCAAAAATGAGTACCTGCAAAAATTTTCTAAAGACTTTAATATTAAAACGCTAGAAAAGTCCCTAATTTAATAACACAGTAACATGTTAGCGAAAAATACAACGAAATTCTTACTCGTAACTCATTGAATATAGTATTCTTATATTCAATGAGTTACGACAAAAATGCAATTTCAATGTAATGGGTACGTCGTTTAAAAATATTTCTACATATTGAATTCTATAATTACATTTCACATACAAATCTGCACAATAGACAGATAATACGATCACGGGGATCAGTTTTATCGTTTAATTTGCATTCATTATCACTACGTCATTATAATTTACGCTGTATTTCACGCCACAAATTATTACGTAACTATTTAATTGACTAGTTTATTGATTGAATTGTACCTTTGTTAATACATTACCAGGCATAATAGATAATTAGCGATATTGAATATCAAACTAATTTCACTCAAGTTAATTTTAGCATTTATACGCGTGTAGCGACCATATAGCGGGTATTTCCGCGGAGATTTAAAAACTGCGATGGGTTGGATAATTCAGGAATGTCGTTTCAGAGCATATGTTAACGTTCAGTTATATGGAAGCAGCATCACCTGTTACAGGGGTACATATGTCTTAGCCTCAATGTAGCGAAACCACGGCTGTGACGGTGGCTAAATTAGCTCTAGCTTAATGTCGTGAAAGGAGATACGAAAGGCCTCTAGTTTTACTGGGCCTCTTAAGATGCTAAAGATACGCCAAAGTCGGTGAAATTAAGCGTTAAACTAAGTTTTTATTGTTTTTGTTTGTTCCAGCCAATGTCAGGGATTGGCTATAATAAACAAAAACAATAAAAACAACGTGTAGAAAAAACTGATGACTAAACTAGCGGATTAGTGAACTAATAATAAAAGTATTGCAATTTAAACATGCTCAACAGCTTCATACCATTCCTAGAAATAACGGACACACAGTTCCATAGTCCGAGTTTTAAATGTTTTTTTTTGTAGCTGCACTTTACTGAAGGAAACGGTGGCTCTTGTTACAGAAAGTGAGTACCACATAAGGATGAGACTGCTAAGAAAATCTGAGTGAAGCTACAGCTTTTGGTCATGCTCGTGTCTGTCTGTGATAATAAATGTCTATGATTACAAGTGTTGTTTCGACACCTTTCAATCTGTATCATGTAAGGTCCAAACGCATATATGATTTCCCAGTTGATATTACTGTTCGTGGTGGTGACAGGATTCTATTGGTCAAACAACTTCAAAAAGTACAACCTGAAGAATAGTCCTACTATAGTGAAACAAGCTATAGTTATAAAGATCAAGTTATAGCCTTTAAACAAGCGAAGAAAAAAATAGGCTATGATATGAAATTAGAAGAAATATTGATAGACTATAATGAGAATTTGTCCAATTATAATATTTTTGTGTGTGAATTATGACACAATGATTGGTAATTATTCGAATTAAAGCTTTAAAGAGATACGTGCTTTATAATAAAAGACAATATTTGTCTCACAGGGATATGTAAATGTATTCATAGACGTCACGATGAATTAGTACTGTGGGTGAAGGATAGTCTTTAAGATATGCTGACTCGGGGGCTCCTATCGAATATATTCAAGGCCGTGCTAACAATAGCTTTATAAAGCTAAGGTTCACTTGCCTTAGGCAGTCGGCTCCTCTCAGTCTGTGCGCAAGTTGTAACTAAATTGGATTGCTATTTCCACGATCCTATACTAAGCGACAACACATTACGAATTTAGCGCGGGTGCGAATTGTCTGTTATTACCATCGACTTTTTTAAACTTATATGATAAAGTTCGTAAGTGATATCAAACAATGTTTCAAACGTAATAAAATGGCTTAATTACCAAGTCAAGTAATTCGAAATATACAAGGTGAGAGTTTCTGAAGTTAGCAGAACTTTTCGATTGTGACACATCATTTATTACCATAAATGATAAGCAATTATAATTAAAGCGATTCAAATACTTGTAGTAAAGTAAGGCACATATAGTCTTTAAATAGTTGCTATTTTCGAAGATATCAAGTTCTATCGTTGATGTATGCCATATCATTATGTCTTTAATATTTTAGTGTTCTAGTATTCTTGGTATAAACACAGTAATCATAGTTTGTCTGTTTATTGTTTATTGTTTAGTATGACAATTATATTAGTATTATATTCAAACGGATAATGAACGTCTCAGAAAACAAATTACTCTAATTTATATCAGGCAGCAATTTTCAAACCATAGCGAGATGCATTATTCTAATAATATATTACTATCATAAACTATCCCTATGTCGAACTAAATACATCTTTAATAGATTTTTCATAATAACGGTTGTGGGTAAAGTTACAAAAATACGATTTTCTTTTTTCCCGCTGACGTGTCGACTGAGATAGAATCGTAAATATCTCTGATATTGGGCAACGTGGCTCCCTTTAACATGAATCAGCAAATAATTTCATATCAGTCATACGAACATGTGAACGAACTTCATTACAATAGGATAAGTAGCCGTTTCGATAAAATATAATTCATAATATTGTATATTGATTTATTCTTCATTAATTCTGCTCAAATTTAATAAATCTAATTTATAATTCCAGATCTGAGTTGGATCAATACAGAATTTTAGACACAAATTGGTATATATTTCACACCAGCTTTTAACAGGAGTGCCCTTTCTTCAAATAATGTTATTTCGCTCGCAAGATAATCTGATAACAAAATTTAGTTCGCTTCAGAAAAAATATTTTTGGGCACAGTCTCTTTTGAAGATTTCGCTTGCAGAGCCTACTTCATTTCCTAACCATTACCTTTATTACAACCTTGTGGTCTTCAGCCGTCCCAGCAAAATTACTTGTAAATTGAATCAAAAAGAATTTTATTTTAGTGACGAATTCAACATAGACGAAATTACACTTTGTAACTTTTTAATATTTCGTTTCGTATTTATAGAGCGAGAGTTTTATTAAATCTTTAAAAAATAGGTATTATTAATAATAATATAACGGCCTTATTCATATACAGATTTAAAATCTATTTTAGATATCGAATGTTTTGTCCCTTTCGAACAAGACAAATAAAGTTTTTGTACATTATGTACCTATTGAAATGTTTTTTTTTACAAATTACTAGCCCTTTTAGTAGAAGACTTCATGCACATTGTATTGTGCATGCATATTTCGAGGTACGGGCTAAATTTCAAGATTTACAAAGTTTAATGTAGTAATCAATATACCCTTTATTATTCTTTTAAACATTTAACGCATATCTTTATACCTCGGAGAACAATACTGTAAACATAAAATATTTTAGAAGGCTTTAGAAGATAGTAGTATATGTATATTTTTAATACTGGCACTGTCACTTGGGTGTGAAATCGGGTGGCCGACATAACTGGACGATCACAAGCGTAGTGCGTTCCAAGTGGGCTAAGAGCTTCTCATAACACGCATATAAAATTCTTACATAAACAACACATTAAACAACGGTCAATCTCGCTAATTTGAATACATGGAACGTGGACTGTTTATATAGTTATGCGAATGTAGTTAGTTGTTCCATTACAAATATATGTTCCCGTACTGTCTCTTGAACCCGCTGGGGACAAACATATTACTGAAACTCTAATAGACAGTGTGTTCACTAAGCCACGACAACTACATTGTTGAATGGCCACTGTTGTCGTCTACATGGCCGGCTATGTCTTTGGCAATTAATTCTAATTAACCTCATAAAGATACTAGTTACCATCCTCAGTTTACTAATATGAATAAACACGTAACTAGTGACCGCCAACTATGGAATAATTTTGTTAACCGACGTCGAAAGCTGTCAAAGTTAGGCGTACATTTAAGTCGCGTTCATTGAGGCTTCACGATTTCATTAAACACTTGTATTGAACAGAGGAGTTAAAATAAAGCTTAGTATAATACAGTCGCCACAAATTGCATTAACAACTTACTTAAACAATGGCCGTGCTATATACATAGATGCGCGTGTTTATTCTGTAGGTCTGTATAGGTTTCCTAGAATTAGTGGGTGGCTCAATGAATTGCGGAGTATTAATGGAAAACTACTATTAAAAAGTAATTGAAAAGAAGTAGTCACACGACAACGTGTTATAATATTGATTTGTATGTTACACTTTTTATTTTTATACAACGCGCGCGGCATTTTTTGCGTCAATTCTCTGAGCACACAAACCTTGGATAAACTCAATAAAACGACCAATTTTCTCCAACGCGATGGCCTGCCTTGATAAATTTTCTCTTTCAACTACAATTCCACTACCGTCCCTTTTTACTCTCCATTCTACAATATTTGCCAAAATTTCTGAGATATTTGTTAGAATAGATCACGACAAAATGTATAAGAATAGATGGTATACGTGTACACATATTGGAGAAGCTGAGCCACATTCTTATAGGTATTGTATAATTGGCCGGGACTCGGGGTATACCTGTGTGTAGACATATTAATGTAAAGGTGTCATCAGACCCCTATCAATCAGGATTGTTGTATTATTTGTGACATCAAAATGAGCTCCCACCGAGACATCGCTACTAATACATTTGTAATATATTGTACCACGTCCGCTTGTGGGCGGGGATGTTCTATGTTTATTTAATGATTAAATAAACACTAAATATAAGCTTTATGGGGGTACAACAATAAATAACCTAATAAACTAACTAAAACATAATTTAACATATAAACTTAAACATAAGTTCATAAATGTACATATTTGTAAAGAACTTTGTACCTACATAATCTTATTTATTTAATTATTTTTATTTATCATTATAAAAATATAGATCAATTGGAAAACTAAATTAAATTTATTTTAGCTGGCTGAATTAAATAATTCTAACTAAAAATAAATCGTACACAATCTGTCTAATGAAACCTTTATCCAATGTGTGAGTCAGCTGTTAAAACACATGGCTGTAAAAATAGCACGCTTGAGCCGCAGGTAATTAAATTGTAATGTAATGTTTAAAAAGGAAAGTAGGACCGGAGAGTAAAAAGCGATTTTTCCTCGAATCAGTTCTTTGCGTTGTAGAGACACATTTTTGAATACCTTATCTTAATACCGGTACGGAATAAGCGGAGAATTTTGTAATTCTGTTTATTCTTTGTCCATTTCTTATGCTTCGTACACACGCATTTATTTTTAACACAAAGGCTACCAACTGTTTTTATAAAGTACACTTGAATGCTGAAAGCCAGTAAGGTTTTCCGCGGTCTCTCGTTCCGCATTTGAATCGTATATTTTTTTCTTTTTGTTGGGGTGATAGGCGATCTCTCTCAGTTTTCCGAGACCACCTTCTTCGGCGAATTATTTAGTACAAGTGTGAACTCAACTTCGCCATTTTCAATTGTGGTTAACATTAACAAAGACTTGCTTTCAAACGTTTGGAATGGATGAAGCCCAAACAGTTTACTCGGTTGATAAATTTTCGAAAGCATATTTTATTAACTCACGATTTTGTGGAACTGGTTTGTTAAGATAATATTTTAAATACTCAAGTTATAGGTTATTGGGTGTTAACCCTGCATTGTTTACATAGAGTGGCTATAAAAGTGGTATCGTTTGAAGCAGAAATTTAACGATTTCAAATTGCTTTCAAATTGTATTTAAGCACTTTCCAACACCTTTTTGGTAAATTGGTAGTCTGGTAGTGTAAGTGGTTTTGAGCGCTGGGTTCCCTAGAATTTACCTTGAAGGTTTATTTAATATTCATCTTGTGCACAGCATGATCAAGCATGCAATATTCCAAAGTCTAGCTATAAATAAGTAGCCGCAGACGAGCAACAGATGTGAAGTGACCACCCGTGAACCATTCACCACCCACCAACACCTCCAACACCGGGGGTTCTGACCCGCGTTGCTGGCCTATTATGATTAATATTGCCCTACTTTAAAGAATTAAAAGCAGTTAGGATGATTAAGACATCTCACAGAGGAAATAGATGCAAAATCAAAGTGTTTCCTTAATAGAATTTCTGCAAAACGGTGCCGTATATTATGCCGTAGTAAAATTAACTTCAGCCAGGCATAGCCCGTAAACTATACACAGTCTTAAATTCACATCTAACTTAGCATAGCATACAGATGTGAGATTACTGTTTGAAGTCTTCGGTAATCCAGTTACTTCATATACAATAGACAATTATTTGTTGATGATCATTTGTAGCCCATAGAACTACGATCTTTTTTAAAATAAAACTATTTATGGCACGATAATAATTATAATCGGTCGCTGAACTATAATTGACATGCATAATGACCTTTATTTACCTATTCTATGTAATTAGATGTTTTACTACGTGAGTGCTATCTTTAAACTATTCGTGTCAGAAAAAAACCAGTTGCTATGAAATAAAAATGTATTTATTTTATAATAGAACTAATATACTATAATAGAACTAATTTCTCTAGTAGATGCACAGGAGTATATAGAAGACGCCTTTGCAACCGGCTGCGAACATGCTTTTAAACTTTGTTTCGTTGAAATTAATTACCGGATAATGTTCCAGGCACCGGACCTACGTGGAAGGAACAAGCGACGAGAGAGATATGGGAAGTATATGTCAGGATCCTTGTCTAACGAACACACGAGATCGCTGTACTACGAGTAGCTTGGATTTTCATCTCCTTAAATTATAATGCCAACATATTATAATTCCGTTGAAGGTAAGTAAATGAAATGTGAATGTAGCCTGCTAGGCTCCATGGGTTCTTGTTGCTCATTTTTATTTACTTCCATTTCAAGAAATACGAACGTTCGTTTCAAATTCCAGTGCCATTGGCATGACGTCATTGCTGCCTCATGCGCTGATAAAAAAATATTTGTTATGTAAATCCTAAATCACAGTTAACGTTAATACCCTAAATACTTTACAAAACTCAATTTCTTAAGGTCGGTGATATATTCGATGGTCTTAAGGATTTCTAACAAAACATTATAACTTTTACTTGCTATTACGTACTTGATATGAGTTAAAATTAAAGAAATATTATGACAAGGACGAACCTCGGAGTAATAGCGTCGTCGTGACTATGGTTTGGATAAAATTGATAGAGATTTATTTATTCACCAATGTCGTTAAAGTTCAACGTGAGTTTGGAAGAACTGATATCCTGTGGATTAGAAATCAAACACAGCCTCTGAAAATGTATAACGTGAAGATATTGTTTGATGATAATTTTTGCTATTAATGCAAATGCAGTCATTTTTTGTAAACCTTTACTGTAAATTGTGATAGAGTGTTCATGGAACAGGAAAACACGCAAGGTCAATAGTTTAAGTTATTTTTCTGTGGAAAGATTTGGTTATTAAATTTTATAAACGTTATTAAACGACGCGATTGTCGAAAGTATTCGTAGGGCGATCTTTGTTGACATGACACCTAATGCGATTTTAATGGTTTATTTATGGTGTGAAATACATTTATCTAAATAAAATATTACTTTAGTATTGTAAAGACGACGATAGTTAAGAAGAAAAATAACATACTTTTACATTATGCTATTCATGGATGTTTGATATTTGTGTGCAAAATTGTATTTTAAATATTCATGATCTTTGAGATTAATATATAAATTTTCAACAATCTAAATTAACGGCTTGTTAAAAATTAAATATGCATGTCGGTGGATGTAATCAAGATATCACGTAATGTTTCACTAAATACTAAATAGCTATTTGGCAATAGGCTCGCCCCCTATCGCATCATGGGACGGAACATACAAGGCGAAGTATGGGTGTCCTGGTGGCACCTCAGCCTACCCCTTCGGAGATAAAGCCGTGAGTTTATGTATGTAATTGAAGTCATGATACGTAGTGAAATTTGGACTTAGCCACGACGCGACTCATCAATCGTCTTTTCTATAAACTAATCGGTTCCCAGGGCCGGTCCCAGAAGTTGTACGAAATGTAATATAACATCATCGCAGATACAACGTGTAAGGACGTTAGTGATGCGTATTCCCTGACAGGTATTATGATGATTGATCGCTGTATGTACGTACCGCGAAGGCAACTACACGCACGAATACGCCGAGTTCAATTTTCTTTCAGAGCAATATACAAATCAATTGGAAAGGGCGCGTATGATATGTACACCAGAGACGTGGCGAAGCTTTCTCATGTTTTATTGACTGAAAACGATTTTACACAATAAAAAAATCTTATGCTATGCTTTCCATATATACCTACTTTGGTCCTAAGATTAGAAAGAGAGGAGATTGTGGCAAAATTCACAAATTTACCATAATTTGTGGAACCAAAGGTTATTGTACATGTGTCTCTGTGTGTATATAAATAACTCATAATTGCGAGTAACTACAGATCTTATTTTTAAACTTTGGAGATGAATGAGGTCTCCAGATTTGTGTGCAAAATTGTATTTTAAATATTCATGATATTTGAGATTAATATATAAATTTCCAACAATCTAAATTAACGCCTTGTTAAAAATTAAATATGCATGTCGGTGGATGTAATCAAGATATCACGTAATGTTTCACTAAATACTAAATAGCTATTTGGCGATAGGCTCGCCCCCTATCACATCATGGGACGGAACATACAAGGCGAAATGTGGGTGTCCTGGTGGCGCCTCTGCCTACCCCTTCGGGGATAAAGGCGTGAGTTTATGTATGTATGTTGATTAATTTTTGAATCTAGAGAAAATGTTTGTTACTGACCCGTAATAATGAAAATGGAAACCTAAAAAGCAACACGCGGTAAGCTAGCGTCCCAAATAATAATCCACCTGTAAGTGTTTATTTGTCGAAAACAAACAATTTATTACAACATATTATTACAATCGAAACATGTAGTTATTAATAGGTTAGTCAAGGCAGTTTCAGGTTAGTCATGAATAATTTGTAGACGCTAATATAATAATTAGAATATTCAAATTCCTTCGTTAGATATTAGATATGACATGAAAGATCCTTTTACTTTAACTTGGCCAATCTTCTGCTGTTTAAGATATTTTGGAATAAATCGATACGGCAAGATAATAAAAAGCAAAATATGATTCATTTTCAAAATACGAACCGATTATAAAGCAAAGGTGATTGAACATATTTTGTCTTCGTGAAGAATCATTGGACACGTACTGGCAACTCAATTGCAACGTAACCTACGCGAGCGTACATGCAGAAGATTATGACGTCAAACGCGTCCATAGAGCCTACGTAAGCATGACTCAATTTCAGCATCACTTAAAATACACTAAAATTTTCACCATTTTTACTGATGACGCCTTTACACCTACCTGATCAACATATAAAACGTGCAATAATGCTAACCCATAGACAAGTTTCAATATATGTATCTGAATAAATTTCAAGTATCGATATATTATCCATATTTAGAAACTCGGCAGTAAATTAAACTATGTATAGGTAGAACTGAAATAATTATCGGCAGAACACTATTTATAGACGATCTGTTCGCATCTCAGATTATGGATAACAAACTTATTGCTGTGACGAATATTGATTATGATTAGGTTTCCGTGTCCTATTAATGGATATTACTGTATCACAAAATTAAATTCGAACTACACATTAACTATTTTTCTCTACATCGTTATTTTTGGGATGCGTACCTATTTACAAGCCAGCCTCCATGATTATTGATATTATCTTCATTCATTATACTTTTATAAATCACTTGTGTTTAAACGTACGATTCTAAACACGCCTTTTCAAAATGTTTTTCGTGTCGGTCCGATAAGTAAGAGGGTTACCACGGCCGCGGACTCAATTTGCACAGATATTGAGAATTTTATTCATCTGATGTAAAGGTACCCTTGTATGAGATTTTTCTTAGACCCAACGGTGCGGCTCACTTGTATGAATTTAAATAAGAAAGTACGTTTAACTACTGAGATTTTTCTGTTTCAAAGGAAATTGTATGTCAATTGCCTAATAAAGTAATATTCTTCAATTAATTTGATTAGAAATTATATTTATTTACTACTTTATTTGATTGATAATAAATAAATTTTTTGCATTTATTTTCAATATAGACATACATACATTAACAGTCATATTTTTAATATTGAGCGTGTTAATTATTTTATTTATTTCGAATGTAATCAAATAATTTTAAACAATATTGCATAATCCCGGTAAAAGACGTTAGTAATTTGTGCCCCGAGCGACGACATATTTAGCTCGATTATACCTACTTGTAAGGGTTATTTAAGGGTGGTTTCATACCATTTACTAAAATAACTTTAAGCATCTTGACGAGTAATTCAGGTATATTTAGGTATGGGTAGATGTTGTTTTTCCTTATAAATTGACCCGTAACTGATTTTATACAATTAAGTACCTACATTAAAATTGATTGTAATTTTTCCGTACAGTCTAATTAAGCAAGATTCTTTATGACTTTTTAATTTCTTTCGGGATATTGAGCTATAAAGTTAACTGTGTTTTAAAAGGTCACGGTGCTCTATAATAAATAATGAAAGAGAAAAAGACATTTAAGTAAAGTAGGTTCGCATTAACGTAATTAAAAATGTTGAAGCATCTTGACCATTCAAGAAATTGACCGAAATAATAACTACTAATGGCGAGAAATTATATAGACGAAGTATGTACTTACGTTATGAATTTTATGATAAACATGCCCTGCGTGTTTTATACTATCTCACTGTAGCCGTTATGGTTATTAAACTAAAACGAAGGCACGCTCGCGCGCTTTTGTACCATCATTCCCATCAGGGCTAATGAAAAATGTAACCAATTATACACGCGCGGCGTGGCGCGACGAGCACAGTCGAAATAAGTTGAAGCTACAAACTTACTTTCGATGCGAAAGCTGGTGAGGTGCGGCGTCGTCGACGGCTTTCAGCAACACATAGTTATCGCTCGGCGCAAGGGCACTGGTCGTGTGCTCGTGTTGTTGTGCCGGCGGAGAGGCGGCGGCGCCGGGGTGAGTGTGCACGGGGGCGACGCGGGGCGACCAGGGGGGCACGGAGAGCCTGCGACCGAGACGTGCGGCTGGCGCGGCGGCAGCCACCTACTGGAGGCGGCGCGTCGCCGTCGTCACCGCCGCGCCAGCCCGCGCAGCCCGCCCGCCCACGGCTGCCTCATGCCTGCCTCATGCCTGCTTGCCCGTTGCCGTCACGCCACTTACCCCACAATCTTTACATCACATTATATCGTACCAAATTATTTTTCACATTTCATTCTCAATATCCAATTGCCCTTTATTTCCCATCGATTTTATTATATGATAAAATATAT
Source organism: Deilephila elpenor (assembly GCA_949752805.1). NCBI lineage: Eukaryota > Metazoa > Arthropoda > Insecta > Lepidoptera > Sphingidae > Deilephila > Deilephila elpenor. The sequence goes on along the minus strand of OX457105.1, from coordinate 6,565,622 downwards.
TACTTGCCTTTCTTGCCGACTCATCATGTTCAAGCCTATCGCTACATTTGCTCTTCAATCAAATCAATTGTTGTGTCAAAGGTTAATGTTTATTTTAACGGTATATTCTGTTTTTATATGCCTGAGGGCATAGTACATTAATGGGAACTCTAACGAGTTTGTCTCCTGATATTTTTGATTGTAAATAAATACAAAGGAATTGTGTTTTAGAATAAATTAATTTAAATAAAAAACTACCACCGAGCAAGAAAGAACTAAGCCCAATAATAAGCTAATTAATAAACATGTATTAAAATGAAATATAGTTTCCGGATTTATGTACATTGGTATATACATGGAGAGTGTTGTAGTAAATGCAGAGGCGCGGTGACTGAATATGGAACCTCATAATGCTAACCAAGTGCTCGGTGCGATTTCCCATGGGTAATGTTTCACAAGCCTAAACACCGATTTCCATATTTACATGTTCAAAAATTGGAAATTCACAAACAACGTTTCATTCTTTTGGAACCACCTTAGGAGAGGAATGTACAAAAATATGTTTGTAGTAATTAATATGAAAATGCGTTGATAAAAGGACCAGACGCGGCTGCAAAAATGTTCTCAGCGGTCGTGGGTTCAAATCCCAAGGCACTCCTCTAACTTTTCGGAGTAATTTGTGTATTGATAGTCAATCACCACGCCCTATAAAGTTGAAGGAAAACTTCGTGATTGTGAGAGAGCATACGATTTGTAAGCATTTCTATAGTATGTAAAGTCTGAAAACCCGCACTAGGCCAGCGTGGTGGACTACAATGTGGCCCCTCTCAAACGTACTCTCAATTGTAAAGGAGGCTCGTGCGCTGCAGTGAAACGTATATAGGCTGATACAGTACAGCTTAATATTCGACAGTTACACTCATATGCATAGGTTTAGGAGTGGTTTTTCGATCTCACAATATCCAAAGTCGAAACAAATATCCAAGGACCACATAAACATTTGTCTTGGTGCGAAGATCAAACCCACGCGTTTTTATTTTACACATGAAAGAAAAAAGCACTGTGCTGCTTTGAGGGCAAAGGTCCATCAGTAAATGCTATTGCTGACGAGATCAGGCTAGAAGTGGAATACTATACTCCTTCCTCTGAAATCGCCTGTAAGGGCAGTGGACGCTCCTGGTTTAATCATAAATGCGCCGATGCTGTTGGTAACAAACAGGCAGCGTATCACGCTTGGATCAGGGGTTGCGCCAAGAAGGATCCCAATATCAGTTACTTCAAAGACTCCTACAACCGAGCCACCAAGGTCTGCAAGAAGGCCTACGTTAGAGCAGATGCCCAGCGCATTTACGGGATTTCGCGTGCGTTGGCCAATCACCCAACTAGTAGTGGTGCTTACTGGAGTTTGGCCATGGCCGTCCAGTCTATCTTCTGCCGTCCAGCGCTGCCAACGCTTAGGTACCCGGAAGGTTCGCTGTTTCATAAACCGCAAGAGAAATCCACTTTACTGGCAAATATCTTTGCGGCTAATTCCCGCCTCGAGGACCGTAGTTGTCAGTCGCTGCCTACGCTGCCTGATTGCGGTTTCTCAGTGGCGGATATTCGCATCAAGCAGTGTGCTTGTGTGTGATGTGCGGCGGGAGCTACAATCTCTCGATATGCGGGAAGCCAGTAGTCCAGATGGAATACAGGCGGTGGTTGTAAAAGCTTGTGCAGCGGAGTTGTCTCCTTCACTGACACGCCTTAACCGAGCGCCTTAACAGGTGCTGTGCCTGAATGTGCTGTGATGTAAATCCAAGGAATCTCATCGAGGGCGTAATATCTGCCACATCAGGCAAGGTGGAGTAATGAACAGAGTACATCGGTTTTCGGTTTTTTATAGAATATGTCATTGGCTGGATGGGTGTTCTGTTTGTCGTTTACTAAATGCTACAAGTTATCAATAATACAGATATATACTACTATGCATGTGTACAAACGTGGTTGGGTTATAATACTTCTTCTCAGTTGAATGACCTTTCAAATGCGATATTCCATAGCTTTACGACTTGAGATCAATCGGAAAACGAGTCTACTTTTAACCCAAATGTCAGAAACCCGCCTACGATTTATTTTTATTGTGACTCTTTATATTTGTAGCACCAGACAGTGACGACAAATAAGTTAACCAATTAAACCCAACAATTATACACTAAGATATAAATTTTGTTTCGTGAAAATCAGAAACTAAGAGGAACTTTTTAGAATGTTCGTGGCAGGCACAAAAAATTGTCTTGGACGGGAATTGAACCTGCGGCCTCTCGTTTCACAGCCGTTTTTCATGGAACTGCAACACGGAGGCTGTCTCCTATAATAACTTCCTAACAAAAATGCATTATTTATGAGGAAAAACAAACACAGCACTTAAAGATAATAACCGTCCATATAGCGACAGGACTGTGTACTTACAAGGTAACAGTGGTACATACAGAATTGACAAAACATCAAACCTTGGCGACTCTCTTAGAGTTACTAGTTTGTTGTATTTAGAGTATTCTAGGAATAAGAGTGAACTTTTGTACCCCGATGACCATAACCTAAAAGAAAATGAAGTTCGGTTCCAGTAAAAATCAATTAAATCATCTAGCCATTAGTTCATTATAAGGCAATACTACGAAAATCTGACTATAGTCGTTTGCATTTTTAATGTAAGCTTAAAGTCACTAGTCACTTCAACGACTCATAGCTATGCGTCATGATTGCGATAAGTGGCAGTGATTTTTAGTGGTGGAGTCAGGCAACATCGACTACAGCATAATTGGTTGGGTTAGGCCCGAATGATACCACTCTCCCACAGCATATCGACGTGAAGTAATACATTTGGTTTCGCTTTGCACTGGGTTATTGCATAACATGAAACCCTTACTGACTATAATCTCTTCTTTCTTTATTCCGGCAAGATAATTTGACGACAACTCGTGTGATGGTAAGAGCAGCGCAAGCTAATTAGAATATTTATCGGCAAGAGATATATCTTTCAGCAGTCGACATAAATGGCTAGGTCTCAATGTATTAACCGAACTTAAATATAGGTTCATACTATATCGACTGAACCCAAAACCCGACAAGCTTGCGTGGGTCACCCAGCGATATATCTACCATAATGAACGGTAGTCACCACACAGGGAGATTCGAAAGCCCAGGTCTTCAGTCCCCAGTTATCATGTACCATCCAAATTGAGCAGACAGTATACTATAGTTCTGGCTGCGGTAAGGCTCTACCACTAACAAAGCCTTTCCTATAGCTCATCCCTTCCATTATTCTTCCTTCTTTCGAGCTTATCACTTTTCATCAGATTAATGCTCAATGTGTTTAATTAACTGCCCTCCGTGCCTTACAAAAAAGATTAACTCAATTCTAATGATCAACGTGATGATATAACTGCCCTCATGTATTCCAACAAAGATTAACTTAATTTTTCCAGACTCGCAAATATTTTTTTTACTAATTTCCAGCTTAACAGCTATTATAAGTAATAGGATATCATACGAGATATATCATAGGGTCCCATTTTTTATGGTTAACCTAGTCACCTAAAACCGTAACGAAGCTATGCCCTATGCTCCTACCATTTAGTATTTACCTTCCATACCACATTGCATAATTACACCTCAGCGGATGTGAGCTTTCCCCAGTTAAAACTAGTAATCTGCCTACTTTGAAGGTATTAGCTCCAATAACTCAATCAAGTGCAATTTATCTCGCTCGATGTAGGACGTCACAAACCTCAAGGCAAATTGGAAACGCTGTAAATAGATTAACATTTAAATACTTGTTCAACTTTTAGCATTGCATTTAGTGGTCAGTTAGTTAGGCAGAATAATTACTGGACATATTGAGACTTAATATCTTATGTCTCAGGATAGCGAGCTCAGTTGAATGCCATGCTTAATTTATTGCTTTGTAATTCATGGTGCTGTTTTTTTTCGACTGTCCATGAGCAGTCGTATCGGTTACCATCAGGCGAATGGCATGCTCGTTTTGTATTCATCGCAATAAAAAAATACTGTACTAGTATTTTATTGGAAAGTAGCTTTAACTCAGCAGATAATTTTTTGGTAAAACTATGAGTTGTACAACCCACGCTTTTGTTTACAAATGGTACATATGACTGGCCAAGATTAAATGTATTCACAGAAAAGAAAATAATCCACAACGCCATGGTTGCGGATGAGTCACATATTTGTGACTCAAGTCATTGAGTAGGTCACATTTCCATTCAGCACTAATAAATACACACTATTCAATTATTTTCTTTTTCTATACACTTATTTTCTTCTCTTTATGTAATCCTTTAAGTTGTCTATATATTTGAATAACTTTTGACGTTTTCATTGAGGCTTACTTAAATGTACAATACATTGTAACAATAGTTGTGATACAATAGTGATGTAATAGTGTCGTAAAAGTGCTTTGTGGACAAACATTACATGACAAGCGAGTTTGTGCGTCATCCTCGAAGTGTCAATTATAATTTGTATGAAAAGCGCAGGTTTTTCGCACGTTCGATAGGGGCGCTAAATGCGTGGGCTGGCGATAGATTTGTATGGTTTAACCATAATATATATAATGGAGACTTACTTCAAAAATCAAGTGACTACTGAGAGAAGTAATACTTCCGTAGTTTGGTTATTTTTCCACTCTTCTTCTGGAGCAAATGCTCTTTCACATTATAAACATGTTTCTCAAAAACTCGGAGAGACAGTATAGAGGAAACATTTTGTTAGAAATTCACAAGTCCTTTGACTTACAGCATATATATTTTAAATTTAATACGCCCATGCAAAGAAAGAAACCTAGAATATGAAAAAAATATTAGTACAAACATTCGGTAGTGAACAGAAAATTAAATAATTTAAAAATAAACCGACTTTATTGACAATATCTACGTCAATATTATAACAATTTTCCTCAGAAGTGTAGGTGCGGCCCCGAGTGTAAAACAAACAATTCGCTACACATTGAATGATCAAATTCTTAAGTGTATTAATTTAACACCGATCACCGTATCTCAGTCATATATTGGTTAAAATTTTAATAAATGATATGTAAGTAAAATTGAAATATCATTTAAGATTCGGTGAAAAGTTGTGAAGTGTCAAAATTAGTAATCATACCTCACTTTGTAATAACTCATCTTGCTTTAATGTTCAGTTTAAATAGTTAATTTGTTTAGTTTTGATGTCAAACTAAGACATCAGCATTAACATGGTTACTATTTGTTACTTGCTATTTCGTTTGCCACGACGAAGAGTAAGTAACTATAATAAAAAAAGCGTGGGGTGCATGGTATCAATAGTTCTAAATATTTTATGAACAGATATGACTAGAAGGGTTACATACATACATACATAATCATCACGCCTGTATCCCATAGGGGTAGGCAGAGACTATGGATCGCCACTTTGCTCGATCCTGACATACAACTTTCGCTTCATCCACTTTCATCATTCTCTTCATGCATTCTCGTCGGTTCAGGGTACTTTTGACCTGACCCTTCTTGAGGATGTCACCGATTTGGATGGTGTAAGTTCGATGAGGTCGACCCCTACCGACTCTTCCATCCACACTCGCCTTGTATATTTGCTTAGTTATTCTCCTTTCATTCATCCTCTCTACATGACCAAACCATCGTAACATGCCTTTGTCAATTCTTGTCACTACATCCTCTTTCATTCCACAAGTTTTCATCACCACGCTATTCCGCACTCTGTCACGCAAACTCACACCACACATTCCCCTTAACGATCTCATCTCCACTGCTCTTTCACTACCATACATGAGCGTAGGCACTAACACTCCCCCATGGACAGCCAGTCGAGCCTTTTTAGAGACCTTCCGACTTCCCATAAAGGAGTGTAGCGCACCATTCACTCGATTTCCTGCATTCACTCGTCTTTCGATATCACTGTCATGCTTTCCATCACTTGTAAATACACAGCCCAAATATACAAATTCATTCACTTGTTCTACTCGCTCATTACCTATCATAATATCGCACTTTGTCATATCTTCTTCCCTTTCAAATACCATAACTTTCGTCTTACTCACATTTATTTTCATTTGTTTTCTCTCAAAAGCTTCATGCATAATTGTCACCATTTTTTGTAACTCCTCCTCTGAAGATGCAAGTATAACTTGATCGTCAGCGTAGAGGAGACATTTTAGTGACAACTCATTCATTCTGATCCCATATTCACTATCTTTTAGATCTTTTAGGCAACCGTCCATGGAAAGGTTGAACAACCACGGAGACGCTACACATCCCTGCCTGACACCCTTATCAATGCCAAACCAATCAGTGTAGGCTCCGTTTATCCTAACACAAGCACTGGAGTTCTTATAAAGGGACTGCAGTGCTCGAATCAGGTTGTTGCTCAATCCAAACTTGGACAGTGCTGCCCACAACTCATTCCTCATCACTCTATCATAGGCCTTTTCTAAATCTACGAAGGCGCAGAAGACTTTTTGTCCTTTTGCTAAGTTCTTCTCAGCAACACTTCGTAGAGAAAATACCTGATCCGTGCATCCCATACCCTTCCTAAATCCCGCTTGCATATCCCATATCTTGTCATTCGTCTCTTTCACAACTCGCTCAATCAATACCTTAGCATACAATTTACCGACAACACTCAGTAGGCTGATACCTCGGTAGTTGTGACATTCCTGCTTCGATCCCTTGCCCTTGTATAAAGGAACAATAACGGCGTTGCACCAATCTGTCGGCACAACACCATTCGTCCAACACAAATTCAAGAGATGACAAAGCAGGCGTGCCACCACCCCCTGTCCAGCCTTCAGCATTTCGACTGATACTCTATCATACCCAGCAGCCTTGCCCATTTTCATACTTTTCAACGCTTTCACTACTTCCACCACATCAATCTTATCCTCGTTTTCTTCACTTTCATCCGTGACTGCAAACTGCTGTGTTCCCTCTTTCTCAAATAGCCCTTCAAAGTATTCCTTCCATCTTTTCAGCACACATTCTTCCCCACTCACAAGTTGTCCATTCTTATCCCTCACACTGCTAAGTTCCGAGGTACTTAACTTACCCCGGACACTTTTTATTGTTTTCCAGAAAAACTTAATGTTTTTCTGAAAATTCTGATTCAATCGTTCGTCAAATACATCTCTTTCTTCATCCTTCTTCTTTTTTACCACCATTTTCACCACACCTTTTATTCTCTTATATTCCAAGTTTGCCTTGTATACATCTTCTTCACTTGCCTTTAGCATTCTTTGATCAGCTCTTATAGCTAACCAGTCTCTCCATGCTTTCTTCTTCTCACTAACTACATTTTGCACATCCTTGTCCCACCAAGCATTCTTCATCTCTTTATATTTTTTCCTTTTACTCACTCCGCAAGTTTTAATTGCGGCACTAACAACTACCTTTTTAAACTTATTCCATACTTCTTCGACCTCGCAAACCTCATCCAAACCTTCAAACTTTTCATTTAATATTGTTTCGTACTTCCCTCTTACATCCCCTTGCAAATTTTCCACTTTTATCCTCTCTAACACACTAGACTGTTCAGGGAAGCGCCTATGCCACTTTTTAAACAGGTCTTTTATTCGACACACGACCAAAAAATGGTCAGTGTCAAGACCCGTTCCACGGAATGATCTAGTGTCCATAACATTCTTCTTCAATCTTTCGTCTACTATCACAAAATCAATCATACTTTTCATCGTAGCATTTTCCCAGGTGTATGTGTGGATCGTTTTGTGTGCAAACATCGTGTTTGTCACGCATAAACCCATTTCCACACATATCTCAAGCAGACTTCTTCCATTAGCATTCACTCTCTTATCACCAAACGCGCCCAGTACCCTTTCATATCCTTTACGTTTCACTCCTACCCAACCATTAAAATCCCCTAGCAAAATTAATCTTTCATTTGGATTACGAATTTGCAGCACATCTCTCACTTTTTCCCAAAATTCCTCTCGTTCTTTCAAAGCACTCTTAGATGAACTTGTACCCGCGTCCGTCGGAGCGTATACCCCTAAGACAAAGATACGAGTTAATCCCACTTTCAATCTCACCCAGACTAGCCGTGAATTCACACATTCAAATTCATTCACACATTTTGCCATTCTTTCAGAGAGTATGAGACCTACACCTTGACTGCATCTGGCGCTACTAGGCACTCCAGACCAGTATGCTGTGTAGGAACCATATCTGATGGTCTCACATTCCTTCCGTTTAGTCTCATTCACACACAGAACATCGATTTTTCTCTCATTCATCATCTGACACACCTCATTAATTTTTGCATAGAAGGGTTATTTTGATAATATCCTGAAAAGCACCTCACGCTTTTTTACAATAAAATCATTTTTTCTTACACTATTTTTAATTCAAATTTATTAAAAAAAAATCTATTTCTTAGTTGGATTTTCTATAAAAACCTATGTTTTTAGTTTTTTTAAACTATTTTTAAGTTCAGTACTAACATTTTTACCTACAACTTAAGAAACATTTTTAAAACAATAAATCAATAAATTGACTAGTTGCCCTTTCAAGTTACCGTCAGCTGTATTCAGTTAAAACATCAAAACAATATCGAAAGTACACGATGTAAAAGGATTTTCTGTAGATTTCTCAGTACAAAAACATTTCGCATTTATTTCATATTTGTGCCAAATTGTGATAATTTTCTGGTATAAAAAGTACCTAAGTCGTTCTCTTTCTCGTTTAATTTCAAAGTTTTTAAGTGAAGTCATTTCATATTCTGTTCATTTATAATTGCGCAATTTGCATATTCCATAAATATATAAGGTTATTCTAAATTAGAGTTTTGAAATTTCAGCATGAGGTACAAAATCATAAAATTAGTCCATTAGAAAAAAAAAATTATAAAAATAGCTGGCGATCGTGCTTGTAGTAGATATTGAGAGTAATTTGAACATTGATTAGGATATTCTGAAATATTAATAAATGACTGCCTCGGAGGCGTAGTTGTACTACGGTACGATTATGAAGCTGAGGTCTCGGGTTCGAATCCCGAGTCGGGTAAAGTGCTATTGGATTTTTCTCTTAATTATCAGCCTGGAGTCAGGAATTTGTGCCCGATATGACGATAGGCTCACACCCTACCACACCGTGGGACAGAACATACAAAGCGAAATGTGGGTGTTCTGGTAGTACCTCTGCCTACCCCTTCAAGGAAAAAGGCGTCTTTTGAAAATAACCCCGCTAACACATATGTTGTTAACATTTAAAGTACATATTTATACACCCATTCTAATATGTGATGTAATTATTTCGTCTCCGGTGTTTTGGTGATACAGTCTCTGAAAATAGCAAATTTAAATTCCACACCCACTTAAACCCACATCTCAAATAATATAAGGGAGACTTGGGACGAACTTAACTATTTTCAATGTTCATATAATATCTCAAGAACTTTATTAGACCACAAAATCCTAATAACTACACATGCTTTATTGGTCTTTTGGCTATCTATTAACACCAATTTGTTTACAATGCTAATACAGATTTTAAGAAAAATGATCAATTAAAAAAGTGGAAGTACAATCATCCCTACTATGGTTGGTTGGAACAGTGCAAAGGGTCAGTTGTAGCATTTGTAAATAAAAAAAAATGCTTTCAATAGTAAATAATCTGTTTTTTATCAAATTATCATAAATAAAATCTGTTCTTTTAATACGCAAAAAAAATATATATGGCTCTATATTTTTTTCTTCTTTTTTTAAAATCTCAAGTTAGTACGGAATATCAGCCTTTACTGGTTTTGTAAAACCAGTAAACCCCCCTTATGAAAAATACTTATAGTCAAGCACCCTAGTTTTTTAACCATAAAATTAACGAGTTTCAGTCCATTTTCTAATCTTTACCTCATTGTAATAATTAATATCAATTATAATTACTTTTAATTTTGTTCAATACAATTAAATTTCTGTAGGGTTGTACAAGACAAGACAAGTATGCAAATTTTCAAGTCAAACCAACGTTGTAAAGTGCTCGAAAATGGACCTCAAAGATACCGTAACATACATACATACATACATGCAGGCGAAGTTAATAAAAGCGTATTAATATAAATTTATTCAACTGACGGCGGTATATGTAATTCAAAATGTAATATGTATTGGTATTCTAATATGATTTTGTATTGTTCCTGACTTTTAAGTGACAATATATTTTTTTGCTAAAATCTGGTACAACTCACTTGACTTCTTTGAGTTAACAATCTTGCACAAATATCAAATATCTGAATGAAAATCAAACAACTAGCAATTGCCCGCGGCTTCCCTAACGAGGAAGTTGGAAAGTTTTAAAACATCTCTGAGGATTCTGAAGTCTTGCTCTGTTTTTCTTTGTTTGAGTTCATTTTACAGCATTAATTCCTTGTTATGAAGTGCAACTAAGTACTAAGATAAAGCACTTCGTTTAATCTGCTGTAGTGGCCAGAACTCGCCCTATTGGTAACGTAAATAGACTGTAAACCAAGAGGCTTCAGGTGCAACCTTAGAAAGGATGTAATATATCGTTTGTGCGGGGTTCTCATTTGTTCATTATAATTAATACTTCTAAGATGGTTTTTAAAGCTCTGGTAGCCATATTAGAACATGATACTTTTTATTGAAAAGATCTTAAAGTTCCAGTACCTTTTTGCCAAAATTACATTACTTGTATCAGTGTATTTTATAGTTTTATCAGCAGTCTCAATTCAACTGCGTCCGAAAATACACAAATCTGTTGTTTAATTTCGTACGAAATATCGAATCACGAGAGATTTTTGACTTTCATAATATACCCTTATTTGAAACATATATTTGTCAGTCATACAAACGTCATGCAAAAATATTCCTCCGTGCGGGAATCGAACCAGCAACGTCCCGTTTGACGGTTGGTGTCTCAATCAACTGTACCATGTAGGTTATTATAGAAATTCGTTCTTCCACCTCCCATATCTTTGTAGGTTTATTATACCTCTCATCATACATGCCGCAGAAGGGATGTGAGTCACGATTTTACGGCCGACCACTACCCGAGGCCAAACCCTAGGGGAAATAATCCAATCTTCGACAAATACGGTTTTAGAATTTACATTAATGCATAATGAATTATTCCATTCTAAAAAAGTGTAAAGCAGTCGCGATCACTTAGATTTTCCTGATAAAACTATGTTTCCTGATTAGTGATTACAATGGGCTCTTAAACCATGACAATTCATACTACTAAGAGATCTTAACCCGATTACATACACATGTACATATATCGGCCCACAAAGCCGCACTGATCCGCCGATGTGGTCAAATGATCACGGCGTAATCTGTATCCGTCGCTTGAAGTGAGAAGGACATGTCTACCAATGCAAACTACATACAATCGATAAGAAATATTGGTTCCAACATTTGCAACCATACCTGAGTACCAATAAAGTAATGAAGTCTCTCCAATAAAGTCAGTGTTGCTGTATAAACAGTTAATTAACTTAAAATGCTTTAATAATTCAATCTTAAAAACGATGGAATAAGTAAATTAGTTTTTAAAGCCAAGGAATTATAACTGTGAGTAAACGTGCAACTTAGATGCTTGAAGTTTTTGTCGCTTAACAATAATAATATCAACGGTGATAATATCACTGGTCAACAAAAAAACAACTTTTGCATGTAACATGAAAACTTTTGTCTAGTTATGTTTAGGACAAGGATAAGGATACAAGAAATAAAATTAAAATGCTTCAAATACGAATAGTTTTTTCGTAATACCATTTTGTAACATTTTGGAATTTTTCAATTTTTATCAACAGAAATAAGTTATTTCGATTTATTGCAACATTAATATGAATTTTCTTTTACGATTTTCGTCTGTATTTTGCTTCAGGAACGTCTCGTTTTAATGTCCAACTGTAATCTGCTAACATACGTGGGCTCCACTTGCCCTCATATCGTTTTTCTATGGTAGAAATGTATTGATGGAATCTTTCATCGTGATCATCGCGGACGGCGCCCAAATTTTCAGGAAAGAAGTCTAAATGTGTATTAAGAAAATGTATTTTCAACGAGATATTAGAGCCCAAAGCCTTTTAATTTAAGTACATAAAAGCTCCGCGATAATACATTTATAGTCACTTGATCGGTGATTTCCTAGAAAATTGGAAGTTACTTTCATGAAAGATTCCCAAGCTGATTTTTCTAAATTATAAGCTTTTCTTTAAATACATCATCTTTCATCAATTGCCTGATTTGTGGGCTAACAAATATGCCCTCTTTAATTTTTGCTTTACTTAGCTTAGGAAATTTTTCTTTCAAGTATAAAAAGCCGTCACCCCTGTTGTCCATAGCTTTCACTTTGTGGTTCTGATACCGGTAGATCTTCACTATGAGGGATCGTTCTTTTAGCTGATGGCAGGTCAGGATTAATTGTAATACCTTTTGTATCAGTAAGACAAAAAAACAATCAGATGAGTGGTTCGTTGGTTCCGTCCAAATCATAGGGATTGCAAAAGGTATAGATCGAGATCTTTTCGCCCATCCAGTGAGGAGACCCACACAGGTAACACAGCAGACGTGTGGAACCCACGTTTTGTCTTGTTATTCGATGGCGAAGCCAAAATACTGTTCATATAACTTAGATAGTAATGGTGTCAATTTCCTTCGCTGAGTTTTGAAAGTATTGTCACCACAAATGTAACAAAACTTGTCAGGATCATTTTGACACTTTCTTGACATTATTTAAGAATAACTTAACTCTAAAAACAGAACAAAACACTACGTTCTTCAAATAAACAAACTCTCTGAATGCGAAAGTGAAACAAAAACGGTCAATTTTTAATTTTGTGGTTAGTACCTGTAACACGAAAACTAGACCTAACAGAGTCAAAATAAATATGGTAATAAAATGAGGATAGGTAGGTAATTTAAAATTAGCAAGCACCTTTCTTGTTACAAAATTTTGTTGACCAGTGTATTATGTGATTACCCTGACTTAATCTGCATACATTTAAAATGTAATTCCGTTGTTTTTATTTTGACAATATCAATTTTAAAATCCTATTAAATGAAACAATATAATCTACGTTGAATTGTGATTTCTCATACCTTTCCAAGTTTGGCGAAGAAGTTTTAGATGTTCAGCACTCCTTGCGATATTTCCTTTCTCCCTAAAAACAATTCTCCCTACTATTATCAGCCGATAATAGTATGAATTAAAGAATACACAACTAATTTGGAAATATTAGTGTCACCACCTAAGCTGTCGCTCGTACAAACAACGGAACTGTTGTTATTGTCTTTAATTATTCACAACTTTACAATACTCTATTTTTGAAACAAAATATACACGATAGCTATTTCCAATCAAACGTACCTTAAAATATCATTAGGCGCTTTTAAAGAAGTTTTAATTGCGGCGTTCCATTTACACAAAAATGGACACTTCAGCGCAAGACTATTTCAATCAAGTATATTTTTGTTTTGATTCAAAGAGTGCTTGGTTAATGTATTCATTATGGTTTTTATAAATAACATACATAAAAGATACAAACATTTTTATCCTGAATATCAGTAAGTATGAAACACATAATGATTGCACTTTATCTTATTATAGTATAGTTGTGAAACGACAGTGCAGGTTCGATCCTCGCATTGACACGGATGTTTGCGCGACGGCTAAATATATGAGGTGGGTTCAGACCCACAAGTATGATCTGAGGATCGAACCTGCTCTCTCGTTTCACAACTGTCCAATGTAACATGACAAAATAAAAAGTACTAATAACGCATTTGTATTTATTTTTCATTAAAATTCGATAAGAAACAGCAAAACGACAATAAATAAATTGAGTGACCTATATACTTATCAAAGATAGATAAGATTATTGCACAAAACCGAAATAAAATTTTCTCGATGAGCACAATCAACAACAAAAAAAATATATACCTATATTTTTTTATTGAATTTACATAGGGAGATATTGACATATTATATTTAATTTAAACGACATGTTTCTAACCACCCCAAGTAACATAGTTCCAAGTTAAAAAAAGTGCTTGGTAGTTTTTTTTTTGTGAGACTGTGGTACCATTCCGGACAAACCTGCCTATTCATGCTGAGTCATAACTGACTACAGCGTGGCTCTGTCACTTCCAAAAAGTATCTAATAACTCTGCTTTCTCTTGACCGCACTGCCAATTGAGAGCACCTGTAGATGTTGGTCGAGGCCCTTTGGTATCATTCCATGAGCAGAAACGACAATCGCGACGATAATAATATTATATTTATTATTTTTAATGTAGAGTCTTTATTTTATTAATTGTTTTTATCTCCAAATTTAACTTTAATTGAGGCTACAGAACCAAGAAAATAAATTCAATGATCAACACGAGATCTATAAAGATAATATGGCCTTACTATGTATATAGTGTTCTGTTATGCTTTCATGATATTGTTCTGTCTCATATTTAATATAATTTTATTTTGTTCTAGTAAAAGTGTCATATATTTTGTTAATTACGCGCATGTTCGCTTAATGAAAATGTCTTCATATAACGTACCCTCTTCAGACCACACAATATATAATTTCATAGCTGTAACTAGATCCTAATTTAAAATCCTCTTAAACTTCCAACATTTTGGATTTATCCGACAGAAAAGTTAGCTTCTTTAGAAATCAAGTTTCGGGATTCCCGTTGCTAGCCCGTGCTTACGTCACCATACGAAAAATATCTTAACTGAATTCTAACTTATAAATTATGAAAATACGAGTTATATTCTAAGAAATCTGATAACGAAACGACGGATGCAGTCGGCTTTTAAAATCAAATGCGTTTTAAAAGTGTGACATTTTATTCTATTGAACAAAAATATAGTTCAATTGATCTAAAATACCAAAGGTCAGGTCAAAATAACGGAAGAAACCCGACACAGCTTGTTCAATAAAATATTTGTTGTGGCAAGTTTTGATTGAATGTAGACCTCACGGTAATAGTCGCAGTCATTTGTCCGCCACTCTGATTTCGGTATACCTAAAACAGTTGACGTCAAAAGTAAGATCGTTGGCGAAACCTATAAAAAAGTGTGCGGGGGTTTCTCAACGAACATCCTTTGAGATTCCTATCAACGATAAATCCTCAGTAAGTAACTATTTGCTACATAAAAACTGGAACATTGATAACATTATTTATGTGAAAACTTCATGGCTCGTGTAAGTTTTGGAAAAGCGCATTGAGAAGTTATACTTACAATTGTTTGTATGAGTATATTTAGTATGAGGTACATTTGGCGTATTTATATGTTAGCTAAACATCTTAAGCAGGTTCAATAAGAAGTTTCTTGTACGTAATACTATATTTACTTGTATATGCACTGTTACTTGTATTGACTGCAAATTATGATATCCTGGAAATTTATAGTCTGTATTTTATCCGTACTTAGCTCAAATTGACAACAAATGTTATTTCTCTATTTTGAAAGAACGGTAAGTTCCGTCCTTGTATTTCTCCGTCGGCAAAATCTCTCTCCGTGCCAAGTGTATATTACCGAAATCGATTCAATTTCTCGTGCATGACTAAGAATTTAATAAATAAACAAGTATTGTTCCTACATGTTAAAGACTGACTGCCTCGGTGGCGTAGTTGTATTACGGTACGGTTACAAAGCTGAGGTCTCGGGTTCGAGTCCCGGGTCGGGCAAAGTGATATTGGATTTTTCTATTCATTATCAGCCCGGAGTCAGGAATTTGTGCCCGATATGGCGATAGGCTTGCCCCCTATCACATCATGGGACGAAACATACAAGGCGAAATGTGGGTGTCCTGGTGGCGCCTCTGCCTACCCCTTCGGGGATAAAGGCGTGAGTTTATGTATGTATGTATGTATGTTAAAGACTTGCTTAAAACAATTGTATTACTACACATATTGTTAGATATTTTTTATTTATAGTCAATGTTTCCGTAGGCGTTTTAATTACTTTCCATATATCTGTGTTATACATTTGTCTTGTACTTGTTACATTTTGACGATAATTTAATATTGGTGTAGACTTTTTAAGCCGTTTTCTAACTGTTCTTATTTTCCTCTTTTGCGGAGTAAGAGAACGAGAGGAAAAGATAAAAAAAAATTATAAAGTTTTCGAAAAAACAATTAATATGTGTAGTAATAATATTGTGATAATATTGTGTAGTAATCATCTAATCTAGGGTAAATTCTGTATCATATAAGTTTGGAATCTAACCCAACCAATGTACTGAATTTAGGGTACCAAGGTTTACCGCTTATGTTCTGTGCCATTAAACCAATGATGCAATCATTTTAAAATGTTCTATTATCTTATTACGCCACAGACACAGACAAAATATGCAGAAATCAAGCAATTTTTTTCATGTATTCTTACTTATTTTGATAAACTTTTCAATAAAAAAACATGCGTGCTATACTTAAAATACAATATACGTATATAAGTAGTAAAGATATGTGATCCCTGACGTAACTTGAGAGAGGCCTATGTCCATCAGTGGACTGCCACGAGCTGATAATAATAATACAATAAGTCCAATGTACTTTGGTTTGCCAACAACTCTTTCGATGTCGATAACTTATGTCAGAGTTCTTTAATCCTAATTTTCTCACGTACAAAAACTTTGAATCCAGCTCCTTTATATTGAAGCTCTAAGCTTTCCTTTAGATTTCGTTAAGCGACTATTATGAAATGTAGATTAGACTATTCAGCCCACTGTCCACATTTCCTTTTGCTATTTTGGAATTGCTTACTCAGTGAAAATTTCTGTATTTGTTCAAATTGAACGAAAAACAAAACCGTTAATATGAATTTCCGTGAAGCAATGTTACTTGTATTAAAAAATGGGTCCATCGAGTCTGTACAATTTAAGATTTTTAAAAGAATAAAATCGACATATATTTTGTTGTTTTTGCTGCGGAAAACGAACTGAAAAGTTAGTCAAATGGCTACACATTTTTATGGCTTTATATTTTTTGGGCTTGTTCAAAACTTACATGATATTCAAGTCGATGTATTCGACGATACCTCCTCAATATTTGGCACTAATTACTATTAAACGGTAACTGACAATTATTGTCAATGCCTAGGTTATTTGCATAGAATATTCCAGAGTTGTGAGCCTAAATGAGCCAGCGATGTTGTTATATGCCTACTTCAAGAGCTGTACTTTATCCGTAAAACTTGGCCTGTGCACCATTATGAACTGATAAGTGAAATATGGCGGGAAAATGGGAGAACAAAGTGTATGTGCTGCCAGCAATTCTCTAATAGAATTGACAAGATAATCTCTTAATCACTTTCTATAGACAGCTCAATTTTAAAAGGCTTTTGTGGACCACACTGAATATATATCCTCCGATTTATAGTTCTCAGACATACAAGAATAAATAAATATGTTGATTGGGTAATTAACATTGACCTTTGTTATTGTGAAAACACGTTACTGCTTTCTAGCACGTGTGACTCACAAATCTGGATTTATTTTACGAGCCTGACAGTTGGTTATATGGCAGACGCGTCTCACGTATTGACCGACTCACATTGTCTTACTAATACTTAGCTCACATTTAACAGAAACATTTTTATTATCCTTTTGATATGTTATGACACTTAAATAATATTCTGTGCGTAAAATGCTGCGACGTCCTTTGAAAAAGCAATTCCATGGATAGCTGAATTCTAGCTAAATTGTTAAGAGATTGAAATAGGCAGTGAGTATAAGTCAACTAAATGCAACCTCTATGTGTGCCACAATTTTAAACAAACCTAAAATAAGCTAATATACCTATGTTTATTTATTGATAGTAATAAAAACCAAACTTTAACCAAACAACAAAACAAATCAGATAAACACACAAACAGAAGGGAGAAAAGTCGAGTCAATATTGCGTTGTCATCCAGTTCTGATCTATGTTTAAAGTTTCTATTCTTTTACTCATCGGGAAGTTAGTTTAAAATCGATTGATAAATGTATACCGAGCATATAAATAGACAAGATAGCGAGTGAATGCATGGGGTCAAATGTTTCCCGGGTTTATTTTCTGCGAATTTGTCGCTATAGACTGTCCCCTCTTTATCTTTTGATGTCTGAAAGAGATTGCCTGTGAGAGAGTGATTGAAGAGAGCTTGATTATTATTTATTTGCTCTACAATTAAATATATAAATAATAAATCAATCAATCTATCAGCTAGTGCAGGTTCTTTATTTTTAACTATTAAAATTACTACTACATATCGCATTACTGAAATATAGTCAATACGACAATCGAACAGCACAGGGCCAGCGTGGAGGTTAAAGCCTAAAGGCTAGCTCAGATAATAGAAACACATATTCAAGCTAGTAATTAGTATCAAGAACAAATGTTTTATGTGATATTTTAATGCTTATAATATTTGTTTAAGCGTGTAACACGCAATTATTTTTGTAGGAGATTGACTATATTTTATTCGTTGCTTTTCGTTTAAATGTGAGAACTATAATTATTTCTGTTCAATGTTAATTTATAATGATAATAAATGAATGGTTTAGTATACGTCAATTTTGCACTATTTAATTAATAGATGTGCCACGGGTATTGTATTTCTCGGATCAAATTAAAACTAACAACTTAATAATTTTTAAAATGTGTTTACTATATGGCCTTGTGTGTCAACAAAAAACACATGTGTGATAATGAACTATATTATCTGCGCTTTTAATATTAATAGAAATTTTCTTTTGTCTGTAAAACAGATAAATAAAAAAATTAAGCAATAAGTGATTGTTCAAGTATTACTGCCTCGGTGGCATAGTTGTATTACAGTACGGATACAAAGCTGAGGTCTCGGGTTCGAGTCCCGGGTCGGGACAAAGGGATATTGGAATTTTCCATTAATTAATTATCAGCCTGGAGTTAGGAATTTGTGCCCGATATAGGCAATAGGCTCGCCCCTTATCACATGGTGGGACGGAACATACAAGGTGAAATGTAGGTGTCCTGGTGGCGCCTCTAACTACCCCTGCGGGAATAAAGGCGTGAGTTCATTTATGTGTGTATGCTCAAGTATTAAAAGAAAAAATAATGTATAAATTGAGGTTTACCTTCAATTTTTGTAAACATAATATACATAATTATTACATAACACCGCGAGTCTTTGTACGAAACGCATAACAAGTTTATGCACCACAGAGCGCAAGTTTGAAAGCCAAGTATCTATACTGTTGATATCCGAATTAAGCCCGCATTCAGTTTGAACACGTTCCGTAACAGTGACGTGTAGGAGCAATGGTTAATAATTGCTTGGTGTTTATCGATAAAAAGTGGAGTAAAGCGGTCAGTGGCCTTCTGACAAGCAGTGCGGTGTACGATAGTCAGTCCAAATAGCCCCCTCCAAACGGTTGCCCCTTGCAGGTTAGCTGCTCGAGACGGACCTTTCTCTCTTAGCGGACAGTGACACAGTGACCGTGTTAGCGGTGGAGGGCTCGGGCCATGCACCACTACACAGCTGCAGCGGCAGTGGTGGCCGTGCTGCTGCTCGCCGCGGCGCCGACGACCTCCGCCGAGCCCGACCTCACCTTCGCCGAGACAGTATACGCCCGACTGTCAGGTGCATGTGAGTGGACGTCCTTCGCCTCGCTGTCGTATATCATGTGCTAATAGTGGATGGCGTGAATGTGCGCGTTGACTCATTTAACTTGCGGTTTTAACACTCGTTTATACGTTTGCAGGTAGGGCGCTCATGGATTTAAGCTTCAGTGCAGTGGCGGATCAAAATCAAATGATAAAAACATTGAAAATAATACATATGGATGACAATACTTTGAGAACCTTTCCGATCGATGAAGCGTTTGTGAATCTCACGAAACCAGGAATATTTGATATTACTAAACAAACAAAAATTGTTATACACGGATTCAAAGATCACTCGCAATCAACAGTACCCACAGAATTGGGCAAAGCTTACAATGAAAAAAATATTTTCAACGTATTGTTATTGGATGCGGAAGAAATCATGAATAAAAGATACATGACATGTGTGCACTACACCCGATTAATGGGCAAAAGATTAGCCAATTTATTGGCTAATTTGGAAAATTTTGGAGCTAACGCCGAAGATTTTCATTTACTGGGCATTAGTCTCGGTGCACACGTCGCCGGATGGGCCGGAAAATATTTCCGACAGTACAAAGGCCGTAGTTTAGGTCGCATCACTGGACTCGATCCAGCGGGACCGTGCTTTTCACATGCATACAGTGATCAAAGATTGGACAAAACCGACGCCAAGTATGTCGACGTTGTACATTCAAATCGACTCGTTCAAGGAATAATTGAGTCTCTGGGTCACGCTGATTTTTACATAAATGGCGGGGGACCAAACCAGCCGGGTTGCTTCATGCCATCTTGTAGCCATTTACGGGCTGCAGAAGTTTATACGGAGAGTGTAATGACACCGAAATCCTTTGTTGGGGTTCGTTGTAAAAGTTGGAAACATTTTGAAGCGAATGCCTGTGAGAAAGATATGTATGCCGTACTGGGCTATGGATCCTCGACGACCACGAGAGGCGAGTTCTACTTACGGACGACTGGACGCGCTCCCTATGGCCTCGGAATGGAAGGAACTAAAAATACACAATCCAATGTTGAGGACTGGTTAACAACGACTCTAAATATAACGTGATATTTATTGATTTTGGTTAAGTGTTGCCATAAATATTGCTCTGTTGATTGTTGTGTATAATTATTTGAATTTAGATAGTTTATTCAGATATTACTTTATTTCAAGTAGACACCAAATAAGTTTAATTTTAAATGCCAAATAATAATGAAAAGTTGCTAGGCACCTTTGTTATTCTGCTCTAACCATAAAATGTAGATATCTGAAACTTTAACCACTGAATATAAATGTAAGATGGCCAAAATCTCGTACTTTAATTATTAACGAGAATCCGCCGGTGGAGGATTCTTTTGTTTTCGCTTTATTTTTAGAGTATTTGCTAGAAACAAACGAAGAGCTGAGATTTGCGTAATGGTTTCGCAAGATCTCTTGTAAACTGCGACGAATGTAAAGCGTCATTGACATCACGGCATAGCGTAATCTTACTGTTAATAATTTTATTCGTCTCTTGGTTGGCAAACAGTCGTTTCACTTCACAGTAATGAGAGCCTAATTTCATCGCAGCAATATAATTAGATCCCTACTTCGATATCAACTTTTAATGAAATGAACAATGTAGCTGTAGATTTTCAGTAGAGTAAACCTTATATTCTGTTATTAAGTTGACTAGTATATTAGTATTTACATAGGTAGTATGTTAATGTATAATTCTGTTATTTGAAGCTAATTCTATGGATGCTTTGTAAGTCTTCACAGTCTACACAAGTACGTGATTAAAAGCAGTGGTTAAAGTTAGACGTGTGAATATGGAAACGGAAACTAGCAGTTACCGGTACTGGCGACTAACCGGCGAAGGTACGACGGTCGAGCGCGCCATTCACCCTATATGTATACCTACCACCTTCACAAACATTCACGGCAGTACCCAAGGATGTGGCTGAGGGGGACAATATCCTACCTAAGTATAAACAAAACATCGTCACCGCAGACAAAGGTAATTTATTTATATAGCTCGCAAACCTCAATTCGAGGCTGCACTTGTAATTAGATTGGGGACAGCTGTCTCCCTGCAGTTCTTACTGGGTACGCCCCCACAGTCACTTATCTGGACACCTTACATCCTGTAGAAGCAATTAGCACGTTCAAACATAATATGATTCTTGAAGCAGTGAAGTCTTTGATAGGATTTTCAAGCGTGTTCTGAGTTTATGTCCAAAGCTACACACCTCATTAAAGTTATTAGCTCCGTACACAAACAACTACGTTTACTACAATGCTTTCCAACGGTTTGGGTAACAGGCCTTAATGACGTCGTTAATTTTTAAGGTTTATTGCCACTTACCCGTTATAATTATTTTTATTGTATTTGTAATAAGTTTGAGCTAACAGAAAAAACTACAGGTTTTGTTCGCTTATTTAATTATTAATTTTGTGTGCGTTGAGATACGAATTTGATCAAAAATAAAACGTGTAGTTAGTTCGTATTGAAATTTAAGAATACCTGTCGTGTGACGTGATCCTCGCCATTAAGCGTAAAGTTGCGGGTGATTTCACACAATAGTAAGTTTTCTGCGAAATCAAGATTGTTGGCGATGACACTTCGTTCATATATTGCAAACAAATCTGAGCCCATTATGGAAAAATATTTGTGGCTGACCTCATCATTTCTTGCTTATTTTCTTTGCGGTAGTTTAACCAGTATGTTTAAATTAGGTAAAAACTAGAACATAAAATTGAGCCTGCTCGAACGGACTGTTACATATGTTTAATATAATTAAATTTATATGTACATATGTTATATAAGAACACGGCGGAAAAAACCGAAACCACTTTTATGTGACATTGACATCGTCCGCTATACTTTAAATGTGTGTTAAGTGTGCAATATTTACTCAGAACTTTCTCACGTGCACTGCATTGTTAGTTAAACAAGTCAACACATAAAAAGTATTGCGGAAACATTTATACAAGGATATCAAGACTGCGACCGAAAATGAAGCCAGGTGGTAGTATTAGTGACTTCAGATACAATGCAACTAAAATTTATGCAAAAAAATTGTAATTTTTTTTTAAAGTTTTTTACGTATCGTTGTATTTGGGCGATAAATACATAGTTTTCCTAAAATAATAATGTACACCTTTTTATTTTTAAAGACGCAATATGAACTAGGAATTTAGCATCCAAACATGTCGATTTTTAAAAAATCTCAAATAATAATCTACTCTTTTTTTGCGAAATTTTTAATTGCATTGTGTTTGTAACCACTAAAACTACCACCTGGCATCGTTTTTTGGTTGCAGTCTTGATATACCCGGTATAAACAAATCCCTGTTTTAATTTGGCTAAAAATAGATTGTCTAATTTTGGAGTAACCTTCAGTAAATGGGTTTTACAGACACATTAACGAGCTTTACCTCCATGTATAATTGTGATACAGTAACGCGTATTAACGAAGACATTTTCACTTGACATGTTTAATGTGAATACGCCTTAACATCAGCTTACTTTTTATTACGCGGAGTATTTTATCCACCTCCAGTTTTTAAGGGCTATTTCCGGAAAAGCGTTCTTCGGTGGCCTAAATCGTTCAGACTTAGAAAGCAGGCTTCATTTCACTGTCATTAAAGATTAGCTACATGCCTCTTTCTTCTTTCGTTCGTAGTTCGAACGATAAATGAGCAAATAAAACTTGGATACAATTAATTACGCTTTTAGTTATTTAAATCGTGACGGTGTAATAACGAGTTACACACAGAGATGTATTATCAGTAAGAGCGTTATGTAATAACGAATACATTTGTTAAACTAGCTTTACGTCGGCATTCATTTGATTTAATAATTTTGTGAAACTACAAGATTGAAATTGGTTGGTATACACATAAATTAGTATTGTAAAACCAATACGTACACAGATAACTGTATAAAAACATTGGAACTTGACCACAAGCAGTAGATGTTTTTAATTTAACTAAATGCAAATTTTGCGAAAATACAAACCTGAAAAACATACTGCAAAATTCTAATCCTACTCTGCATCGTCCAAAGACAGAGATAAATTGTGTACATGTTTAATGCAATAGTTTATAATAACATATTAAGTTTATGCAAATTTATAATATAATGTATTTATTAGATAATACTTATTGCATCGATATCAAATTGTATTCAATACCTTTTAAGACTACATACTGCTATGTACAGTTTTATAAAACTCCTTTATATTCATGGAATTTATAATGAACAGACGAATAAATGGTCATTCATTGAAAAAACGTACGTGATGTAAAAATTACAAATTGGGTTGAAACTTTGAAATTTCTTAGCGTAATTGCAAAAGGTCTCTTTATTAAAACAAAGAGATTAGGTTAGCTCCGGCGAATATAACGACCGCTTTGCGAGAGCACTAATTGAGCGGAATGGATGTTACGCGCCTTCCACGGATAACTAAATATTAAGTTTCGGGTTCACACACAAACATGGCAATTTCAGGAATAAACTTTGGCAAATTAGTATCGAGTTGGAGACAGAATCAACGCCTCTACCTAATTCATATTTTCCTATTGCGTAAATCAACTCACTGTTATCCCATAAACTTCAAATAACTGGCCAATACTCATTCATTATAATCTGTTTGTTTTTCATATCAACACATTAGGCTGGCAGCGGTCAAATATATGCTGTTGTTTTTTCACCGCCGTGACCGATATTAATAACATTACTGAACAGAAAGTACATAAAATATTAGCGTGTAACCCACAGACGTTCCTTTGAAGACGTTTTAAAAATGTTCTCGTGCTTACGTAAGCGTATGAATTGCATTTTCCATTCCAAACAGTTTTGGTGGAGCAGAAATAAGTTTTCTCTGATTGGGGTTGGCAGTTATATGGTTACGCTTTGTATACTTATTAATATAGTCACGTATTTTTATTTATTATTACAGTTTATGAGTTATATTATTAGAGATATTATGTGTTACAGCGCGTAGTGCAGAAACCACTTCCTTATCAAGGTTACAGTTACCATTCTATTTTATGATCTCGCCAAATGTTTTGTGTTTATATAAATATAAAACATTTTTATTGTAATGATATTTTATACGTTTTCTGTTTGCAATAATATAAACATATGATTTTTAAAAATGTCCACGGTTATATTTATTGAGATGATATTCAAAATAATGGATTATCTTTAAATCTCAGTATTTATAAAGATGCGATGGGTATATCTAAAATAAATAGAGCCGGATTATACCACTAGTAATATAAATAGCACTATATATCACGTTTTCATCAATAAAACATTTACATAAAGTGTACACGTGTTTATTGAAATAGCTTTCACACATAATTCTATTAAAATCATTCTTTCCTTACTTTATTTATCATATTGAGAATATTTTTATTGTTGCTTTGACACTACTCTATTAAACATCAATTTATTTTGTCTAGTAATTTGAAATATCTAGTTACGAGTATGTATGAGTATGTTCGATTGACGTATCATTAAAAAATATTGATTGTTGTACGTCAACAAACACGTGTTGCTACCTGTGTGCAAACTTCGAACACGTCGCTCATTCATAAGAATTTAATCGAGTCTTTAATCTGACATATTGTGTACATAAAGTGTATTCGTTAGATATTTTCTATAATGCATCAACTACGCAAGCAGCATTTGCGTCACGAGCATTAATTCTTTTTTAAATTTAGAATCTTTCTTTTTTTATCGAACGCAAAAAAATCGGCATACGAATGGATTCGTTTGCTCACTATGCCAGTTGCGCGAGTCAGTCCATTGCCATACTTCAAATAGAGAAGCAATCTGGTGTAATTTTATAAATTATTTAAAACACAATAAGCGATCGTTTACCTTGACCGTGTGAATATTATTTGGGTATAATGACCGGTTGCATAACTGTTAACCTCTATGACTGACCTACTAGACATTGCACTGGGAGTTGCTCTATTGTAACCTCAGTTATGTATTGTGTTAGAATTTCCCCAACGTAAAGCCAATTAGACTGGCTCTGTAGCCACAGTTTATTATCACTGTCAACACGTTGTCTACCAATAATATTTACATAGACATGTGCTTTAAAATACGTGATATTAAAAAACCCTCTTTTGATCGTTTGTATATAATAAATAGGTATTTTTATTAATCTAAAACATAGTTGGATTATTTTTATATTCGTAATGTGTTTCATGAATTTGACACCAAATAGCACATTCTTTATCAAAACATCGAGACTTCGCACTAATACATAAACAATACAGTCTCGTTTTCGCTACTGGGCTAAACTGTTACATCGCAACATGTGTTGTTATTCTAAAGAGGAACGCGCAATATCTACGTCAGTCTACGTGTAGTAACCGTTTCGGCCCTCGCTACAATTGCCAAACAATTTCTTTTTGCTCTACCGTGCTTCTCAGCAAAAATATTACGCTGGTCAATTAAAAAAAGACAATGTAACTGATGGATATCATTATATATCATAATTAAAGAGAACAATATAACACAGGTTGTAACTTTTATGCTTTCGAAATGGATTCGCAGAGGTGTAAAAACTCAACAATAGCGTCTTTCAGATGTTTGTTTTCCTGTGCGATAATAAATCAAAAATTTGGACGGTTTGGTATTAATCTTTCATTGTAAAGACTTTCAAGTTCTTAGTACACATCTGTACTATAAATTACACGGTTTCCACACGGAATGACGATAAAAAGATCTTTCATTTTTATGATACACGTTTTAAGGAATGGCTGTTTCGATTATTGTTAGTACGTATGTATGTTGTACTTCATCAGAAAATATATTAAATAGTATCTAACGAATTGTAATTTTTCCTCATTGGTCTGCTAGCAGCAAAGATGCAAAGATGAACTGTGAGGCCCCGAATTCATTTACTACATCCGATATCCCTATGCACTTTTTGTGGAATTTTAAACTCAAAGCTTAAACTTTTCTGGAAACTGAATATTTCCTGCAAAGGTTAAAATTAGTCAAGAGGACGATCGTTAAACCAGCCAAATCTTTCTGAAACATTGAATATGATATAATGCCAACCTCACGTAGGCGTTGGCTAAAGACATGTTGAAGAAAAGATTACAAAGCTATATTGTAAAAAATAGACGAGAAATTACGAACAGAGTTTGGGCGTAGGCACATGAATCTCTTCAAGCATGAACTGAAATATTGGTTTGTCAGACAGTGTTTAAATAAATTCACTTTGTAGGTTGCAATGAGTCAGACATTCAGAGAGTCTTCAGTACTCTTTATATCATTGACGCAAGTTTTATACTGGAGCGGAACTCGCAACAATTATTCAATATTATTTATTTGGCTTCAAAACATCATAAAAAGGCTGCAGAACGTGAGGTCCTTGATCAGATTTGTAAAGTATTCTCAATTTGTATGAATTCTTCCGTTCGAAAAACATGACGTAGAAAACCAATGACGTCAGACAGGCGGTCGGTAAAGTAATAAGCAAAGTCTTTCTGCGCCATGCAAAAAATGTGTTGTGGTGACCCTGCGTAAATGTGGGTGTAAGGACAAGTAAAAGAACGCTCGAATTATAAAGAAAATATAACTTAATTCTGGACATCTTAATTTAAACATTGAATTCATTAGCATATATCTGTATGTTTTTTTCTTTTCTTTAGATTATGTGTCTGAATAGGGTTTAGGGAATTCAAAAACGATGATTTAATTCTTGTTAACATAAACACTATAATGCACTTATGACTTAGTCTATTATTATTAGCCACCTACGAATATCTGCAATACTTGATGAGTGGTACATGCGCTACCGGCCTTTAAACATGCACAAGCCCGACTTATTCAAGCTCTAGTTCAAACTACATATAACGTTGCTCTACTATTTAAACTTCTGAGAACTGAAATTTATACTCAACCCTATTACATCGAGAAACATATTAATAATACTAATAAAACTTGTAAGGCCTTCGTAAATTGAATCAGTAATATCGTAGAACTTTGTGTCCAGAAATAAACACATGTTTTTAAAGCAATGAACCTTATTAGCCCCTAGAGTTCTCTACACTGTACATAACAATGTATTTGATGTCACAACCTAACGAATTATTATTTCGCAAAGCGTCCTACACAAATGTAAAAGTATCTTCTAATATTTCTTTTGAAGCTTGTAAAGAGTAACATGTTTTGAAAAAAAACGTATCTTCGAAAATATAGCATTCATCCCACTGAACGCACGAAGTTGTATTTAATGTTTCAACATAAAATTTCTTTTTGTAACTCCTTAGGGTCGCAGAATTAGTGATTACTAGCTACGAATAACAGTCTAGTTTGTTTCCATTTTCTTTTGCGTCATTCCGTCCTATTTGTCACGAATCGGAGTTAAAATTGTAAACAACTATCCCGTTTGTTTGCAGGGGCCTTTTAATAGGGTGAACTCCACTTAGATGTGACGATCTAGTATCAAATTTCTTCGACTTTCCCCGTAAACGACACGGTGAAGTTATAGTTTTGTTATTGGGCGTTAAGATCTTTTCTAACGAGGATGACATTTAAAGGACCACGTCATAACAGTGTTGCTCGTAACTACTCACACGGGCGAAATCGTTGCTTAGTTATTGTTGCCGCCTACGTAGAAACTTTATCTGAATGTATTTGTGTATATGTTACCTGAAATATATGAAAACTAGAAATTGTAAACAATTCCTAGGAAATCATACAATTCTGCGTTTTAGAAATCCAAATACCCGACCGCAACGAGACAATCGTAACGTTAGTTTATTTACATTTATTAATAAACTTTATAACATATACTTTTTAATTTTATCCACTTTCATTCTTGCATAATTTTTCTCAATTCTTTTTTTTTTTTTTCTTGCTTGGAAAATTCCTTTACGGACCATCCCACCCCCGAAGGTGCGGGGGTGTGTCGGACTCACCGGCGCCTTCCGGCCCAGCGAGATGTTGGTGCCGCCCGTAGAAGTGTCGGGCGGCCGCTGGGTCGGGTCCCTACCATAAGCCTATGCGCCGAAATACCGACTAAAACCCCGCGTCGGCCACCATCGGTGCACTGCCGCGACGGTCCTCGTACCAGCGCAAGGGTTCTTCAGCCTGGAACGCCACTCCTCCACGGCGGTCCTGCGGAGGGAAGCCAACATGGCCTCGACCTCACGGGGGACCAACCTCTGCCCACGCCCGGACGCCTCCTCTCGCCGGAAGAAAGCTGACGAGAGGGTCTTAGCGTCCAGCACCCAGGGCAGTGTTCCCGCCAATAAGCAGGCTGCCTCGTGCGAGATCGTGCGGTAGCCCCTGATTATTCGCTGCGCCACCATGCGCTGCGGACGATGCAGCAGGCGGACGCAACGATCGCCCAGGGACTTGGCCCAAACGGGCACCCATAGAGGCCATGGACCGCACGACTCCAGCATAAAGGTTTCGGCAAGGGATGCCAGGACCATCAGTGTTGGGCAACAGGCGCCCCAGTGCGCCCGCCGCCCTCACCAGCTTCGGCGACAACTCCTCAAAATGCGCACGGAAATCCCATCGACTGTCGAGGACGAGACCGAGGTACTTCATCCTCGAGCTGTCGGGAATCCGCACGCTCTCCACCGTGATGTGGGCCCCTGGCGGTGGCCCACACCGAGGACCGTGGAAACACACGGCCTCGGTCTTGTTGAGGGCCACCGTGAGGCCCAGTCGCGGAATCCTGCCCACCCAGTCCAGTACCGAACGAGGCGAGCAGGGCGGACCTCTGGAATGTCCTGGCCGTCGCTATCACCAGTGTGTCGTCCGCGTAGCAGACGATAGCGACGCCCCGAAGGTTGGTACCGCGTAGCACCCAGTCGTAGCCCACAGGAGCGGCCCAAGAACCGAGCCCTGTGGAACACCGCACGTCACTTCCCTGCGGTGCCACCCGTCGGCGCCCGGATACACCACGTACCTATCAGACAGATACGAGTGCACCAGACGCCAAAGGTACGGCGGAACCTCGTGGTACCGCAGTGCTTCTTCGATGCAGGCCCAGGGCATAGTGTTGAACGCGTTGGCGATGTCGAGAGACACCGCCACCACGACCCCACCCCGGGACACCGCACGCTCCGCTTGTAATTCTAATCTAACCTAACGCAACTATCCCTTTGTCTATTCGTAAGCGTTCGTACTCCTTGTCATCCAGAATATACTACATTTCCGAATGCTATTTAAAAAATGTGTAGATTTCCTAGGAATTGTATAAAATAACGGATTTCATACATTTTCATTAACATTTACACCGTCATCAGTTGAATTCAAAGTTTACTCGTTTGCAAAGGTTTTGTTCCAAACTAACTATTACCTACCAATAAACGGAGAGTTTTTCGTCTCAACTCCTTTTCCTAGCCAGTTCGGGGGTAGATTTCCTGTTAAATGTGCTGTTTGTGGCATTTACCTAACATTAAGATGCGTGGAACGGTGACCTCGTTGTGCAATCGAACCTGGTTCCTTGCCAGGGCTTTAATCATTACAGCAGGTACATCCAACGGAAGATATTAGACGATTACTTAAATGCTGTGCATTGTTCGTGAGACTACGAGTATTTTCCGAGTGTAGTTTTTATAAAGATTCATATTTAATGTAAGGAAGAAATAAAAGGAAGTGAAAAACAATTTTTCGTAGCAGTGACACTTAGCAGTAAAAAAAAATTCTTCCGACGTGATCGGTGACCAGATTGCTACAATTTTAATGTTGTGTAATATAAGTTTAACTATTTGCGCTTCGTTACTTTACAACCGATTTCTATTTTCCAACAGCCGCATGTCTTCACCGTCTTCACCGAAGCAGTCAACGTCGGGATAAGTCATTGGAGAATTTAAATCTATATCTATATGTACATCTAACTGATCGATGTTTGCACATGGGAGATAAAAAACTAATATTTGGGGACTTTATGAGCGCGATAGAACCCAAAAAAAATATTGTTGGAATTTTTGTCTATTTCGCTGTGCCTTTGTGCACGCTAATCTCAGAAACGGCAGAACCAATTTCGCTTAAATTTGGTATGGAGGTAACTGATGCCACTCCGTTTTATCCCGAAAAATGTAGTGCTCCCGTGGGATGAGCAGGGATTTCAAATATTTTGTTATTTTTATAAAATCGAAAGGGATGGGATGGGCAAAGCAATAAAGAGAACGGTATTGAGTTTGAATATACATAGCTGAATAAAGCATGCATACATACATACATAAACTCACGCCTTTATCCCAGAAGGGGTTAGCAGAGGCGACACCAGGTCACCCACATTTCGCCTTGTATGTTCCGCTCCATGATGTGATAGGGGGCCAGCCTATCGTTATATCGGACACAAATTCCTGATTCCGGACTGATAATGAATAGAAAAATAACTAATATCACTTATTTCAACCCGGGATTCAAACTTGAGACTTCAGCTGTGTAATCGTACCGTAGTGCAACTACGCCACCGAGGCAGTCGAAATAAAACATAATCAATAATATGCTGCTGATATAGTCCATATGGCCTGGACTCAAAAAAAATCTGCACCCGGACCGAGTCGAGTCCGCCCCTGGTCATGTATTAAACAACAGAACTAAAATCGTTGAGGCTTACAATTCATCTACGCTAACGGCGAACCAATGAATCGGCATAAGTTCTGCATTATGTTACATAATTATTTTACATAACTTCATTACATAAAGCTAAACAATAGAATTGAGAGAAACTGCAACCGTGCGAATGATAAGTAAAACCGGTTTCCGTAATACGGTGATACGCACCACGGGACAAATCTTGGTTTTATTGTTAAGACTGTTGTTTTCATTCAAGAAACGACATATTGTGAATAAAAATGAGAGGGGAAATAAGGTAATATTACAAAACGGAACATAAGATAACGATCTAATTAACCATTTACAAAGTGATGCAATGTCAATTAAATCTAACAGCTTGTCTACTTGAGATTAAGTAACAGAAAGTGTATTGAAAACCAGAATCAGAAAAAAATTAATAAAGACTTGCGTGGTTTTCATTACTAAATATATGTGTATACATACATACATACATACATAAACTCGAAAAGGGGGCGAGCGTATCGCCATATCCGGCACAAATTCCTCACTCCGAACTAATAATGAATAAAAAAACCCAACATCACTTTGCCCGTCCAGGGATCCGACCCCGAAATCTCAGCTTTGTAATCGTACCGTAGTATAACTACGCCACCGAGGCATTCATGAATAAATAATAACACAATACATGAATAAACCGAAAAATTATTTGTACCTATCTATATCTATATCAGCCCATATACGTCCCACTGCAGGGCACGGGCCTACTCTACAATCGAGAGAATCGATTGAGAGTGGTTAGGCCATATAGTCCACCACGCTGGCCTAGTGCGGGTTGGCGGACTTACATACCGTAGAAATTATTTGTACCTAACATTTATTATATTTATTTATACGTATTTTATTGAGATATTTTTTGTAGTCACGACGTCTGTACAGACGAGTGGATAAGTGTAAATCGAAAATAAGAGATGTGAGTTCTTCGAAGAAAACGCTATAAATACAAATTGCTAGACATTTAATTCTATTCTTCATTGTGAGACATCTAATTCTATTCTTGGACAGAACTGTATAATATTAAGGTGAAAATTGTTTGGAAGCAAATATTAACATCACTTAATTACACTTTAAGTAGCATGCGACGAACTCAAATGTCAAAAGGAAATATTAAGGTCATCTCTTCCATGAGAACCAGATGGCACATAAACCCTAGTATGTAGTACCTAGACTTTGAACAAATACTTGCAAATAATGCAAATATTGGTCTCTGCGCCATGTGAACTTTGACTTTTCGTAACGAGCCGACTTTAACACCGCTCCGGTGCGAGTCTCCTGATCGATATGGTTTACTAGCTCTACGTTAATGATAATTTATATAAAACTAATGACTGTTCAAAGATAGTAAGTAATAATAAGTAAGTGAAATCAACACATAATAAGATACAGTGCGTTATTTCTCTCAATAATACTTTGAAACACTTTATGGGCTTTAAAATACTTAAATAGTTTAAAACATAACTATTTTGATTAAAAACGAATTGCCTGATACTCGTAAGAAATTGTGCCTTTAATTAAATTAACTACTGTTAGATGACAATACCTTATCATATTTCATATTAATATGTGGCTAATTACAATTTCTATGTCACCTGTCAATGAGACAGCTTTTTTAATGTCCCCTTGGTGGATTAAATTCACTTAGACTAATTATTAAATGTAACTTATACATCACATAATATTGTACGAAAATACCTTCATAATTATATTTTGAGACGTAATTTACTCATGTGTTTTGGGAAAACAAAAAGATATGCACCCAGTCTGTAATCCATTAATATTATTAACGATTTATCATATGTAGTATTCAGTGTCTTGTTTAAAAAAATACATACATACATGTCTTAATTCATTCATTGGGTTTATGTATCCACTTTGATAAAAAAAATAGTTATGATAGCGGACTTCTCAAAAAATAAACTGTTATTTTTTCTCTCTTAAAAAATAATGGCAAAAATCCTTCTGGTTTGAGTAACTCGGAAATACGGAACCCTTAGTGCGCAAATCGGCTCATTGCTGATCTTTTGCGTTCGATAACAAACTGTAAGAGGTGGCTTTAAGAATACAGTACCTTTAAATCCCCTTGACACAGTGACTATACTGCGTGATAGCAATTAGCGTCGCCATCATTTAGTCGTTTGCATAATTACTGCTGGATACTCATTTATACCTTCTAATTACGGCACGAATTTATCCAATGTTATACTGACAGCCCATATCAACTGAATACTCCCCCAGATTTCACAGGTAAGCAATAACATTGCAGTAATATCAAACATGGAATACCTTTGTCTATAACAGGCTAGTTTAATTTTGAATAACGGACCGCTTTGCCAGCGCCGAGCGGGACGCTATCGGCATTAAACGACACGACTTGCGTCATTTAATTAGTTTCAGGAGCGGCCCTTGTAAAGACAAGACCGCCTTTACAACGCCGAATTGTTTGGCGAAATCGTACCTATGTACGTCGAGAATGAAACAAGGTGAACCCCACACAAAAGGCTTTGTTTTAAAAGAAAAAAAGGTTCATAAAAATCTACAAAATACTTACAAATCTTGTGAAAGCCGTGTATTGTACGTTTTCGGTTGAACGTTATTTTAATGCTGCCATGAAATATAATAAAATGTTATGAAAATGATGTATATGAATGATGTTGGTTGTTAAATGTTTCCTAATAATCTTAAAAGTAAAGTAATGGAGATACTAAACATTAGGTTTACAAATTTAAATTATATGACGTTGTTTATACGTTGTTGTTTATATTTATATAAAACATTGTTAGAAATAAACATTTTAAGTACCAAAATAATATAAAGAGAATACTCAATCATCGTCTCAATATTACGAGTAATAAGTCTGTGGACCATTTTTATTACTTATCTTTCAAAAGATGAATAACTTCAAAAATAACAGTGTTACGCCTTAGGTGCTGTTTCCTTTTCATAAAAACATTAATATATTTTCCTATAGATAGATAATATTTTATTGTACTCCACTTAATACAAACATGAGTACAGTTAACATTTGGAAGATAGTACTAACAAATGGTTTCAGGATCATTTTGGTCTTCTAATTGGATAGGACGTTTGAAAAGAAAATATTTATATAGTTGTACATACATTTTCTTGACATATTCATCTTTGCCGTAATGTAATCATAACATAGAAACGTATTGCTATTTCACCTGTAGCACTGGTAGTTCGTTCGCTAAGACGAGCTAAGAAACATGATGATTAGACGCACTAACAACGAGAAAATGTATTTTCGTTTCATTTTCGAATCCTCGAACTTTCGTTCTGGAGTTCTGAATAATACCGAAAACCATAAACCCAAACTCTCAAAATATACTATAGTCTTCAGGACTATACAATACATCGAGTAACACTATCCCAGCTTTTACATCTTAGATTTTATTAATAACAACAATACATACTAATGCAAAAAACGGCGCGTGGGTAACATGTCGGTGACGGACCAGATGCGGCTGCCAACATGTTTACGGTGGTGGCGGGTTCATATCCCTCTGACGTTTCAGAATCGTGTGTGTATTGATAGTCAATCACCAGGTACTGCAACGGTGAAGGAAAACATCCTGATGAAACCTGCATACCGATTAGTAAAAAATCTACGGTATGCAAACACTGCTAACCCGTATTAGGGCAGCATGGTGGACTACACGGCCTAGCCACTCTCAATCGTACTCTCGAATGTAGAGGAGGCTCGTGTCCTGCAATGGAAAGTATAAGGGCCGATAGTACAGTACACCAATGCATGTTATTATATACATGCGTATTATTATTCCCATGGCTCATAGCTGATCAACTGTTATGCACTCTACGAGCCACACCAAATCAGTACAAATTCATCGGTATCACATTTGCTCAAATTGCCTAATGTGTGTGCTATTTGGCAAACAACTAGCGATAATAGCACACTTATCTAGTAGCTGGTTCTAAAATAGATATAATTTATTAGTTCTAAAACGCCGACAATCTTAATTTCTAGAGCAAATATCAATGGAGTTATAAAAAGCCTTGGCTGGTAAGAGTCTTGACCTTTCGAATCATTTTAGAAAATGTATCGCTCCACCAAATTTAATCAAGGAGTCGCTCAAGCACATTACAGTTTAATACAATTTAATTTCAGCAAGTATAATCACCCACAAACATCTTTATAGTAATCTGAGTCGTGTTAATTTAAAACGTTTGTGTAACAAAAACATTTAAGTCTTTAAATAGTATTAAATGTAATTTCTTTTGTGTTATTTCCGTTTACCGCAGAGAAAGGCAGACTTTAAATTGAATTTTTATTAATCAACAAACGTAAAACTACTATAAATTCTGTTGTAAGAAGCTGTAATTTAGAAACAAATGAAGACAGTTCCGTTTGGAAACACAATTCAAGGAACAAGCACGAGCGCCCAAGCGAAAACTCTGAGACTTAGATTCACTCGCTAAGGAAAAGTGCAATACGGTTAACTTAAGATTCAATTTTTATTCCATAAGATTCTTAAAGAAGAAAGTCCCTTGTTATCTAAGAATAGCACCGCTTATATCGCAAACATCGTTAAACATGTTTAATCGAATAAAGTTGCAATTTGGCATATAAATGTTGTCGTAAGCGTTAACACCAAAACATGTACATCGAAACCTTATCGTGAGGATATACATAGATAAACGGCCTTATTCATAGACAGATTTAAAACCTATGTTAGTTATCGAATGTTTTGTCATCGCTCAAACCGAATTCTAAAGTCGTTCGAAAAGGACAAAACATTCGATAACTAACATAGGTTTTAAATCTATATATGAATCACGCTAGGCTGTTTGACTAATGAGTTCAGCTTATAATGTCTGTGTCACATTAATTTATTATAAATCCATCGTACACTCAACACTTTAAGTGTAAAATTTCCAATATTTTTAATTATATTTTGTATTTGAGTCTCTATAACAATTTACTATTCTATCAACATATGTAGTACGAGTATGTTAAATCTAGTCTCCTGTTGAATCTACGTTGAGGATTGCGAACTCTATGATCAATATTTGGAATTAGGATTAATTGTTTAATAATATAATATGGTGTTGTTTGCATATCTACGCTTAAAATTTACTATTCATTGTTGATTAATTAAGTGGTAAAATGTTACAGGCAATTATAGTTATTGTAACATAGGGATTTACCTTTAATATCACGCGGGGATTGTTTAAATTCTCAATCGCATTAGCAAATACGCCACGTTTCAGCTGTAAACAGAAGTAATAGAGCACGTATGATGAAAGCCTCAGAAATTAAACGTCTCGTGCCTTATCCAGACAGTAAATAACGCACAGATTTCTCCAGAGAATGGTTATAATAGTTGTTGCAACTTAATCGAGACTTGGGAGAAAGTCGGGAACATTAAGCGGAGTTTTGTTATGTCGTACCGTCGCCCGCCGACACTTGTCGTAAATATCTTCCGCGGTTGCCGCCGCTTTGTTTTATTCAGATATATGTTGCGTCAACACAAAATGCTTACTTTATTATCGCCTATGTTATTCATAACGCTAATAAACATTTTATATCCGCCAAGATAGGTGTTAATAAAGATTTAAGCCGCTGTGTGCTCGTAATAAGCGCGCGGATCCTGACCTTTGCCTACATTTTAAGTTTTTCGAGCGCACGTGCCCGTGCAAATTGAAAGGTGCCTCGCACAGCTGACCCCGCGGGATGAGCTCAGCCGCCGGAGGTCAACGCCAATATAGTTTACATTGAAATGCATTTCAATAATTTACACGATCAGAAACTAATCTTAATATTATGTAGTAACCAAGTGATGAGTGCAGAGTGAAAATTATTTTGGTAGGTAGGCGCCTGGCACCGATTCAATCGTTCGGGCGCGGAGGGAGCGCGCGCGGGCGCGGATACAGTTTCGTAGTGCGTTGCCTACGCGTTCGATTCGACATTCTCGACTTCACTCTCCGACAGTCGACACACTTACTGAAAATAATATTATGATTGTGAAATGTGTTCCGCGCCCTACTCCGCTACACTTCTACCAGATTAATTAAATTGTATTCCGACGGCCCATTAATATTATTAGATTGTAACAAAAATATTGTTCCTTCCTCACAGATTTGTTACATTATCGTGGCTTATGGCGTTATGGTAGCTTAAAATAACCATAATAACGAGTCAAAAGTTTTACACAAACAGAACCTTCAAGTAATATTTTAAGTCAATTGAGAAAAACTTGGGTTTTAACTTTATTAAAGCCAGTAAAAAAAACCTCGCTCAGGAAATTAAACTAATGCAAGTACTTTAACTTCGTCACACTACATTATTTATAGACGTACTAAGCAAATCGCTCACAGAAATATATTTATTTTCCTCAAATAAAAACAGTAATCGCATAGCGCTCTACATGTTTGTAACATATTATGTGAGTCTAGCCCGCATCAGAAACGTATTATTTTGCATTTATATTGTTTATATTTAAATTAAACGTTACTGCCATCCTCTATACTTCTTTTCGAGTCCCACACCGTTCCACCCCTTTCCGTCCCGTCCCATTCTGTACCTGACTCAAGGCTTGCAGCCATGTAGTCTCTTGGCCCATTTCATCTGTTCTATACTTTATCCCTTTTCCTCGGTTAGAGTTTGAAAAAGTGCGATATCACTCCTCGAAGCACTCCTTACTCATCCCACGAGAACGCTCCTTCTTTTGGGATAAAAAGTAGTCTATTTGTTATTTCAGGGTAGCAGCGACCTAGATACCAAATTTAAGCGAAATTGGATCAGCAGTTTCTGAGATTAACGAGCACAAAGGCACAGACAAACAGACAAGGAGCCAAACAGACAACATTTTCAACAGTCACTGTTTTGAGTTCTATTCCATTAATACAGTTCCCGTATAATGGTGTGCCTCAAAATCTCCATGTACACATATCGATCGGTTACAAATTTATTTTACGTCGATATGTAAATGATGATTAAAATGTACCAACTTTTAAATCAATGCACGATATAACTCATAAATCATAAAATAATAGAGTATTATTAGTAAGTAAACATCATTAATCTGCGAAACTGAATGACAATCTACTGACGGGCAGCGGCGTCATCAGCGCGTAAATCTACGCCCTTCGCCCACGAAGCTGCACGCCAATCGTAAGTAATAATGGGCGCTGTACTCACGGAATATTTATTGAAAATCCTCACGAATAGTATCAAATTACCCAACTAGCGAGGACAGCTAAGAAAAGATATCATTTTTTATGAGATTGGAGGAGGAAATAAGCATACAATAGCGCCCAATTGAGATTGGAACTGGGCGTTATCACCGGCTTCATTTTAGCAACAGGCAGTTGAAGAAATCGCCCGGATAATGTTTGTTTGCGATAGACTAACGAAAAGTATCATAGTTACTACTATACACGCAATAAAACGACCAGCTTTCCGATAATTTTCAAAGGAAACAACTTGTAAAACATTTTATGCAACCTTCTCCGAAGTGCCCTGCGGTTCGCTAACGGGTTTGTTAGGTGAAGCCATAAACCACTTCGATTTAAATATAACTCTGCGATAACTAGGCTATGATTTTTATAGACCATTCTGCGGAAAAATTTCAAACCAAGTAATAATTTTTCAATACAAACTTTCACAAACAAATGCAAGGAAAGTTGAATTTGTTGGGCAATAAGAAATTAGTTTGATCGTTTACTCGTTTATATCATACTTTTAAAGAGAAATGCCCGACCATTGCGGGATTCTCTAACGATAATTGCACTTTCATTCGTTGATAGAATTGTAGGCTGCCACGAGTTCGTCCTTCCCAGTTCCCTCTAGTTCAGTGTTGGCGAACCGTATTCAAATCATAAGCTTACTACCGCACACCGTCCTATTTAAATTTCAAATGTAAATTAAGCCTTTTCACCCTGCTGCATGTCGGTTCTGTATACTTAATAATACCACATGGTCTACATACACATTAATAAATAATACTTTGCACATTTGGTTCTCTTCATATTTTGTTCAAGGTACAATTAGTTTATCAAACGCATTCAAACACGACCATTTTTGTACTGAAAAGAAATTTTGATTACAATTTATATCAGAACTATTTCTATATTTATAACAACAATCTACGTATAACTCTCAATTAAATGTATCATCTATTTTATAGGTTGTTTTGTGGTCCTATATTGACTCTCGCTTATAATATATTTGTATGCGAAAATCAATTTAAACCCCCTCATTGGTCTCTACATAACTTTAGGTTCGACTGATGGATTGTGCCCAAGGCATTTAAATCATCTTTAAACGTTATGTACCTAAGTAAATAATAAATGATCGCATATCCAAAGTCATCTATATAAGGTCACAGGAATCGGTTTATAGACCTTAATTATATTCAATTCATTATCATAATTCACAAACTGCTAGGTGAAAACTGCTCCCATTTTATGTCACTTTTCTCTATCTTATAATAGCTGTACTCGAATAGTCAAGTTGAAATAAAATTTATATTTCTCAGACACTCGGTTCTCACATGGACTTACTGTTTAGCATACTAGACTTCGTCCGTAAACACTTCACGTAAAGCTTAGGAAAAACAGACTGAAAACACAATCAGTCCTTTCTCTGACCTATCCTACGTGAGGGGTAGAATAAATGTGCATTCAAACCAAGACAAATGTACTCGTTCTTGTTATTTAAGAGTGGTTAATATTAGCAGTGACTACAGATGCTAAGACGCCTCTTTAACTCTAAGTTAATTACTAAATTATCCTTAAACAATACTAGCTATTTTAAGACAGTCCATTCTTCAATCGGAATTTGAATAAAGTTCTACCAAGGCTAAATCTGCTCACATAATGTGACGAAGACTAGTAAAAGAAACAGCCGAATCAATAAATGCGTACAAATAAAATTTTAAGCGAATGACGGAAATAAAAAGACCTCTCTCGCAGTTTCATAACACAATTGCTTGTACAACAGTTTACAAATTACATTATTTTCTGAAGGCATCCTTTTGTGATGTTTGTCTAAATCCTGAAATAGAAAAAACTATTTTTGAACTAATATAATATCCTGTAGTTATTGTAAACAAACCTATTAGACTACATATATTATAGACGAATAACTAAAAAAATCCAATCAATTTGTACGCAAAACTCATCAGCCAAGTTCAGGCAATGTTTTCCAAAATATCTACTGCAATAAATGTACGATTTTTAACCATTAATTTTGTGAAACAAATACAAAAGCCGCTGGCGCCAATGTCACCGGCACAAATTGTAAAAATATTAATTTTTGTATTGCAACCAATTTGAACCGGCTCGGCGGCACGTAGAATCGTTACGCTAAATTTACTTGTCTTTGACATTTGTATTTGTATATATACTTAAGTGAACTTTACAGTAAAGTTTGCAATTTTCAGATATTTATTATTTCGTGGTATATGCGCCCGGAGAAGCAGCCTAATAATATTTATAACTTTTCCAGCATCGCTATACTTTAGGTAAAAACTTGTTTAATACTTTTCCAGCTGAAGATATTTCTTGATGCGAGTCTTGTAGCAACAACCAGTTTTTCATTTTTCTGCCCTAGTTGTCAAAAATAAATTAATAATATTTTATTTAATAGGTAATAGTACCTGGGTGAAATCTTGTTTCATTGCAGCATCAATTTGGAAAGACAAGTGGAAGACAGGAGGTTAAATAAATAACACTAATTTGCTATGACGACGATCATTAAAACTTTAATGTTCCTTTCAGTAATAAATTTGTGCAAACATTCCGATGTCCAAATTATTCACACTGAAACGGTATATTGTAAACTTGTTTAAATGTTATTATTAATACATGCTACAAGTTCAAGTACTTTGTTACATATTTTTATTTCTATAAGTGACGTTGAGTGTTCACCTCTTTACAATCCATAAATAGAACCTCATGTTTTCAAGATTTATATAGTCAGTGTTTTTAGCACTATGAAACAATAATAAATAACTTTA
Source organism: Deilephila elpenor (assembly GCA_949752805.1). NCBI lineage: Eukaryota > Metazoa > Arthropoda > Insecta > Lepidoptera > Sphingidae > Deilephila > Deilephila elpenor. Next base: position 6,524,397 of record OX457105.1, on the reverse strand, counting down.
TGTTTTGACACTATTCATATACAAAATATGAGTAGGATAGAGGAAATATTTTTTGTAATTTAATTTTGTTTTGAACGAACAATGTGTATTCGGAACATCTTATGTTTAACGTTTCGATATTTTGCCAAAGGCATTCCACTTTAAAACACTTTGAGTGGGTATCTATCTGATTTTACAGTCTATGCGAATATGTAGTAATAAATAATAATGCCCATGTGTTTAATTTTGGCTCGAGTGCGTCCGTGTGTGTATGCGCTAGAACCGCAGGCCGTTTTGGTACAGTGTGAGTTCGCGACCGACTCGCGCCGCCCGCCCAAGCCCTGCGCACGCGACGCGGCTCGATCGCTCAGCATTCGAATAAATTTCCTTTCTTGCTCCCCGAACAATGTACGTCATGTTTTTTTTTTAATTGGAAGTAGCTTTTACATATACAATTTGATTAAGTGATAAGTTATTGCGTTGTGCAAGGTATCCGTCGGTGGTGTATGTGATTTAGTAGTGTGTCAACGACATTTAGCATTTAACAGGTGTTTATATCTTAAGTCAGCCCCGTGAGCTGCAACTTAATTTAACAAAATTAAATTAAGTCCATAGGGGACACGTTTATTTGGTGTTCATTTAGTGCCTTCAGATTATTAAAATTTGCACGTGTAAATACTTATTCACTCAATATTATTTTAACCTTTAACAACAATTATCAGGGGAAATTTGTAGTATTTTTTTATTAATGTACTTATGAAAAAATATATGCCGTTTTTATGAAAAAATATAGCGATTAAATGAGACATTAAAGTGACATAAAGTCTGACGGACGGAAAGATAGGAAACAGTGCCTTATGAGTTTCGTTTATAGCCTTATTTATGAAACCCAAAAAAGTATAAAAGTTGTACTGAATCGTTTCATTTTCAGATTATTTGTAGTAAACATAGCCTTATATAAGTTTTAACAACATTAAATTATAGCGGAATAAGAAACCGGAAAAAATAACATATTAAGAAGTTAACTGAAATAGTTTGACTATTATGCAATAATATTATTAAACTATAAGTAAAGTATAGCAAAAGAGGTTTGGCAGCGTGCAAATATGTAAAATACTTTCTCAAAATTCTAAGAGTTGTTAAAAATATATATTTTTTTAGGAATCGCAGCATGAATCTCTAAAATTTGTTTTCGTTCTAAAAGAAATCTGTTATATGTCTATTTATTTAGTGCTTAAAATAAATAAAATAATGTATTGTAAACGTGTTTGTTTGAACATTAATGTATTTGCCCATTGTTTTAAAAAGGCTAAAAGAAAAAACTTTCTCGACACGGTCTCGACTGTATGTAACTGTCAACACAAAAAAATATTTAAGAAAGAGGCAAGAAACAATAAACAATGGTACCGTTGATTGACTTCCTTTTATGAAAGAACGTTTTCAAAAGGAAAAACCGCGCTGTGAAAAGGGTTTTGTTTTTAAATGCCACATAAACATGAACATACTTCGCCGCATTGATTTAAACATGAGTATTGTGGAAAAGCTCCGCTGAACAACCATACGTATATTCTCGAATCCTTTGTCAATAATGTATTTCTCAACGGTTACCACAAATTTAAATTGTATCGCAATGAGTGTTGCATGTCTCAATTTGACTCTAAACTGCAAATTGATCTCCGGGCCAAGGTACGAATTCAGACTACGATACAGAATTAGCTATTTTTTGGGTCTATGCCAATATTCTGATTCCGTCATCGATATTGATTTCCAGCATTTATTGACGTTCAATAAATAAACTTTACCTCGGTGGTATGTACCAAACGAATACTATATCACTTCACGCAAATACGTTTTAACAATAAATATATCCGTGGTTCATCCAACTAAGGTTATTATATATTCTAAAATGTTGATGTTTATTATGTGATCAAACCTATATCAAACAGATTACATGGTTGGAGTCTTTATTTTCAACCTCTCTACTTCTCTAGGTAGCAATATTCATGTTGACATTATGTATGTTGATGTGTGTTGATTATTTATTAAACAAACATACATCATGCATAATAAGTAATCACAAACAACTTTGCCAGTTGGAAGTTGAAGTTGGAATTGCTGTACCTACAATAGAAAACAACCTATTGTGACATTTGTTTGTACAAAACATCAAGCAAAAAACCCATGAACCTATTTTCTTGCATTCAAAAACGAAATTGTGTTTTAAAATAATTGCCACTAGACCTAACTTTATGTTTTCAAATTTCAAAGACTAAATACCGTAATCTTTGTTGAAATCTAGCCTTGGGTGAAATCTTAATGTAAATCAATCTGTTTCGAAAATGGGTTTAGAAAGACTACTCCGTGCCAACACACAGATGGATTGGCAGACAAAATAATTAAGATTGCCTTATTATCCTTTGAGGTTAAACTTAAAGCAAATTAATTTTTAATGAGTGTCTACGTTTCTAAATCGCAGACAATTTACTTGTGAAAACGTGAAATTGCGGAAAGCTCGCAAATATCGCTCGTCAATGATATATGAACAAATATATGTCAAATCTAAACAAATACATGTGTCATCTGCATATATCGATATTCAATTCATCACCGATTAAAGAATTAAACGCTGTTGAAATAACTCCTTGAATATTAATCATTCGGTTACGGCATTGGTACGGAATTATTTTCACGTCATCAAACATGTAAAAGATTTCCGAACTACGGCTAGTTAAATAAACACGCTACATCTGGCCCGTAGTATCATCCTCTGACTTCATCATCATTAGGAACACGCAAATATTATATTATCGCTTGCGCAATACAGCTGGCGTACAACAAGCAGTCTGGGAAAAAAATCTTTAAGAATGTGTACAATTCCTATTTTTAAAATCACACCGGATTTACGGTTGACTTAATGTCATAACCGCCTTAAATCATTCCACGTACACTAATAATTGACGCATTATGTTTCTCGTTGTGGGATTTTTTGCTTGGTTCATTATATTCACAATCGATAATTTTCTTGCCTTCTATTTTCGAATGAATGGAACATCGTCTTGAATATAAATTTATAGCCTGGAGCTCTGATAATAAAACGAAAGAATTTTAGATTTTTTGTTTATTATTTGTTTTTTAACCAGAATTTGCAAATGAAAGTTAGTGTTCATTACACTAAGGTCATCTAAATAAATTGAGATTATAAATACCATAAGATATTTCCTTCAAATTTTGTTATTACAGGTGCCTTATATTTATAATAATAATAAATACGTAGCCAATAAAATATATCAGTACAGATAATATTTGCTATTTAGTTTGAGACGGGCAGATGAAACGTTTTAACGATTAATGAATAAATTCACGTCTGTGAAGGCAATTCTCAAAGTTTCCAAGAATTCTGTAATAGTCGTATTGTTTGTCTTTTAAGAGTTTGCAAATGAAACGTTGTCCTAATTTAGATCTCTAGTAACAAATTGGTAGGGATAACGATTACGGCCCTTAAATTACAGTTAAGTTTCAATCAAACGTTAAACCGACGACACCCACGCGGCGTCTATCAAAAATCATATAAATTTGGCACTGGAACGTTTTAGGTCGGCACGGTGACCGTTCGCTTAAAAATAAACGCGTGTCCGGCCGACCGCAGCCCGCGGCGCGCTGCCCGCTGCCGCGCTCTACAGCAATTCGCGACATTTACACCCGCTGCACTTTCTATTTGCGACACGGCACCCGGCCGAGCCACTTTGCCGGACGCATATACTGCACCATATATCATTTGATTGACACCGATACACACACAATTAATACCGTGACAAACTAAATCTCGACACACCACGTGCGCTCTCTTGTCGGCGGTAAGCCGCACTCATACACATTTCATTCGACAACAATGACTCTTAAGAAATATTTATTAGCATGCTATGTTTAATATATCGAATGGTAATAATGCAGAGTAAATGAAGTATTAAAGAGCATTGTGTGTCGCGCAGAGGCGTTGAGCGATGGCTGCCGGCGACGTGACGCGGCGCGCCTCCATCACCGCGCCCTCCATGCATCGCCGACCCTCGGCGCGGCGCGGATCACTCATAAAAGGCACACAAACTCAGTCACAGGTAAGCTTAAAATATATTTGGCATGGCTGCCCAATCACATTCACAGCGAACCTTCGTAACGCCACGTAATAGATTGGCGCATTTGAGTCTAATATCTTTTCACCGGACGCGCTCGCCCACCTATCACGTCCGGACAATAAAATTCAACGAAAAATGGGTTTGAATGAAAAACATTTACGGCAACGAAAGTATTTCCGAACCTTTCGTCTGTATCTTTTTATACAATTTCTTTTTTACTCCTTCAATTCCAAAGTGGACCGTATCATGACTATAATGAGGTCACCCATTTTCAACATTTAGTTTACCTGCCGGGACTAAATGAACAATATACCAAGGATATTAATAACATTAAACATCATTAAATCGTACTACAATAATTATATGTAGTAGTATGGGTAGTAGTATAGTATATAAAAAAGAAAAAAACCATTATGCAGTCCTTAGCATAATTTTCTTATGTATAATAACAACAATATGTATTAATAATAAAATTTCTAAAGCTATATTAAGTACTATGTATTAGGAATTGTAGTCCATACTCGTTGGATGTTTAAAAAAGGCACCTAGCATACACAAAGAAAAAATAGGTACGGGAAAAAACTCATAACATTTAAATTATCTCTAGAAAGAGACATTTAGTGCATTATTTCGCGTGGAAAGATATATTTTTATGATGTTTTTGCTGCACTTTCTGGCACTCTGAGAAAAACAAAAATATATATACATCTCCGAGGGGTTAGAGTATTTTAATACAAACATTTGTCTTCGCGCACGAACACTCCAAATCCTTTGAAAGAAACGCAGATGCTCAGCGAACTGACCCAAATGTCTAGAGTAGACTTTAGAAAGGCAACATTTCTAGATTCTTAAAAAGATATAGCTATTTGTAACTCACCTCAAAGGATGGAGATACTCCAATTGTGAGTTGTTGTTTATTTTTATTGAACATTTTGTTATGTCTACTAAAAAGTTGTGTATTACTGAACTAAATTATTCTGACGATTAGTTTGTATTTAAAGCCAAAATAAGAAGTAACGTTTGGGGCGAGGCATAATAAGTATAAATTTTGCAGGAGGTGCCATGGGACATAATCGATCGGTGCGCATTGCCGATAGTGTTGTGCCACGCGCTCGCCGTGGTTCTGTCGACAACCCTCAACGCACTACACCTCAGCCAAGTGTCCGTGTTCACGCTGTTCCTCTGGTTTGCCATCTCCGTCACCGGATCTCTTTGGTTCTACCATAACCTACAGGTAATACATTATTACATATTATTTTTTCTATCGTATTTTTGTGTGTATTAATTCTATGAATAACGTAAGGAAATAAGATAAAAAATTCTACGTTATTGACAAATGTAGCAAAAAATGTCTGGAAGAAGCCAATATTATTGATATTGGTTTCTTTGATGATATTACTCAACGCCACCTTTACAAGCGTTTATTTACCGCCCAATCATCTCCATTTCGTCAGATTTTACGCCTGAATTGTTGTGAAAATGAATATCTGCGAAAGAAATTGAACAATAAAATAAAATCGAACGTTATCATTCATAATAGCATGACTTAATAGGAGGGAATTAATTGATCAAAATAAACCACATTACACAGCTATAATTCCCGACTTTAGTATTTAAAACACATTCCCAGCCATTATTTTCGATTAGAAGTTAGAGTGCAATCACTATATTTTAATCGCACTAAACATAATTAAGGTCAAACGGTCACCTAAAAAAGGTTGACCTTTTTCACTCACATTCAAAGAGGGATGCAGCTAAAATAGCTAAGGCTGGTAAGATTATATAATACATACCTCCTTTAGCGAAGTTTATCATGATTCTAATTAAACTTGTTATCTAGTGCCCGGCGGTATGAGATATAGTGCAAGTAACCTTCATTAACAGGAGGGAAACCAACACGGTAGAAACATTTTAATTACAAAGACGAGCGTCATACGTTCGCTTTTGAAAATTTCCATATGAAGAGGCTTCATAAAGCCAGATTCTATAAAGAAGAGACTCGGGGAACCTTATTAGTCATGAATATTCATCCACTACAGTCTGACAAGCTCCTGTATGCAACAATTTAAACATCCTTAGTTTGCAAAAGTGGTTTATTAATAAGTAATTGATATACGTATTCGTAATGATTTTGTTTCGTAATTAGGTAATTTTGGTGGTTACTGCAAAGGCCGCATGCGTAAGCAAATAATCATGTTATTATTTACGCATACGTGTCACTAAATTGTTCTTGCCGCAAACATTTTTCCATAATATATTATATTCCTATATAAACTAACGCCTTTTCCCAGAAGAAGTAGGTAGAGTTGCTAGCTGGACACCCACGTTTCGCCTTGCGTGTTCCGTCACACGATGTGGTCGGGAGCGAGCCTATCGCCATATCGGACACAAATTCCTGACACCGGGCTAATAATGAATATAAAAATTAAATATCTCTGTCCGACCCGGGAATCGAACCTGAGACCTCAGCATTATAACTGTAACTTAGTACAACTACGCCACTGAGGCAGCATATTAAACAATTTTTATTGAATATTAACATCTGAAAGTACGATGTACACTGCAAAGAATAATTATTAAATCATTTTATTTTTCAAATTAAAATATTAAACACTCTCAGTGTGAAAAAACTTAAAGAAGAACAATTGCCAAGCCAGACTGGCAAGAGTTCGAAACACGGGAATATTTTCCTCCTTTTTATCTTTTAACTGTAATTAATTTCATTACGCTGAAGCAGCTGCCGTTTCACGTGTTCTCTGGCTCGTACAATACGGAATTCTTTAAATGAATTTAAAGAAAAAACTCTCCTACCGTCAATAAGACGAAAGTACCACGTATTCCACAATTATTGATGTTCCGTTTGACTGCTTCGTACCAATCATCAGACGTGTTGTCATTTTAAGGTTTGGGTCATAAAGATATGGGCGTCGATTTTATTGTGCCTAAGTTATTTGTGTTTTGACTCTTTCAATACTACTTTTAGCAATACACAAAAAAAACTATTTTGTAATGTAATAAGGATCCTGCGATATAATAAGAAATTTGAAAATCGTCACGTCCGTCCCTGGTCTCCCCTATTACAAATCTCGCTTTATATAGCAGTATATTAATTATGAGTAGGTATAAAGCCAAGATAAAAATTCATATCACATACTATTAAAGAAATTTCCTTGAAGAAGGTCGTTAACACCCACGCGATCTCTTTTGCCAGTATCTAACGTACCGCTACTCCCACTAGATCAAGATTAAATGCCAAAACAATCTTAAGCTAGAACACACTGCGTACTTCGGATCGTACCATCGTGAAAATTCCAGAAGGGCATCGTGTTTCAACGTGTCTCGATTGAACGCTGATATTAGGCTGCGAACAAGTAGTTTCAAAAGAACATAAAAATAGCCCATTTACAAAGTTCGCACAAAGTCTTCAAGTAATACAAACGCTCGTTACCAGCACGTGGTTTAACTTCGAATTGACACGATGCAAATTCCGAGTTGCAAAACGGTATCGAGCAATTTGTACGTCCGTTTATAACAGCGTTAGATAGCAATCAATGCTAGCGTTAAAAATTCATTTGCGGTTATAGAACTACGTTTTACTCTTTGACGTTTACTCTTTTTTTCCTAAATAAGAAAATTATTTTGATCCTCTAGTCCGCAAGTATGTCTCCTCCTATAACAGTTAGTTAGTCAGACGGCTAAGACATAGTAACCACCATAACTTTGAATAAAATCTTAGTTACGACTCATAGCTGAGGTTGGCACTTGGAAACCATTATTTAACTACGGATGACTCGTGCGTAGGTGGACAAATGTGCAATGTTTGTACGAAATATTTTCACTAATTCTTTTGACCAAATAGGTCATAAAAATTAGACGGTCTGCCAGAAATTTTAAAGTCAAGTATCGCACATCTGTAGGTAATTTATGCTGTTTCGTGGATCATCTTAAGACGATAATTCAAAACCACTACCCCCTTGCATGAACCAGTGCGGGTTTTATGTTTATAGCATATATACCAACATACTCGAATATGCAAGCGCTTTTGTACCACCTCACACGTGTATAAAGTGATGTAATAAAATCCTAAAAAATGTAGAGTGAAAACCAAAATATTAGTGAGTTGGATTTGGAGAAATCTTTCATTCAAATAATTATTTGATTCCTAAATACGCCCATAAGATTTATGTGTCCCTTCATCAGTGGTTACTCAACATAATATTCTTTGTCTATTCGCAAAGCGTCGCCCCGTTTATTATTCTTCCAAGTTCCAGAATAACGATCGTCCGGAAATTAAACCTTTGTTGTATTTAACGCAATAAAACATCAAATTGCTGTTCACGGACCGTCGTCAACGCTGTGTTTTTAACTTAATAAAGGATTGAGGAAAATTATATAAAATATCAAACTTTTCCGATAGAAATTTCGCGAAACAAAATTTAGAGGTTTTGTTGTATCGTCATTTACTCATTTGATATCGTACATTGCCTGAACCTTATTGTAAAATATAGTAATTATACAGAGTAAATTTTTCAAGTGGGCTTGGATCGCCAAAGCCCGAACAATGAGGAATAACGACAAATACTAAAAGGAGTCGCCAGCCCCATTTTAATGAAAGCTAAAACTGCATACTTTTATAAATCAATGTTCCTAGCGAGGAATCAAGCCCAGTGATTTTGAAAAAAGTAACTCATGCTGTATTTTTACACCATTCGAAAATGTTGATAAACGGCAAACTAAAGGAAAAAGGTAATTTATGGCAAAATGCATTTTTTTCTTCTGTTTCCTTAATACATAGTCTCCCTGCGCTGGGAATAAATCAAAAAATTACTCGAAATTTAACGGAACGAAATTTAAAATTTAAGTTATTTCTGAAGAATCAATAATTTATTTCATAAGACTCAAATGTAGTGCTTGTGACCTTGCAAAATCTTTCACTTTTGATCGTAAAAATATAATTAAGTACAAATAACAGAGTCCTACTGCTTTATAATTTTTTTAAAGCATATTCATTGAAGTAAGTTCTGACTTCCAAATCATCGTGATTGCTTCATTCAGGATAAAATATTTCTCTAGTTTTGTTAAAATACTGTCTAGCCGCGAGTGATTACCTGGACGAGCTCAACGGCTGCTTAAAATAAAATCGCTATCCCATGGGGATATCTTCGTTATTACCTATCTAATATCTATGCTTCAATTCTGAAAAAGTACCTAATTTAAAAAGTAAATAGAGTGCATTCGCTCTCTGGCGCTTCATTAAAATTGATGTAAGTCTAGTTCTTGTAATTGAACAACTGTCAAGTACTAGTTTAAAATAAATCTATACATATAATACATTTGTAACCGATCGATATCTGTACATTGAAGATAAATGAGAAAAACTAATGTGGGGGTGGAAGTGCGTGGTGGCCTGTTGGTAAACGGACCAGACGCGGCTGCCTACATGTTCACGGTGGTCGCGGGTTCAAATCCCAGGGCACACCTCTGACTTTTCGGAGTTATGTGTGTATTGATAGTCAATCACCACGCACTTTAACGGTGAAGGAAAACATCGTGAGGAAACCTGCATACCGTAGCGATTTTAAAGAATTTCTACGGTATGTAAGTCCGCCAACCCGCACTAGGCCAGCGTGGTGGACTATATGGCCTAACCACTCTCAATCGATTCTCTCGATTGTAGAGTAGGCCCGTGCCCTGCAGTGGGACGTATATGGGCTGATATAGAATGTGGGGGTGTGAATTAAGGTATTAGAACCCAAAACAATGATATTTAGCATTTTTGTCTGTTTGTCTGTGCGCGATAAACTCAAAAACGGCGCAACGAATTTCCATGAAATTTGGTATGGAGGTAGCTGAAATACTAGATTAACACTTAGGCTACTTTTTGTCCCGGAAAAGGGATTGTTACCATGGGATGACGAAGGATTTCCGATATATTTGTTACTTTTTTATACTCAAAGGGATGGGATGGGACTGGATTATATGCCTTGAGTGAGAATGATACGGAACGGACGGAATACAACGGGACGGGATGGGAATTTCCAAATAAAGTTAATTTCTAATAAAGTTAATCACGCCGACGAAGGTTGCGGGCCAGCTTTGAAGTAATAAATTAAAATATTGTGACTCCATTAAAATGTAGGTATTAAATTTTTAATAAGCAAAGGAAACAAACTCAGCAAAAACGGAAACCGTTTGAGTTACAATTTACATAATAATAAGAAGTGACAAAGATATTTAATGGGTGCCTGACCAACAACCAGCAGCTGCAAAATAGCAGAAGGAAAGTAACTTATCATTTAATAAACAGTCGTAACTCACTAGGGACTGATTCTATTCAGTGATTAACTTATTCGCTTAGTTATTACTCGTTATACGTTGTTTTAATTTATTACCCGTTCTAATTTCTTTTACATGCATTAGTTACAGTTTATCACTTTTATGAAGGAGTGGATCGCGAGTATTAAGCGGTTTAAGCATACATAAATATACCTAATCGCAGATTAGGATTTAGGCTTTATTTAGTACCTAAATTAGTTATGAAACTAACAATAATTATGTCAAAATTATTAGAAAATTATGAATAACAACCCTTGCAGTTAATTTTTGAAGTGGTAGAGACATGCTATAACTCATTGAGTATAATAGCAATGGGTCGTCACGAATGATGTGGCACTATTGTCTCATAGGTACAGTGAGTAAAAATTCTGGATAAGCTTCAAAGCTCTTTTGGTGGGATATTCAAATCCGCCCAAATAGCGGCTGCCATACGTGCCATCTTACATGGGTTTTCACCAAAAAAACACACTATAGTGGTGGGTACAAATGAGTCGGGTTTAAGACAGCGAGATTTAAAAAAGTAATGCCAATAAAATGCCGCAAACGATAATATTGAAGACATATACTGTGCGAACCACTGTATCATGAATATGGTTTTTGTTATACACGATTTTATATCCAAACAGTAAAGGATATAGTAACCAAATCTACTTACTGATAGTAATGAAACCCTAAACAGGGTATACCACAAGTCATTGCGCTCTAAATCAAGAGGTGCTAAATCCAATTTGTTAAGGATGCTAGAAGACAATTAAACAGTTTCGTGACGTAGATCATTGATTTTTACCAAGATTATTTCAACAAATATTTTTCTATTCCTAGAATCTTAGATCATCTACTGTTGACAAGCTAACAAAGTATTTGTTTGGGTAATAGCTATTTACTTTGTAGGTACGACATTTTAATAGTGAAAGTAGGTTAGAATTATTGTTTTGAAATACTCCTATTTGTGTACAAGATTGAGTGATGATTTGGCCTCATTCCACAACACAATTTCAGGCTCCACATATATTGTAAGTTTTTATGGAGTAACCTCAGATACTTTTTTTATTTATTTATTTTATTTATAATTCTTTATTGTACACAAAACATAAGAATAACATATAAATGGAACTTAAATCTAAATATGAGTACAAACGGCGGTCTTATCGCTCACGGCGATCTCTTCCAGACAACCTTTGGATGGACTGGAATGAACAGGAGAAGGAAACCGAAGGTAGTATAATAAAAAGGAATGAACGAGTACCATGTACAACAAATAAATAAATATAAGTAAATGCTATATACATATATAACCATATTAGATACATATACTAAACAAAATACAATATAAATTATACAAATATATAAATAACCAAATATGTAAAGGGGAAAAAAAGCAGATATAAAATGAGTACAAAATAATAATACAGAAAAAAAAATAAGAAATATTCTATAATATACCATTAAGTTACTGTTGTGATAAATAATGCGTTCTGACTAGTCTCTTAAAGATAGGCAGTGATTTTGCAAGTCTTATAGACATAGGCAGTTCATTCCATAGGCGAGCAGCATAGACAGTAAAAGATTTGTCTACGAATGTTGTGCTATGCTTCGGAATCTCCAAAATCAAACTCTCTGAAGACCTAAGAGATCGTGCATGGGTATCACGCAAGAAATGGAAACGGTGCTTAAGATAAGATGGAGTCGTGGGATGAAAATAATATACAATAGAGGAGTGAAAGGATACGAGTATTCCGACGAAGACGTATTGATAGCCACTTGAGTTTAGTTCGATATTCAGAGACGTGGTCATATTTTCTAAGTCCAAATATGAACCGAATGCAGAAATTTTGAAGTCGCCCAAGCTTTTCAAATTGGGCTTCGGTGAGATCAAGGTAGCTAGCATCAGCATAATCAAGAATAGGAAAAAGAAGAGACTGGACGAGTGCAATTTTCGTAGGAATAGGTAGAAAATTTCGCAATCTTCGCAAGGACCCCGCTGCAGCAAACAATTTACGACTAAGTTGTTGCAATTGGGGACCCCAGGATAAGTTACTATCAATGAATACCCCCAAGTTTTTTACGTTATCACAAAAGGGGATAACACAGCCATTAAATGTGACCTGGGGTATTTGATTCACATTCAACTGAGAAACCATCCTGGAGCTGCCAACAACAATGACCTGAGTTTTAGCTGGGCTTACTGTGAGCCCGTGCGTCCTACTCCACTCATTTATTCGTGAAAGGTCTTTATTAATTGATACAATAGCCTCCGTCACCCTGTCCACCGGAGCGTGATAATAAATTTGTAAATCGTCTGCATACAAGTGATAGGAAGAAATAAGTTGATGGGAGATAGAGTTAATGAACAATGCGAAAAGTAAAGGAGATAAAACGCCGCCTTGAGGAACGCCAGCAAAAGTATCACACCAAGCAGAAACTGCACCTTCAATGCGTATACGCTGCCGGCGACCAGTCAGGTAACTATGAAACCAGTCAATTACCGTTGGAGATATGTTAATAGAGCGAAGTGTGCTTAACAGGACATCATAATCTACAGTGTTGAACGCATTGCTAAAGTCTAGCAAGGCTAGTACCGTTAGCTTCCCGCTCTCCATGGCAGATCTAATGTCGTCTGTTATATGAACCAATGCAGTGGTAGTACTGTGACCAGGACGAAATCCGGATTGAAAGGGATTAAGGAGATTGTTATTCGTAAGAAAGGTGCAAAGCTGATGATGGATAAGGATTTCAAGGACTTTGGAGAGGAACGGTAAAATAGAAATGGGCCGATATTCAGAAAAGGATACGGGATTAGGTTTTTTGGGAAGAGGAACGACTTCTGCAGCCTTCCACAAGGATGGGAAGACGGAATAGGAATCGAAAAATTAAGGATGTGACATAGAATAGGAAGAATTTCGTCAAGGATAGGTAGTACCATATTCCGGCCTATACAGTCATTACCAACCGCATTGGAGGAAATCGATAAAATGCTCTTTTTAACATCACAATCAGAGAATTGACTAAAGACGAATTGAGAATAGTTTGGGGTTGGAATGGAAGAAAGATCATTAATAGTTTTATCTTTAGTAGCCCTATCAAAACAGGGAATAGCTGAAAAGTATGAGTTTAATAAATCAATGTTTAATTTATGAAGGCTTACATCGGGACGTGGTTTTCCAACTCCCATGGATTGAAGAAACTTCCAAACCTTAGCTGGATCACCATTTTCTACAGATTTATGGACATATCGGCGTTGAGCATTCCTACATAACTTGTTGCAGAGATTACGAATAGATACGAATAGATTTTTACCTATTTCTTTTTATAAAACTTAATGTACTTAATAATCACTAATTCTTCTCGCTGCTTTAGAAGTTCTATTACGAAATAGATATTATTTATATCAGTGAACTTATCACATCTCCTGTTATTAGGAAACCTATTTTTAAATAAGTACCCATACCTATATGTGTAATTTCAAAAAACTTTTAAACGTACGCTTGAAGGGTACTTTTAATAAGTTATTTTTAACGGAAATAAATAAATTTCCAGCGTTTTATGATTTATTCAGTATAAGACGTATTTCTCGATTCGAAATCTTATTTATTCATACCAGTTACTTGCCCACGTTCGTTTCAAGTGAAATGTTTTGAGTTGATTGATAAAGGGTCTGACACAGACGATTGAAATTCCAAAGTGAAGGAATAACACAAGGGATCACATGATAAGGCTCTGTTTACACATTCTGTGGCTATTCTTGTACATTATTCGGCATGGATTTTGAATAAATGCTAAATACTATGCCTAAAATACCATCCCCTTGTATCTCTAAAATAATGATGCAAAATTTTCTTTTAATTTTAATACCAGCTCATCTGGAATGAAATCTGACAGGATGTATAAACTAACGCGAAAAACATTTTTGACAATCCAAAAATGTTACAACCCATAATTTTACGTCTAACTTTTCATTTCTTAGCCAATGGAATGGATATAATAAATGGAAATTATTTATTTTAAGAAGTTATAAAATACCTAGATCTTAGCCCGAACTGCATCCGGGTGAACATCCCTACAAATATTCAAATTGACCTCTCTTGTGTACGCATGCTGCAAAGAGAACAAAGTTATTTTAGAATCTTCCCAAATTGCATGAAAGTCAGTCAATCACACTCCCACTTGTCTTGTTAAATTGGTTGACACAGCCTGACAAACAGTAACTGACTTTAAAATGAATTTCAGCATGGTAAACAAAAAACTTCATGCTAATCTTAATATAGCATCTAGATGACAAGAAAAAGTACTTTTCGATGAAATCGGGAATCTACTAACTCGTTTGGACTGGCCTGAACCAGACGTGTCGGTTGTCGAGGAAGCCCTGCAGTGGGACGAGTAAGCGCGTATACAGTACAGTTTCTAATTCCCTGCCTCTTAAAACTTCTATTTTGTATTTGTATTAAATGTTGTTGAAATAAAGAAATCCGTTTGTAAGATACTTCTTATTTGTAAGAGCGATTGTAGCTTCGCCATTAATTCTGTCCGTAAAGACTTCGATTTAAAAAAATTGCTACAGATATTTACGTAAGAAGAAATATTTACGCGTTTCCAATACTTGAAACTATTTATTAGTGCTTCGTCAGTGTCGAAATGCATCCCCACCAGGCCATGAAATAACTATTATTACATGATATTGTATAATATTACCCCTAAAATGTCTGTGTGAATGTGTCGCATTATAAATTGCTAAGGAGATTGCAACAATTGTACCATTGTGCCAGCCGCCATACTTGCGTCATCAATCCATTGGAAGGTCCGATTTAAAATGGGTTAATGGCCGTGTTTTTACTGAATAGACAGTAGACACTGGTAAATAAAATATTCATGGCGGTTCCTTTTCAAATTTACATTTCGTGTTCGATGTTTGCAATTATTTGTTTGGGATAACAATACATCATACATAACTTTGTACGGAAAAAGTGATTAATAATCTCATAACCGACATTTGTACTACATCGTTCCGGCATTTGTACCAGGAATCGCATCCCGTGGGTCACCTTCGAAGCATTGACGTCATAAAAGAAAACATTAGGTTTCATTCTCGATGTTAAGGACCGAATAAAGCGAAATATATCCAGTAGGATCCAAAACTTAACGCACTCAACTCATGAAGAGGCAGATAATAAAAGGCTAAGGCCAAAATATACACACGTTACTGCAGAAATTGTCGATGTCAAGCAGTCACTTATAAAATTATTATAAACTATTTTTTTCTGCAACATACTTGAAGAACCATATTCTGCATAGGATGTAATTGTGAGATAGATATGTCAGGTAGAAGCTATTATTATATTTAAATACAATCGTTATGCTTTACTTATCCTGTAATATCATTGAATAATCGTGTATAAGTAAAAACTATTTTTTTTCTATAACACGCAGACCAATATATGCAAGCAGGGTTAGTGCGTGACCGTCTTAAGGGAGAAGAGTAGAAGATTAAGAATTAACGATCAGGCAAACCTGAAATAGTTAACCTCGAATACCACCTCGTCACGCATACCCGCGAACACACTTACATTAGAAATGCTTAAATAAAATATTCACTCAACAGTTATTATAGCGGACATCAATCAAGCTGTCGTCGTCTATTTTCGACGAAAACTTAATTTCGTCGTCCGCCCATTATATTATGATCTGATACACCGAAGCATTTAATCTACCACGAGACATAACTATTTTGCACATAAACACAATAAGACCTGATTAGATCCTATAACTATCGCTATAGCTCCCAGTTAATAATAATAACATGAAAGTCGAAAGTACACCCCACGGCGGATCCTGTAATTTTCATAATTTCCATTATCTGAGCGCTGTCTTAGGCGTCCAAGGCCATACTGGACGGCGCGGCGTTAGTACTCGCTTTTTATGTTGATTAGTTCACACAAATAAACAGAACTTTACTGTTATGCTTAAGTATTGCTAATTATAGTTTAGAAATGCTTAAATAAATTAACGAACTAAATTGCTACTATTTTAATGTACCATTTTAAATCCAGATTTAGAATCAGTGGAAACTATTTATATTTTTATATAATTTGATACGTCAATTAGTAGTTAGTCATATTTTTAATAAGAACATCTGGTACAGGTAACTGCAGCGGGCAAAGCAGTTTTAGTAACCGGTTGTGACAATGTGCTTGGCAACGCATTGGCGCGAAGGCTTGACGACATGGGCTACCACGTGTTCGCTGGGTTCCAGTCCAAAGCTGGTAACATCGATGCTGACATGCTCAAGGAAGATTGTTCTGGAAGACTACACACACTGCAACTCGACGTCACTTCAGAAACACAGGTATGTATAAAATAGACTACACATCTGACCCTTGTGATATCAAGTTAAATGGAATGCCGAGATAAAGGATCTTCAAAGGTCAAGGTCCTTTTAGATGTTCGCCAGAGGCGTCCGTAAAGAGATTTGTATAACTTGAAAAGCTAATTAGATGGGTTGTTAAAAATTACGAGTACACTAAGGATATATATCCTTGACTCATTTTAATAATACAAGATATAACGGCCTGATATTAAATACGGCACCTACATTAATACTATCATATTATATTATTCCGAGATGTATTAAAATCGAAACCTCAGTTTGTTGTGTATATGTTAACGGAAATGTATGTAATCCGTCATTGTATACAATTCCTAAGAAATCTATGTAATTCCTAAAATCGCCCGGAAATGTGTAAAATAAATTACATTAGACACATTTCCTAGGAAATCTATACATTTCCTAAATAGTAATCGGAAATGTAAGATATTTAAGATATCAATTAACATAATCATTTTTTTTTGTTTTTTAATCAATTAACATAACCTAACCTAACCTAACCTACCTACCTACCTACCATTGGAGAACAATGGAGAATGTTGAAATAAAACTATTTTATACGGATTTTATCGCGATTTGGTTTAATTACTCTCATTTGAACAACGTGTTTTATTACAGAAACCATTATTCTTATACATTTCCTAATACGATATTGGAATTTTATACAATGCCTAGGAAATGTATACATTTCCTAGGATATGTATGTATAAAATAATTATTGAAATAATATTTTATACATTTCCTAAATAGCTTCGGAATTGTATACATTTCCTAGGAAATGTATACAATTCCTAGACTTCATACATTTCCGGTAACATATACATGAATGAATATCCATATTTCATACGCAATTTTTTGTGAATGGTTTCCATGAAATATGAATTTGAGTATTTACACATATTATTATACATGAAATGAAATAAATTCAGGTCGGTAACATAAAAGAAAACATTACAATCGCGAGGTCGAGCCACCCACGTTTTATTACGTTGTACTAGGCTGAACACGTTTCAAAATTTACTTAATTTGGCTACATCTTCATTACTGACAGACCTTTTTCTTTACCTGTTCCTTGTCAATACGTGTGTGGCATTTTGCGAGTCTCGAGATCAAACAGCGTATCATTTGACATATTACAATTCGAGAAACGGTCCAAACTTTGCTAAGGTTAATTGCGAAAATTCTAAACAGAAACAAACAAGTCTCAAATTTGGTATATTGCTTCGCATTACTTTTAGAGCGTCGATGTTATTTGATATGCTCATTGGTGTTTGTTTCTTTGAAACCAAATAGTTAATTATATAGTCAGGAAAACATATGCAAATATTGCGTATAATTTGCGAAGTTAAAATGAACATCAGCTACAAAAAAACTCTTACCACAAAAAATCGTTTATTGAGCCTTAATATCCTTTTACAATAAAATAGGTGTATAAGAATGAAGAATTGTTTAACAGTGAGCTCACGAACTCTAGTGGCAACATGTTGTAACATTTGTAAAAGCAACTTGATTTTTAATTCCCAAGATACTCTCGGCTTCGTTGTACATCGTGGACCATCTGCCAGAGGGCGCGCAAGGTCTGTGGGCAATAATCAACTGCGAGTCGTGGTGTGCTCTCGGCGAACTAGAATGGGTGCCTTTCTCTGTCATCAAGCGATCGATGGACGTGAATCTTTTGGGTGAGTGTGTTTCCAACGTCAAAACCGTTGCGAGGAAAGTACACTAGATGGCGTAAGGCGTAGCTTTCACACACAGCTTTTACATATTTTACTAGTCTCATTTGCGTTGTATCTATTGTAAATACTTTGAAATATATTATTTGGATTTTAACTACTCTCGATATTTTTTATAAAAACATGTAAAATGATGTTAATGTACAATTTACCCAACAAAGGCAATAACTTTAGGTCCCAACAATTACACAATAAAGTTTTATATAATGTGCTATTTATTTGACATAAATTAATGGGAATATTGGTATTGGTTTATCTCTGTTTGCATGACGTATCGAATAGTGATTAAATCAATTAACAAACTGGCAGTTTCCACCATATGGCGGAAATCAGCAATAAATCTTTGTCAGTCACTTGCACGTTTTCCTTCTGCTTGATTGGGCAACGAAATGTAACAGTTTAATATGGCAAAACTTTTCTTAATGAATCATACAAGTCAATAGGGATGTTTGTCTAAGTAAATTTAAATTTAATTATGTTCCTGTTTTATTATTACTTGTTATCATTCCAAATAATTAAAGTAGTCAATGTACGGTTTTTAATTAATACATTTCTAATGAATCGACGAGATTGTAAAACTTAATTAGGAATCCACTTCCGTACCTACATTATATTTTTGTTTTTAGTGGAAAAGTAAAGAAATACCCACGCCAAATATAGACTAGGTACAGCCGGACTGAAATTTCGATATTTACTTTTTTTGGTGTTCCACTTATCGTAAGTTCGGTATACCAGGTGCGATAGGTATATTAATCATTATTCTAAGCAAGGATAAAAATTATTTAAAATGATCCGAAAAGGGACTTGCAGTAATTATTATTTCAGTGTAAATATCTGTATTATTTCAGTAGGGTTACTTCCATAAACACTCCCAAAAAAAGATATAACTAATTATAAATTTATATTTACTGACAATTGAAATTCGACATTGCAAAGTTCGCGCGAAATCTCTCAGCGATCTGGATTGACGTCACTCCATAATGTCCTTGTCCCATCGCCAACTGGGTAACCACAAGCTATCGACTATATTTTACGCTCAAGAATCATACATTGAATGTAGAGCCCCTATGAATAAAACAGCTGAATGTTGGAACTGCAGACGAAAACTCTCCGTCCACTAGTTCGTCAGCGATAAAGGCTATAATAGATAAAACTGGCTTCTTACTCGCCAACCGGCGCCTAGTTGCTTGCTATACTTGCTTCACGTTCATCGTTGTCTGTGGGACAAGCGCCTAAGACGCAAACTTTTCGTGGAAACAATATATTTTTAGTTTTATTTAATTCAAACCAAACTCTTCAACGATAGAAAATACTTCAAAAAATAAACACTAGTTTTATTTAAAAGGCCAGTAACCTTTTGTTTTATACCTGAGTGACCTTCTAAGTCTACGTTTGAAAAATCAGCACTTTCTATATAATACAAAAACAATGGCATGCCAGAAAGGTTTCACGAGACTTGTTTAAGAAAGTCTTATCCAATTTGTATTTTTATATGTCTCTATCTATTTTTAATTTACCACGCATTCACCTGTGTCTATTTATTGTGCTTTCAACCATCGAGTACCTACGATGTTTTCAATACAGACAAATACGTATTTTCTACTTCCAGCAATTCCAGATTATAATTTTAGCGCAAGGGCCACCTTAACAAAACCGTCGCTGCCTTCAATTACAGATTCAATTATGAATTGTTCACTCTCATAAATAGAGTCGTAAAAAACAATGGGGCATGTTGTATAAGCATCTCAGGCGCCGTTGGTGCAAATTTCTCGTTAAAAAATCTTACGCGTTTTCAATTACAGAATGAATTATAAACTTTTTCTCATAAAAAGGCTCTCGAAATGTTGATGGTGATGATAATTTTTATGATGATAATGATAGTGATGATGCATGGTGTGCGCGCAGGGCCGGCGCGGCTGGTGCAAGTGATGATGCCACTGGTGAGGCGCGCGCGCGGGCGCATCGTGCTGGCGTCGTCGATCCTGACGCACGTGGCGGCGCCGGTGCGCGGGGTGCACGCCGCCTCGCTCGCCGCGCTCGACGCCATGGCCGCCTGTCTCCGCCGCGAGCTCAAACCACGAGGCGTCGATGTTGTATGTAACATAGTCATTATGTCTCAACCTTTTCTCTCTTTGTCTCTTTCTCTCTCTTTGCAGCCACAGAAGGTCCACTAAACATAGGACCACCCCGACCATATCCACAGCGACCCGGTTCGCATTTCGAACCAGCTACTTCTTATTTGACAGCTGACGTCTAAGCAACTGCTTCACGAAGGCCGAACATAATATAAAATTTCGATTTTGTTTTTTTTTCACTATCAACACATTTGTAAATTATAATACATATTATACCTTCAAGGCGGGCTGACGACCTAGGGTTACAAGTTTGGTTGGAAGTTGCTGGATGCCAGCCGCTCCCAGGATGATGTAAATTCCATCTCTTTCCTGGGGTCCCCAGCTTCGAGAGTTGAGTAGGAAAATATTCGCCTCAGCTGGGTCCTTGCGAAGGTTACGCAATTTTCTGCCCATCGCCACGAGAATATCGCTTGCTCAATCCCTCCTCCTCCCCATCCTTGATTATGCAGATGCCAGTTATCTCGATCTCACTGAGGAGCAACTCAATAAACTTGAGCGTCTTCAAAACTTCTGCATTAGATTTATATTTGGACTGCGCAAATATGATCATGTTTCCGAATTCCGCAACAAACTCAAGTGGTTACCTATACGGCTTCGCCGGAATACACATATTCTCTCCGTTCTTTACTCTATACTTTTTAATCCTCTCTCTCCTTCGTACCTCAAAAACCGATTTCTATTTCTTCAAAATACACATTCAAGGTCCCTGAGGTCATCGGAGAACTTAACACTGCAAATCCCAGCGCATTCCACTACTTTCTTTGATAAATCTTTCACCACTCAAGCTGCTAGACTTTGGAATGCGTTACCTGTCTCAGTGCGGCGGGCAAAGTCCCTGCCTATATTTAAAAGATTGCTAAAGGAGCATTATTTCTCCTTACATACCTGAAGACATAGCGTAGCGTATTCTTATTATTATATTTTCTTGCTTTGATGGAATGTGTTGATGCATATATTATATAGGGTTTATCATATGTATTTAAATATTTGTATTGTGTTATTCTAGTTAATTTTTTTAGTAGAATAGTATTCTTTTTATTACTGTTATTATTTCCTGTATTTATTTATTACTTTATTTATTTTTTTTTTTTTTCGTACACCTCATGATTCCCCCAATTTGTCGTTCTGTCTTATCCATCCTATGGTAGGTTGCCTGGAAGAGATCGCCTCGAGCGATAAGGCCGCCATTGTATACTTTTTTACTTTTTTTCATTTTTGTTAATATCTTTTTTTTTGTTCACTGGTGTACAATAAGTTTTAAATAAATAAATAAAATAAATAAATTCTGCTAGTGATAGATAATTAAGAACTGATCATAGTGACCAACGTGACTATGTCCTGTTTCGGCTTTATACTATGTATATCCGGATACAATTACCTAATTAGGCAGATGCCTGCCACGTCGGTAGATACTTTATCTGAACTGAATTACACTAACCTATTAATTCAGGCGCGTCGTAATCATTTTGTCGTGGAAAAAAAATATGTTCAGAAGTTGACGCCTATATCAGGCGGAGGCAAAGGTGTCACAAGTGCCACTCACTGCTCGCCGAATTTATTTTCGAACCAAGATATGATGCCAGGCACAAATTCCAATCCCGGGCAGCTCAAATGAGATTTTTCAATGCGAAAAACTCTAACTAATTAAGCATTGCGTAGATACTAGTACAGTGTTTGTGTAATTACCTTTATTTTGGAACTTCTCTTGAATAATTTAAGTACATGTTTCTATTGTTGTCCATGAATTTTCAATATGATATTTCCGGCATTTGTTAGGTAATAACCAAAAGTTCCGTTTTGTGTATTTTCGCTACGCCTATTTCATTAATACTAAATTCGTCATATCAGAAATTCATTTAGGATTAATTTTAAAGAAGCTCTATGAAACGTTACATGTTTCAATATCCTGATCACATGTTATAAATAGGTTTTAAAATAAACAGACACTAAATCATAGTTACTTTAAATCAAATTTTAGTTACATTAAAATAATTAGACATATAAATAACGCTACGGTTACAAAATACATCTGTCTTTTTTCATAAACAGGGCTCACATTTTAAATTAACTATGTTTTCTTTAATATATTTCACGTTATGAGAAATTACAGAAGCTATAAATATTTAAATATAATCCCCCGAGTAATGATACATTGCAGCAAAGTTTTAATGTGTGTAGTTTGCGCTGTTAAATCATAATAAACAATCTACGGAAGTGTAAAGACTCGTTTTTTGCCGGCTTTAAAAGATGTGTGTGAATATATGCAGAAACCCCCGGCTGTATTAAGAACTCTTAAAGTCTCACAAAGGCTTCAACGTAACAACTTCACAGACTGCACTGAGCCATATCTAGGTTATCGAAGGTATTATCAGATGCAAAAATAGCCAAACGCGGGAACCGTACACGAAAGTTGACAAATTGAAAACAAGGTTTTACGATATTGCTTTTCGGCTGATGTGAAAGCTTTTATTGGTTCATACTTTTTATATTACAAATGCTTGCTATAGCATATAGGTATACATTTTGCATTACCTACATACATTGTATTTGCCTTAATTATTAATAATTAGGTCAGCTTGTTATTCTAATTGCAACATACATGATACATGGTATTTAAACAGAAATATAGTAGATTCGGGCAGATCGTTTTGAGATGTATTTTTAAATTAAAAATATGTATTAACCGGGACGAAATATTTTCATAAAAATTGACATCGGCCATGCGGCCGGTCGTGAAATCTCAAGAAAAATGTAGCCCCACCGTGTATGAAATTCATGTTGCGCCGACCAGGTAAAAGATAAATTTTAAGACAAAATTAAAGTAAATCGCCTGGAAGGATCGATCTCTCTTTCCAATCAGTTTGCTTCCGGCTGCAAATTGAATGCAAATCTAATATTATACATGTGTAAGTTTTCATATTTGAATATATGTGGCGCAATCACTCTATAGTCACTATATGGAATGGATGAAGTTACGTACTAGGTTTTATATTGTTTTTAAACCCTAAAATTTAACACTACTCGATGATAAATACTCCATAACTTTTACAACGAATACGAATGGATAAAGTCACGAACAGAAACAATATGATAACACAGTAATTAACTATGAATATACAGTCCATTGTTCGCGCAGTTACCTCACTCTGTTATGGAACAATTCGATTAAATGATTCATTTACAAACTATGCGATACCGTACCGGGAAACTTTACATTTCTATTATTGTATTCTACAGCGCATTCATGTCTTAAGTGCTATTTTCTAAAAATAAACAATGGTGCCTAACAAACACCGAGCGATGTGTCACACAGAATGACATAAAACATTAATATCAGCGTTCAGCCGAAACCATTAGCTTCAACGGTAATTAGTATTTAATCCCAAAGCGGCGCACGTAATGACTTCAACAGCGATTCAGTTCATACAACCACAATGTTCATCAAGGCAATGGGTTGCGATATGAGTCCGTGCAATATCGCCAATAGTGCACACAGCGCCGTTTATCTCGTGCCTTCCTGATAGCTGCAATTTGATAAAATCTTTGCTTCATTTATTATTAACGTTAATTTATAGTTAGTTGTTGTACAGAAAGTCGAGATAGACGTTGCATGTTATACAACATTGTGTGGAGCCCCTCTAAGTAATATTTATAGGCGTCTGTATACCAGTATTTATAAAATGTGGGGTATCGCGTTGCGAAGTGCAAAAGTTACGATGGATGTAATAAATGTCATACAGCGGCTTTTACAACATAAATATAAATATTTTCTGTACATGAGGATTTATAGTGTGTTTATGTATTACGTAATATAAATGTTAGGTGGTGGTCGCGGCCGGCGAGTACACGACAGGCAGCGCGTGGTTGTCCGAGGAGAAACTTCTGGAACAAGCCCGCAACATGTGGAAGCAACTGAGCGATGAACAGAAAGGAGCTTATGGAGAGGACTACTTCGAACAAGCTCTGCGCAGCCTCGAGAAGTACACTAAAAGCGCTGTAAGTTTCTGTCGCCCGAAACGTGACTCTGCTTAATTTAAACGAATTATTTAACCACCACGCTCCGATCGCCCCATTGTCAATAACATTAAGATCCAGCAAAGATTATCGGCCGTTTTAATCCATTGTGCTGGCACTACTTACAATCAAATCATTAAGAATATATGGAATAGGTAAACTCTAGGAATATCTATTACAATGTAAATTCATTGAACGTGTAAATTAATTGATTACGCATGATCTCGCTAGAATTTATACCTGAATGGTGAATGATACTTTCCAGATTGGTATGTTCAATATTAGATACATAATATTTGTAAACACGCTGACGAGAGTGCTAGGTATTTCCGTGATTTAACGAATTTATGATTGTGGGCGTCGTAACCGAATATACGCGTAATTGGATTTATTCCAACGAAATTTCAAGCTGACATTTCAATGGCTGGAGAAATTTCCATTAGCCCACCCACCTGTACAGTCAGCAAAACAAATATATCCGTTTGATAATTTGCTTCGTTTGTATAAGGTAAGTGAAGTGTGATTGATGAATGTGTTTGTTCGATGGCAGGATGCAGATCTGTCGGCTGTGACTCGTGCATTGAGCGACGGCGTGACGCGCACGTTCCCCCTCGCGCGCTACACCCCGGTCTCCCCGCGGGAGAAGCTCAAGTCGCTGCTCGCCGAGCACATGCCTCGCTCCCTCTACGAAGGCCTCTACACCGACTAAGCGAAAAACTTGCTCATTACTATCGGCCTCGGATGTTACACTTCGTAGTTGTGTGAAAGTTTCCGTCGCTTCGGCTTGTACATTTTAATACCACGATATTTTTCCATCCTCCGAGAATAAATTATTATCAAACATATGAACAGTTATGCTAATGGTACTTTGAGGTGGTAACGCTCGTTGACTTTACACTTATAACTTTCTTCACCGTCTTACCATAAGCGTCTCCACCGAATATAGACGAAGTTTGTGGTCGAAGTCTCAGTGTAACAATTAATTCTTTGGGAACAAAGAATATATTAAGAAACGTTTCTGAGGTCAGTTTAGCGCTCAACGTCTACATCTGTAGAATATGGTTGGGACTGATAATGTTCCTATAGCCTCTTAATGTGCTAAGACCAATTAAAGCAGTTAAGATAAAGGCAACCTTGTAAACAACCTAGTTGCCGCTTGCCAAACGAACTTATTTATGCAAACCAGAACCATCATCAAGATAAAATCAAGTACAGAAGGATGGCTGAGTGTGTTTGCTTTATTTAAACGGATAACAATAAATCTGATGGATATTCCGTCTGATAATAATGTTTTCGCCCGAGTTGCCTTTTCAATCAAAGCAGTTTTCATAGAATACAAATACAAAACGCAACTACGTTTACATAGTCATGTGATTAGTTTTGGTTTGTGTAATTACATCCAAATGAGGTCGACAATGTATAAGGCACATAAGGTTGCGAGGAAGTTGGAAGATAGTGATTACTTAAGCGGGCCCCTACCCACTTGAACACGTTTGGGTGCAGCTCCGTACGTGTTAAAAATGTAATAAGGCAACATTGATAAATAGGGAAGAAATTGCAGCCAATCCGTTAGCTTTCGCTAAAAATCCCAACCTTCGTCAAAATTATCTAGATGTCCGATTAGGCCGTGTGGAACGTTGTCGTTGACAGGTTTAATTAACAAAAGGCCTAACCAACGCGACAATATTTTTTGTATATGAAAAGATTTTGTTTAAGGTTGCAAAACCATTTAATATTATATTAGTTGTCAATAATATTTAGGCCAAAATTCAGCCTTTGTGAAAAAACCCAAGTCTATATTTAAAATTACTTATTTAAGTTCATAGTGATTTGTTTTTATCTAAATGTATTTAGGAGTAAAGCATAAAAGTAATTTATAACGATAACAGTAAAAGTATTTGAAGAGAGGTGCCTAGCGATGATTTGGGTATGTCGTTCCTTTTATATGTTGCACGTAGTATAAACGAGTATTTGATATATAGGTCAGCCTACCGTCAGTCATTTGGCACCCGATCAAATCCGTCATCTGTGTGTACATTACTGATCCATTTTGCATTTAATCGTGTAAAACTTTGTGATTCTTTTAGGTCAAGTTACAGATCATCGCTCGACAACCTTGTATATTAACTACATCTTTCTATTTAGAAAAGCATTGTTATGTTCAGTTGTTATTTTCCTTTAAAATACTAGAGTTGTACCTATGAAATCACGTAGCTTATTGTTCTTTTTTATGTATATAATATTAAGATGTATGTACGTAGTTAGCTGTGTTATTAAATTAATATGTAATATGTATGTTGATAATTCGCAGTATTTTTACAAAAGGAATGTGTGAGATAAGCCCAAATTTGAGCCCACTTAGATTTGTACCAGTATTTTCTGTGTAGGTACTTGTATAGAACGACAGCAAGAGTGGCTAGATATTATGTAAAAATGCAGTGAGTTGTAGCGCAAGTTGCAAAGTGGCCACCCATAGCGAGCTGCATTTTTTATATGCATTTACGTGCGGCAAAAACACGGACGGACGGTATAAAAATTACAAATAGTTTTATTGTGTGTGACATAATTTTTCATGTGACATGTCGTTTTTATTAAAATAAATTAATACACGGTCTTTTTATTCTAAAGATAAGCACCCGATTGAATTTAACTAAAACCACAATGAAAGCGAAAAATTACTGATCAATGTTTTATTGTACTCGTAGTAGCAATAAAAAGTCGTTGTCATATAAAAAAAAGTATTGGAGCATCAGCAGGTAATTGATAAAAGCTTCCGGATACTAAGTAAAATACTACTTTAATTAGAATGTTATTGTTCTAAATGACTCGTAACTTGCTGAAAAGTAGTTCTTGGTATAAATTCCCAGATGCACTAAAGCTCTTAATGCATACATAAAAATATAATAAAGCATAAATAGATACAAATAATTATAGCAATACAAAGGTACATTTTACGTTTTAGTGGTTTCATTGAGTATTGTAATAAACGTGATTATTACAAAGTCTACAAATTTCTAGGCACTGAATCAAACGGTAAATGTATACGCGTATAAAAATATTTAAGCAAATAGGTTTCATAACATATTTTTATGAATCCCAATACCTCAAAGCTTTGTCAAAGTTCTCAAAACGTGTGGTATAAGCAATTTATCGCTCGCCATCTAGCAGCCTGTTGACCCACTTTTGGCCACTTTTAATTCCATTTTGACACGGTTTTCCTAATATATACACGAAGTAGTGATTTATTTTTAACCCCTAAGCTTTATAATAAAATCAGAGAAAACTTGGCTCCTAGTACATACCAAAAATATTTGAGGAATGCTGTCTATGCTATTTTAGTAGAACTAAACTTGCAGAAAGGTCAATGGTAATATTTGCAATTACACAATGAAGTCCTCACAACTACAAAATAAAGAAATTTACCAAAATGTTCATTCGAGATCATGTTCATTTTTAATTGTCTGAGTTTTAAAATACAAATATTTAATTAAACATTTTAGTATCACATTAACACTTGAATATTTTTTCGAGTCAAGTTCAAACATAGTATTAGCTTATGCAAATACAGAACAAAAAGTCTGTCTGTTCATAAAGCGAGTACAGCAATAGACACGATCTTTACACTCCATAAGACACACCTTACACAGGTGCGTAGCTCGTAGTACATATTTATTTGTCTGAACCATATTCAGATAACAATACGTCAGTAACATGATATTCTTTTAATGCTATTGTACCTGTAAATGGAGGTTACAGTCCATACAAAACAGCAGACGTGTATTAAATGGCGCTCCTCGAGCAATCACTTTAGCAAACTGAAATAAAATTAGCTTATCGACATTTTCTATACAACAACAAACACATATCTCCTTACCTGCACATCCGATTGAGTTAGCAAACTTGGTCTTTTATGCGGTGCATTAATCTCAATTTATTTTATCAGGCAGATATCGGATTCCGATACAATAGCTTGGCCTGTGTGGTATGCTAGCGCAAATTGTACCATATTAACCTGAGTTGTAATGTGCCCGAGGGAGCTGAGCCTCAGATGACCTCGACCTGAATACTTATACTACAAAGGTCATGCGACTGCATCACAAAGGCCCGACCACACGAACAAAAACTTATTAGTTTACAACAATTTTCATCAGCATTATATATATATATATATATATATATATATATATATAACATTTCCACGTTGGTAGAAATAAATGTAAAGTTGGGTGAGGAATTATTAATTTATTTCTGTTATTCTTTTTGCCCCTCGAGATTGAATAACTCGCGACATGTAGTACCTGCTGTCATCGCCAGCAACTGGGCTAATTTATTATAGCTAGTAGATAGTAGGAGACACAAAAAAATAAGTAAACCTAATATAAAGTAAACTCAAACATTATTTACTGGAACTTGATGATAAGTAACATTTACAGGTGCACAACTATCATTGAATTGTGATCAAAGCAGGTAGTAAAGACATTGAGGCCAACTGGCTAGTCCGGAACCCATAGAAACTGTGTGCAAACCTATGCTCAACAATGGTGAATATCTGATAAAGAAGGCTTAGAAATATATTGGTACATTTTTATATTTGTGAGAGTACTCGTAATGAGACGAGTAGGCCGCACACCTCATGGTAAGCATCACGCCCGCGTATAAACAATAGGACAACATTCACAGCTTATTATTATCATACACTGCATGACACTGTAAAGCGCTCGTCACTCAGAGACATTAGACTGTGGAGAAGTGGATGAGGGTGTAGGTGATGCGTGTAGGTGAGCGTATCTCCGAGAAGTCGGATACGCGGGTAGCCTGAAATCGACACGGCTGCGTGTCGACGTGTGACGAGTGCGGTAAGCAGAGCCTATGCAGGAAGCGGCGGAAATAAAATGCTCCACACAATGCGTACACAGATTTTAATGTACACACAAAAGTCACACAAATGAAAAGTACAAAGTCACTAAGGCTAAGGTCTTATACACTACACTAATACTAAACAAGTCTTTCACTACACACTAAATCAGTCCACTAAATACTAAGAAGGAGAGGAAAGCGACAGTCTTATAATAAATAGCAAATGAAAATGATTTGCAAAGGCGCACGGTACGTAAGGCAAAGCGAAAGCGATAGGTACGGTGTGAAGCGCGCATCGAGCAGAAGCCGACTGATATGGCGCTGCGACGAATGGCTGCGCCGGCGCGGGCCCGGTGACGTCACGACTACCTGAGCTCCGGCCGGCGGTCAGCTGGTGAACCGTTATATGTTTTGCTTCGGTGTGTGTACGTGGAGGGTCGCCACATCACTCCCCCCCAGAGACCGTCAAGGGCGATAGAAAAAACATATTACTGTCATTGGTTAATATACACAATAAAATTAAATTATTTGGACGGTGGCAAATGCGCAGAACCTAACTTTTTTCGGTGTGGTGGAGGCTTCGGAAGTTTGAACGACGGATCGATTTGTCCCGTCGTGCCCTGTCTTTAGAGCAGGTTTTAAATTTAATTCCATCCGCGTTTCGGGTAGATTTGAATGCTCCGAAAATATTAAGCCTTGACGCGATGCGAAATTTCCATCTCCAGTCTTTAACCGGGTATTTTTTATGTCAGTCTTGCACTGCCGGGATCTGGATGCTTCCTGGATAGCATACTCGGTTCGGAACGGAGTGTGCGTTAGTTTGTAGTTAAACTTTCTTGGTTGGCGGAAAGATGTCACTGGTGTTGGCGAAATAAGTTTTCCGCTGCCGTTAAAATCACAGGGCTTGAGGCATTTCTGTGCGTTAGCTCCAAATTTGATGTGGTACCAGCAAATAGGGTATCGACAGTATCTGGAGTGGGACCGTGTCTTACTCCGGAGTGAAGAAGGAGACGATGCTTGCCGATGAGGTCTAGAACGACCCGTTGTCCGGTGACACCTGGTTGTGCGTGCTTGCTCAACGAGCTTGGCTTCGAGACGCTGCACTGTTTCTCGGAGCGTGGCGATCGCATCTGAAGAGCTGCCGCAGGAACACACGTGGGGTGTAGAGGCGGCTGCGACGTGGATTGGTGCTGTTATTTCTAGCACGCGGTCGGCGAGGTCTGCTAGTTGATCCAGTGAGCGGGTTGGCTGCGAGGCCAACAAAGTCTGGATGTCGCGCGGCAGTCGGTCACTCCAGATGGTGCGCAAGAAATCCTCTGGAACGCTGGGTCCAGCTAAGTCCTGGAGGTGGCGCAGAAATTGTGAGGGTTTTCTGTTCCCAAGTTGTTCCTGGGAAAGAAACTGCCGTAGCTTCATTTCGTTGGAAGCGGTTAACCGTCTAATGAGTTCGCTTTTTATTCGCTCATATTTGCACGTGGTCGGGGGCGAAATTATGACGTCCTTGACCATCTTGGCGTGTGTTATATCCAAATTTGTAAGGACGGTCGTATATTTGAGTCCGTCGTTGATGATGCCGAAGAGGTAAAACTGGCTTTCCAGTAGCGCGAACCACAGTTCCGGTTCGTCCGAAGAAAAAGCAGGTACCTTTAAATCCGGCCGTTGGACCTCTGACGTCATCGTCGGTTGTTCCGAGCACACCCGAAATCTTCTTGTTCGCCGTGTCATGCTGGTGCGTGTGTCACCATTACGTGACTCGGCGGTATGTGAAGAATCGCTGCTGCTGTCGCTCATAATGGTGTTCTCCCGGGGTCACCAATGTGGAGAAGTGGATGAGGGTGTAGGTGATGCGTGTAGGTGAGCGTATCTCCGAGAAGTCGGATACGCGGGTAGCCTGAAATCGACACGGCTGCGTGTCGACGTGTGACGAGTGCGGTAAGCAGAGCCTATGCAGGAAGCGGCGGAAATAAAATGCTCCACACAATGCGTACACAGATTTTAATGTACACACAAAAGTCACACAAATGAAAAGTACAAAGTCACTAAGGCTAAGGTCTTATACACTACACTAATACTAAACAAGTCTTTCACTACACACTAAATCAGTCCACTAAATACTAAGAAGGAGAGGAAAGCGACAGTCTTATAATAAATAGCAAATGAAAATGATTTGCAAAGGCGCACGGTACGTAAGGCAAAGCGAAAGCGATAGGTACGGTGTGAAGCGCGCATCGAGCAGAAGCCGACTGATATGGCGCTGCGACGAATGGCTGCGCCGGCGCGGGCCCGGTGACGTCACGACTACCTGAGCTCCGGCCGGCGGTCAGCTGGTGAACCGTTATATGTTTTGCTTCGGTGTGTGTACGTGGAGGGTCGCCACAAGACACTTAAATGCTTTGTACATGTAAAATTGGAGCATATTCTGTAATTATCATGATCATTATCACGCTTTGTTTATCGCACTGTAGCGCTGGAGGCTCCTTATATATCAGGGGAAAGCTTTTGGGCCGTAGTCAAGCACACTGGCCCAATTCCAGTAAATCGGACGAATTCGTTTTTTTATTGTTTGGAAATGGCTAGTGCAGAAATTACTCACCCAAGCATTTTATATTGCCTTAACAAAATATGTGAAGTCACGTCAGTACTTACAGAACGTAGGCTTCCTTTTTCAAATAAATAGGTTTAAAAATAATTAGTAGGGTTTTCAGAAGCTTACATTAGATTAAAATCAGAAAAAAGCAATAACCTTTAAGCAACCTTTATCAATTTTGATCTTTAAAAGCGTCCATGAATTTGAAGTTATGGATGGCTGGATGATCCGAACATCAATATTCAATTACGGTGAAGAGACGGAGCCAGATGATCGTAGACATATACCTGTTGTGATATTTCTCTGATGCGAGAATCTTGTCGACGCAACTTTACATTACACCGCCGAGACCGCCCACCGCCTGTCCAGGTATAATATACATTCCGCTTGAAAATATTACTTCACTATATTCAGTTTCACTTAGCTTTATGTACAATATTATACCTCATTTAACACGTGTTGAGAATATTTCTTTATATTAAAATATTGTACTATTATGTTTTAATTCAATACACTCGCAGACTATCGGTGACAGATTGTGAAGCTTTACTTAAAACATAAAATATAGAAGCTTTATGTCTATGCATATAATTATGTAAAGCTTATCAAATTTAATAGATTGTCAATCGCATTAAACAATAATGAAATATCCAATAGAAGTAATACGACTTCAGAATAAATAAACGGAAAATGTTCAGTGAAAATACAGGGTATACCAAGACCGCGACCGAAAACGAAGCCAGGTGGGAGTATTAGTGACTTCAGACACAATGCAAGTAAAAATTTGGCAAAAAAAAAATCGACAACTTTTTATTTGTAATTTTTTACTTATCATCGTATTTTACCCATTTTGAACACCGCGTTATTTTAAAACACGCAGTGGTACGTAACGTACGACGGTTTAAATTAGTATTTTCGCAAAAACTAGCTATTTACCACCCAAACACGATGATTTTTAAAAAATTCAAAAAAAAATATCTGTCCCTGTTTTGGCGAAATTTTTATTTGCATCGTGTTTATTTCACTTAAACTGCCATCTGGCTTCATTTTCGGTCGCAGTCTTGATATACCCGGTATACATAATTCATGTTCCAGAGGTCAATAGCAGTAAAAAACGATACAAAACCTACACAATGACAGCGAGTGTACGGTGGCCATGTTTATTTTAGCACTGCAGATGCGTCACTGTTTCCACTCGTGTACGTCCCTGGACTTCCATAATGCAGGTTAATATCTTCTCTTGTTGCCTATAATTAACCGTGAATTAATGTCCAGGTATTATTGATTCTTTTGAACCTACATTGTTTCCACAACGAGGCCCGGCTTTTGAAATTTAACACAAAAACTTTTTATTATTCAGGCTTCTTTTCTTTTGTTTACTCCTTTTGTATAACTTTAAAAGAAACATTGGAAAAAAAGGAAACAGAAAAATACACAATAGCGTCGCGTATGCAGATTAAGCTGTGAAAAATTTAAAAGGTCTTACTAAAAACATTACTATAACTACTTAATACTTGAATTGCAATTGACTGGCATTGGCAGTAATTCCTAATCGTGTGTTATATTCAATTTTCAATTTTTAGTATTCTGTGCGAAAACTCGTACACGTCTGGTAAATACTGTAAAATAAAACTGGACAGAAGATGATTAAAGCGGATGATTGAACCTACCTAGGATACCTAACTATACGTGATTCGTATACGTGAATTTCTAAAACGCTATACGGTGGCCACAATCTTAACCTAGTTTAAGAGACTGTCCCGCCCTCACACCCGCCACTGCAACTCCTGTAAGCCAGGATCAACAGTGGCACGCATTTTAATGACACTGAACAATGAAGCTCAGCGCGTCTCTGGGAATGTCTAACTTGTCTTTAACCCGCAACGAAATCAATCAAAAAAGTTAAATTAATAGGAGGAGTTGGAAATAAATTATTGTCCACTTCCCTCCCTAATAAAGCGGGTGACAAAAACAATGAACTAAAGAGGTAAATAACCTCGCATAAAGACGTTTACAGCCAGAGAAGCCAGCTGTAAAGCACCACGGATTAGTCATTATAACATTTAAATGGGACCTATAATGTAAGCTGTTATACTTGATTCCAATAATAGGTATGGCAAAATCGCCGGAAAGCACGGAAATTCTTCCTAGTCTCCACAAGGTCCGTGTAGTATACAACTCCAGATGTTATTTGCATACTATCTAGCATGGTTTTACGCTCATTCTGCCAAAGACTACACTCCCACAGTATATGATGCGCGGACTGCTCATATTCGCAATAAGGTGTTGAACATGAGCACGCAGGCGAATCAACGAGCTTAAATGAGTACAGTTTAGACTTAAAGTTACCATGGCCCGTAAGAAACTGTGATACGTAATAATCGATATCTAGCCAAGTCTTAGTCAAACGATCACGCACGCATGGAAAATATTGGTATAGATGCCGACCCTTCAAAGATACGTCCCATCTATTTTGCCATTCATCTATTAGTTCGTTATATACAACTGAGAGCGGCTTAAATAATCTGTCTACTTTTAAAAGTTCACGTGAATTTAAGAATCTTTTGTCCATATTCTCTCTAGTTGAGTAATACATCGCGGCGCGACGTTGTACCTCCAGGTCGACTGGAAGTACACCCGCCAGGACTGGCAAAGCTTCGGTACTAACAGTTCTATACGCCTTACACAAGAATATCAACGCCAAACGTTGGCTCTGGAGCAATTTCCGTCGCACAGCACCGATAGTGGCCCTATCAGCCCATACGGGGGATCCGTAAGTAATACATCCTAAGTAAGTCGCTCCATAGATGGTTTTTAAAGTATTGAAAGATAGCCCCCACGTTGACTTCGATATTCTTGTCAAAGCAAAAAAGTTATTTTTCGATTTTTCTCCGACTTTCTTAATATGTTCAAGAAAGGAAAAATTCCTTTCCAAAATTAGACCAAGATAACAAACTGATTCTTTTTTCTTTACGGTGATATTATTAAATTTAATTCGCGGCGGTGATTTTAAAATTCCTTTTAGAAGTAATTGGAACGTTTTATGTGGTGCGAACTGTAAGCGATTTCGATCGCCCCAATCAGATATTAATTTTAAACACGTGTCTGCCATATTTTCGAGTCCCGACCTACTGTTTGACTCAATAAGCAAGAGGCCATCGTCCGCATATCCAATCAAAGAACACCCCGACGGTAAGGGAATTGTAAGAAAATCGTCGAAGCCTAAATTCCATAAATAAGGACCCAAGACCGAGCCCTGTGGACAGCCCATCGACAGTGGCTTCGACACGGCATGGTGTCCAAGTTTAAGTTTTGTTGTTCCGTGCGAGAAATACGAGTATATAAGTGAATATATATTTTTAAAGCAACCTCGCAATTTTAACTTAAGAAGCAGCATTGGCCACCAAGCATTGTCGAAAGCACCGGAGATGTCCAGGAAAATACCGAGTACATATTTGCGTATCGATGTACTTACTCTTCTTCTAACCGAAATTGCCGCGTCAATAGTCGACCTACCCTTAGTAAAACCGAACTGTTTTTCATGGAATATTGGTCCACCTGGTAGCAGTCGAGGGACGGTAAGACGTTCTAAAAGTTTACCTAGCGACGGCAAGAGTGTAATGGGTCTGTAAGACTTAGGATCTTGAGGAGATTTATCGCCACCCTTGGGTATTATCCGAATGAAACCGGTACGCCAGACTCGCGGAAATACCCCTTCAGCAATACAT
Organism: Deilephila elpenor; assembly: GCA_949752805.1. Lineage (NCBI taxonomy): Eukaryota > Metazoa > Arthropoda > Insecta > Lepidoptera > Sphingidae > Deilephila > Deilephila elpenor. The sequence goes on along the minus strand of OX457105.1, from coordinate 6,488,519 downwards.
CGATTAAAAACAGTTAGTACTGCATTGCCGGCCGATTTACACGCTTCTTTGATCATTTTGCTGGATATTTTATCGTCACCGGCAGCCTTGTTTAGGGGCAAAGATCGAACTATTTCACTAAATTCATCAAATGATGAGAGATTTGAATCGCAAGAGTTTGGCAGTTCCGCGGCCCACATCCTAATCTGCTTGTAGTATTCTGTGTCATTCCCAACATTATCATCCGGTATTAACGATTGTAACAAAGCTTCCGTTGTCTCCTCAATGCCAGTTGTGTAGTTGTTATTAATTTTTATATTCTCAATATAAGCTAAATTGATTGACCTATTAGCTTTAAACTCATGGTATAAAGGAGACCACGGACCTTCACTATCTAACCGGGCTACAATTTTACGTAATAAATTGCCTTTAGATTTTTGGACAGCTGCTCTATAATGTGATCTGGCAACTCTCAGTTCATTAAAAGCAGATGTAATTGCTTCCCCTGTAATACGACGTTTTTTAAGCCCGTTGAACCGCCTACGCGCTCTGCGAAAAGTTCGACGTAGTTGGACTAGTAAGTCATTCCACCAATCACACCTCCGAGTATTTGTGATGGGACCTCGACCAATGGTAACGTCCGCGCAATACGTAAACGTGTCCGACATAATCTCGGCACAAGTCTCAGCTGACAGATCATCGCGAGTGAAGTCCCTGGCATGCTGAGCAAATAAAGAGCTAAATAAATCCCAGTTGGCACCTATGGATTTATATCTAAAATTACAATTATTATGTACCGGACTCTGTGTCACTCTAGGCAAGAACTCGTACACAATCAGGCGATGGTCACTACACGACGCGTCCGGCAGGACGCGCCACCTATCAATACGGACGTCTCCACTAGAAAGTGTGACGTCAATAGAGGATTCGCCCATAGGGCAGCTGTAAGTAGGTGGTGCATCGGGGGTGTTATGTACTTCGAGGTTCATCTCTGCAATGAAATCTTCTACAGCGCAACGTCGCTCGGTATTGGTGGAGCGATATTTGCCATACCAAAGGATTGATGACGCATTAACGTCAGCACCTATAATAATTTTATGTCCAGCGAGGGACCGCAAGACATAGCGGAGGTGATGCAAGTGGGGACCCACAGGGTCGGAGTATTGAAAATAACAGCTCACAAGAAAAACCCTACAGATCGGACTCGACACCTCCGCGACAGCACAGTGTGACGTCATAAGATTACGTACTGAGGTAACGGTAAGATTTGAACCCGACACGAAAATACCTGCTCGTGAGTTGTTATCGAGTTGTATCACCCTACTACGTAATCGCGCATGTTGGTATTGCTCTTGAACCAGCACGACATTCAGCTTATAATCGCGAATTAACATGTCTAATTCTGACGTCGCTACCCTATCGTTATGAAGATTTAACTGACCGATTGCAAAGTTATCCATATTTATTTAATATTGGGTCGAAAAAACTAATTGCTCGAGCTTATTCTTGTATGTTGGGCATTCCTGAGACCCACAACGATGATCGTGTGTTTTTTAAATCGTTTACAAGGCGCACATACAGGCTTAAACTCCGGGTTCGATTTTTGCGGGCACGCCTTAGTTTCGTGTGACTCAGCACAGATGGCGCACGTTGGTGTTTTTACTGTACAAAACTTTTGTACATGCCCGTAATATTGACAATTCATACAACGAACTACATCAATGTCATCGTTAAAACGGCAGGTGGCCCAATCAATGAAAAGTTTGTCCTTCGTATTCATTAAGTGTTTACGAACCTCTGAATCTAATTCTAAGCCTATCCATTTCCGACCGTTATCTAAAATTCGTCTGCGGGTTATTTTAACGGACTTTGAAAAGTCATCCTCCTTTATAGGCAATTCGTCCTTGATAACCTAGTTTAATCTGAAATAAAGTTGATAGAACAAATGCTCGCTCAGAGCTAAGTATTAATCTTTTAATGTTCAGCGCTCGGATATCCTCTACTGCCCCTGAAGATCTAGGTACTCAGTAGAAACGAGAAGATGGATTGGTATTAGACGATTATTCAACGACCCAGACATTTCCTGTAGGTTGGTTTTAAATAATGCCGGTTAATGCCCTTTACTACTATAATATAAAATTGCTTTGTCATGGTATTATTTATTTTACTAACCGTGACTTCGCTTATAAGACTCAACAACGAAAAAGTTGATAAAAAACACAAAGTACCTTTTAAAAATGCCTAACGTCTTAAAATTCGTCATCTTACAAAGCTTCTTTCATAAAGCTTTATACTTATCGGCACAACCTTAATGTAGGCATATAATTATGCATAATTAAGGAAGGCTTTCTTTTAAAAATCCTTTCCAGAACCTTAAAATACATAAAAGGTGAAGTAGGTTTCTATATTCTTTTTAAATTTCACACACTTTATTCATAACAAAATCAAGGCGTGACTTTGACTTTGGGTGGTTATGAATAAAATTAAAATATTATTTTCACGAAATTTAGACAATATTTTACATGATAGTCAGCTATGTAGTAGGTCTACTTCATAAACCATTTTAAATCGTACGTAACGAGTTGTACCAGTATACAGCTAATTTGCGAACTAATCGAACTAAACGAATAGCCCTTAATCTACCTACAACCGTAAATCTAACTATCTCTTTCAGATATTGCATTGTAATCAAAAATAAAATAAATTCGAGTAAATGTAGTTTTGCCATGCACTAAGTGCTGTTTTAGCCTTGGAAACATTGCATATTTGGGATGTAATAAAATATTCTTGAACACCAACCATAAATAAAAGCGGTCTACACTAGTTTACTATTGCTGCGCCAACTGGGTCAACTTCGTTTTCAATTTCATTCAAATGGATTACGTAACACTACCAAAATAAATATCAACCTGTATCACATTAATGGACACAACTATTTATATCACAAACCAATAGAGACATACTACACACATTCATTTATTTATTCACTTTTACTTGGCTAACCAGAGAAACAGTATAGGAAAAACCTTGGTGGCATTTACTCAAATAAATAATAAAAAGAGTAAAGACTAAAACAGTTAACATACATTTTAATAGTGGTAGGGCCTTGCTGTGGATCGTCAATTCTACAAGAATGGGTTGGCTTCAGAAACCGAACAACACCATGAATAACAAAGCAATATTTGGCATTCCACAGCGCTCGCCATCCTGAGACATAAGACGTTAAATTTCATTATGTCCAGTAGTTACGCTGGCTACAAACCGGAATGCAACAGTACATTAATACTGCTGTTTGTCGGAAGAAGACATTGCGGCGATACCTACTTAGACGGACTCTTAAGTCATGTGTAAATAAATATAAGAGACTTACCACCAGCACTTGTCCTCGCTTTGTCGCGCTACTTTAAATTATCTGGTACTTACTACTTCTCTTCTTTTCCTGTCATTTGTCGTAAACATCCATGAGAGCGGCGAAATATGGCATTTTATCCACATTGCAAAATGATTTGGTTTATCATTTTAAGACCGGAGGCTTGCCTTTCATTCACCAATTAGGGAGCAAATCTTTTAGTCACCCCAGCGTAATGGAGTTGGTAGAGTTAGACTACCTTGGATATTCTTGCGGAGACGTCAAGATATGCGGCTTAGGTGAGTGCAACATAGTTAAAGGGGGGCTCGAAATGATTTATGAACGTCATACAGCATATTAGTGGAGATAATATTTATTCACAAATTCATTGGTTAAATTTGTCCCGTGCTACTTTCGTACCTGATCTCCCCTATAACTGATATTGTAAACTACAGTATTGTAGAATTGAGAGTACTACTTACGACTCTATATCAGTTAATTATGATTGACAATTATCCGCGGGTGGCGATATTCTCGACCACTGTCATACACAGAGACGGAAAATATCCCTGGTGTAGGTGCCACTTGTGGCATCTCTGCCTACCCTTTCGGGGTTATAGGCGGAAGCATATGTATGAGTATGCAAATGAAAATAATTTATTAAATCTATATAAATGTTCACAATCATTTAGGTACAGTCATTTTTTCGTTCTACCATCTGGGTCGAGAAACGAGGGGCCGCGGGTTCGATCCCCGCACCGAGAAAAATGATTGTGCGGCCGTCAAATATTTCTTTCTGGTATGGGTGTTCCTAACACCCAAAAGTCTATCGTATTTTCGGATATCTACGACACAAGACTCGTTATGACTATGTATGTGACTCTTGGATGTAATAATACAGTGATTATTACGAAACTTACATGTTAGTCCAAATTAGAGCAATCTTCTATACATATAATAAATTTGTAACCGATCGATGTCCGTACATGGATAAAAAATGAGAAAAACTAATATGGGGAGTCTGTATTAACGTAATAGAACCCAAAACAATGATTTTTATAATTTTTATCTGTTTGTCGGTTTGTCTGTTTGTCTGTGTGGTTGTATGCGATGAACTCACAAACGGCTCAATGGATATCGATCAAATTTGGATACTTTTTGTCCCAAAAAAATTATGTGTTCCCGTGGGATGCGGAAGGAATTCCGATATATTTGTAACTTTCTTATACTCAAAGTGATAGGATGGGACTGAATAACATGCCTTGAGTGAGAATGAGACGTGACGAGCGGGATATAACGGGACGGGAAAGGACGGGATGGGATATTAAAAAAAAAGTTAATTTCAAATAAAGTTAATCACGCAGACGTAGTATGCGGGTAGAAACTAGTTCATTAATAAATTGTTATAATGTGTGTGTAAGTAATATTCTGATGAATAGTTGAATTCATCGTGGGACACAAAATACAAGGCGAAATGTGGCTGTTCTGGTTGCACCTCAGTCCGCCCCTTTCTGGGAAAAAGGCGTGAGTTAGGTATGTATGTATGTAATATCGCGATTTCGCGCGATTTGTTTTCATGTCATAGTTTAGATATGTGCCTTGTTTGAATCATAAATAGTTCATTAGTTTAGGTTCCGATTCGTATGCCAACACAGATCACTCCCAGTGCTAGCATTCATTTTTTCACTTTGATTTATTTATTGAAAGAAGTAGTTTTTTACATTTTCAACTTTACCTAATCTAACCGTTATTTACATTAGGTGATCACCACACAAACATATAAAGATCTAGCGTTCTACTCCCATACTTTTCCTTAAGTTTGCAAATTATTCTCCGTTGTAATAAACGTACAGAACAGGTGATCTGTAAGTTGCAAATTGCATTCTCGAATAGGCATGTAAGAGCGGGATGAGAAGGAGAGGGGAGCATATTGATCCTAGCTTGTCGCGCCGCGCTCTGACCGATCGTGACCCCGCGACCGGCCTTGTGTACCTGCCCCTCAAATGTCCTATGTTGATAGTTTCCATTTTTATACTTACTAAAGAACCTTTATAGAATATTTTATTGCAGAAATGATATGAAGTTAACTAACGCTATAGATTTCAATATTTAATTTACTAATGAATTGTATTATAAATTATTATACTTATTTACCTATGTGGGATTCCCATCAATTCATTCTATTCAGAATATGGTAAATATGCGTACATTGTACTGCCGCTATGTAAACACATATAATACACAGATACAGATACTTCAGTCTCTATCATGAAAACCGCTGCGAGCGGTCTAGCGCGGGAGTCCTATTCAGGAGGTTGCCAGAGGCAGTCGTTTATCTGAAAAAAAACCCGATCGGTTTCTTGGTTTATTTTTTATCTGTGAAAGAATAAATTAAAATTAATTTACCTTTTTTCGCGTTTTTTCGCCTGGCAATTGTATCTGTCAATTGGGAACGTAGTTTTTTGTCAGTTGTATTTCGTCCGTGCAACGTAATTTATAGAAATAATTATAAAATTTACGTATATTTACGTAGATAAATTGGTTTCTTTATTTATTAGCTCGTTTCTTATATATACTTAACCAATGGAGAACGATATTAACAAGCCTTACAAAATATGCGATGTAAATCGCGACAAAAAGAAGGGTATCGTAGCTTCGTCACTCGAAGATTTGCTAACAAAAGTGCCGGAAAAATTAGGTTTACCATCAGAAAATTTAACAGTCGTATTGGAATTGGACGGAACTGAAGTAGACGACGAGGAATACTTTTCAACCCTGGATCCAGATACATCTCTTATGATATTGCATGGTAACGAAAAATGGGCCCCGAACATGCCTAAGTGCCAAGTGTCCCTGGACCAGACAGATGATGTGGCGTTGGGTGATAAAGGCCAAGTGGCGAGCCTAGTGGGCCGTCTGCAACACAACCTCTGCCACATATCACTGCTTGGTGGCCAAGACTTAGAACTATTGTCTGATATGGACCCAGATAGCCTGGCTGATATAGTCACAGATAGAGATAACAGAATCATTTTGGAACATATTAAAGAGGCTTCAGGCAGGTGAGTAACTTGTCTCATAGACAATTATTTATCACATGGAGTAAAACTAAACTAATGAATAGCAAATATCAATTGTTTCCAGTTGCTCTCATAAATTAACTGAATATAAATAATATTACAGCCAAAAATATAAAGTGTTTTTAATTTTACATGTTTAATGTAATTTTCCACAATTATTTTTCAGAATATTACTTGAAAAACGTCAAGCACAAGATGCAATGGAATTATTAAAACTATACCATCAGAGTGTGGCTAATGGAACTGAAGATATGTCATCACCAAAACAGGAGAGAGTCTAGAGCGCTACATCAGCTGGTAACCTAGTAAAGAAACCCTCAATTTATTTTTAAGGGATTTTACATCTCAAAAGTTTACAAATTACTTCAGTGAAAATTTATAATTCACTCATATTTATTATTTGCTCTCAATTATTCATGCCTTTGATCTTTCACATCTTATTAATTTTTATATTCACTACACTACTACATCTACATACTTTTTCCACATATAATTTAATAATATGTCCAATTTATTATTAATTAATTAATTAACATATAAACTTATATAAATATTGGGTATAAGCTTTTACTCTAAAAGCTTTCCTAAATAAATGTAGAAAAATGTCTATGATAAATGAAATGTTTTTGTTGTAACTTCGGTATTCAATTTTTTCTTTAGTAAGAGCATGCTTGAATTTGTGAAATGAATGAGAATTTGTTCTTTTATCACACTGACTTTTAAGATATACTTTATAAATTTGAACCATGTAAACTAACCATGGTGGTACATGTAATGTTAGTAAAATTTAAGTAGATGAGAATATAATAATTGTAGCCATTAGATATAAAACGCTAATCTTATGAATTTGAGCTAAATTGAAAAGTAATGTTAATGAGTCATTGTAAGTGGACAGTATCTAGTCACTTGTATGTACATAATTAAGTAACTAGTGTAACATTTTGTCAGTTTATATGTGTTATTTGATTTTTATGATACATAATATGGCTATAAAATCTCTTTTCTCTAGGAAATAATGTAACATTTCTTTCTCCTCTTTTCTATCTATGTGTATTATTGCTGTTGCTTATACTTCCCTACATTATTGTTTGAGTCAGTTTTAATCCACCAAACTATAATCAGGCTATGTATACTACTGTAAGACTAACATCATTATTTATGAGGAGGGTTTCAAAATTAATTAACTTTGCTCAACATGAAAATTCAAAATAGCTGATTGCAGTTATTCCTTATAATAATTGAAACTATAACATACAAGGATATCTAAGATGGTATCTCAAGCTTTGCATTTACTCTCCTTGTTGTTTTTTACTCAAACAAACATTGCTGCCTGCCACATCTGCCACATCTGGAATGATAAAGCAGGCTTTGTATTACTTACATGAAGGGAAGTGATATTGTATGATTGCATACTCCGTAGTGATTAAATAAAATATTACGCTTTAGATTCTGTATGTCTATGATGTAATCTGACAATAGATATGCTAATGTATAAGCATGTATGGCCTTTTATATTTTTTCTTTTGTAAACTTTTGAGAGACAAATTGCCACAAGGTTGATAATCAACATCAATTCAAAAGACTGATAGTTGGTAAACTATGTTTTTTTATATAGTTTTACCCTAGAGTAAGATTTATTCATTTAATTCCAAATTTGCTCAAACATTTTACAAATATTTAATAAGTTTCCCTATGTTTAAACCCACTGCCAAGCCAAAAGTTAATCAACACTTTACTAATTTCTCCCATAGAATAAATGTAATGTTACACTCCATTAAAAATCTGTTGTAGTCAGTATTTAATTTTACTGCAGTTAAAAGACATTATTGGTGATGTAAAAGGGTGTGGAAGTTGTGAGCTTTGTATTAAAAATGTAATGATTGTTTTAAGAATTCTGAATTTCAAAGATTTAAATATCTTCAGAATATTGATGTATAAATAATAATATCTTTTCTAGATCTTATTAATCTTCTCTCAGGCAATAATCATCATATATATTATAATCACTTTTTATTTTTATTAAACATTATTGGCATTTGAGCATAATGATAGTAGAAGTATTGAATTGCATTTCTAGAGAAATTGTTCTTCATTACATTCAATGGAATAACAGTAGTGCACCAGCCTTATTGAAAGCAAATAATTACCATTTAAAATAATGAATTAATATTTATTTTCAGTGATTGTATTCTATGAAATCATTTGAATTATATGCTAATTAATCTTGTATTATTTATACATTTATGCCATAGAGCAAGAAAAAAAACCCGAGTAAAAGATAAGTTATAGGCAGTATAAAAACAACACCAGATAAACATAATTTCGTAATTGAATATTTGTTAAATATTAGTGCAAGCAATTCAAAGCATATATTACTTTGATACTGCAGATAAGTCTTTGGCGAAATATTAACATGATTATGCAGTCAAGTGATACATTTTTGTATGTTGGTTATATGTATAGATGCTTTTAAAAATCTCTGTATGGTTATTGTAGATGTATTCATAGGTATAAAAATTTAGTTGCAATCAAGTATCCAAAATGTATGTAAGCACTTAATATACAACTACAAATATCTGCAGAAATTCCATTACTATATTTATTATTCCATTACATTTTGACATGGAATTGGGATGTATTTCTACATAATATCTAATAGAGGAATTGAATTGTAACTTTTGTTTTTACTGTGCACAAATAAAACTATTGAAAATATGGTTTACTGTTTATTCATGCCACAATAATACATTACATAGTTAAGTGATAAATTATGTGAATGCTGGTGATTGCAATACTTAATAAATAAAAAAACAAGACGAGTTATAATAATTCACTATATCCTTGACAATGGCGTTTGTTCACAATAGTAATTGATAAACTTACAAGACATTGAATTTTAATAAGCAATTCCTATGTAAATCCACAATCACACAAGACTTAGAGAACAGTGCAAGAGCTTTTTTCACGGAAAGGATTGACTTTTTGGCTTGAGAAACCAACAAGAAGGCAATCTTCTTGTTCGTGTTCGTTGATGTACTTGACGATATCGGCGACGGCAACAGATACGGGAATTCTTTTGATGGCCGCCTCCCGCCTGAGCTGTTCTGTCACAGCTCGCTGTTGTTGCAGCGTTGATACCATCATATCCATAACGGCAGTATCTGATAGGCCTATGTTGAACGAAAAATCAAACTATTCGGAGAAATCGAAGTTGGGCGTAGCCGTACAATTCGTGGATTGTGATTTCACCTAAAACAAACATTACCCAGCATTACATTGTGAAATATGAAAATTAAAAAAAAATCACTGAAATCAATTATTATCCTTACAATGCACTCATTAAATTGCGTATATAATTTAGAAATCAAAAAACAGGTTACGCTGATTCAATAAAATGACAGCCTAGTTATTTTTAATAGGGATGTGAAAATTGAAGCTGTCTGCTGTTCGTATGTGAGCACAGACTAAAAAGAAAATATGCGAGCCACAATTAGTTTTATCGTAGCCCACTGTGTAGTTTAGTCGATTTACGAATATAATTTTGCAAATATATATTTTTACAGGCCATGCAAAAAATCCTGATTAAATGAAATAACTAACTATTTCTGGTATGATGATTTTATCCATCTATCTATCTCTTTAGGCACAGGAAGTCCACTGCTTAACAAAGGCCTCCCCTAAGGATCTCCACATAGCAGCCTGTATCCAGCGACTTCCTCCAGGCCTCACCCTTAACTAGGTTGTCAGTCCACCTCGTAGGTGGGCTTAGCTGCCCGTATGTTTTGTCTGTTCCTTTGTCTTTATTGTAAGTGCTGGCCTTAGATATTTATAATTAATTTAATCTAATATATGTATAAGTATGGGTGAGTTTAGTTTGTTATTTAATAGTTTAGACTTTATTATTTTTTATTCTGGCACGGCTTAGTTAATCATTGATTGCACCTGAAGTGCTGATGCCGTTCAGATAGAGTATCGAATGGTGTCATGGTATCAGACGGTTGTCTCATACCATTCAATACAATCATGCCGGCCCGCTGAGATGCCTCTTCACGCTACGGCGGAAGGACCCAGGATTATAGGAAGGAGGGAACACGTGTGATGGCAAACCGTTCCACAGCTTGACTGTGCGGCAGAAAAACGAATTAGAGAACCTCTTGGTTCGCGCCGAGATGGATTGAACAGTCATGCTATGGCTCTGCAAGCCAGCACGTGTGGTTCTGTTAAGGAAAGGAGAAGAGGGGATCAAATTGAACAATTCCTCAGAGCATTCTATTCGAGCTTAGTTAGTTAGTTTCTTTCTATGAGGGACAGCAGTGCACTTCCTGTGGCTGAAAAGAAGAGGAATATATTAAGTCAATTGATCACCAACGGCGCGGCGCCAATTGGGTATTTGACTGTTGTGGCAATAAATTATAAAATGTGTTGCATATGATAGCTTTTTGGTAAACAATAATTATAGGTATTTTTATTTACATTTATCTAAATTATAAATATTTAAATTGTCTAAAATAAGTTTGCCATTTTTTATCTGTTGATTAAATGTAACAAAACACGATAAGCTGTCTTTGTGCAGCGTGTGATGTCACGATTTACAATTTTCATTCATCTCTGCCACTAAGATCATTCACCATCTAAAAAGAGTGACGTAACTTTTTCAAAGTCACGTGACCTACCGTTTTGGTGACATATATGATGATAAAACTGAAAAATATGTTTATTCGTTATAAACAACTCTTTAAAAATAAATTAATAGTTTGAAGAGGTATAGAGTGATTATATCTAGACTTACAAACACTTTTCAGAAATTAGTCAAATAGCCAATTAAATTGTTTAGCGCTAATATAAATTAATTCAACATAATATTATATCAGGGCCAATGAAAATAGGTCATACTATTTTGCAATAACACTTGTGTGTTTAATGGACATGTACGTGCGTAATATAGACGTAATACCGACGCGACGTACTATGATTTTCTCGTAATTTTTGTAGATTTAATAATTACAGTTACATAATTTTCATTTAACACCCATAATATGTGTTATCTAAACATAACCAGTTGCGGGCAAATGCTAGTAGTAGTACTGATACTTTTTTGATTAAAATTTATAAAGTCTGTATTTGAGAAATATTAAAAACATATACATAACGTATTTTTCCCAGAAAGGGTCTACCTATTCTAATCTACTCTTCTGGTACCACGTCTATCTAGACGTACTACCAGTACATCTATGTTTCGCCTTGAGTCTTCCGTCCCACGATATGATAGTTTTATTTTCATGTATAATATTCCCGTAAATCTAAGAAAGCATTAACTAATTCGTTTTTTTCTGCAGTGTAATTAATAATATCTATGCTATGTTCTCATAGAATAATGCCGTAGGGCGTAGCTGCTTTCCGTTAAAAAAGGTAACGGCGCTGAATTAGTATTTAACATTTATCTTGAATTCGCGTTGTGTAAATCACCGCACACAACAGAGTTTTTCGCGACATTTCTACAGTCTGATATTTTAGCTGAACTTTTATTTATCGATTGAAAAAAAGATTTAAGATAGGATTTTATTATGGTCACCGTAGCGGATAAAAAGAGACACATACCTCTAGGTATATGCTATCCCGCTCGGCTCGTTTTTCTTCCATGTTTTTTGTCATAGCAAATTAAACTTTATTCCAGAGGCATATGTCTTATTTCAGGACGACACTATTTCGTGAGTGCGCAGTCCTGTTTATATAGTACGTCCATTTGTTCGATGTTCCTCAGTCTGTGCATTTCACTCATTCACCAATGAATCAACGGTAGGATATGCAGTTCAGACTTCAGAGTATTCAAAAAATAGTTGAATATTCTATTTATTATTAAGTATGTTTAATTATATTTACTTATAATTAACAGAATACCTGAAATGAGTGTGTATAATCGTTAGCAATAATTTAATTTTTTTTCAGCGAAAAAGCAAAATTAGAAGATAACTAAAAATGGAAGGCGACGGAGTGGAAACATCACGTCCCAAATCATTTTCTGGAATACCTGAGGCCGAGTTTGTGGTTAGTATATGTCTGCAGTTGTTCTTATAAAGTTCTGTACATAATGAATACGTGGGAGACCAATAAAAAGTTGCGCTGTACCTCAAGATTTTTAGGTTAGAGATATTTTGGGCATATGTAAATTATTTTACAGACTATAAATAATGAACCAATATTCCCTGAGATGTTATTTAACAAAATAATTCCTTTATTGTTAAATAATCATGTGCTGTATTTTTTTGGGTTTGTTAGTACACATTTTAAAATAGTCTGATAAACCGATTTGTTCTTTTTTTATTTTAGGACAATGTAGATGCATTTATGAGCCAACCAGGTAACTCAAAAGGAGTTGATGGAGTTTTGAAGGATCTTGATGAGAAACATAGCAAGTATAAATTAATGGAATACACACTGGCTACAAAAAGGAGGCGTTTGAGGCAACAAATTCCTGACTTAGCCCGGTCTATAGAAATGATCGAGAAACTAAAAACTCAGAAAAAAGAAATGGAAACTCAATTTCTTTTAAGTGACCAAGTTTTCCTAAAGGTAACTATCCACTTTTTATCTGTTTATTTTAAAATATGTATGTCTTTATATAATTGAAGTGAAACTTCTTTATCGGGGTTGGAAAAAATTTTTCGTTACGCGTCACATTCTTCCGTTACGCGCCATCTTTTTTTATTTAGTAAATTAGTACCCACTTCAGTAAGCCACACCCCCAACCGTTTCCAAGCCCCACCCAAAATTTTAAGTCCCACCCACTTTTTTGTAATTTGATCCTTACCCCCCCTGGCCTTCCCCCACCCTAAATCCAAAACAGTGCCCAATAGCCTCCCCACGAAACCTCCCCCCCCCCGCTTACCCCCACCCTAAAATTTTTACCTCACCCCCCCTACTCATATCTCCGGCATTATCCATCGTAGACCCACCGACCTTGGGTTCATTGGAACCGGCTCGGTGAGGGCTACAATCCTGCCCCAACAGAATTCCCGAATGCCCCCTCCACAACTTTCCCCACCCAAAAATATTCTAAGGTGCCCAATAGCCTCCCCACGAAACCTAACCCCCCCCCCCCGCCCCTACCCCCACCTAAATTTTTTACCTCACCCCCCTATTCCTATCTCCGCCAATAACCATCGTAGACCCATCGACCCTGGGTTCATTAGAACCGGCTCGGTGAGGCCTACAATCCTGCCCCAACAGAATTCCCGAATTCCCCCTCCACAACTTTCCCCACCCAAAAATATTTTAAGGTGCCCAATAGCCCCCCCACGAAACCTAACCCCCCCCCCCCTTCCCCCACCTAAAATTTTTACCTCACCCCCCCTAAATCTATCTCGGCCAATAAAGGTCGTGGACCCACCGAGCTTGGTATCCTCGGAACGGTCTCGGTGAGGGCTACAAATTGGCCCCGATAGAAATCCCAAATTCCCTCAAAAATTTCCCCCCTCCTAAACTTAAACTTTATTTAATTTAGCTTTATTTTACCAATTCTGTAAATTTGTAAATAGTAGATCATTTTTCGAAAAATGATGTAAAGAAGTTTCACTTCTTACGTGTGTACACTAATACACACACACATTTTTTTTTTAAATATTAATTTATTGACAAAATAAAATAGCACAAGCCTGCTATTTAAAGCATAGACTCAAATATTCTGTTCTTATTTTATAATGGGTGATATTGACATACAGTTGACTCTCGTTGAATTTGAAGTTGAAGGGAGCTTTCTATTACTCCGGATTACTAAGAGTTTGAAATTTAAAATTTTGAATAACTGAAAATTGTAGGAGCCAATCACATTTGTGATTTGTATTTGTGTGTTGATCCAGTAGTCAGGAAATCATCCAGTTTCTAAACATTTTAACCCCTTAAGTATTCATGTTTGGACAAATAAAGTGTGCAATCATTTTTCTTTTTAAATTACTTATTAAAGTGCAAAGTTGGACAATTGTAACTTCAACTGTTAGATTTTCAATCCAACAGTTTTTAACCCTTTTCATCCTAGGCTAGGCCCTAAGGCTTAGGAGATGAATTTCCAAAATCCCTTATTAGTTTTGGCTGTGTGTTGATTCATCAGTCAGGATCCTCTTTTATATATTATGTAATAAGATTATCATTCTCCAATTTTCGATATTGAATTCAGATCATAGCATTGCTAACAAATATTTGTGGTTTTTTAAATGTTTACTATATGATATTATGTTAAATGTAATTATTTTGTAAGAATATAAATAAATTAAAAGAAAACATAGGCCTAAATAACTGTTTGTATTATAAAGGTTTTGGGGATGTCCATATTTTGATTTGATGAATAGAAGTGTGAAAAAAAAATAATTGCTGAGTGTTTTTGATGGTTTATTTTCGATCGGAATTTCTGTGTGTGCAAAAAAAATATTGAATTTATTTGCTGGGGATCCAACAATTTATTCAAATTATAGTAGTTTGAATTATCAGAAGTTAACTTATGCATATTAGCATTTATTTAACTCACATGTTTCTATCACCCCAGGTATCATTGTCCAAAAATATGTATGATTATTAGATGACAGGTGTGTTTTGTACCTTGGTAATATACACAAGTTGCAGAATTGCATAGGTTAGGCCTTAAAGCCTTGTAGTCACTCGCTACAGGGCTTTACACAATAATGATTGTCGGAGTAATTATTTATGCTACATTGTAGTTGTGTTAAGAGTAGGTCTCTCACACATTTCAGTTATTTTTTTAAATACAAGACTATCTTTTTTTTCAGGCTAATATTCCTCCTACAGATACAGTATACTTATGGCTTGGGGCAAATGTTATGTTGGAATATTCATTAGAAGATGCCGAAAAATTATTAAGTTCAAATATGGCAACAGCTACGAAAAACTTAGGTTGTGTGGAACATGATTTGGACTTCTTAAGGTATGAAAAAAAAGGATTGTTTATGTACCTCAACATATTGACTGAAGATTTACTTGGGCACGAAGGTGTGCAGCTATTAACAGTATATCCCAGGCCCAGGCATGTACCACCAAATAGGCTGAATACTGGATAGTATATTGTCAATATTGCAATCTTTCTGTTGAAATTAAATATTTTTGTATTAAATGCATTAATTAATTCATTTTGAAAATGATTTAAACATATTTTTAATGCATTATTTTGCTATCATGTGATGATAAAAATAATAATATAAAAATATATTTTTTTACAGGGATCAATGTACTACAACAGAAGTAAACATGGCTAGGGTTTACAACTGGGATGTAAAAAAACGTCAAGCGACAAATCGAGGTGCCAGTGATAAAGATTAAGATTTGTAACATGTCACATTGCACCTCTGTCACCTCAGAATATATTAACAAAAGCAATATTTTGCTTGTTCAGTCTACAGATAATTTAGCAAGGGTGAACATCTAAAAGATAATTTGATTCTTCTTAACATTATCACTACTATTATGTTTCATTAGACACTGCTTCCTAATAAAAATTAGTATACAATAATGGGAGTTGATTCTAACAGGAACTGATTGATATAATTCTTATTGATAAACATTATAGATAATAACTTTTCTACATTTATTAAAGTGTAAATTAAGCTGAAAGTAATATAAATGTCAACTACAATTCACACACTAATGTATTATTTTACATTAATATTTCATGATCTCTAATGAATCAAAATAAATTACACTAACTCATCTGATAATGTTTCAATTATATTTGTTTGATACACCTATTTGCAATGTTTATAGGACGGTAATACCTTAAGAACTCTTGTGGATAGTAGGTATCCATTGAAGGCATTTAAAATCTAGTGTCAGAAATTAACTTATAAAATGTTTAGTTTATTATTTATAGTTTGTGCTCTTTAATGTTTCATGTATAAATAATAAAAAAATATATACAAAATATTTGTATTCATATTTTGCTTAAGCTAATTCTCCACATGCGCAAGGCAGCAGTCCAAACGCCAGCGAGTAATATCGGCTATTTATCCGCTCAAGAAACGTGCAATAAGTATGACGATCCGTGTAAAGAAAATAGATTCATATATTAATAGTTGAGCGCTGACTGTTCACACTGTCGATGAGGACTCATGTTAAAGTTTCTCGCCCGGCGAAAATAGATATCTATACATACATATAATAAAAATGTAAATGGGCGATGTCTGTAGCTGTACATTGAAGATATTTAAGAAATTTTAACGCGAGGGGTCTTTATAGCAGCAACAGAAGCCAAAACATTTTTTTTAGAATTTTTGTCTGTCTGTATGTTTGCTTGCGCATCACGCAAAAACTACTGCTCCATATGAGATGCAATTTTCACAGTTGTATTGCTGTAGGTTTAACTTAAAAACTGGTATATGTTGCATTTACATACAGGTAACAGGATGTTTCTTTTTGTTTGCTTGCACATTACTCAAAAACCACCGCATGAAATGAGATGCAGTTTTCACAGTTATATTGGTGCAGGTCCAACTTGAAAACTGGTATATATTTCATTTACATACATTTATTTTTATAATACCCATAGAAAATACAGAGAAATTGATTTAGAAACCTCTGGTAATATTAAACTGTTGTCTGCTGTTGTCTGCTGCAATTAGGGTTGCCAACATTTCACCAGCAAAATATAGTATTTTCCAAAATAAGGTTTAAAAAAATATAGGACATTTGAAAAAATAAGTATTTTATGGAAAAAGCAAAAAAGGAAACAAATATATTTTTGTTATTTATTTATTTTTATAAAAGCTATATTTTTTGCACTTCTTGTACTTAGCAAAAGTTTTTTGTCTAATAGAAAAGTATCATAAGATTTGTCACATTCAATATTTAAATTGATATATATCATGAGCTCATTTTTTATTAATGATAAACTTGTTCTATTTCTTTCTTCCCGCCACTTCGAATTCATAACTGAAAATATTCTTTCAGTGAATGACGAAGTGGCGGGAATAGAGAGCAGGAATGAAATAAGTTTAAACAAATTTGATATGTTATCTTTAGTATTTTTTAAAATATACAGCCATTTTTGGCCTGTAGTTTTATCAATAAAGTCTCTACAGTCCTTTAATTTAACAAAGATTTTATTGAATATTGTAATTTCCGAGTAAAGATCATCCATGTTAATACTCAATATTTCTTTTAAATTTAAAACATCTAATATTATCTCACAATCATTGAATGAAACCTCCTTTTTTAAATTAAAAATTTTGGATTTTATATTGCCAATTGGGTATTCTACCCATTTTCAAAAAGTCTTTTAAGTTGTTCCTAAGATTAAGACAAACTATTTAAAAAAATATTAAATTTTTATTCGCTCGGCAAGTCCAATAAAAAACCATTTTAAATTTAAATTTTAAATTTATGCGCGCAAATATGTGAAAACGCTAGGCGCCATGTTCCTTTAAAATGATACGTCACTCAACCAGTAAACAACCGGTATTTGTATGAGCTCTTGGACACCGGAGGGGGTATTCTACTTACGGAATGACGTAGAATCGTTATCCATCATGGCGGCGCGGCAGCCGTTTCACATATTTTTAGGACAGATAAAAAAATTGAAATTTTCAAAACGAATTATAAAATTTATTCCTTGGAAATAAAAACTGAAATTAACATATACTTATTGCTTAATGCTCTACTATATACATTTATAGTTTTTAGATTTTTTCTTTCTTATAGTAAAATACCCAATTGCATTCACCAAAATCAAACCATTTATTAAGATAGTCTAAACATTTATCAATAATTAAGGATTTTTTTGTTGGGTTTCGGTGTTGAAAATATAGTATTTTCGCGTACAAAAAAAAAATAGTTTTTTTTGTACTTTATATTTCTTCAACAGTATATAGTACGCAGACCTGAAATATAGTACAATACTATATATTATAGTACGGTTTTTTGTACTTTATATTTCTTCAACAGTATATAGTACGCAGACCTGAAATATAGTACAGCTTGACAAAAAAGTGTAAAAGGGGAACTAATCCTTTATTTCGCCTGGCCACATTGTTACATCTTTGACATTTGTGAATTTTCATTGGATTCCGCGCTGAGGATTTCGTTTTAGCCAAATACATGCAGTGAGAACCTTTATTTGAAGCGACTAGTGATACAAAATGAATAAAACTATTAGAAGTTCCGCAAGGGAAATTATTTATAAAGTTTACCCACGCTGTCTTGCAAAATATTAAGCAAAAACAAGTTTATCGGACCTCGATGATGTTTACCAAGGAATCGCCGATATGACTGGTAAGTGGAAGTTTATTTTGTTATATTTCAGTCAATCTTATATTATTCTATGGATGTAGAGTGGTTTTTAATTCTTGTCCTACGTATTCTTTCATAATTAGCAATTTTCTTATCAAGCCTCTAGGTTATGTTTACATTCAAGTGACAGAACCAGTTTAGAGATTGACTACCACAACTTGATACTTTTTTACTTGAGTAATTAGTTATATCTTTGAACACAATTTCTGATTCAAAAAGTGGAAGTTTTTCTCTTAATAATAATAAATACACCCAACAGTCACATACATAGTCCTGACCACTAAGATCGAATCTTGTGTTGTGTTGTGGGCGTCAGAAACTACGACATATTTTTCGTCTCACAAACACCCAGACTCGAAACAAATGCCTGTGGATTACACAAAAAAAAATTCTCGGTGCTCGGGATCGAATCCGTGACCTGGCGTTTCACCAAAGAGGGCCACAGATTTGCTGCCGTTGCGTTGCCGTTGCCGTTGCCGTTGCCGTTGCGCCACAGAGGCTGATAATTATTTTTAATCAATGATGTGTTAATTTCTACATAATTTTCAGGTTTATCCGTCAATACTGTTAGAAAAATTGCTCGTGAAGAGCAACTAAATAAGGGTGTATTCTCCACACCTGGAAGACATAAACAAGGTCGTCCGAAAAAGAAACTTTTATTTATGTGCCATTAGGCAAAAAGTTCAGTTTCTCTACACAGTGAGAAAACAGGTACTACTTTAATGTAATTTAGCTTGAAGTTGTAATCTTTCTTGTATATTATAGTTTATAATAATAATATTTTGATATGCATTTGGTTTTTATAATCTTAGTTTTTTTATATATGTAAAAAATCTAAGATTGCAAATAAAGAGGAATAATAACAATAAATGTTGGATACATATGAATATTTTCTATAACTAAGTATTTACTTTATTTTCAGGTCCTAAAATTGCGAAATTTTCTTCCGGGGGTAAGGGACGAACTGAATTTCAATGGAAGTCGTAAACATATTCTGAGAAAAGTTCTGAATCGATATGTTCGGATATCAAATATTTAGAAGAGAGTTGCTCAGACTGAAAGACACACTGAGAAATGTTTTATCTGAAAATTACAATGTTGTTACTAAAGTTCTTAATAAACTAATAAAATGAATAAAGATTGGTTTCATTTTTATAAGACAAACACACCTTTATCATAACTCGTATGTCAAACTGTAAACATTACACCCAAATAATTAAAGTAATATTTTATATAATCATTTTATATAAACCTACCAACATTCAGTCTTAAATTAAAATCAAGAGTCGATTTTCGATGGAGTTCGATCTTTATACGTTTTTATAGTGACTATTCAAGTTAACATTTTAGTTAATTATCCGCTATTAAATAATGTAATTTGATTGAATTATATTTAATTAAATGTTTTTATCTTATTTTAAACTAAGTATCAAAACTAAAAACCGAACTATACGGGGATGCCATATAAACAGCTCAGTGGCGCCTCCATTTATTTTTACATTTTTTTGCCAACCTGTACAATACTATATATTATAGTACGGTTGGCAACCCTAGCTGCAATTGGCTATTTGACTAATTTCTGAAAAGTGTTTTAAAGTCTAGATATAATCACTCTATACCTCTTCAAACTATTAATTTATTTTTAAAGAGTTGTTTATAACGAATAAACATATTTTTCAGTTTTATCATCATATATGTCACCAAAACGGTAGGTCACGTGACTTTGAAAAAGTTACGTCACGCTTTATAAATGGTGAATGATCTTAGTGGCAGAGATGAATGAAAATTGAAAATCGTGACATCACACGATGCACAATGACAGCTTGTCGTGTTTTGTTACATTTAATCAACAGATAAAAAATGGCAAACTTATTTTAGATAATTTAAATATTTATAATTTAGATAAATGTAAATAAAAATACCTATAATTATTGTTTACCAAAAAGCTATCATATGCAACAAATTTTATAATTTATTGCCACAACAGTCAAATACCCAATTGTTAAGGACTGGATTACATGGCTTGAGTAAGAATGCAATAGGACAGGCGGGATATAACGGGACGGGACGGGATGAGAAATACCAAATAAAGTTAATCACGCTGACGAAGTTTGCGGGCAGAAGCTAGTTAAAGATAAACTAAGATAATATTCTCTCAGCTCAATGCTAGCTTGGCTGTCAGATTCGCGAGAAGTAGCGCGTACATTGGTGCGCAGTAATTTTGCTCAGTTACAGAACTATCTAAACTACAAACTCGATTCTCGCCACTCGCCAACTCGTTTCTAGCACAGAATACTAATTTCTAGTTTCTAGCTTTACTTGCCACGCGCAACATCGCTTGGGATAGGACAAATGCCTTATGGCAAGAACCGATCTACGGCAAAAAAATGTTCTACTTTTTTGATAAAACAATAATTCCATGTGCCAAACGCAAATATTGGGCAAATCTGTAGTCAGTTCGTTTGCATCTAAAATTACGGCTCAGTACCTATTATTAGTATTCAACTAAAAAGGTAACAACAACTAGGCATACATAGCCACATACTACGGTAACATACCAAGTCCAAGCTATGAGAAACTTGGGTACCGGTTTCACAACACCTTGACCAGAAAAATAAATATTTTGTTGGGGTCATAAATATTTAACTAGTCGTAAGCTTGTTTTAAGGACGTCATGGTACGAATTTTAATTATGTACCTAAGGTTAAAACATTACTGCATTAAGAGATGGTAGGAACGCCCCAGAAACTACGAGAGATTTTTCGGTCTCACAAACACCCAGACCCAAAACAAATACCTGGGGATCACAGAAATATTGAATGGCTAATTGAGGACGCTGAAGATCGGTTGAGGTGGCGGACACTGAGCAGGAAAGCCACAAGGAAAGCGGACCCTGGCACTGGCTGGGCCGCAGGGATAACGATATATTAATAACTAAATATTTTTTGTAATTTATATATTGATAACTAAATATTTTTTGTAATTTTGTAGTTTTTATTAGCTAATTCATAACCATGTAATGCATAGACGAAAAATCTAATAGACTGCTGTATAGTGCCTATTCAGTCCCACAGAAAGAGATGCCGCTTATAGGTTTTGCTATAAGATAGAAAGAGATCGAAATATACATTTTCTGTCCTGCACCGCGTGCCGGTTTTTTCAAGGTCGGAATTGAAATTGCTAAACAAATTTTGACATAAGACTGTCGTATCGTGTTTGTGTTTAGTGTCGGAAGTTTTCAAAGTGATTTATAATTGTTTAAATTCTAAAATCTTTGCTAAATCCATCACAAAATGGTGCGGTGTAGCGTACTTGGTTGTAAAAGCGACAGTGGTGTGAAAATAACAGGATTATCATTCCATTTGTAAGTAAATAACTTTAGTAACAATTAATAGTATCCAGCAGTATTCAAATTAACTAGTTTGCTATAAAATCTTATAAAAGAGATAACACTGTAATACATTGTAGTTATATATTTGTTTATCTCAATGTTATTGTAATTATAATAAACACGTAAACTTTATAACCTAAAATGTCAGTGTGGCAAGAGTGAGATTGTAGTATTACCCCGTACCCTGTATAGTAACCCGTATAGTTATATATTGTTGATCTATCATACGTAATTTTGTACACTTTGTAAATATATGTATACAGTAATAAATAAAACAAATCTATCAAACTGTTGCATTTTTATTTATCCGTCCTTCTTCCGTGTTTGCAAATTTTGTATCATTCTAAAAAGCCGTTACCTAATAGTGGGTAATTGTACCATACTTGGCAACCCTAAACCAATTAAGTACTTTATTTGTTGTCCCTTTCGGTGGCACGGGGTCACTACGTCTATGAGATATTTCGTCTATGATGTAATGCAAAAAATATATATTTTCAATAATATTTTTTTCTGAACGAATGTTTTGATTTCCTAAATATTGACATTTTGTGGATGATTTGCAATCAATGATTATAGAATAAAGAGGATAGAGCATAAGGTCACGTGACACGGGTCCCTTTGTATTACCAACATGGCGGCGGCTCCGCCCCTAAAAATAGTGATATGCTAGTACCGAATTTTCTATCGACATCGATGCATCAATAGTGGCATAAATACGACTGACAAACTTTGAATGTACATAAATATCAGTGTATAAACTTGTATAACTTTTTTAATTTTCGCTATACATGTCAATTGAGTATAAACAGGGGATTTTAGGATTAGACAGTAAAGTCACTCAAAATTAAATCCGATAAAAATAGTTCGATGTTTTGATATTTTATTCATACTATGATTTATTTCATGGTAAGTTTTACCTGATGATTGGATTGGATTTGTGTCAAATAATACACACGTGAGATAAAATACAACTTTATTAATATTTATAATTTGCTTGCGACTTCGTTTGCGTGTATAAGACAGCCTCCGCGGCGCAGTAGGTTAGACGCCGGCTGTGAAACGAGAGGCTGCGGGTTCAATCCTCGCACGGGGCAAATATTGATGAGGCCGAAAATTCTCTCGTAGCTTCTGATACCCACTACACAAGACTTAATGGATCTTAATGTGGGGTTAGGACCATGTATGTGATGACCATGTATGACTGTTGGGTGTATTTATTTATTTATATATAAAATAATGTGGACGTAAAAGAAAACTACATGAAATCGCAACAACTATTTTATTGTTATCTCTTCTTAAATTTTTTACAAACATCAACGTTCAACATAAACGTAAAATAATGCACCCAACAAGCTAAGGTCGTGTACGCTGTCGTCACATTGTGTTGCAACCATTAGCGTCGCGTATCGAAATGATTAACGGCAAATTTAAAATATCACTTTTTAATTATAAATTTTACCAATTTAGAGATTATTAAAATTAAAAAAGTCCATAAGGTCTACATCAATAAAGATTACAAAAAAAAACATTTTTACTTATTTTGGAGCCTCGTGCATATTCCCTATTGCCCAATTTGATAATTGTAACTGTAAAAGCGACGACTGTTTAAAATGTAAACAACAAATAAATGTATTTATTGGAGGGTTCCAATAGTGTCTTCCGATATTTTGTATCCATTTTGTCCTGGTCTGTATGTTTATAGGTAATCTAAAAAATATTTTTAATTTCACTTTCTTTGTCGTTCTGAATATATATATATATATATTCTATTATTTCTTTTTTTGAAAAATAAACATCAAAATATTTAAAAATGATAATATCGATATGAATAATTTCGTATCACATCCCTAAAATTGTGTGTAAACATTCAATACGGTTGTTATTCGTACTACTGGTATAAATAACGCTTAGAAGAGTCTAAAACTTAATCAACAAGATCCTTAAACAATTATAAATGATAAAAACAAACCCAAAATGTAAATTTAGACACATATTTGTTATTATTTCGTAAAAACAGTTACTAACCTATGAAAAGAAATGTTGGGGTCTTTTTTGCTTGAACTCGACTCGCATCCTTTCACACAACACCGAGGCATTTTAAAAACTTTACAATTAATCTAATGAGCAAACTTAACAAACTTAAGACACGAGATTAACAATGAAAAAATCGAAATTCTTTGATTGTGCAGATTTGTTTACTCCTATTGACAGATAACGCCACAGTTTGACATTACATGCAGAAAAGAAAAATGGCGTCATTTTGGGCCAAGGGCGGTCTCAGTGTGGTTAGTGAACAAAATATTGCCATATTCGGAACAATGGAGTTATTATTTGTCTCTTTCGTTAAGGGACAAGTTACCTTTGTGTAAGTGAGACAGATGCTTAAATGTACAATTCCGCGTCGATACTCCTAACATAACTATAACTTGATATATAGAACTACTGTTGTGCGTCATCCTCTTTATTCTTTAATCATTGTTTGCAATGATGATTTGTCAAGATGAGTTGTCAAATGTCAATTCGCTGAACTTGTCAAACCAATTCCTTTCTTTTTCGTGTAAACATACTGTTAGAAATTCATAAAATCAGTACATTTTGTTTTCTATATATTGTAATAGAATCACGGATATATTAAGAGTGGTTTTATAATAATATTTTTTCATCATGGCCCCCTCAACGGACTGGGATGAAATAAAACGACTAGCCGCAGATTTCCAGAAGGCCCAACTTAGTTCTACAGCTCAAAGGTACATTTTCTGGAAAATAAATGGTACAAAAAGCTGGGATTGACACTTTAGTTAGTTAGCGTTGTATTTTTTTGTTTATTCTATTATTATTTTTAATTTGTCTTGCATAGTAATATAATACCAATATAGTAATAATTATTGTATATCTAATTGGGATTATCACATATTCGTATTGATTAATATGAAATAAATTCAGTGATAAGTGCTGCAGGTGTTATAATTTAGTATTCTACATCTCCATTACATTTTGCCTTGCCTTTACAGATTGTCAGAACGAAACTGTGTGGAAATAGTCACAAAATTAATTGAACTGAAGCTGATAGATGTAATTTTCACTATAAATGGAAAGGAATACTTGACCTCACAACAGTTAATTAAGGAAATGAAAGATGAGTTATATGTACATGGTGGCCGCATTAATATTGTTGATCTAGCAAAAGAACTGAATGTTGACCTTAATCAAATCAATAACCATGTGACAGAAATAACTAAGGGGAAAGAAGTCCAGCTTGTAGCTGGGAATTTGATAACTCATTATTATTTAGAGAAGATTGCTCGAGAGATTAATGAAAAGTTACACCTTCAGGGTCAAATAACTATTGGAGAGTTGACACTTCAATATGATCTGCCAGCGGAACTGTTGCAGCATAGTGTGGTTGAGAAATATCTGGGTAAAGTTATTTTTGGCAGACAAGATCCATCTGAACCAAGAACATTCTATACAGAAGAATATATTACTCGCACAAAAGCAAAAATTCGTGGAGCTTTAATGGGCCTGTTGAAACCCACACCTGTAGCAGTTATAGTGAACCACTGTAATTTGTCTGATCGGTTATTTTTATCATTATTTGATCAGCTTAATGCTCCTGGAGTGTTGACAGGACGTCAAGTAGGAGCTTTGTATGTGCCATCGTGTTATACTAAGTCACAAAATGATTGGGTGATCAGCTTTTATAAGCAAAATAATTATCTGGAGTTTGATGCATTGACTCGGCTTGGTATATCTGATCCAAAAAGTTATATAAAGAGAATTTTGCCCACTGAAGACATGACTTTCTTGAGTACCTGTGTAATTGGTTCTCACATAAAGGAACAATTGGAAACAGCATTGGAGGAATGCATTGCTTCTAAGAGTTATCTTGATGTTGTATCTCTTTTGCCGTCTGTATTATCTGATACAGACATTGAAAGTATTCTTGATACTCTATTAAAAACGAATTCTAAGGCAACAGTTTTGTTTGAAAATACAGGTAATCTTATTAAAAATATATTTTAACCACTTTCGTTGGAATGTTCAAAATATGATATTGTTATAATTTAGTTTTCAGCACTCATTTCATGGAAAATCTGAAACAAGCATGCCTACCTATGGCTCAGAAAAATGCAGAAGCTGTCATAAAATCAGGGGCATATCAGCAATTTTACTTGGAAAAACAATTATCCAAAGCTGCTGACACTGCACAATCAGGGTATGTGGATCTTAAAGCAGAAAGGAGGGAGGAACGAAGGAGGAAGGCAGCATCAGGTAAAGGTGGAGGTGGCACGCAAGGCCGGGAGACTAAGACAAAAGCTGTGAAGAAACATGCTCGTTCAAAGCAAGCATCTCATGATGCAGACTCAGATGATGGATCCAGTGTGCCCAAAAAACCTGATAATCTCGAAATTGTAAGTGTGGAAGATGTGGAAAATGTCATAAAAGGCGCCTTAGAAAGCGAGGGTCTTGATGACTTACTGAGCCAAGTAGCAGAATATCTACAGAGGTAGTATTTTTATATTCGTGTTTCTATACAACATGTAACAGGATTAATTCACAACCTCAGACACCCCAACTTAAAAATATTATTGGAATCATAGTAGAAGTTTGAAATTGTACTCCGAAGATTACAAATATTATTTATTTATGAAATTAGTTGTACCAAATGTAGGCGCGCAACATGGTCATCTTACGATCTTATAGTGCACTACTGTATAATACACACGCGCGCGGACACGCACACATGTTCACAAGGCCTATTCACACGAGTACCTACGCAACTGGCCCGAACGCCGCGCCGCGCCGCGCCGGCGGAAACAGCCGACCACAGCAGCCGACAATAAACGAAATACAAATTTCGTACGTAACTGATTACCGGGTAGTTTTGTAAACTAATTATTTATTTACTGTGTAAGCTTGTCATTATTATTTGAGGTACAAAACGAAATATTTTAACTTACATTATTATGGGCACGAAGACAACACAAGACTTTTCTTGCATTCATCGGTTATTAAGTAATTAAGTTCATATTTGTTTATTATTTGATTTATTAAAGTATTCGTTTATTATGTAAATTAGGAAAGACCTTATACTCTGGAGTTACGTTTCAATTTCGTTTGTTCGGTGCATTAAAGGAAAGGGTGTCTGTTATTTACTAAGTTTTAATTAATTATTTTAAAAAATTTAACCTATAGAAAAAAGTGTTGATATCGATTCAGTAGCTGATTCTGAACCTACAACTTTCGGCTTTTACATTAAATTCTGTTACACGTTGTATATACATATATGTATAACAAGATTGTACTATGCAAACTATGTATTGCACTATAATTTATTAATTACAACAATTAGTTCGTTGATTCTGAGCAAAGATGTGGAATCATTTGATATGTCCATAATTTAAATAAATAAAAATTAAATTTAAATAAATATAATAAATAATATTAGGATATCACAAGATAATGAATAAGGTCAATATAAAGATATCCTTTATTAAAGCACTGCTTATGTAAGAAATGAAATTATATTTAATGAAATAATTATATGCAAACTTTATTTTTTCAGTGGCTTGAATCAGACTGCTTTAAACATAGCAAAGGAAACCGCTGAAAAATTATTGCAGGATGCCAGTCAAAATAGAAAGCAGACTCATAGCTCTGCTCAAGATAAAATTAACATTTTAGTTAATGACATTAAGTTGTATGAAAAAGGAATAAAGACATTCCCATCTGATCAGCAGGCTCAGTTCATTAAATATTTGCTGAAAACCTTGGGAGGAGACATCTTATCCGAATTCTGCAAGTATGCTGCTAATCAATGCAATTTACCCGTCCAAGTGGATGTTTTGACTGTAGAACAAAGAAATAAGATTATAAATGATTTAACTGAGGATTATAAGAAGCCATTGACAGCATTAAATGCCACTACATCTGATCAAAATATGGAGCTATTCTATCAAGCAATTGATGTTTGCTTGTCTGATTTTGGAATGATATTGAAGAAAGCTGATAAGAAGAAGGATAAGTAAGTTATTTTTTAAATGATGTAATAAAAACCTGTCTAGATTCCAGTTCACATATTGCATTGTTTACCAGTCACTTGTCAAGCCTTATTACTGTACTGTACTAGAACTTGTAAGCATTATGCAGATTTCTATTTTATACTTATGATGTACAAATACGTTTATGTATGACATACATAAACGCACGCCTTTTTCCTAGAAGTGGTAGGCAGAGGTGAAACTAGGTCAACCATGTTTCGCCTTGTATTTTCCGTCCCACGATGTGATAGGTGGCGAGCCCATCGCCATGTCGGGAACAAATTCCTGACTCCGGGCTTATAAGGAATAGAAAAATCCAATATCACTTTGCTCCTGTGCTTTTCCCCAACCGGGATTCGAATTTGAGACCATACCATAGTAAAACAATGATACCATAGTAAAACAGCGCCATTGAGTCAATCATGATGTAAATTACATTATTGAAGTATCTATACTTCGTGTTTGGCAACTTAAATTAAAATATGTATCTTGTTATTTTTCAGACTTCTAATTCAGAACCATAGAGAAAAATTAATATCAGAGTTAGAAGTTTGTGAAGATCCAGCTTTAAGCCTTCATCTAGCTGTACTGGCCATATTTACTATAGCAACTCAAAATATGTTGCATGCTTCCGGAAGACAGGTTCCCATAGTAATATCATACTTGAAATCTCAATTGAAGGATGAAGACTTTACACGATTACAACAGTGCCATGGTAAGACAATTATGTTACATAATTTGTTTTGTTACTAAAACATTCAAAACCTTATATCTTAATGGAGAGACTGCCATTATTGTTATTAATTTACTGCCTTAGAAATAACTTATTGTACATAGTCTATTCGGGTAAATCCTAAATTGTTGTCACTACCCACCATAATCCCTTTAAAGGAATGAGAGTTAACCGAACAGGACGAGCGAATTGACATGGTGATTAGAAAAATGTTGTTGGAGCAAATTATACTGCCGTATTTAGGATATATCTTTTTTTTATCGGAATACCCGGACATTCGGATTTAACAAAATAGACCATAATAACAAAATGTTTCATTATATTTTTTAATTGTCAATATGTAGCTAAAAAATAAAAACATAGTATACAAAAAGGATTAGGTATTTTAGTTGTGATTAAACATTTTTTCGCTTTCCAGAGTTAGTGGGAAAATATTTAAAAGCTTCTGAGGACGATAAGGCGGCACTTGAAGACACGCTTAAAACAGAAATGCCCATGTTGAAAACTATGGTTCAAGAAATTAAAAAATATAAGTAATAATTTCAACATTATACATATATCCACGAGCTAAAAATCAATAAATTTGGTTTGGTTTAAAAATATGTTTTATTATGTCATAATCTAAAGGATCTAAATGAACGTATTTCACCCATGGACGTATTATCACAGAATACCAAAGAGTAGAATAATACTATATGAAACAGAATACTGTGGTATTATACAAACGACTGCGCACTCTGATCGATAACGAGCCGAGCGAGAGATGTTGGGTGGAGGATTGTGTCCCGCGCTAAAATTATAATAAATTTAATACACATAGACCCAACAGTCACATACATGGCAGGACTCCACACTAGGCTCAGTTGCACAAACTAACTTTACCACTATCTTTGACTTTGAAAACGTCAATCCCATACAATAATACTTCCGGTGTCCAAGAGCTCATTTTGGGCGTGTTGTCAAAATTTTGATGACGTAGCCTATTGTTTTTCAATTGTTTTCCATTGTCAAAACACATCTGTCAACACATCGACCGATGACATTGTCAAAGTCAAAGGTATGGGTAAAGTTGGTAGGTACTGATATCATCTCTGCCTACCCCTGACGTATTGTAATATTATTCACAGGTAAATCGTAATTTGTGCAATTGGCCCTAAGATCGAGTCTTGTGTCGTGGCCATCAGAAGCTCAGATACTTTTCGGTCTCAGAAACTCCCAGACCCGGGACAAATACTTGTGGGCTTCATAAACATTTGTCTCGGTGCGGGGATCGAATCTGCGGCCTCTCGTTTCACAGCCGGCGTCTAACCAACTGGACGGCAGCTGCGCGCAAATTAACCAACTTCTATTAATATTTCAATAAAATTAAATTTCTGAAGGTTCTGGTTAGAATAATCTCATATTAAATTATTGTATTATCATCGGTCCTCGACAAGTGTGCAAAATTTGGAGTCAATCAATCATACATATAGGCGAAGCTAATAAAAGCGTGTTAAAATAATATATAAGGTAGGGTTTTATTATGGTCACCGTAGCGAAAAAAAAGGGACACAGACCTCCATGTATCTCACTCGGCTCGTTTTGCCTTCATGTCTTTTATCATAGCAAATTAAACCTTATTCCACAGGTATATTTGTTATTTCAGGCCAACACTATTTCGTGAGTACGCAGTCCTGTTTGTATAATACGTTCATGGATGAAATACGTTCATTTAAGATCCTTTACATCCATGATTTTACCTCATTTTCTAATCTTATATTCATCAATTCGGGCTTGTTTTGACTATTAACACCACAGATAAGTAAAAGGTAACTCGCGATACTACCGACAGAACGCATAAAAGTGAACTAAAGCTCTCACGGCCCGGGTAGGCACTTTAAAACCTGCTATCATCATCAGCCCTTCTGCGTCCACTGCTGGACATAGGCCTCTCCCATAGCACGCCACTGGGCTCGATCTTCAGCCCATCGTCGCCAACCGCTACCAGCCACCCCACGAATATCGTCGCTCCACCTGGCTGGAGGGCGTCCTACACTACGTTTGCCGAGGCGCGGCCTCAATCGAGAACACGTCTACCCCAACGGTTGTCGGTTCTCCGACAAAACCTGCTAACAGTGCAATTACTTCAAACAATCAAATGAAGTCCGCATTTTTGAACGTCCGCGTTTTAAACTACAGAGTAAATAAAAATTTAAAACTCGAAAGGCATATCTCTAGTTCGCACAACACGTCTAACCTTTTACATGTTATCGATACTAGTGGATACTAGGGACAAAACGGAAGATGGTAGAATAATGAAACTTTTTTTTTTTTTTTTTTTTTTTTAATGGCATTTGCGTTCAACATTATGCCAGTGTCAAGTTAGGGAAACTGGATAATATATTATGAATCAACGAATTTATCGGGAATGTGGAAAAAAAAAAGGATCAGTAATGTAGGAAAGTGAAAGGATTACCAGGAAAAGAAGGAAAAGAGAAAGAAAAGAAAATTAAATTTTTATATTATTTTGAGTGATAAACGTACATAAAGCTTTATATATATGATAATCATTAGAATATAATAAAACAGGAATAGATGTAGGAAAAGGAATTTCAAACAAACTTAGGTTACGGAATAGGGTAAGAGTATCATTTTTGGAACACGATAAAAATATATGATTTAAATCTCCGACATCCTCACCACACTCACACAACTCAGATTGTACAATGCCAAGCCGTGAAAGATGATGGGGGGTGCACACATGGCCCAATCGCATGCGAATTAAAATTGATGTGGTTCTTTTGCAAAAGTCCATTTTACCAAACCAAGGTGTTTTAGGGATAAATGGTTGAATATGATGATATGTTTTACCCTTATATCGACTACTGGAGGACCACACATTACTCCAGGAATCTACAAGATATTGTTTAGGGTATGATAAAAGATCATGAGTAAAGTTTTTATTTGGAAACATATCACCACACAATATTGCCTGTTTAGCGAGTTGGTCCGCTCTTTCGTTGCCACAGATACCGGAATGACTAGGAATGCGAAGAAAAACAATTTCAACATCATTTTTCAGAGATTTAGAGAGCAAATTTCTGCATTCCATTATAACAGCATTACTTTTTGCCTTAAAGGGATTCTGAGCCAATGCTTGAAGAGCACTCGTGCTGTCAGTAATAATGAGGACTTTTTTTATTTTAGAAATCAGAGTATACTCTAAAGATTTAAGAATCCCGTAACATTCCCCTGTAAACACCGAGGTTTCCAAGGGAAGTTTAATTAGTTGCATAACTTTGTATTGAAGGTGATATACTCCTATACCCACAGAAGATGTTTCATTTTTCGAAGCATCACTATAAATGTGATGCCAATCATGCCACTTATTATTCACTATGTCATTAAATTTCGTATTAGCAATAGGGTCGTTTTTACTAATACCTATATCTACTATGTTGGGAGTTGTAATTAATGTACAGTAATCAAAGCGAAATAATGGTAAGAGTCTTGAGCTGTATGAAGGGGCACTTAAAGATTTATATTTAATGTAGCTAACAACTAAACATGGAGTTGACTTGTGTAGCCAAAAAGATGAAGAGGATAATTCATTTATTAATATGGGAAGTTTCAACTGCAAGGGGTGGTTGGAAAATTGCATTACTCTAAATAAATATCTGTCTGAAAGGTATTGACGCCGTAAATTCAAGGGGGCCTCAACACATTCAACACCTAGTGCATTTAAAGGACTAGATTTCATTGCACCAGTAATTAGACGCAAAGCTTTGGATTGTATTTTGTCAATTTTTTTAAGGCCAGCTACGTTACAAGGCTCCAGCAAAAAGGACCCATAGTCCAATATTGATCTTATTAATCCATTGTATATCAATTTTAATGAAGAAGGATGAGCTCCCCACCATACACCTGAAAGACATCTCATCATATTGATAACTCGTTCACATTTATCGGCGAGATAATTAAAATGTTCTGTCGCAGTCATTCTAGAATCTAACATAATACCTAAAAACTTTACAGAATCTTTGAAAGGGATTATTTGATCGTCGTATTTTATTAAAATAGGATATGATTGTTTTTGTCTTGAATAAAGCATAATATTGCTTTTGTTTGTGGATAAATGTAAACCATGATTATCCAACCAAGTTTTTAGCAGAGAGAGTGAACATGTCAGGTTTTTATTTAAGTTAACAACAGACTGATCAGAGCAATATAAAAGTAAATCATCGGCATACTGTAAAATAGAAATTGAATTATCAAGACTTGATTCTAAATCGTAGGTGTATACATTATATAATATAGGGCTCAGAACCGACCCCTGCGGAAGTCCCTTCCAAATAGATCTTGAGGGTTTAAAGTCCGAATCTAAAATTACAGTTCTATCCGATAGCATATTTATTATGAACCGAGTTAATAGACCTGAGAAATTTAATTTTACTAGTTTATTTCTAAGGGTTGGAATTATTACATTGTCATAGGCTGAAGATATATCTAAAAATGCTGCTAATGTGGCATGATTACGTGATAAGGCTATACGGATATCAGTGGTAAATATGCTCAGACTGTCCATTGTACTTCTGCCTTTTCGGAAACCATATTGACTATTTGATAAAATATTATTATGTTCAAGAAACCATTCTAATCTGTTTTTGACCAGGAGTTCGACAATTTTAATAATTACTGGTGATAACGCTATGGGACGATACGACAAATAATCAGAAGGGTCTTTGTGAGGTTTCAAAATTGGTAACACTATTTGACGTTTCCAATGAGGAGGGATATAACCTGTCTCAATAACTTCATTTACTAATTTTAAATAATAATTTAACGCATTGTCTCCCAAGTTAGAAAAAAAGGAATAAGGGATGCCGTCTTCCCCCGGAGATGAATCTTTTACATTAGTTACTACATATTTTAATTCAGTCATTGTAAAGAAACTGTTCTCTGATTTAGTGTACACAAAGTGGTCAGAAAAAGGAATTAATATTTCTTCTTGTAAAACTGTTGGGGGAGCTAAATTGTCTAAAAACATTCCGGACAAGGAAGAAGGCATTGAGGAAAAGTTTGGAATAAAAGATGATCGGAATCTTTTTATGCGATTCCAAACTTCAGAAAAAGGTGTGACAGGAGAAATTGATGCACAAAAGTTTCTCCATCCTTCTAATTTTTTACTTTTTAATAAACTACGCGTGTCATTCATAATTTTAACTAAGGAATTAAAGTTTTCCTCAGACATATTATTACGATACATATATTCCGCTTTTTTCCTATTTTTAATGGACTCAGAACATTGTTTATCCCACCATGGGGGGGAAGGGAGTTTGTTAGAGATTTTTTTTGTAGTGAATACCTCATTAGCCGCATCTAACAAGGCCTTAGCAAAAGCCTCAGCATTTAATAAATTCCCTGGAGTCTGAGCCAAAGAATTAATTTTTTGTTCAACTAAAGTCCTGTACAGGTCCCACTTTTCAGCTTCTATTTTATATTTTAACCGTGGAGATTTGGGTTCTGAAGTATTAAAAGAAATGTTATTACAGGGTAATGACATCATAATGGGAAAATGGTCACTACCAAAAGTAGATGATAAAGTTTGCCAATTAATAACAGAAGCCAAATCAGGAGAGCTTATGGACAAATCTACAGCACTTAATCCTTCATCGGGCGAGGTGCGACGTGTGGGAGAGCCAGTGTTTAATATGCATAAATTATGCAGATCTACTATATTGAGTAAATGTTCACCATTAATATTTGATGAAGAGCTTCCCCAAGACCTATGCTGGGAATTGAAGTCTCCTAACAAGATAAAAGGTTTAGGAATAAGATGCAATATATTACTGACTTCACTAAAAATGTTTAAAGAGGGGTGTGGAATATAAATTGACACAAATGAAATATTATTAACATTTATACAAACTATAGAAAAATCACTGGAATGAGAAGGAATGGAAATAATTTTAAAGAGAACATTTTTGGCAACTAGGATGGCCACACCACCATAACCATCCTGTCTATCTTCCCTTATACAAGAATATCTAGGGATTCTAAAGTTGTAGTGAGGTTTTAACCATGTTTCTGACAAACATACTAAAACTGGATTATATTTATTCAAAAGGTATATCAAGTCACTCCTTTTATTATTCACACTCCGGCAATTCCATTGAATAATGTGTCTGTCCATTGTTTAATTGGTATATCGTATTTTCAAGTATTGGTGCAACGTTGGCCGGTATGATAATATTATTTTTACAAAGAACATTCAACAGTGTCGTAATAATTTCAGAGATGGATAATTGATGATTTTTTTTATTATTTTCCTTTTCATTGGGAATGGCACAACCATTTCCAGATAACAATACATTATTGTATTCATTGAGTGAAGTGTTATGTCCTACTTGATCATAGCCAGAAGCTAAATGTGTACGCAGTTTGGTTTTTATATACACTGTTTTCTTATAAGATGTATTTTCATTATTAACTTGGTTATTTCGAAGGCTAGTAAATGTATTTTGAGGGTTTGATACAATATGAGAATATGGTTTCAAAATTTTTTTATGTAACTTAGAGGCTTCTGGGTATGATATACAGCTTTCAGCCATAGAAATCTTAATATTTTTTTGTCGCAGAAATTCTGGACAAGTCTTGCTGGTCGCAAAGTGAAAACCAGAGCACATGCAACACACACTCTGGTCATCCCCAACACCGCAAGACTCTCCAGAATGATCCTGGGCACACTTGAAACAGCGAGGTTTTCCACGACATTGAATTTTCGTATGGCCATATCGACAGCAGTTATAGCATTGAATAGTTGGATAGTGATATAACTGAACTGGTAGAGCATTATAACATGCAAATACACGTTTTGGCAAAATTTGACCGTCGAAAGTTAAAACTACAGTCTGAGAGGGTTTCCATGTAGCAGTACCATCAATAAATGTCTTAAAGTTTAATCGTCTTATTTTTAATATTGTACCACACCCGGTCGGAACAGAAATGTTATTCATAATGTCAGTCTCGGACCACTCGGTTGGTATACCTTTGACTAAACCCATTCTAGTAATATTATAAGTGGGGATGAAAGCCTTAAGATTATTGGTCTCCAAACCTCCATAAGTCAAAAAGGAGTTTGCATCATTAAAGTTAGAAAATGACAGAGTGACTCTATTTCTACCGATTCGCTTGACGCTACCGTTTATAATATTCTTAAAATTATTTTTCTTCAAAAAATTCCCAAAGGATAATGGGTGCAAATTGCAATATAAACAATTGACAACCAAGGCGATTTTATGTCAACGAACGGTTGACAAAAATTAACAGATTGTTATTTCGTCTGGCTCGAGAGGCTGCACAACGTCACAGCTGGAAATTCGTCTGGACTAGTAGGGGTCGCATACTGGCTCGACGAAAGCCAGGTGATGATGTCTGTCGTATCTATTGCGAGGAAGACATCTCTAGATTTTTTAAAGATGTGGACCATGAGGCATCAAAGACGTCTAATTAACTGTACTTCCTACATTTACTGCATGTGTAAAACATATATTATAATTAGTTACAGTTGCTATAATTTATTAAGGTTATTTGAGATGCATGGCTCAAGTAGTTCTCATCAAATGTATTTTTTTCTATTTATACAGCCACATAGTAATATAATTGAGTGTAATATTCTAAAATACTTTATAGGTGATTCACGTTATATGGTGCGCATTGTTTCGCATAGGTTGTTATTGGCTTTTATTCTTCAAAAACACAACACAAATCGCATAAAACTACTATTACTCGCTAGACTTACATTACTAATAGCATATTTCAATTATAATGATTTTTTATTTAGAGTATTATGTTCCATGATGTATATAATATTAATACTACATATAAAATTTATTTATGTTTCTAACAAACTCAATATCTTTACAAAAATTATTTCATATTTTGTTATGTTTTTAATTTACAATATTATTCGTACCAAAAAATAAGTTAATTAAGTTTGGGTTCTTTAATGCTGGTTCGCTCGCTACTGGCCATGATGAGTTTCTGGTGGCCATGAGTAATCACGCAGTTGACATTATGGCAATAAACGAGACTTGGTTGCGGTTGGGCGAGGAGAATCGAGCACCTACGGTACCGGGATATCGTTTAAGACATATTCCCCGACCGGTAACGATACGTGGGGGACGCGGAGGGGGTGTCGGGTTTTACATCAAATCAGGTATAAGTGCGCGAGTCCGACAACATCCGGACCAGCCAAATGTCGAGCAAATTTGGATGAATATTAAATTAAATAACAAAACTCTCTTATTTGGTACTGCATATCGACCACCCTGGCTTGACCTAGATTTATTCCTTGACTCGCTGACAATGAGTATTAACGCATTGGCGCCTTATGATAGCGTTATCCTGCTCGGCGATTTTAATGTGAATATGTTAGATGTACAGGGCAGTAAAACTAAGCGTCTACTGGAGTTTGTCAATCATTGCGGACTTGTACAAATAGTGACTACTCCAACGCATTTCGTCAATGACAGTAGTTCACTTATTGATGTTATTTGCACTGATGCACGATATAGAGACCTTTGCGTACAACACATTAATGAACTAGGAAACCACTCTTTTATCACGTGTCGTTTAGATATAAAGAAGGATAAGGCTATTAGAAGGCTGGTAGTGCATCGTCCATTGCGGAGCATTGCGCTTGACCTTTTTGAACGTGACCTAAAACTGATTCCGTGGGACACGTTACGCAACATGGGAGACGTAAACACTATGCTTTCTATATTCAATGCTAATATAATTGGACTATTTGATGCTCATGCCCCAATTAGGCGTAATTCCTTTAAAAATTTGCCCACCCCTTGGATTACCCCGAATATTAAATTAATGTGTAGTCTACGTAATGCAGCCAGGGCTAAATATTTACGTACTAAAAAGCAGGGTCACAAAGATTATTATCTTCAATTAAAAGCTTTAGTCATAAAATCATTACGACATGAGAAGGAGGCATATTTTAATAAACACATTAATGAGAATATACACAGTTCTAAGGTATTATGGAAAAATTTAAAATCACGTGTTTACCCTTCAGAAAATTTAAATGTTCTTCCAGACCATCTTTGTGACCCGGAAAATATAAATAGGGCATTCTTAGACATTCCTGGGAACCAGGAGGTGGCCATATCTAAATTAACTTTTTTCGAATATCACAGGCACGGTCCGTCAACTTTTTGCTTGAAAGAAGTTGACGAGACAACTGTATTAACTGCTTTAAAAAGGATTAAGACTAATGCTCAGGGTATTGATGGTATCACGAAAGATATGATCCGAATGACGCTTCCTGAAACTCTGACAGTTATAACATCCATTGTGAATACCTCAATCAGAACGTGCACATTTCCTGATCTGTGGCGTTGTGCAATTGTTAAGCCTATACCTAAAAACAACAATCCCCAGAGTTTCAAGGAATTGCGCCCTATAAGTGTCCTGCCATGTCTTTCTAAGGTACTGGAGCGTGTGGTATACTCACAAATCACAGAGTATCTTGATAACTACAATATTCTTCCTGATTTTCAATCAGGATTCAGGAAGGGTCGCGGTACTTCTAGCGCTCTTTCAGATGTGGTGGGTAATATCTTGGAGGCACGGGATCGAGGTGAAGGAACTATTCTGACTCTACTTGACTTCTCGCGAGCCTTTGATGCGATCAATATCCATTTGCTCTTATCCAAATTGCGATACTATGGTTTCGAAATAGACACCGTAAGATGGTTTCATAGTTATCTCACCAATCGTTCGCAGTATGTGGAGATACAAAAAGAGGATGGATCTTCTTTATTTTCCACTCCCAGACCAGTGACTCGAGGTGTTCCCCAGGGATCTATTCTTGGCCCTCTGTTATATATTATCTATAGCGCGGATATTGCACGCTCTCTTAAGGAATGTAGATACCACATGTACGCGGATGATATTCAGCTGTATCTATCGTTTAAGTATGATGAACTAGCATCAGCCGTCAATAAAATTAACAACGACCTAGCTGGGGTAGTGTCATGGTCCAACTCCAACACACTTGTACTGAACCCCGCAAAGTCTAACTTTATAGTTTTGGGAAGCAGTACACAAATCAAACTCATATTGTCGGCTGCGCCACGGATACACATCATGGGAGAAAATATTAATAGGGTTGAAACAGCGCGCAACTTAGGACTGATAATGGACCCAGAACTTCACTTTGAGCCACATATAAACGAAGTTATTAAAAACTGTTTTTATAGACTAAAAGTACTGTACCGGTTTCGGCAGTATCTTAATATAAAATCGAGGAAGTTACTTGTGGATAGTCTTATTTTATCAAGATTAAATTATTGTGACACTGTGTATGGCCCTTGTTTACTTTCTCGAACAGTGCGTTTAATTCAACGCGTGCAGAACGCCTGTGCCCGGTTCTGTTTCAATATTCCCAGTCGCAACCATGTCACGCCATTTTTAAATGACGCTAATATCCTTAAAATGGCAGCCCGTAGGGAACTACACTTGGCTACCCTGTTGTTTGGCGTCATAAAAGAAAAAAAACCGAAATACTTGTATGACAAGCTGATGTGGAGACAGGACAACTTCAAATATGCGTCCCGTTCGGCAACAAATCCACTTGCGATTCCTCAACATCGGACCTCTGCTTTCAGAGGTTCATTTAAATACGCTGCCACTCGTTGTTGGAACAATATTCCTCCACCATGTCGAGCTAAAAATAACAAATATACATTCAAAAATAATCTAAAGAAGTATTTATTATCTAAACAAAAGCAATAATGTTAAATGTTTAGCGAGTTTAGTAGCCTGTACTTACCACATGGTGTTTGTTAGTTTGAACTCCATGAAATACCGTGTTTTGTCTTTTCTTAAGTTCATGGACGGAAATTGTAATTTGTTTCAAAGTGCGCGTTTGCGAAAATTGTGTTGTTTTGATGCCACTAGTGTAACAAGATGAATAGCTTAATTACCTATATTACTTTTAAATTAGTCTTAAGATGCGCGTTGGCTATCGTACGCGTGGCTCATAATGACGGTTATGAATGTTTATGGGGTGATCGTT
The DNA here is from genome assembly GCA_949752805.1 of Deilephila elpenor. Classification (NCBI taxonomy): domain Eukaryota; kingdom Metazoa; phylum Arthropoda; class Insecta; order Lepidoptera; family Sphingidae; genus Deilephila; species Deilephila elpenor. Next base: position 6,448,587 of record OX457105.1, on the reverse strand, counting down.
GCAACAATCTACCCACTCAAATAGTTTATATTTTTCTTATTACTAACTACGGTTGCTGATGGCTGATTGTTGTATTTGTATTATTTTATTTTGTATGCATTGTCTTTTTTATAGAAATAGTTATTATTTGTTTGTGCTCCAATTTGTTTTTGTACCGACTGGACGTCTGTGTGTCACTTGAGCTTCTCTTTGAAAACCAGCGCTGCGGTATTATTCAGGTGATATCGCAGCATACAAGCTGAAAGAGTGGCTCATTGTTGGCACAATATTTTAGGCAAAAAAAGTGTTAACTCGTAGTTTAGTCTATCTTTATTGTGCCAATAATAAAAACTATTATTATTATTATATTTTATTATTATAACATTTTCGTCAGGCTTTGATTGTTTTTTCTGAACATGAATTAAATAAGGGGCCAAATCACAAGCCGAGTATGCTTGCCTGCCAATCTGAGTTGTTACAGAAGTGTTTGGAGGGAAATCATTATTTCCCTCCAAAACCTCAGGAGCCAGTGAAGGTGTCGGTTTAGTGTAGTGATGGGCGATTCCGAGATGTTATATCAATCGAAAGAATCGGAGTCGTAAAAATAAACAATCGAGTCAACCATCGACTCGCCGTTTTACAAAACAATCGAGATGTTTTTCGATTGTTTCGAGTCAATGGATTTGACCGTTAGTTTTCGATCGTTCGAATCAGTCACCGAGTCTCGCTCGGTTCTTGTTTATTAGTGGAATGCAAGTATAGCAATGCGTATAGATAAGGGGCCATTCATTTATTACGTAAGACTATATTTTCTAGTTTTTTCAATCACAACGCAAGTCAAGAACTCGCGTCTAAACCATCGAGTAACAACACTCGATTACTCTCGAGGCTCGAATGAACGCGCCGCGCTCCAGTCGCAATAACAGACCAATTCGGACTCGAGTCCAAGTTGAAACAATCGAGAACCATCGAGATGTTCGAACAATCGAAACAATCGAATGAAACCTCTCGTTATCGCGCATCGCTAGTTTAGTGCAGTCGCTGTCAGAACAATTACAAGATTCCCTCGACGGGTCAATAGCCATTTTATTTGTTCTTTTCTTTTTATTGCAATCACGGCAAATGCGTTTTCTAGCCTTCGCCAGACTACGCTTCCTTGGATTGATACCAGTGGAGCAATCAGTATCCATTCCGGATTCTGATTGCTCCACAGTGACGTAGGCAGCAACAGGGATCGAGCCACCCCCGGGATCGGGGGGCTCGTCCATTTTTTAATGTAACTACAAAAATATATATACAAAAACTTACCTAATAGAGATGAAAATATTTACAAACTAGTTATGTTACCCTGTCACACCCCTAGAATAGTGAATGTCAACGCATGACTCTTGATTTGCTATAGAGCAAGGGCCAACACAGCTTGCGTTGGCATTTCGAGAAACAGAATATGTTTTGTCTAGACTTAGAGATAACTATTAGGCTAAGGTGTAATTGTATTTTTAATTAATATACGAGAGCATCTCAATCTGCTCACACGTATCACTCTAGTTTTAATTAATTAATATTTTAATTTTTAAAAAGTAAATTTACGTTCCCTCAATCTTGACTGGCGCAGCCGGTAGGATCTGCTTATAAAGGTGCCACCGTTTTCGTGTATATTCGGGCCTAAAAATTTGTTCGATCGCGATCGCGGCGCGCACGAGGCGGATCCTCGAACCAAATAAATTCGTCAAGGAATCGTCCTGGAACGTGATGACGCTGGCGGGTTGGTGAGTAAGCCTTTTTCACCTTCCTTATCCTATTATTTAGTGTTTTGTTATATCGGAATATTCATTTTTCGTATAACTGTTGTCTGGTTTCCCATATAACTTTGTGTGACCATTCTATTACTATTAATTAGTGATTTAAGTTGAAAACGATATTAATGAATAAAAAGTGATATATAAAATAAATAAAGTGTTAAAGTTTTGAAGTAATTTCATAATTAATTCGCATATTTCTGTGAGTAATTAATAATATAATTTTAGTCGAACGCATATTAGATATTCCTGTTTTGTGTTAAATATTATAAAGTATTTAATTGTAAAATGGAAAATTCAGGTGAAACAGTTGCTCAAAAAATTGAACAAATAATTCTTATCCCAAATGAAATGTTAAAACTTATCCCATTATTTGGTGGTGATCAAAGACAATTAAATTTGTTTCTTCGTAAATGTGAATATGTAATTAATAAATACCAAGGGAGTCCGGCGCAAAACATATACGTCATGCATTCCATTACGAGTCGATTAGTAGACAATGCAGCTGCCCTTATCAGTGAGCGCGATGATATTAATACGTGGGTTGATTTCAAGGAATTATTAGTACAACATTTTGGTGACGCTAGGACTGAGGAATGTATCGCTATTGAATTAGAATCTTTAAAACTAAAACATAATGAAAGTTATTTAGAGTTTTGTAACCGAATTTAGTCAGCTAGATCATTATTAATTTCAAAATTAAATCAATCAACAGATCAGTTAGACACACCGAGTAAAATTAGTATTTATAACAATAAATGTCTGAAAGTTTTCTTGAACAATTTGCCGATTGATATGTTACGAGTTGTGAGATTAAGTAAACCACGCACCTTGGAACAAGCACTTAGTGTCGTTATAGAAGAGGTTAACTTCTTTGAACAGTACTCAGCTCAGAATAAATTACAGAATTCTCACATTAGTAAACCACAATTGCAGTCTAGCCCCACACAATTTAAGTTTGGTGTTCAAAATTCACAAAGCTTAGGTTTTAAACCCCAATTTACCCCTAATAAATATTTTAATGTCAGTATGCCACAACAAAAGACAGCAGCTTTCTTGCAACAGAGACCATTAGCTCAACAGGCGATCGGTTATCGCCCGCAGTTTGGTTTTACCCCACAGGTGGGATATCGCCCTCAATTTGGTTACCGTCCCCCATCTGGATATCGTCCTCAATTTGGCTATCGCCCACAGTTAGGATATAGACCCTCTTTCAATTCGTCTAATAATATTATGAAACCTCAGCAATTTGGTATTAATTCACAACCCTTTGGATATAAGCCTAACTTTAATAATAATAATCAAAATACCGATGTTTCAATGAGAACGGCCCCACTTTACAGAAAAGAAGGTTTTAATTTAAATGAATTAGAATTCAATGACGAAAATAATTATAGTGAATATTATCCTGCAGATTATCAATATAACTACAGTAATTCACAAGTGGAAGATAGTTATGAATATTACATAGGAAATGAAAACTTTGAACCGCTTTCTAAAAACGTTGACCAAGTAGATGAAACCGATACTACTGAAATTCCTGAAACTACTGAACAGATGGAAAATTTTCATCTAAGCCCTTTAGAAAAAACCAAGAAGTGATAGAAATTAATTGTGACCCTAATTTGAAATTGCCGTATGTTTACATTCCCGAAATAGACTCTAAATTTATGATAGACACCGGAAGTATGAGATCCTTTTTAAAGCCAGATAAAGCGTATGCATATTTTTATAGTGAAATACGTAATGAACCATTTAAGGTGATTAGCACCCACGCATCTAGCTCTCACGGCGAGGTCGTGGAGATCCCTTATTTCCAACATTTAACAGTAACTTTCTTCAAAAGTTTTATTTATATAATGTTGATTCACGTTATGATGGTGTAATTGGTGATGACCTGTTAACGAAAGTTGGAGCAATTATCGATCTAAAACATAACGTTATAAGAACAAATTCAACCACTATCCCCATTGTTAATCATTGTCGTAATAAGCATGAATTTATATTACAACCGCGTACTGAACATCGTCTTAAATTACCTACAGATTTATATTCAGGTGAAGGAATTTTAGAGTATAAAGAATTCAGTAAGGATATAAGAATGCCAAGTGCAATTGTGAAATGTGAAAGAGGATATGCATCTACTATAATTCAGAATACTTCAGATAAGGAATGGAAGTTGACAATAGATAAACCTTTTAATGTAATAAGCTTTGATGGTAATAAAGAATGGAAGATTAATAATATGCATGTTGGAAGAAATATAGAGATAGATAGTATGTTAGAGGAAAATTTAAAAAATAAATTACGTTTAGATCATATGAATGAGGAGGAAAGAAAGAAAATATATGGATTATGCAAGGAATATAGGGATATATTTTATTGTGAGGAATTTCCGCTAACTTTTATCAATCAGGTTAAACATTCTATTCGAACTAAAAACGAAGATCCCATCTATATTAAGCCATATAGGCAACCTCCTGCTCAAGCCGTTGAAATTAAAGCTCAAGTAGATTCACTTTTGAAAAATAATGTAATACAGGAGTCATTTTCACCATGGAGTGCACCTGTTCACTTAGTGCCAAAAAAAATGGACGCTACAGGTAAGCCCAAGTATCGAATGGTGATTGACTATAGACGACTTAACGAAATTACGACTGATGACAAGTACCCCTTACCTAACATTACCGACCTTTTTGACAAACTAGGAAAGAGCATTTACTTTACAACATTAGACTTAGCATCAGGATACCATCAGATCGAGGTCAAGGATGAGGACCGACAAAAAACCGCTTTTAGTACTCAATTCGGACATTTTGAATTTCTTAGGATGCCGTTTGGACTTAAAACGGCACCGGCAACCTTTCAAAGAGCCATGGACAGTATTTTAAGAGGACTGCAAGGTATACATTGCCTTGTTTACTTAGATGACATTATTATATTCTCGACTAGTTTAGATGAACATATACAAAAATTAAGAGCCGTATTTGAAAGACTGAGACAGACAAATTTGAAAATACAGTTGGACAAATCAGAATTTCTCAGAAAAGAGGTGCTTTACCTAGGGCATACTATAACAAAAGATGGACTTCGACCTAACAATGATAAAATTAAAACTGTACTTGACTTTCCCCTGCCGAAAACAACGACTGAAATTAAGAGTTTTCTTGGACTGGTAGGCTATTACAGACGATTTATAAAAGACTTTGCTAAAATTACTCAACCCCTAACAAATTGTTTAAAGAAACGTAACAAAATAGTAATTGACCAAAAATACATAGACTCATTTCAAAAATGTAAAGAACTGTTAACTACTGTACCGCTTTTGCAATATCCTGACTTTAACAAACCTTTCATATTGACAACCGACGCATCAAATGTAGCCCTTGGAGCAGTGTTATCACAAGGTCTCATTGGTAATGACAAACCCGTTGCTTACGCTAGTAGAGCGCTCAGTGAAACTGAGAGTAGATATAGTACAATAGAACGTGAACTTTTAGCCATTATCTGGGCAGTAAAGCATTTCAGACCATACCTTTATGGACGTCGATTTTCGATTTACACAGACCATAGACCCCTTGCCTGGCTGTACTCATTAAAAGAACCTAATAGTAAATTGACAATATGGCGACTTAGACTTCAGGAATATGACTTTGAAATACTTTACAAAAACGGAAAACAAAATACTAACGCTGACGCACTTTCGCGTATCAAAATTAACGCATTAAATTCGGATGACGAAACTGACTCTATGGCAGTTAATGTTGACAAAAGAGAAAAGGACTTAACATCTTATTTGAACGACTTGACTGAACAAATAACTAGAATAGCTAGGGAACAACCTCCCAATAATACTGATGTAATTTCAATTTCAGATAGTTCAAAGACTATCAGCATTTCCGATTCAGCTACTAGATCAATTGCTTCTTTAGACCCCTACCCCGTAGGATCTGATGATAGTAGTACCGACACCGTTCATTCAGCAGAAGATTTAGAATCAAAAGGTATCCCTATTTTGAACGAGGCAGTAGACACTAAGCCCAATCAGATTCTAATCCATCAGTGGTTTAGAAATGAAATTCAAGTTAAAGATATTTCAAACAATAAACAGAAAATATTAGAAGTCTTTATACCCATTAATAATTTAGAACTAATAAAACAATTTTTAAAAGAATACATTAAGCCTAAAATAAAATACTTTGTATATTTTGAGCATCCCCAACACAGATCAGACTTTTCCCGAACTATAATTAGTTTGTTTAAACAAGGTATGATAGATATATATGAATGTACAGAGCGCGTGATAAATGTGGAAGATGAAAAAGAACAAAAGGCAGTAGTACTTAAACACCATGAAGGCAAGACATGTCACAGAGGAATTAAAGAAACGATATTAAGAATAAAACGAAATTATTATTGGCCAAATATGCAGGAAATAGTAGCAGCTGTTATTAATGATTGTGAATTGTGTAAAAGGATGAAGTATGACAGAAATCCCCTTAAACCCACTCTACAATTAACTCAAACACAAGATGCCCCCTTTCAAGAACTTTTCATAGATATATTTAGTATAGATGGCAAGCATTATTTAACCGTTGTAGACGCTTTTAGCAAACTGGCCCAAGCTTTTGAAATAAGTAACAGATCAACATGCGAAGTTGTTAGAGCCCTTATCAAATATTTTTCATTTTATGGTATTCCAAAAAAAATAAGTAGTGATCCTGGAACAGAATTTAATAATGAGTTAATGCGTGAATTAGCTTCACTTTATAAAATACAGTTGCATATTTGTACAACATATAATCCAAATTCAACTGGCATTGTGGAAAGATTTCACTCTACACTTATTGAAATTTACAGGCTAGCCAAATATGAACAAAAATGTACAGATGCCGCTTCTATTATGACATATTGTATCATGGCATATAATAATACTATACATTCCGCGACAGGTTTAACTCCGTTCGAAATAGTGTTTAGTCATACTGACTCTAGTAAAATTTTTGATGGTGATTTTGAAAAAGCCTATATGCAACAATTACTTAAAGATCACGTAAAACGTTCTAAATTTCTCTATAAACATATATCAGAAAAGATGCTTAAAAATAAAGAAAAGGTAATAACTAGCAAGGGTAAAGATAAAGATAAAATAGATTTAGATTCAGAACAAGTAATTTTTACAAAAGATATTAATACAAGGAAAAGCAAGGATAAGCCCCGCTATAGAAAAGCTGTTGTTAGTGGTGATATAGAGCGCAACATAGTACCCGTTCAGATAAGAAATAGACAAACTAAAGTTCCTTTAAGAAATGTTAAACGTCCTCCGCAGGTGCTGCCTGGCAGTAGCGACGATGATAACCCTCAACCAGGGCCTTCAGTTAGAAAAAGTTGAAAGAAACCCAGGTATATTACCTATCAAATTAGGACAAGCTTTTAAACGAAAGGATAATTGGACAGTTATCAAGGTAATTGATACAAGCGGGATAGAATTAATATTGAGATATAATGTACTTAAGTATCAGCAATTCATTAATATTATAAATACAAACTCTATTTTTGCTAACGACTCCATTGGATTAAGAAAACAAGTTGATAAATTATGTAATGACACTGTTGAAAAATTCGAACAACTTATGCCTACTGTACGTGTTAAAAGAGGCCTAATTAACCCTCTTGGTTCTGTAATTAAATTTGTAACAGGAAATTTAGATTCGGAAGACGCGAAAAGATACGATTCCTTAATTACACAATTAAATAATCATCAGAGTCTAACTAACCAAAAGGTTACTATTTTGTCAAAAATGTTAAGTGATTTTATTAATACTACTGAAACAATACACAGTAATACAAATATTTTGGAAAATAAGATAATTAAAATAAAAGAACTAGCAAAGAAAATTGTTACAAAAGATATTAATATGGTTAACTTTATCCACGTACTTGTTACATTTAATATTTTCACTGATAACTTCAGAACTCTATATATCATCTTAAATGAACTTGAAACTGCTCTAGCATTAAGTAAAGTCTCAGTTCTCCATCAATGTATTATAAATTCAACTGAATTCTTAACAATATTAAAGACCATAAATGACACTGATAATTTAATGTATGAACCAACAGTCAATAATATTGTTAAAATCGAAAAGTCCGTTACTGTAAGAGCCTATGTAAAGAGAAACCAGATAACATTCATTTTAGATATCCCTCTCACAGATAATGTTATATACAATTATTTTAAACTTTATTCTTTCCCTATTTTTAATATTTCCTATAACAAAACACTCGCCATTGTTCCCAAATACCCTTATCTCCTGGTGAAAGGGCTAAAATACCTATCCGCCGCGCACTCCTGCGAGCTGATTGACGACGGCGAGTATCTCTGCACCGACGACGACATCGTCCCCTACTCCGAAGAAACCTGTGTAGAACAGTTGATGAAAATGAGTGAAAATCTTACCAACTGTATAGTTCACCCCGTTGACATAGAGGATAAGAAAATACAGAGAGTCAAATACAACACCTGGCTCATCTACCTGAAAACCTCTACAGTAATGACTGAAAGATGTGATGACGAAATCTCACACTCCTCGCTTCGTGGTTCATATATCCTGAAAATGGAGGAAAACTGTGAAGTAACACTGGACAGCATTCATATTGTACATCATAGAGTATACAGCGATAAGATACAATATCGACTGAAACCCCTGATTACGTTGCCTGTACTTCAGACACCAGCTGTAGCTGAAAACGTCTCACTAGACATGCGTGAGGCAAACTTCGACGACCTGAAACATCTCGCGTACATGCTGAAAGTGAAATCCGAAAGTAGTGTTAGTGAAAATGATGAAAATCAAAGTTCGGTGAAAGTGAATTCAGTGAGTTTAGCATCCCTATTGCTGTACGTGATAGTTATCATTTGTGTTTTAGGTTATTGTCTGTATAAGTCTAGAATAAGATTATGTTCATTCACGCGAAATTACCGGAATCAAGAGTCTTCAGGTAATTCCGCTCTTGGTGAGGGAGGAGTTATGTTACCCTGTCACACCCCTAGAATAGTGAATGTCAACGCATGACTCTTGATTTGCTATAGAGCAAGGGCCAACACAGCTTGCGTTGGCATTTCGAGAAACAGAATATGTTTTGTCTAGACTTAGAGATAACTATTAGGCTAAGGTGTAATTGTATTTTTAATTAATATACGAGAGCATCTCAATCTGCTCACACGTATCACTCTAGTTTTAATTAATTAATATTTTAATTTTTAAAAAGTAAATTTACGTTCCCTCAATCTTGACTAACTACTAACAACTAAGCTAAATAAAATGTTTATATACAAACTGATCCTTTATGAGATAAAATAATTAAAAAATATTTTTAACAAAAAGAAACGCTCCCGCCACAACCAAGTTTCCCGCGCTTTTTTTTTCCATTCCAATAATGAAACTTATGTTTTATTAACTGTCGCATCTGTGTTATTATAGGGCGCGTTCCATTAGGCCTGTTAGGCGTTCACGGCGCTAAAAACACTCATTTCGCCGTTCCATTTGACGATCACGATCGTCGTGGTCGCGGTGAAAACGTCACTGACGACGTCATGTCATACGCTCACGACGACCCATGTCAAGAGGTGGGTCGTGGTGCGCGTTGAGAAAATTGGCGGGATTTTGAAACGTCAAAACAAGAAAAATGTCAACAGAGAAAATTACATTATATGATACGGAGAGGGATATTTTTGTTACTTCGAACGTAAAATGGGTTTTTTCAACATCAATAAATTTATCTAATTTTATTAATGCTTATCACAGAATACAAGACGATAAAACTTTAATGTTTTACCGTCAAGATTTAACCCATAATGCAACCTAACTCTTTATAGCTTTTTTAAAATAGGTATTTGTTACTTAAACGCTCAAAACGCCTCATAACCCGTTCCACTTAGGTTTGCGATCATAACGCTCACGAGCAAATGGAACGTAAATATCGCGGTCGTGAGCGTGGTCGTTGCTATCGTCAAGTGGAACGCACTGATAGTGAATGGTGTCTACCATAGATGTAGTATAACATAGATCGGCAATGTATCATTTTGAGTGAAACCAAAACGAGAATATGATAGTGTGCGTGAAGTTTGCATGTGTGCGTGACAGATAATGCTGCGCCATGCACTGTCGATACTATCATATCGATATACCTTACGGCCAACCAATAAAATTAAATTTTATAGATATATATGAGACATTTCATGGTATTTTAACAGAAAAATAATGATTGTGTTTATTTCAACACAGATACGTAAACACAAGTAAATAAAGAAAAATCGTCATATTTGAGAATACTTTTATTTCACAAGTTTTGTAAAGCATTCCTTATAATAATATCTAATGTTCTATTGTTGAAGTGAAACTTCTTTATCGGGGTTGGAAAAAATTTTTCGTTACGCGTCACATTCTTCCGTTACGCGCCATCTTTTTTTATTTAGTAAATTAGTACCCACTTCAGTAAGCCACACCCCCAACCGTTTCCAAGCCCCACCCAAAATTTTAAGTCCCACCCACTTTTTTGTAATTTGATCCTTACCCCCCCTCTGGCCTTCCCCCACCCTAAATCCAAAACAGTGCCCAATAGCCTTCCCACTAAACCTACCCCCCCCCGCCCCTACCCCCACCTAAAATTTTTACCTCACCCCCCCTACTCATATCTCCGGCATTATCCATCGTAGACCCACCGACCTTGGGTTCATTGGAACCGGCTCGGTGAGGGCTACAATCCTGCCCCAACAGAATTCCCGAATTCCCCCTCCACAACTTTCCCCACCCAAAAATATTTTAAGGTGGCCAATAGCCTCCCCACGAAACCTAACCCCCCCCCGCCCCTACCTCCCCTTAATTTTTTACCTCACCCCCCTATTCCTATCTCCGCCAATAACCATCGTAGACCCATCGACCCTGGGTTCATTAGAACCGGCTCGGTGAGGCCTACAATCCTGCCCCAACAGAATTCCCGAATTCCCCCTCCACAACTTTCCCCACCCAAAAATATTTTAAGGTGCCCAATAGCCCCCCCACGAAACCTAACCCCCCCCCGCCCCTACCCCCACCTAAAATTTTTACCTCACCCCCCCTAAACCTATCTCGGCCAATAAAGGTCGTGGACCCACCGAGCTTGGTATCCTCGGAACCGTCTCGGTGAGGGCTACAAATTGGCCCCGATAGAAATCCCAAATTCCTTCAAAAATTTTCCCCCTCCTAAACTTAAACTTATTTAATTTAGCTTTATTTTACCAACTCTGTAAATTTGTAAATAGTAGATCATTTTTCGAAAAATGATGTCAAAGAAGTTTCACTTCTTACGTGTGTACACTAATACACACACACATTTTTTTTATTAGAATGGCAGCCTCCGTGGCACAGTTAATTTGAAACCGGCTCAGAAATGGTAAATTACGCACACTAAATATTAATTAATATTTAGCAAATATCAGTAGTGAATAAATAAAGTGAAGTGATAACTGTTATTATAGAATTGATGTTATACTACGAGATTATAAAATGAAGTGAAACCTCTATGGTCATTGACTATTTTTATCGACATAATATTATTGATCGAAACTGTCAATCAATCTCTAGCAAATGTTGGTTGAAATTATTATAAATTCACGTATATAATATCATTTTATATAGGCAATGGATGCTTTCTACGCATTTAAATAATAAATAAGGACATTCTGTTCTACCGATATACATACAAGGTTTGTCTTACAATTCTACAATATTGTCACTAAACAACATTGAAAAAAGTGATACGATCTTATGAAAAACTATGATTATTCGGGTTTTTACACTAAAATCAATCACATCCAGGCACTGGACAACTCACCATAATAAATTACATTTAATAAAAGTAGCTCAGTTCTGAAATATTAAATAAATCAAGAAAATAAGCGAAATTTGTCGTTCGCTTAAATGACATATTTTCACACAAATCACTATAGAAAGCTCTCCGTGTAAACGCATGGTCGCATCATGCGTCTCGCTTTAATGTATGATTTGAATCATTCTATCTCTTTCACATTGCCGATCTATGTTATGCTACATCTATGGTGTCTACTGCCTCTCACAGCTCACTTCGTTAGTTCGTTGTTAGCATAGATAATACTGTATATATGAGAGTTGTTAGTCTGTGCAGATCTGAGCTCACTCAGCTGTCAGGCGGTAGCACATTATAGCACAGCAGCACAGCTATCTGTGGCAGCTATAGTGTTTAGAAGTTGTACGAGACGTATAAAATGTTTTAAAATTATTTTTTTATCTATTACCGTTGTCAATTAATATAAAAGTTAATTTTGTTATTTAAAATAAGTTATTTTACTAAAATAGGATTAATTTTTCATTGATCATTTTTCAAGGAGACACCATGTGGTTATGAAGCGGTGTCTATTTTTTAATTAATCAATTTGTTTACCTTGAAAATGGATACAGAGCCGAAAGAAAATTCTGATTTACTGACTTCTCAGAATAAAGAGACAAATGGCAATGTTTGTCAGCAGCAGCAAAGAGGACCTCCTGATGGAGGATTTCGGGCATATGCGGTGATGGTAGGTTCATTTCTAACAAATGGTCTGCTATTCGGCGTTATTAATTCTTACAGTGTGATTTATCCTATTCTGGAAAAGCAACTCCATGACAAAGGTGTCGCAAATTCCGAGAGTCGCGCCTGTAAGTAATAGAAAAAGTATTTTATTTTCGCCTTATTTAATTGATTGATAGAAGTCGTCATCGCGAAACTACTGATAAACTTAAATATTGTCGAAGCCTTGACATTTTCTGATTGACTTTAAGGCTTATTGAAATTGGATAACACATAGTCCACTGGTTTTATTTACATATCTAATAAATATGTTTAGAATAATATAACATTTAAAAGTTATTTTTTATTGCATCATCTTTTCACATATTATTGAGTGATATTTTGAAATGATTAAGTTCCATTAATTAAATGACCTAGTTCTTAATACTACTTGTTACTATTTTCTTTTTTTAATAAATATTTTTATATCCATAAAACATATAAATAAATTACACTGTGATTTTTAAAGTGGATTGAGTATTTTAGATATTATGTACATGTACCAAATTCAATTTTTCTGAATTATCTGCTAATCTGCATGGTATGGCAAAAATATTTACGTATATGTAAATAATAATGTTTCTTTGAGATATTTAATTAGTGCAATTACTATCCACAAAGGCAACTACAATTACATATTATGGAAAATGATAAATGATTCCCTGTACAAATGCTCTGTAGCATAATATTCTCATTATCTCAATGTTTCATTTATAAATTACTGGAGGGCATCAAGTGTTATCTCACTGATTTGAGTTGTACTTTGTTTCAACCAGGCTTGTATAATATGCACAGTTTTATATGAAATTGTGATATGACATTTTACATTGAATTACATATCCATTTAACTCTCTTTAATTTAACTTAATTGAGTACCTAAGAACTTCTTAGTACATCAATAAAAAACATATCAGCTGATACATTTTAATTGTATTGCTCTTTTAACTCTAAACATTGTTTGCTTCACAATTTTAAAATATTTAAAAATCAATAATTATGTTTAGATATAGCATAAATTAAATGCATGATAAATAGATATAGGCAAAAGGCTGAAAATTACTAAAATGTTCAAAACAGGTCACACAGTTTTCAAATTTGGCTAAAATTTTGAATGTTAGAAGACATGGTATAAAGACCCTTAGAAATTGAGGTTCAGAATCAAAATGGGGATAATATCAACATTTTTTATGAGTTATACTCATCCTTCATAGCTTATGACTAGATTCAAAACAAACAAAAAAATCACTAGTTACCCATTCATGGCATACTTAACAAAAGATGAAAATTGGGTGAAAAACAGATGAAAAAATTGTATTGATTTATTATTTTTTTAAATTATCAATGACACTTTTATTTTTTAATTCGTATATGAATTAAAAAGTGACATAAGTGTTCACATAATAGTATAATCAATATTAAAAGTAATATTGTATGTACAACTTGTTGAGATTTATGATAATATATAGCTCTCCTATGCAAATATAATCATCACATTGGTGCAGTCACCATCCATTATACTAATCAACCACATGTGATATAATATGTGCAATGATATAGTATCAACTAGGCCATTGGATTTTATTGAGCATAGCTCTTTAAGGTTAATTTAGGTGCACCCAATTACTAATCACTTAACAATAATAAACTGGCGTTCACTGTGGTCAGTTCATTTTGATACATTTTAAGTAATTCATTGCCAAATCGGAATGTGCAATATGATATGAGTAGGTAAATAAATATTTTTTAATTCTGTATTACATAATTTATAAATTGCTCTGTTTTCTGATAACACTATAAAGTTACATTTTCGGGTAGGAGCTGTAAGTAGTATTAATTTACATAAATATTTCCTATGCAAGTTGGTATTGTGCAATAAATCTATTCACAATTTATGCAATCAAGTCGTTACTTGTCTAGCAAATGTATAAGGAGATTGTCGTGTGGCGCCAGATAGAAGTGCCACGCGTGACGAATGGCGGGCGCCCGCGTCGAAGGCCATTTCATTGCGTCCAATTTCATAATGATTCGACGTGGGTCCTCTATTTTATTCGTCGAAATTGAAATTAAACGAACCTAAATAAAAATAAGCGTACGATTTCTTTTACAAACAACAGCACTATTGATTTAAAATATTTATATCCATGCCCAGCACACTTCAAACTATCGTAATGAATATTGCGGTAAACATTACTTAATATTTATTTAATCTAATGGCTACAAATGTCACGTTTTAGTAATACAAAAATCAGAATCATGATTTTCGTTTGTCGAATCCATAGAACGCAGGCCTGTGATTTTATCAATAGATTTGATTTGAGATAAGTGGTCTTCCCAAACAAGTGCTATCTTTTGTGATGCGTATCGCATATGTACTTCTTACAGACATATCACTCACTTGACTATTATTATATTTCCTGTAACAACGGTAACACATTTTGAATTTATAGAAAGGTGTATGTGTGTACTATTACTTATGGAACGTTTCAATGTATTCCTCGCAAACTGTAGTTATATAAATTTCAATAAATCTTATTGCTCAGCTAAAGGTTTCCAATTTTCTATTTATAGTGGCTCATATTATAATGGATTGGGGGTTTAAATTGTTTGCACTTACTTTTATAGTATGTATCCTAATCTATTCAGAAATTCAAATAAATCCAAGAATCCCATCTATAACGTTCCGCTTATCATGGTAACTAGCGCATGCTCATAAGTACAAATGATTTGACAAAGGACGATTGCATACGATGAAACCGTCCCAGTTTAGGAGGGTTTATTTTTAGGAAGTTTGACAGTTTAAGTTTGTTCTCAAATATACATTATTCCATAAATTATGATGTCTACAGTCTACAATAGTTTATATCACGCTTCGTAATTTGTATCGGGAATATTGGCGCACTGAGATAACTTTATAAGAACAAAAACTAATACTTAGGTATATGGATTGTTGTTTAACGTGTTCCATTTTATGTTTCAGCGTTGGTCGGCGCTCTGACTATGGGAACGACGTTTCTCCTTTCGCCTCTGTCGGGAGTACTAACTGGACTTATGGGACTTCGTCTGACTGCGGTGTTGGGTGGAACTATAGCCACTGGTAGTTTAATTGTATCTTCTTTCGTTGTGAGTAACGTAGATGCCCTGTACTTCACATACGGCATTATGTACGGCCTCGGAGCTTCTTTTGCTTACACACCGTCTTTGGCTATTCTCGGCCATTATTTTAAAAAGCATCTGGGCTTAGTAAATGGCGTTGTGACTATAGGTAGTTCAGTTTTTACGGTTTTCATGCCGCCTCTGATGGAATATATGATAAAACATCATGGTCTAGAGTGGCTGTTTCGGCTTTTAGCCCTTTTCACTTTAGGTATAGCACTTTGCGGGCTGTTATTCAAACCCATTCCATTAACGGTAATGTCTAAACCTTCCAGAGAGGACGACAGTTTCAAGTCTCTTTTCAAGAGTGTAATTAACGTTGAAATATGGAAAAATAAGAAGTATAGATTGTGGGCACTTTCAATGCCTGTTGCTCTTTTTGGATATTTCGTACCTTACGTTCATATAAAAAAGTATATAGATAAAACCTTTGTAAATGTCAATCAGAACTTGCCTTTACAATGCATTGCGGTCACTTCTGGCGTTGGTAGATTAATTTTCGGCTTCCTAGCAGATAAGCCAGGCATTGATCGAATTTTATTGCAACAGATTTCCTTTTATGTCATAGGTACTCTAACAATAATACTACCTTTTGTTGGATCTTTCCCATTCTTGGTTACGATATCTCTTGGAATGGGCTTTTTCGATGGTGCTTTTATAGCATTAATTGGACCCATAGCTTTTGAATTATGTGGCGCCAAATACGCAGCTCAAGCGATCGGATGTATGTTGGGGTTGGCCGCTACCCCGCTTTCTGTAGGACCACCTGTAGCGGGATACATTTACAGTCTCCACAATTCATACACTTTACCGTTTGTCCTGGCTGGTATATCTCCCCTTCTGGGTGCAACTTTAATGTTTGCAATACGCCTCCATCGCCGCGGACAGAATCCGGACAACGCAGCTGTAAACGGCCACGCTACATCAATGGCTTCAGCAGACGTCGGTGAGTGTAATTATCGTACATTTGCGTAAATATTTGTATTTTAGGCTAAAAATATAGATGAAAATATTGTTAATGCGTTTTCAGAAAAATCTTCACCGCCGCTGCTATCTTCCAACGGAAATTTAAAACAGCACACAGCTTTATAACACTATATAATCTAAATTGGAAACAGAGTTTCTGTGACTGCTGAAATAATGGTTTTTGATTTAAAATCTAACTAAACATTTGTACATACGTCTACCTCTACGCGTGTATAATTCGAACGCACCATTGTTATTACATAAGAATAGGCATTTATCTCATAAAAACGTCAATTAAAACCATAGATAGTGTTCTTCAAGCAGATGCTCCATTGGCAGAGTATACTAGCATTTTCTCTGCATAATATTTTCTTTTGTTCGCCTAGTAGTTACCATTGAAAGTTCCTAATTTAGCGCTTTATGACATGATTTTATTAAATGATACAAAATATATAATATACATTGTTAATTTTAAGACTTTTTGGTTTTAAAATTATGATTAGACTAAAATATTTATTTATCTCGTTGTTGAATATATTTAAACGGATTCATTTACATATACAATATTATTTTTCACAAACCTATTCGGTTACTAAATATGATGATTAGTTAAATACATATGTATTTTTTAATTTTTGTACAAATTTCTATTTCGGTACTTAGTTAAAGCGATTTTCATTGCGTTAGTTTGTCTTTAACTCATAAAAAGCGTATGGACATCTACTAATATGCAGTTAGATATATTTAATAATGATTGGTTTTGAATTCTGCAAGGGAAATAATAAATGAATAAAACAGGATTTATTGCTTGTACTAAAAGTACGCAAGTTTCACAAAATAACTTATCTTCAAAATATTTCGAATAAAGATAATTATTTATGAAATAGAATCTCACAATTGTTGTAATTGTATTGAATAGCACAATCTACATTGTACGCCATTGATATAGATCAGTTTTAAAATATGAAAGAATTAGATTTTAAGAACATATTTGCTATTTTAAGAAAATCTAAAGAATTCATTAAAATGGAATTGTCTTGAGGAAGTATTCAATGGACATATTGTAAAAGTACAAAATGAATTAAAAAAATTGTGATGAGCCAAGATATTTCATAGTTAGTTGCCACCAGAAACTAACCTGAACTAAGTCCTGGTAGGTAAAACTGCAGCTCAATAGTGTTGAAGAAATGAATGTTATGTATATTTTATATAATTGTATGCAAATTGTATAGAGATGGATGTGTTTATTTTCATATTATTGCCCATATTTAATCACCTAAATATAGCGTCCTCGAATAATAATAAATATTACCTTTGTTTACAGACAATTTTTGCTTAAATTTTAATTGTTTAAAAAAAAATTGACTTGCGGATGAAATGCGCACATCTGTTTATATTATTTCTCCTCATGTAACGAGAGCCACTGGAGAGCGTAAAATACCATTTAAAAATGGTTTTTATAATAACAATCATTATTCTAGATATATCAGAATTTTATTTAATGTGGCATCTAAGTGTGGCTTATTGTTAATTCATGCAAATAGTTGTAATAAAAAATGTCTTAAATATGCTGTGATATGAAATTCATAATCATTGATACTATAAGAAAAATAAACTTTGAAGATTGCACTTATATTTATAATAGTAATTATTTCAAGATAAGTAAACATATGTTATATATACATATAATAATTTTAGATATAGAAACAATTGATCTAATAAGTTAAAAATATGTTAATCTGGAATGTTTGAACGTAGGTAGTTCATATTTACAAAATCTTGTTTGAATGAATCATTATATTTAGATATATTAAACATATGGTATAATATAACTTTATTTACTTACATAACAAAAATATTCCAATGTTTGAGTTTGTAAAAAAAATATTATACTATATTTGTTTCCTTATTTTTGTGTAATTGTACTGCCCAGGTATGGCTTTTAAATATGACTGTATTTAATTAACACAATACCTAGTTTTTTCGCCCCTATTCGCCTCGTCTTTGCCTTTTTGGATTTCGATTATTTAGTACAAATTAAAATTTGGTTTTATTAGAACATTGTTGCATCCCATTTTCTAAATAAACGCCTTGATTGTAATTTAAATATATTATCGATTAAAAATATATATAATTTATTTTGAAAAAATAGGAGACACGAAAGATAATATATAATTTACGCAGTCAGTAGTGCAACTGAATATCAATCTTAATGTGTTGTTAATACTTGAAGTATCCACAAAGGGCTTTAATAAAGTAAAATTACCAATGGTATATTGTAACCATTATAAAATATATAGGTATAAAAATATGATTTAAAAAAATAAAGCTGCTATTGTATATTTTGAGACCATTGAATTTGTGAATAAAATAAAAATCTATAATGATTAGTGTATTCATTACGAGGTCATAGATAATATTCTTTAGTATGTGCTCGACAATAAATGATGATCTGTCCACCGAACGGACACCTGACAGCAAACGAGTTCGTCAAACTCTAAATATAAACAATATGAACTTAGGGTCAGTTATATTTGTGTGTTCCTAATCGATAAGAATGTCCTCGTTTCTAAGTTATTTTAATCGTTTATATATTGTGTTAGCCTATACCAAGTTGTATGCATTTATATACCTTAATATAACATTTTATCGTAAGTTGACTCAAAACAGACATTTTATAAGTTGATATTTTAAATAAAATACGTGTTATGATTATTCCACTACCAGTGTGATTGATTGTATAACTTTCCGATCCCTCTTACTAACAAAATAATAGGTAGTATGCCTCACAAACATGTTTATCTCAAACTATTGTAAAATAAACATTTCAATAAGTTTATGTTTTAATATGTTTTTTCCATATAAAGTTATCGCAAATGAGACCTTGAATTGTATAATATTCAAATGAATATCGTATACCTACGTATATGAGTAATAAAACAAAGTAATATCAATATTGATATTATAGTGAGCGATAGCCATTGAATTATTATTCTATTAGAGCGGGCATCGCAAAGAAAATGTTTACACGGTACATGCTAATTTTATGGCACCTCTATAGTAAGCCGCTTCACTAGGAATCCACCAACTTTTATTATTTAAGAGAATAGCGTTTACCTCATTATGACCGAAGAACCTACGAGGTGGATTATTTGATCAGGGAACCGAACCGAGGACCATATGGTTTTCAACCTGCGCACTAATAGGTATAATGATATCTCCTTCGTACACCTGAGAATGCACCTGAGAATTGCACCTGGGTGCAATGTGACTCGCAAACTTCATCGGCATAATATACATACCTACACGTAAATGTCATGTTTCAAACCGTGGAATAATTCTTTAAATCCCCTGGTACAGTACGGTGGTTCCCACAAATATGAATCATTCACCTGTGTGACATAATAAATGTACCACATCCGTACGTTACTTCTTTTGTTACAACTCGCAAGCAAATAGTCGGTGACTTGATGGAAAGCTATTACCGCCGCCCACAAATATCTACAATGTGCGTTAATAGATCACATGATGCTGACGGTTCTTGAATGTACAACAATTACAAATGCTGGGGCATTGCTTTGCCCACCCATATAGACAGCAGTGAAAATGTTCTAAATGTAATTAAATAAATTATAATTTCCTAAGTTAATATGTATGATGCGACAATTATGTACTAGATATAAATAAATAAATACGGGGCGTCCCACGGCGATGCCATGTGGAGGGAAAGTATATTACATATCGTAGTTATACAATCTCTCTGAAAGAAGACAAATAATTTTAATTTTGGAAACAAAGATTTTTGTATAACTGGTTGAAGTGGGAATCGATCCCGCCATGTAGTAAAAAATAACAACCTATAATTTTACAATACCAATGAAAACGCTCGATCATAAGAATTCTTTTTCCATGTAACATAGCATATTTAATGAAAGGAAGACCATGAAATTTTGTCTTTATTTAAATAAATTCGTTTTATTTTCAATTATTTTAATTAAGCAAATGAACAAATGTCTCCCAATCTGTAGTACAAAAAACACACCTGTAACAATTACGCCTCTATTGATTTATTATGTTTCCATTATGAATGTATAATAATAATATGTAGTCTACGTTCAGTTTGTAAATACTGCGTATTTTCATACTAGGTCTTGTAAACTAAATCTTTTACGTAGCGCCATTTAAAAATCCAGTAGGGTTAGGTCCAGACCTAGGATCTCGGCGGCTAACTAATTGGTCCATAAGTAACGTTCCAGGAAAGATTTTTTTTCATTATGAGCCGGCGTCCCATTTTCCTTAAGAATAACATTTCATCATACTGCATCAAAAATATACAGGGTATATCAAGACCGCGAACGAAAACGAAGCCAGGTGGTGGTACTAGTGACTTCAAACACAATGCAAGTAAAAATTTCGCAAAAAAATCGACACCTGCTTTTTTGTAATTCTTTACTTATCGTCATATTTGGGTGATATATACATTATACATAGTTTTAATAAAATAAAGATGTATACCTCTTTATTTTTAAACACGCAATAGTACGTAAGGGTTTAAATACGTATTTTCGTAAAAACTAGGTATTTAAACCTTATACAGCCTCCGTGGCGCAGTTAGTTAGACGCCGCCTGTGAAACGAGAGGCCGCGGGTTCGATCCCCGCACCGAAACAAATATTTGTGTGATCCACAGGTATTTGTTTCGGGTCTGAGTGTTTGTGAGACCGAAAAGTCTCTCGTAGCTTCTGATACCCACGACACAAGACTCGATCTTAGTGTGGGGTCAGGACTATGTATGTGACTGTTGGGTGTATTTATTTATTTATTTATTTACCGCCAAAATACGAGGATTTTTAAAAAATTCTAAAAAACAATATCATTGTTTTGGCGAAATTTTTATTTGCATCGTGTTTGTAACCACTAAAACTATCACCTGGCTTCGTTTTCGGTCGCAGTCTTGATATACCCTGTATAAATCTCGCGTCTTAAAATTTCGAGTACCTACCTCGAAATAAAGTAAATCGATTTCGTGTTTTGATGCCCTTTATAAAAATTAATTATTATTTTATTATGAACTAAACTTACAATAGGGAGATAATATTCCTCAAGTGGGAATTTGAAATGATTGTACTTTAAATTGATAAAATCAGTTCTTAGAATCAAGTTAGAATGAAGAATCACAATAAAATCGAATAATAGGTTAATAATTAACTTTCGTGAAAATTTTAAGTTTCATAGACTCGTTTTATTTAGGATGCTATGTTATTTGGAGAAAAATAATCCATCTGATTGGTCTCGTAAAGTGATGGGTGCTTTTTTTACCACACGGTGGTTTCGATTCCCTCTTCAGAAACACGATTATGCAAAAACATTTCGAAGTGCTTTGAATTGTTTTCAAAACCAAAATGATGTCTCCCTTCAGTATAATTGTTTATGTTCCATGTTTAAGGTACTTCCCCTCCATGTGGCCTTGCCGTGGTACTCCCTGTATGTGGTATTTATAAACTATTTAGTCAATCAAATTTTAGACACGTAGTTTTTATAATCGCAACATTAGTTTTTATAACTGCCATACTATCAGCGATAGGTATTTATTATGTTATTAGGCGAATAAACTATTTTGTAAGCAAATTGTTAAAATAATACATCACACCGACAAAGTTGCAGTCATCAGCTAGCTATTTTTAAAGTACAAAACAATAAAATTGAAAAGAGCCGTAATTATTCGTGGGAGGCGGCGATTGTAGCCTTTCATAAAGCTTCTCCGAATTAACGCGATGAGCCCAGAAATTGCAAATTGTTCCGGTACTTTGTGCCGTTGTAAATGGGTTAAACGGAAACTCAATGATGAACAATTTACTGAAAATGTGTGTGTTACTAACCAGTAAACCACTTTGTTTAACCAAAGGACCAACTCACCGGAATATAAATCGAATATGTGTGGGGTGCCCCGTGCGTCATATAACACATACATAGGTACTCTAATAAATAAGTAAAGTTGATATAAAATAACTACCTACCTATGAATTATGGTTTATTATATTTTTGCTAAATGGCTCTTTAAGACGTTCGCTCTTTCTTTACCCACTTGACGCGTGTAGTTAGTCATGCTAGATGAAATTAGGTCATCGAAAGATTTAATAGATTTGTTCTGAGAAACTTTTTTGACACAATTGGCTGAATTAGTTGGAAATTACTTAAGCGAAAATCAATGTACACGAGAAAGAGTATTCTGAAGTTATGTGGACAAAGTACTGACTTAATTCCTAAAGGTATGGCGGTCAGTCGTAAAATAATAAATCATAATAAAGAAACATACCTACGTAATTTCAGAGTAACACGACTTATAATGTAGGATCTCGTGTCAAATGCTTTATGAGATAAGCAGAAAATAGTCCAGTTAAGTTAGTGATTATGTATTGGAAACCTTATCAAAATATTATGAACCGTTTTGAGTTTCGAGATATTCGTCATCCATTCTTTGAATTCTTTGGAAGTTGATAAATAAGATAATATGTTACATGCCACCACACAAACGGCTTTATCCCAAGGGAACGTCATTTTAAAATGCAAAGATACTAAATACGATCCTGCCTCACTGTTTTCACCTCATCCATAATCATTCACCTTTTCACGCATTTAAACTTTCAATTAAGAAATACCATTTCCAATTGCTTAATCTGATTTTACAGTATGAATAAGAGTAGGCACTTCATAATTCAGTTAATTTAAACCGCATTTCAAGTTAATATAATAAAAATATGTATTGCTTTAATTTTTTTTAGGACAATGTTAATTTGATCGTCTCAAAAATTTAACGATTCTCCGCCATAGTTTTAGATACCCTATTGGTCGAGCAGGTTGTCTGTCTGTGCGGCTGTGCGTAGATAAAGAGCGACCTGCGCTGCCAAAAGAATACACCCTTATTTCCACTTCTTCTCGAGACGGCGAACTGGTCTTCTGCGTCGCCCATCGAAGAGGTTTTGATAGTCTAAAATCATCAGGCGTTAGTCGAATATTGTTTTAGTTTTATTCCATGATTCTCAGTGACTACAGCTATCTTTTCGGCTATTGGTACCTATATAGAATTTGTCTTGATGTTCTCACTCTACAGTCTACACCTAGGTATAGGATCTCCATCGTGTATTAAAGAAAGAATATAAATCACATCTATTTTAGTAAATACCGCTTGCATAACGTTATCTAAGCAAAATAGTTTGAGCCCAAAATGAATTATGTTATTAAAATACCCATATATCGACGCATACAACCTGGAAGTCGAAACCACGAACTCATAAACTAGACCAATAAAGCGTTATCTTATCACCACAGACTCGTTATACAATAAATGTATAATTGTGCGTCAAATGTTTATACATACTCCGAAAAGTAATCCATATCCTCTAAAGCATCAGGATTCTCGCGACCATCAACGTCCAATATCCCAAAACCCAAGCCAGCTAGAGCCAGTGTTACCATCGTATGTACGGCTATGAATGTTGCTTCAGACATGGGATGAAACAAAAAGAGCAAATAGCTAATCATGGACCCTAATTGGCCTGCAGCGTGACAACATCCCATGATCGTCGTCCGTATGTTGATGGCAAAAAGGCGCGGTGTTATGTTCAGTAATATCGCCTGACAAATAACTCCTGACGCAATAGCCACCGAGGACAGAATGTTTCGCATAAAGCCCTGCAAAGATGAAAATATTTAATATTCTTTAATGTTGTTGAAAATATAAGTATATAGGCAGTAGGTAGTTATATGAACTGCAAATTACAAGCAATACTGCTCGTAAAACTATGAGGAAATATGATTAGGTTTACGTATTCATTATAATATCATGCGTTTATTTGGCCTAGATTGCGTATAGCTGGGTTTACAGAAATAAGTGATTGGTTTTTCTGATAAGTTACGAATAATAAAAATCGGATAATAAATTACCTTGCATATAAATATAACGCCGGCAGTGAAAACGCCTGTTACAAGAACGTGGGCCAGAAGTAAGTATCGCAGCGTCAACTTTGCCGACATTATAATGGTAAGGCAGCCAAGCATCCCAACGAAGCAGAAAGTCTTTATTAACACTTGATTTATGTCCTCCTCACTGTACACTCTTATATAGAGAGAGCTCCATAAAAAGTAGAACAGCAACCAAAATAGGCAAATTACAAGAACTATTGTTCTAGTGTTGTAAGTGCTTAAGACTCCCACGCACGTTGCTGACTCGTCTATACAGTTGTACGCCTGTAAAGTAGTATAGTAATCATAAAAGAAAGTAAAGCCATAGGCCATGATCTGGAATCGGGATTCTGAAGAATGTGGCAAAAGTTATAGGACCAAGTTACAAATATATTTACTCCAGGCTATTAACAACCACAATAATTAACAAACATACACACGTACTCTATAATTCATTGGACGTATTCTAAAATCATCACACAGCTTTATGCCATTTCTCTTAGCTGCGTTTAACAATATTTTTTCGGCTGTTGCTACTTTTCTATTAAACAATAACCATTGTGGAGATTCTGGAATCCATCTGTAAAGTTCATCATGCGATATGACCGAGTGAAAAGTAACGTATTTATTTTGAGGTGTTGAAAAAGAAACGTAGTTGTTAAAAACCTCCTTAACCTATTCTTATAGCAAATATGCATTGAGCAACGTTAGAATGCATTTTGCAGCATTTGTATCCCTGCCTGAAAATTAAGGTAAATGAGTTTCTCATTATTATATTTTCATCATCAATAGATTATTTTTGATCACGATTCTTCGTTTATTATCCAATATTGCACACAGCGGCTTCATCGCTAGT
Source organism: Deilephila elpenor (assembly GCA_949752805.1). Taxonomy (NCBI): domain Eukaryota; kingdom Metazoa; phylum Arthropoda; class Insecta; order Lepidoptera; family Sphingidae; genus Deilephila; species Deilephila elpenor. Next base: position 6,423,247 of record OX457105.1, on the reverse strand, counting down.
GGAATATAAATTCCAATTTTATTTTAACATTCGTCTAAGACATTTTAAGTGGAATATGGTTAACACTCGGGCCGCGAACTGCATGCGTTTTCGGTCTGTAATTAATTTCGTAAATTGGGCGTGAAAAAGTAATAATCACGCTGTTCATGCCGCAGTAACAAGAAAGATAAAATAATTATTGATTCCATTTCAGAATCGCCAATAAACTATGGCTTGCGACTTTATTAAAGGCAGTTTCTCATTTACGCATGCGTACGGAGAGTGCAGTTAGCGTGCATCTTAGGAACTGTGAAAAATGTAATTGTGAGCGGTTAATGAGTTATTTGCTCAAGTTACAATATGCTGTCGCGAACACAAACAGTGCGGAATTGAGTATTAATTTTTGGAAGATGTGCGCAAGCGTAATATGGGACGTGCCCACAGCCATAGGCCATAGCAAGCATGGCTCATAAGCGTTCACTTCATAGTCGTAGGTGTGGAATCGCTTTTATATTCTGAAACCTGGCCTGCAGCTTTATAAATGTCGCTCATACCTAGTTGAAAACAAAAAGCACTTAAACGCTGCAGGTAAAATATTATAATATTATGTTTATTAAAAATATAGTCAGACGTGATAGGGGAAGGAGGTTTACAAGGCGATCTGATGCAGGTCGTCGGCGGCGGCATGTAGTATACGGAGCCCGCACCCAGTGGAGATCGACGACGTCACGAAAAGGAATAAAAATAGTATTATTACCTTAGAAGAAGAATGTATATTAAACATAATATACTAGCAATGCAGTTGTATGTTTCAGAATTGAGTGCGCTGTTTGCTAGAGGCACCATGCACACAGTGGCAAGGAGCCTGGGAGACGCCACGATCATATTCAACCAGGACCGCCATTTATTACTTGCTATCTCGCAAACTGTATATAATTAGGTAATAATTAGGTAGGTAGGTACTTGTACTTTAATCACAATAACTTATACTGTCATCCAATTTAATGTGGTTTTTAAATATTTCTGGACCAAACTGGTATAAAACAGAAAAATCAGCACTCAAACAGATAAACAAATCGCAAATTAATTATCAAATTGATATAAATTCAGTCAGGATAAAAATGATAAACCTTTTTTGTTTTGTTATTGCTTTGACCTTGACAAAAATGGATATTCTCTTGTTATCACAATTTAGCTTTATATCAATCCGGTGCGATAAAAATCACATTCAAACTGGCAATACTTATAAGATCAGATAAACAATATATTTACCTATTAATAGTCCCATGTAGTAATTAGCGCTGCAGAAGAATGATTTTAAAAAGACGAGTAATCGGAACCAGCCTTGGGAATCACAGAATGTTATTAAGAGTCCAATTCCTAAATCACAGAATACGTTAATTTTAATCGCGGTCTTTCTCCCAAAGCTGAAACAAGTTATCAAGTTTTAATATAATTGATCGACATTTCAATACGTTTTTTTAATAAATGATTCACCTGTCAGAAATCAAGCCGTATGTGATAAATCCAAATACCAAACCAAAACGACTTATCAACGCTGTTGTTAGTAGTTTTAACTTGTGATCGCAGAAAACAAGCCACTGTCAAAAATATAAGTGAATAAAATTAATTTCGTCTAACAGGTCGCAGTGGAAATCCTTGGGGAAGACCTGTTCAGCAGAAGGCTGCCTCTTAAGAGAGTTAAACAAGAGCCTCATACGAAATAGTCAAGTCTGGTGTCATTTAAAATTATATAATAATTTCAAAAGTTATTATAAATCTCTACCAGTCTCTATCAGTACCCCTTATAGTGATTACATTTAATCTCAGATGGGGGTTTTCAAGAGTTATAAAATGCCAATGGATATCTTAAGAAATTTCAGCCGCTTGATATTACTTCGTCATTAATGAATTCTTAAAATATAATCAACTATCAGAGAGTTACTAAAACTAAAAATTTTATAGGACATGGGTACCGTTATCTAATCGCATGGGTATATCAAAAGTGCTGGCTTAGATACTTCAGGTTGTACTTATTCTATGTTTTGGTACAATAACTCACTGTCTTTTTTATCCAAATAAGCCACATCAAGTGCACATTCCACTTATTGCATTTGAACAATGTTGAATCGTTTGATTTGAGAGTGATAAAGCAGAGACTCTTGTTGACCACTTCCATGTTCAGGGGCGGAATGCATAAGACTCCGGATGGTTCCATGAGAAATATATCTTCATATAAATTGAACATCGACGAAATCATAAGCATAGTTGATATAAATGTGACCAGCCATTGCCAGGAGCCAATTTTGCCAAGCACATCCGTGGTAACGTCTTCATACACAGTGCCAATACTGTAATTAAAAGTTAAACAGCAAAAATAAGCCTGTACATAACATCGTGCGAAAGGCATCAAGATCCTTTGTTTGTTAATAAATACAATGGAGTATTCGCAATAACTCGAAATGGTATTAAATTGTGCGCGTTTGTTTATTGTTCAAGCATCGAAGTCGATCAAGCGCGTAAGTAAAAAAAATAGAGATAAAAACATAACGAATAAAGTCGGAATTACGGTCTCTTTTAGGCAACCAAGTAAGGACTCTCGAAATTTGGAAATGGCATCAGAGAAGACCAAGCATAAAGACTATAATATCTTAAGAGCAAATTCAAAAAAATGATTTCAAAATTTATTTTGTGAAAACATAGTGAATGGCCGACAGTTGGTTAAAGGAAATCACATTTTATTTTAGGCTGCCACTAAATATATTTTTTGGCATTTGCGCATAATGTTTTCTTAGTCTTGGTTTATTAATTCACCTAGTGCTAGATGACATCCATGAAGTCGAGTTTTTTCCAACACAAGTACTGACCTAGGAATATACATTCAATTCAGTTACATAAATGTTTTAATTAATATGTTACTTACATTGACATTTCACCTGACATTAAAATATATTTGCATTTCGTAACCATATGGATATTTAAAAACTACCTTAAAATAGCCCAATTGTCACAAACGATTTTCAAAGCTCATACATGTAATTTTAATAATTATTATCAAAGTAAATATAACAATTCAAAAAAGATTTGTAAGGATAATATTAGTACTTCCCCGCGGTGGACTGAGCTATGTTTTAAGTTTTCCTTTAATGGTTACACAAGAGACATTTCCTTGAATCATGAAGGTATTTATAGAAACATATATTATACGTTACGCTTAAACTTCGAGCACTGTGAATCTAATTAGTACTAACGTAGTGGATTTATTGAGACTGCACAAGGAAATCTTTAAGACTATATTGTTACTTATAATTTCCTTGGTTTACCTGTGTCTTTGAAGGATGGCTTGCGTACGTGTACGTGTGTAATAAAAAAATGTTGTCTACTCCTTTAAGTAGTATATTATGCATCAGAATTTTACTGTAGCAAAGAATGTTTTATGTGTTAAAATGTGTATACTATTGGAGCACCTTATTTTAATAAAATGATAATAATAGCTTATTATGTTTTTAAGGGCCGGTTTTTACAATTGTCAAATAAAATTTATATAGGCAATTAGTCCAATTCTGTTTTGCATAACTTTATCTGACAACTCCATAACTGGGCCAAGTATATTGGTAGATCCGTAGCTTTATACTACCATATGGAGAGGTGCAAAATGAAAACAGTTAACTGCATGGTCCTGTTAAACGATGGACGTCTTAAAATAGTCCTAAATTCTGTTTGTCTGAAGTCTGAATTGTTTTCACCGGGGTTTTAATTATTAATACCTATTTAACTACGACCACCACTACTACTACGTAATTTTTTTAAAATGCAATTGTTAAGAAGGGGTGTTTTAGTGCTTTTTTAAAAAGACATTAAGTACATTGCACAATGCCGCGTTTATTTTCATAATTTATTTTGCGTGTGATTGTCAATTGGTTTTTGAGACACTTTTAGTTAAGGTGTGAATTTTTCATTTATATTTTCTGGTTCCTTATATTTCCAAAGAAAAACATAGAACCGGGTCTAAATCTGATACTGATTTTTCCGACTTGCACTTCAACTTCTTTGGTTTGATATGGCAGTGCAGTTAACAGATTTTTCTCGACACTCATCTATAACAAAGTTGCGGTACATCGTACACTTTTCTTTTTTTGTTGTTTAACTAAGATTACACAGTGCAGTGTTTTCGCATTGCTTATCCCCAGGGTCATTGCAATAAATAATATTATTTGTCTTAAATTCGCGCCGCTGTCAGCGGATGTCAGATGTATCAGTTTTTCTTTGAACTCACCTGATCACCAGATGTACATACAGATACGATGCACTTGGCATCGTATCTGTATGTACATCTTTGCCCATCTATCTTACGCTATCTCGATACTTATGTCCAAAAATACAGGTATGTAATGTTTGTAATACAATTTTGCCTTCCTGTTATTCCTATTTAAACGACGTAAGTATTTTAATGTTATGGAACTGCATATTTTTTTTAGTTATTTGGATTGATTTCAACTAAAAGTATTTATAGAACGATTAAAGCTACAATATTTGGTATTATTTTTTATTAACGCAGTCATAAAAATGCGTGTATACGAGTATCCGATAGCAGTTGGCACGGTAGATATTTGATACTGTCCAAACAATTGAGGTAAATCGTAAAGTAAATATTGGCGCTATTGTGATCACCGTAAAGATAATTGATATGATACAAACAAACAAAACAGATTTTGTGTATATCCATAACGTAATATTTTGTTTATTTTCGAGGCTGTAACCGTATCAATAAAAATACATAAGGTTATCTAATCGTCTCAACCGGTACATCAATGTCGCCCTTCCTGTACCCATGTTGCAGCTTTTCATAAATCGCTTTATTCCTAGAAGAAATGGAACGCGTGAGAAACGCGCGGACATGTGTCTATTTTAATGCTCATTGTTATGTAAATATTTGATAATGTATGCAAATGAGTGCACTGATTACGTATTTCAAACACAGAGCTATAATGTTGTTACTTCTGCAATGTATTTACGTATTGGTTTTGCCAGCGTCACACAGTTAACGCATACATATACAATCAGGATTATGCCCTAAGGGTATCTTTGTCTTTTATAAATATTCAATTATTGATTCAGATATGTATATCAGCCCATTTACGACCCACCGCAGGGCACGGGCCTCCTCTACAATCGAGAGTACGACTGTGACGGGTTACTGACTGTCCATGACTGTCCACCACGCTCGACTAGTGCGGGTATACGGTCTTTTACATACCATAGAAATTCTTACGAATCGCTATACAGGTTGCCTCACGATGTATTCCTTCACGGTTATAGTGCGTGGTGATTGACTATCAATACAAACATGACCCGGAAAAGTCAGAGGTGTGGTATTTGAACCTGCGACCACCGTAAACGTGTTGGCAGTCGCATCTGGTCCATTACCAACAGGCCGCTACGCACTTCGGAGATGCAAACATTGAACTTCGTGATTGATGGACGAAAGAGCTTTTACTGATTAAGAGTTAATCGAATGAGCCTGTGAATAATTCCCATTAGAATTCTATGTTTAAATGGTTTAGACATTTTAACTTAGAAGGAGTATGTTAAAGCTTATTACTATTCATAGTACGTGCGTAATCTTATATGAAGTTGGAATGTAGTTGGTGGGCTATGTTGCAGTATTATGTAATAGGTATGTATATTTTTCCAAAGTGGTCACGAAGGTCGTCCATTGAGGTTGTCTACCTTTTCGCCGTAACCTATTTTAGTCGCAGATAGCCCTATGGCTATCTGCTATTTATTTTATTTTGTGGGCCGCGAAAATTAAAATAATTTGGAATTGGAACGTAACAGGAGGTTGCGGCGCGATATTAATTTATTCTATTGGTTTATCAAATGGAGAAACAAACATTTGGAGAGTAGTTCTTAAAAAAATGCAATTATAAATAATATTAAAATTACACTTATAATAATAATGTAATATTGTGAAACAGTTGCGCAATTGTCCACATCAAGACAAGACATCACTATTATGATGGAATATCGACAGATAATCGATTAGGCAAAGTCGGCAATTGTTTAAAAGTAAGGCAAATAAATTAATTTAAAACAAAGTTGATAAAACTATTAGTACACACGGTCACTGAAAATGTTTCTTTACTACAGAAACTAGCGCAAGGCGTGGGCAACCGCCCAAGGCCTCACGTCTAAAGGCTTAGGGAACTTTGTTTTAGTAAAGTGTAAACAAAAACATTCCGCCAGGGCGATTAAAGCCACATCCACAACCATGTATCGTATTCGGTCGTTTCATCACCAAACTGAAAGGACAAGAAATAACTTTTTGTTCATTTTACGTGTCAGAAGGGTGTCGGAAAACGTATCGTGTCGAAATTCAAATATAGATCTTCCTCTGCATTCTTCAGTTATTTCTTAATTCTGCTTATTAATACCGTTTTATTATTAGTTTAGTTAAAAATTATAGGATTAAATGCAAGGATATCTCTTTTATCGGAACATAACTTTAAATTACTTAAATAGTATAGTGGCTAGTGTCTATAAATTTCCCATGATGTTCGCGGATTTACACGAAGTTTTAAAGAACGGACGTAAAAAAAATCTAAAGAGCTCACTCTATTTACAAGTACCTATATCGTCTAGTTTTCTGTAGGAAATATTGTTATTATTATAAAAACTCACGCCAGTTAGCTGTTTTTAATACAAGATTTTTATAGATAGTTTTTAGGTAAAAGATTATTCGATGAGCAGTGGCTTAGTTGACAGCGCACCGTACTGACAAATCAGTTGTCAGAGGTTCAAACTCAAATCTCAAACATACGTTTCATACTATTATTGCTTTTTGAGTGAATTTATATTCACGTAAAATTTTAGCGCGTGCCCTAGTTTATTTATTTACAGGCAGGTTAAATTTGACGCATGTGACCTATACAAAATAAGTATTGACATTAAACAGGTGTGGCGACCCGCTTCAAAGCTAATTTTATGCTTAATTATGATGAACATTTCATTAGTTCCATCTTTTTTTTTTTTTTTTTTTGTCCAAGAGGAAAAGCTATTAAGCTCCCCTTTCGGTACCCCGGGGGAGGCCGAAAGGGGTATGTCAGTGTCTCTGGCCTTCCAACCCGTCACATTGCGGATTGTGGTCGGGCTGGGACCCTAACAAAACCTATGCCAGCATACTGACTAAAAACCCCTCGGTGACCTTCACACGCATTTTGGGCGGCACCGGACATCCCAGGGCAACAATCGCCCCGATATACGTCCGCCTAACCGCCCAGCGCAAAACTGTTGCTGGTCCTTCCGTAGTGGGGGCCTGAATGCCCCACATTTGCTACTAGTTTGGACGCCCGTTTAGGATGTTGTGGGCGTCCACGACAGAGTCTGACCCATGCACTCTATCACACATCTCGAGGTCGTTATGAGTGAGGGCGCACCGCCCCCGCAGTTTGCCCAACGACCCCGATGGCCCCTTTAAGTCGCCTCTTACGACAGGCAGGAGGTACCGTGGCGGAATTCTTGCACCCCCGAACCACTGGGCGATCATTAGTTCCATCTGCGAAATTGCTTTTTGTTTTTATTTCCAAATTGATTCAACTGATGTAGATTTGGTAGTTTGTATTACCTACACATTATTTTTTTTATTATCTCATTATGTTCAGTAGTTACTCTGGCTACAATGTCCTTCAAATCGGAACACAAAAGCGCATTTAAACTGCTGTTTGGCAGGACAAATAGACATTGCGGTGGTATCTACCCAGGCGGCCTCTCACATATGAGAGACCTACCACCATTTATAATTTCATATCTTGAATTTCATCTATTTGTTACGTAGAGACTATCACGTCACTTGCTAACAAATGCAGTTCCTGTTAGACAGGACTCAAAATTAAAAGTGGGCCTGAGAAATTAACATCAAGTAGCTCTTAGGACAACGTTTTTCGGGAAATCAAAACTTCAAAAAGCTCAAAGCTTTTTGGAAGCTTTCAAAGTCTACAGAGACTAGTTTTTCTTTAACACGCAGAGGAATAAATCCTAAAGAAGACAGATAGGAACATTTGACAATTTATATTTCTATGAGTTATATTGTTTGAGTTAAGTTAATTTAATCTTAATGTTTAACTAACGAAAACAATATAATGAATCGTACAATTTCCCAAAGGGTATAAAAACTTAAACATGCATGTTGAAGTGAACTTTTTTCGTTAATGTTGTGTTAATTTGCACACACATATTTTAAAGTTGTGACCCTGAAAATTTTATTTCTTTTACGCTATAAAATAATTATGAGAGTTCTCATACATAATTAGTCAAATGTGTAAATCATATTATTATGATATACATTATATTACCATATAGTATTTCTAATTATTAAAGTTGTTTTCTAACTCAGATCACTCAACCGGTTAACATTTAATAATTTAAGCTCAAAGCTTTTATCATTTTATCGAGCTTTTCCCCTATCTAAGCCTTATCACTCCACAACGGTCAGCGACATTCGAGGTATCAATTTGTAGTGGACGTTCGTCAAAGAAATACTGCATTGTATTTTTCCATTATAATGAGGATATCGAACTTATGTACCTATTATGCGGCGAATTGAAACTGCCCTCCAATAATACGGGTGCGTAGTACTTACACAGATTTACGCTACTGCGACATCTAAAAGTTGTGTACCTTTAGTTATTACGCCGCTGCCACCTTTATCGGTCAACTTTATTGTTTAATATATCTCTGTTTGTAATTTATTATAGACAATTATATATAATAACAAGTCTTGGATTCGAAAACAGGTTCCACAAACGTTTTATTGCCATGAAAATAATTTATTCAAATTATCATTAACGAAATATGCATTTTGGTAATATTATATGTAAGTAGGTTTTAATTAAAAGTTGGTGGGTCACTCGTATGCCTGACTCTGTCTTACTAACAACCTCTTTGTCTATTTTCGCCAGCAAGGAACATTTGAAGGACATTATATCTATTGAAATTAAAGGCATGAGACTTAACCACTAATACCGCTTGGTGTTGAAAAAAAATATAATGCTATCCAGTGCTTAGTAATTGTAAGTTCTGAGTAGTGTTGGTTTAGGAGCAAGCGTGTCGGTAACTATTACGTGAGAGGCCTCCTCGGCTCATTATAGCTAATAAAAAACCGTAACTACCCGTGTACGGTGTAACATGTTTCTTACGCACGTAGAGGTCAATCACATTGAATATATCAAAAACATCAACATAAATCCTCAAATTGAGTTTTGTCGAGGATTTTAGAAGAGTTACATACTTCAATATTTGAGTTACGCTCAGCGATTTGTTGAACCTTAAGGCTTAGAATAACTCAATAAACGTTGAGAAGATATGTAAAACTGTAGAATTATTTAAGCCGCTATTATAACAATTTGTTTAAAAACTTCAAATGGTATCTCAATACATACTTAGATAGTTATTATTACTGACAGCCTCCGTGGCGCAGTTGTAAGACGCCAGCTGTGGGACGAGAGATGGTTCGATCCCCGCACCGAAACAAATATATGTGTGAACCACAGGTATTTGTTTCGGGTCTGGGTTTGTGAGACCGAAAAGTCTCTCGTAGTTCCTGATACCCTCGACACACGACTCGATCTTAGTGTGGGGTCAGGCCTAAGTAAGTGACTGTTGGGTGTATTTATTTATTATAATGGGTGGTAGAGTCGGTGCTGGAGTTGGGCTCATATCTGTAGTTACCAACACATTTCACGCAAAAGATTTTAGTGTTATCCAGGGTAGGGTAAGCAGAAATGTTCCTAAAATATTTTAGCCAAGCAGGGCTTCAAGCTTTGTATTGGTCTGACGGCTATATTTCCAATGTAATACCTCCACGCTCGCGTTTCACGATCCAAGTTCAGACTATGTATGTACGTACAGTTTCGGGTAGGCCAGAATAGATCTATCAGGATTCTCTATCTATCAGGATCTATCTACAGGATACTCTATTCGTAGATTTATGTAATTGATTTGGAATTAAAAATAATACTCACTGTAGCGGTGAAGGAAAGCTTCAAGGAGTTATTTGAAAGTGAGCTTTACAAACTCATGTTAGAACACTGAACAACGTGGTAATTTATGATCAATGAGAGACGAGACTTGTGCCCAGCAGTAACTTATTTGTATGAGTTTATATAAATGTATACATTGTGCCTCGTTCAGTTTAATTTGCAAACAACGAAATATAAAAATACCACAGAACGCTTTAGTGTGAAGAATTAAGAGCCGATTACGTAAACACGTACCTTTATTTTGTTTTTGTCCGGTTTTGGAGTGTAACTAATTGGTAATTTAAATAACTTAAATGGAACCAGAAGCTGCGAAAGTGAATCGGTCCATTTGTTTGTTTTTTTCGTATTCATAACTAAGATACCGTGTCGAAGTTTTGAAGCAGTAAAAACTTTTATTTATCTTATATATTTTGTATTTTCTACCTTATTTTTCGTATATCTATATCTACCAGATGAATACGAAATAGTAATGTGTCTGTCTTACATCAGATAAACACATAAATGCTACCAAATACAATACCGAATCTTGACATTTCAGGCAAATATTTCACTTCGCTTAAGACAAAACCAAAAAAAGAACTACTTCGTCTTCGTTCAAAACTTTGTCAAAAGAAAAATTTCATAACCTGACAGTCTCTATTACATGGTTTTAATAACCTGATGACAGTATTAGGTAAATTGCAGTAAGTACGTAATCTGGGTAGTGTTGGATACTGGATAGCTTGCGGTCAGGATATGTATTGTTTGTTCTATAAACATAATGTTTACGTAACAGTTTTGTTTTCACAAAGGGCTGTGCACGCGATGTAGTGCATGCAATAACAATTTGAAATAATGGAGGCCTGTTAGCAAAATGCAGTCATGAATGTAGCGCAAATTCGATTTATATTTAGTACGGACAATAGTGTTAACTTATGTACACATCGTTTATCTGATCCAGTTTGCTATGGCATATGATCCCAAAAGGAACAATACGATCTTCAGCTTTGTCAATATTAAAGGTGTATCATAGAATCCTAAGATTTAGGAAACAAAATTTAGTTAGAGCTAGGATCCCTACTGATGGGATTCGCCGGAATTGGTGAATGAAGAAAATCTGATAGGAAAGCTGTGGCTTCACGTCTGTTTTTTTTTTAAGGCAGTAACATAACGTCAGAGATCCAATTTCTATCACATATTATTTTAGTGGTTATTATGCAATCTCTGGAAGGCTTTGCAATGGCGATGGTTAGAGTTATAAGCTTCATTTTACTCCTTAGCAATTATCGACGATGTCTATCGTTTGATATGGAGGTGTAAAAGTTTACTTATCGCCCTTGCAGCGAAAGTTATTGAGACTCGCGAAAGTTATTAAGATACAGTTCATTGAACGATGGACAACCAGAATTCTGTACAAAAGTGTGCAGCCATTACATTGTAGACAGTTTATGATTAAAATTGCGATTTGAGTAATCAAGAGGAAATCATATATTCTTGCGTGGATAAAACTAATTGGTTATCGTGAGTTATCATCGTCTATATCGTAATGATCAAAGCGACTGGTTTTAGCTATAACATGTAGCCCTAACGTGGACCTGCCTTCTTAGAAATATTGTTTAATATATTTCGACAATAATAATATGAGAACTATTGTAATAATGTATAAGTATATATCTAAGCGCTGCTACTTAATCTTGTTACTTCATAATTATCTAATTCTTAATTAACAACAAACCGGAACATTTTTTAAGATACAAGTTTATTATTATTTTCGTGTCGGTGGTGTATAGTTGTCTATTAACTACGTCGTATTGTAATCTGGATAATAATTATCCGTCGAACCCAAATTATGATAACCGTATCAGCTTGTGGCAGCCTTCAGTCACTTATCGTGATTAAAGTAACATGTAAGTAAGTGAGAACAAATTATAATAGAGTGTCCGCTGGTCGCGGCCGGAGTGGCGGCGTACAGTACAGGTGACGATCACTTCTCGTCGGCAGGTATGACCAATGGAGATAAGAGGTTAGGTTTTTTCGCGCGATTGCGGTAACCGACCCACGATCGGCGCCACGACTTGCCGATTGCCATCCATTCGTTCGTCCGCCGGCACGCACGCCTGGCGTTTACACTTTACACACGCCGCCGCGCGTTCACTACGAGTAACAAGCCACTACCATCAATGGTGTTTGTGATCGTTACAGAACTTCGGAAACAGAACCACAGCACGACGATTCCTAACAGCCATGGACAAGGATCGCGCAATGGAAGAAATGATGGGGAAACTCGGTGAGTGTGGGCCTTAAAACTTGTTCTGAACATATGGTATCCGTAATTAATATTCGTCGGCGGCGTTGAGGTACTTTTACATTTTACACGCGTTCTTTTTATTGGTTCTGTACTGCGGACAAGTGCAGGCGTTTGTTGGCCTGCTTTTGACTCCAACTGGTCAGTCTTGTCTTGTGTGAGAAATTTGATCGGTGTCGTAAACTTAAACCTTCATGAACGTATTGAGATAGAAGTTAAAGCGACAAGTGGCTTTCCTTTCTAATGGATTACTAAATAAATATTGGCCCGCAATTACAGTAACTTTGGCGAAGTTCAAATTCAGTTGAGGTGCGGAATGCAAGAAATGTCCTATGAATTTAGTGAAATACGTTTAACTTAATACTACGGATAAATAAACTATATTATGATGCTATGATGTAATAATCGTTAAGTAACAGGTTTATCCACTAATCTAATAAAAATCGGTGGGGAAGGACCTTCACCTTTCTCTTTGACAGTGTAGATATCTAGGCCAAATGTTAGGGACATCTACTTAAGGCCAGTGACATTAATGTTGATTTTTTAGTTTAAGCAGTGTCTTTCTTCTTATACGTAACATTTTCTGGCTGAAGTTATTTTTGCCAGTTGATTAATAGGCGTCAGATTAATATAAAGGCATTGTTTTTTTCACTGTGAAAGCCCTTCTTATTTAAATTACTTCTTTATTTGTTCAATTATGTAATTATGTGACGTTTAATATTTTTTCAGAGTACCTACATCTTGATTCGCATATTTATTGAAATAATAAAAATATCAGAGGCTTGTGAACGTTATATCTTAAAAGAATTAATTTAATGTCAAGGCTACCACGCAACAGTTATGTCACAAATTAGACTCGTATTCGAATTAATGTGGCTCTTTGGGATAGCCAAATACACTTTAAGTAGGTACAGAGAGGTAGAGGACGAATTTAGACGGTATAACCAAATATTTACGTATATGAGAACGTCATTTGGCAAAATACACATGTTAATATACAAAGTAAATAGTACCGACTACCGAATGCATAATTCTCTAACTTATTGATAGTCAGGAGAATAATGAAGTGAATCGAATTTTTTGTTAAGCCCTGCAGTGTTGCGCATTGCGCTACTGATTGGTTTATTCAAAACCTTGGGTTTTTGCAGCCAGTAAACAATGTTCCAACAATTGAAATTCCCATTCAATGTAGCTTCACAAATCTTTTCAGTTCTTATACGATATTTTCATTTACACTTCTTTCAAACATTGTAGATGCGAGTAACAAAATGGTAAAGAAAACTCATTTCCATAATATTTGTTGACAATGAGACAATACGTTTGTACCTATATTGTACCGTTAAATACACTTCACTCCAATGCTCAGACTCTTTGCATAAAGGAATGTTTCCTGGTATTGATGTTTACACAATGTTTTACTTAATTGAAATGTCTTACGTACTTAGTATCGTAAATATTAGAGGAATTCTTCTAAATTGTACACACGAGCTTCAAACTGTGTATAAACTATTCATAGTCATTTGGAAATATAATTAAATTAGCTGTTACTAAACGTTATTGAGATTAGCTGTCGCGCGGTGTTTCGACATTTAAAGCATTAAGAATTCATATTTTGACGATGAAAGTATAGATTATAAATACGGGGACTTTGCCCTAGTGATATTTGTATCTATGTCAGCCCATATACGTCCTACATCAGGGCACGGACCTTCCTCGTTTCTGTTAGGGCGTGGGACTTAATCCATCGCGCTGGTTCGTCACCAAATAGCTGGTGACCTAGTAGTATTTTTTTATTGATTTGTTGCTGTAAAGAGGACAGTTATTCAGGTCAATAACGAAAAGTTCATTTGAGATTTACTTCTGCATTAGAATCTATAATACTTTTGAAATATTAAGACGTTCGTGCGTTCATTCATCAACTGTTTCGGTAACAGAACTTATCTTGCAAAACAAAAGAATTATTCATTTAAAACTTATCTCTGAGACAATAAATATGAGATAAATGAGATGAATTACACAGGCCATTTTTCACGGGCACGAAATATACCTGGTACATTAACTAATAGAGAAGGCCGAGCGCAGTGAGATGTATAAACGCCTCCTCATTATAAACGCAGCGTGTAGTGTATGACACGATTGAGGTAATCCTAACGCAACTACTTCATTTAGCACAGTCTGTGAGACCATGTTAATATTTATTGAATAAATGTCAACTTTATAAGTCTGAGCATAAATACGATATTTCACACCGAAATAAAGTATCACAGAAAGCAGTTTTATCACAATCCACGTTGGTTTGTTTGTTTGGTAATGTGTTATGCGTTTCGTAGGTAATCAGTGTACTCTACAAAGTCGACATTTATTATTCAATGTAAACAAAATAGGGATTTCACGCCTTTTTAAATTAATTAATAAAAAAGGGATTTAACACAGTCTTAACACATAAATTTGTATCATAAAAAATATTTTGATTTATACTTTTTTTATTCGCACGTCGTTGTGGAAACCCCTCATTTGAAGTTATCCCATGGATAAGAAAACTGTGATTTATAATATAGTAAAGGCTCTTATGACGAAAATATAAAGAAACTCGTAAATATAATACAAAATCGGAAAAACCACTTTAAAGGGATTAGATAAACGCATGAGTTTGATATTCGGCTATTCGGTTTAATATTTCCTCAGCGATAGTAATAATTAATTTAGTACAAATAATCATATATAGATTACAGATTGTGCTATCTTTTGGAGTACCTATTACTTCACCATCACCCTTGTATTACGTATGAAGTCAGTGAATTTTTTATCTATGTTGCAATAAGTGTTTGGATTCTTAATGGTGCTTACCAGACAGGTCGCATGTATGCCACCAGATTGTATGAAACATGAATTTATTTAACATGATTATGACATGAATTAACTAATATTATCTTTAATCTTCAACGACAGCCATGGAAATATCGTGAAATATTTTGCCAGAATCAGTGCAGAGAACTTTTTCAATGCACCAAAGCATCGTTTGTCTCGTTCATAACTGCTAAAGTCAAGTAAACGGTAAATCATCTAATTATGGATTTGTTAGAGCCTCAACTAGTACTTAGTGTCTCCGTGCGAACAATTCGTAATACCATCTTTCAAGTTCGTGATTTCAGTGACCCTGTTTCCATTTATAACCACGTTACTCATAAAAAATGCAATAAATTACGTACATTGAAATAACCGATGATTACTTGTAATTATTGGCAGGCGTCAATGCTGTGTAATTATTAAGTATTGTCTTATTATTTCGTTGAATTAAAAGTTTCTTGATTTGATCGGATTATGCAGTCGCGTAGTGTTTAATTTAGACGTGCTTTTTATCGGAGAATTTATCCAGGAAGAAGAATGATTTTATTAATTACTTAAGTTGAGTTATGTTTATCATTAAAAATCCTTTGATTGGATATTAAGCCCGATAATCTATGAAACTCTATAGCTAAGCTAGCATCAGTCTGATTTTTATCTACCAAATAGACGTTTTAATCCATATAAAGTTTTGAGAAATCGGTCTATTGTTATTGTAATTGTGTGTAAAGTGTATAACAAAAATTATTATCATGGCTTAGAACAAAATTTCGGAGCGACAAGAGAATGGCAAGTTCGGCGCCCATCGCAAGGTGGTCCGGTAACGCGGCGGCCGTTTTCCCACCCTTTTCGAAATACGTACAAGTAATGCGATGTTCGACCTTGTGACGATTTTTGCTGCCTGCCCTTCACCATTCATTTATGTGTAAATTGTCTTTCTATATGTGGCTATTACTTTTCCATTCAGTGCCTCTTATTGTACGATTTGTATGTAACAACCTATTCTTTATACATACCACGTTTTTCATGTGATTGTTGATTAAGAATTTTACGTATTCTATACTGTAACAAATTCCACCAGTGTTGGCTATATGCCATGGCTTTCACTGTTTTCCTGCGAACGACACTTGTGAATGCATTTATTTAAATGGTTATTTAAATCGCCAATTATAATATGTATTATAGATAAACATTGGCCGTGACAATTTTTTGTTTTTAATTTATCTGATAGTGTGTGGATTATTGTACCGTCTACATCTAGCAGTGGACTCAATAGAAGGACAATATTCAGCCACATATCACGTTGTACCTATACTTTTATGCCTATTTGATAAAAAGTGACGTAGAATATTTATTATTGTTTCACTTATTATATAAAAGTTATTTCGGGCAGATAAATATCTGTTCAACACGAACCTTAAAAGTTGCGAAAGATATAGCAAGTTACTTATTTGATTAACATCTACATCAGTGTCGATAAATACGTAATTTTATCGTGCGAGTCGTGATCTATCGCTTTAGTTATTAGCATGAAGACGCAAGTAAAGGCTTTCGTAATAAACAATCGTTATTACACGCCGACACATATTGGTTAAACATTGACGAGTGTATAAAATCATGAACTTAAATGACAACATTATCGAGATAAGTCACAACACTTCGTATCGGAATAAATAGTATTTAATATCAGTTCATTAACTTTCCACTAATAAGATAGGCTGATGTTATTTGTTTTTCTTTTGGAGTTTTTAAATGGAGTTTAATTAGTTACTAAAATTGACTGTAAATAAATAGCAAGCATAACTAATAGACCTCAACGTCTTGTTTTATTTGTATGCCGACAAATGGGTTTTATTAGTTTAGTAATGAACTTGAAGAAATAAATATGAATATTATAATGCCGTCATAGACACGACAATAATTTTGTATTATAATGGTCATGTTTAGTTAAGCTCACGTAACTTGTACCCACGGTTTTTTATTTTTTGCATTACATTTTAATTTTTTTATGTACCTACCTACCATTATAATTCATTTGTCATAATAAATGTTGAGTTAAATTGACGAATTAGCATTCAGAATAATCTTTTGAATAAAATAATACATTAAATAGCCGGTCACGTTTTAGGAGACTATTTTCGGGTTGGCTTCATTATACAGGGTATATCAAGACTGCGACCGAAAACGAAGCCAGGTGGTAGTATTAGTGACTTCAGACACAATGCAACTAAAATTTTCGTAAAAAAAATCGTCAACTTTTTTTTTGTTATTTTTTACTTATCGTCGTATTTTGGTGATAAATACATAGTTTTCCTAAAATAATGATGCACACCTTTTTATTTTTTAAGACGCAATGGTACGTTAGGGTTTAAATTACTATTTTCGCAATAACTAGGTATTTTCTACCTAAACACAATGATTTTTTTTATAAATTGCAAAATAATAATCTGTCTCTTATTTTGCAAAATGTTTGTTTCGATTGTGTCTGTAACCACTAAAACTACCACCCGGCTTCGTTTTCGGTTGGAGTCTTGATATACCCGGTATACTTTGACTTAGAACATTTTACTAAAACATGATGGTTTTAGTCAGTAGCGGAAATATTTATAAACAATAAATGTATGAGACCTTAAAAAACAACAGAAAACACGTTTAAGAATATTACATTATATGAGCCGTTGTTGGTCACAGGACAGTATGAAAAGTGGCTGGAATGTATAAATAGATTGATGAGTGTACAGGAAACGTGTCTTCCGTTTCTCTACATTATCTCCTTTACCCACATACTAGGAATGCAAGTGTTACTAAACGGGGTAATCAGACGGGGACCACATACGAAAATATATCGGAATCCGAAATAATTTTAAAAATACCTAGATTGAAAAATGTCAAAGCTAAACGTATCGAATAGATCCTATGCCTTATTTATATTTCGGCTACACTTCCTGATTTAATTATTTTACCATTTCCGATAATAATCTAATGATAAGATTTATGAGATACCTAGATTTGTTCCCGAGAAAGATACGACTCATCGCTTAAAACCGGCGGCAGTGCTGGCAATATTTAATTTCTCATATATTACCAACATTATCCTTTATATTCCCTTATGATAATGTTAATTGTTTTGTCAATGTAAGTAAGAACTAATTAAATTTATCTCTCCGAGAGCATATTTTTAAGACTGTAAATAACGTGGAAACACAATGTGGATGTTTACGCTCAGTGTCGATAAATCAGAATTTCTTTGTACTCACAGTATTTAAGACTTTAGACCGTAGTATCACTTCTCCATTTACGTTACTACTAGTTTTAGTGTGTTAAGGTTAATGAATGCGTGTACATTACACTAATAATTGTCATTTCCGAACAGCCTTGAATGATTTGTTTTCGGATTTTCAAGATAACTTTGTATCACATGTTACACGATTATGAATGCCAGCTAAATACGTAACACTTCGTTTCAAACTTCTCCTGACTTAAATACAATATGACAAATTGAATCATAGAAAAATAAATATTTAAGATTGCTCTACAATTCTAATTGTTCGTCGTAGCGTGACCAAGTTACCTTGTTCTATATCTCTGGTGCGTAATTGACCCAACGCGTTTTTGTGCGGTGCGGGGGAGGCTAAAGTAAACCTGATTTTTCAAAAGGTGGGTATGTACCTATCTGATTCCTAAAGGGGCTGATGCTAAGCGGTAGCTAAGGCGGAGTTGGCAAGTACAAAACAAAGAGTGGACTGTATTGATGTTATCCCCTTCAGAGGGCTGATTCGCGGTGCGATGCGGTTGGGTCGGGAGCAAGGGATGTGCACGCCTTACCTTGACATCTGCATCCTCGGCGAGGTGGCACGCGGTTCCCGGCGCGATGGCGTCGACGTATTCACGACACTCGCGCGAACAGGGGCTTGTCCCGTAAAATAGCTATGCCAGCATCAACCTTGCGGTTCTCAGTCCTTTATTATCAATAGGTACACACAAAGCGGGGTGCGATTAAACAGTTTAGCGCGGATTAGCGGAACGCCATTTGCACATGCGGGTTAGCGGCGGCGGGAACACTTACGTCCTTACGAGTACATGTGCGGCGCGTGCGGCGGTTCGAAGCGAAGTACGTGTGGGGCACAGCGCGTCCCCACTTCCCGTAGCTCCCGCGCGACGTACGCGCAAGGAGTACAGACATATTAGGTCAGGCGTGCGTTAGAGGGAAAGGGAAAATAGCGGGAATATGACACAACACAGCACTCATTGCAGTACTGCCAACCTCGCGAAATATGTATAGAAAACATCGATCAATAATTATACAAATATATAAATATGGCGGAACCATTCTCCCCGGCCTTAAAGGGTACCTTTAATAATAATAATAATAAAAATAAATGTTACGAATTACGAATAATAAAAGTAACGCGGTAATAAAGAATGACCCTAAACCTAACCTTAAAGCGGAAGCGAATAAGTGAACGACTATACCCACGGAGCTCTCGGCATCGGCTACGAATCTAATATTCGCAGCCACTAGGTGTCCTAGTCCTACGAGCTACCGTGAGAGGTATAAATTTATTGATTGGGCAACGGGCACAGTCGGACGACGGGTCGCACGAAGCTTCCCCTATTCGTCTTAACTGTCACGACGCGTGTTGCTCCATCCTTCGAAGGGTGGACTGCTTCCACCACACCGAGAGGCCATGAAAGAGGCGGTGCATTATCAACTATAATAACCACTACCGTCCCTAATTGAATGGGAGTGGAAGGCGTGGTCCATTTAGCTCGAGCTTGCAATTGATGCAAATACTCAATCCTCCAGCGTTGCCAAAAGGATTGGACCATTTTATCTAAAAGCGAATGTCTCTCACGTAGATTACAGGAGTCTACATGAGACGCGGGTAGCGAACATAAAGGAGCGGTATGAAGAAAATGAGCGGGCGTGAGCGCTGCGGGCTCTGCGGGATCACTACTGAGCGAAGTAAGCGGACGCGAATTTATAAGTGCCTCGACCTGTGTGAGTACTGTTAACAACTCTTCATAGGAAAGCAGCTGCTGTCCTATGACCTTGAACAGGTGAGATTTTACGACCTTCACCATAGATTCCCAGCATCCACCCCAGTGAGGGCTTGCAGGTGGAATCTGCTTGAAGTCTATACGACTTTCAGAAAGTTCGTGTTCAAGGTGCGGGCGATAATGGTCAAGAAATTTGTATAGGTCGCGTAAATACGAACTACAACCGACAAAATTCGTAGCGTTATCCGTATACAAACACTGAACTGGGCCGCGGCGAGAAAGAAAGCGTTTCAGTGCGGCGAGAAAACTAACCGTGCTCAAGTCGGAAGCTATTTCAACGTGCAAGCAACGCGTAGTTAGACAAGTAAATATACAGAGCCAGGCCTTGCGACTCCTGACGCCCCTGCCACGCACGGGTGTGTATTTTATAGGACCTGCGTAATCACAACCCGTATGCGAAAAGGGTTTGTCGACCTGGTTGACGCGGTAAGCGGGTAAATCGGCCATCTTTGGAAACAATGGACGCGGTTTGGCCCGAAAACAAGTGTTACACTTGTATATGCGGTGACGAATAATTCGCCGAGCGGCAAGTATCCAATAGCGACGCCTAATTATAGACATTAGAAGTTCAGGACCAGCGTGTAAATACTTTTTATGATAATAGTCGACTATCAAATCAACTATGTGATCGCGGCGTGGGAGAACACGCGGATGTCTCTGCGAATAGTCGACGACCGCATTCGACAAACGGCCACCGACGCGAATTATATTCTCTGTGTCTAAGAATGGACTAAGCCTTTGCAAAGCGGGCGAACAAATCTGTTTCTTTGTTAATTTAATTATGTCATCAGTGAAATAAACACGTTGAAGAGCGAGTATGATTTGATTTTCGGCGTATTTTAAATCAGAAGAGGTTACGAAAAGTCGACGCGGTAACAATTTCGAAAAGCGATAAACATAAACCATTATGCGTAATAGTTTAGACCAAGAAGAAATACGAAGCGCGAGCGAGTAAATTAGCGAATCAACAGCGGGTGTGGTGACAGCATGTATCAACGGTTTCAAATCAGGTATGTCTTCGACATCATTATCATCGAACGAAGCGATAGGCCACTCTGCAGGATCCTTACAAGCCCACGACGGTCCCGAAAACCACAAGGGATGGTCAATAAGGGCCGCGGGCGATAAGCCACGAGATAGGCAATCAGCAGGGTTTTCAATTCCTGCTATGTGATGGAAACAGCTGGCGGGAACGTTGTCGGTCACCTTAACTACTCGATTAGCGACAAACGTCTGCCAGCGGTGCGGAGAAGAATTGATCCAACATAGTGTTACCTTCGAATCGGTAAATGCGAATACGTTCGCAATTTTATAACGCGGCTGAAATATGTCGATAACCTTCTTCATGAGTGCGGATAGAAGAACCGCTGCACATAACTCCAACCTAGCGATAGAAACAGTTTTAAGCGGCGAGACTTTAGACTTAGAACAGACAAGTACAATATTTCCAGTGCAGTTTATTACGGTTTGCATGTATATCACTGCGCCGTAAGCACGTTCGCTAGCGTCAGCAAAACCCAACAGGTTGACAGCGCAACCTTGAACTACGCCCAAATGTCGCGGTATACGTACCCCATTCAAGGCGGGCAGTTCATTGCAGAACTGTGACCAAAGCGTTGCGATGCGTTTTGGTGGAGCGTCATCCCAGTCGCATTTTGCCATCCAAAGTTCTCTGATGAGAAGTTTGGCGTACAAAATGACGGGAGCCACTAAACCCAAATTATCCCACAAACGGGCTACAGCGGAAAGAATGTTACGCTTGGTGCACCCCGGATTGGGTGCGGCGACCTTAAACGTGAAAACATCGTCGGAACTATCCCAATGCGTGCCTAAAATTTTATGCGGTATGGCGCCCCGATCAATTTCGAGACAAGAGGAAGCGCGATGCGAAACGGGTATGTCACGAAGAGCTGCGGCGGAATTGCTGGACCACTTGACGAGGTCAAATTGACCGGACTTAAATAATCCTATAAGCTGGATGCAGGCATCTGCAGCAACAGATTCATCATCCTGAAACGAATCGTCGGCCATTATGCTGAAACACACATCGTCCATATAAGTCGAACTGGATGCGATTGCGGCTGCCACTGGAAATTTGTGTCCTTCGTCTGTTATTAGCTGTCTGACGACGCGGACGGCGTGGAATACACTAGACTTCATTCCAAAACACACGCGATTAAATTCAAAAATTGACAAAGGGTCAGTGACCTGAAAGCGAAAAAGAATACGCTGGAATTTACGATCGGATTCGTTCATAAGAATCTGTAAAAACATCTGGCGGCAATCGGCGGAAACAGCGATTTTAAAGAGGCGGAAATTAAGAAGTATTGAATTTAAGTCACCTTGAAGATTAGGCCCTGAATGCAAAACTTCGTTCAAGGATAGCCCAGAACTAGTCTTGCAACTGGCATCCAATACCATACGTACCTTGGTAGTTGACTTGTCTTCACGTTGCACGCAATGGTGCGGTACGAAATAAGATGCGGAAAAATCGACACTATCAACAGGTCCTATTTCGGTAATATAGCCTTTGGTAACATATTCGCGGATTATGTCGGCGTAAGCGGCGCGCAACATGGGCGAAGACTGCAACTTGCGTTCCAAGCAAAGAAAACGTCTGTGTGCGGTTTGAAACGAATTACCTAATTTATAAACGTCATCCTTAAACGGTAAGGCGACTGAGTACCTGCCACTAGCATCACGCGTAGTGGTGGCGCGGAAATGATTCTCACATTCAAGGTCATCTTGACTGTGGGCGGGCGGAGCGGAGATTTCCTCGAGTTCCCAAAATCTTTTAAGAAGGATGTCCAAAGAAATCTGGTCGACGACCGTACAACAAGCCGATGTCGACTTTAAACTCGATTTTCTAGGTACCAAAACTGGAGCGGAACCCATTAGTACGTAACCTAAAATTGTATTAATAGCGGGCGGTAAGCCATTCATACTGTTAACAGTACCCGGCAATAACAGATGTGGGAAGACATCTGCACCTAGAAGTACATGTACCTCTGACGGTGTGGCGAAAGCAGCGTCTGCGAGCGGCAACGTATTTAAATAATGCGCGAAAAAAGTTCTATCAACGGGAACCGAAGGTAGACTATCCGTGATGCGGTCGACAACAAGTGCGGATACGTTGAAACAAATATTATTATCAAAACGCGAGAATACTTTAAATTGCGCGGAACCTCTAATACACTTTTCTATACCACCGAAACCACGTACCATAGTTTGCGTATTCTTATTGTAATTTAAACCTAGCAACGCACAACATTCCGATGTTATAAAATTACTTTGTGAACCAGAATCAAGTAAACATTTAATAATATGCGCCTGACCTTCAAAGTCATACACGACTACTTGAGCCGTCGACAACAATATAGTGGACAGCGTAGATCGCTCGTTACGGTAATCATTAGCGGTTGCGTTCGATACTGGCGCAGCGATGTGCAGCGATGCAACGTCGCGCGCTTCGTTGGCGGGCATCGATGACGCATCGAGAGATGTGGCGCGCGCGCTCGGAGTAGCGTGAGCTGTGGACGCGGGGGTAACGGATTCGACTCCCGGTGCGGGCAAAGTTACATTACGTTGAGTTTGAAAAACTATTTTGTTGAAATGTAATAAAGTATGATGTTTTGAGTTACAATTTCGACATCTGGAATTCGACTTACAATCTCGTAATTTATGAGATAAACTAAGGCAGTTTATACAAGCGTTGTAATCTTTAACACATTTAAATCGTGCGGAAGGCGTAGTAAACTGGTTAAATTTAGGACATTTAAACAGATGAGCGTGATCGAAATTATCACAAAGACATTTCTGACTAGGTGATGAGACCAGCGTGTAGGCCTGCGGGTTAGGTACGTGATTACGAGGTTTATTTCTAATAAAATTATTACTTCGCGGAATATTGGTACCGGTGGAATTTATTTGCGTGTTAGTGTATATTTTAAACTGACTACGAATAAAATCATTTAAATCGCGGAATGTAGGTATTTCTACATCGCGGTATCTTTCTTCAAAGGCATGAACTGTCTCAGTGTCAAGTCTCCGTAAGGCGAGGTACAACAGAATGAAGTCTGCCAAATCATCCAATTGCAAGTTTTTTAAAGCGCTTGCAGCGGTAATAAATTGTTCTAAAAATTCTTGGAAATTAGACGCTGAGGCGGAACCCATACTTTTGAAGTTAATTATTTGATCCAAATAAGTGGACGCGAGTGTACGAATGTCTTGATACCTATCAATAAGACATTGCAAAATAATTGTATAATTTTCTGCGCACGGCGTAATACCCGAGAACACGTGTTTAGCCTTTTGCGAAAGTTTACTTAATAGGTAATGTAACCTATCACTATCTGATAACGTCGTATTATCATGTACAATAGATTTAAAGCTTGCGTAAAATAAAGGCCAGTTGCGAATATCACCGTCAAAGCACATTATTTCTATCGGCGGCAAAGATGGTTTTTTATGTTTTAAAACATTGCGACTCGGAAACGTGTCCACTCCCGAATGGGTGGATTCAACACGTGCTAAGACGCGTTTTATGCGGCAATATAAATCTTCAAACGAAATTAAAGATTCAAAATCTGGTTTACTAGTAGGATCAGACTTAAGCAAAGCGCGGTTATAATCATCAACTGAATCTCGAAATTGTTCTGACAATCTATCGATCGATCCTACTGAACTGAGAAATGTTTCCATGCATTCCTCACTAGTAAATGCGTTTTGCGACTTATCGAAAATATTTTGTATGATTGCAAAATATGTGTTTCGCTTACTTTCCGATAAAGTAAGCTCACTGTCGGACACGGGTGATTCGGCGCCCTTTGTCCTTGAACGCGACATTTTTATATAATAATAATTTCTTAAGCGATTAACGAATGGCGGTATGCGGTAAAACAAAGCGAAATATATATATTATATATATAAACGAGTTGGGTGCAAATTACGTTGCACCAAAAGACGATTTTTATCCGGCTCGAAGGACCAAATTTATGGTGCGTAATTGACCCAACGCGTTTTTGTGCGGTGCGGGGGAGGCTAAAGTAAACCTGATTTTTCAAAAGGTGGGTATGTACCTATCTGATTCCTAAAGGGGCTGATGCTAAGCGGTAGCTAAGGCGGAGTTGGCAAGTACAAAACAAAGAGTGGACTGTATTGATGTTATCCCCTTCAGAGGGCTGATTCGCGGTGCGATGCGGTTGGGTCGGGAGCAAGGGATGTGCACGCCTTACCTTGACATCTGCATCCTCGGCGAGGTGGCACGCGGTTCCCGGCGCGATGGCGTCGACGTATTCACGACACTCGCGCGAACAGGGGCTTGTCCCGTAAAATAGCTATGCCAGCATCAACCTTGCGGTTCTCAGTCCTTTATTATCAATAGGTACACACAAAGCGGGGTGCGATTAAACAGTTTAGCGCGGATTAGCGGAACGCCATTTGCACATGCGGGTTAGCGGCGGCGGGAACACTTACGTCCTTACGAGTACATGTGCGGCGCGTGCGGCGGTTCGAAGCGAAGTACGTGTGGGGCACAGCGCGTCCCCACTTCCCGTAGCTCCCGCGCGACGTACGCGCAAGGAGTACAGACATATTAGGTCAGGCGTACGTTAGAGGGAAAGGGAAAATAGCGGGAATATGACACAACACAGCACTCATTGCAGTACTGCCAACCTCGCGAAATATGTATAGAAAACATCGATCAATAATTATACAAATATATAAATATGGCGGAACCAATCTCGTCAAATGTTTTTTACGCAAACACCTCATATAATTTTATCACTAAATCCTCCACTATTTTCGAATCCTTTATAGATAATGAAATCTTTGTCACGTTTTCCGCGGTCTTAGGAACTGTGATACCAATAAATATCCTCGAATATTAAAGTTGTCATGCAGGATTATTGTACGCACGAAGGTATTTTATCAACAATCTTTGCTCTTATAATTACATCCGTGAAATCGTCATGTAAAGTACAATGTAAATAGTGAAACCTTATCAAAGTGTATTGAGAGCATCTTTTTGGGAGTTTGTTTGACAATGTGCTTTAAAAACTGATAAATGAACGTTTTGAGCTCGTATTTCTTTGTTTTTATTTTATATTTGTTGCGTTTAACATTAAATGTTTTTCACGAGATGTTCTCAATAATTGTCAAAACATCATCATCGTCATTTCAATAGTTGATCAATAAAAACTACCTCTGTTTCGTACAATGTGATAGTTGTAGTAAAGACAAAAGTTGCATAAAGAAGTTCCCTAGCAACATCACTGCATGAGGATATTTAAAATCGTAAACAACATTGTAGCTATTTAATCATAAGCTTTATTATCGATAAAATAATCAGAAATTATGATATATTTCTTTTACCTACAAAAGTTTTGATTATTGTGTTCAGTATTTATATCCCGATCATTATTTTTAACTACAGGAAGTCCACCTTGTGTGTGAAGGTTCGGCCTGTGCATATTTATTTATTTACAATTTGTACAAATTTCATTAGCATGTCTAGGAGCTAAAAAGTCAGTCATTATTGAATATGGAATATAGGGTTGAATATAGAAAATTGGTCGCTGATATGTTTATGATCTGAGGCGTAGTGTTACTAAAAAATTAAGAACAAAAAATCGCTGATAAATTAAAATTTATGGAAACCTTGATTGAAATTTATTAATAAGTGATACTGTAGTGTAGTACCTGATGTGCGAGGTGGTCTGTTGGTACCGAACAAGACGGGGCCACCGTGACGATGTTTGCAGATTCAAATCCTAGGGCACACCTCTGACTTGACGGATTCGTGCGTGTATTCATACTCAGTTGCCGCACACTGTAATAGTGAGGGAACCTGCATATCTTGAAGATTTTCAAGAATTTCTGTGGTAGGTATGTGAAGTACGCCAACCCGTACTAGGCCAGCGTGGTGAACTACAGCCTAACCCCCCTCAATCGATCTCTTGATTGCTGAGGAGGCGCTTGTTCTACAGTCGGGCGTAATATAGGACCTGGTTTATTATTATGATTATTCCGTATTTGAATATAAAATATTTGTTGATTTCGGAGTAAACAAAGTATTGAAACTAAAAGCACGTAAACATGTCGGTATGTCAAACACGTCGGCTGAAACTGTCGTATATCGGGACAAGTATTTTCTATTTCCGATCCTGAGTCAAAGAACCAAGTGTCAAACTATGCATACCACGCGACGCTCAAGTAACCCATTGTCATTGGCAACTAACTGAAAACTTACTCGAAAACATTATTTTATAGAATACTTATTTATGAAGACTAGCCTTACCTATCAGTGCATCTACTTATCAGTGCACTTACTAGATTTTTATAGGGGTGCAATCTAGATTATTTTTGTTGTGCACACATTTCTTTTTAAGACCAAAAAAAAAATATTTTTCAAAAACAATTATAGCGTTTAATATCTACAATTTATTTAAAATAATAAGTACACAATATTTTAAATCCACACTATTTAGGTTTTAATATCAATAGATATATTTTTAATTCACATTTTTTTACATTTACCATTGAAATTTGAAGTAATATTAACTCAATGTATTTAACGCAAGATTTACATATGTATGTACTCATTATTGTATAAGGGTGATAATCCCTTTGCGAAACTGATTTTTATTTCAATAACTATCAACATCTTATTTATTTAATCAATTTGACACACCGATTGTTCCCTTGTTTCATTCTTTAAGTTTATTTTCGTCTTAATCCAACAAAACATTTGAGCGTGTCGAATGCGTTCACAGGACAATGACCCAATTACAAAATATCACATTCCTTTGCAGTTAATACGGAGAATCATTGTTTATAAACGTTTTGACGGTGCACTAGTGCATTTGGAAACGTCTAGGGTTGTTGATTACCGTAAATGATATTCTGCCGGCAATCGACCTGTCCTTTACTATTAGATGCAGACTGTGGAGTACACACAGGACGGACTTATTGTTGCTGGCAGTTGCGTTAATTAGCCGTTCGTACAGGTTACTATAAACCTCACTCGACGAGATTGTTTACGATATATAATTGATGTCTGTTATTTCATAGCTGTCTCAAACACTCATTTACTACGTAATTTTGTAAATCTCCCACTTTACATTGTAAAATTAATTATTAGTAGCTTCGATGTTTTTGTTATTCAATTAAAAATATTTGACAGTATCCGCGCCGTAGATGGTTATGCCGTCAACGGTGTAACGCGCGGCGGCAGGTTCGATCTCAGATAAGATTTTTTTTCTGTGGGCCACAAATATATTATGTTTAGGGTCTGGGTGTTATGAGACTGAAAAGTGTCTTGTAGTTTCTGATACCTAGGATATTACTTGTAGACTTGGTATCATGGAGTCAAATCTAAGTGCGGTAATGTTTCGTATATTTTAAATAATAATTGGACTAACAACACATATTAAAATATTTTCATAGTACTGTTCTGTGGTTATACTCAACACATTTTAATTTATAAATAGTTTCTTGAAGTGCTCTGTAATAATATCGCTTTATTATTTATTTTTGTTACGATATATGTACATACTTAAAATAATTATCAATGTAATCTATTGTTATATAATGCTAAATGTGTCTTTACCATCTAAGGCGTAAGCCATCACCTTTGGGCTGTCAAATAAATACACCCAACAGTAAATAAATAAATACACCCAACAGTCACATACATAGTCCTGACCCCACACTAAGATCGAGTCTTGTGTCGTGGGTATCAGAAGCTACGAGAGACTTTTCGGTCTCACAAACACCCAGACCCGAAACAAATACCTGTGGTTCACACAAATATTTGTTTCGGTGCGGGGATGGAACCCGCGGCCTCTCGTTTCACAGCCGGCGTCTAACCAACTGCGCCATGGAAGCTGTCGAAAATTCATCTAAAATAATATGATATGAACCGTTTCATCGTGGAAAATGTAGCAATCTAATACCAATTTATTAGCATGTAGATAAGACTGTTGCAATAACATAATATTTAGTTTATTTCCTACTTTAGTTTAGAATTTTATCCATAGAAAACCTGATTCTTGTCATGTGTCTTGTATTTAAATTATGTCATGAATGTGCTATAAATCACACTAAAACGTGTACCTAATATTTATCCACAGCTCACACATAACGTGATCGTAAAAAATCACTGTGCTCGAGTATTGGTTCGTAATGAGCTGTAAACCTTCATAATTTTTATCAGGAATATTGTTATCGGTCGTATTGGACATTATCGAGGTACATCTGTGTCAATATATAATTATTGCGTGTCATTTGGCCGATCTTAGTGGTATATTCCAATTATTTATAAGTATTATAACGCCCTCAAAGCTACAACACAATGCCATTTTGTGGTGTTATCAATAGTATTATTGTTCGAAATGTTTACCATCGTCCGTTTTGTTTGTCTGTAATTTTCCATACATTCTGGCCGCTATTGTTGGAATTCTGATCATGAGGTCAAAAAAGGTATAAGTTCTTGATAAAAAGTGATATTGAAAATTAGGTATATCATTGCTAAACAAGGGCAGTAATAGTTATGTAAACAAATGTTGTTGTCACGTCGATTGAGGATTAAATATCCACAACATTATTTATCAAGGTTAACAAAATAAATAATAAACGTAACATGGACAAGGTTAAAAATAATCTGGTTTCATAAGTTATGAATTAGCATAATCTGAACGCGATAAATACCTTTTGTTTAATGTATACTCGTTTTAGCAATAATTTTATAAAGAAGTCCAAATGCAATAAATGTAAGTAAACACGTAAAACAGGATATTACAACTCATTTTAATCTTAAGGACCTTTATTTCTTATTACAAATTAAGTTATACTAAGAAGAATTTACGTTATCCACATTAATTAATATACCATTAAGCAATAAGCTTTAAAATGTAACCTATAGAAAATTATAGTTAGCCGTCACAAATAATGGAATATAAAGTAAAGTATTTATTATATGGTAATCTTTATTTTATCATAACCTAACCGATTTTAGTCATAATGATATATCAAGCTATTGTAAACGTTTATCACGTGAAGATATAATAAGTAGGGGGCGTGAATCGGACTACGCAAGTGCCGAGCACTAAGCAATAATGTTCGCAGGTCACCGGAGGCCAACCACGATAGCGAATAGGTACTCTATTGTATAAAACGACAAATGCATTCAAATTACAATTAATAATTAATGACACCATGTAATACACGCTAATATATGTAATTAAAACATTTAATTAAAAACGAAACGTATATGTTGACCCATATCTGTTGCATGCTCATTAATTAATTACATCTATTATTAATAGCACCTATTTTTATGTAAATAAAAATAAATAGGTCTTCAGATTAAAGTGATAACAATGTTTCACCAATCTTAAACTCATTTGTTATTTTGTGAATTCCAGGAGACTTCGGGCGGTACCAATGTTTCCAGTTTATCCTCCACATCCTGGCTGCGATGACGGCCGGCATGCACATGCTCTCCTTGGTCACCGTTGCCGCCGTGCCCGATCATAGGTAGGGAAAAATTAACACAAAGTTTTATCCCAATGACCTTCGACGTTTGTGCCGTTTTTTTGCTTAAAGATCTTTGATAAATGTGTCTGTATGTTTCGCAATGATAGCGTAAGTGCGGAATGCCTGTACATGTGCCGCACGTGTCTTATTGACTTATTATTAAATGTACCTACTTTGGCGTAGATATCAAAGATTTTTAATTGTATTACCTATGTAGGTGTAATACACTGGTTTTCTTGCATGTGCATGGTTGGTTGGGAAATAAAGGTGAAACAAAAATATTTATGAATATACTCTCTAACGCGAATTTTAATGTAACCACAACATTGATAAAAATGTATAAGTATGAAATACAGATATGAAAGCTAGCACATCTAGTTCCAGCAACAGATTTGTCTATTTGCAAGAGTGTGTGAAAGGAATGGGTTTGCCTTTATAACATTGATTACCTGCTTTCGGTTATAGAGAGTGTACAGTTTGCTTGTTTCGGGTACCAGGGCGACAGACACAAACATGGATTCAGCTTTTTGTTATGTACAAGAAGGGAGTGATATTTTAACGGTGCTACTATGTTTGATAATATGAACGTAAGTACAAACTTTTGTAACGTATCACATAGTTACATGTCAATGTAATATATGCCGCATTCCTCGGTGGAGGGTTGTGTAAATGTTGCTTAGTTTAGTAAACTTTTTCATGTCCTTGACCTTTTTGTGTCGTCGGTGGAAGGTTTTTCAATACGATATCTAGGTATTATTTCAACTTAAGACAATGTTTAATACCTAGATATTGTAATAAAAATATCACTGTGTTAAAAATTCATCTTAATACCAAGATGAAATTTTACATCCACTAATGGTTTCCGCATGTGAATTGATTTTAATCCTATTAACATCATTGCGACATTACATTCCATAAGATAACGTAACATCGATGTAGGGTTTTAACCTAACTGGTAATATAAATTCGTATTTCAATACATTAAATATTTGTATACATGTATTTATATTCAACCGCAACTTGAGGAAAAATAACCCACATATTATTTTATCGTTCAAAATAACTTTGGCTTGTACCCTAAGGATGCAATGAGAGTTTAAATCCTTTCATTGTTTAGACTTCAGGGATATTCATTTGGCTGAACTGAAACATATTTTCAATATACAACACATCAGCTTGCACTTAACGCAGATCAACATCAACCACACAAACATGAGTCAATAATATATCAATTTATTTTTTCACAGAAACATAATAATGATCTCTTGATTTTCAGGTGTTCTCTACCCGGAATAGACACTCCGAACCATACGGAACCTTGGAATTCATCAATAGTCTTGGGGGCTATACCAATGAATGAACATGGGAAGCTAGATAATTGTAGAATGTTTGGAAGTAATAAGACGTTAGTGGAGTGCGACTCCTGGGTCTATGATACGACATTCTTCTCGTCATCTCGCGGCATTGAATGGGATTTCGTGTGCAGCCGACGATGGATGGGTGCTGCACCACAAACTGCTTACATGTTTGGAGTTATCGCCGGTTCACTCATATTCGGTTGGCTTTCTGATAAATTTGGAAGAAAAACTGCCTTTGTTTGGTCGGGTGTTCTGCAGCTTATATTTGGAGCCACCGTCGCTTTTACTACTAACTATTACATGTTTGTAGCGGCTAGATTTATTTACGGCATTTTCGGTTCAGGTTCGTACATAGCTGGTTTTGTATTAACAATGGAAATAGTAGGCCCAAGTAAGCGGACTATATGCGGTGTTACATTCCAAATTATGTTTGCCGTTGGGATTATGTTACTCGCCGCTTGGGGATATCTTTTAGACAATAGATTCTATTTGCAAATCTTGTATGCAACGCACGCGGCAATTTTACTTCCTCACTGGTTAATAATGGACGAATCCCCAAGGTGGCTTTGGGCACAAGGACGTGCTAAAGAAGCAGTTGCTATTATTGAGAAAGCCCTGAAAATAAATGGAGTTACTGAGCCTGTTGATACAGCGGGACTGGTGTCTTTATGTAAAGCAACGAATGCCAAATATGCGGATGATCAATCTACTGGGACTAGTGACCTTTTCAAAACGCCAAAGATGCTTAGGAAAACTTTGATTATATGCGGTTGTTGGTTTACCAATTCGGTAGTATATTACGGACTTTCGTTAAATACCGGAAAATTGAACGGAAATCCTTATTTCATCATATTTTTATTGGGTGTAGTGGAGTTGCCTAGCTATGTAATTATAGCATACTTTTTAGATCGCGTTGGTCACAGAGCCCTCATTAGTACCATGATGTTGTTGGGTGGAATTGCCTGTTTAGTCATAGTCGCCCTACCTCATGGATCTCCATCTACCACCGGTGTCGTGATGGTAGGAAAACTTTTTATATCTGGGTCATATTCCATAATCTACAAGTATTCTGCAGAGTTATTCCCAACTGTCGTCCGCAGTTCAGGAGTAGGTCTCGGAAGTATGTGCGCTAGTGTCTCTGGAGCTTTAACACCTTTAGTTATTTTGTTAGATACTCTAAATCCTAAAATTCCAACTACTCTTTTCGCATTTTTGGCTTTGCTGTCTGGATTTTCCACATTATTTTTACCTGAAACAGTCGGTCGTAGTCTGCCTCAGTCTTTGGATGATGGTGAAAAGTTTGGTGTTGGTGATACTTGCTTCACTAATTGCAGCGGTCGACCAATGACAGATAGTATTCCAGATATACCGGAAGCCATGGTGCCATTAGATGGGAGAGAAAAGAAAGAGAAGGAAT
The DNA here is from genome assembly GCA_949752805.1 of Deilephila elpenor. Lineage (NCBI taxonomy): Eukaryota > Metazoa > Arthropoda > Insecta > Lepidoptera > Sphingidae > Deilephila > Deilephila elpenor. Next base: position 6,389,731 of record OX457105.1, on the reverse strand, counting down.
AAATTGTTTATTACAGTGAAAATACAATTCACTTGCGGCGCGGCGCTAAAAAGTGATTTATTCGTGGACTGTCATATGTTGTAGTGAGTTAGTCAGAAAGAAAAGCGAGCAAGTCAAATCGATAAAGACACTTGATATTTATATACGATTCGTGAAAAAATTATTAAAATTTGGATGTTAAATAGATTCATATTACACTTTTTCTGGTCAATTACAATGTCATATTATACGTAAATAAACTAGTGAAGTATTTAGTTGTAGTCTGTAATTATATGCTTATGTTTGTCTAGTCAGAGTAAATAGTAAGCAAATCGTTCATATAGAACTGTTCTTGCTTTAGACTGGATGATTTTACATTATCAACTAATCAAAAGACAAAATATTCTAGTACTTGTACATAAGAAACTAATCCCTAAAGTATAGAATTATATAAGAACTGAAATGAGCAACGACCAACTAAATTATTAATAAGAGCTATAACTATGTATATTAGAAACGTAATGTAGCATTATTTGTTGTCATTATTTTGGAATTTTAAAGATTCGAGTACCTATAAGCAAAGAGGCCAATATTTTTATAAGACTGTTAAAATTGGACACGTAAATTGATACTTCATGTGCACAGAGTTTGAGGCACTGTGGACGTTGTTAGTTGTTTACTATAAGTTATTGAATACATGGTCATTGTCAAGTGGTGTATGGACGCTGGTTATCCGTTTCTATTGGAGTTCAAAGATAAGCTGTTCGTATCGACAAACAACGTTCTACGTGCAAATACACAAGTAAATTGCGTTTGAAACAAAGCCACCGTAACACGAAGAGCTCGCATGTTCACTTTGCGCAGTATAATAATCGCAACATAAACCAGATTAAAGCAGTATTCAATTATTACATTCTGCAGACTAATTGATGAATTCATTATTTGAACCGTTCACATAATATGTGATTTAATTGTGTTCATGACATATCGCAAACCGTGTTCAGGTGTATTGCAGATGGCCTATCGTTCAGTGCCATACAAACAAAGTTTACATATATTTTGTTGCAATATTTTGAAGTCTTAAAATGTTTAGATTGTTAATGTTACTAAATGATATTCTGCAGATCAAGAACAATATCTTCGAATATAAAATTCAACTGTAAATCAAAATGTGCAAGTGAAACATTGTTTTATCCTAAATTAATTTACGAATTGTACCTATTAAGGCAATATTTGCGCCAACTTATTAATGAATTTTAGAAGTCAAGATTTTGTTTCAAAATGTATGACGTAAATAAAAAATATAACTTTCATTTGTATATAGTAAATTATATTATTTATAGGCTTTTAAATACCAAGGGGCTATAGTACATTTTATAATTATTTTAAATTTTTTAGGCATTATTGGCACAACAGTTATTTATTTTTAAAGAATTTGAGGCTAGGTATGTTTTAGGAGTTTTGTGTTAAAAGTAAATATTGTTTTATATCATCAAATTAAGATTGGAATACCTGCTTTGGACGGGTTTTTGTGAGCTTTATTTTTGAACAAGAGTACGTAAACATATTGTACTTCAGTACATAATATTTCTTTTCGTAGATTGATAAGATATAAGTCATTAAGTTATAAATTTAGTCATCTTGCCAAATCTTTGAGCACTGAGCACTCGCATTTATCGACTTTGTAAAATTATATATACAATGGCAATAATTAATAAAATTGGAAAATTATGTTTGTGTTAAAATTAAATTGTTGACTATACACTAGAAAATAATTGAAACGGTAGCATTCATTTTGTAATAAATTGGTGCACCCTTAACTTTAGTTATTTATTATTTTATAGCTGTAACCGATTTTATTATACTGATATTACTTATGCACTAATTATTGTTTTTTCCAGCAATTATAATATTTTTATAGTGAAATATATTTTAAACAAATAAATATTTAATAAGCATATTTTTTTGTTTTATTTGTTTTACTTTTAGTATGATTATTAGGTTATACTACTTATAAGGTTTGTACAGGTGGCTATGCAACTTACTTATTTTGTACAAAAAGACGAATGTTTATACTTAGGTAGTTCCTATGAGAGCTATGATAAACAAAAATACTTAGATTCAGAGCCTAGACTAACGTTTTAGGCTTTAGCCTATACAATGTTTGCAATTTGCCGGATTTCTTACAACATCCTGCTATCATGACAGGCTATGTAAAATAAGGTACTCTTCAATTCTTTTTCTCGAATAAATAAATTTCTCTTTATTTTCTTATTTCGCCGGACAAATTCACCCCAAAAAATTGATTAATAATGTCAAAAAGAGCAGCAGGATATTCACAAAACAAAATCTTCTAAGGGTTTCCACAGCCATCTATTGAAAGCGGCCAGAAATCAGCGTTTTACAGATACTTAAAAACCTAATAAGAAATTGGTACACCATATATTATGTAGTATTTTTTATTGCAATGATGGCGAGACGAGCATGTCACTCGCCTGATGTTAAGCGATACGACCGCTCATGGACAGTAGCAAAACCAAACAACACCATGAATTACAAAGCAATGCTTGGCATTCCACTGCGCTCGCCACCCTGAGACATAAGATGTTAAGTCTCATTATGTCCAGTAGTTACTCTGGCTACAATGTCCTTCAAACCGGAACACAACAGTGCATTTTTTGCATTGCGAAAAATAGACATTGGATAAATAGACACGTACCTACTTTAATATTTTCCTAAAACCTTTTTATCTTTGTAGGACAGCTATGCAATAGGTTTACAAAATTGAGAGCCTCGCTGATATATGTATAATGTTGGCATAATTTTTAAATTAACTGTTTATTTAGTTTTAATTTCAATAGCGTTTATTTTTTTAATATTAAGCTTTTCCAATTATCTAAAAATAGACTTAAATGTTTTACCTCCTATACCACTAGATGGCGTTAAAAGTTTATACTGACCAAATTCCTTACCGCTTATAAAGTTATAATCGAGTTTATGATCTACTAAAGGTAGTAGGTATATATTTTATTGAAACATAATAAGAACCATTATAATAGCATGGTGGCCTGTTGGTAATGGACCAGACACGGCGGACAGCATGTTTACGGTGGTCGCGGGTTTAAGTCCTAGTAATGAGTAAAACTCTTCGGTAAAACTAGTAAAATCAGTAACGCACCCACGATATCTCAGTTTACGATTTTCTAACAAGGAAGTCGGTTTCTCTTCCCGTTCCTGGATAATAAAAAAACAAAGTCGTACAAATTCTTGTACCTGTTTTGAAATACATATTTAAGTATGTAGGTACCTTTAGCCCATGTAAATATTTCATATCTTTCCATGGTTTGTATATTTTAGACATAGGTATTTTTGAACTACTTATGATTAAAAACTGTCTAAATTTTATTTAAAATAAAATGGTAGAGGAACTTGGATTTTACTAACCTTGTCTTACAATAAACAGACTCGAAGCGACAGCTTGCTGTCGTGGGTTGTTCGTTGGTGAAGAAGGCCACTGGCACAATACCCATTTATCCTCCTCGTCTTCTTTTCTTCCCTTTGCTTTCCCGTTTTGAGAGTCCAGAGAGGAACCTATGCTCCAAGTGTTCATGGCTAGCGTTAATCAGTTACCATTTGATGAGCCATTTGCTCGTTTTCTGGCTCTGTGCAGCATATCATTAGAAATACTCGTAATTTTTTATAAATACCTAAGTAATGTACGTCAATGTTTTCGCTTAAAGCTCACTACAGGCTGTAATCGAAATTTTCATGTTATAAAAAGTGAAATTAATTTAATTGTCAACACAATGTTGTAATGTATAACTAATAATATTTAATGTTTTAGGTGCTGGATCGACGGAATAGACACGAATGAGACAGTTGCGCCATGGAATTCTACAGAAATATTGAATGCTATACCACACACACCATCAGGCGAATTACATCACTGTCTCATGTACCAAAATAACGAGACCGTTACTTGTTCTCAATGGGTGTATGATCAAACCTATAGGTCGTCATCTCGTGGTATCGAGTGGAATTTAGTTTGCGAAAAACGGTGGATGGGGTCCTTGGCCCAAACTATTTACATGTTAGGAGTATTCACTGGAGCGGTAACACTCGGAGGCATGGCGGATAAATATGGCAGGAAAACTATTTTCTGTTGGTCAGGAGTACTACAGTTAGTTTTTGGAGTACTTGTGGCCTTCATTCCAGAATACTGGTCATTTTTAGTTGTACGATTTTTATATGGTGTTTTTGGGTCGGCCGGATCTTATATTACCGGTTTTGTATTAACTATGGAGATTGTGGGACCTAGTAAAAGAACCGCGTGTGGTGTTGCATTCCAGGCTGCTTTCGCTGGAGGCATCATTTTGGTAGCAGGATGGGGAGCTTTAATTGACAACAGACAACTTTTACAAGTAGTCTATGGATTACATAGTCTTCTCCTGATACCCCATATTTGGATTATGGACGAATCACCACGGTGGTTATGGGCTCAAGGACGAGCTAAAGAATCAGTAGATATAGTCGAAAAAGCACTGAAATGTAACCGATCTGAAGAAACATTAGATAGGGCAGATCTAGTGTCGAGGGGAAAGGTGGAAGCATCCAAAGGTTCTGACGCTCCCTCAGCGGGAACAACAGACTTATTTAAAACTCCAAATTTAAGAAACAAAACCCTTAACGTTTGCTTTTGTTGGTTCGCCAATTCTATTGCATATTACGGCTTAACTCTTAGTACTGGTAAACTCGAAGGTAATCCTTACTTAATTACAGCAATTTTAGGTTTTGTAGAGTTACCCAGCTATGCTGCAGTCATATATTTCCTTGACATTTGGGGACGAAGGCCGCTGATATGTTCAATGATGTTGATTGGTGGAGCCGCGTGTGTTGTTGCTACTTTTCTGCCAGCAGGAACTACTGTATCCACTGCTACTGTTATAGCAGGCAAGTTGTTTATAGCTGGCTCATTTGCAATTATTTACAACTATTCTGCAGAATTGTTTCCTACTGTTGTACGTAATTCAGCGTTAGGTTTAGGTTCGATGTGTGCTAGGCTCTCTGGCGCTTTAACACCATTAATTACTTTGCTGGATTCATTTAACCCAAAAATACCAGCAATAACATTTGGGGCAGTTGCCGTGCTCTCCGGTTTTCTATGCTTTTTCTTGCCTGAAACAATGAACCAACCTATGCCTCAGACATTAGCAGACGGAGAAAGATTTGGAAAAGGCGATACGTTATTTACGAGTTGTTTGGGAAAGAAACAGCGTCAAAATGATATTGAAGATGACAAGATTCCTGAATCTATGGTTCCTTTAGACGATATGTCTAAGAAAGTTTAGACTTCTTGGTAATTCATGATAATGGTCAATATATATTATGATGTTTGGCAATATTAGTGTAGGTATATTTGCATTTAGATATCAATATCTACATGGCTTTTTTTAGTTAGTAAAATATGTTTTGATATTTCTTTTTTTGTTATCAAAACTAGTCGAGATGTAATTATTACACAACAGTATTGTAGGAATCTCGCGGATGCACCTGTTTAGGAAATAGTGGAATCCAATTCTAAAACCGCTATTGCCACTGCCTACTTCAAACTTTTAATATGGTATTGTTAGAAGAGGTCTCAATTTTATTCTAGTATGTATTAATATTCCTCACATTATGTTGGGTATGTATGTAGAAATTTAAAATTACTCACAGTATATGCCTTTAAGTATGTCGAAATTGAACAAGTATTATAAACCTGCCGAATAAGGGATTTTATATTCTTTGACTGTATTGTTAATGTTATAATATACATATTTTTTATTGTGATGTTAAATGTCTAAGTGAGATGTTAAGAGTTAAAGAAATATTGTTGTGTTGTATTTGAAATAGTCAATGTGATAATTTTGAAATCATTCAAAGTGCCTTAGAACATGCTGCTAAATCTGTATATTGAGATATTTCTATACTTGTACCGTGTTTTGTATAAACTGTACATAAATAAAGAGTAATAGACATTAACTCGTTATTTTTTTAACATTATTTGTTTTTGCAGGTGATAAAAGTAAGTAAGTAGTAAAAAAATATTGTGCTGCGGTCCGTTTATATAACAACTCTAAATTAAACTTGAAAATATGAAAAGACGAATTTAAAACTCAATATAATTTTATATTTACACCAAACAATCGAAATCACAGCGAGATTAAAAACATCACATCAATACACAGTACATCGATGTATGAACATTAAGTATTAATAGATAAAAAGGTAAGTATTAGTACTGCTTAAGATGGCCTTTAGGCTCGTAGACCCGTAAACACAGAACATTCTGTACAAGGAAGGGTGTTAAATACACAAGACTTAGCATAACACGAATGACATAAGTACACACTTAGTTAAGAATTTTGAGTGAAATGATAGACTGATGATAAGCCAAGTAAAACATTAGAATAGACTATGTTACATATTCTGAGAGTTATTTCTGGGAAAAGCAAGTTTATTAATTAAATTTTAAAAATAATTATTTAAGTGTCGCCTAATGCCGATTTGGCAAGAGCGTACATACAAATAACAATTTATAAAAATATATAAATTAACATAAAGGAACTTTTATACTGGTGTCGCAATAAGTATTTTTTGTTAATTTTTGGTGTTTATACAAAATGTATTTAGTATGTAATTGTAAACCGTTTATAAAAACTACATCTAATAATATACATTATGAGAATTACATGCCAGATTTTTGGTTCAAGGGAGTATTTGTCTTTGAGTGGAAATAGCTTTGAAATTTAGGGACAAATAATAAGTCGAAAAAATAAGTCGACTTTATGCCTACAACATTAACATTATATACATAATATGACTTAAAAAAATCTAAATTTGAATATGTAGATTAAAAGATCTTCTTATACTCAGAATTTATAGTAGTACAAACTCTTGCATGTTGAATGTTCAAGTTTTTGTGGACATGTCTTAATTTCATTCTTTTGACATAGTTAACTATTAAGATATAATTTATCATTATTCACATTATGCTAGAAGCAATGAGTTAAGTAGTAATTAATAAAATATGTCTAAACTGAGTAAACTCCTACTTACAAAAGTATGCCTTATTATTTTTTTATTCAGCCATAAAATGTAAAATTATAGGACAATTATGCAATTAAAGGCTCTTTAATTTTGTTCATTCATTTGAGCAAACCAATCAAGCAATATAAAATAATTCATAACTAAAAAGCCATTTAAACATGTCCTCTTTGAAAAAATAAATTAAAATCATAAACTACATTCTAATTTTGCTTGTTGCCTTGTTGTAAAAATAATTTATTATTCACAAAATTATTTACAAATTTCAAGTGATTTTAACAATTATATATAGTTATCACAAAATTTAAATTTTCTAAAGTCTACTAATTTCATGTAATACCCAGTGGCTTTAATGTTTGAAGCGAAGATGTCACAAAACAAATTATAATTAAGTAAGATAAACATGTTAAGTACCCTCTGTCAAGAAAGTTTAAAACAATCAGACAATGTTTTTAACAATATATAAATATAAATTTATTTTAAGATAAAGTTAACAACTTAATATCAACAGTTTTATAAAGTTTCTGCTGTGACATGATCAAATAGGATACTGGGAGTTATACATGTTGTCAAATAAATTAATGATAATTTTTATGTTCATTAATTACATGTTTACATATTAATTAGACAACATTTTACAATTACAACAATTACATATCAGTAATATACACATATAAAAAATTATCCATCTAAAAATAAATAAATATTTTGTTCTATTCAGGGAGAAAACAAATTAAATGCTACATGTTGGGCAACCATAATAACTTTGAGAGTTGTTAGCTATAACTTTGGTGGTGTTTACACATGAATAGATGATTAATAACATCTGGTTCTTAAATGATTTGAGCAACCACCTTATAACGCTATGGGGTTAATTTTATAGTTTAGAAGGCTACCAAGACTGATATGTTTTAACTATTGTCCAAATATTATATTTATACCTTGTTTTCTGAACATAAGGGCTAATATCGATTGTACAGTACTCATGTCATGCATCAAAATTCATACCAATGCTGGTAAATGTAAAAATTACACTACTAAAACTCATTAAAATTACTCCTCTTATGTAACTTTAATAAAATGTAGCACCAATTCAACTTTTTATGTGCAATATTAAATTGAATGTATTCAATCAGCAAAACTATGCGATTTGTCTTTATGTTCTATTGCATTAAAATATTTTATAATATTTGTTGCTCACTATTTGAAGCTGAACAATCCAACATCTTTGGTTTCACATATTTAATGTCAACATTGTCAAAAGCATTTGTATGTCTACACTAAACTATAAACTTGCTAGGTAATGGAAAAGGCATGTGTATCAATAATCAGGGCAACGAGTATGAGGAATTTTTGGGCCCAATTGTGTTGCTGCAGGGTCTGAAATTGCTGTGTGGACAACAATAGCAGGCTGGGTAGGTGTAGGTGCATGAAGTTCGTGACTTTCTCCTGGGGCTAGACTTGCAAGTGCTGCCAACAGATCATGATTCACTAAGGGCTCACCCTCTTCACGGGGTTCCCATCCCACCGGTGGACTAGACGGCGGTGAGATTAGAAATTGTTTTACAGGTGCTGGAGGCCGGAGGTTTTTTAGAGACACCGGCGTCACTGGTTGCGCGAAATAACAATTGATGCAAGAATTATGGAACTGATACTGATGCAGTTGCACACGAGCGTTAGCTGCTGCCAGCGGATTGTCATAATTTACACGTAAACGTTTGAAACTACGGAGCCACTGAAATGTAATGTTATCTGAGAAAGTACGAAACAAGTCTTCCATTTCTTTTTTTTGTTTCTCGTCGGCGAATACGGCGCTATGAATGTTCGTCACTATCACAGATTTTGGTAAATCGTCGAATTCATCAACCTCCTCCTGAGCGTCGCTTTCTTGTTCTAAATTTGCAATGTTCGGGTGAATATTAGGCATTCCATCTTCTGGGTTAATGTAAACATCATCTTCTTGAAATGAATCGTCGTCTTCTTTATGAGCCATTATAGCTTTAGAACTAAGCGGTGATACACTTAATTTACTGAATTTCAAGTTTATTATTGAATGCGAAAAACATAATTTTATTGAATGACAGCACAAATGACAGCAATCGATTGGCAACTTTTCAACAGCTGCTGTCAACCAAAAGCTTACATTTTACTCCATATTCTGTGATGTACACGTTCGCGAAATAAAGTACAATTTTACTTCAAATAATAATTATTCTATTTGTTACGACTCACAAATTTAAGAATTGATGTATGTAATTACCTATTAATAAAGATTCTGTAATTTTCGGAAAAATTCTATTTTTCGGAAAAAATTCAGGAAATTTTTCGGAAAAAATTCAAAATGGAAAAATAATGGAAAAATTCGATTATTTAACTTAATTGTTGCTTTTTAATCGTAAAATCGATATAATTGTTTTATATTCGTAATAAATTTGCTAATAAAGTAAAAATACATGCATTTGTAATACTGTAAAGTCCAAATTCGCGATAGGGATTAAATGTAATGGCTGGAATTTGTAAAAAAGAGTCATAAATCATTAATTATAAATAAAATATAATCAATTTGGTTCATAAAACACAAAAAAACAAACCATTTTTTTTACGTTTCGTTCGAAATTCAAAAATGGAAAAATATCGGAAAAATATTCTGAAATTTTTCATATTTTTCTGAAAAATTGAAAAATTTCATTTGAAATTTTTCGGAAATTTTTCATGACCCAACAGTAATTATTAAAACATAATATATTGTATTATTAAAAAACATATATATGGACTTAATAATTTATTTTACTTGCAGTATTTTCACGTGTTCAGAGTACATGTATGTTAGAATTCATTTAACATAGTTAATAATTATGTACTAAATCGGTGCCAATACGTTTCTCGTCTGGGTTATGCTGTGGCCGCTGTGGGGTTATGTATTGGGCTAGTTTACAGACTAAGTGAGACTAAGGAGTAAACAGACGACCAACTCGCCTACATTTTTGTTAGCCCAGTCCAAGGAACTTATACTCTAACTGGAATGCTCACGACACAATAATACACATTGTAAATTATACTTTATTTCAAGAGCAATAAGTTTTATATTTGCATGAATATTTCCAGAAGGAAAAACGTTCCGGGCCGAGGGTGGATGTCTCTTTCTAACAGCTTGTCACTAGTAAAAAAAAGGAACAAATAGTAGTTTTTACATTCTTTAGGATAGCCTTGTAATAAACACCTTCTTGAGCCTTAATATCCAAATAAGCATAAACATAATTTATAACATTAACTCTGAATTAATAGCATACTTATTTCATATATTTTTTTAATATTTTGTAAATAAAAATATTTTATTTGCGAAATGGAAGAATTAAGTAATATTTTTTGTATAACACATGGCAACACTTAGCTGTCTAACACACAAAATTAATAAGCAATCCCAATCCCTATCTAAGGATCGATCCGGAAAATAGACCAATCAGAACACATCAAATGTGAGCGTGTCGGCAATACCTTGAGCCCATTGGTTTATTTTCGCGATCGATCTTTGGATAGAAACGAAGATCGTTTATTAACATCGGCCATATGTCAATGAGCAATGGCCGATGCGATAAAACCAAATATTGGAGTAAGGTGACAATAATTGTGTTATAACTTGGGACCGGATTATATGCATTTTCTCTCGAAATTTGCAACCTTGCCCTTTGCCCATTTTAAATTTTATTGAGCTATAATGGTTTCTTAGATTTACGCGAATGTTACATATTGAAATAAAACTATTTTATACGGATTTTATCGCGATTTGGTTTAATTTTTACATTTTTTAACTTCCCGACGTTTCGATTACTTTACAGTCCGCCGCGCCGTACCCTTGTCTCACAGGAAATCGACGAGAAATGACAGACTTGCTGTCTTATTTCGTTCGGTGAGGGAGATTGCTGGATACCCCGTATCCCTTTTTTCTCCCCATTCTTTCTCATACCCGCTCCGCTCTCGATTTGATGGTCCCGCAACACATCTACGATCAAAGCGTTATGGAAGTTCATGGGCGGCAGGGATCACTTACGAACAGGTGACATGTTTGCTCGTTTTCCTGGACCTATTAATTAAAAAAAAACTTCTCCTAACTACAAGAGCACTACAGAGAACTTCTATTGTGTATGTCCATGTTCCTTCATCTATGAGTGGGTGTAAATTAAGATTGTAAATACGCATCCACTCAGTGGCATAAGTTAGGAGCGGGTTTTGAGAGCAGGCGGCAAAATTTAAAAAAAGGTAGTAAAAATAATGCTGTAGTCTCAAGCGTAGGGTCGAATTCAGGATCTCTGACTTGACAATCCATCAGTCTTCCCATTCATTTAGTTTAAACATGTAAATTGTTAATATACTTATATTTTTTAAACCTATTATGAAAATTTCCTATTGTATACATTTGTATGGTCACACTAGTAGAAAGGGACACGGCTACCTTGTCGAATCTTAAACTATTCGGAACGCTTTTGAAGTGCTCGTGAGCATTCCAGTTACAGCCGATGCCAACAATCAATCAAAAATGTTAGATTGGAGTCAATCCGGATTGCTTTCTACTTTTCGATTGGTCGAATATCTTGTTGCCAATAAACAAAACAGGCGACAGTCGATTGCCTTTGTTGATAGATTGAAAACAATCGGTTCCCTCTTGACAATTTAGTTTAACGCAGAATATTTCATTGCATATTTATGCACTTTCAGCATTTTGTAAATAAATAATTTGTGAAAAACAAAAATTAACGTTAGAAATAATAATAATTGCAATAAAAACAATTCAATTTGTCCCAATTATATAGATTTTTACAGAATTGTTGTGTTTCTGGCCACTGAAAAATAATATATCCAGTAAACAATGATTTATCACTTGTCATTCTAATAGAAATATTATGAGAATATTGTGGAGAAAATTGCGAAATGTTATTGAACATTTACATAGATCCGTGGAAAGTGATCACTGCCGCCCATGAACATCCACTACGATTGAATCATGGCTGTGTAACCGGCCCATCAAATCGGGAGGAGAGCGAGAAGGCCATAGCCTGCCCATTCATACTGAGTCATGGCTGATAGCAGCGTGGCTCTACAACTTCCCATGATCAAAATTTGATTCCCTTTTCTATTATTTTTATTCTTTCTATTATTATTGTAAATTGTGAGTAATAAAGAATATTTCATTATAAATGTTTTTTTCACAAAACACACTGAACAATTAAATAAAAATACAACTATGAAATTAAGTAACATATCATAACAGAAATCATATTTATCAAAATATACACAACAATACAATATTTTAGATCTAAATGAAGAAATCGTTAATCAATGTTGTGTCATCTTCATCTACATTCGTTTCTACTTTCTAGTTTCATTGCTGTTGGCAAATCTGCATAAATAATCCGTGGAAATTCTCGGATTGCAATATTGGATTGTTTTGAACAATCCATCCAAACGTCAAAACTGATAATTGTTTATTGGCAAGCCTAAACTGTCATTTCCATACAGAGGACAATCCACAAGCAGGGATTGGCCCTCCCAAAAGTAGATTGATTTTTTAGATAGTTTTTTCCCTACTGAGATTAATTATTGGCAAGCTATAATCAGAAAAAAGATTGAGCTGTCAATGTCAAACAGCAAATTTTGGATTGGGATTGATTGTTGGCATCGGCTGTTAGAGTATAAGTTCCTTGGCCCAGTCTCAGTCATTCAATCATTCGCTAGAATTACATGACAGTTCTTTTCTTCTTAAACATGGTACGTGGGGCAAGCAAAGGCAGAAGTTGTATTCAGCCTTGTTACGAGCGCCGCGCGTGGCTCCATAGGGTAATTTCTAAATTTCATCGATTTTATTATTTTGCTAAGTCTAAGTAAGTTTTGTAAATAGCAAAATAATAAAATAAATGCAACTTTTTGATAATAGATTTATGAATTGTAAATAAAACCCTTATAATTATTTATTAAATGATTTATTTATTTTTTTTGTACATCTCTAAAGCTTTTTGTTGTAATTTTGGTAACATCGTCCTTATAATTAACCTAGAAATGTCGGTACCCTTTAAAATCCTGTTAATTGTTTTGCACCAATTCATTATGGTAAATTTCACAACAATATTAATATAATTATTAAGAATATACTGTTGGTGGTTGTCACAGCTTACAAAGTCAAATGAATATTTAAAGACATTGCAACCACACATTGTGTCTTTTCTCATTTCTCGGAATCTAAAATAATATAGCGTCTGGTCGCGAATTTAGGCATTTGCCAACACAACACTGTAATTTTCCTCAAAACAAAACCACCGTTCACCACGAGAAAGTTATACTTTTGTTTTAAAACACTACGGAGAGGATAAGTTCACTTAATCGACGCAGTACGTGTAATGCACAGGTAACCGCCGCAAACACAGCCGCAAATAAACAATCAACAATGGCGGCGTAGACGCCGCGGAATTAGGTACCGCCCACCGATAGGTGACCGCAGGGAATGCGATGTGTGCGCGGGGGGTGCAAGTCATGTATCATTGGAACACAGATTATAGAAGGGCAAAATTTATAATTAGGAGGTTAGTCGGGCATGGGCTAGTCTGTTGCGGAGGAGTATATTATGCATAGATATTATGTTTACTCCTTAGCAATGATTATAGAATAAAGAGGATAGAGCATAAGGTCACGTGACACGGGTCACTTTGGTATACAAACATGGCGGCGGCTCCGCCCCTAAAAATAGTGATACGTTAGTACCGAATTTTCTATCGACATCGATGCATCAACAGTGGCATAGATACGACTGAAAATCTTTGAATTTACATAAAAATCAGTGTATAAACTTGTACGTTTTTAATTTTCGCTTTACACGTTAATTGAGTATAAACAGGGGACTTTAGGATTTGACAGTAAAGTCATTAAAAATTAAATCCAATAAAAATAGGTCGATGTTTTGACATTTTTTTTCATGCTATGATTTATTTCTTGGGTAAGTTTTACCTGATGGTTGGATTTGATTTGTGTCAAATTACAAATAATACACACGTGAGATAAAATACAACTTTGATTAGAATTACAGTTTATTTTTTATATTTTACCATTATCGTGTAATACCCTCGCTTTGTGAATGTTGTATACACCTCTAATAGGCATGTGCATCCGAATTTTATTTTGTAAGTGTTTTTGTATATTTTTAATGCATATGTTGTTGGTGTGTCTTTTTTAAATAAATAAATAAAAATAAATAAACTTTATTAATATCTAGAATTTGCTTGCGACTTCGTGTGCGTGTATAAGACAGCCTCCGTGGCGCAGTTGGTTAGACGCCGGCTGTGAAACGAGAGGCCGCGGGTTCGATCCCCGCACCGAGACAAATGTTTGTGTGAACCACAAGTATTTGTTTCGGGTCTGGGTGTTTGTGAGACCGAAAAGTCTCTCGTAGTTCCTGATACCCACAACACAAGACTCGATCTTAGTGTGGGGTCAGGACTATGCATGTGACTGTTGGGTGTATTTATTTATTTATTTATTTATTTATTTGTTTACTTCGATTGACAGATAACGCCACAGTTTGACATTTCATGCAGGAAACAAAAATGGCGTCATTTCGGGCTATGGGCGGTCTCAGTGTGGTTAGTGAACAAAATATTGCCAAATTCGAAACTAAGCAGTTATTATTTGTCTCTTTCATGGAGTGACAAGTTACCTTTGTGTAAGTGAGACAGATACATAAATGTACAATTCCGCGTCGATACTCCTAACATAACTATAACTTGATATATAGTACTACTTTTGTGCGTCATCCTCTTTATTCTTTAATCATTGCTCCTTAGTCTGTGATATTATGTTTTATGATAACATTCATTTCATTCGTTCAATTCCGACTTCCAAGTTTCAGATTTGGTTTTATTTTGTGTTAATAAAATAAAATTAATTGATTTTAATTTAACTGGTTTAGTAGGAATTAATTATTTAATGCAAATTATTGATTAGAACATAATATTAACGTCTTGTAAAAATATTATGAAAATGGCTGGTTTGGAGTCTATGATTGTTGAAGAGGTTAAACCCACAGAAAAACCGGTAGATAGAGAAAAGGTAAGTTAATTCTATGCGTCCTCATATGCTTGTAATTCCCATCACAAGACACGGACATTTAAGTTTTTTTTCTACATCTATCTGTTTACAAAACACTTTACACTTTTCAGACTTGTCCACTACTGCTGCGAGTGTTTTGTTCCACGGGAAGACACAATTCAACCGGTGACTATGCACGAGGGAACGTTCCACAAAACGAACTACAGATATATACCTGGATGGACGCTAACCTTCGAGAACTAACCGGCCTTGTCAAAGAAGTTAACCCAGAAACTAGGCGTAAAGGGACATACTTCGACTTTGCTATAGTATATCCCGACATGCGATCTCCGACGTATCGTATGAGAGAAATCGGCGTAACGTGTTCAGGACAAAGGGGTGGTGATGATAATAAGACACTCTCCCAAGTCAAGTTCCAAATTGGGAATTATTTAGACATTTCAATAACCCCACCTAATAGAATGCCACCACCAATGAGACGTCCACAACCATATATGAATAATCGTCAATATTAATAAGGTGATTTGTAAGATAGGGTATAATATGTTGGTGTACTGATTAAGGTATTATACTGGAGTGGACACTGAACAGAATAGTTTTAACCCTAACGGCACAGTTGTTTATTGATGATATCCATAATAATTATAATTCGAAAAGAAAATCCATCTTGTAAATTAATTTGCCATTTTATGCTCACATATATTACTTTTTTACAATAGGAACTGTCTTGACACTCAGTATTACTTCCCTATATCTTACTCACGTGTGCACATAGATTTTGTGTAAAATGTAAATTTCGGTATGATACCTCAATGGGCATATGTCGAACATTTGTTTATGACAAAAAATGTGTTAATTTGTGTAACTGTACTCTTTATCTAAGCTGCTGTGTACAAGTTAGGCACAATAAATATACAATATTCTGCTTTGTATGCCAAAAAGTCGTAATTTTATTGTCTTTTTATTTTGACAGTCTAATAACAGTTACTGTTCCTGTATTCTGTGCTTTTTTGTTTTAGGCTTTTTATCATCAAAGCATTAACACAAATATGATTTCAAGTCTTTTGTTCTGAATGAATATAACATGAAACATGTAACATGAACTGATCAAAAAGGTGTCGCATATAATTATCATTATCAACTTATTAAGGCCCAGTTGGTTCAATTAACATGTTTTATAAAATCTATGGCTCTACTGGTATTTGGTGATTTTGCCAATGTCAAAGCAGGGCAAGAAAGAGAAATAAAAATGGCACAATAACTAGAAATAAATATATATAGCTGCTTGAGATGTTTAAATTATTTATTCATAATATTTCTGGAGTAGCGGCTTCCAAACCATTGGTTGCGACCTATCGGTGGGTCGCTAGCGATTATTAAGTGGACCCGGAATTCATATTGATTCTTATCAAGGGAAAGGACTCTTGTCCTTCCCCTGGATTTTCGGCTACAATCAGCATTAAAACTAAATACCTACTCAAATAAATTGGATGTATCAAACACACTGCGACTAAACATAACTAAAATTGAAGATAATTCTACAGCTGTAATTACCAAAAAATAGAACACAAATTCACCCTTCTTACTAAAATAACAATTCTGGTGTGTAGGCATTTAAGTATGCACTAATTTTATTTTAAGTAAGTTTTATTCAAGAAAAATAATAGTCCCGAATTTGGCACATATTGTTGGGAGGGTTGAAGCCATCAGCCAAGTCAAGTTTAAGAACCACTGCTCTGGAGTTAATATCTAACACAACAGAGTAACAACATGCTGTCACTTTACGTCCTCAATTAAAAATATGTCTTAAATTATAACATGAGAATGCTTTTGGCACATTTATGTTGGATTTAGAAGTACATTGGAGGTGATCATAATTACCTTCCGTATTCAATAGCCATAAAGCTAAATTGGAATAATAGGTACAATTTATTGCAATAAAATGCTCATATAAAGAAGTCCTATCTTGACTTATATTTATAAGTCAATGTGTGTTCAGTGTTAGCCCGTAATTAAAACAATTTCTAGACATTTTGCGTGCCATTTTTGTGTGTATTGTGTTGATTTCCTAAAATAATTATTTTCATTAATTATTCATCCTATTTTCAATTTGTTCATTCATTCATTTATTCAGATGTATTATATTATGTTTATAATGCATTATCATCCGTAATAAGAATTATACTACACCGATATTTTTTTACTATTTCAAATAATGCAGAGAGCAGCTAAGTAAGTCGGACCTCACTACCGAGCCGGCGGCGCGGGATGGTAGGATAAAGTATTTTTATAAAATAATTTCACACTCTTCCCTCCAGCGAAATACACACAATTCTCGATCGACTTTATACCGGTTATTTCGCTGCCCTATTTCGAAATTCTTACTCTTATCTCTGATAGTAAGTTTTCTTTATGATATTTTCCTTCACCGCTAAAGAAATTCAGGTGCGGTTTTTACAATAATGTTGCTCTCGAGCCTAGGTCAGATGTTGACCTAGTCATTTGCCATTCATACCCATGCGAAAACAGAAATAGATCTACGGTGGCCTTCAATCGCTGGTGTCTTGGGTGGTCCCTCAAATGCGCCCCAATTGCCGGCTCTGATGTAAGCGAAAATTTCAAAGTCGGTGGTATGTGTCACGAGTTTTAGCCACGACCTCATTTTTGGCAATGTGTACTTCACAATTATTTAATTTGTGCAGTGAACTGTAGTAAATACTCAAAAAATATAATATGTAATGTTTTTATTAGCTGTGTTTTGTGAAACATTAAAAATTCATCTATCTTTTTATAGCTACCTGCGCTATAAGCGCCATATTTGAATCTGTTGCAAAAAGTAAAGTACCTACCTACTATTTATCTATAGTTTTGTTATCCGGTCTGACAAGTAGTAGGTACATTTTAAACTCTTACAAACTTCAAAAATCCTGATTAGGTACACCACGGTCATCATGGTCAAGTGTACTATAAAATTCTATATTTGGTAGGATACAAATGCCATTTACGTTTTATTTTGGGAAGTGCACAAATGAACTGGTCCTGAAGCTAGTTTAGCTTAAACACACTTTGGGATACTGACTCTTACCACGAAACCAAAAACAAGTTCTTCATTGTTAAACAATAAGGAAAAAGACAGCATTAATTGTGTGTTTTTATTAATTTTATTGTCACATTTCATTTACTCTTTAAGTCACAATATTTTCCCCCGGATGACGACAAAATGTTGCGTCTAATAGCTAGACCACATATACTCGTACAATGCTCGTACACGACAAAACATTGAAACAACTTTCTCTGCAATATACTTCCTAAAATAAATATACCATACTTAAATTCTAATGATTGACCGTCGATCTGAATGGCCTCTTGGTTTTCTTACCCATAGCATTGAGATCGATTGTGATACCATTGGGTAAGACAGCTTTGTTTTCCTGGTAGTCTACAAAACCTTTCTCCTCCTTTTCTTCTTTGGCTTTATCGCAAGGAATACCAGTCTCGTAGTTATATTCGCGTTTAAGGCCGTCGGGGTCAATGTAACCGTACTTGCCGCGGGTAATACAGTCCACGCCAATCGTTTCCTCTTTGAATGAACCGTCATCGTTTTCGAAACCCCAAACGATGCTTCCGTCATCGTTTTCTTCCCTGAATTTGCGGATGATCTGTGCTACAGGTTTCTTTTCCCTGTTATGTGATGGTGCGTACTTCTGCTGAGCCTTTACAGGTACACGGTTTACGGTTTCTTGGGGTCTCGAATACCTGATGGGCTGTACGTCTTCATCTTCAATAAATGGTTTAGGTTCTGGTCTGAAAACAGGGCGCTGAGGCCTGCTGGAAAGTGGTTGGATCCTGGCTGGTTGGGGTTTGTTAAGAGGTTCGTTCCTTATAGGATTGAAAGGCTGAGGAGGCTGTGGTCTGTATTGAGTGGGCCTGATAGGTTCCGGTTTCAACGCAGGGGGCGTCGACTGTGGGAAAGGCGATGGGTTGAAAATTATTGGCGGTTTCGGCTGAGATGTAGTCGTAATGTCGTAGAAATCGTTTTGGGGTTCAGGTGTTGAATACACGCTGGGCGAGAAAGCTGTGGGGGTGTTAATTTCATAATCATCTTCCGGCTCTTCTGTCACGGGCTTTGCTGGTTCATCAAGTAATTGAAGGCTAGGCCTTGGTGCCGCGTCCACGGATTTGAAAGATGGTCTAGCCAAACCGGGCCTTCGGGACCTGGGGATTGAGCCAGGTACTGGAGATATCCTTCCCTGTCTGAAGCCACCTTGCCTGATGGGTCCACCTATCGGGATTGCTCCAGGGATTTGTAGTCTTGGCGGAGCGGGTCCGTCATTTTGAGCATAAACTGTGATGGCACACAGCATACATATCTGAAAAACAGAAACAGTAATCTTTATAGTTTCGTCCTTAGATCAGTACACAAGACGGTATTAAAAACAAAACAGACTGTTTATATTGTTAAATACAAAGGTCACTTAATCTCGACGTGGGTTTATTAGATTGCTCACGTTATAATAAATTGGAGTGGCATTTTACGTTGTCAACGTATGTTTCACTTTTGATGGTGAAATAAAAGGTATTGCGATACATAAATTATATATATTCGTTAAAAAAATATGTTCGGCTTAGTTTGGTTGACGGAATGTAGTCGTGCTACGAAACACGGCATACTTTCCAGTGCAGACCTTGCTCGCGGCTTACACTTAGTTGATTTATCCAGTCAAACGCAATAGCCTTTGATTCTATTGTAACACAAAGGTCTACGCTTTGTTATGAAACTCCCATTGAAAGCTTAAGGGCAATGTTTTGAGACTTCGAGGGTATGTGACTCAGTATGAAAAAAGTTTTGCACAATCTATATTTGAATGTTAGTGGTCATTAGCCGCGTTAGAGACCCTGCAGGTGGTTTGAAATATGTGACATTAGCTTGGCTACATTAATCTTATATAATCCATCTGCCATCCAAATGGTAATGGGGCAGGTAATATATAGACATAAATTCACGCTTTTATTCCATTGGTATTGGTAGAGACTACAGAGTAAGAGTATATAACACCAAGTGGTGCCATAAAATTACACCTATTTTGCTTCATCAACTGCCAATAACCATGCGTGCTCATCGGTTATGAGTACTGCATAATAAAGCTTACTTAAGCAAGTCCTCTATTTAATTTTTATAGAATATAAAGTCGAACTCCCTCAGTATCTGGCAGAAGATTTATGTTAAAAAAGTGGGACACAAAAATCATATTATTTGAGTAGTCAATATTCACAAGAATTAGGTACCATTTAATCAGTTTACCAGTTTGTGCGTATCAATGCTATGATTAATCTTAATTATCCAAACTACCGGTTATCGTGATGAGTACGTTTCCACCATTTCACAATAACTCGAAAATTTCCGACTATTAAAGCTATTAGAAGCGCAAAACATTTATCAACTATTTAGCAGCTTATGCAAAGGAAGGAACAGTTAATAGCGCCTTAGTGCAAGTGGGTATATGTAAGTGGTTATAATTCATAAATGCCAAAAGTTTCTAGTTATTAAGCCTATTAAGTAAGCTAGGTCAATGTTACTTAATACTCCGTGTATGTTAATTTTTATACTCGTTAACTTAACCATTAAGATACAAAAAAATACCTTATAGTTACGGTTTAGAAATATTGTAACCATGAATAGCAATTACCTCTGTCCGAAAAATTTCTTCACTTTTAATTATTAATCTAAATATTTTATAACAGTACTTTCTGGTATTTTATTGGGTAATATCATCCCAACTTCAAGGTGCGTTGTTTCATCGATCCAATAACTCGTTGCGTTGAACTCAACATTGTCGCAATTGCCTATGCAAATGATCGAGTAAGTGTATACATAACTGCCAAAGCATTACCGTTTCGAAAATCGATGCGTTGTGCAATGTGCGAATCTTTTGTATTGTTTGTGTTCAAGTGATGAAGTGCATCTTCACGCCCATGCGCTCATAAAATGAAAGAGAGAGTGCATTCATGCCTTTGTAGAAATGTCAGCGGTTTCTTACTATGCTAACATATTTATGCATGCAAAATCTACTTTGTTTCATTTATATATGCTTATTATAAATATTTACTCCTCATTCGCCCAGGATGGAATATTACCTTATTATAATTATAAGGGTGATGTCAGACAGGCTAGTCATAAAATATAAGAGGCTCATTCCTTTGTGCATGTATAAGGAAGGCGTGTTGTGCATACAAGGATGGGAAAAGGGCGCATTGCAAGCGAACCACTTCTCAATAATATTATTAAACTGATATACAAAATACGTGTATCAAATATTAATTAACGCTTAATAAAGTCTACAATCAGGATATAAATATTGCCATCGATAATATAGTAAAACTTTACCAATAAAGAAATATATTATGTCAATTGGAAATTAACTTGTTTTACAAAAATTTACTATAAAATGCAATAATGTTAATTATTTAAAGTTTGAGTGAGTTGTCCGTAAGAACAGTGGATAGGGCCGGGCGGTGCAAATATATCTGAAAGTGGTAAGGACGCCCGGCAACACCGCGCTTCCGCAAGTCAAGGTGACGCGTTGGAATGGCACATAGACTAAATACCTAATTGTCATGTCGCTCATAATAAAATACTGCAAACTGCAAACCTTTTAATACGCCGTTCAAAGTGAGATCATTCCCTGACATAACTATTCTATTAAACTGGAAATATTACTACCGCAATTAAGTACACAAAGTGGGTGTTTATTTTAATATTGTAGTTCGGAGCTTTGCCATTTGCTGTATTATGATTTCCCAAAAAATATTTAAGTAATTTCGATATTATACGTAATGAACTTGTTACAAACTAGTCCAATGTATTTAATAATGGTTACAAAATTAATGACATGCACAAGAATTCTAATTATCTCTCTAATCTACTTACGATTAGTTTGCACTACATTACTTTGTAATGATTGCTAAATATATTCGTTGTAAATTAACATTATAAAATGTATGAGCGCGTAGGCACAGCATAGGTTAAAGATAAACAGCGCTCGTTGATGTCTTTTGTTAGGCGCGATTGAAGTCAATTAACATTTTATTGGACTCTTTTAAATCGTCTACCGTTCGATAACACCGGTAAAGTAGTTTGGAAAATGCGCAATTATCTTTGCATGACTATGTTTATCATATAATAACGAGTCGTCGTAACCGTCACGGCTTGCTGAACAAACTCTAATAAAATGTTACTTGCCGCTGGCGCCTACATGCCTGGATACTAGTCCCCACACCTTATTGTTCTTGTTCTTTATTTAAATTCTGCACTGCACTGTTATTATCATGTACATAATCTAACTAGTAATTAATAAAGCATTAAGTAATATTTTCGACACAATGTTTTTGACTTAACGGTTCGGTTATTTTATGTATATGTTGTTCATTTCAATTTAAAATGTCTTTATCAAATTAATCGAGTCAAACTGGGACTGTTTTATGAACATCGTGTATACTTCGTTAATAATCATATAAAGTGATTAGAAGATTAATAAGATTGCTTGCTATAAACAACTGAACAGTGAAAGCCGAGTAAAAGCTGGAAAGTGGCATATGCCTCTTCATTTATTTCTCATAATTATTTTCTTACAGTGAATGTTATTGTGTGCAAAATACTACTTGGTGACTTCTAAGTTTCTCTGTTATTTGTGTTTTAATTGAGCGATGATTAAATACGACATGTGTTCGATATGAGTGCGTGCTTAAAAAGTAAACAAATATCTCGTTTCAAGCGAGTGCGTAAACGGAATTTTGTTTGGCGTAATAATATGTAATAATTCTTTGTATATTTTATATCATACACTTTTGTAATACAATGCAAAATAAACATACTGATATGTTATAGTAACGACTTCAATCGCTCACTACTATTTTGAAAATGTTATGGTACTGTTGTGTGAAATTGTACGGTTTTGGTACTTCGCAATCAAATACGTTACTCAACCAGGATGGATGGTCATTACTACAACACAACATTAACCTTTTCTCATGTTTTTTTTTACTAAAACTGCAAATGCTTTTGCCTATCTTAAATTACAAGCCGGAGGTCACGAATAATTGGCAACTTTTTAATGTCGACTTGCAAATTACGTCTGCAACAACACTATTTTAATAGTAAATCTATTTGAAAATTAATACCTAGCAAAATTAACATTAAACCTGTAACTATGAATACGTAATAAGGTCGCTATGAAATGTTCGTAGCAAGGTTACATTCATCTTGCCCTCATTAGATTTGAACTAGTATTTTGATATTTAAATAACTGACAAATAGTCGCGGTAGGCGTTCCGACACGCCCAAGGAATTTTACAAACGTTTCTGCAGTGAATGGATTTTTTATTATGACTTGGAACATAACAAGTTGCGCCTAATTGTATCTGTAGTAGTGGAGCCTGTAATATCACTCAGGCAACGTAACAACCAAAAGTACGTGTCCGTCGTCTTTTACGTAATTCAGTTGTTAATATGACAACAGGCTATCCAATAATGTGCTTGAAATAAACAATCAGTTCCGCATTGTGAATTAAAAAGGGCATTATTTTATGCATGAAGGTGTGGCGTAAGTTTGCTAGTGCGAGATTTGCGGCCACACTGAAATGACCTATCAGCTCACGATCGGTTTCAAGGTTGGTATGCGAAACCGATACTTCGAATGCCCGTTGGGTTATACCGACCTGAATTGGATATTGATATAGTTTTACTTGTATGCATTTGTAGTATTCATTGAATTGTGACCAACCACCCGATCTATCACAACGTCTTACTGTGGCCGTTTGTATTTGCTTTGATTGCGGCGTACTTTCATATTGTTGTAATCTAACATAATATCTTTATTTATAGTTCTATTATTAAGGTAGCGAGCAACTGAGCGCACAATTATCTTTACAAACTTAGACAGCCATTTAGTATGATACAAAATAAAAGTTAAATTTGTTGTTATTGAATGAAAAAGCACAATTGCGCAAAACTGAAGTAAGTAATCTAAGGTAGAAATTAATATTCAATAAAAAAATATTTTTTAAAACAAAATAAATAATTGAACAATTAAAAAATTCATAAATAAATTTATAAAAGGTAAATGCGGAAGGAAGAAATTATAAATGATGTAATCGCCCTTTTCGAAGGCTAAATAATTGAAAACTCACCAGTAATATACGCATGATGTCCTGCGGTCACACGTCACTATCACGCAGCGTACAACCAACAAATAAAGGAAACGCCTCCCGCGCACGCTATATGAGGTCGCCCACTCTCGCCCTGCGCCAGACGCGACCACCATACCTTATTGCAAGGTGACCAACTATGAACGCATGCCCACAACAAACCAACCTAATCAAATGCACTGCTATTCAAATTGGTGGTGCTGGCCGCGAATATACCGCTAAATGAGCTAATTAATTAAAAATTCGGTTCATTTTCGTATTCTCGGCATCAAGTCTATTTTCTGCTTCTAAGAATACGGGGGAATTTAAATGAATATGATTTATATGACGCCTTGCGTAACTGTAGTGTATGAATTGGAAGCAATGAATATGACAAGAATTTTGTCCACGGTATGTGTCTTTTTATCATAAATAAATAATGTATTAAACTTGGACTGCTAATGGTTTTAAAGGTAGATATTATATCTTTATAAATTACAGCCCTGATGCATCGGATTGCTCAGATAATCAGTCAATGTATTAATATAATTGCCGCGGCATAAAATTATAGCGTTTATTTTGTCCACAATAAATGATCACAGTAAGGGATCACGTCTTGTATAAAAGTTATTTATGTATTTCATATTTGCATACACTTAATACAAAGCTGATAATGTTCTTGTCTTCTTTAAACAATTGCAGTAATGTTTCGTTCTGAAATACTGTATCGTAAAGGTGAACAAAGAAACAGTAACAATAATAATTATCTTGTATATGTGTACATAAACACCGTGCCTCCTGCGCTCCCCACGTTACAACAGCCACATAGTTATACCATCCGATTCGTCTCGTTGGCTGCAACCGTTGACACCTGCATCGTCCTCCTAAATTTGTGAATCAATCCAAAAGTTCATAGCCATCTATATGTCAGATGTGGTAACTGATTGTCCATAGTAACTTTTTATTTCGATACTATAACCACGACATTTTCGATTCGTGTGTAAGCTGCTAGTATTTGCAAAATATGATTCAAAGTAACATTTGATATTTGCAATTTTTTCATTTTATCAAAAGTTGTAATAATCTTCAATACATTTACTACTTCTGTAGGTTCGCTGATAAAATAAATACTATTCTTCGGTTTATGATGACCTTTTTGCTTCCGAATACTTTTTATTCTGCAGTGCATATTTAAGGTAATACCTACTTAAAATGTAATAACAGGTATTTAGATGCCGATTTCCTTTTACAAATTAAAAATTCATAGTGTCCGGTTTTATTATCAATCACATCCATTTAAACCATTGCGTACAATAACAATTAAGTTCGAACTACTGTGATTAGTGATATGTGCTATAAATGTTATAATGCATTGCCGCATTTAAAAGCTTTTTGTTAAATATTCTTTGAGTGGCAATCCTGCAAGTAGTTTTACATAACCTCAAATGTTCATTGTTTACACACATTTAAATAATGTCTTCATCACTTTAACTTAGTATTATTAAATCATGAATCCAACCTAGATTAGCCGATACGAATTTGACGGCCGCATTCAAAGTGAATTACATAAAGGATCTTTGTTTACCATTTTGCTTGTTTGGTATGTGTCTGATCGGCAGGATAATGCATTTTCGGCATGTTACATCATAGCTGTTTCACTGACGCATGCGCTGTAGTCCAGTCACGCATCCGCACAGGAAAGTGTATCGGCAGCATCACAACACAGCTAAGTGAGAGTTACTTGCGCCCTAGTATTAGACGACTAGTATCGCAATATCGTAAATGCCTTTGAAATGGTCCAATTATAGATCTTGGTAAGTTGGAGTTTCGGTTCAAAAAAGTATGCACGACTGAGTGCCTGCTTCGTAAGGTGTATCAGGAAATGTATCTAGTCTAAGAAAGTGCAGAATGCAATTAGAATATAAACCTTATATTACCATCTCAAATTAGCTCCAATTATGTTTTGGTGCACGATAGGTGACAAAATAACTATTTTATAATTAATGATGAATTTATGTACATATACATGTGATATATACAAATAGCATCTATATCTATATCAGCCCATATACGTCCCACTGCAGGGCACGGGCCTACTCTACAATCGAGGGAATCGATTGAGAGTGGTTAGGCCATATAGTCCACCACACTGGCCTAGTGCGGGTTGGCGGACTTACATACCGTAGAAATTGTTTAAAATCGCTACGGTGTGCAGGTTTCCTCACGATGTTTTTCCTTCACCGTTAAAGTGCGTGGTGATTGACTATCAATACACACATAACTCCGAAAAGTCAGAGGTGTGCCCTGGGATTTGAACCCGCGACCAACGCGAACAAATAGCATACCTATGTTTAATTCACATATACATATATAGTGTGAGGATATTATATTTCTAAGCCGCCGGCGAGTCCGCGACAGTGTTCGTGTGGCAACGTGCCCGAAGCTGAACTACTATGAATTTCCTTTTACTGTATCGTATCTATAATAGTTCATTCGCCGCGCCAGCACCGCAACATACTCGAATTAATTTTTAAACTAAGGAAATTTATCAGTATGTGGAAAGTGATTTATTGTGCAGATGGACATAAATATGTGAAAAACGTCTAATTAAATAAAAATCAATTGAATATTTGAAGAGCACCTAAATTAATTTTATTTTGGATTCATACGAGTATGATAGTGTGTTCCAGCGTTAGATATAATATGTTTACAAAATTACTTTATTTTCTGTACTTCATGATAAACAAAATTACATTCCCTCGCTCATGTATGAAAAACATTGAAATTAGAATGTAATTAATAAAAATATTTATTACGGTTCGTAGATCCATGTCAATGTAATCTGGTAATAGATAAATGTTAAAACATACCCCACTTTCATTTATCAAATGCGTTTAGTATCGTCAGCAATGGGACAAATTACTTACGTAATTACACATAGGAATGGGCGAGTTGGCATCGATCACAGACAATTGCGTGTAACTTGAATGTTTATTATCTTGGCAATGTCCTACTGATGTGACCACACGTATACAACTTGCCTGAATTATTTCGACTTGCCTCATCATCATATCTTCACGTTTAGCCTTTAAGTTCCCGTAACAAGTGTTTAAAATAGACATCCTGTCTTACCTCAATTTATTTCGAGTGATCGGTGTTGCCTTGTATGTCACGAAACAGAAAATTATACCCCAATTACAGGTAGTTCAATCAACAGTTTCAAAATCTGATTCTAAAACAATAGCAGACAGATTTGGTTATTTAAAAATAATCTACTGTTCGGAACTATTTAGGGCCTTGATCTTCTGCGCTCTAATATTCACCTATATTTGAAAATTGTTAACGGATTGTTGAGTTCTGAATCATGTTTGACGATGAATTTAAGTGATGAAACCATGCTCAGTATAGCTGCCAATAACAATGGGCAGCTCTATCGGTGTGGTGACACTATCTAATGTTAGGATCCACTGGTGGTAGGTCTCTCATGAGAGAAGCCGTTTGGGTAGGTAAACAGCAGTGTAAATGCACTGTTGTGTTCCGGTTTGAAGGACATTGTAGCCAGAGTAACTACTGGACATAAGGAGACTTAACATGTTATATCTCAGAATGGCGAGCGCATTGGATTGCCAAGCATTGCTTTGTAATTCATGGTGTTGTTTGGTTTTGCTTATTTAAGGTTTTGCTACTCATGAGCGATCGTATCGCTTACCATGAGCCGAATGGCATGCTTGTTTCACCATTCATTGCAATAAAAAACTGATGTGTACAGCTTTGCTGTTGCGTTTTGTTTGGTAAGCAAGGTAACTGGTCATTTTAATCCCGGTGGCAGCATTTTGAAAACTAAGCCATAGTGACTCCTACTTTGTCACGTTTCGGATACAGCATGTGTATAAGTGAAGTTTAGAATATCTTGGCATAAATATGACGTGTAAATACTATTTTGTCGATATAAAAAAGTATTTGTTTTCCATTTAGGCAATTTACTGTAATATATAACACAACTTTGCGTACGACCTCACTTGATTGTCTTTAATAATGTTCTCT
Organism: Deilephila elpenor; assembly: GCA_949752805.1. Classification (NCBI taxonomy): domain Eukaryota; kingdom Metazoa; phylum Arthropoda; class Insecta; order Lepidoptera; family Sphingidae; genus Deilephila; species Deilephila elpenor. Next base: position 6,361,348 of record OX457105.1, on the reverse strand, counting down.
GTGACTTCTATCACGTTTATTACACTTAGTTCAGTTTATTCCCATAACTACTACCTTACTTACCCGCCAGGACAAGGCGCCTGCCAAAGCTCCGTTATCCGTCCCGTATCGCCTTTTTGAATGGTTCGTTTCTCATTCGACACGTACTCCATTTGTCTCTACAATAGGACTTGTTACCAGGTCATATTCATATCCGCTAAATGCTATGTATTTGTGTCAGAGGTTAATGGCCGAAAGTCGAATTGTTTTTGGCTACTCGATCATATGAGGGATAGAACTACTTCTATACCAGCTCACAACGCCCCTACGGGCGTTGTGAGCTGGTTGTTGATAAGCCAATCTGATATGGAATGTTTGTGGTCTAGGTTGAGGCTTGCTAAATATATTCCGAGCACAAATATTCGCAGTAAATCTTGGCGAACCTGTTGCGAAGGTAGTCAAGAGTGTTGTATTAATGAGTCATATATATTAAAGGATTTTCATTGCCTATCTTTTTTGTTGATGATAATTACGAGTATGTAGACAATAATGGAATAATGTAAACTGGGAGCCGTTACCAGTTTCTTTTTAAGAGACAATAAGCGAAATATATTTTGTTTTAAGAACAAAATATATTTATCTCTGTTATAAAACCACATAGGCGCAGCTTCTTATCATTTCGTTGTATTTAAGCATTTTTATATATTATAAGTCAAAACTATAATTAACTCGTAAATACGTATAAGTTCCTCAATAAGCTAATAAATGCTGATTTCGTTCTAGATGGAAAATTTATTGCCATATCCGGACTAGACAAGGAAATTCAACATTACTGAGCCATTGCTATTCAGAAACTGTAGTGTTACATACGAGAATTTACTTTCTTATTTGTAAGGTTGTGAAATAAAGCATATTCGAAGAATAAAGGCTGACGTTAAGTAAGGCGTTAAAAATTAGGCTTTAGAATATTGGGAGCACGAACGTGAGGAGTGGAGGGTGATCAGCACGCAGGTCACGTGCAGGTGACGCCGACACAGGCTCGTCACCGTTACCGACATTTTGTAATGGTAACCAAGGGAATGCACCGCCCTAGACGACGGAGCCACGAGTCAATGTCCCGGCGCCGCTCTCTTTTTAGGTGGTGTATAAGAATCAAATAATTATACGAAGTGGCTCCACTTTGTTACCTTATTACACAGCCGTTATAGAAACTAACAATTATTTTAATAGATTAATATTTTTTATTTTCGAAGTATATATTTACCATTTCGGATATAAACATATTGTTTTTATTATAATCTACGAAGAATAGCAGAGTGGGTAAAAAAGGACTTTAGAAAGAGAGGTTACGTGTTTCGTATTCGCGTCAAGAAATGAATACTCGTGTTTTATGGGATAAAAAATATCTTTCTCCGTCGTGAAATTTTGACACTATTTCGGAATGATGTGTACATAGCTGTTATGATTATATTTTAGATTGATAATGTTTAATAATATTGATCTAAATAAATTCAATGGTATGTGAAGCTGGCATATCTGTAACAGGCCAGTGGGGTGATTCACGACTGTGTAGCTCTGTCAATCGAACCTGTTGTTAAAATGACACTTCATTAAGCAATGAGCAATGAGCGATTATAGGCTTATCCAGATTATACACTTGCCATCGGTGGAGCCACATTACAGCCAGGAATGCAGTACGAATGGACCTGTGACAGACCTACGGGAGTGGTACCGCTGTCTCACAGAACACCAAAGTGACGGACGACGCGAAACGACGTCACTTTTTATTTTATGACTGAGATTGCCAGAGCCCTAATTTGCAGGTTTTAAGATATCCGCTGGATGCGACAAGCCAAATGTGAAAGCCACAGGGTGAAACGGCGCAATTTGGAAGACGCAATGCAATGTCCAGCTGTGGACAACAGCTTAGATTGATGATGGTGATGATGATGACGAAGATATTCGTATCCGCCCGGATTTCGACCACCATATATAATGGTTAAGGACCTGTCATTATACCCTACGTACATGTGTCGTGTTTCGGGTTTATTCTATGCATATCATAATTGTATCGACAATCTCGATTGCACTGCGCTCACCGATAGGCGCATTGTAGTTACTTTGTCGTACCAGTATTAAAAATATATACACACTTACACATATACATAAATAAATGTTGTACATTCACCTGATCCTGCGTGACAACTCATAGCCCCTGCACAATGCCAAGGGCAACAAGGGCTAAATGATGACACCTCCGAAGGATATACTTGCCATCAAGTAATAAGTAGTAGGTGCGGCCTCACTTACATTTTAAAGTTTACTTGTTTTCCTTAAGAAATAAATAATGTGCATTGTATACAAAATACTCTTGCATGTTATAATTATCATATATTTGTACATAAAAATGCTTGCGTATGTTACTTTCGGCAAAACAAAAATATCTGTTTTTTTTTAAATATGTGCTTTTCCATGGATTATGTACATACTAGCCATTTTTTAAATTACGCCCGGAGGACCTCATTTGTCTCCCTAGTCATTAATCAAGAACAGCTAAATCATCCATTAGTTATTATATTTTAAATCCCATTTGTAAAACACGAAACAACCAACTTGCTCCGCCCGTTCATCAACGTGTATTTTTCCACTGCACTGACATCTAGGCCTTTTCCAGAATATCCTATGAAGCGATCGTCAAGATAGGTATCCTTTTAGTCGCAGAAACTGGGGATTACCAGAATCCTAGTCTTAATAAATATTTCCCAGTAAAGTTCTGTCACTCTACCATCTAATAGTAGAGTTAATAGGTGATAGAGTGGTGGTAGGGTAAGCGCCAAATTAAAAAGTTGATCACATTCTGTAATTAATTACCGACACTCATTCTATGTATTTTTATTCCATGAGTTTTTCCATCGCAATATCGTGCCAATTAATTGTCTTGATCGATGGATCTTTATGGTCCAAAAAAGTTGAAATTAATGAGACTATAATTTGAAATCAACTTTTTATTTCCACGCGAATTATAAAACGGTATAAGTTTCTGGAAATGAAATAAATTATCTTGGTAGTGTAATAAAGTATAAATGTTCATTAAACTATAATTTGCACGATTTGCTTTCCACGCGTACATAATGGGTATGAAAAAAAAGTCAGTGATTCATTATTACAAAATAATAATTCATTTATTTCCACTCAGCTCGTTAACATATTGTGTAATGAAAGAAGACATTATTTAATTAGACAGTGAGTCCAGAATCGGTCTCAAATTTCGTCAAATTTAAAAGTAAGTCATTTATTGAACAGTAAGTACACCAGCCAAATATAGTTTGAAAAATGCGTTTTGCAATTACACAATAGCCACTACAATTACTGTGGTAACTCTATACTTAGGTATCTAACTTATAATATACTTAATACTATTTGTAGTGATAATAAATAAATTGATTGAAAACAAACACAGGTACACACTTTTCTACTATTAAAATTATAAATCTACAGCTGTACAATAAAAATAATACGTTGAAAAATGAAGACAGAAATTAAAAAAGAAATCTAAATTATTATCACTGGAATGAATATGTTAAAAAAAATTGAGAAGCCTAATGATTAAGGTAAAAATAATATTACAGTAATGAGTCAAAATACTCAAATAGCGTAAAGAATAAAAGAGAAAACCAAGTTATTTTCACATAAATGTGCTTTCAGCTTAAACATATTGACAAATGTCACACAGAAGAATTACACAGTACAGCAAATGGCGCGGTCGTAAAGCGTAAGTATTTTGGAATGTCCATTTTTCTTGGTTGTCGTTTTTTTTAGATATTGCATACAGAAATTATTATTTTATACCAATTTAATTTAGTACATTAATGTTTACGATTTTATATAAAAATACTAATTTGACAAATGTTTGATATCATAAGGCCCCATTTACACGGGGAGAGATTCTCGCCGCGAAGATACGATTATCGTAAGGATTATAATAAAGTTGCATCGTGTAAACATTTGTTAAAACACGATAATATTTATGGCATTTAATCACATACGAATCTCGCTGCGAGAAACTCGCCCCGTGTAAATGGGGCTTATAGATAATCGACTTCGAAATCCTTTTTTTAAAAGATAAATTTTAAGAATACGTTAAAACATGTAGATCTTATGTAGAATAAATGTTACATTCATAAAAAGTTATAATCGTGCCCTAATTTATTATAATTTAGCATAAATTTCTCATTTACATTTTATAAACGTTTCTACAAGTTAAGAATTTGTAAAGAAAAGCATTACCACATAATATGAGTAATATAAAGAGTTAACGTTTAGTTAAAATAATTTTTGCATGGTAATTAGGTTTCATACAATAGTTAAACTTACCATTGCAAAGAAAATATATGTTTTGTCGTAAATGGGCTTAATTTTTTTTTCGACACTAGTACAAAATTATTAAAATTATAGAAATTCTACTAGTTTAAAAAGAGTTTTATAACATTAAGATATGTATACTCGTAATTATAATCGGCTAAAGGGTAAAGGATAGGTAAAAGGAGTCAGCATAGGATAGCACAGATCGTGATACATTTATAGTATATTAAATGAAAGAAAGAAAGAAAGAAAGATAGAAAGAAAGAATATTACTTGCTTTCTAATATATTAAATCAAGCGCTATGATAAAAATAGCTTAAAACCACTAATTAATTATACGCTCTTCATGGCTCAATTCTAAGTGTAATATTTTGCAACTTGGTAACTAAAACATATTTTACACTTGTACGATATGACATGTTATTATGTAAAAAAGTTTAATATTGATTTATATCTTAGAACATTTTTATCATAATGTTGTGTCTATTTAATCTAAATTCGAAAAAATCTCACTAATCACTGATTGACGTAAGTTGCTGGGTGAATAATACAGTAAACGGAAAAAAATACGTAGCTGCATAACCGTATTCTTCTACGTACATTGACTTATGTTCACAAAAGTATCTTTTTATTTTCAGTTTACTGCACTATTTGCTGTGTCTTTATTTCAACTACTTATTCATTATTATCATTTCTTATTTACTGACTGGTAACTAGTGCCCTCTGTCGTCGGTTACAGTAAATGTGCCGTTGCAAGGCGAGTTGTTGTCGAATGACGGCCTGTGAAAGGAAAATCGCTTTGTTTTAATAATAGTCCGAAGGCATTTTTGCCAGATGGCGCTGCCATCGCATATTTTATGCAATTACACTGGCTTAGAAGTAGAACAATAACATAGAAAATATACTGTTGATAAAACCTGTTTAATTTTAGAAGCCCGCGGCCCGCAGTGAGATGTAAATGAGCTGGATGATTATTATTATGATTTTTTTATTTTAAAAGTAATTACGAGTAGGACCATATAGTTGTGCACATTATTGGACAGGATTTCCAAATTCAGTTTGTAAAAAGTTTGTTATATTGCGGTATGAGCACTCTACGTAGTGTTGCTATGAAAGAGAAAAAGAATAATCCATTAATGTGCTCGACTAATTTACTTACTTTTTGCTGTCCTCAACGGTTTGAGGCTCATGTGACCGGGCGGTTTCTGGTAGAATCAGTACAATGCCGCCACCGATCGCAGCTAATGCCGCTATAGTCACCATCGGAAGATGCTTGTTAAATATTGTCTGGAAAAAACAAAATATCATATGACACTGGTATTCCATAAATTGAAAGTAAACGCAGACGTTTTGGTATGAAAAGAAAGGCAAGCCAAATGATAAGAAGGCATAAATAAGCTCTAACATTAAATCAACCGAAAAAGAAATGTCGATCCTAAAACTAAACTAATCTGTTGTTTTACATTGCCGGTTTTGTATTTAAGTTTTAAATAAATAAATAACCCATAATCCACAGATCAGTTTTGGCAAGAAATATGTTTAACCAAAGATGTTAATATTTTAAGATGAATTGGGTCTCTGCAGGATCTATTATTAAGACCAATTAAATCTCTCTCCTAAATTTTGAAATTAAAAATAACATAATCTCCTTCGACAAAAACTACATCTGCTCCTAAATCCATTGTGAAATGTAGGCATATCTGCATACATTTAAACTTGAAGGATATTAGCGACAACCAACTAATTTCCTTGGCTTAGTTACGTGGAAAGCATTAATTTACTACGGTAAAAAAAAAACGCATAATAAAACCAAACTAAACCGTGGGAAAATAATCACACTGTAAATAAATAAGTATTCAAGAACGTGAATACATATTTATTTAAGGGGTAGAAAGACCGAGACGAATCTTTGATATACGTGAATAAATTATTTATAATAATTTAATCTTAATAACAGAACATGTAATCGCTAATTATACTTAAGTTAAATTATATTGGATATGTATTAATATTTCTAATTGTTTTCACGCTATACTATTTCGAAGCCACAGACATTATTATCCAGTGAAAAAACAATAATTGGCAGTTTTGTTCTGTCCACAGACATATTAAAAAACACATATGTACATTGTGCAAAATGATTTGTTTATAGAAATAACTACCATTTTTCCGATGGCAGTGGGATTGCAAGTCGTTAAAAACCCTTGTTACGGATATGTAATGGAAATTATTTATATTACTAGTGCTATTTTTAAAACAGGTACAAACTCACCAGTCTCCACAAATAGGGTATGCATATCAACGCAAGTCCAGCTGATATTTGACTGGCACCAACTCCCAAGTTCCTCACGACTGTAGGATAGAGTTCCACGGTGAATATCGGCAGCATCATGTTCGTGGATCCAATAGCGAACTTGCCAACCATAAGGCAAGCGATCATGATCCATTCGTCCGCAAATGTTATTGAAAACAATTCACTTGCAATGCAAGCGAGTCCGCATACCAACATACTGATGAATATCGGGAACCGTCTTCCCGCTTTTAGTAATATGGGTATGCTTATTGCGATTGCTGGAATTTCTACTATCGCCAATATAATGGACGTCACGTGCAAGTTTCCCAAGTTGAAATTTCCAATGTTCAATAATAAGCCGTAGTATGCAATTGTCATTGCGAACCAAGCCAGGAATAAACAAATTGTCCTCATTCGTAGAGCTCCTTTCAGAAGCATCGCCACACTTGGGCCTTCGTTTTGGTTCTCTGCTTTGTGCAGCAATAGTAGTTTATCTATATCAGCTGGTATTTCTCGTTTGTTGAACTTGGCTGCTTTTTCCAAAATAATTTTAGCTTCCTGAGTCTTTCCCATGCTCAGTAGCCAACGAGGTGATTCTGGCAAAATGAACCTGAAATATTAAGACGATGCAAATGAAATAATATATTTGTATATATATATTATATATATATATTTGTTTTATGCAAGTTAGTACGAAAATATCCATCTATAGATTACTATTCTGTTCAGAAACTTACCACAGTCCCAGTAGAAAACATCCGGGCACCGAAAGAGCCAGTTGCAGGTCTCGCCAGTCAGGCATGATAAGAGACAGCAAAGAAACAATGAGGTACGCAAGAGGCAGCGGGAAGAAGTTGCACACGCCAGCAATAGTCACCCACTTGCCTCCCACCAGCTCAACCGACAGTACAAAAGCTGCGTAGACCACCGACACGGAGACAAAGCCCATAATGAGTCTCACAACTACGTATTGTACGTAAGATCGCACTAAAAGCGACAGAATAGCTAGTGCGCTTTGTGCCACTATCATCCCCATCAGAATCCGTTTACGACCGAACCTAGAACAAAAGAAATATTAACTGATGAAGGCATCAATCATTATACAATGATGTTGTAAATAAAAATGTACCTACTTATAAAGTAATTGCATGTGTTTCGTGACGGAAAGTTTTGTTATGATACAATTTATTTCTAATTCTTACACGAGTTTAGTAATGTCGACGATTTGTATATGAAATATGATTAATGTTCCATTGATTTTTAAAGTAAAAGATATAACAGTTAATAATAAAGTTCGTATGTGACGAAGGAAATTTACTCAATAGTTTTCGCGAGACGATAATAAATGAATTAAAATAGACGCAACATAACAAAAGATAACCATGTATAAATAGAACTGCATAGTGCATTTAATTGTGTAGCACGAAAACTCGATATGTAAGGTAGGTAATAAGGTAGTGTAATTATCGAATTAATTGTTACGTAATTACTACAGTGCTGTAAACAATCAGTTTTTTCTTAACATTGGAAAACCACAAGGATGTGTTTTTACCTCATTATGAGGTTGAAATTAAGGAAACAACGTTGAGTTGTGTGTATTTTAAGCACGACCCTTTGACCAAAGTATAGCTTACTTATTATTACCCATTTACAGTCAGCAAGGAAGACGTAGTAGAAGATAAATATAATAATTACAATAAAGTGGTAATTTAGACGAAAAATTAACAAAAAAAGAATAAGGAAAAATTTTGGAGAATGTCTCATAGCCATTCAAGGATGCACTTATAGTAGGTTTTAAAATATCATTAACCACATCCTTTTAAAAGCAGTAAAAATATATTTACAAAATATATTTACTTGTCCGATATCCAACCGCCGATAACACCGCCAACTCCAACGCCGACCAAAAAGACGACTTCGGCTAAACTCGTGAGGCTCCCTTTGTCGCATACCAGATTCCATTCTGATATGATGGTGTTGCCCACCTCCGATCTATCGTACTCCCATTCCATGCACTTTTGAAAGGAGGTAATGTTGGTTGCAGTGTGATTGAGAATGCTCTCAATTGTGATTGCTGATGATAACGTACGGACAGTGCAAGCACCGTCAGGCTGGCTATAGTTGATCCAATCTTCTACAGGTAAGGATGAAAAGTTCTCTGGTCTTGCGCACCAGAATTTTGTTTCCTTTGCCTGGGAACAATGAAGAGGTTTTTAAAAACCTTTGCAACTCATTATTTCAATTTTGGAATAAGATATTTGCTATTTATTTAAAAATGCTTTTGAATAGGTGCATTTGATGACGTTAGAATAATATTTTTAAAATAATTATTATCTATTTCGCTCTTCCTTTTTGATTTATATGAAAATAATTAACGATTTTTTAAAATTTAAATATGTGTTTTAGTAATGAAAATGAGTTTAAATAATGATTAAATTTTGCTAGTACCTTTTTGATGACTTGAAGTAAAAAAATAAAGGTGTTTAGTAAGAGTTCGTTACAAGTCTACCTTATAATATCTATGTAGATAGTATCTTTATGCAATGTGATTAAAAAAATAAAAATAATAAGATTGTGACGTAAATGATGGCATTTACGTTTTATCGTTTTTATATTTTTATTATCATGGGATAATATACGTCATAGCAAATGTATCGTGCGTAAACCTAAAAGGAATACGAATGCGGTTGCTATTTATGGGCATAATTAAGAGGAGCACACGTTCATTACGCACCACAGTACGTAAATAAGTTATTAAACCAAATTATTCTACGTATATAGCCTGCAACTGCAATGCCTCAATTCGTGTCTAATGGTGCGTATTCACATTACGACACTATATACCGCACATTCAGTAGAACGAAGAATGTTTACGTGTAAAAACGGGTGTGTATAATTGTTCATACATAGACACACAATGTGTACACCGATGACCGAAATTTACAAAAATGATGTCGATTACTATTTAAGGATCGGTTTTAAAAATATATCAATAGTCAAATATTTATTGACACGCCTACATTTGTCTTATTTAGATAATTCGCTAGATAATGAATAGGATAGCTTATTAATGAAGGCTGTGCGTGTTCAATAGGCATGGTGTTGTAGGTAGTATAAATCCAGTATTCAGTATAATATTACTCGGATTCCTGTTAATACTGGCCAGAATAATTAGGTTCTAGTATAGCTATGATCCAGGACCATTTCGGACAGTTCTATTATTAAGACGGGAAGGATAGTTGATATTTCCAACGTATCGTACAAGATATCATTTGGAAGTCGTTAAAAATGACACGATCAATAACATGCAGAAAACATTTTTGTATACAACGAAGTACTTACTGTAAAGGTAGGTAGGTATATGTGGAACGTGCACGGCAATGAAAACAAAGAAAGCAGAAACGTCATGAGCAACTGCCACCGTCCATATTTGCCAATGATCGTGGAAACCACATCAGGACCTTCATCTTCGGTAAGGTCGACCGTCCGCGACTTTTCCTTGTTTGTTTGACTCGGGATTACTGGAATAAAGTAATATATTTCACAATTAAAAACTACTTTAATAATTATTTTAATGGTTACTTAAATCTATTTTTATGGTTACTTAAATTAATAAGTGCGTGTTGGTCTGTTAGTAACGGACCAGACGCAGCTGCCTACATGTTCACGGTGTTCGCGGATTTAAATCCCAGGGCACGCCTTTGACTTTTCGGAGTTATGTGTGTATTGGTAGTCCATCACCACGTATTTTAACGGTGGAGGAAAACATCGTGAGGAAACCTGCATACCGTAGCGATATTAAAGAATATTCTACGGTATGTTAATCCGCCAACCCACACTAGGCTAGCGTAGTGGACTATATGACCTAACCACACTCAATCGATTCTCTCGATTAGGTTGTAGGAGTAGGCCCGTACCCAGCAGTGGGACATATATGGGCTGATACAAGTAAGTAAATCAAGGATTGAAAATCCGATTTTTATGACCCGGAGGGAAAGGGACTTTTGGATATGTTAATTTTATTGACACAAACAAGGGCAATATACAAAATAGTAATAAATAAACAGGAAAACATTACTGATCTGTAAATAATAAGTAACAACTTTATTTTTCTCAAAATATTATTATTACACCAATGACATTTACATAGTAAACAACATAAAAAGTAAAAGTAATATATAGGAAAAGTACAAATGGCATTATTGACGTATTCACTTAATAAGTACATCAAGCGAAGATAATTTATATCTGTATCTTTTTCGTATCTCCCATATAAAATTACATAATAAAAAATATTTCCGCAGTATCAAAATGAACGAAACGTGATCGAACTTTTAAGGCTAAATCAATAGTTTAAATTAGTGTAATATATTAAGCTCTCAGATAAAAACCTAGATTATGTTTATGTAAGATTAACCACCATTAAAGCGACCTATAATAGTAACTTTGCCGAGCTAACGAAGCAAAGGCATCTTGAGACGGCCTGGAAAATGTAATATTATTGATACTTGTACTGACGTTGCAGAAAAAGATAATATACATTTGGTTGATTTTTCGTAACACAAAATGATACAATTTCTTAGTAAAACAATAAAATGGTCTTAAATCTCTATATTATTCTAGTCGTCCCAGCAATAGCTTCTTCTTTCTAATGTTTTCTTTTAATAATGCTCATTTTGTATTGTTTTACAAAGCTTTTCAAACATAATTCAATTCATGACACAAAAATGTTTGAATAATATAAAATATTTTTATTATATGTATAGATTATCTTCGTAATCGAAAGAAAATATCAGGCTATAAAGATTTATAATAGGCCATTAATTACATTTAATACCTAAGAGCGAATATTAATGTCATATAAATAGTGTTTTTTTCATATTTTCACCAATTACAAAATTATCGTTAAATTCTTAAACGAAGCAATCGTGATCGTGTCAAAAAGATAAAATCTTGCAATATTGATCATATATCTCCGTTTCGAAGTTCATAGCAGCCAATGAGTATGTGTAACTCATGTTAATAGGTAATGCGTGTGGTCAATGCGCACACCACGTGCGCTGCAAATATTTCGCGCGCGCAATTAGACGACACGCGGCCGAGCGCTCGCGGCGCCGCGCTGCCTTGACAATGATCTTCATCATGCCATCAACCATCATGCATTACTGAGTCGGGCTAATGTCCATACATTTAATCAACTCATCAATATTATAAGGTTAATTTTTATTGCACATATTAAATCACCCCCGATACAGGCATTCCTTGTGAGGGACCAAGTTACTGTTGACGAGTCGAATAACGAACTAATGTACAAATTACATCTAAATGTATGATCTCATATTGTTTAAATATAGTTTCTAGATTGATAACATTTATTTACTTTTAATTTCAAATCGAAATATAATTAATTGTTTTATTTTAGAGCTTTGACATAATTATTAATGTACCCAATGGCATTCTGAATCAAATACGGAACACGGATGTATGATATCAATACATGCCTATAGTAAAAATAGTATGCGTATTTCGAACGCAAAGGTACCTCTGTATTGTTTATTTCAGGGTTGTCTCGAGTTACGCGCGCGTAGTTTTACGAACAAATAAATGGGAGAGTCAGGCGTCATGCGCCGTTCATAATTCTTCATCTGGTTGGCTGCGTGGTGCATTTGGGGCCAAGGTTGGAGGGCATATCGATTACATTGGTCGCGATTTGCATAGTACACTCGTCCCATCGCATACTCCCAGGTGCATAGTCGTGCACTATTGTTCTATCTTAGTATGAATAATGTTTATTTAAACAGGTTAGTCATTGCTACTGGACTCTTGAGGTGGGAGTTAGAAATTAATGCAAAGACACGTATGATCCGTTTTCCTTTTAGTGTCACTCTCTAAGGAAAGGTATGTATGTTGTAAAGCAGAATTTTTAAACTCTATATCCTAGACAATTTGGTGTATCTTTTGGTTTTGGATACAACCGGTTGCTAACCGAGAATTGAACTCTTGGAAATTCTTAAAATTCTATTGTATTCATAATATTAGGTACATACTTTAAAGCTCTATTTTGTGTGTACTTATCCGAAAAAAATTAAGAAAATTGAAACAACAAAAATAAAAGTCATGTCTTGTTAAAGTGATCTGCAATCATATATTATTGGGTCTCAATATTTTTTTTTGCTGAGCCTTTTTTCAGGTTGTAGTTAGTCTACTCCTCTACGAATTTGGGTATGAATATTACATACATAAATAAACTCACGCCTTTTTCTCAAAAGGGGTAGGCAAACGTGCCGCCAGGACACCCACATTTCGCCTTGTATGTTCCGTCCCACGATGTGACAGGGAGCAAGCCTATCTCCATATACGTTATAAATATTGTAAGGGATCATCCATAATGTTTATTATAAATGTTCTTAGAACTGTGTCAATTACAAATATAGATCTAGGTCTAGGATACAAAATCACGTTGAAAATATGTCATCACAATCAAGAGCGACCTTCAGCCACCCAGACATGAAACACGATGATCTTGATAATATTCTACATTGAATCTGATTTTCCCGCATTCATATGTAAGGAAGTCTCATGTCATTTAATTAAAGGATAAATATCTTGTTGACCGACTGTAAAAGATTTGTTTGACGTGCGAATAATAAATGTTAATCTGATACTGAGAAAAGTTTGCTTAAAGTATATTTAGACAGTATTTTTGGGGGCAAAGAAATGATGTGTTTTATTTAGTAAAACCTTATTTGCATTACTGAGAAAGACAGACCGACAAAAAAAAGATATGATATTCTTTTTTATTCAAGTGATTCTGCAACCTGTCTAAATTAGATGTAAGAAACCACCATGCTTTTGTTCAAATCAGACGAACGTGAGCAGCCTACTCGAAGTATCGTCGTTTTTGTGACCTAATGATCCTTATCAGCTGTGGTTAAAACCGGATCTATATTTGAATATGAATTGAAATCTTTATCATGTGACTTATACTTTATAGGTATTTCAAACAGGAGATTGCAACGGAACGGAAGACCTTTTAAAATACATCATAACTTTTCATAAGTCTGAATGATGATTAATACATTTATAAAACAATGTTTACAAGGTCTGATTTTTTAATCAAGTAAAATTGTAATTAATGCTGTCGGAATAATTACACTGAAGTAATTAAATTGAACACAATATACTCGTAAATTTTCAAAACTACCGACAAATGTTCATAATATCATAACAATAAAACAGCCGAAAAATTACAAATTTATACATAATCTTACGTATATAATGTGCTTGCATTATTTTTATGTCTTAAGTGCAACAATATTATTTGACAATGACCCACTTTCTATCAGAATATTTTTCACCCCGATTGCAACATCCCTCTATAAAATCAATTGTGCACGCCAAGCCTAGTAGTTCGAGTATAGTATTACGTCTATAAAATTCAATGAAAGATTCAATCAATGAAATATGAAAAACTAGGCAATTAACATTTGAACCTTGTTAATGAGTAGGTTTCCTGTTAAAAAAAAGTTCTAATCTGTGACGGTTCCAGTCCATTCATCGCTCTAATAGTGTCATAAACCAACTAGTGACCTGTTAAATTACGTTTAGTGTACGTAGGTGCGAGATGGCTTCCTGACTACAGTCATAACAAGTGTAACGCGATAGTCGCTCACTACAGGAAGCGCTCTACGTCATTTTTCTTGTAGTGAGTGTGAATCAGGCTGTTTAGAGGATGGAACTCGAAACGGAATTTCTGATTTTAATTATTATAGATATTACTTGTTTAATGTATCTATTACCGTACAAAAGGGGTGTTCAAGTTCCATCAAATTGTACCCTTAGCGATAAAGGCGTCCTCTGTTAGTAATAAGATTAGAGAAGACGAATGACAGATGATGACAGTCATCGACAACGTCTTCATTACTCATTCCCAATATTGGTGAATGACTAATGAAGTTACTGAAATAAACATGCTTGATTAGCTACCTTAATATTGGATAATGTGCATTTGTTCACTGTTGTTCATATTCAACTGTTCAGTCTGCTTATATAATCATTAATCATTATCAATGACTCTACATTACTTTTCATTGGATCGTATTCTATTTATTAGTCTAGAGTTCACTTTTCCGATCTCTTTATGAGACAAGAGTTATGAACAAAACAAACGATATAACAAGCGGCAACTAGAAAAATATTTTTTTGTTTGTTTTGGATTTTTTTGTAATCTACATACATACATAAACTCACGCCTTTATCCCCGCAGGGGTAGGCAGAGGCGCCACTAGGACACCCACATTTCGCCTTGACACCCACATATCCCATGATGTGATAGGGGGCGAGCCTATCGCCATATCGGGCACAAATTCCTGACTCCGGGCTGATAATGAACAGAAAAATCCAATATCACTTTGCCCGACCCGGGATTCGAACCCGAGACCTCAGCTTTGTAGTCGTACCGCAGTACAACCACGCCACCGAGGCAGTCGTAATTTAGGCATATAAAATATATAAGAAATAAGTATGGTAAAGATGAAAACAAAAAAAGTAATTTTCCTGCGGCGATTTCAAAGAAATGCAAATATATTACATTACGTTTTTTGCGATTTGCGAATACAATGTTATTAAAAACAAGAACATGAGTTTTGAGTTTGTTGCCTACCCATATAGTTTTTATGCCTTTACGGTGCAGAACATTTAAGATTTTAAATGCGCCTCAACAAGGAAAATTTAATGGGAACGGACATGTCAGTAACGAATGGATATCAAGCTCAACTAATGTTAAATATAGATACCTAATTTAGTTGTTATACAAGGCAATTTATGGTCTACAATTTTGCTAACACATTTCAATGTTAAGTTACCAATTAGCTATTTTTTTATAGTACCTATTCATCATTATCTTCGCCCGTAGGAAGTCCATTGCTGAACATAGGCCGAAAGATTTCCACACTGCGTGTCGTAAGCGGCCCACATCCAGCGACTTCTTGCAAACCTTTCACTATCAGCATCATAAAGTTTAAGTTTTTATATTCTGTCTCACACTGATATTTACATAACTGTCTAGACCATTTTACAAAGCAGTTACTAGCCCTTGACCGCTAATACCAAACCGTTGTGGGTCAACGTCCCTTCCAACTTCCCTGATATAAATCCTAATCTACACAAATTGTTCATGACACATACATTATCGGCTAATCGCACTGAAACAAAGCACGTTTGAACGGAACAGAATAGGTTTGTAGCGGAATATTAATGCAGATGTAATGCGTTTAATAGATAACAGTATGATTTAGTAGTTCCAGTAACCATTTAGCATTATAGATAGAATGATGCGAGGAGGTGCGGGCGCGTCTGCCTGGGGGCCGTCTCCGGAAGCAACCGTACTCAATGAAACGATTCGATGTGCTCGCACCGCTAGGTCACTGTTCTGGTTACTCATTTTACTATGTAGGTACCAGAGCCCGTACGTGAATTTAGCTTTGCTTAACAAAACTTTTATTAAAAATACCATTTTAATAATGAGCAATGGCCAATGGGTCAACAACCAGTGGCCAAGTCAACCTTTCGTGAATGAAAGTCAAATATTGCAAGATGAATTCAAGAGGTAATGAAACAAAACTTGTAATTGAACCTCTTTTCAAAATTTAACACAGTTATTAATTTAAAGTCTATATTAAATTGATACTTTGAATTATCGAGAGGAAACAAAGCCATATACATATTTCGGTATCTAATCGATTCTGACTATCGACTATGGACGATTAATCGGCTAAGAATAATATCCAATAGAGTTATTACCACTATTGTAAAATATTACAATGAAATCGAAATACATACTAATAAAGCGTATGTAGGTATGCAATATGTTATTGCCCATTATCAATTGTGTTAGTAAAGAAATTATTTATATGATTTATAAGTGTTGATTGTATAAGAGGGACGAGTATGCATTTATCATGTTTGCTTGTCCCCTTTAATAAGCAGCACGAGTTTCCTGGTTCATTGTTATGACAATGATATTAGATACATTTCGATAAAGTATTTGCAACTTACAAATGTAAATTGTATAGTAATATACTATTTTAAATAATAAATCCATTATAAACATTTAAATTAAGTATTTAATATTTTAAAAAGTTCATATAATTACCTATTTGCATAAATTTAAATGTTAATTAAATATTAAGTCTTCATCTAAGAAATTTAAAACGAATCAATTTCGCTAATAAATGAGATTATTACCTCGTTGACTTGCATCCGTTAATTTAGACCAAGTTCGGAGGGTTCGTAATGTGGTGAGTAATCATATAACAAGTAAATTATTCATAAATTGCAAGAATGGAAGAACTTCATGACGTTTATTAGATGCATGCATCTAATATAAAGACGACGTCTAGAAACTTTTAAAACTAATGAAGTTTTAATTAAAATATTTACAAACAAGACTTCTACGAATATAAATAATGCCATTACCACTAACGCAAGACAAATATTCATTAAACTTCAAAGCGAAATATTGTCAATAAATTAATTAATAAAAGCACATCGAGCCCATAATATCGATAAAGTAGATCACATTTCCTGAGGCTAAAGAGAGAGAGAGAGCGACAGCAAATTTATTTTTGGCTCTCTCAAATAGCAGTGTGAACACGAGCCGAATTTCCTATAATTAATCTGAAAATAGCATTATGCACGTTCTTGATAAATTCATATGTGGATAAGTGAGTTCTTACGTTTATTTACCTACTTATAATGAATGCGCAATGGAATTTGTTCAATTACCACAATATTATTACTACTCAGTTCCGAAATAAAAGTTGTAATAATATTGAAAAGGCTAATGTAATGCAACTTATATGAAATTGTGAAATCATCGGATCTGGATACTACCAGTGTCATAATTATCGCAAATCCTTTAAGCAAGACCGACAACGACAATAAAAATGGGCCTTGTCTCCTAAATACTAAAACACTAAAAATATTTAGTTTCGGAAAATTGGAACTGATTAAAGAACTTTAAAACATTTCTTTTTTTCGTAGAGAAACTAGTAATGGTCCAAGAAGTACTGATGAAAGATATAACGCAAGAAACTTATCGTAAAGAACCAAGGACTATCCGGTACGGCCATGGTCACACAATTAATTAAACCATCTAAGTTTGACGTATAACTAATGATAATTCATAGGAAGCAGGATAAACTATGGCCGGTACTCTCGCGACAGTGTCATGTAGCTGTCATTGTTAAAAATGCGGTCAGAGACATTACTTTTCTATATAAATAATAAAAAAGGAAATTTGAATTCTCATCGCACATCTGACATTGGCGGAATTGTCGACATCGACATCCATTGCCATAGAGAAAAAAAAGAAGGAAATTGTTACATTAATGCACATATCGGATACATTGTAATGGATACAAACTATTATACGGAGTTTGATCTTGGATTAAAATAAGACCATATTCTTAAATCCCTCATATTACCATTAAACTTTGGATTGGATAACTAAACATGATAATTTTGATAGACTATCCATTTAGTAAAAGTCAAGGATGCAAATGCAAGTGCAGGTCGTTAAAACATTGCGAAACGGAAGGCCGCAGGTTCTATCTCCGCGCCAAAGAACATGAGTACCCGACGTTGATATTATTTTGGGGTCTGTATACTATGCGACCAAAAAGTGCCTAGTAATTTCCAATACCTACTTTTGACACCAAACTTGGTGTATGAAAGCGAAGTCCGGACTATGTTTGTGATTAGTAGGTATATTTATTACATCTGGTTTCATTTACCAGTTTCTTTCAAGAGATCTTAAGTCCAGTAGGCAGTCGATCTCAGTATTGAACTATTAGATAAAATTAATCATTTCTTCTGCTCGGTAATCTATGTGTTTTTATATGTTCCTGATAGTTCCTACCATGAAATACCGGTATAGCTAATTCCAAGGTTGCGATGATAAACGATGTTTTCTTCGTTATTTTTTTACTACCATGCAATTAACTTGTAGGAAATAAAATATTTATGACAATGCCTCATTGAAATGCATTTTTAATATGTATTAAAGATACACTTACTTTTTCATAGTTCTGTGGTAAAAAATGTCATTCATTGACAAAACAAGAAGTTTTTTAGGGGTCAAGATATAAATCAATTTAATTGGAGGCCCTTACATGTCCCTTATAAATTTATGTAATTATATTATTACATACTTTTTAAATGACCTGCAAATACATTTTTAAATCGTGTAAAGGACAACAACTCCGCAATTAGTATTAACCCCGAAGCCTTACCAGGACGACCTTATGAAATAAATTTAAAAACTATATACATATGCATCGCCTAAAAAATAAACCTTCGGTTATCAATGCTATCTTTTATTTCATGGATATAAAATGTATTATTATAGTAATATAACGCCTTATATATAAAGCTTTGATAGATACTAAATAGGAATGCACCTTTGAAAATATGCAAATTCTTTTACGTCCCACACAGGTTAAAGATCTTTTTTGGTTAGGCAAGGTATCGTAGAAATATTGTTTTGATAGTAAAATGCATTTTTGTAACACGTATCAATTTTGTTAAGGTCTTGTAAATGAAGAGCGAGAAATTACTCTACCCACATAATTACGTATGTTGCAATGAACCTGATTCACGCATAATTGATAATGCACTCAACGTCACAATATGCTTTTAATCGATTTATTAGCAGAGTATGTGATAATCCTAACATACTCTTACTAGAAGATAAGTGCATTGAAATTCAAATACAATGTTACTGTTCACCTCACCTTAACTGCGTCGTTATCATATTAATATTTAATAGCATTCCGTTGTAATTATAAACATAAGTTTATCGATTGGTTTTGTACTACTCGATGTACCTACTTCTGTTTTATGATATATAGAAGAAAGGTCACGGCAATATTACGTTGGATTTCATTCCAATTGCCACTTTGGAATTTCGATATCATAATATCGAATATTCGCTTTAGCTTCTGTTATTATCTACTTTAAATGTGAAATCTTTTTAAATATAAATATACATGAGTGAAAGATATCGAAATAAACAAGCAATTTAAATATTTATTCCTAGCGTATTGGCTGTAATTCTTACTGGCGCGTGTCGGATCATATTTTTATTTTACCCGAGGGTTGTTTGTTTTACAAATAAATAACATATAATCGTGAAATGCGTGAATGAAGTGCGTGGTAGCCTGTTGGTAACGGACCAGACGCGGCTGCCTACATGTTCACGGTGGTCGCGGGTTCAAATCCCAGGGCACACCTCTGACTTTTCGGAGTTATGTGTGTATTGATAGTCAATCACCACGCACTTTAACGGTGAAGGAAAACATCGTGAGGAAACCTGCATACCGTAGCGATTTTAAAGAATTTCTACGGTATGTAAGTCCGCCAGCCCGCACTAGGCCAGTGTGGTGGACTATATGGCCTAACCACTCTCAATCGATTCTCTCGATTGTAGAGTAGGCCCGTGCCCTGCAGTGGGACGTATATTGGCTGATATAGATAGATAGATAGATAGAATCGTGAAATATAAAGCTATCACAATATGTAGTCCTAACGTCGTATGTTTAAATTAATTAATTGAATGAAGCCAGATTTGTTTTATGAAAACAATCAATAGTCATAATAAATCTTCACTTTTTAGTCTTATTGCCAGTTAGTCTAGTCAGTTAGTTAGCTATTCATTCTACTACTCCATACGCATGTATATTTTACTAACATCTTCCAGAGAATATATGCTCAGATATATAAAAACGTTCCTTGCCCTTATGTCAAAGGTTAAGAACTCGTAAGACAGAAAGAAAAATAAAAAGGCGTTCTAAATACACGGTCTACAGGGGCGGGTCCTCTGAATAGCTGAGCAGACAGTGAAAAGAGTCTGCTGAGCGACATCTTATTTATTCAAACCCTCCAGGGCAGACTTGCCTGAACACGTACGAGACTGTAAGTTTCATTAACTACACATCTGTTTTGTTTGAGACAAAGTCAATGTTATTTTTCTTTTTTATCAAATACAAAGTCAAAGAATAATCTTTATTTAATTCCATTGTTTTTTGACTTTTATCTTACCTTACTTATGTATGTGTACACAGTTTTTTGCAAGTACAATTAATTTCTAAGTTACGATTGTTTGTAAGCAATTTTTTGTATGGTAGGTACAAATAATGGAAAAAAAAGTATCAATTTTTTTTTGTTTACAGTACTTTCAGAAAAATATAAATACTGAATGATACTCAAGATCAAACAGGTGGAAAGAAAAACAGTGAGTATATTTGAAGGAATCAGAGAAGTGGCAGATTCCGCGTCATCGTTTAAATTTAACTCATAATATTAGGATAACTACTATTTGTTCAAAGTATATTATATTTTTTTGTGTTAGTTTGATGAACCCGCTCTTCACAGGCGGCGTGTTACCGACTGCGCCACGGAGACTGTTAAAGAATACTGTATTGAGTCCTACCCACGTAGACAGAGAATTACACATGTAAAATGTAGTACGTGCTTGTAACATCAAAACAAGGAATGATGTTTATCACGCTACGGATAAGTCAAACTTGTTTGTATGAATAATATCGAGTAAACGCTGAAAAACTATCACACTATTGTTAAAGACTAGTTTGCATTTCAGTTCTAATTCTCAGGCAATTATATACCAGCTTATTTGCATTGCAGAATTGCAATTGAATTTATCGAATAACTGTTTTAAAACATTGATATTGAATTCACATCTCATAACGGTCAAACAGAAATGCCATTCACCTCTGAAATAGATCATCTCAATAAGAAAACAAAAGTAAAAAAAATAGTTTTAAAAGTAGTCTTACATTCTTGCGTTAGGTTATTAAAGGCTGCGTTTCTATTTCGATTAATTAGTCCTTGATTGAAATAAACATAAAACTAAATATAAAACACGATATGCAATAAACAAGCCTTGTGTAATTCATCTGACCTGAACCTAAGCAACACACGCAATACCTCATTCAAGAACAAAAACAAACTTATAATTTTAGATGTTGTTACGTAAAATATCATAATATCTAGATATATAGATTATAGATAGTCATTCATAGTCATCTAAGATAAGACCATTTCAAATAATGCGTCTGTACTTTGATCGCTTTGAATCTAGGGCGATTTTTAATTACTTCTTTCTATCTATATGAGTCCATGTACTATTCTACTGCAGGACACGGGCGTCCTCTACGATCGAGATTACTATTGAGAGGGGTTAGGCCATATAGTCCACCACGTTGGTCTAGTGCTGGTTTGCGGTCTTTAAATACCATATACATTTTTACAAATCGCTATGGTAAGTAGGTTCAACGTGTTTTCTTTCACCGTTATATTTCGTGGTGATTGGCTAGCTTTCAATTATAATTTATCAATCTTGTGCATAATAATTACATGTAATCGAATCTAAATGGCGATTGGAGATCACCGTTTTTTTCGCGCAAAATTTATAATAATTTTAAAACGCGAAACTGTGCATTATACCTTTATGAAGTTTTAATACGAGAACTAAATAAATAAACTTGAACTTAACTTATATAAATAAATGCTATTCTTTTACAATGCAATGCATATTACAATTATATTTTATGTACTACGTAGTTATTTAATTGCAGAATTCTCAAATCAATTAAGGTTTAATCACGGTGTCGATGGGTTAACGAGATATTATTTAACTTTCTCGTAACACTGACGAGGATAAGTGATTGTAAGGTCCATTCATCTTGCGCTTCATAATTAAATTGTTAGTAAACATTTAGAACATGCATTAATTAGCTCATAGGCAAGGCTGCACCTTGACCGTCGCATTAGATTTACGATCTGAAATGAAGATTGCAAGACGCTTTAAGAAATTAATTTGAATTGGTATGATATTTCGAAATGTAAACCGTCCAATCAAGATGTAAGGCCATAGTTGTTATATAGAGACTTAATTATTAATGAAAACAAAATAGTACCCAAATATTTTTTAGTAGCGAAATTGACGATGTGAACAGGTCGCTTTTCTGATGGTATGCTTCACTAAATATCCATGGACAAAACAACACCACTCAGGACTTGTATTAAGTACTTGTACTTGCAAGCACTAGTGTAAGTTTAATACGAAAATACAGTAGTTGTTGAGATTTATTTGATGTACAAAAAAGAACAACATAAATAAAAAATAAACACAGATTGTACCAACAATCTAGTAATTCCCACTATTCAGACGATCTTTTACATACGAGAGTCATAGATTTTTTTCACTATAAATTATCTTACATAACATTTTATAGCCAATGTGTATTAATTGTAGTAGTTTCTCGGAGATGATAAATTTAATAATAATCATTCTTGGAAACAGATTCTGCACCGCAAAATGATACCAATTGTAATGTTGAAGCGATACCTTCCATAATCACACTTAGGATTAATAATGTAGGTAATTATTACTGTCATTATCAATTACATAAACAACTCAATCTGAAGAAGCGCAAAGGAGACACGTGGTTTGAGAATTTACATGTACCTTCTAGAATCAGACCTATTCTTTGTCTCGAGTATGGGGAATTGAATTAAGTACATTTGACGAAACAAGGACAGATTGACGAAATAAGGACAACTTCATAAGTGGTGTAATTTAGCATAAGTGGTTGAACAGTATAGCTATTATTATGAAGTTGCATCAAACATGAGCGAAGGGCGACTCATGGAAATTGCACGTTGCACCAGATAATAGGTGAAGGGATCTTGCGCATGAAAACCACAATTCAGGTAAACTTTGCTACGTAACGTTAAACTAAACAATATAACGTCATTTTAGGCTCATAATAATATAACTATATTGGGATTTTAGATTACCTACTTAGTACTTACTATAGGTACCTAAAAATATATTTACTGTAGGTATTTCATTTTCCGGTTTTGACTTATCATAAGATTGGCTTACTACTTAATTTGCCTAAGGCAAAGGCCTTTTATAAAACTTTACTTGTAAATTATTTGTAAAAATGCTACATTAGGAAAACATCGGATGAATCCAAAATCTAAATGCCATGTTAATTTACGAATTTAGCTGCACTGTGTTTCCGATTACGAATTCAGAGTTAGCAAAGGATTCCCAAGGATAATTACATTTCTGTTTTGTTTATAGCTTACGGGAAAACCAATCAAGGAATACGGCAATGGTAAGCAATCATTGCCGTTCTCATCACATACACAACACAAGATAAATCGTAGGTGTATTGTGACTTGCCGGCCTTTTACGCGATCATGTTTTTCTATAAGTACCTACGTAAACATTTCCTAACTAGCCTCTTACTATGACATATTGCGCTTTGTATGATAATTAAGAAAAAGGAAAAAAAAGAAATTACTACAAAATACTAATGCCTACCGAAAATAAAAGAAATTTTATATAAATCTATCTATATCTATCTATCTATATCAGTCCATATACGTCCCACTGCAGGGCACGGGCCTACTCTACAATTGAGAGAATCGATTAAGAGTGGTTAGGCCATATAGTCCACCACGCTGGCCTAGTGCGGGCTGGCGGACTTACATACCGTAGAAATTCTTTAAAATCGCTACGGTATGCAGGTTTCCTCACAATGTTTTCCTTTACCGTTATATAAATATTAATACAAATATTTTGTACATAGAAAATATGTACGATATGTATTGACTTGTTATAAGAGCTAATTGCCGAAATAAACGAATAAACGAATTTCATTTCATTTGATTTCAAAACATACATATTATTTATATACAGTCGATTGGCATTAGCACTGGTACACGACATCGTGTATTTTATGTGCGGTACATCTGATTAGATATTATTATGTTTACTCAATGTACTTCGATGTATGTAAAAACACGATTAGCTCCGTTTTTAGTACTACATATATTGTGTTATACAACTTCGTTATAAAACTTGCCTGATGTATTTTTATATGGCAATCGTCTTTCAACCAATTACATCGTGTGGCGTGTTTTACCTTTGTACGCAAATCAGTTATCGTTGGGTAACTTTTATTTGCTCATAATCAGCATTGAATAATGCTTTCTTTTTAGGGTACTGTAGATTTTCTCTGGATAAATTATATTTTATGTCAGTTCTCAGATTTTAATTATGTTGGTATTAAAGTAATGTAGTTCATGCCGGCTAAGAATGGAAACTATGATCTCACGGTTAGCAAAGAATTCTAGCTAAGACTAGGCCGATATGGTGGCTATAAGAATTAAAACAAACAGCATAGCAAGTTTAGCATTATTTATTTATTAATTCTGTGAGTATATATATTATATTATATTGTAATATACTCGTAGTATATTCCCTATCTCTAGTTTTTGTATTGAATTTTAAATCTATCCAATATTGTTTCACAGACGAAATACACTTGAGAGTTGAGAAGTAATGCATCGACCATGAAATAATCGCGGTACCGAGTGTGATATTACTAATTCGCCTGCGTATTTATTTACGGCATGCGTAATATAGTTTTTATCCTTTAATCGATTTTATTTTGATACCAGTTTACCAAAATCGCCCTTGACTTTTAAAATCCCTTCGGAAGTGGTCGCGGAAGTGTTAAGCTTCCGTTACAATGTGGTCCGTATGCCCTGGGGCTAACAACTCTGCTCCAGTGGAGAAATGAACAGGTTTTCGCTCGCTTTGCTAATGAAAATTGCTCTCGTGAAATATGACCTGCGTTGACGGCAAGGGAATTCTAGTAAATTATATTAGTCGGGAAATCCTTTGCCAAAGAAGAATTTGGTTGGCAGAATAGAAGATTTTATCGTATGCACTTTCGCATACATCTATGAAAACATAATAAAACAATACTTCATAATACATAAAATAAAAAAAAATATGGATATTAGAAATCTATGTAGAAGTAAAATATACCGTGGCTAGACCGTTAAATGCAATGTGGAAATAAGTTATTGGTATACGAATTGATAGCCCCACAGTGTGTGATTTCAATGAAGGACCAACTTACCAACTAAGGATAAGCAAACGTAAATCTAAAATAATATAAAATAGTACAATTGGATTCGGTTTCTAGCGAGTTCCGAGAACAGTTTGCATATAAATAATAGGTTAAAATGAAACAATGGATATAATTATGAGTTATAATAATAAAACAATTAGGCAGTATATAAAATTAAAAGTAAAATGCATAATATACAAATTAAATTTTAGCATATTTATTATAAAAATATGAATGATAAGAGTCTACGGAAATAATTAATTTTATGACGATTTTGATGTAGGTAAAAATGTTCTAAGTATTATGAACTAGGAAGACAAACTTGCTAAAATGAGTAGCCCTGGTTGCATAAACTTATTTACCTATGTATGGATTTGACATGATTAAAATCATAATTATAGTAAAAGTTACTTGAAGTTACTTGAAGTTGAGTCTAATAAAATAATGTAATAGTTTTAAGTATTTTATCTGTTTTATAGTTAATTTTGGTGAACAATAAAGTATATAAATAAGAGCAACAATTGATTTGTCAGGCAATGCACTATAAGTGTGAATTTTTCCAGGCGTCGCACTACGGAAAGTTTTTAATTTATGTAATGGCATCGCTTGTTAGTCTTTAATAATTTAAGCAATTAATGCTTGTATGATATAGGGGAGTTTCAAGCCCCTACATTTGTTAAATTTAATTAATGATTGCTTTTTAGTACCGTTTAATACCGATTATTCATTTGCTTGAAGAATGCAAATACATTCATAGAATAAAAAACATTAATCGATAATCTCGTTTGTTCCAGATGAATTGAAATATTTTTTTAACAAAGTTTGTTTTGCTTGATTAGGTTAAATTATTCACTTCAATTACATACAATAAAACTCACATTAAATTGATAAAGAAATTGCATTTCACAATGTATTTTCACTGCAGTTATCTTTACTATTTATATATGATATTGGGCCAAAGACATGTATTGGTATTATTATACTTATTATGTACAGGGTTAGTCAGAAAGGGTGTATAAAGCTATAAGGGGGATACTACACTCATCATAATGTTCCATACAAAAATAATTGTTTGAATTTGCAAAATGTATGAAACAGCTGATTTTTTTTTCTAGGTAGGGTTTGACCGATAGCAAAAATAGCATACCTCTTTCGGCTTTATACCCTTAGTGACTAACCCTATACAGCTGGTTAAAAGCAGGTTTTCAAAAAACAATGTCTATTTATTTTTACCTCTTCTCCTCACCTACAAAGAGAACGCGAACAAGTTTTTCGCTATGATAAAATAAAATGCACAAACAAACGACAAAATTTATAAATATCCGACTTGTCTGTTATCAAGGTCGCTTTATTTTGACTCCATAACTCAAAACTTTTCAATTTTTTTTTGTAGTGAAGTGGCGTTATTTCCTTAAGGATAATTTTATTGGTTAACCTTTACTGTAAATGTGCGTATTCTCAATATATTCACTAACATAGCGATACAACAATTACAACTAATACATATTTCAACACTATAATTTTCAGTAGTCACGATTTATTTTGCGAAATGTTTCATTGCATTGTTTCTGAAGTCACTAATACTACCACCTGGCTTCGTTTTCGGTCGCAGTCTTGATATACCCTGTATAATTATTTCTCACAAAGTAATTGAGGCTATCTTTGTGTTTTGTCTATTATATTAAAATATATAGAATAACATATTACAAATGTATTTCATAATGTTTTCTTATTTTTCCGTTCTTGCCAAGTTATGAGTTTAAACTTATAAAAAGCGCAATGATATAATATTGAGACTATTTATTTGGTTTCCCTTGTTTTAACAGAGCTCTTTTATATGGAATTAGGTCTGCATCCACCTCAATTGTTTTCATAGCGTGGTAAAGTTTACGAAGAAAAAACAAACACACTAGTATTATCAAAATATGTAAAAAATATATTTTATCTAAGGGATTGAACCCGTAACCACCGGTGTACACGGCTAAGCTGTCAGTCGCTGCCTCAATAGGTCATTAACCGTATTTTACCATATTGTCTTGCCTGGGAGTACACGTTAAATCGTCAGCTCCGGCGGTTGTTGCCTCATAGCGACATTACTTAAGCTAATACACAAATCCTTTTGTGCCTCAAAAATAAGCTTTGATACGAGACTGGGTCTTACTCATGGGTATCCTTGAATTTATTAACTCGAATAAAAATTGTATTATAATTCCCTCTTTTGAAATTGCGAAATAAATGCTAATATCATTCATTATCATAAGTGATATTTGAGATAAATTAATAATTATGAGATTTTTATATGTACTTAGAACCAGTGGATAAAGTGTGTTGGTTTAATATATTTCTAAAACTCTTGTAACCTTGTATAAATATAAAAAAAAATTGTGCCAAGATATTTGTGTATTTTTTACAAATTTCTGGTTGACCTCATCGTTTTGATGTTCATGACACGGTTCTTGTGAAAATATGTGATTTTTGGCAATATTTTAGGTATATTATTATTCGATAAAATTCATGTAAATAATATTATCGTAACAAAAAGTGGCTTAAAAATGTACAAAAAGCTAATACTACCTCTGAAAGAAAATATGAATAATCGGTAATTCTAAGAAAAAATAAATGGTTCAAGTACCATGAACCGTGATTTCACACTTTAAAGAAAAAGGTTTATAACAACATAGTATGGTACAGTTACATTACTTCAAATGAATAGGTTGCAGCGATAATTACACTTGTTCTAAACGTTCTTGACATTATCTTGGTGCATGACATTGTAAGCCGTGCTTCGCTTGCAGGTGTAGATTTAAATTAGGTTTGAAATACATAATTCTAGATCCAATATGCCTTATAATCAAATAGACGAATCAATGGTATGTTTATCCACCGATAGCCTTCCTGGCGCAGTTATATTTTAACAAACATAAATAATAAATACATCCAACAAACACATACATTGTCCTGACCCCACACCAACATCGAGTCAATACTCGATACGTTACCTCGGCTTGATTGTAGTGGTTATCAAAAACTACGAGAGATTTTTCGCTTAACACCCAGACCCGTAATAATACCTGTGGATTACACAAATATTTGTTTGAAGTCGAGCGTTACTTCCAAAAAAACATATATTTTCCGATACCCACAACACCAGATACCATACTTGGTATCTTAGTGTTCAGACAATGAATGTGTTTATTTAGATGAGACAGAAGTAGGTCAAACAAACATTTTAGTAATTCGATATATTTTGCTTTGTTGTATTGCCCTGATGAGATTGTCCTAGCTCGAAGTAGTAAACATTGGATATTAAATTGCGTTTTAATTGTGTCGTTTGTTGACTGAAAATGGAGTCTTTCTAATGCCTGATTTTTTTGGTCCTGATTTTTATTGCTGTAATATGGCTATCGTAATACTTTAGGCCGTTAAATGTTGCGTGGCTACCTGCTACTGAAATAAGTTCTTGTGAATCTGCTTTCATATTTAATATGGCAACATGATACATACAAGTTTTTACTGGGAGATTTGGTTATTTTTTATGAGAGACGTCAATATACGGCAATAGGCACATTATGTATATTAAAAGGAATATGATTAATCAATCAGGAAGTGAATTTCTAAACGTAGGCCTACCCCCAGTATTTACAATTTCCACTAACACACAAGTTATTTAAAAAATTGTTAACAAAAACTTTCGAATGTTTTAATTTTATATATTAGCAAAATAAAAGCAGCTCTCAATAGTACTTTTAAAATTCTAATTATTGTATCAAGGCGCAGTTTTTTATTGACAAACCGGTATGTACAGACTACAGACAATCTAAAGCACATGTACTTGTTGCGTAGCCTTTAGAACCATATTCGGTGGTCGAAATTCCAACAAGACACTTCCGCGTTAACTTACACGTGCTGGACCAACTCTTTATCAGTTATATCATTTAGTTTTGTTATTGAAAAACTGTCCAGTCACACGAAAACTGGTAAATGTCGATGCAAGTTGATTGCACGCTAATTTCGGAAAACCTTAGTTTTATCTCAAACTGTAAATGTCATCTAAAATTGTATGGTCGGATAGTAATAATATTGTTTTTTAACCGCAACTGTGCAGATAGGCGCAAACTACCTAGATGTTTAGCCTGAGACCTCGTTTACAATTGCAACTCTTGCACAACGCCGCCAATGTGAATTCTGAATCGCGATTGTGCTAAAATCCATAAGCGACTTGGAGCATTTAACAATGCAAAAAAAATATGTCATAGGTAGGGATGTCAGACTGAAGATGTAAACACGCACATCGCATCGTATTAATGGGAAGGTGTTATAACAATTAAACCTGATGAATTTATATGTAGACCACGTAATGAAGATCTATATTTAGCAAGGCGGCGCAATTAATGTTTTTATTGCTAACAACTGCCTACATGCCCAATTTGAATGACTTCCTTTTTGAAAAACCACATAAACGTTTTGTTAATTCTGTAATTAACACGTTTACATGTGTTAATTTTACTTTCAGACGAATGAGAGTTGTGTTTCATCAAGATATTTGTTATGATTTTTTATCGTCACATTACACAGTTATAATATAATTATGAAACTTCAAATTTAGTCTGAAATATTCAGCTTGGATGGTTATATATTTGATCATCTGTTCAAACACGTAGAATTTTTTTCTAGTATTTAAAACACAATTAAAATTCACTCCATGGTGACAAATAGGTATCTATATATATATTGTTATAAATCGGCGTGTCGAAATCTTGCGCGTTTTCACGCTATTATTATTATCATTCATTAGGACTATTGTTGTGTGGGACTCGAGCATTTAAAGCCTTACGAACAATAGGCTGTCGTTGTGTCTTAAATAGACTTCAAAATGTTATATGGCTGTACTGCAAGTTTTTTGCAAATCGATTTAACAAGACAGCTGGCTTGACTGTTCGGTGGTTTCATCTTATGTATGTGTGTTACTAAATTTGAAAATTGTTTTAAACCTCTTTCCGAGTCTTTTTATACTTCGTTACCTTTTAAAATATGTTATGTGAATGTAAACAGATAATCATAGTATGTATATGGAAAGAAAATAATGAATCGATGCTAAAACCACTATATACGAAATAAATACGCGATACAGAAAACAGTTAAATTTTATTAAGATAATATTTTTTGCTATCATAAAATAATCTAGACTAAATGGACTAATACTATCTAGAAGTAGTCAAAACACATAGATATATTCATGATAGTCTCTGTGATGTAGTTGATTGAGACCCGGATGTGGAACCAAAGACCGTGGGTTCAGTTTTCGTACCGAGAAAAATATTTGTCATACGAGTATTTGTTTCGAAGCTGCTTTGCAAAACTATATAGATTTTTTTAGTTCCCAAAAACCACGGCTCAAGACTCAGTATTTTACTGTGGGCTCAGGATTATGTTTCATTTAGGGTGTATTTTGATTTTATTGACTTTGATAAGAGGCGTTACACATTCGTCCACCACACTGTCCTGGTGCGGAGTTGACAATATCGTCGAAAATATTAAATATTATTTAGTTAATTGCAGATTAATTGAT
This sequence comes from Deilephila elpenor, assembly GCA_949752805.1. Taxonomy (NCBI): domain Eukaryota; kingdom Metazoa; phylum Arthropoda; class Insecta; order Lepidoptera; family Sphingidae; genus Deilephila; species Deilephila elpenor. The sequence continues at coordinate 6,330,129 of OX457105.1, read as the reverse complement.
ATCGGAACGAGACAGGTTAGTTGTTAGTTGTTAGTCTACGACTCTATGCGAATGTACGTATTATTGTAGGGCTGCGGCGATGCATGCCGGGCGCTGATTGCCCCCGCCGTTCAATGTTGATCAACGCACTCGCTCGACCGCGTAGATTGAAATTTCTGTATATGTAACATGTTTGTTCTACATACGTACTTTTGGATATAGTTACATTATATTGCCATGGCAAAGTGACTACAATGCACTTGTAGTGGCAAGCTAAAATGGCAAAAGATATTCGAAGGTCCACTAGAGATAACCAGACAGTATTGTCAGATATTCACAAGCTGTACCTTAAACACGAAACACTTATCTAGTTTATTATGATGAGTTTACCACCGTCATGTTGGGCGGCCGATATCCGGGAGATACACATTATCCTACTTCTTGTTATCTCGGTTGATGAGAAATATTAAATTCGTATTAACTCCTTATATAATTAGGTATAATATTTAATGGGTTATTAAAAAAAGCTACTTACGGTCCCAAATATATTATGGTAGATATTTTTTGTTCCTTTTTTGCAACGCAACACGGGTAAGTCATTCGGGCCAAAAAAATCGCAAGGAAATTCAATATTTTTGTAATTATACGGTTACATTACTTAAGTAGGTCCTATCAGTATCAAGTGCCAAGGACAATATTCGGATTGTGATAGTTTTATTCTACTGTTTTTAGCTATAAACGATATAAATTGTCTTTTATGATAAATTTTAGTAATGGAAATAATAAATAATATAGTAGCTGTGGTTTAGCTATTAAGATAAAAGTGCGTGGTGGCCTGTTGGTAACAGACCAGACGCGACTGCCAACATGCTCACGATGGTCACGGGTTCAAATCACAGGACACACATCTGACTTTTCGGAGTTATATGTGTATTGAAAGTCAATCACCACGCATTATAACGGTGAAGGAAAACATCGTGAGGAGACTTGCATACCGTGGTTATTTTAAGGAATTTCTACGGTATGTAAAGTCCGCCAACCCGAACTAGGCCAGCGTGGTGGACTCTATGGCCTAACCCCTCTCAATCGTACTTTCGATTGTTGGGGAGGACCGTGCCCTGCAGTGGGACGTATATGGTCTGATACAAATATAGATGCAGATTCTATAAGCAGGCTAATTTAATAAAATGAAAAGTCCTCTAGACACACCAATTAAATAACTTTCTCATTTTTAATATTTTAGTAGACTGCAGACGCATACAGCAATTTTTAAAAGGTTATTAGATATTTTGAATAAAATAATACGTGATTTTACTCGAAAAAGAAAGTGGTTATTTTTATGACATGACTTTTGATAACTAATGACATGTTATTAATAATATTAGAACAACGCAGTGTGTTATAAAAGATGTCTAGTCTAATTGTTAACACCTTTATAGACGCATTTATTTACAAATATAATATTTTTCTTGAACGACTATAAAGTACCCGTAAACCCCCAATTCTTGTAGTTTGCGATATTATGTAATAAATCCTTTACGCGTAAGTTTTGACACAGTTAAAATTTTACCAAGACGGATCTGTTAGTACAACATTTTACAAAAAGAATGCAAATTTATGTCACAAACGTGTCCCGTGTATTGTATAACATACAAGTACAACAGTAAAACTGCATTATTGTATATGTTAAGAAAATAATAACAATTCCGTCCGTTTCAAATTATGTTAAATTTTCACGCATATTTTCTTTTATTTGATTACCTGAAACGATAATGAACGGCTGATTGACGCAGCGAATAAGAAGTGGCTTCTCCGCTGAAGGTAGCGAGTTCGATATCCGCTTAAATATTTTTTTTTTTTAGATATTTTTGTAGGATTGGATGTACTTGTATGTGTTCATATTTATATACATAACATTTTAAATTGTTATTCGATTTTATTGCGTAGAAAGGATAATTAAAAAAACATTTTTTTGCACTAGCACGTGTGGTGAACTGGGTGCATCTATTTTATTTAAATCACCCACGATATCAAAGTTGTTCTTATATGTGCCATTGTTAGAATAGATAAGAATCGTTCAAAATATTACTTTTCAGCTAGATAGGTAATCTTAATAAGCCAGTTAATCTTCTTGTTTAATCATCTTAACGCTTAGTTTATTATTTATTTATCATTAATAACATTTTCAGTCAGCTGAGAGGTTCAATGTCTCGACAAGTATTTGAGTATCGAACGAGTGAGATCATACGAGTGAGATAAATGCGAAATAAATGCTTTCGTCTTATTACAATTGTAAAAGTGCGTTAATAACAAAATGTTGCCGCAAAAAATATTTTAAATTCAAAAATAAAATATAGGTGCATATTTGTTTAATTTTACATGCATACTCACTTTTAAAAAGGCCCATCTTAAAGCACTTCCTCATGATGTCTGAAATGGTATTCTGTTTGTTTATTTCACCCATATATTTATCACTAATGTTTTTTCGTCACGAGGGTAGATAGTAATTAATGAATGTTTGTAAATTATTTTTAAATACGCGATGTTTATTTTGTTGTAAATTTCATAGTGTGCGTGGTGTTGGCTGCGAGGTGCTACACTATAGACTGAAGGCGACGCAAGCGCAGCTGCGCGGGTCGACGCCGCGCGCCTGCTCTTCATTGCGCTAAATCATATCTCCAAGATTAACATAACAAATTGACATGCACTGTCACCGCATCCGACGTACAAATAAAGATTATCCTATTCACAAAACACTTTAAAATTTATCTCGTATTTATCTAACTTCAATATACTGTTTATATTGTTTACAAGGTCAAGCGGTTCGTGTTCCAAGCCAATTCCAACAGTTACTCACGGTTAATAAATACAGTCATTATGAGAATCATTGAGATTGCTTAACACGATACAACAATAGTATTTAGATTAGTGAATTACTTATTTATATTTAATTGTTTACCTTTGTATTTGGAATATTGTCTGATTATCGAGTAAGTTCTTGCTGAAGATAAGCTTCATTTGGGACGTTTGGATATTTATGAGAGTGATTTTTATATGATGTCGGTGGAGCCCCCCCCCCACTTTGAAAAAGTAACATGATGAAGTTACCTGTTAACTTTCTGTCAAACCGTGACAACTCGTGACTATATTCATGTAGTTTCTTAAATATTCATAAACGTGTTTTATATCAGAAAAATAATAATTCATAATTAAAAATAGTGTGAATGTGATTTATGATGAAATTATGAATGGCGGTGAATGATAGGCCATTGTAAAAAATCGTGATAAAAGTGTTTTTTATTGATCCCATGGGTCTCAAATTCAAAGTCAGAATTGGAAATAAAAAATAAAAAATATTTCGGCGAATGACGTGAGACGAGCATGCCATTCCCCTGATGGTAAGTGATACGACCGCTCATGGACAGTAGCAAAACCAAACAACACTATGAAGTATGAAGTACAAAGCAATGCTTAGCATTCGACTGTGCTCGCTATCCTGAGGCATACAATACCAAGTCTTATTATGTCCAGTAGTTATGTTTCTGATTATAGTGAACTTCTAACCGGAACATACCAGTGCATTTTCACTGCCATTTGGTGGGTGAATGGGGACGTTGCAGTGCTACCCAGCCTCTTGCATATTATGAGAGACTTCCCACAAGGAAAATGTGTTTTTAAATTATATACTATGGTGGTGAATAATAGGCTATTGTAAAAATAAGTGTCTTATTTTAAAAATAAGTATAATTTCTTACGTGCGTACTTAAATACAGACATACGTTATTTTTATTAAAATTAACGCCATTCTGTTATTTCATTTTGTTTGCGTATTCGATGCGTTGTGTTTACTGTCGTCATTCGTACAATAATGTAAATTAGTACATTAAGCAAGTCTTACGATTAAAGTTTATTTGTATTGACTTTAAATTTAAATTGTGTGGTCATATTTCCATTATTTATAAAAAAATGCTTTTAAACAAATTTTCTCGAATGCGTACATATTTTGCACAGGTTACAAATATACACATCTTATTGGATGTGTATCTTTGTATGATGGATGGTAGGATGATAGGATGACGTGATTTGGTATTTGTATGTAATTATTTCAGCCCTTAGATTCGAATACTGAACATAGCCGCCCACAAGGATTTATACAGCGATTTGTAAAAAAGCCACTGATTTCTGAATTAGGAAGTTCAAGGTAACAACCTGTTTCAAGTTAAAATCAAAGAAGAATAATAGATAGGTTATACAGAGAGTACAACCAGCAAAGATTGATACTCCGTACAAGCTTTAATGCAAAAACAAAACGAAAAAACCCTGGGAGTAGGGATGATTGTAACAAAATACATTGTTTATAGCAGTTACAAAGAAGTTGGTATTTGTAGATAGCGCAACTAGCAATTTTCCACGTGTAGTAGATATTATAGGAAAATTGAAAATCGTTAGGTTCGTCCCTGGTCTCCCATAATATAATTAAAATACGGTTACTATCTATTGGTAACAAATAAGAAAAACGAAGTTTTAAAAATGTATAGTGTGAGTTATTTTAAATTCATCTAAGCCTACAATTGGATTAATTATTTTGTATAAGATAAAGAAGAAATAACATTGGTTAGATATTAATTGTACAAGGTTTATATAACCCATTAATTATAATCGTTTGTTATGGTGGTTATATCCGTATTTTATTTAATCATAAACCAATTCAATATTTAAAAAATATACGGAGATTTAGTTAATATCAGTAACGAATAGAAACAAAAAACGTAGCAACCAGAAGTATCTTGTGTTGGATAAGTTGGATATATTTAATATTTTCAGCAGCGTCTGTTTATTTTTTTCACACACTTATTTATATTTTATTAACGTTTATGTTAATTATTATATATTAGTCTGTATTATAATCACCAATTGCCTTGTTTGTAAAAAATACAAATACAGACATTAGTTATGGTTTTTGCTTTAACTTCTATCAAGAAGGTACTGTGTACTCGTAAAACCTTAGTCTGAATTTATGACTACTCATTACAAATACACAAGTCTGCTAATGTAAAGCTGCTGTTTGATACTAAGTATAGGTAAGTGTATTTAAGTACAGTCATCCAAGCAGTTCGCTCGCCTACTTTAGGATCTAAAACAAATCGTAACTATGTTATGTTAGTACAAGTTATTGGAAATTAATTTAATTTCACGTCTGCGAGATATTACAAGAAAATTTAAAATCGAGACATTCGTCTCTGGCCTCCCATAATACAATAAAAATAATAAAATTTCATACAAAACATAATTAATAGGTGGATAATAATAGGTGTATAAGATATAAATACACCCAACAGTTACATACATAGTCCCGACCCAATATTGAGATCGAGTCTTGTGTCGTACGAATCAGAAGTTACGACATAATTTTCGGTCTCACTAACATTAAAACCCGAAGCATATACCATTTTTTCTTGCCACGACGAACGCTATCAAGCATCCCTTTCGGTACCCTAAAGGAGGCTGAAAAGGGTATTTTAGTGCCACTGGCCTTGCAGCCCAGCACGCTGCGGATAATACGGCCGAGCCGAGTCCCTAACATATCCTAAGCATTAAGCATACCAACTAAAACCCCTCGGTGGCCGTCGCGCGCATTTTGGGCGACACTGGGTACCTCAGGGCGAGAAGCGCCTCGATTCCTTCCCTGTTTTCGCCTGGTACCTACCTAACCATGCCTGTTCCCTTTCATTTAGAAATACAGTTGTCCCCCACTTACACCTCGGTTTGGACACCCGTTTAAGGTGTTATGGGCGTCCAAGACAGACGCGAGGCCACGCGGTCTGTCGTCCATCTTGGAATCGCAGCTAGTGTGGGTATATCGCCGCTGCAGAACACCCAACAATGTCGATGACCCAAATACCTAATAAGTATATGTTTACGCTTATATACCCAAAGGGGTTGACAGCGATTTCACATAAGCTACTTACATTTGACATTGCTTTTTTCCAAGCTGTCAAAAAGGGCGTTTATTTTTCAAACAAAAACAAACTCATAATGGATTACCCCACGTAAAAAGCGAACCCGGGACCTCATGGTATTGCACCGTATACAGGCTGGCCGTACATCATTGAAGCAAATAAAAATAAATATTATTGTAGTTAACAATTTTTCATGCCGTTTTTTGTTATTATTGAGTACATCCACTTAAAGTACATCCACTTAAAACCAAGTAAATTTTTTGCACTGTCAATAAATAAAATATATATATCTAAAACTATTCTTATATTTTTTGTTCAAGTTTTTATTATCACAATACAAAAATATTTATTTACACATTTTATGTTTCTGATCGACGTAGTGGTATTTTTTTTTACTTTGATACCACGTGTAAAATCAAAAACTTATCTTCTATACATATAATAAAAATGTAAATGGTCGATGTCTGTACATGGAAGATATTTACGTAATTTCAACGCGGGGGGTCTTTATAACAGCAACAGAATCCAAAACAATTTTTTTTAGAATTTTTGTCTGTCTGTCTGTCTGTATGTTTGCTTGCGCATCACGCAAAAACTACTGCACCAAATGAGATGCGGTTTAGACAGTTGTATTGCTGCAGGTTCAACTTAAAAACTGGTATATGTTGCATTTGCTTACAGGGTGTTTCTTTTTTTTGCTTGCACATTACTCATAAACTACCGCACCAAATGAGATGCAGTTTTCACAGTTATATTGCTGCAGGTTCAACTTAAAAACTGGTATATGTTGCATTGACATACAGGGTATTTCTTTTTGTTTGCTTGCACATTACTCATAAACTACCGCATCAAATGAGATGCAGTTTTCACAATTACATTGGTGCAGGTCCAACTCAAAAACTGGTATATATTTCATTTACATACAGAATGTTTCTTTTTTTTTGCTTGCACATTACTCAAAAACTACCATACGAAATGAGATGCAGTTTTCACAGTAATATTGGTGCACGTCCAATTTGAAAACTGGTATATATTTTATTTATAGACAGGGTGTTTCTTTTTATTTACTTGCGCATAACGCAAAAACTACAAGACGAAATGAAATGCGGTTTCACAGTTATATAGGTACAAGTCCAACTTAAAAACTGGCAAATGTCTTATTTACATACAGGGTGTTTCTTTGTATTATGGAAGATAAATGAGAAAAACTAATATTCCCCATATTAACACTGGATTAACACTTAGGCTACATTTTATCCAGATAAATTAAGTGTTCCCGTGGGATGAGGACGGAAATCCGATATATTTGTCACTTTTTATACTCAAAGCGATGCGATAGGCGTGGATTATATACCTTGAGTGAGAATGAGATAGGACGGGCGGGATATAACGGGACGGAACGGGATGAGAAATACCAAATAATCTATACATGTAAATTTTTTTAAACAAAGTTAATCACGCAGACGAAGTTAGCGGGCAGAAGCTAGTAAAAAATAAAAATAGAAGTTTAGGCATCGATATCAATGTTACACATAAGTCAATGAGCTTAGGCCACACTTTTACTATCCAATATTTGAGAAATTCCTTTGGTATTACTAACTGCAAAATACATAATTAGTGATAACGATAATGAAAGCTTTTCTACACATTAAATGAAATAGGAATATAATTTAATCACTTTATAGGAAATTGTCAGTGCATGATTTAGAAACATAATTATAATTAGGCTTGGGCAATACGAAATCTAATTAGGGATGAATATAAATTTGTTGCATTTAGTGTTCAAACATCACAACTAAACTTACGTGCTTAGAAACAGTTCGAAAGGAACGTCAACATTTAAGGTAAGACAAATTAATTATATTTGATAAAGTAACTATACTATTTCTATGGTGACTATTTAACGTGATGTATACAGTGAAATAAAGTCTTGAAATAAAGACTTGACTGTACTAACAGTCAAGTCACATTGGTGATACAGTACAGGTGTAATTTATGAGAAGCAGCCTATCTCTTAATTCATCTTGCTTGTAGAGTATGAGTTTGGTGAACGGCTATATGCTACTTTAATATAAATTGTATCATAAGAACTAAATGTTGAAGTTTCCAAGCCATGTGCACTCTGAGCCTTAAAGAGACTTACGATTTTTACTCTAAACATAGTACCATCTTACTTACAAATTTGGTAAAATGTATTAAAAAAAAAAAATCATCGCTTATGAAGTCGGTTAAAGAGAAGTTTGCATCATTATATTCTACCTTGTTTGAAGATAGTCTAGTGACCTTTTACCTTATAAGTAACTCAACTTCATAATCATAAACCTGAATATCATATGTCCCTAACAATAAATTAAGTGGTGACAAAAGAAGTGGATTTCATCACAATATGCAGCTACAGCTGTCCCAAAATTGCAGTCATATAACTGAATCATTCTTTAATATAAGACGATGTGAATAATAAAAATGCATTAAATTTCAGATGGTTCGGGCACTCGTTCTGGTAGTAATGGCGGTTCTAGCCACAGTTGCCGCAATGGAAACTCCCACAGCTTCCAGAGATAAAAGATCCTTTACGATCGACGGGGGAGACATTGTATCCACTATATTCGGAATTAAAAGCCAGTTCAAAGATATCATCCTCGACCTTATAGTGCAAGGACTAAAGTTTTTGAAGGACATTATCTTTAAATTCAAGTTGCAACTTCTGAAAAAGCTGGAGAAGTTTAGTTTGTCTTATGTATTCAATGCTATTTTCGACTGTATAAATAGTTTTGTTTTGGAGCCATCGTACCAGGTGGTTTATGATGTAGTCAACGAGCCCGACGTCATAGAACCCACACAACAGTTGAATATGGTGGAACCACAGCGCGTTTACTCTGATTACGCGTTGGCAAATTTGATAAATGCGTATAGAAAATAATAGTACAATTAGAAATTAATATTCGTATTACTGTAATTTATTTATTTGATTTAATTAATAAAATTGTAAGTTAAGATACCTATTAGTTTTATTCATCTAAAATAACTGAACTAGCGCGGCGCGGCGCGGTGGTCTAATAAAATAACGTCCTATTTACCTATTTGTGTAACTATTAAGCTATTTATGTATTCTGTGCATCTACTAGAGCAATTATTTATTAATAACTACTTGAATAAATACTACCTAAGATATATGGGACCCTAAAATAGACGTACATCAAGTTATATTCCTAGCACTGTACCTACGATTCTAGAACGATAAATTAAATTACTATCAACGACGTGTATATAAAAATAAATACCTCGGTTGACATTTATTGTTAACATTTAAAAAACATACAAATGTAGATCCAGAACACGACCTTAACATTAATTATATCCTTATCGCACTGTGGACATTTAACCCTTATTAAGCATAACAGTGTTTTCATTATAAACGCCTGTCTAGATAAAATAGCAAACAAGTGGAAATGTGATTTACAACTTAAATAAATTGTACAAACACCGTGTGGCGTGTTTGGTTAGTAAATATCGCGTATTATAAATAATTAAATAAATAAATAAATACACCCAACAGTCACACACATAGTCCCGACCTCACATTAAAATCAATTAAGTCTTGTGTCGCAGGTATCAGAACTACGAGAGACTTTTCGGTCTCACAAACACCCAGACCCGAAAGAAATATTTGTGGGCCGCACAAACATTTCTCTCGGTGCGGGGATCGAACCCGCGGCCTCTCGTTTCACAGCCGGCGTCTAACCAACTGCGCCACGGAGGCTGTCATAAAACAAAATAAATAAAAACAGAATTAAGATTTTTATACGCGTAACAAATTTTGAACAATAAACTATTTCATCTACAATACTAACTTAATCGGACAGTAGTTATTAACGGCCGGGCTCCGTAACATATACGTCTTTAACGAGCATATAAAGTTGCTACCATTAGTATACGTCGATTTACTTTTATTTAACTTATCTTGTGTATTATTCTATAAATAATATATACGCCATACAAATAAATCAATCTATCTTTGTTTTCGGAAACATAAAAATGCGCCAACACATACTAAAGATAGACATTTCTACTGCTTGTTAAAGATGCATAAGTTGTTGATACCGGCCGTTAGTGAGAGATAATCATCTCTTATTGCGAGTAAAATGGAATGTACATAATTTGAAACAGGAGTGCAGCTACAAGAACTTTATTAAAACGCAATAATCTGGGTGCAACCATCCAAAGTACTATGCATAAAGTGATTTGTTTGTGTATGAAATGAATTGCAGATGCGCAGTTTCAACAGTCATGAAATTTAATACACGTGTTCGTGTAAATATAGGTTTATGTTCAAACCTATGTATATTTAGCTATGAATATATAACCATACCCATAAATAAATTTAAGTTTTTTATAATGAGATTTTCAAAAGCTTTTATTTAACTTGCAATGTATGTTAGGAAATATAAACCGAAAATTTAATAAGAATAAGATAGAAAATGTACGAGCAAATATCAAGTATCAAAAAAAATCAAGTATCAACCATAATCCGAGTTTGTTGATTTTTTTATGAGTGATATTTTGAAGATAAAGTAAACGTTTGAAAAGCTTTACGATGTTTTTATTTTCGTATAATACAGATCATAATAAACATCATACAAAAGCTTCTCATCTCGTTTCACGACTAGTCAATACTAAATCGCCACCGCATCCACGATCACGATTCCAATAACTATCAAAATAAACTGAGGTTTATATGGGTAGGTTTATCCTGGATTCTGATTTCCTTTTTTATTTCAGCGCTTGGGGCGCGCTTGTTCAGCCATTCCAACAGAGATACTATCTCGAAGGCCTTGACACTAAGGTTTGGGGACATCTCCATTTAGGATTCCGATGTTTATGTAGTCACTTTTATATCCGCAAAAAATAAACAGAACTTAATGCATTCAAAGTGTCATAAAGAAATTATGCCGACAACGAAAAAAGAAAAAGTAATATAGCACTCTTTTCCTATTAAAATAAAACCTAACATTTATGTTAAACGTTTTACCATTTTTTATTTGCATACATATTCTGAGCTTTTTATGTTGCATAATAATTAATATAATCCGGTTCCTAGGCTTTACATAAATTTCGTACATTATACATACCTTTATATCTCACATGTAGCAAATTACAAAACCTCTAAAGATTTTGTTGCTAATGTTATAAGACCCTGACAAATGATTGTATCGCTCATTTTGATTGATGTGTTAATGTTGTAAGTTCTTGTTTTAAGTTGTCCATCATCGACAACACTACAGCTTTTGAGTTATAAACTTTTTTTGATCTAAAGAAAAAGATCGAAGTCTCTCCGGCTTTTCAATTAAAATCTCTATGTAAATTCCTTTTTAGATTCTAAATTTCAGCCATATTAAAAATTCAATTAGCATTATATTAAAGGTGTACATCCTCTACAATTTTTAGAAACAACCCTACTTTAGATTAAATTATTAAAAGTTTAAACAAAATACGCAGCAAAAATCACAATATGCATTATTGCTCTTATTTTCCTTTAACGTGAATATAAATTAGACAACACAAACGTTTGTTGCTTATCTAAAATAATCAGGCACTGTGCATTCAAGTGAACGAAATGCTACCAAGATCAATACCTCTTCCCACGTTTACACCCTTTTTGTTTATGAGAATATTCTGCAATGTATACGTACATACATACATACATAAACTCACGCCTTTATCCCAGAAGGGGTAGGCAGAGGCGCCCACAGGACACCCACATGTCGCCTTGTATGTCCCGTCCTATAATATGATAGGGTGCGAGCCTATCGCCATATCGGGCACCAATTCCTGACTCCGGGCTGATAATGAATAGAAAAACCCAATATCACTTTTGCCCGACCCGGGATTCGAACCCGAGACCTCAGCTTTATAGTCGTACCGTAGTGCAACTACGCCACCGAGGCAGTCAATGTATATAGTGCAATGAATATGTTAAAAAAATAAATTACTGAGGAAAAATCACAATATATATTGCTCTTATTTATTCTTATTGCTCTTATTTTCTGCTAACGCGAAAGCAAGTCAGACTACTACATGAACGGTTATTGCTAATGTAAATCCATCAGGCGCTTTTCCATTCAAGTAAACAAAAGGCTCTCAGAGTCGACACTTTCCAGTCATGTTTTAAAGTCTGGAGTCCTGATGGATGAGTGTCTAGGTCGATGGCTTAGATTGACAGTTTCACACAAGACAATGCCAACGCGACGGCGTGAGTTGACAACTTGTACATTTTTTGTTTAGTAAGTAAAAATTATTTGACGAATCGATGAGATGAAAACATGGCTTCAAAAATTGAACATCAATCGTATAATTTCCCAAATAGGCTCTCATGGCGATTTCTCAAACAGCTTATATTGTTACAATTGTTGTTCGGTATTCGTTATTTTTTTATTTCTGCGATTAACCGATGAATACTTATTCTCCCACTTTTCCGCATTGGACGAAAGAATGCTGAAATTCCAATGCAAACAAACATTATGCCCAATAAAATTTTATTTTACGATATTCTTTCATTCCAGACATTGGTCAATTGGTCATTGTCTCAACTAATAAGTTAAACGTTACGTTGTTTCATACTAATTTGTAGTTTATCTAAATTACTTTAATTTTTAATAATAACATGTACACCCAACAGTCACATACATAGTCCTGTCCTCACATTAAGATCAATTAAGTCTTGTGTCGTAAGTATCAGAAACTTGACAAGACAACATGAAAACCCCAAGACAAATACTTGTGGGCCTCGCAAACATTTGTCTCGGTACAAGGATCAAACTTGCGGACTCTCGTATCACAGCCGACGTCTAACCAACAGCGCTACGACGCCTAAAACTAAATCAGTTATAAGACTAGTATTCTGTCTGGTAATTTATTTGGCCTATGGAGGGCCGGGGAGGACGGGGGTTTTGTCTGTGGGCGTCGTAATAAACAGCACATTGTCAAGGGCGACACAATACAAATAAATTTTGAAAGCCCTGTACTAAATAATTTGATATTAAAAAAAATATAACTGCTATAATAAAAGGTGCTTTCACTTTTAGGAAGATCTCAAGGCATTTTCTACGGTGTAGCGAAGTAGAAAAATAAACTTTTATTTTTAAAACATTAACAGGAAATTAACCAAGAGTTACATTGTATCTCAAATGGTGAGGCTATTTACATTTTTAGATGTTCGTCCCGGCTTTTCATAAATACAGCCGAGAGCTCATAAAATTGGGGAAATGATGATACATTTTAATATGAAACGGGGTCGGGTAGTCTGACAGCATATTTCATTTAGAACATATAGCATACGTATATGTATTCATGTTTCGTTTGAATATTTTTTGGATGATATTTTGAATTTTATTTAGCTCTAATAGCCATGAGAAATATGTACCTTCAGGTGAGCTGTTTGCTTGTTTGCCGGATAGGTAAAATAAATAAACAAAATAAAAATAAATGTTCGATAATATACATATATTATCGAACATTTCTTTTTATTTTACCTATCCGGCAAACAAGCAAACAGCTCACCTGAAGGTAAGCAATCACTGCCGCCCATGACGATCCACAACGCTTGGATCATGGATGTGTTGCCGGCCCTTGAAATCAGGAGCGGGAAGGAAAAACGATGGGAAGGGGAAAGGGGTATTGGGCATCCGGCAACCTCACTCAGCGAGCAAAGCTGTCGCTTCACGTCTATTTTCTGTGAGACAGTGGTATCACCACGGACAAGCCTGCTAATACATGCTTTCACTCATGGCTGACAACAGGGTAGCTCTACTACATAAAAATACATAAATAAATAATTTGTAACCGATCGATGTCTGTACATGGAAGATAAAGACCTAATGTAGGGGACTGTATTCGCCCGATGGTAACCGTTACGACCGCTCATGGACAGTAGCAAAACCACAGAGCAAAACCAAACAACACTATGAATTACAGAGCAATGCCTGGCATTCCGCTGCGCTCGCCATCCGGAGATATAAGATGTTAAGTCTCATTATGTCCAGTAGTTACTTTGGCGAAACACAACAGTACATTCACACTGCTGTTTGCGGGAGACATAGACATTGAGGTGGTACCTACCCCGGCGGCCTCTCTCATAATATGAGAGACCTACCACCAGTAAAAGTATTAACGTAAGAACCCAAAACAAGGATTTTTAAATTTTTTGTCTTTTTATCAATGCGTTTGTGCACGCTAATCTCAGAAACGGCTTAACCAATTACGCTTAAATTTGGTATGGGGGTAGCTTACATCCTGTATTAACACAAAAACTTTTATTCCGAAAAATGTAGTGTTATCGTGGGATGAGCAAGGAATTTCAATATGTTTGTTACTTTTTTAAACCCGAAAGAGATTGGACAGGGTTACATGCGATTACAGAGACAATGAGATGGGACAGGGCGGGTTGTAACGGGACTGGATGGGAAAAAGCAGTACCGAGGACGACATTGAGTTTGAATATAAATAAAACAGCACGGAAAATAAATAAGTAGCTGATATGGATTAGACTTTATAAGTATCTGAATCCGGGCGGAGCCGGGCCGGCCCTTTACATTTAACTAAAATCTGGATTTTAAGAAAATGATAGGCCTTTCTTAAAGCATTCATACCTTATTTGCCATTTTGAAAACTTTCCGACACTTCTCGTCTCGTCTCGGTTTGTCATCGATGAAAAAATTTAAATTTTTGACCACTAGAATTGAAAACCTATATTTAAATAGGTAGGTATTCAATACTGCGTATGTTTTTTCCACAGTCCATGACTATGACATGTTAGTCAATCCTTTGTAATTATATCATGAATCATTAAATACAATAATTTAATTGAAGGTTACTGTAAATTTCGACCAAATGGTCGACATAAAAAAATAGAACGAGGTTTTGTTTATTTGGGTGTCGATGACTGGTCCCGAAATTATGCTAATAACGGACAGGAAGTGGTCCAAAAAAGGATTTCCTTTTTTAGGCCTAATGTATAGTAATAGGCGTAGATCGCGTACTACATTTTTCAGCAATTTGAACGATAATAATTCAATGAAATTTTCATTACGATTTACGTCTGAAAGAAATATCGATAAATAAATCAAGGTCAATGTCGTCGTGTGACCGTTGAAAATCTCATTTAACCTCGATTACCTTATAATAATTACCTATTATCATTACAGCACACAATTATTTTATTACGATTTGTAAGTACTGTAATAAGTGTTGCTTTGAATATTATGTAAATACATTATGGCATATCAAAATCCTTGGGAAGGCACGTGTAGTTTTCCTATACCTAAAGAGTTATTGATAGTAATACTGTAGTTGAATTTAAGCCACCCATTCTCTCTACGTGAAGAGAGATAAGAAAATCTGTCGTTGAAGGGATTTTAGTATAATGTCATCTATTGAACTTGAAAGTGGAGAGTTCATTCACATGTGTAAGAATTAGGTACTTACAAAATACAGGGAAAATATTTATATCGCGATGCCTATATCAAATTTGTAATTATTTCCTATCTTAGCACATTTTTTTTACTTTTCCTTAACTTTATGAATGAGTCACAGAAAAAATCAACTAGTTCTTTTTGCGCAACAACAAGCAGCGCACTGCGCAAGGCTGATTAATACTCGTTAATATAGAAAGTAATATTTCTCTATAACTATCCTGGTGTAATGTAAGCAATTACTTTTGACGCCTTTATGGCTTCTGACTAAATTGCAATCGTTATTGCAGCTGGGCTAGTATGTATACATATGTATGGTTTGTATTTTTAAATATCTAGAATATTACTGGACGTATTTTAATTCGATTTTCGACGAAGTATACCACCTAAAGTAGCTTTAAAGTATATTAAGTGTAAATATTATTTTTATACTTTAACCACGCATTTTTTGAAAACATTTCTATTGAGTTTATAAATTGTAATGGATATAATATTACAGGAAAATTAAATATACTTGTAAGTTCGATAATATTTTGTATAAAAACAGATTTTAATAAGAGTGAGAAATCAGATAATTGGCTATCTGATGGAATTAAGGTTCCTACTCGTATATTTCTTACTATCAACATTCATGAAATAATTTAATATTTATTTTATTGCAAGGAACACTCAT
Source organism: Deilephila elpenor (assembly GCA_949752805.1). Lineage (NCBI taxonomy): Eukaryota > Metazoa > Arthropoda > Insecta > Lepidoptera > Sphingidae > Deilephila > Deilephila elpenor. The sequence continues at coordinate 6,314,050 of OX457105.1, read as the reverse complement.
CTTGCTTCAATTAATTATCTAGTTGCAATTGACCTTGAGTCATTCGCAATAGATTATAGATAATATGTGTTATGTGATCTACCTATTGATGGATGGCTGTTTAACCAATTAAAACGGTAAAATAAATTAATAATAAATAAGTAAAATAAATTGATATTACCTAAACAATTTTATGTTGCAAATATTACTTTTCCATACTTTCTATGCGGAACAATATTATAAATTGCATTTTGATTTTTAAACAAATTATTCTTTAAATAAAATAAATTAATGAAATATCCGTGCCATGTATTTGAAGTGAAACGGAAACGATAATTGGATTGTCACAATAAAACGATAGCTTTTCATTCGTACTTTAATGCGGAAAAATAATGAAGTACTCATATTATTTGCCTTGTCTCATATTATCAAATTTTATACGGGTAGGGTATTTCACATAAACAATATTTTTATTATACCGATTTCTTTTATTTGTTATTCCCAGTGAACGAAAGAAGCTCAATAACTTTACACCATAACATACAAGCTTTTAATTTATGAATAGTTAAATCAATACAACATTTTAGTATAACTGAAATCATTATTCCTCCATAGTCGTTTTTTTAAAGTATTGACATTTCTATTATTATATTTATTTACTGGGCTCTCATATTATGTGAGAGGCCGCCTGGGTACCCACCTACCACCGCAATGTATATTTCTCTTACCAAACAGCAGTGTAAATGCATTGTTGTGTTCCGGTTTGAAGGTCATTAGCATTCAAGGTAGCCAGAGTAAATATGGGACATAATGAGATTTAACATCTTACGTCTCTGGAAGACGAGCGCAGTGGAATGCCAAGCATTACTTTATAATTCATTGTCTTGTTTGGTTTTGCTACTATCCATGAGTGGTCGTATCGTTTACCATCAGGCGAATGACGTGCTTTTTCTATATAGTGTATTATCTCTGGACATGCTCGTCTCGCCATTCATAGCAATAAAAAAAAGAAACGGTGACAGTAAAAAAAAAACCGCGAAGGCCGCTTCAAAATTACCAATCAAGTAAGTTAATTCTGATCGTAGGAAAAGCATCGGCAAAATATAATTTTTGATTCAGGTTATTAAATATTAATGGATTTTTGGTATTTTTAACGTATAAATTACGCAAATGGCTTGAAAAAAAAACAGGAAATGTAATTCGAATGCTATTAATATTATTGCCAATTCATGACAGATCGGTTATTAAATTAGATCTCAATGGGTACATCGAACATAATAGAGATTTAGTAAAAATAACAATATATCGCCTTTGAACAAAATTTTAAAACCACGGAAGAGTTATTTTTCATAATATACAAGGTATAGTGTACGTAATTTAAAAAGTCCTCAATTTTATATAAAATTGTATGGCGTTTTTTAAATATACCACTTTATTCATATGCTTATGATACAAAAGAAGCCGGTTTACATTTGCCGATTTTACAAATGCCCCTGACCTTACCTTAATATTTGACATTAGACGCAATTTAAAATATTGAACAAACTCGTTTCATTAATCAACTAGCTTTTGTCCGCGACTTCGTGTTGCAAATTTTGATTTTGCATACAACAGTATTTCCCCTTTTTCATTCCCTTACGGGTTGATTTTCCAAAAATCATTCATCATACCTACGTCTCAATAATAATCCCTGTGTAAAATTTCAAGTTCCTAGCTTCAGTAGTTTCGGCAGTGCGTTGATCCGGCAGTTTGGTTCTACAAAAGCTCAACCCGTATTTTCACCCTTTTAGGGTTAATTATAAAAAAGGGAGTATGCAGTTATTCTTGTTTCCAGATGAGTAATTAAAGAGTCAAGATTGATATCTGCAACTTCATCGGTTTTGGTTTTCCATACATCAGTTTTAACCCTTTTCATCCCCTTAGGAGTAGAATTTCCCAAAATCCCTTCTTAGTGCTACCCTACGTCACAATAGAAATCCCTGTGTAAAATTTCAAGTTCCTAGCTCCAGTAGTTTCGGCTTTGCGTTAATAGGTCAGTCATGTATAGATTACTCTTTTATTGTTTAAAATTATAATACATATAGGGCTTATTTCGTCTTTTGCTCAATCTATACTAAAATATAAAGCCTTCGATATAAAGCTGAAGAATTTGTTTGTTTCTTTAAAGTCGCTAATCTCAGGAACCATTGGTTCTAATTGAAAATTATTGTAGTATTGGATAGTCAATCCAAGAATAACAAACTTTCACGCGAGCGACGCCGCGAGCAATACTCGTATATTTATAGTAACTGGTTTTCTACACACATTTTATGTAAGTCACCAGTTCATAACACTATACAAACATACCTAGTAGGTTATGTTTTAGTATGAAGGTAGCCCGCTGACCGCCGTTAGCACAGTGGTATCAAAATCTGCGTAAACCCAATGCCGCGCTGCGTCTAGCAATACTAAGGCGCGTTATGCAATGTGATTGATGTAGTTGATTTGGATAGGGCTGGCACAAATCATTTCTACCACGCCTTTCTTATTTATATAGTAATAACTCGCGTCGATTATTATAAGTCGATTTAAATTGAATATTATACAGTCTATGTTTTTTACCTAGCCTTATGTCATATCTAAGGGAAAAAAGGACCTCCGGGAATTAATAGATTTTCGCCACTCATCGGCTCTATTTTAAAGGCCATTAAAGATTTCAATATAACATGATTACAGCACACAATTTACAAGAAGCTGTCAAATCATCATTCACGAGAAAACATATTATATTGTTACCGATCAGAATAGAATTACTTTGCAATATACCTTAAGAATATTTTTAATTTAGGAATCCATAAAGGGCCCTGGTATTAATAAATAATTCATACTATTTTAATTTAGTAAGCGTACACGCTAGATTAACACTAGATAGTATTTATTATGCGTAATGTTGACTTCAAGCAAATAAAAACCAAATGTCACCGTTAGATTTGTCTTGACTTATGCAAATTCCTGACCAATATGTACTCTGGTAAATAGGCTGTTCAATGACCATTATTAGAGGCATGTAGGAGTCACCAAACATTCCGAGCGATCGGTTTGTCAATATTTTCATTTTATAGGTGTATCTTACCTTAACCATGGGAAGTTCCTCATCCAAGTAATATAATTTTCATAGGTGTATTCAAAGAAATTGTTTACATTGTGTATTTGAGGTAAAGGATGAAACGTTCTTAAATAAATAAAATTTGTTATTACTATTTAATTTTAAATACATATTTCTTACTTCTACTAATTAAGACGTAAAGTAGTAAATGACATGTGATTCCAGTATGACAACCCTAAACGCGTTTCGGTGTTAGAACAGCAGCATTGCAATACTGTACAATAATAATACTATAGGAATTATATAGATTGGCGCATGTTATACCAACACTAGTTCCATTGATCGATCATTAAACTACGTAGGGACATGATAGCACTTAAATACAATATCACAAACAAGTTAATATCAATTACCATCCATTAAAGAGTATTTACTTCATAGCTCCGAAGACATTTTTCATGTTTTATGGTACATAAAGTTACCTTTTAATACATAATAGGTATTACATTGTTACAATTTGCAATAATACGCTTTAAATATATTACGTCAGAAATACTTAAAATTATTCAAGAATACTTACTAAGTACTTCTTTTTTTATTCTGTGTATTTAAACATCCTTAGAATGTTTTACTTATATATTTTTTATACTGGTACGACAATGCAGTATTTAAACTGGGATAAATACATAACAATTACTAACTCCGAAACGCGACCTACTTGTGATATGCGTGGGACAATACGGTGGGTTTTCCGATATCGTCATTGGTCACAAAACTTAAAATCCATTACTATTATAAGCATGTCCATAATATACACAAATAAAATTCAGCGAACAGGAAGTCTATTTTGCGCAGTACAAGAAATGTTATTTAAAAATAAAACGTAATAAAATTGCTAATCTATTTGAAATAACAAACAATTATTATGCATAAAATATTGTAACAATATATTTATATAAATAAATAAATTGTTCAATTTATCTTGGTTCATTTAGATATGCAAGCGCATAATATCTATTTAGTATTTATTGTTACAAAGTGTAATTTTCAACTTATAAATAAAATGTATAGTATAGATAGGATAGTATAGTAAGGATTCTAGTGAATATTCGTCGAGCCTGAATAGTAGTGACGATATATCCTTACTTACTTTTTAATATAATATTTAGAAGTATGTATACCTCACATGAACCATCGCGGATTCGATGTCCAAGTCAGGCGACATATCTTGTGTGAGTTTTTCACTATAAAAAAAATCGTATCAGTTGCTCTAAACTGAAAGTTCTGCCCGATATATAACAATAAAATCTCCAACAATCTTAAAACGGAAATAAACTTGACAAGCTTTGGATTGCACTTGTTACTTGTAACAATGCTGCCAAATCCCTCTATTATATATTTTAAAGTAAAACTTCTTTAGGCGCGACTAGGAGGTAACTGGACGACAATGCAACGGAAGTCCGTTACGGCAATATGGCGTCACGTTTCTGTACCATCCGGTTTTCAAATATTTTTGATTTTGTCAAAAGATAGTTTATAAACAAATCAATCAAAAATAAATAGAATAATAATAAAAACACAACTGGCAACACTAACGATCATCAGTTGTGAACGTCAAATTTTCGTCGATTTTTCTTAATTTATATTACAATATACTTGAATTCCATCAAACAAAATTAGTCCACAAACAAATTAAATAATGCCATATCACAAAAACGTTAAACTTATTTCTAAAAGCAATAGTTGTACTCGTAATAGCAAAGAAAACATTTTGACAAAAGTGACAATGTCATCCAATATATTTTAATATAACGATGTTCACAAGATGAAAAAACGAGCCAGAAGCAAACACGCACGACCAACATCTCCCAGCTCGTCGAGCTCCGCGTCGTGGGCGTCAGCTTCGGACGTATTCGAAGTGACGCCGAACATCGACGCGTCGAGCCAACGCGACGAGCTGCAGTCGTCCCCGCCGCCACCAAGACCTGCGCGGCGAAGAGGACGACCCCCTCCAGTGGTGGGCTTGGGACCAGTGGGACCGAGTGTCCCGCCTACGGTCCCCGCTACCGGTGGAGTAGTGCGCCGCATGAGATGGACTCATCAAATAAATGAAAATGTCATGCGGGCCTACTTTGGGGCAACAAGGGGAGGAACTCACCTTACTGCGTATCGTGCTAAAATGCTGTCTCTGTTTCAGGCTTTGGAACCAACAGTTGAAGTATCATCCCAACGATTGTCGGATCAAGTGCGATTTATTCAGCGGCGTAAGTTGTTGGATGATGAAGCACTTGAGCGGTTGCGCACAGACTTAAGAGTTGTCCAGGACAACAATGTCCAGCCCGTCAGTGGAGATCAAGCAGCAGACCCAACACCAATACCTATTGCTGTTATTGAGGTGACGGACAATTTGGACGACAACGTAAGTCCCCAAGATGAACAGCGTCTGAGAGGGGCTTTGGAGCGTGCGATTTCGGAATTCATGCCTTTGTCGGCGTCTTGTAGACCGCGTCTTCCGCGTTTGCCAACGCATAGAAGAAATTTGGCGCTGATGGGAGCTTTGGACTCCATGTTACCTATATACCTGGAGTCCAGTCGGGATCTTGTTGATACGCACTCGATCCTTTACTGCGCAGCCGTCGCAGCATGTCGTGTGGCTCATGTTAATTTCCCAAATGAACGTAGAGCCACTCGAGATGTTGCGGCTGTGCCTGCCTGGCAGTGTAGGATTGAGGAACGTATCAACAGGGCCCGAACTCTCATCGGCAAGCTAATTTCCTTCAAAGAAGGAAATAGTAGACCGAAGATTATGCGTTTTGTGGCGCAGGCTTTTTCGGGGACTAACACCAGTCCTCGCAATTATAGACTTTGCGTCACGGAACGCATAGACTTCTACAAACAAAAAGTCTATGCGTGGGCAAACCGCATCCGCCGCTACAGGAGGCGATGGGATCGTTTCCAACAAAATCGTATGTTCCAAAGTGATCAAAAGAGGGTTTATAGATGTTGGGAGAATTCTCCACAAAGTGTGGTAGATGGGCGGCTACCTAGTGCTCATGAAATGCGTGAGTACTGGACAAATATCTGGTCGTCGCCTGTCTCTCACACTGAAGCCCCCTGGTTCAGTGTTGTAGATCGAGCTTGCAAGGTGATACCGGCTATGGAGGCCATTTTAATCAGTCCAGAGGACGTTCTGACCGCGATTCGTCCAACCCAAAATTGGAAGTCTCCGGGACCAGATGGTCTGCACAACTTCTGGTTAAAATGGTTTCCAAGTTCGCATGCTCGATTGGCAACACAATTCCAGGATGCGCTTGAAGGGGGATCACTCCCAACATTTATGACAACAGGTGTCACTCACCTACTCTTTAAATCCGGTAGTACCACGGAACCAAAAAATTATAGACCCATTACATGCCTACCCACAATTTATAAAGTACTTTCGTCGATAATTAGATCAAAAATTCAATGTCATATTACAACTAATCAAATTCTTTATTCCGGACAAACAGGTTGCAAGAGCGGGTCCCGTGGTACTAAGGAACTCCTTCTCATTGACATGGCCATTTGCCAACAGGCTCGTCAGAACCGAAGGAATTTATCAGCTGCCTGGATTGACTATAAAAAGGCATATGATTCGGTGCCCCATACATGGCTCATGAGAGTGCTTAATTTGTATAAAGTTGATACAAAATTGAGCACTTTTCTTGGGGCATGTATGGGACAATGGACAACTGTTCTTAAATATCCAGGCGCTACCAATCCTTCGGTGAATGATGAGCCGATTAAAATCAAGCGGGGTATATTCCAGGGTGACAGTCTGAGTCCACTGTGGTTTTGTATGGCCCTGAATCCCCTCAGTACTCTGTTGTTGGATTCGGGGTTAGGCTACCGTCTGCGGAGAGGGTCTGAGCCTATCTCTCACTTGCTCTACATGGATGATCTCAAGTTATTTACATCAAAACAATCTGAATTGATTGAGTTGTTAAAAATAGCTGAAAGATTTAGCAAATCAATCAATATGGAGTTTGGTGTAGATAAATGTGCGGTTATCCATGTAAAGCGAGGCGTGGTTGCGGTCTCTGATGATATACGTGTCTCAGAGACTGTAAGACTCAGATCCCTTTCGCCGACGGAAACCTACAAATATCTGGGTATGCCTGAGGCTCTAGGTATTAGGGGTGCAGACGTAAAACAATCGATAAAGGAACGTTTCTTTAGCCGCCTGACAAAAGTACTTAACAGTTTTTTGTCAGGTGGAAACAAGATTCGCGCCTTTAACGGTTGGGTTATGCCTGTACTTATGTACTCCTTCGGCATACTCAGATGGACTCAGACCGAATTGGACGCCCTGGATCGTAAAGTCCGAACTCTACTGACTGCACATCGTATGCACCATCCACGTTCGTCAGTAATGCGATTGTACATCCCGCGGAGATGCGGAGGCCGAGGTATGCTTAATGCTAAGGACCTGCATAATCGCGAGGTGTGCAATCTCAGGGATTATTTCCTTCACAGCGACGTGGATATGCATGGGGTTGTAGTGATGGTAGATAAAGGATTTACCCCGCTCTCTTTGGCGAATGAGAACTGGCGGAAACCTCTGGTGATGGGTATTAAAGATCGCGAGGAAATATGGAAGGGCAAGGAGCTGCATGGTCGGTTCTATCGGGCCCTCCATGGGCCTGATGTGGACCGATTAGCGTCTGTGTCTTGGCTACGTTTCGGTAACCTCTTTGGGGAAACTGAGGGTTTTGTCTTTGCAATTATGGACGAAGTTATTAAGACGAACAACTATAGGAAATACATCCTGAAGGACGGTACCGTCGACATCTGTCGGGCATGCCACCGTCCTGGCGAGTCCATCAGGCATGTTATCTCCGGTTGTTCGTATCTTGCTAACGGCGAGTATTTGCATAGACACAATCTAGTAGCCAAGATCATACATCAGCAAATTGCTCTTCGATATGGACTTGTGACTTTTGAAGTGCCATATTACCAGTATGTTCCCCAACCAGTTCTTGAAAATGGTCATGCTACGCTGTATTGGGATCGGTCTGTTATCACAGACAGGACTATTGTTGCCAATAAGCCTGATATTGTGATAATAGATCGATTGGCGCGCCGGGCAATACTTGTTGACGTCACCATTCCGCATGATGATAACCTCGTTAAAGCAGAAAAAGATAAATTGACAAAATATTTAGATTTGGCACACGAGGTTACTGAATTGTGGAATGTCGACTCAACAATTATTGTCCCGATTGTTGTTTCTGCACATGGATTGATACCAAAGAGCCTCGACCAACATCTCCAGAGGCTCTCAATGGGCCGTTGGGTCATGAGCCAGATTCAGAAGGCAGTATTGCTTGACACGGCACGTATAGTGAGGAGGTTCCTCACTTTGGGGTCCTAACCACCGGTGGCTTGGGTCTCGAGCCTCGCCATCGTTGGGTTAATCTCTTTTTTTTATATTTTTATATGTATTTTGTTTTTTTATTATATATGTAAAAATGTAAAAAAATAGTAAAATAAATAAAGAGAAATAATAAAAATTATACAATAGAATTAGTTATGTATAAATATTTAATTATACATACAAGTAACTAAGGTCTTTTCAGTATAATATCTTGTACAGTCGATGTAAGTATATTCCGATGTTTAAGTTGGGAATAACCGAAGTAAACTATTTTGGTACTCTAGCTATGGGTACTCCCTACCTCTCAGAATGCAGCTGACCCAATATAACCTTCATTTTATAGCATCTGTTCTTACGTCCACGTGTTTCATAAGAGAATATTTTCTATAGACTGTTAAACTTTTTTTTTTTTTTTTTTTTTTGTGTCCAAGAGGAAAAGCTATTAAGCTCCCCTTTCGGTACCCCGGGGGAGGCCGAAAGGGGTATGTCAGTGTCTCTGGCCTTCCAACCCGTCACATTGCGGATTGTGGTCGGGCTGGGACCCTAACAAAACCTATGCCAGCATACTGACTAAAAACCCCTCGGTGACCTTCACACGCATTTTGGGCGGCACCGGACATCCCAGGGCAACAATCGCCCCGATATACGTCCGCGTAACCGCCCAGCGCAAAACTGTTGCTGGTCCTTCCGTAGTGGGGGCCTGAATGCCCCACATTTGCTACTAGTTTGGACGCCCGTTTAGGATGTTGTGGGCGTCCACGACAGAGTCTGACCCATGCACTCTATCACACATCTCGAGGTCGTTATGAGTGAGGGCGCACCGCCCCCGCAGTTTGCCCAACGACCCCGATGGCCCCTTTAAGTCGCCTCTTACGACAGGCAGGAGGTACCGTGGCGGAATTCTTGCACCCCCGAACCACTGGGCGAATAGACTGTTAAACTTACCATGATAATTTTAACAGCTCGCAGTAGGGATGAGGGTTGTATATAATAGTTAATGAATCTATTCGATTATTATTTTTTGGAACTTGTAATCGATAATCGCGTGATTAAGGTATGGATTATAAAAAATAATTTCTTTAAACTTCTTTATTTACGACTTATATGGTACGACTATTGATGCAGTTTTCTCAAGAAATTTAGACAATTTGCAGAGTAGAATTTATGTCTCTCACTTCAGTTATCATAAACCAATCATATCATATTTGAAGTATGATAGTAATTAAATTATTGTATTAAAATGTATAGTAGTCGAAGTTTATTAATATATATATTACTAGTGTTACATTATCAATAAATGCTTTTTTAAATTTTTATAAAATGTATTGATTTTTAACCGTGTTTTTAACTTAATTGCCATCTCGTACAATGCCAAAGAAGTTTTACTTCAATCGCGTGTGAACGTTACACGCACTTTTTTTTTATCCATGAAGAATGCAGAAGTAAAATTAATAAAGATTTAACGACCCCACTTACTATTCATATTGCAATTAAACATATGTATAATTTAATCTTCCGCATGACTCATTTAATGGATTCGACGATGTTTTATAATAACCGTTTACGATTTCAGTAAATAATTGTTATAATATATGTGTGTGCAATTAATAACTGTTTTAATCAACGCATAAGATAAAATCATATTGATTTTTCATCGGAGATGTGCGTGGTTCGCGTCCCGACAATACAAAAGTTCAATGTGTGTTTGCTGCCTCCTCCGAGGTCGGCTTAGCTATGCGTGAGTAAAAATAATTACCGCTGTAGGTCAGTAACGAATCGAAAGAATCTAAATGTGCATCTCCATTAAGAAACCATACCACCTACAGACCTTCATTGTTACTAATTATTATGCATTTATATCCTATCCGAACGTTAATCGACTTTTAGCTCTTTTAATATCATCTATAGTATATTGTTGTATCATAATATGTAGAACAGTAGTAATATGTCAATATTAAAAGCTTTTTATTTCTTTATATTCGTTTGTATAAAGCTTGCTTTTTAGTAGTAAAAAGTTGTAGAACTTTAAACTAACTTTCGGATCGTATAAAGATTGATTCATTATGCTTCGTCACTCAAAATAAAAGGTTATTATCAAGGCTTCATATAGATAATAATTAATTTCATTTTTATCACAATAATTATGCAGTCTAATTTTATCTTGACAGAATAATTATGCCAAGTAAACCATTTTTAGCATATTCGTAAAAATATTTACGTAATCTCATGTCACAGTATCAAATCAAGTCGATTAAAGTAAGATAAGGTATTAATTCATTAAAGTGCGTGGTGGCCTGTTGGTAAACGGACCAGACGCGGCTGCCTACATGTTCACGGTGGTCGCGGGTTCAAATCCCAGGGCACACCTCTGACTTTTCGGAGTTATGTGTGTATTGATAGTCAATCACCACGCACTTTAACGGTGAAGGAAAACATCGTGAGGAAACCTGCATACCGTAGCGATTTTAAAGAATTTCTACGGTATGTAAGTCCGCCAACCCGCACTAGGCCAGCGTGGTGGACTATATGGCCTAACCACTCTCAATCGATTCTCTCGATTGTAGAGTAGGCCCGTGCCCTGCAGTGGGACGTATATGGGCTGATATAGATATAGATATAGATGTGTTGCAGTATTTAAACGGAAATACTACAGTCGGACTATAGTAGATATAATTTTATGCGTGACCTCTGTTTCATTTCCCAGTTTATAATTTATGGCTCTTGTGTCAGAGTTGCATTGCGCATTTTAAGAACCTATGCTTTTTTTAACTCAATCAGCAATTCTCTTAGAAGTATTTTAAAAAACTATAAACTTTCCAAATTACAATAATTTTAAAGTTAAAAATGTAAAAAATAGATAAAGAGAACAAATATAAGATCTTATGCGTGAAAGTAAAAGTTGGAATCGATACTTAACCATTTAGCATTGACAGTAGCGACTGACCAATTACTACCGTACACACCCAGCCCAGCCGACTGACTGCAGCCCAGCTGACTTGCAAAAGCTTGTAGTTGTTAGAAGTTTTTAAAAGTTTTTTAAAATACTTTCCACCAACTTAATGTTAAAGCATTACTGTTAGTACGTACGCATACATATTTGTTGATAGCTAATGCCAGTTTCCGTAGTGTAATAAAATTCCCATTAATTATCGGATTAGCAACTCGGAAGCATCAATTAATCATAACCAATAGTTAGCGCGCGAGCAAATTAATATTTTATTCTGATCAAGGCGACAACTAGTTTATTTATGCATATTGAATATTAAATAATTGTAGTGTAATGTATTTGGACGAGATCTAAAAAGAATGCTTAAAAGCTACAGAATCCGGAAAAGAACACGCTACAGATAGTAGCTTTTAGTTGAGCTCATCGACTGTTTCGTAAAAAAACACACATAGCTTCATTCATACATATCTAACCAAAGTCTGTGTTTTGATCGATCCTAAGATCCTTCTAGTGAATTTCAATACAATCAGTTAACGCTTCTACTATAAACAGAGACAAAAAAATATCGCAGAAGAAAATCAACTTTCTTATTTATAATTAAGGTTTATTGAAATAATGCAATATATTTGTACTAAAAGACATAAAATTACGGATATTTCCCTGTGATGAATTGCACACATAATAGAAAGTGGATAATGTTCGATGATTCAAAATATACTTGTGCTATTATTGGGTTACGGCCAATATTCAATCCCTCGGACGCATTACGATCTACTGCCAAACTTAAAATGACGAAACACGTGTTTCATATGAGAGATTAGGATACGGTTGCGTCATAAAACTTAACGTTCACAAAAGCAAAGCAAAATATTATCAAAACATATTTTTAACACGATCAATAACAACCGCATTATTTCAAAGAAAACATGCGTCTTCAGAATATATAATTTTTATTTTAAATACTCAATCGCCCAGGTTGTAAAACGAATATGGAGATTTAAAGTTCGAATCCATCCTGGTTCTTATCCGTCCAGTGAGTATTCACGATGCAGCGGTATTTTAATATATTTAGAGGTTGGTTGGCAAAAAATAAAGAAAAATATTTTATAAGATAAAATGAATGTTTTAAATCCCTTGGTGCGAAGCTTAGTGAAATCCTCGCAAGTGGTTTGTTCATAACGTTCAAACTTGGAGCCTTTGTTAATAAAATTCTCCGCGAGGGACTGTGTTTAATGTCCCAAAATAATCTAAATAAAATATTCGTATCCTTGGAATAAATGCGACTTAAAGTATACTTTTGATTTAGTCGTTATCCTTCAAAGTGAGGACGTAAAATTATGCGTAGAAACCGGACGTTTAAAATAATCTTTTACAATATTAACTTAAGCATACAAAATGAATAAGAATATTTAAGAACTTATGCGCCGAATTTTATTAGTACGTGTCTATGAAAGAGATTAATGAAAGTGGACGAAGCGAAGGTAGTATGTCACGATCGAGCAAAGTGGATATCCATAGTCTCTACTTACTCCTATGTACTACAGACGTGATGATTATATAAAGAACGATTTATAAAAAAATAAAACATAGCTGTGTTGTATTTAAGTAGTAGGTTGCCATCCAACCTACAACTTAAATACCTATAACTCTTATAAGCTAAGGTAAGTAAAATTGATATCTGAAATTTACACAAATAAAACGATTATCATACAAACTTGCAACTCATATTGCACTACCTACAGGTAGGTTCTCGAAGAAATATAAATTTATACGACAGAAATCTTAGTATTAACAGAACTGTTTAGAATGAGAAATAATTACAATAGCTATGCACATTGAAATGTGTTACATAAAATACCCTATAATTCTGTCTGGGTATATCCACATTAAGTTTATTTCTTCTTTATTACCAGATTTTACTGCAGATTTCATTGCATGACTAAGATTCATTTTTAAAAGTTATTATTTTTCCAAGAAATCTCAGTTTTACCGTCGTTCCAACTACAAACTAAAATATGTTTTAAGGAATTTTCTTCGTTTGTTTTCAACAATAACCAAGAAATTAATATTGCAATAACAATATTAATAAAATGACTTCCCTGTTTGCTTATTAATGGATTAATTTAAATATACCTTGTGTTACTGTGTTCTCGTTGCTGTAAACAATGTCGACCGAAACGTGGTATTTTAAAAATGTTTTACGTCACAATTAAATATTAAAAGGGACTGGAGTTTTTTTAATTAATATCTCTTACTTCAATTGTAAAGAAAAACATCGTCAAGAAACCAACGTACCTAGGAGTTTTTTAAATGTTTTCTGTAAAGTTCATTAAACCACATTATGTTAACTTTGTGGTTAGCTCTAACCACTCTTAATTAAGGAAGCGTGTGTCTAGCAGAATACGGCCAATTTTTTTTACTAGCGTGACAATGTGACAAAATATGCATCTTATAGGAAGCGCAGTGAAATATAAAAATTAACGGCCTTATTCACAGGCAGATTTAAAACCTATTTTAGTAAAATAATGCGTTGTTTTCTTCGCTCAAACTGAATTCTAAACTCCTTCGAAAGGAACAAAACATTCGATGGCTACAATAGGTTTTAAATCTGTCTGTGAATAGGGCCGGTAGAGTACCCATCGGCGGAGATATACATGTCGATATACACGTTTACATCGGCGCGACCGAAACTGGAGGTACCCAGGCTGAACCAGACATTTGACTCGCCTGCATGAGCCATTTGGACAGAGTTTTTCAGCATCTTGTAACTAGATGGCTGTCCGAGAGGCTACGGTGATCCCACCAGTAGTTATAAGTCGTCGGATAGTCCCACTTAACACGAAAGGCAACAGCAAAGCTCATTCACGTCGTGTTGGTGTAAATAATATGGATATTTATTATTTATATAAGTATATAGGCAGAGACATCATATCACACTGGGTGCGGTGATATATGACAATTTCCCTAATTAGTACAACAAAGCTGCTAAACCAGTTTTAGCTATTATGATCCTTTCTCCTCAATATTTATACATACGACATAGCAGAGGTGGCTTTCTAAAAAAATATAATTATGTACATTTGACATGTGTATGGCATGGCATATATACATATGTATGTAAATATTTTCCTGTTTTCTGGTTTAAAGCTATTATAACTTGAAGTGACACTTCGCTTAATGGCTGGAGCTTAACTTATGTGTGAGTAAATATGTGCGCAAAAATATTTTTATAGCCAAGGATACGTAAAAAACATTGTGACACACGTGCGTGAATCATGATGGGTATAGAGGGGTTCATTAAAGAACCATCTATCCACCAATCTGCTTCAAATCAGCGTATTTGATTTATTGCTCAAGTCTAATACGACAAAGGGACGATCTAACTGTTGTAATCAATCAATAGAATAAATACACTACAAATACTATAAAAGTTTTCTGCTGCTTGACCTCATTCCACACTTACGATGGGCTGGCGCAATTAGATTTTTTTACTATAAGTTGCGGAATAATTCAACTTCTAATGTTACATGTATCTGCCTGTCTAATATGCCGGCGGATCAACGGCTTTGGTCTTTAGTGCGCTTTACACCATCTGAATAAAATAGTCCTATTTTTTTTATATTTTCTCATGATAGGATATTCGCATTTGCCCAGATAAAGGCAAGCTACACAAAGTGAAAATCACGTCACAGTATTTAATGTAATTCACGCAAATGTGTTGCTTATCTAGTCAAGTCTGTGTTTATCCGGTTTTGTACAGGCCGACATAATTTTATGTCAACTGGCGAGTGAAAATTATCTCACCACCAGTGAATACACTATATTAATTACATTGCATCTATAGGTACAACAAAACTAATTTGATAATTACCGGTAAACATTACGCTGGAATTAATAAATAATAGCTGCTAATCATGATTCATTTAAGGGCTCTAACTGCGATTTATAGTGTGCTGATGGTATAAAATAAGCGCCGTGACTAAAGTCTATAACTCGCAGTTGTTTATTTACCATCAACTAATCATTAAGATTCTGTATACAGCAGCTTGCAACACTCGTCCACTATTTTTCCCTAATGGTTATGTCACGAGAATGACCGTTGGTCGTGGACGATGTCAAGTCCTTGGCTAAATCATGTTATTTGTCAATGAATTTAAAACATTTACAAATAAAAAAACGTTGATTTATTAACTACTAATCTTGTAGCACTGGCTCGGAATTTGGGTATCATAATGTTAGAATTTTTATATGATCTATAGTCTATAAACGACGGATTATAATGATTTGTTCGTACAAGTAGATTATGGTGCTTTTATCCTAGATAAAAAACACGTCCCTATGGACACGGCATCAATTTTTTAAGCTTATAGTTCACTAAAATATAGTAATGAATACCAAGAATACAAAAATTTTAAAAACACATTAAAACATACATATATTTAACTATTTGATAACATTTCGTATTAGGTATCTATTTTATTTCACTCATGTTGCGTTTGCGTCACAATAAACATAATACAATTATTAGATAGAAACTTGCAACCATAATGCCCAGCAATATGTAAACAAATTGCCACTGTTATTCAAAATGTCCAATCACCCACACCTACCTAAAATTTAAAATACCAAAATCACGTTTTAGTCATTTAATTTTGTGCTCGTATCTTTTTTTTAAGTTCATGGTGACCCGTTGATAAACGGTCCAGACGCGACTGCCAACATATTCACGGTGGTCGTGGTTTCAAATACCAGGGCACACCTCTAACTTTTTGAAGTTATGTGTGTATTGATAGCCAATCACCACGCACTATAAAGTGAAGGAAAACATCGTGAGAAAACCTGCATACCGTAGCGGTTTTAAAGAATTTAAAGTCCGCCAACCTGCACTATGCTGGCAGACTATATGGCCTAACCCCTCTCAATTGTGGAGGAGGCTCGTGCCCTGCAGCGGGACGTATATGGGCTGATACAATACAATACAATACAACAATCTTTTTTTTTTGTATTAATACGATAAATGCACTGCAATATAAAAATTACCACAAATATATTCAAATAAATCATACAAATGAGTAAAAGTATGTAAAAAATTAATAGCTTAGAATAAGTTTAATGTTAAAATGTTTAATACAAGAATTTTGTTGTGCTAAAACTTTCAATTCTTTACTAATCACCGTAGCATTGAACTTTAAATATTTAAAAAATCTAATCACAGGGCTGTATTACATGCGCGAGACAAAAATTACACATTTCAACGTGAGTTGTTTCAGAGTATTTGAAAAGGTGGAGAGGGCAGGTGCACTTCAAAAGTGCACTGTTAAAGGTCGTCGACTGATGAGAAACTACAGATCTTTATAAATACACAGATCAATGTACTTACTTCAACTGGTTCTACTTCTGTATTTTCTACTTCATTGATTATCCAATTGTTTACGTAGTGTCAACATACAGCGTATTTTGACCCCTCCAAAAGTTAATTTTACGCTATAATGTTAATTAATCCTTGATCTCGATACAATTCCTTTTTTTTGTGGCCCTTGCTTGTAAAAAAATACAATTCAAATCCATTAATTTGTGGTTGTAAATCAATTTTATTTACGGATACATAAATTACTAAAAAATGTTCGATTTTAAATATTTTATATTCATTTGGACAAAACTGGTTCTTTTTGAGTAAACTAAACGGTATGCTTGGAACAGGCTGTGTTTTATTAGCGACCTAGGTAACGCTGCATTCCATAAGTTTTGTTTTTAATCGCATATAATATGAGTATTCTTCTTTACTTCCTGCCATTAAACCCGTCCGAACTTATCGTTTTGTCGAGATAACTGAAAAGCTCAAGATTAATGCAAATTATTTTGTCCGCACTTTTTATTGCAGCAATAAATATGGATAAAAATGTTACTCTAGGTAATATCGGTACAATTAACACTTGTATTAGTGTGTTAATAAAATATTTTTGGCTTTTTTTAATGAAACATAAAACATTACAGTTCTATGAAAGATCTTTGTGAATATTTTTACCAATATTGTTGTAACCCACACGTTTTAATATTTTACCAATAACGACTAATTGTTATGCGTGATTTACGAGACGTATGTCCATTCACCGGAACGAATTGTTTTCAGACGTCACTCTGTTACGTTTGAAGATATCAATAAGTTGACGAAACTGAAACCTACTTGTGGCATGTTTGTGTTTTTCGGCAATCAGCGGCAAGCTGCTGGGCTTCTGCAGTAATTCCTGCAGCTCCGGCTGGGGTCGTGAACGATCACTTTTCGACTTCATGTTTAACTTTCACACTCACAATTGTTTTATCTCATAATTAATTGTACGCATAAAACACGGAGTGAAAAATTTCTCGTGCGGCAAAACGGACATCCGACCCTGTATCCGTCCGGCGAACGCGCATTGCTTAGGACTGTGGCGGCGGCCGGGGCGAACAGACTTTATACTTGGGGCTCGGTTCTGTGAGGCATCGAGGCGAGGATACGAGCACAGAGTCGCGCGTCGACTGACTGAGCGCGACCGGCATCCGGTCAAGGGTACTACACTAACACCTCGCCGAATAGACCACTTCGCACTGACGATGCTGCGAGCCTCCTTGTTGAGCAATAAAGCAGCAGTTAAACATTAAGTGCCTCATCGACACCTACCAAAACATTATACAGCCTTTTATTTTAAAGTATTTGTTTTAATTTCTGAAAAAACATGGTGCAATAGTTGAGTTTCACAATATATTAAAATCAATGCTAACATTATTTACGTTATTAAGTAGTTATTCAACATTTAACGAACAAGTATTTAAAAAAGAGCAAAAGAACATCCAAACCAGATTCATTCTCAGGTGAATGTCCGCACATAAACCCTTAAGGAAATCGCCAAAAATACTTCGATAAGTTTTAACTGATTGTTTTACAAATAAATTTTAGAAATTATGAACTCACCGATAGCATCCATAAAATGCAGACCACATTCAACTAAACACGTGTTACTAAACACTGCTGTAATAGACTGTAGCGTACGTACATTATGCAGAAATCAAGATAAAGAAATATATAATTTATCAATGGGTTTTATCATCCATAATTGTAATATTTTCTCGATTGAAAAAAAAGAAAGAAAGATATCCACCTAAATGTCAATTAAAACATATAGGCGTATATTATTAATATTTAAATCGTTTTTTACACGGATTATAATAAACTCTGCAGAATGATAATTTTGTTCAATAAGACCATATATATATATATTTGCCATCAAACTAGAATAAACAATACCTATGAAATAAATTTAATTCACATATTTGTTACCAATTAAATGGAAAATTTATTTATGGAAAATTAAATTATTTCCGTCACCGTTCCCATTAGTATCTGGCAAGGTCTTGTTGGTCTATTTTATTTTCCATTTAAGCATAATGAAGCCGAAAGGTTACGGCCTCAATGGGAACTATTGTACTCAAGAGTCAAGAGACTCGTCTGTAATTAATGAGGCATTTGAATGATGTGGATTGCACATAAAGCAGTCATCTTCACCTCAAATTAATATATATTACTTTAAACCAGCTGATGTATGCGACTTTATCTGCTGTTAACAATATTTTATATAAAAATATATAGTACTGCCTATTATCCATACAGGCTTCCTCTAATAATAATTATTAAGAGGGGTTAAAAGTATATAAATAAATACACCCAACAGTCACATACATAGTCCTGACCACACACTAAGATCGAGTCTTGTGTCGTGGGTATCAGAAACTACGAGAGACTTTTCGGTCTCACAAACAAGACAATAAAGTCACGCTGGCACAGGCCCAGGCCTGGCTACCCAGGAAATTCTTGCATAACCTCGTGCTATGCAGCTTTCTTCACGATGTTTTCATTCATTATTAAAAAGTATGGTAATTATCTATAATTTATAATTTTAATTTTAGACAGCCTCCGTGGCGCAGTTGGTTAGACGCCGCCTGTGAAACGAGAGGCCACGGGTTCGATCCCCGCACCGAAACAAATATTTGTGTGATTCACAGGTATTTGTTTCGGGTCTGGGTGTTTGTGAGACCGAAAAGTCTCTCGTAGCTTCTGATACCCACGACACAAGACTCGGTCTTAGTGTTGGGTCAGGACTATGTATGTGACTGTTGGGTGTATTTATTTATTTAATTAAGACAACACGTATTGCTGACATCAAAGTAGTTATAAGAATCATTGTGATCATATTAACGGCATCATCTTTAACCACTAGAGTCTACCGCTGAACATAGGTCTCCTCCAAGGACCTCCATAGGAAACTGTTGGAAGCATACATACATACATATAATATATGTGTATATATTTTTTTATTAACTAAAGCTGTGGTAATCTATTTAGAAAAAGTACAAGTGTTTTAGAAATAAAAAATGTTGTGTTGTAAGTGCGTGATGCGGATACATAGCTGTAATTTTGTTTACCTATATGGATAAACTTTCGAGTTTCGACTAGTTAAATATTCCATGCCCCTATTTTTACTTGTGCTTACGTATCTAGTAAACCTATTGTGTAACGTCTTTAGAATATAACGCTGTTTTATGTTTAGATTTTCATATTTATGGTTTGTAATTCGGTGGCGTACTTATATTCCGGTACGTTAACAAAGCTGAGGTCTCGGGTTTGAATCCCGGGTTGGTCAAAAAGATACTGGAGTTTTCTTTTAATTTACAGCCCGGAGTCAGGAATTTGTGGCCGATATGGCGATGGGCTCGCCCCCTATAACATCGTGGGACGGAATATACACGGCGAAATGTGGGTGTCTTGGTGGTGCCTCTGCCTACTCCTTCTCGGATAAAAGCGTGAGTTAATATATGTATGTATTTTCATATTTGGTATTACTAAAAACGCATTTAATTATTAAAATACGAGCAGGTAAGACATAGTAGAGTCCAATGTCCATGATTTTGGGCTTTATCGAATCACTGCAAATCTATTTAATTATTTTATGAATAAGAAATTTCCCTTTTTGGTTGTGCAAGTTCAATTTTCTTTGTAGTCTGAGTTCTTTATAACTTCTAAAATTAGAGATGGACCTGACTTTTTTTACAATATTTTGAGCACAATTTTATATGTGATTGCCCATATCCTAGTATTAGTTACTCATCCAAAACACTTGATAGATAGATTTCTTTGTGTTTTGAGGCGTAATTTTTGTAATGTGATCGTTATTGTAAATATCGTTTGGCCGTGTGTCCAATAAAGTTCATAGTCGAATAAATATAAATATACATATTGTACATATTTAATCGGCCGTGGTGTGACCGGCAGAGCGGAACAGAGCCTACATTCCGAAGCAGGTGTAGAAGTATACCAGGTTTCTTTATCGATGACCTATTCACGACAGTTCTCCATATTAGCATAGATTGTGATCGGAGAACGATTACTTGGAATGAGCCCGAATAGAACGCGTATAAGGTAGGAATTCAATTGCGGAAATAAGCACGTTTCAAGGATGCAATATCATAGGTTTCGACTTGTCTAGGTACAATTTAGCTACCTGATATTGCCTAACTCTAGTCTGTTTATTAAAACTTGTTGTCTAGCGACGACAATTCGAAATTCATTCGTTAAAGGATAATATGGAGAGAGGTAGCTGATCAACATCGAAATAGTTCATCATGGCGGCTATCATTCTTGCATTTTGTTATTGCTAAAAATTAGCAAAAGGTAAGGAACTAAAAAAAACTGAATATAAAATCGCACCGACCTGTTTTCTCTTTGGCTGTTTATATTTAAATACTAAATTCACATTCAAGTATATTTTTATCATTCTGTATAAATCAATCGAAAGGATAAAATGCAGCAAATGAAGAATCATATACGGTACGTAGGTTGTATAACCGTTTAAAATAGCAGTTATTGTTGTTTCTATCATGTCTATATAATTTTCCTAGTCTATACTTATCGACTTCAATAAAATTTTAATTACTGTTCCATACAATAAATCGATTATTGACGACCAAGGAATTATGTAAGTGATCTTATCTGATTGAATGTATACCGCCTTTAATATTATTGTGTAGTGTATCGGCCATATTCATGGACAGTTTTAAAACCTATTTTAGTTATCGATTGTTTTGTCCCTTTCGAACGACTTTTGAATTCAGTTTGAGCAAAGAAGACAAAACATTCGGTAACTAAAAAAATAGGTATACCACATTGTGTTTGTATGTAATGAATAGGTCTACATTTTTTACATTTTTGTAAATTTTTAGTATTTCTAGTTATGCTAATAGATCAACATTCAAGAATTAACATGATTATACTTTACCATCAATAAGGCTCTATCTCAACATCTACAACATTAAAACCAACCGGTCAAGTAGGTATATGTTGACCATAATAGCCAACTGCCGAACAGAGTCCGGAATTATTTTTCTTTTAGTAAACTATGTAAGCTTATTAGTAAAAATCAACGATAAAGACAGAGTAGCAACGGCCTTGCCTCTATTTCATTATTTTATCCACCCTATGGTATGATATTACTCATCGCTTTGTAGATTCCTACTAAATTATAATCCTGTAAATAAACGTTTGTAATTATATACTTTACCTGGCAATGGACCTAAGAACCTTATGGCTCGTAGATTCGAAGTTTGGGGCGCAACTGCAATACGATAAAAATCTTTATGGAATAATAATTAATGTTTGATCTGAAGTGTTTTTGAAAGGAAATCTTGTTACTACAATAATAGTAACAGTAAAATTGCCATCGATTTCTGTAAAATATCTAACACGTCGTTAACTTGTCTTCCTAAGTAGTTTTACGCATATTTTTTATCACATAGTTTCGTTTATCAATGTATCGCTCTGCCGGAAAGAGTCCGTTAAAATACATAATACACTTCTTTCTCAATTTAATTAATGTACATTGATATATGTATGGGTTGAAATCGGTGTGGTTTAACATTACATTGACGTCAACGCAACAGGAAATCTATTTACCTCTTCACAGATATCTGGGTATTATCCAGTAATACATTCTACAAGATACGTAGCAACACTTTCGTGTATTGTCCTGGTAGAGAGGCGTGAGGCAAGTATTTCCTGTCTGCCTACACATTTGTACTGCCCAGCTTGAAATTGTATTTGCATATGCCAGAAAGGATTTACAAAAATATCTACACATCTTTCTTGTTACATCAAATGGAAGGGTTTATAACGAAAACGAATGTTAAAATTGATGAAATAATTTAATCATAAATTAAATTAAAATGACTATTATTTTTGAGTTTCATAAAACATGTTTGAATCACTTCAATATAAAATCAACTCGAATTAAATCAGGTTCCGATTTGAAAAATTCAATTCATTAGTCAGATATTTTAAAAGATGTTTCTTCGCCACTTTATATTGTAGGATCATGTTTTTATTTTATTGGGTTTATGGAAACTTTGACGATAAAACTATATGTATTCCTTATTTCTTTTTATTGGAATTTTTAATTTTATGTGCGTTTTCGGAATTGGGAAGGATAAATTAAAATATATTTTTGGATCTGCTCAGACCGTAGTCCCAGGTTGCCATTTTAGTGAGCAACTCAACTTTCCGGAGTCATGCGTGTATTGTTATCTCAATTACCACCGCTTTATCGCAAAGGAAAATATTGCAAGAAAACATAAATACCTTATAGATGTTTCTAGCAGTTTTTATTGAATATCAAATTCGCTCACTTGTAATAGGCTAGTGTCTATATGGCCTAAGCCCTTGCGATAGAACTTTTGATTGTAGAGTCCCGTGCTTGACAACGGCCGTATATCCACCACGTATATTCATTCCAAGCATAAAAATAAATCTCGAAGCTGCCATAAGTGCCCGTAACACGTAATTTGTAAATTTAAAAAACAATGAATTTACAACCTACGTCTTGGTTAAGGAACTTGGAACAGAGTAGGCAAAAACATATTACTCATTATAAAAAGTCCACGGTCAAGATATTTTTAAAACTGTGAATCACATTGCTACATAGTTTAACTTTTCTCGGTTTTTATTAACTATCACGCTTGATTAATAGAGAAATATAATATATTCTATTGACTACATGTTGTTTCTTTCAATTCTTTTATAAGCATTTAGTCATCCATACATTACTATGAAGTAGAGTATGTAAGCGAGTGTCAGACGCCCACCCACAAGGTGGGACAGACGACCTGGTTAAGATCGTAAGAAGTCGCTGGATGCAGGCCGCTTTCAACAGGTCTATGTAGCGATCCATGAGGGAGGCCTATGTTCAGCAGTGGATTTCCTGTGGCCGAAGAGATAGAGAGAGAGAGAGAGAGGGTATGTCCCTTTTGAACGTGTGAGGGCTCAAAGTGTGCACGCTTGTGCACACTTTGAGCCCTTCGTGCGTGCGTATGCGTATGCGTATTTCTTCCGTATCTTGCATGTTTATAAAGTAGGTATATATTTTAGAAAAAATGTACTCCATGGCTTTTATTTTATTTTATTTATTGGAAAGATAAACGGTTACATGTACATATCTTATTTATGTTACATATTTTTTGAGCCCTCTAGTGTTGATTGTGTTCTATTACAATGGATCTTGGGCAAGTTATATATTTATTATAGAGCACAGTCCTAGCAATATTTCTGATATTGTGCATCTACGATTCATCCGCACACAGCGCACAAGAACATATTATTTTTATTATAAATACGAGCGCCGTTGGCGGATTAACTAATCTGCAAGTAATCTAAACATAAGGTTTACAGTCTACAAGAGTATGACGGATCATTCAACCGAAACTGGGTGATACTGCGCTGAACCACTAGTATGTATGTTATAAACAAATAGCTGCTATGTACAATGAAACATTACGTACCTAACTATAATTTATGTAGTTGTTTATACGAAATGTAAGAGTGTTTGTGTAGAGAAGGTGTCATTTGCTTATTCCAGAACGTTTGAAACGTGTTTACAAGTTGGACAGGATTAAATGACGCATAATCGAGTTAAGTAATTTTGTTGTTAAATGTAATATGTTAGGTTCTCTTTAGATCATTGGGGGAGGCCGATGTTCAGCAATGGACTTCCAGTTGCGAAAAGAGAGAGAGGAGAGGTTCTCCTTTCTATATCTATCAGTTATTGTATTATAAAATTCCTTTAAATCTAGTTATATTTTATATTCACAGGGTGCATTCTGATTTTTTGCAACAATCGAATTAATTTTTAATATTACTTTCACTCGGAAATAAGCTTTCATTTGGGACGATGTAGGTACCTGTATTTTTATTGACCAGGAATTTTAACTGATAATCTAAAAGATGTTTTATCGTACAATTAATATATCTAGTACCTACAGGACAAATAAGAAACCATTACTATCCTGTCGCGAAATACCTAGATACGGTTAGTCATTGTTGACGAAACTCGTTCATATTTACCTATTCATTTTCCCAATCATGCAGTCAACATTAACTCTGTTATGAAATCAAAATGTGAATGCAATCAAATTCATTAGGTACTTACCTATAATTAACTGCTTGATTAAAATCGTTCCATGTAATAGAGACCTTGTATTACATATGAGTTTAAAGCCAACGTTACAAGAAGAAAAAATCAGGGTGATTCGAAAAATACCACGCATGTATGCTAATTCTGCCTCATCAAACTAAGTAAGATTGATTATTTAATTGAAAGAAAGCAAATTATAAAATAATTCTAGTATCAACTTAACCTTTTCGCTTCTGCAGTCACATTAAGTTCATTGCTGGTTGCAACTCAAGCCTGCCCTAAGGATTACCACAGCGACCCGTTGGAAGCCGCCCGCTTCCAGCGACCTATGCCGCTTTTATTACGTCATCTGCACTACGTCATTTTCATTCAAGAACTTTTCGGCACATCAATTCTCCACTCTGTGTGTCTTTTCCTCTGTACCACTTAATTATATTGATTAGCTGCAATAGTATTGACATTACATTGTCTTCTTCTCGAGGTCATCCAGCCCCATCATCAATTCAGGATACCTAGCAGCGGCATAACTGAAAGCTCTTTTTAATGCTTGCTTCATATAGAAGTTGTCACTTGTCATCACGATTATAGTCAGTACACCAGTATAATGCTAAGGCAAACTTTACCCAGGTCTGCAAAAAGGCCTCGTATCAAGGCCACTATGAAAATTGCTTGTTGAATACGACATTCCTTCTCAGTTACCAGAATATATAATAAAAAATCCTCACTCATGAAGGTCCTTGCTCTGTCTCGCCAGTGAAACCCACGCTACATTTAATTTTTAGTGAAAAGTATTTCTGACAACTGTGTAACATAAATATTAGTATTTCATATGACACATTTGACAAAGAAATACCTAACTCAACAGGTTAATCGCAGATTGTTATGACTTCGACATTGGAGTAAGTATTTCATTTTTTTTATTGCATGTGTCGGGCAAACGAGCAAACAGGTCTCCTGATGGTAAGTGATCACTGCCGCCCATGAATATCCACAAGCCTGGATCATAAATATGTTGCCGGCCCAGCAAATTGGGAGGGGAGCGGGAAGGAAAAAGGAGTTATCATATCCGTAAAAGGCAATAACTTAAAATATTTCGGTATTAAAATAAAACAACACTTAAAATTACATTTGCGATGCGGCGCTAGGGCTCATTAGTGTCAGTCACCTTATGTGATCGTGGAACTATAAAGAATTTCTTTCTTTTATCTTAAATAATCAGTCATCCTCAGTAACTCCACTGCTGGACAGGGGCAGGGGTGTCTCCCATGGATTCCTAAGGTGAACTGGCAACCTAATAAATGTTGCAGGATGTGGCTGGATGCATACCGCTTCAAAGAGCTCGCTGTGGGGTAATCAATATTTATTGTTAGGTAAGTAGATAATATGTATTACATACACCATATATTTAGTGTAATATGTAGTTATTATGGATTCCATAAATACACATTTTCAGCCTAGATATTACTTCTTGGTATATACAGGGTATATCAAGACTGCGACCGAAAACGAAGCCAGGTGGTAGTACTAGTGACTTCAGACAAAATGCAACTAAAATTTTCGCAAGAAAAATCGTCAACTTTTTTTTGGGAATTTTTTACTTATCGTTGTATTTCTCTGATAAATACATAGTTTTCCTAAAATAATGATGTACACCTTTTTATTTTTTAAGACGAAATGGTACGTTAGGGTTTAAATTACTATTTTCGCAATAACTACGTATTTACTACCCAAAAATCATGATTTTTAAAAAATTGCATAAAAGAAACTGTCACTTATATTGCGAAATTTTTATTTGCCTCGTGTCTGTAACCACTAAAACTACCACCCGGCTTCGTTTTCGGTCGCAGTCTTGATATACCCGGAATATTAATCATCAATGTTTTAACAAAACTAGGAGCGTGATGAAAATGACTAATAACTGCAGTCACGAAGTCTGTTGTATTATTTATTCAACACTGAATATAAATAAATAAAACATATCTATAACCTAACAATTAACTGCAAATGCCTTCGCTTCTTTTACATTTGGTAGAGTCGACAAAAAAATGCAATAAAAAAATAATAATTACCTACATAAGGCGTTGAGAGAATTTCATGAAAGCGACGCGACGCGACGTTTCGTCGCAGTAGTAGAATTAAGAAGCCTAAAATTTATTAAAAAAATCGTTTTAATAAAGAATAATAATACATTTTGAATTTAATTTGTATTTATTTTTATTAATTACTGGAGGCCTTATATTATACGGTAGAAAAATTGTTCAACAAATATATTAATTACGTAATCAATGTGTTTGGCATTGATGATTGTCCTTGAACATAGAATGGAATTCATGAAAGTCCTTATTCTCATTGAGTGTATTTTATTTCTTTATTTAAAACGTAGTAATATTATCTCAATGATTTTAATATTTTTCATATGATTATTTCCGTATAGTTAGTTAAAGCTGGTTATAAAAGCACAAATCAAATGTTTCTGCAACCTGCATTATAGACAAGAATGAATATACATTAATGTAAACGTAAAAAAATGTCGATTACTTCCGTCACAAACGCTTCTCTTCTATGTTCCTGTATTTATATCACTCACTTGCTATACGAGTATAATGTTTTATTTATGTACAAAAAATGGTCAATCTACTTCTGCATGTCGATAATGAAAATATTTTTTGTTTACCTGTTCTACAATTCATCATCATTAAACTGAGGCAAAAGAGTTATTAAAACTTTTCCTAAGAATTTACTTAAAAAGTTTAATAGTAAAAGTGCTAAATCTGAAAATGAGTTATAAAAATCCTTCGTACAAATCTGTGGTACAAATGTAATTGGTAAATAGACAAGTTAATTAAACACTTTTCTCAATTGATTACAATAATTACGTGTCAAAAAACTTTGAATTAGTAAAACATCATCAAACAGAATAGTTTCGCCAATCCTCGCGATTGTTGGCCGAAGGTTGGGGAGCGCTGACTCTAATAGTCGTCATCGGTCTGCCATATGACTGCCATCTTGGCGATGGTTATTCTGTCATTTGTCGGTCGCCAAAGCATACTTCCTTGGTCAGCACAGTGCATCTGAAAGTGGCTTGGGCTCTGAATGTTGTTTGTCGAAATCCCATATTATACCACTTTCAACATTTCAATGAAAAAAAAAAATAGTTTTCTGTTTTACAATGAAATTAAAAATAAAGTTACCAACGACTATAGAAGACACTGATAGATTTTTTTTAACTATAAATTATAATTCAATTAATAAGTCTACTATACCAAGTTTTATGGATCGCAAGCACGCTATATGTGATAGGTTTGCCGTAATATATACAGCATCTTAAAACAAATTGGATTTTACAGCATTGTAATACATAGGAACACGAATTAATTTAGTGATGAGTAATCACAGCTTCCCATGAATTTAAAATTTGCGAAATAAAGAGATTTAGAATTTAAGAGGTGGACGAAACAGAGTATAAAAAATACATAGAGAAATATCAGTCGATTCAGGTTTCTATGAGACAGCGATATCGATAGAGCCAGGTTATTATTGTTAAAATAGAATGAAAAAATACAATGAATGTAAGAAGCTCCTTTTTGAATTGGATACAGAGCTATACAATTTGGTAAATGTTTTTGCATTTTGTAGTATAAAGTAGTCGAATTGAATAGAGTTATGAAAACTCTTATAAAAAAAAATGTGTGTGTGTATTAGTGTACACACGTAAGAAGTGAAACTTCTTTATGGCATCATTTTTCGAAAAATGATCTACTATTTACAAATTTACAGAATTGGTAAAATAAAGCTAAATTAAATAAAGTTTAAGTTTAGGAGGGGGGAAATTTTTGAGGGAATTTGGGATTTCAATCGGGGCCAATTTGTAGCCCTCACCGAGACGGTTCCGAGGATACCAAGCTCGGTGGGTCCACGACCTTTATTGGCCGAGATAGGTTTAGGGGGGTGAGGTAAAAATTTTAGGTGGGGGTAGGGGCGGGGGGGGGTTGAGGTTTCATGGGGAGGCTATTGGGCACCTTAAAATATTTTTGGGTGGGGAAAGTTGTGGAGGGGGAATTCGGGAATTCTGTTGGGGCAGGATTGTAGCCCTCACCGAGCCGGTTCCAATGAACGGTCTACGATGGATAATGCCGGAGATATGAGTGGGGGGGTGAGGTAAAATTTTTAGGGTGGGGGTAAGCGGGGGGGGAGGTTTCGTGGGGAGGCTATTGGGCACTGTTTTGGATTTAGGGTGGGGGAAGGCCAGAGGGGGTAAGGATCAAATTACAAAAAAGTGGGTGGGACTTAAAATTTTAGGTGGGGCTTGGAAACGGTTGGGGGTGTGGCTTACTGAAGTGGGTACTAATTTACTAAATTAAAAAAGATGGCGCGTAACGGAAGAATGTGACGCGTAACGAAAAATTTTTTCCAACCCCGATAAAGAAGTTTCACTTCAAAAATTTAATACCAGGTGCATTCCATAAACTTTTTATCCCGCCTAATACAATTAGGCTATTTAGGTTGTGTGTCTGCTTTCCCACTGTCCTCAACAATATTTTCTTAGGAAACAGGTCAGTGTCCTATGATCAGTTGATTGCATAACGATCAAGCGGATGAAAGACGTGGGTCTAAAATTTACATTCACCAATAGTTTCTATCTTGGTTTAACAACAGTTATCATTCGATAATGGCGGGAACTGACAGCATAACGACCGCTCTAAGGGATACAGAGAATAGACTGCATTGGTCAATACAGCAGTTGATATTCATTGTTTGAGTGGAAAATATATTATTTTAAAATTATGACTGCTTCGGTGGCACATTAATATTACGGTAGGATTACAAAGCTTAAGTCTCGGGGTTGAATCCCGGGTCGAGCAAAGTAAGAGTCAGGAATTTGTGCCGGATATGGTGATAGGTTTCTCCCTGTCACATCGTGTGACGGAACACAAAATACTAGACATAGGTTTCCTGGTAGCATCTCTGCCTATTCCTTCGGGGGAAAAGGCGTGAGTTTATGTAAATATCTTATGAGTTAGTAACAGCACCGTAGACCCAAAAACTGAAGATAGGGTAATTTTATTAGCCCGCATTGAGACCACCAATGTTGGAAAATCGTCAAGTGTCATGGGCATTTTGGGTTCCGCCTTTTTTTATTTTCTAATACAAAAATATATGTGTTTTCAACCAGTTTCAAACAGACCGACATAGTCGTGTTAACGGGCGATGTATAACCAATTCCCACCAGTGGATACCACCTGTACTACAATACCTGTGGATCCCACAAAATATGTCTTAGTGCCGGGACCCAACCCGCAGTATCTCATTTTACAGCCGGCGACTAACCAACTGCATCACGGATGCTGTCAAAATACTACATGTTATTTTGAACCAAAAAAGGTAATGTTCTTTAAACGAATGTGCAATGAATTCACATGCCTGATTTTAAATTACAATTAAAAGTCAAAAGGGAATGGAATTCAGATAAAAGTAGATTTCTTAATACATTTACTTGCAACAAAGCTCAGTCCAATAACCCTGGGCCCTTAAATGGCATTTCCTGTGAATAATGTTAACATAATTTTAAAGAGTTAACTAATAAAACCTTTACCCGATAACGACTTTAAAATAAGTAATAATCCGCAAATAATAACATTCACCAGAGCCTAGGAGATACTGTACAATTTTGTAAACTTACGTCTTAAAACGTTTTAATCAGTTTTTTACTATAGGTGTTTTTTTAATTGCCATTTATGGTGAGAAGACGAGAACATGGTAAGCGATATGACCACTCACGGACAGTAGCAAGACTAAACAACACCGTGAGTTACAATTACAAGATTAACCCTCTTCATATTTTTTCTTATTACAGTTTGCTCTTATAAAATATGTGTGCTTACTATTTCTATTACTGAAAAAGTACAGCTATGAATACAATTCTATTTAAATTGGATTCTCAAAAAAATGACATATTACTCATATTGCAAGTCGGATGAGTAGGTATTCATAGGGAATCCCTAGAGAAAAATAAAAATACATTAAAACAACTGCCTACTTAATTTAACACCCGCATCGCATTTTAAAGTATCGCGAACAATATGAAAAAATCCCCGGTGATAGTAATTATTCAAAAGGAAGATGGTCAATTACAATGACAGAATAAATAAATACGTATCTATACTGTATGGTTGTATAGGAAAATGTTGAACAAAAATTGTCGCATGATAAATATCTAAAACGTAAAGATGTACCCACATATTCCTAGAATGAAAGAAACCACAAATTGTTTTAGGAAAAATAATTCGCGTCAATCGCATTCCTAGAATTAAGCAGTTTCTTACTTCCGGTTAATGTTCTAAGTATTATCTCCGCAGAAATGACAAACAGATTTCACAATTCGCCTCTATTCTAATGATTATAATAATTATTAACTTTTTTAAGCATTTAACAATAACATGTAAAAAGGAAAACAATAATAGAGAAAAAAGAAAAACATTGTTCTTCAACTTCAATTCAAAAATAGAATGACATTCTTAAACAATTTCGTTTAGATATCCATGATTCTCTGCAATTGTACAATAAAACTTTCCTAACAGTCTAGTTTCACAAACCTACAGGAAAAATACAGCGAGCATAATGCACGTGGTTGGTCTAATTAAACACAACAACTTGAGTCATTTAGGTTCAAACCTGTAATCAGCGGTTAAGACCATACCTATTATACAATGTTCTTTGTGCCAATATTACACAATACTTCACCTACGCGAAAGTCACCGCACTTATTCATAAGTTGGTTGACCGCAACTAGGTGCAATTAACATCTGCATTAAAAAAAATGTGGTACGGGATAATTAGTGGTCGGCACTCTGTCTTTTCTCGCACCATTATGACCGCCACACACATAGTGATATAACTGCGCAAACTTCATTCCAATTTCGATTCGAGAATGGTGCATGCTCGCATTTGCGCAAAAGCACTTGCACGTGTGTGGCAGACCTTAACGGCAACTAAAACATCAGCATACGTCACAAAAACATTCTTGATTAATAAAATCATCGTATTTTTAATATAATTCATAAAATTTTAGAACATATTTATCCTTATTATTATGATGATGATTGCTGGAAGCGAATAACATTAAGCATTATAAGATGATAAATTGCGTGCTATTTTTAGTCCTTTAGTAAAATCATGCTATTTTCCTATATTGTCTACCGTCTGCTCTACCCTTCTATCTGATTAATTTAATTCAGATAGCGTTTTCTGTATGGCGGCTTGTTCCTTCTAAATAATAAATCAATTGCCACACTACCACAGTAAATAATTCAAATGTGTGGCGTTGCCGTTGAAATTAAAGTTACGGCTAATGTTACTTAATGCAACGAAGCCTAATTTATCATGAAAATATTTGGTTTGTATATTAAACTATTTAAAAAATATTCTAATCATACGAATCCTCAGAAAGATATAAAGACAATGTAATTTTATTATCATCATCATCATCATCAGCCTATACTATTCCACTGCTGGACATATTAGGCCTCTTCAAAATTGCGCCATTTCACCCTGTCTTCAGCTTGTCGCATCCAACATCTGCCAGCGACATTTCGCAAATCGTCACTCGACCTAGCTGGAAGGCGTCCTACACTACGCTTGCCAAGGCGCGGTCTCCACTCAAGAACACGTTTACTCCATGTGGCCAGCCCACTGCCACTTCTGCTTGCTAATCCTATGTGCTATGTCTATGACTTTGGTTCTCTGTCGGATAAGAATAATGTAATTTTATATCTGAATCTTATTGATATCTAGATACCTATAGGTATTAAAAGCTTTGCCTTAACTTATTCTTACTTCTTAGAATATACTGATTTAAGAGCTTTATTCATTTTGTATAAATAATTGACTACAAATTTTGCATTTCCGACTTGAGAGATTTCCTGTATTTTTTACATAGTAGGTTTTGATTGTGAATCATCGATACCTAAGTTGAAGGGAAGCCATATTGCCTTACCTACAAATAAGAATGCATGTTAGAAATAAAAGTAAAAGCATAATAACAATGATAATTGATATATATACCATACCACATATCAAAATATTTTCGCGATATGTCTCGCCATGCGTGCTATGTGACAGCGTTTTACTATTTTATGTTACGCTATTATGCAATTCGAAGACCTTTCTATGCGGGTATATTGCTGTTTATCAGTCCTGTACTAACCGTTTACAGTATTGGATGCGTAGAGACGATTGTCTCTCGCTAATTCATGAAATTATACCAGTACAAAATAAAAAAAAGTAACAAAATCCCGAAACCGAAAGTAGGTCCTGTAATCCCAAAAGTTGTCATGCTTACACGGTGTAATATGAAGAGTTTTAAACTAACGTCCGGTGTGAGATTATGAAAACATGTATGCCTAAGGAAATCAATCGTATAGTTATTCATGACACTGTTTTGTTTACATTAATAATAAAGTAGGCATGTGATCTCATTGGTCAACATAAATACCAGCAGAACTTCTACTGTTATGTAGGTACCTAGCTAGAAATTCTTATTTCACTAGTCAGATATAAAAAAATAATGAAATATGTGAATAATACATTCACAATTCATTTGTCTCTATTCGTTCCTAAGTTTTAAGTTATAATCATGTTGATTGTGAATTAACTGTGTCAGGAAACCAAAATATATTGCGCCATAACTTTTACATCCGTCGATGATTAACGGGTACATCTGAGTCTGGGGATTTTAAACATAATATATCGGAAGTCGAATGAGGTAACAGTTCATTACAAGTAGGTATCATCGATCAATTTAATAAAAGACGGGTGATGAAGATGAATGATCAGATCAAGTGTAACAATTTCAAAATTTCAATGTTGAATGATCCGACTGTTGACTGGCAACTCCATAATGTTTCCAAACGTGTCACCTACCCGTAATTAAAATAAGATTTTTTAAATTTAATAATTTAACTCTTTGCAATAATTAACTACATTTAAGTGTTTCCAAGAATTACTATCATGACTTAGAAAGTTGGATAAGACATCCTTGTTAACTTCAATCCATTAAATTGAGGCGGAAAAGTTACCTATGGCGGCCTTCCAGCCGAACATGCTTGCAGATATTGCGGACATTTTACCCTGTCACCCTTTGTATTGCCGACATTTCAAAGCTATTCATATCAGATGGGTCGTCATTTTATCTGCTTTCATTAACTATAAAAAGCTATAAAAACTAACGTGTATCGAAGTAGGAATTGCCTGCTGCGTGTTCTTCTTTTTGTTGACTGCTGTGTACATACTTAAAAATAATGGATGATGAAATGAAATTCCTTTATTGGAATCGGGGTTTGGGATATTTGTCCACAGTTCCTTATCTATTGCTAACCAAAGTAAAATATACGCTACGTTTAAAGCTATCTAGGAAGTAGGAAGCTATAAGAACTATGCTTGCTTGATTCTTTAGTTTCTTAAACATGGGACCAAGATGTAGGTGGCGCCATCTATTATCATGCTTCGACATTGGCTAAAGTATGGTAATACATATCGTAAGGTTCCAAAATGTTATCAATGCAACTAGCAATATAAAATAAGTACTACAACATGCTGAGCAAAGGAAAATTCTATATTTCAAAGCCTGATCTATATCCAACAAAAGGGCAAACGTTATTCGTGATTCGTGTATATTGGTCGCTTGCTAAAACGTACTACACACCAAAGCCGCCGACCTGTTGACCTTTGTCGGCAATTTTTGTTGGCGGCTTCACTCATTGCACGTCGGATAATGATGTCGGCGACATATGGGCAGCTTAAAATGACATAAGTAACATTTTTATGATGTAGTTGACGATATGACGAGTAGAGCGCTTGCGTGGTCAACATGCCAACATGTCGGCGGGCAACGCGTGAAGCCGCTGCCAACATTATTTATTTCTTATAGGCCACCAGGTTGTTGCCGGGCCGGCTTTAATATGTAGTGCGTTAAGATTACTGAATATAATTTCCGTTAATCTAGTCGCCTACTCTTAAGTAAAAACGACAACTTTTTTGCCCATAGGACAAAGGAAAAGACTGATCCTTTAGAGTTTAGCTCATTCATTTGGGTCTCTATAAGTTTTGCCTTACGTCTACAATGAACATTACGAGTCATAATTATTGCAGTAGAGTCCATCCACGTTACCTGAATATCCTTTACGTAATACTTTTCACGTTCGATTGAACAAGTACGAGTATTATTTACGAAGTAGAATCTGAAACAAACTCCCTGCATTTTTATTTTTCTGAGTGCTACCTATCCTTCTTTAATCTTTAGACCGGACTTTAAGGCGACTTTTCACATTTTATTTTGCTCCAGGTTAAATGTGCCCCTGGCATTGCATGAAGACAGTGAGCCACAGTGGGCACTACCTCCATCGCTCAACAAATTAGGTAGGCAATAAAAAAAAAACAAATTTGATACAGAATATGTAAATTTTATTTACGATACTTCCATAATTTGGGCAGCTTTGGCTGCTTGCTTTGCCTTCTTTTTCTTTATTAACATCTGCTTCCTTTCCTCTGGAGTTTTTTTCAATCCCTTCATCTTGCGAGTCTGTAGACGACCAATATCTTGTTTGCCCATATGTATACGACCCATTTTCGAACCAAATGCATCCCTTGAAATGTTCTTCTTCTTGATTGGCTTAAGTTCCCTGGGTACTTTACAAGCTTCTTTGTATAAATCGTCTGAAGCTAACTTGGTCCTCCTTAGCTTGAAGTCAATTGAAGGGCCTGAAATTATATGACAGTTCTATCATGTTACTGTAATATTAATGACATTTTCAAAATTATAATCTTTGTAAAACCACTTAAGAATTAGTAACATCTTATTGACCGGAATTCTGACAGTTTTATTCATAGACAGATTTAAAACCAATTTTCTATCTATCTATCTATATCAGCCCATATACGTCCCACTGCAGGGCACGGGCCTACTCTACAATCGAGAGAATCGATTGAGAGTGGTTAGGCCATACAGTCCACCACGCTGGCCTAGTGCGGGTTGGCGGACTTACATACCGTAGAAATTCTTTAAAATCGCTACGGTATGCAGGTTTCCTCACGATGTTTTCCTTCACCGTTAAAGTGCATGGTGATTGACTATCAATACACACATAACTCCGAAAAGTCAGAGGTGTGCCCTGGGATTTGAACCCGCGACCACCGTGAACATGTAGGCAGCCGCGTCTGGTCCGTTACCAACAGGCCACCACGCACTAAACCAACCAAAACCAATTTTAGTTACAGAATATTTTGTCTTCTTCGCTCAAATTGAATTCTAAAGTTGTTCGAAAGGAACAAAACAATTGATGATGAAAATAGGTTTTAAATCTGTCTTTGCATGATATTGTTAAAAAAATAATTAAATCAGACAGCCTTCGTGGCGGAGTTGGTTAAACGCCGCCTGTGAAACGAGAGGCCGCGGGTTCGATCCCCGCACCGAAACAAATATTTGTGTGATCCACAGGTATTTGTTTCAGATCTGGGTGTTAGCGAGACCGAAAAGTCTCTCGTAGTTTTCTGATACCCACGACACAAGACTTGATCTTAGTGTGGGGTCAGAACTATGTATGTGACTGTTGGGCGTATTTATTTATTATAATTTATTTAAATATACATTGACTGCCTCGGTGGCGTAGTTGTATTACGGTACGGTTACAAAGCTGAGGTCTCGGGTTCGAGTCCTGGGTTGGGCAAAGTGATATTGGATTTTTCTATTCATCATCAGCCCGGAGTCAGGAATTTGTGCCCGATATGGCAATAGGCTCGCCCCCTATCACATCGTGGGACGGAACATACAAGGCGAAATGTGGGTGTCCTGGTGACACCTCTGCCTACCCCTTCGGGGATAAAGGCGTGAGTTTATGTATGTATGTACATTGACATCTCAGATAGTTAATATTAAATTAGTATAAGGTAAGAACTGTGTGTGACTTTTAAACATATTGTTCATATTTATATTTACATACCAATTTCCTCCAATTCAATTCTGGGTGTGCGTTGTCCACTCTTTTTCAATAAAATTCTGTATGATCGGAAATAAATTTCACCCGTGTCAGTTGCAGTGAAACTGAGTACATGCTCTAGGCCTTGTAGCCTGATTGTTTCTACCTGAAAATTTTTGGGAAACATAATATAAACAACAGAATTTAACAATGTAATGAGTCAGACTCTCACATGTAGTGTGCAAATAGGAAGATGGGAAACAAGAGACTGCAGATTTGATCTCGGCATTGAAATAATATTTTATTTCAAGACAAATTCTGTGTAGTTGGGCTTTTATTCTAATGTTACACTTGCAACTCAAGTTATGTAACTTAAAGTGTATTTCAATTAATGCATGATTGATTTGGTATATTGTAATAAAGTTTGACCATTTTTTATTTACCGCAAAAAATAAAATTTCAATGTCAAAACTGATATTGTTTATACATACTTTTTCCCTGTGGAAGAAATCAGTGAAAAGACATTTCAATCTTTTCAATTCTTGATTTAATTCCCAAGCTGGTCCATTAAATAGTAGACATGGCTTATTTCCTGCCAATACTTTAATGTTTTGGAATTCTGACATAGCTTTGTATTTGTCTGCTCCCAACTCAATCATGTCCAATATTCCATAGTTAAATGTCCTCCCAAATATTATGTTGTGCGGTCTCTTTTTACTGTTAGAACCAACTCCAAATAATGCTGCTTCTTTTTTACTGCATAACCTGTTGAAATTTAGTTGACATTGTAATAACATGCAATGAAGTCACTTGATAACATACCTCCAGACAATAGGGTACATGAAACATTTTTTTTATTGTATTAATCAAAAAGTATCCATATTCAAAATCTAGCAAGCAAAGAATTTTGTAAATCCATTCAGAATTAAACAAGTTAGAAACATTTTAAATCTTGTAGTGGGGGTAATAAAAAGGGATGCAAAACAAAATTAGTGACGTCACTGTTCATGATAGGGCATTATAGTGTGCGGGTGTGAAAGAGACGGTAAGATGTCCCCACAACGTTCCCACTCTTTCATTTAAAATACTAATATTTGCCTCATGTTACAAGCTACTTAAATACTGTTTTCACAAAAATGTTTTGTTTTAATGGCACTTGTGTTTGTCTACAAAATAATACAAAAATTCGATCATAGTCATCTACCCTATTGAATTGCACATTGATTAAAAAAATTGTACCTACACAGTTGCCTAAATACTAACTCTCCGAATGATCTTTACCGTTACCAAAAACAGTTAAGGAAATTGTAACGATCATATTTCAAAATTAAAAAGACTTGCATAAGCTAATTGCCCAAATAAACAATACTATTTGTGCAATATTTTGGTAATTCCTTTTAAAAGAATGGTACACAAGTCTTCTACATACAGACTACATATTGCCTGGTTTGGTATTAAGTTTTAATAAATGTTATTCAAGGGATACTAAAGTATCCAAAACATTTATAAATACATATGCTTTATCAAAGAGATTGAGAAATATAAACCATAACATAACAAATGTACTTACTTCTCGATGAGGGAAGCATCTTCGAAAGGTACAAAATCATTTTTACGGCTAAGGTACGCTGCGTCAGGCTTTTTAAAAGTATAGATATCTTTTAAAAGTTTCTTTGTGCGCTCAGATGGATTACGACCTTGTATAAATATACATTGCTTAGGTCCTTCGATAGGTTTAGGTTCTTTAGCCTGGAGAGCTTTTTTCCCCTTCCGTGTAGTTGGTTTTCTAAAAAAATACAATTTTAAATATTATAACCTTAAAAAACACCTCTGTATTTGACACTGTATTGAGTTCTCACTTTATTCTCTGTATTACAGGCATTTTATTTGTTGTAAAGTCCTGTTGATTGTAATATTTGATTCGGCACAATAATCAATATACACTTTAAACACACGTGGGAATCATGTATCAAAGTCAAATCACAGATGAGACTAGTGATGTGACTCGAGTCATTTTTTAAAAAGAGTGACACGTGTTTATTGGAGTAATAATTAACACCTTAAATCTGGAATGCTAATTGCTGATTAAACTTGACAAGTGACAATAATATAAAGTATAAAATTACATTTTCGGAAATAGAGTTTATTTTGCATTGTCAGCAATGTAAACGAAAATTCGTTAGAAAAGATTTTTCATTATTGCTGAACTATCTTCTTTTACGCAAATATTACCAATTTAATCACAGGATTGTACATAAATCATGATAACTACTAGAATTTCGAGACTACTATTTAATTATTAATTACAGCAATATATTGGCGAATTCAATAATAAAATATAATTATGGATTTTTTAGACTCACAACTATTAGTATATTTCGCTTGACAGAAACTGCAAAAGTTTGCACTTTAGCAAAACTTTTGCCTTGTCATCTTGAATTATCTAATATGTTTCAAGACCGATTTTACGACAAACGTCAGCATTCCAGTTTAAATGAATGTATCAAACTCCCACTTAATAGTGAATAAAACACTCGAGCTAATTTGCAACTTTGCACTCCATTAGTGAAATTTGTAAAAGCCTTTTTTGAAAAATATGACTACGTGCTCGAGCTCGAGCCACGGACGTATTATGCATAATACTTCCATGACTCGAGCGTCTCGAGTAGTCTCGAGTCAGTAATCATAATCAAAGATCTTATTTGAGTCGCATCACTATGAGTTAGACTAACTGTCAATGTCATGTGAGTTATTTTTTTAAATCATCAAATGCATACGTAAAGGAACATAATTTATACGGCATTTAAACTTTTTAATGCGAATTATAACTAATATTAAATGATATATTTTTCTTTGAGTTTACCTTTTCATTTATGGACATTAATAAGTTTACAAACATTTTATCACTGAATGCAGCGGCTACATAAGTTGTAGTAGATACAAAATACAAATAATATTTTATTGCATGATACGTCCTCAAGTTTGCTTTAATGTTTTTAAGCATTAAAGCACACTTGGGGACGTATCTGACGGTCACAGTATAACTTTAAATCGACCCAAGTTCAACAATGCTTACTTTAAAACTTTAGCGCTTGAATGTACACAGTTTGTGGATTTTACATTAGGCCTATTATTGTGACGAGTTGCAAATTTTCTGAATATTATAAAGTAAATTCTTCAATTACTGGGTCCAAGCAGCGAGGTGGTCTGTGGGTAACTGACCAGACATGGCTGTCAAGATGGTGGTTGCGGGTTGTAATCACTGAGTACATTTTATAATAATAATAAATATAATAAATACACCCAACAGTCACATACATAGTTCTGACCCCACACTAAGATCGAGTCTTGTGTCGCAGGTATCAGAACTACGAGAGAGTTTTCGGTCTCACAAACACCCAGACCCGAAAGAAATATTTTTGGCCCGCATAAACATTTGTTTCGGTGCGGGGATCGAACCCGCGGCCTCTCGTTTCACAGGCGGCGTCTAACCAACTGCGCCACGGAGGCTGTCAAAATAGGAAAGTTGTAATTCAATTGACAATCAACTGCCACGCACTTTTACGGTGAATTACAAAATTGTGATCACAATGGTATGCATGTTTCATCACGTTCTAAGATAGAGTTCTAAGCAAGATTGTCTGAGGTATGTGAAGTCCGTGCTAGGCCAGCGTGGTGGACCATGGCGTGACTCTTCTCATTTGAACACTCGGTTCTAAATAACTAAATAACTCGGTTCTAAATAACTCGGTTCTAACCGTAGACAGAATAATTATTTTATTAACTGTTTAATCAGCAAGTAAATACAACTTGTCTTTTTAATTTTTTCACCGCAATTTCAAGGAGTGTCCCTCCAAATCTTCGAGAGTATTAGGATCCTCGATGTCGAAATAATATTTCAAAATTCTCTGCAGGGGTCAACTGTATTTGTTGGTATCGGATCTGGTGGGATCGATTCTAGCAAAATCGCACTGCTGAAGTTCACATTGAAGTCTCTTTTGACTACCCTTAATTCGAAGTAAAATGATTATTATACTTATTACTCGTCGGAAATATCTGTGCACCTGGCTAATTGACGTCATTGGAACATAGGCTCAGCAAATTCAAAATATAGAGGTTATAAAAACTGTATTATAATAGGAAAAATATTGATACCAAAAATATATTTCGCATCCATTTCAAAGTGTTTTTAGTGTAAAAAACATATTGGATATATGTATATTTCAGCTAGGTTAACAGTTATTTCCGACAGGTTAAAAGTATTTTATGTTTCAGTTTTAAATTAGTGCCTAAAAATTAATCTAGTCCATATTCCTTTTATAACATGTAAACACTTACGTTTTTTCTAAAACAAAAAATCAGTGAACATCAGGACAAACTAATGCTTTGTATGTAATGTTTGCATCACAGACTAAGGAGTGTTTGCATCAAGTTTTTTTACTTGCAGCCCACAGGTCATAAATAATATTAGTATCCTATTAAAATAGTATATATAAATACTTAAAATGCCAATCAAAATATTTATTTTATTAAATAAATAAATAAAATAAAATAAAATAAAATGCCAATCAAAATATGTTTATGCACGCAATGCCAATTAACAGAATATTATAAGTTGAATGTATTTGAAACCACGTTGTTACCCACGTTTAATATTTTTATACTTCAGGAAAACCCTTGTTTGTTTCATGATTTTATTATTATTCAGCCACATTTAACATTGCAAAAAACAGTTGTGAAGGTTTATAAAGCAAAGAATGGAGGTATTGCAAGAAAACCCGCTTCGTGGGAAACAAAGGCCCACAATTAAACTTTTTAGGCCAAATTATAACCATTAAACTGTTCAAGCTAATAAGTTGTCTAATCTATAAAATCAAAAATCTAGAATAACAGAGCGATATCGGTAAAAAATTTAAAGAACGTCGAACTTACAGGAAAAATATCAAAAATTTCGTTATGCAACACTTTAAGCAGTAGGTAAACAAACTGTTCAATTAATGGAAAACAACACCCCAATTTATGAATACTTACAAGTTACAGCTCTGTTACCGTAGATGCGTTGCCAGACTGAGTACCAAAGGGAGTGATAACTCATAAAGGAAAATAATGTGTACCGGTTATTAAGGCTTCTGCAATTACTTTTGAACTTACGAGTGCCTGCTTGCAAAATCTCTAGCCCTACGATGAACAATTTTATAGTGTATAAAAAATGTAGAGGAGAGGCACAATTAAATGAATACCATACAATATTGTTCTGTCCATCTTTAATGTTTTTTTCCTTCATATTATCAACCTGTGCATGAAAAAAGCGTCTAGTAAAACATTTATGTAATTATCATGTCATTTTTTGCTTTTGAGGAATGTAATTTGTTGTTTTTCTCGCAATATTGGACTGGTATATACACAGATACAGACCCGCATTGGCGTATCACTTTAATGTTTTCAAATAACAGGTTTCCGACTTCGTCAAATGTTTTATCTATGTCTTAAAGGTGCAGTTGTAAGAATTTATGCACCGATGGACTCGTGCGCCGGTAATCCCCGCCTGCGAAACGGAAAACGAGTATTACTACATCATATAAACGTAAGCGGGGTTTTAATAACTTAGTAAGTATTATTTTATGTACGTTTTTAAAATTCCTCAGGTAAAATGGTTACAACCATTGCAAGTGGTATCACGAGACACGAGACATGTTTTTCACCCAATGTTTTATTAATAAAGTTTTTAGAGTCGAAGGCGGCGCTACCTATTTGGTTTCTTTGTTGTGTAC
The DNA here is from genome assembly GCA_949752805.1 of Deilephila elpenor. Taxonomy (NCBI): domain Eukaryota; kingdom Metazoa; phylum Arthropoda; class Insecta; order Lepidoptera; family Sphingidae; genus Deilephila; species Deilephila elpenor. The sequence continues at coordinate 6,271,393 of OX457105.1, read as the reverse complement.
CTCCACCAACTTCTGATACTATCCATACAAAGGTTGTCTGGAAGAGGTCGTCCAAGCGATAAGACCGCCACTTGTAATACCATTTTTGTATTTTCTTTCTTTCTGTAATTTTACTTGTTTGTATTGGTTTACAATAAATAATATTGTATTGTTATATACCTATATATGTGGCTGACCGCCCACAGGATTACGGGCTAAGTAGCCTGGCGCCCCAATACTTTAAGTAAAGTTATTTGAATATTTTGGTAATCTGGATTATATGCGATACCAAAACGTGTCCTCATGCTCTCATGCTCTCTACCAAGCGGCCTTGAAGTATTGGTTAGCGCTACATAATTGTGCTTGTATTTGGTTTACCACTTTCAGTACTTAAATACATTAAATGTTATGTACATTGTACCACTAAGTCAAATCGATTTTAATTAGATAGCCCCCGTGGTACAGTTGGTTAGACGCCGGCTGTGAAACGAAAGGACGCGGGTTCGAATCCCGCATCGATGTTTTATTTATTTGTATCTAATATAATTATGGAAAAATGATATAAATCAGTTACAGTTTTAATGTACTTAAAATATTATATTTATCAAACCGATATTTTAACATCTCTCTCAGTAACTGTGTCATCCAAAAATTTCAAAAACTTATATATGATTGAGAAACATTTCATTCGCGCAAAGGTGATCGGTCCTAACTATATAAAGGAAAAAGTTTCTAAACCATAATTTATGGGTTTTTGCCATTTTGGACTTTTGGTATATAATATGCAACATTGATTCACGCTAAAACCCTGACTCCGTGTCAAAGACTAAAGTATTGGTTATTAGTAATAACTTATTAGCCTTCCTCATAATAGGTTTTAAATAATTTCCAATTACCAGCCCAATAATCATTTAGATTAATAATCTATTGCATTAATAAATAAATATTATTAACTATTGTCTAAGCACTATGTACAGATAGAGCTGGCAGGGGTTTCTAAGGAATTGTATGAATATTAAACATATATAAATGATATTAGAGTAAAATATAAAGTTTATTCAATAAAAAAATACCGTTTACAATAGATATGTTATGTGCAAATGAGTTGGACCTGACATTTACGTTGACGTCTTTTTATCTCTACATTTACAAAAGGAAAATAAAATATAAGGTTAAAATACTAAATCCTATTAAATATGAATTCTATGATTTATTGTGATAAGAGGTGTAAATAAATATTCTTGGATTAAGAAAACACATTTATATTTATATTATTATTTGCTACACACGTAATATTACTATATTTGCATGCCTTCAACTACAAAAAAGCAATTCTCATCTTGTGAAGAGAACTAGCGAGTATTAATGTCTTTTTTATATCTATATCAATACAAATATACCCATTGACAAATACGGTCCCAACTAGAACACTTTGTAGAACACTGAACAGCTGAATAGGGTATCTACAACATTGACCCAACATTGATTATTCAAGCATGAATTGGTGAAGTTTATACATTTAAGCTATATACTTGCCTATGACTTTTTGCAGATTCCTCTGATATGCAGGTTTTCTAACGATGTTTTCCTTGTGTTTTTTCTTATTCTAATTCGGCAATATAATTACACTGTACCCCATAGTAAGCGAAGTGCTTTTCAGGTATCATTTATCAATTGGTAAATAAATAGTCATGTCTTGCCATTCCACAAAATAATGCCGACCTACGTAACTTCTTCACGCTACCAGCGACGGAAGGACCCAGGAATATAGACAGGAGATATAGAATATAGACAGAAAGAGGAATTCATTATTTTAAAAAAACTAACAAATGTATATCGTACTAAAATATAACAAACCAATCCTAGATATTGTGTTTTTATGAAAACGTTTTGTGCTTTGAGCCTTAAAAATCCCACCACAAAATATTTACTTATTAGTTGGTCACGCAACATTATAAAAACACTATAAATACATTTTATTATTTTAATACAATTCTAGTGACTAGTGTTCTATTACCGCTTCCATCGGATTTATGCACAACCAAATATTACTCGATATGTTCTGCGTTTGTGGAACTTTTATTATCTTAAGAAAGCTATAGCCTAATATAATATGAGAGGCAACGACAGGTAGAAAATTACGTGGCGCATCATAAATGCTGACATATTATGGCGATAATGTATTTTCATCACAGTCAACAAGATTACCCTGTCATTATTTTACAACACCGGTATGCATAAAGGCCATCTATTATGCACAAGTCATATTCATTAGATTAATATGGATATTATATTAATTTTATACCCACGATATACAATGCAAAAAATATAAACTGCAAGAATACTGACCTTAAGTCACGGCATAACTGGTTATTCATCCAAAAAACGGGCTTACCTCAATGCTTGTATAGGGAAAATACTTGAAATAATAACAAAATAAGAAAATGAATCCATCTAATCGCATTCTCGTCTTTATTTACCTACAATTGAAGTTTGCATTCTTGTACAAAAATGTTAATGACGTCGATTTGAATAATTTAGTCAGTTCGCTTACGTACTTAGTAAAAACAGTTCATAATACGTTTATAATTGCGTATCACGTAGATAGTCGTATAGATGAGCGCGTCGATACTGTGGGGTTTTGGTTTGTGCGTGGTTGTTTCGTCACGGAGGAGTGTCGGCGAGCGTCTATATACTGTCGCCGGAGGTCTCCGGCTCCAATGCGTGTTGGAGCGCGGCGACGAACGCTGTGGCACACGTTACATTGCTCTGTAATTATCGTACATCTCGCCGATTGTGTGATATCTCTCTGAGATCTGCTGGAATTGGAAACACTACAACATCACGCAAAAGTGAGTAACGCTAATTGAATTTTATTGTAATTTGGTGCTTTTTATGTGAATTGAAACAAAAATACATTGAGTTTGGTGGTCATAAAATTCGAAAGTAAGACATAAGTCCTTCATTGAATTAGCTGTGCCGAACCAAAGTTATAACTGTTATTTTTTATTTTTTATGAATGCGCTTAAATATACAAAAGTTGGAAACATGAAATCCTTCGCTGGGAATTAATTTTAGAAAAGATTAGTGTTATGAACACTATGTTAAGCTTAATAATTATATAATTAATATACCATTAAGTTTCTGACGATTGATAACCGAAGCCAAGTGTCGAGGCCATGTGTATGCATCTCCCAGGAAGCGTTCCTATTTATCTTAATGTAAAGCAGCTTCCGCACTCGACGAATGATAACTTCTTTCGCATAACATAGCCTTTTTAGTCACTAAGTCTTTATTTAACATATTATATGAAACTTCCGTACCATTACCGCCTCAATAAAACTATAAAAATAATTTTGATCGCCAAAGTGCATTGTTTTGTATTAGTTTTGGCTTCTGTGTAATAATATATCAGCCCCATACATCCGATTGGTACACATGGGACTATTCTACGGTTGAAAGTGTTTAGACCAGAATTTATCATGCTTTATTTGTGCGCGCTAGTGGATTTCACCTTTGCAATTCTTGTGAAGATCTTAATTATTCCGGTTTCTGAATGATGTCTACCTTTACATGATAAGTGAGCGATAATAAGTTAAAAATACATACCAAATTCGAAAAATCTGAGGTGCTCTTTGGCATCGAAGTTCAATTTGTCAATCCGGGCTACCCCAACTAGGCCACAGCTCACTTATATATTGATTCTCTATAACAATAGGAAAATTCTTTACCTTTCGCGAATATTATGAAAGAGTGTTTTAGACACGCGGTTTCTACCAGCAGTCAGTCAGCTTACTTACGTGCCTTTGTAGAAAGTAATTGCTTACGATTTGTTTGTCCATGATAAAGCACGGTAAAATGTCATCATCAACATCATCAGTCTATATTAGTCCACTGCTGGACATAGGCCTTCTCAAACGGTAAAATGTGACCTATCTCTTCTAGGGCTAATGATAGAATTTTCCACTACCATCGTTTACGTCCCTAGGTTGAATATGTTTCTATTAGTTATCAATGCTACATAATATTTCAAATAACATTAACTACAAAACGAGTATCATGCAAACATGTCTATGTCTCTGAGTAACTTTATTCCTAGGCACTTTAAGCCAAAATCATTTTTAACATTATTTAGAGAGGATTAAAAGATAAATCGGTGTTTATCGTAAAGGCTCCATCTTCCTTTTCCAAAATAGATAATGTTTGCACAAATCATAAGTTTTTATTAGTTTTTTGCTACCAAATACGCTGTCTCTAGATTTAATAATTTTACTACCTATATAAAATAACAAAAATATAATTCCATTCAATTACATAAAATCTACTCTAATCATAACGCTGTTGAAAACAGTTGAATCAATTGTGGGAAAATATTTATATCAATATCATAAATATATTATTTATAAATATGAGTAACAGGTATGTATTTTTGCAAAATGCGTCTCAGTGACTTTAAAACTCGTAATCCTTGGGCTTATTTGTAAAAAATTCCAAACAAAAACAACTTTATATGACAAGCCAGGTCACATGTTAAACACCTTATAAGGAACTTTTGGAATCTCAGTCGTAAAAAAATGTATTATGGCTCAATATGATATCTAGAAGGGTCTGTAAGGGTCACCGACATATTAATAATGTCATGCATTATTCAATTTACTATTAAATTTCATCATACAATTGCTTTAATGTTATCTATAGACACAAGGATGAAAGACCGAGGTGTCCCCTTGTCGGCAGTATTTGAACATCGCTAAGATTACTTTATACAAAAACCACGACTGCGTGAAAGCAAGCCCTGGCAAGTTTCTGGTTAGTGTTCCAAGAATAATTTAAGTACCGCGATAATATTTTCTGAAAAATATATTTCGTACCAAATTGCACGTAATTGCAAGCATTCGGGTGAACGACCCAATCGATGTAGTTTTCCATAATTATGTAATACACGCACGCAAGACACTGATTGCTGAAGATTTATTGAAGAAAGCATTTTTGCAGCTTCGTCTAAATTCTGAAATATCTGCAACAGTCACGACATTGACGAAGCAAATGTTTGGTGTTCAAGGTTTGTTTATAAACTCATAAATGGAAGAATGGAATTCTTTGAGCAAGGTTTAGAAACACAATATTGTGTGAACATTACAAATGCTTAATGTACATTTTTGACACATATTCATAATTCTGTCCACAACAAACAGGAAGTAATTATGATAATTGTCGGTATGTTGCATCTAGCCTTAACTTCCGAATAACGTCTGATATATTAAAATTAATTGACTCCATACGGCAGGCACTTATGCAACGATATTTGTAATTCTGTCCGTTGAAAGTAGGTATCCTATCCATTTAACCACGTTCTTTACATCGCCTATTGAATTTATAAAGTAATGTGATTCTACGAAATCGCGGATCGGAATGCGCAATGTTTTTCAATTGAATAGGAACGTTTATTTCATTATTTATTCCAGATTTTATCTAACTCTCCATTGTAAATTTTAATGTTTTGTATAATAGTCTATATATCAGCCCATATACGTCCCACTGCAGGGCACGGGCTTACTCTACAATCTAGAGAATCGATTAAGAGTGGTTAGGCCATATTATAGTCCACCACGCTGGCCTAGTACGGGTTTGCGGACTTACATACCGTAGAAATTCTTTAAAATCGCTACGGTATGCAGGTTTCCTCCCGATGTTTTACTTCACCGTTAAAGTGCGTGGTGATTGACTATCAATACACACATAACTCCGAAAAGTCAGAGGTGTGCCCTGGGATTTGAACCCGCGACCACCGTGAACATGTAGGCCGCCGCGTCTGGTCCGTTACCAATAGGCCACCATATAATAGTACACATTTTATTATTAACAAACTTGTAAAACACAGCATTACGGGACTTTTAGTCGAGTCAAGATATTATGTTAATAAAAAACAAGTTTCTTCATTACTTACCAAAAAGTATCCAAACACTTAACACCTACACTTTTTTATAGCTACTCGCAGTCCATGGTTAAAACATTTGCTCTGGAAAGACGTCGGTATGTTATCTGACAACAGAGATAGAAGTTAGTGGTAGAAAAATAATTTGGACCCAATTGGGATTAAATCAAGAACTTAGTCCATGCGATTCTACGATGCGATTAGATACCTGATCCCGACCAATTTTATGGGATTGATAACAAATCTGACATCGTTAAATAATAAGTAGTCAAAAAACATTCAAAAAATAAAAATTAAATTTACAACAAAAATATAACATTGAGGGCGTTTGAAGTATATAGCCGAAGCCATTAAATATTTAAAACGTTTGGTTTATACCGCATACATAGAAGTCTGTAAGTAGCGTTCATAACTTTCTTCAATTTTTTTTTATATTTATTATTAATTTCTTCGTAGCTCGTAAATAATTAAAATTTAATAAGTAAAACAATGTTTCATGTCATACTCATTTAATTTCGTTGTGTAAGGAATACCGAGCATATATTTAGTTAATCCGACGTATAGGTACATATTAAGATTATTACCAAAACAATGATAAACATTAATAACGAGTATAAAAAAACAAAATAGTCATTGTATTTCGCTACACTCACGATCGCAAGATAAAAATGAAATAATATTATGAAAATTGTATATTCTACTGATATCAGGTTTTTTTTGTATATACATTGTTCTTTATAACATTCGTGCAATGAAAGCCATCGCCGACGTTATTCACAAATATGTAATTACAGGTGTTTTAGTCATGTTTTAGTCTCACAAGCTATATAACAGGAAAAAACTATCCAATTTTTTTTTATGTGCCGGTACTCGATAGCACGAAATGAACGTTGAAAGTTGTACGTACTTGGAATACTTTAGCTTTACTTAACTTAGCAATAATCATGCGATTATCGCGGTATTATAGTATCTGTTACTTAAGCTTTTCAGAAATCTAAATTTCAACTGTAATATCACTTACTTTAAAACAATAATTGAATTTTTATTTGTATTTGCTTAATGTGTTTCAGCTTTCAAAGTAAGTATCAGCTAATAAAATCATAAAATAAGTTACGTTACTTCTTATGTATGCACAATGTACATGGAAATTATATGTCTGCAAAATTACAAAGTGCACAGTGAAAGCTGCATATTTACAGACATAATTTGTGTAATTCTTACCAGCTGCGGTTGGTTTAATGTACGGAAATCGATTCGCTGCATTTAATTTCTAATGATACAATAATTGCTGATTTCGTTCCAATTTCACGTCAGTAGTATAATTTCTTGTAAAACGAATGTCTCATTTATTTAAGACTCATAGGTATTGAATTCATTCCGTTACACCTATTGACGGTGCCGGTCAGACAATGGCCTGACCAGTGACCAGGTCCGCACTTTGTGTCTTGTATCGCGGTATTAGAATATAAAATTGACTTTTCTCTCGCACAATACTGATATCCGTCATCCGAATAAAATAATTGTAGTTAACATAAACATTTAGTAGGGTTGCATACTCCCAGTTCTGAGCGGGCTTGTCGAGACAGTCCACTGCGTCATTGATGCTGTCTAATGTTTTGATACCATTTAATATGTTGAAAAGTTATTGACTATGTAAGTTTATAATCTATGTGGTCAGGACAATAACTTCCACCAATTGTTCGCTCATGAATACCCACGGTCTAAGAGCAACATAATGCTTATTATTTGCAGAGATAAAGGACGGCGGGGCTAACACGATACATTTATAACTGGATTCATATGCAGTATTTTCCCAAAAAAAAAAGACTTACGGCTTTAATGCTGGGTTTTTTGTGACCAAGAAATTAAAAATTTAATACTCACATAACATGTTTAAACTTGGTACTTCTTATATAGTATGTGTACATGCACGTTTTGTTTCTTTGTTAAAACAAATACATAAAATAGCGTCAATAAACGTGAATTTGCATAGTCAAATTAAAAATCCAATAACGTCGTTAAAAATAAATTGCAAAAAAAATAAAATTGATTTTGTTGCTCATACAAATTATGTTTGCAAGGACCTTCGATAACATTGGTATGGTATGTAAATATGACTAAAAAAAACTTTTTTAGGTACCTAATTTCTGGTACCTAAAAAAGTTTTTTTTCCACACCGAATCATTGAAAACATATCAAAAATATTTATATGTTTTTTTTTCTTATATTCACTGCGTATTAAAGACTAGCAGGTATTTCCAGTCGCGGCTGCCTACATGTTCACGTTGGTCGCGGGTTCAAATCCCAGGGCACACCTCTGACTTTTCGGAGTTATGTGTGTATTGATAGTCAATCACCACGCACTTTAACGGTGAAGGAAAACATCGTGAGGAAACCTACATACCATAGCGATTTTAAAGAACTTCTACGGTATGTAAGTCCGCCAACCCGCACTAGGCCAGCGTGGCGGGCTATATGGCCTAACCACTCTCATTCGATTCTCTCGGTTGTAGAGTAGGCCCGTGCCCTGCAGTTAGACGTATATGGGCTGACATAGATAGATAGATAGGTATTTCCAAGTGAATCGCAGAGCTTCGGCACACAATTCTTTGCGTGCCCTTTTACATCGTGTTTTATTATAATGACGTAAAATCATTAACCCACTCAAAGGTAGGGAAAAGCCCGTGCTCAGCGAAATGCATATTATGCCATGACATAAAATGTCCTTTTTAGTCAACTTCACAAGAGGAGATTATTTTGTTAAAAGTCAATATCGGTTGCAATGTGAGTCAGAGATCGTCAATGTAAATTTTCATTATCGTGGAGGCTTGGCTCTATTGATAAGACGCAAGATTGCCACGGCCGCGTCGCGTCGTCGCGCAGACTGTTGCGTGTGATAATATGAGCCGGGAGCAATGGGTCATGTCTGTTTAAACAAAAAATCGATCAATGCAGACCAGAGCTTGCTGAGATAATTATTTTGAAATTCATCATTCAGGTTATCTTTTGTTTCAAAACATTATCATATACTTGATATTTGACCACATAATAAATCCAAACATACATTGTTTCGTCTCGACAGGTTTGTCTTTGAACTATGATAAGCATCGTTACAAAAAATATATACATAGATCCGCATACTTCCTTGTAGTTACAAAAACAGTGCTAAACAGGTAATCTAATATGAAGTAGGTATGTTTTACGATAATTTGGGTTTAACCAAGGAAATTAAAATTTTAGTAAAAATCACAGTTTGTCGTTTATTCCACGCGGAACAATTAGAAATGATACCCAGTGATACACGTGTGAATATCACGCAAGGTTCCAAGTACACGCATGTGTTGAGTAATATGATAATATTATCTTACTTCGTATTGTGATACTATATTGATGACAACATTACCAACACATTTCACTGCAAAACACGACCTTTTGAGATGATTCTAAATATAAGTTGTTTCTCTGACACGTTTAGATACATAGTAAGCAAATAACTGAAAACGAAAATATTGACACACTTTCCTAACGTATTATGTATCTACAGTCTTATCCGCATGGATAACATAAATACAAAAGTATCAGCGTTACTATGTTTGTTAACTTTTATCAACAAAGCTTCCGAGCCGATCGTAACGAAATTTAGCACAGAAATAGCAAAAAACAAAGACATATGTACATCTAGGTTACTTTTTATTTCTAAGTTCAAATTCGAATTTGAGGTCAAAATAAGATCCTTCCTAGTGGGTGAAAAGTGGAGTCACCCGTAAGTTTTTTCATGCCTGTTAGCATCTGGGACATTAATAAAATCTATCAAAACCCAAACCTACTTCCTTCGTAAGAAAGTAAGGATTGAAATTTCTTGGAACAAACGTTTGGCCCGATATTGCAACAGCATTTTTCCACTGTAGTGGTATAAGAAAATGCATCATACCTGTTAAACAAGGACGGTATCCGATAATTGCTTAAAATTTCATAAGTAGGTACAATAACTTCTATAACCGTAATCACTGACTTATTAGTAGATATTTTTATGAGCGGTTCGCTTCTTAGCTCCGAATATAATATGTAGGTTATCGAGATCACTCTGCATCAATTTTAGAGCTCGTGATACAATAGGTGCTGTTAACCAGTCGTTATCCAATTTCTTTCATACATTATCCAATATACAGCCGCGAGCGACAGTCATAACAGTAGGTGCTGTGTTACTACCAGTTCATATATATTTGAGATTGAAAGACTGTAGACTATTGAAATTTAAATTCATCACATTATATATCTTATAATTTATACGCTAATAAAAAGTAATCAATTTAAATTTAGCATGTCTCATGTGACCTTTAAAACGGGACTCCATTTAAATACTTAAGTTAAAAATAATTTAACTGACTAGTTTAAGTAATCAAATATTTTATTTCCGTAATAGTACAATAATGTTTTTGTTAATTTTCAGTGTTGGAGAATGAAACGAAGAATGTCGAGGATCACAAGGTTGACGAGGATCCTATAACGAAGATTATTGGTGCTATTGGAAAATGGCAAATATGGATATGCTTTGTCGTGTTCCTCGTCAAGTTCCCCGTGGCTTGGCATCAGATGAGCATCATATTCCTTGCACCACCGATGAACTTCACATGCTTGAATCCCGCCGAAGAATTTGACAACAAGTGTTCCGCAAACTGCACCCAATATGAATACGATCACAGCGTGTTCAAAGAAACGATTGTTTCGCAATGGGACCTCGTTTGCGACCGACAGTGGCTGAAAAATCTCACGCAGACAATATTCATGCTCGGAATTCTTGTTGGCAACATGGTGTTCGGTCATCTGTCTGACAGGTCAGTGCATCGGCACAATTTCACTTTAGTTCCCGCGTGTTATTGCATTAAATTCGAGGGACGTCTCGGCTAAATTGGCATATCCTGCTGGCTATTCTGAAACGAAATCACGTTTTGATTCCGGATGAGGTTACTTTAGCGAGTGTAATTTAACAAGGCATTGTCCCACTTCTAGGGCATCAATTTGACACCTTTGTACATCAATAAAACGTCCCATAATAGTGGAAACGAGTTTGATGTTGCCGCGTTCGTCAATAATACAAATATTACTTCTTACGTAGGCGTATGTGCAGTATGCATAAATATTATTATTTATTATATTCGGTCTATTCATAAAGCTTATGGATGTATTAGCGCTTTAGCATCTAAATAATATGTTTCCTTATGTTAGCACGTATCAAATTGATCAATAAGCAGGAAGTTTCCAACAAACTGGTTTCTTGATTATGATATCAGTTAAAATATGAAGCCATATTAATATGATTTGTTATGAGTCTATTTTGTTTCATTTTATTATGAGTTAGGTAGGTACAACATTATCCGATGTAGACAGCCAATTTATTGTTGCTACTAATGCATTTCAAATGCCACTGGCTTGCTTTTTGCTTCCTAAAGGTTACTTACTTCCGCATAAATCTACATACAATTATTTGAAATTAAGAATGTACTAAATCTGACAAAGAAGGACCTGTTTGTTAACAAAACATATTATTTTCTTTTATAGATTCGGCCGACGAATACCCTTCCTCGCTGCAGTGTTCCTGCAGTTAATATCCGGAGTGACGACAGCATACTCCGTCAACTGGTACATGTTCACAACGCTGCGGTTCTTCCTTGCCGTCGCTACAGGGGGAACCATGGTCACCAGCTTCGTCCTCACAATGGAATTAATCGGCGCCAAGCACAGAGAAACTGTTGGAATTATCTATCAAATACCGTTTAATCTGGGACACCTCACTTTGCCTGTATTTGGATATTTTCTACGAGACTGGAACATGTTTCAACTAGCCATTTCGCTGCCATCAGTACTGTTTCTAAGCTACTATTTCTTGCTACCTGAATCTCCAAGATGGCTCCTTACCGTCGGCAAAGCAGATGAAGCTGTGAAAATTTTGGAAACTGCTGCCAAGAGGTTTGTATAACTTATATTCACACTTAATATGTAGTTAAACAAAATGTATTAATTTGTAGACGTTTGCGTTTTCGTACAATATAATTTGACTTACTTTAATGTAATAGCAATTATTACAATCTACGCAAGACAAAATTTTATAATAGCAATATTTTTGTTTCGTAGGAATGGTTTGCCAACAGAGAACATCGGTGCATTTGCTCAAAAGATGGTGGTGGGCGTCACCAACAAATCGGAAGACCACGCATCATTTATAGACCTGTTCCGTACTCCCAAACTTCGCGCTAGGACTATTGCCATATGCTTCAATTGGTTCGTGTGTGGGCTGTGCTTCTTCGGTGTCTCGCAATACATTGGACATGTCTCCGGAAACATATTCACCAATGTCGCTATATCTGCAGCCATACAGGTGAAGATTTATTTTATTAATCTATACATATAATAAAAATGTAAATGGTCGATGTCTGTACATGGAAGATATTTAAGAAATTTCAACGCGGGGGGTCTTTATAACAGCAACAGAATCCAAAACAATTTTTTTTAGAATTTTTGTCTGTCTGTATGTTTGCTTGCGCATCACGCAAAAACTACTGCACCAAATGAGATGCGGTTTTCACAGTTGTATTGCTGCAGGTTCAACTTAAAAACTGGTATATGTTGCATTTGCATACAGGGTGTTTCTTTTTGTTTGCTTGCACATTACTCATAAACTACCGCACCAAATGAGATGCGGTTTTCACAGTTATATTGCTGCAGGTTCAACTTAAAAACTGGTATATGTTGCATTGACATACATGATGTTTCTTTTTGTTTGCTTGCACATTACTCAAAAACTACCATACGAAATGAGATGCAGTTTTCACAGTAATAATGGTGCACGTCCAATTTGAAAACTGGTATATATTTTATTTATAGACAGGGTGTTTCTTTTTATTTACTTGCGCATTACGCAAAAACTACAAGACGAAATGAGATGCGGTTTCACAGTTATATAGGTACAAGTCCAACTTAAAAACTGGTAAATGTCTTATTTACATACACGGTGTTTCTTTGTATTATGGAAGATAAATGAGAAAAACTAATATTCCCCACATTAACACTGGATTAACACTTAGGCTACATTTTATCTAGGTAAATTAAGTGTTCCCGTGGGATGAGGACGGAAATCCGATATATTTGTTACTTTTTATACTCAAAGGGGTGCGATGGGCGTGGATTACATGCCTTGAGTGAGAATGAGATAGGACGGGCGGGATATAACGGGACGGGACGGGACGGGATGAGAAATACCAAATAATCTATACATGTATATTTTTTTAAACAAAGTTAATCACGCAGACGAAGTTAGCGGGCAGAAGCTAGTTAGTTATAAAGCAATAACATCGATATATTTTTTCGTTTAACCCAAGATGCATTTTAACAAATATAATTCTTGAGTTGAGGCCCTCTGCATCTTTAGACCCATAGGGAAACAAAGCAGATACATACATATTATTTAATTATTTTCTCCTATTTCGATCATCTTTCCTGATCGGCGCAACATGCATATGAATGGAGCCGGTTTTACTCCACCGCGTCAATGTAATGTGCAATCATAGACTTTACAAACTATAGATACATAAAAATACTACGTTAACCGCTTTCTTAAGCAATTAAATTCAAGATGACAAATAATGAAGTATTTCTTCTTATCGAGCTTTATTATTACAGGTCGAATTCGTGATATGTCTAAAAATATAATCCATGAGCTGATATATGACAGCTCTCAAAAAGAGTACTAGAATCAGTTGTTAAAAAAATATTAACTAGGAGTAGTCATGATAACAAATATTATTTACATATTACATAAAATATTATTTACATGACCCGTATTATTTTTCATTAGTACCTCGTGACTACGTATTGTATTCGGCATGTATATTTTAAATGTGTTTTTTTTTGTTCCAGGTGCCCGGAACATTAATTTCTATATATGCTAACAGAGTTTTGGGGCGTAAAATTACTCTCATGAGCTCCAACTGTATCACAGGCCTTAGCTGCCTCCTCATCATTGTCGTGCCCCAGTCGGGAGCAAGCCATTTAACACTTGGCTGTATTGGATTATGGGGCCTGAGCATATCATTTGCCACTGTTTATTTATACGCAGGGGAACTGTTCCCGACTGTCGTAAGAAATTCAGGAGTAGGTTTATCTTCAACAGTGGCTAGAATAGGATCCATGTTGGCTCCGTTTGTGGCTACTCTTGCTCACACTTACTCATGGTTGCCGCCTTTAGCCTTTGGAATTGTACCTTTAATTGGAGCTGCTCTCTGCATAATACTGCCTGACACCCGAGGAAAGAAACTGCCAGACACATTAGAAGAAGGCGAAGCTTGAGCTCCTAGATCTCTAAATAGCCAATCGAGGCTTAATTTTATGACACGAAGTATTTATAAACATTACGCAGAAGATGAATAACTTTGTTTGATTTGTGATAAATATGTTGCATACAAGAAGTGTATCACTTTGGTTATGACCAGTGAAATGTAATGATTTTGAAACGTTAACCGTAAAATACTAATGTATCTGTTATTTACTACGTCGATGTATTCTTCATAGCCTACTTTTAGGCGATTATAGTTCTATGTATTAGGCTGTGATAATTAGGAAGAATTGTTTAATAAATTTTATAATGACGAACGTTTGTTTGACTTGAATACCTACTTACATAATTTATGAGAAGAGATAATAATAAGTCTTTTTATCTGTAAATGGCGAATTACTGATAAATTATTAAAATGCCTATCTGCTAGCTTCCCCAGTTTGAGTTTATATGTGATTAGTGGCACACCATTATAAGAATAATAAGATTTTCAATGTGAAAAAATATTTCCATATTTAATTAAATTAATTAATGAGTGATTTTCTCACCCACATTATAGAATATGGACACGTGAATACAACGTTGCTATTTAAATGCCAAGTGTGGTTAAACGTGTTTTAATAGGTATTATTTGCATAATAATTATTCAGTATGAACGCTTAGTGACAGTTGGAAGACGTGTTTGCAGCGGAGATTTATACAAAATTTATTTACGATAAATAAATTAATGTGGTAAGTTATTAATCATTTCACTTAACAAATTATACTATGAATATCCATTACCATACTATCTCTTTGTTTGCAGATAAAATGTCAGCTGAGGATGGTATAGAGACGATAATTGGAAGTTTTGGTAGATACCAAGCATGGGTGGTATTTTTAATAACAATAGCGAGATATCCGGTTGAATTTCAACTAAATAACGTTGTGTTCATAATACCGGGAGTGGATTATACTTGTTTGGATGAAAATGCGTCGAATGCCACTAATATTTGTCCGTGTAATAACCCTTTATATGATCAAAGTGCTGTGGTCAGTTCAGTAACAACGGAATGGAACCTCATATGTGACAGGACCTCTTTGGCGAGTTTGGCCCAATCTATGATGCAAATTGGCATATTGGGCGGGAGTATCATATTCGGTCATATATCTGATAGGTATGTCCATATTTTTAAAAGCCTATATTATAATTTCACGCAATTTTCGAGGAAAATATCTTATTTCCCTTATTTTTACTGTGTGATATTGATTAGTTAGATTGGCATTATAAAATCACGAATTTAACTGTTGTTTGAATGTTTAAATGTTTCTAATGAACTTATGTCAATATCATCCTCTAAAACTTTACGGAACTGAATAGGTTGAGGGATATAACTCTAGTATACAACACCTCCAAATATAAATAATGTTCGCTTTTCCTCTTAACCTTTACACTGGAACAGTATTATCAATTTTATCTAATACCGACATCAGACAACTAAAAAAGGCAATCGTAAAATAATTATGATAAAAGTTGTTGTAAAATTAAGTATGTCAAATTCTGATGCATGTTTGTAAAATTAAACACGAACTGTGTCAAAAGTATTCCGTGATCTTTATTTACCTCAATCAAACATTTTTGATTTAATTACTTAGATTTTTTAATTTCATTACATAAAATCACCATGGTTAATATTACACATATCTAATTATATAAGGGTAATAATGGTTACTTAAATATAAATACACAATATATTTAAAAGAAAGTCTGTAAGTATTTTAATATGTACATATTTGAAATCAATCTGTACATATCAAAACATAGGATATAATTTTCAGATATGGCCGCAAGTTGGCATCACTACTGGCGTTGGTTCTTCAAGTGATCTTCGTAACGTTGTCAGCCGTGATTCCTCAGTTTTGGATGTTCCTAGTCTGTCGGTTCTTAATAGGTGTCACTGTTGGAGGAGTCATGCTATGCTGTTACGTGCTTATCATAGAGTACAGTGGGAAGTCATTTCGACCATATCTCGTGGGTCTTTCAGAAGTATCCTTTATCACTGGTTACATGATTCTGCCTATGATAGCGTATTTTGTAAGAGAATGGAGGACTCTTCAACTAGTGACATCAGTCCCCTGGGTCTTTGTAATATCATACTATTGGCTTTTACCTGAATCTCCCAGATGGCTCATATCAGTAGGCAGAAAAAGAGAAGCGGTGGAACTTTTAACACACATCGCAAAGAAGTAAGTATAGAATGCAATTTTGACCTACATACATTGTAGTTAAAATTATAGAACTTATTTTTGTGTTACAGAAACAAACGGTCAACAGACAACATCGAAGCGATCGTGGATAAAATAGAAAATCAAAAACCTGCATCTTTTCCGGAGTTGTTTAAAACTCCGAAGATTAGAATCTATTCGTTCATCACGGCTTTCGTATGGATGTTTTGTTCGCACACATTCTTCGGCATCAACCAATACATAGGCCGTCTTCAAGGGAATCTCTACTTGAACGTATTTCTATCAGCTACGTTCCTTATCCCAGGGATTTTTCTGGTTATCCTCGCGACACTATATCTCAAAAGAAAGATCAGCGTATCAACAAGTTTCTGTACTGCAGCAATAGCATTTATTATAATAATTTTTATACCAAGTGATGTACCAACTGCAACTTTAGTATTCGCTATTATTGGTCAAATGGGCGCGTATACAGCGTTCGTTCAAGTGTACTTGTATTCTTCGGAAGTATTTCCCACTGTTATCAGGAACTCTGCTATGGGATTTGCTTCCGTGTTTGCGAGATTTGGAGGATTTATTGCACCATTCGTTGTAAATATAGGTATACAATGGGCATCGCTTACTATATTTAGTGGTTTAGCACTTTGTGCAGTAATTTTAGTTAATTTCCTCCCTGAAACTAGAGACACTGTGCTAATGAATACAATACAGGAGACAGAACGTAAGCGAAATAAAAACGAACCTCAGTTATCGGTTTAGTAATATTTCTACAAGAGTTATAAATTCAAAGATATGCATTAGGTATAATCTTTTAATCTTTAACATTGTTTAATGTTGTTAGGTTTATGGCGTCGGCTTTGCGATCCCTGTGTGAGAATTTCTGAGATGATTTATTTCGGGGAAACAATAAAGTGAAAGATTTTTGGTTTACTATATTATCTACAAATAATTTAATATAATAAGTAAAGTAATATAATAAGTAAAAATAAGAATTCATAGAAGTATTTAATTGTGAATATTTTAAATATTATAGTAGATAATTAAGTCATTAGTAAGCATAAAGATTATAATTATATAATAGCGAGTGATACCCACATATACATCCATTTTACTCAAAGAATAGAACAGAACGTAAAAATAAACGTAAGAAATACATATATACATAAACTCACGCCTTTATCCCAGAAGGGGTAGGCAGAGGCGCCACCAGGACACCCACATTTCGCCTTATATGTTCCGTCCCACGATGTGATAGGGGGCAAGCCTATCGCCATATCGGGCACAAATTCCTGACTCCGGGCTGATAATAAATAGAAAAATCCAATATCAATTTACCCGACCCGGGACTCGAACCCAAGACCTCAGCTTTGTTATCGTACAGTAGTACAACTACGCCACCGAGGCAGCTGTAAGAAATACTACTAAAAATTATTGATGTAAGATTCAGAACATATCAAATAATTGTTGGGATAACAATAGCAATACACCACGAAGAGTCAACTGAACTGTAAGAATAAGCAGTTACCCAGTGTCCATTGGTGTCCTTGTAAAAATATTCAATCTAGACAAAACTAAATCATGTAATATCAATACCAAGGGAATGCAAGATTTAATACGATAGAATTTATCTAACAATTCCAACAAGGGCGATACTGCAATATTGCATTGTCTCAAGAAATATAAAGGCTCATGTAGTAAATTATATATAGCGAATGTGTTTGGACAACGTTGAATAGTGTATTATTAATACACTATTCAACGTTGACAGTTAAATTGACAGCCTCCGTGGCGCAGATGGTTAGACGCCGCCTGTGAAACGAGAGGCCGCGGGTTCGATCCCCGCACCGAAACAAATATTTGTGTGATCCACAGGTATTTGTTTCGGGTCTGGGTGTTTGTGAGACCGAAAAGTCTCTCGTAGCTTCTGATTCCCACGACACAAGACTCGATCTTAGTGTGGGGTCAGGACTATGTATGTGACTGTTGGGTGTATTTATTTATTATTTATTTATTATTAATCATGACAACGTTTAAACCACACGTTTTTCTAAATAACAGTATTTAAAAGAAAATACCTGACAAGTAAAGTGGGTCTGTATGAGACCATCGCAATGTTATAGATCAAATTAAAATAATACAGATAGAAAACCCGATATAACATAAATATTTATTAAGATATGCGATTGATACGAGAATTGATACAAAATCGTTGATCTACGTATATTGCAAATAAATAATATCTATTCATAAGGTCAATAGTTTATTGTTATCCCCCTTACATGGTATTTGAACGTGTCTCTTGCCTCAAGGTCGGTAACTATCACTGAGTTACGACCTGGCGCGATGGAAGAACGTCAATGAACGGCTTAACACCGAGTTTTTATTTCACTGTTGGTATGTTTTAAAAAACTGTTTGAGAAAACTTATACCTTTTGGATACAACTGTAAAATAATATGAATATTAATACTTATGCTGTTTTGCAGCGCTGACCACATATTTTTTTGTGATAAACATAAGTTTATAGTCAATGTACGATTTTGTTTCGAACAGATAAAATATCGATGTTATTCAGATATGGTTTACCTATTTACTTTATTTTCGTTGCTTTTTTACTAAAGCGGTCAAGTGACTCTGCATTAGCTTGAGATTTGCCTAACATATACAGGGTATATCAAGTCTGCGACCGAAAATGGAGCCAGGTAGAAGAATTAGTGACTTCAGACAGAATGTAACTAAAAAGTTCGCAAAAAAATAACATCTTTTGTAATTATTAACTTTTCGCCTTATTTGGTTGATATATACTTAGTTTTAATAAAATATAATGTACACCTTTTTATTTTGAAGGACGCAATGTTACGCAATGGCTTTAATTACTATTCTCGCAAAAACTTTGTATTTACCACCCAAAACCGATGATATTTAAAAAACTGCGAAAAAAAATCTGTCGCCTTTTTTTCAAAATGTTTAATTGCATTGTGTCTGTAACCACTAAATCTACCTTCTGGCTTTGTTTTCGGTCGCAGTCTTGATATACCCGGTATGTAGTTTAGACCAACCTAGATCGATAATATAAACATTTCTCGTCTTCTAGGAATTCTTAACCTCGTTATGTTGTTAATCACAACGTGACTTGGTGGTTGTTACCTGATTGGTGTCAGTTATGATTGCTAACTTACGCTTGAAGAGGAAAGTAGTGTAATAACAAGACTTGCTGTCGCTGCGGTAACATTACTTTATACTTATGATAATGTTTATTATAGAGATGTACTCCATGCCACATCAATTTTTGCAATTATACCTCGAGATGTATAAGTTGCTTTCTTCAAGTTTGCTTGTACTTTACTTAATAATTATGAAAGTTACAAAAATGAATATGCTGTCTTGTATAGTCTTCCTTCAAGTAATTTACCGCTTATATTACCTAAATTTTGTTAATTTTAATGAAAAGGGAAATAAGAGATCTGTTTTGGCTTTATCAGATATGTAATGTTACGTTTCTAAAACTATTTTTACAGCAGTAGTATTGACTAGCAGTACCATTTTGTAATGGCCATATTTAAATTTATTTACATTCTTTGGCATCGTTGAGAATTCACAGTCCAATAGCGACTACAAATATACCTAACAATTGGGTAACTAAAGACACTATACTATAATTTTTTCTAATAGTTTATACTGAACATTTTGAAATCCCCCAAATTTCCATGTCACAAAAACAAATAACAAACTATGATACACGACCCAAAATTGAAAGAGAACATTACTGAAGATGGAATATGTAAAAAAAATATTGACTACAGTCCAAAATATGAATCCTATTTTGGCTACTGTCATTGATCTTGGAGTTCGGTAAATTGGTGGTTTATTGGTTGACGGGTCGACGAAATTACCTGAAATTAGACAAGAATATACATAAATTCTCTTGAGATAAGGTTTTATACGCCATTAACTTAAATAATAGCCAGTAATAAAATAAATTAGGTATTATTATTTATTATTAGATGGTAGCATAGATCACTCCCAAACTTCGTCATTTTTACCTGTAATATGATATTTCCAAAACTTAATTTTCGCCAACGCTCAACGATATGTGCGGGTCCACTACTTGGATGACACTGATGACGCGACATTTGGAATCGTTTTATATCAGTCCGATAGCTTATACGTGTGGCGCGCAACCACTGCCTTGCATTAGGTATCTAGTGGGAGTGATCTGTGGATGGTAGGCAGCAATTTGGTTGTCCCTTGTGACAATTTATGAGTTGCAATGGGCGGTTACCATCAATAGGATCTCGCTCGCTCAGCAATAAATTATCGTAAAAAATATATTTATTGATAAAAAAATACATATTTATGGTGATATTGCTATTTATTTCTTTAAGGCGATAGTTAGTGTATATAATGAGCCGATAAGATGCAGATTTACGTATTTCACGTACGAAAATTTTTGGTTACGCCTTATCCCATATGTATAAAATAGTGTGTGGGAATAAGACTTAAAAAATAAATAAATACACCCAACAGTCACATACATAGTCCTGACCCCACACTAAGATCGAGTATTGTGTCGTGGGTACCAGAAGCTACGAGGGACTTTTCGGTCTCACAAACACCCACACCCGAAACAAATACCTGTGTATCATATAAACATTTGTTTTGGTGCGGGGATCGAACCCACGGCCTCTCGTTTCACAGCCGGCGTCTAACCAACTGCGCCACGGAGGCTGTCTGAGCTGTCGGAGCAAAAATATGTATTAATATTAATGATGTATTTTCTTCTGCTGATCCTTTTTCTTCATGGGTATGGAATCAAAGTAGGTAACGTTTTTATTAGGTATTTTATTACTTTAAGATTTTACGAATGACTATCTGTTGGATGTTACCACTTTATAAAATAAAGGTAAAATATGGATACCTAAGTATAATATACATATAATGAATTGTTTTAAAGGTCGTTGATATTACTTGTAACGCAGTTTACATTGACCTTATAAACTTATCGAGTTTATACCAAAACTAACTGTTTCCTTCAATAAATACAATTTACTTTAATCAGTTGAATATAATTAGGGAAAAAAGACATTACCTTCGCTATGAAACTTGCGCAAATTGGTCTCTTTTTCTTGCCATCGATCATTTAACCATTTCCTTGATTCGTCTTCATCAGCAGGGATTTGGTTTACAGAGTAACTACAATCATACAACAGAAAAAAAAATATCACTGCAAACGCTGTTTAAAATTATATATAAATCTCTATCTCTTCAGCCACGGGAAGTCCACGGTTGTACATAAGCCGAGGTTTCTATAGAGACTTGTAGATTTGTCATTTGTATTAAAATAATTTATCTCCACCCATTTCTTTCATATTTATAGTTGCTCTATTCCATCTAAAGGTTGTTTGGAAGACATCGCCATTTGCGATAAGACCACCGATTCTAAATTTTTTTTTTGTTAACTGTTTTTTTTTGTATTTGTGTGCAGTACAATGAAGTATAAATAAATAACAATATTAGCCGTCTAAGCCGTTCAAGTACGTAATCACCATTTATAATTGTGCATTGCATGCAATGAAATAGCATAAGATAAAAATATTTTAAAATAAATTTAACTACCTCCACAATAAGTTATTAATTTATACTTAATTCAACAATTTAGAAGATAAATGTAGTATTAATGGCAAAGGCGTTATTTTAATTTTTACGGGCAATAGAGCAGTGTATAAGACAACCTATCTACTTCACTTCATATTTAATTCACTTACAAAAAATACGTTACCGTTTGACATGGAAGTAAACATTTGAGGGTATGTTCCCCCATAGTAAATCAAGTTCGGTCTGGGCTGGATTATCATACGCTATGGACACATTATACACCGAGGCCAAACCGCACTCTCGGAGGCGAGCGCACAGCACTGCCCAACCCGTAGTGCGAGGATGAAGCACATAATCATATTGCTGCAACAATTCAAATAACAGGCACATCTGTTCATCATCATCATTAAATAAAGGACGTCTACAGATGATTACAGGCGTCCAAAACAGAAAGAATAACATATCTTTCAAATCGGTCGACAACCTACGTCGAGCTCATAGTGCGGAGATCCAACAATGCACTAGCTGTGAATAATGTGAGACATCTACCTTAGAACTTTTCAGATTAATTGACCATTTTTTCTTATTCCACAAGAAGGTTTGTCGCATTAAGTATTTAACTTTTAAAAAATAATAATTTTTATAAAAAAATCTTTTACTTTTTATTATAAAGTTCTAATTTAAAAAAAAATTACTTAACTTTACTTCGTTGCCTTTAATATTCGAAGTGACATGTTTATTGGTAGTACAATAGTAATAATTTTAATTAAAATTGACAAAAGAAGAGTAATGCACTGATTAAAAAGAGATTACTTACTGGTAAATTATGGGTTACTGCAAACTTCTCACTACGGCGTTTATTGTCGGCACTTAGATCAGTGCCTTCGGGAAACAATACAATTCTATATTCATAATTTAGTTTTCTGTAATAGTCAATGAACTGACTCATGTTTAGCTGATCTTCTTGCCAGTTCCTCTTAACGTACAGGAAATAGTTTAGCTGCATTATCCAACCTGAAAGGCGTAATTATCTCATTTAATTTAACGAACATGCTCCACAAAATAACATAAAGTTAAACAATTATAATATAAAGCATAAATGTGTCAACCATCAAGAGATAATCAACTCATGTCAACTGAAATTTTATCTCGGCGGCATTGAAATTATCGTCAGTTTCAATGTGGCCCCATTGTAATGACGGAATTAAAAAAAGTGTTTTCAATTAGATATTTTCATACATAGAATATTATATTAATTAAAAAACATAAACGGCCTTTCCTGGTTTCGAACTCAATGACATAAAACATTGTTCCGTTCTGTTTTCCGTGTTGTTTCAATTACTAGTTATACTATAGGGTAAACAATAAAATCAATTTCAATTTTTTATCAATGACGTTATTTAAACAATTATCTTTAAATAATATTGAACTTACCCATGGCAGGAACTGTTTTTAATTCATCTTTTAACACAAACTTTATTTTTGATTTGCCACCTATATCTAGTATGGACTTCGGAACTTTAGTTTTGTTTTCATCTCGTAAATCTTCCTTGCAGATACAAATCTCAGCTGCAGGATCCTGTGTGGCGTGGTACAAGCCGATCCAAACATAGTTCCAATCTACTCTTGTGCGGTGGTTCATCACGATAATAGTTTTCTCATCAGCATTCACATAATCACCGAAATGATGGATTTGTGTTGAACAGACACATTGGAATAAAGCCTAAAATTTAAGACAATTAACAATACCTAATATTAACGCAACAGAACAACTTCAAATCTTCAAATAAGAAATACGTTAACATTGCTTACCACTGGGTATAACTCCCAAAGAGCAAAAAGGGCATCGACGACGTTTCTATACAGTTTGTGATTAATAAACATAAGATACATTACCGGACAATATAGAACAAAAAACCCTGCAATGAAGCGTAATATTACAATCTTCGAATTACAATATAATGAGTTCCACTCAATAAGTCATATCCATGGCTTTCAAACAAACTCCGGTGATTTAAATGATAAACTAATATATAGGATATCCGTTTCAATCGCAAAAAACTCGGCCAATAATTTTGATTATTGTCTTCTTTGTTTTAATCACATTGCACTACACAAGGTTGTACTACATACATACCAGAGATAATGGTGTAATACCAGGCAAAGCAGAGTAGGAACCCTGCCGCCATGGCGTCGCCGTTTCGAATCGAACTCCGTCGCCAATGAAGCCCTGGAGCTGCAGTATCGCTTCTAGATTAGAACCCTTACAGTGACCCACTAAGCCTTGTTACGTGACACCTCATTGTAATAAATTGAGGTGTAATTTTCTTCTTATAATTGCATTTGTTCTCTAATGTAATCATAATATTCCAAACATTAAAATTAGAATCAAATGCAGATTAAGAAAACTACATTAATATTTCATAAGATAAATGTTTATAAATTATTTCAAATGATGACATAATCATAAAGTTTAAAGGAAACATTTTTTAATTATGAATTTTAATTTTCATTAAATGTAAATCTTCTAGCGAATGCAGTTAATTCCTTTGAAAGACGTCGGCTGTTCATTCTGTGCTCTTTACTAAACGCTTCACCTTCTTCTATAGTCATCATTAATTCACAATCTTTTGTTTCTGGCAATAAAGTACAAAACATTGCAGCCAAAAGTGGGAAAATACCGAATGCAGCAGGAGCACACCATTGTCCGTAAGGTCTTAAATCTACTACAAAAGGTGCAATCATAGCACCAAGTCGCGCCATTACTGAAGTAAAGCCAACTGCCGCATTTCTTACTACTGTTGGGAACATTTCCGAGCAATATAAGTAAACAATTATAAAAGCCATATAGCAGAATAAAACTCCAACACAACCTAGGACTACTGACACTTTTCCTTCGGGTACACACGCTATGATGAATAAGCAACAGCTGCAAAGAATATTTCCAACAATAACCATGCTCTTCCGCGTCATAATCTTCATTAATGGAATGACAATAATACAGCCACATAAACAGACGCCGGCACTTGCTACCACGTTGATAAAGATGTCTCCAGTCAAATGGCCAATGTAATGAGAAATACCATAGTAACAATAACTGCTTACGAACCAAGTAAAAGACATAATTAAAATGTTTCTCCTTAAATTTGGTGCGCGAAATAAATCAATCACAGTGCCTTTTGTTTGTCTGTTACTTAAGTGTTCTAATTGATAAAGTTCAATTTTCCGTGAAACTTCTTCCGTAGGTAATTTGTTACTGGAAATAAAATATAAGGTGCTTTAATTTTTTTTCAATATAAGTCTAACACTGAATATTTAAAACAATACGTACATTTTTGCAATTTTTTCTGTTAATTCTATTGCTTTAAATGTTCTACCTGTCGCTAGAAGCCATCGTGGCGTTTCGGGTAGTACACAAATGTATATAAGCAAGAATACGTTTGATAAAGAAATTGCTAACTGAAAATTCATGAAATCTCTTATATAATAGCCGAACAATGCTAAGGTCATATGACCAAGTGTAAAAGGTACATGATACAGAGCCGACACGACATCTCTGCTCTCATTTCCAACGTATTCCATTACTATTACAAACCCTATCACCATAACACCACCCACTGCAAATCCCAAAATCATTCGGACAATAGTAAAACTCCAAAAGTCAGGCAAAAACGATGCTGCGAGTCCACTGAACACTTCTAATATCACTGATATTATCAACGTTGGTTTTCGTCCATACCTAAAAAATAACGAAGCATAAGTGAAGAGTCGTGTAGCTATTTAGGAATTTATAATATAAATACTTACTTATCAGAAGCGACACCAAACACAAAACTTCCAATTAGGACACCGAACTGGAATAATGTTTGTGTGACATCTTTCAGCCAAGTGTTTTCGCATATTAAATTCCATTCTGTTACTATTGTTTTGGTAAACACTGAGAAGTCGTAAACGGGATTGTCACAACAAGATGCGTTTCCTGGACAGTAATACTGTGGGGGCGGTGCCAAAAATATTATTGCCATTTGATGATAGGCAACTCCAAATTTGCTCATAAATATTAAGAAACACAACCAAAAGTGATATTTTCCGAAGTTTCCTATCAGTTCGTTAATTAACACCATTTTTTTATTCGGTAATTTTACGTAACAATGAATATGAATGCAAATAAATGCATATTGCGAATAATTTACAAATGTTATCCCATTGTTATTATAGCTATATCCAAAAAATCTTTCCAAAAATACCGCAATTTAATCAACGATGTCACTTATGGTTATTTGAAATCGAGTAGGTTTCGATATTGATATTTCACGTCTGAAAATTATATTTTGTATATTATGTTAAGTTTACAAGGCGCATACGTTGTTACTTTTTCATTATATTCTTTGAATTTAATGAAAAAGTATAACGAATTCGAATTAGTATATTCTATGTAAGTTAATCAATTCTTTCAGAACTCGGTGCGTCAAAGATGATGCAAAGATCTTATTTTTAGTACAGTTAACACTAACACGGAATAAGTTTATTACGTATCAATAGATTTTTTATAATTACCTATAGATTTATGTGTTGACAATTTTTTTTTTAAGTTCGATAAAATACTTATGTCTGTGCATATCAGTTGCTTATCTGGAATCAGGGATTAGGTCAGTTATGCTACCTATTAGGTTGTTAGGGTACAATTGATCATTCTGAATTTCCTGCCTTGTGTTGTCCCAATTGATAGTCATCTATTAGTGCTCTGGAGACCCAATAAACTACCCAATAATCACGTGTAATGTAATCGATATTTTATTTCACGATTTCACTTTGAATAAAACGCATTTAAAATGTTACGGCTTACAAAACACAAAAACGACATACATACATAAACTCCTTTTTCCCAGAAGGTGTAGGCGGAGGTGGCCACCAGGACACCCACACTTCGCTTTGTATGTTCCGTCCCAAGATATGATAGGGAGGCACAAATTCCTGATAATGAATAGAAAAATCCAATATCACTTTTCCCGACCCGGGATTCGAACCCGAGACCTCAGCTTTGTAGTCGTACCGTAGTACAACTACGCCACCGTGGCAGTCACAAAAACGAACATGAACATATTTTCTATTTACTAAATACGACAAAAAAACTAGAGGAATAAATGCAGTCCATAAAGAGGTCGTTTTCCTTGTCCTCGTTATCCAAGGCAACTGTTAGTTTATCCCTATATTCAAATACATGAGTATTGAGAACAAGCATGACTTGAAACACTTATTGATACGGATTACAAAAAAGGACCACAGATTAAGTAGAGATGCTACGCATAAAAGGACCTACATTTACGCAAATCACTTGTTATATGACAGGTACATACGAGTAGGTACTCAAAATTATTCCAAAGGAATTTCTTTCAACATTTGGTATAAATATAGTTACAATAAAAATGTAGACTGCCTCGGTGGCGCAGTTGTACTACGGTATGATTGCAAAGCTGAGGTCCCGGGTTCGAATTCCGGGTCGCGCAAAGTGGTATTGGATTTTTCTGTTCATTATCAGACCGGAGTCAGGAATTTGTGCCCGATATGGAGATAGGCTCGCCTATCACATCGTGGGACGGAAAATACAAGGCGAAACGTGGGTGTCCTGGTTGCTACCAGGGGAACCCCCTGCCCCTTCTGGGTAAAATGCGTGAGTTTATATATGTATAAAACATGTGATCAACTCAGTTTCAAGCAATTAATAAATTGATTCAATAGGTGGCGCCAGTGTCACGAGTAACATCAGCTCCGTGTTGTAATATATTTTTAATTAGTTAAATCTTAGTAAAACCGAAAATAAACATTAAAAGTATTTCAGTATAGTACAAAGTTTTAGTACAAGTGTTATCTACGATAAAGTGTCGCGTAAAGTGCTAGTAACTTAAAGTTTATAAATTGTGAATAAACAGATTCAAAGCAGTTTCTGAAGCCAATTTCTACATATAAAATAAGGATATACTAATACTATAGTGCAAACAGTAAATTTAAGTGAAATCCAGTGATACTAAAAGAAAAAAATAGTGTCCAATAACAAACGAATAAAGTCCAACAATTGCAATATAATATAATATGAAGCTATTGACGGTGTTTACATATCATTCCATTTTTTAAAAAAGAAGGCAAACCCGAAAGTCCTCTCAACAATTGATAACAGTACGCTAATTTAGTCTAATTCTACGTAGAAACTCCTGGCCTGGCGGTTTGAGAGTGCGTTACACTAAGTGTACTTATTCAATACATTACTGTGAGACTGTGTGTTCGAATCCAGTTGGCCAATTCGATCTTTTTGAATAAAATTAATTCCGTAATTTGAATTTATTTGAAGACGGTGAAATATTGGGACAACGTTGTAAACATGCCAAGACGTAACCCAGTTCGATTGTGTACACCCTGCAGTCCACCTATGGCAATCGTATCTGAGTCCGCAGAACAGTCGTGCAATGTTAATACTAAAGGTTTGGAACAAACCGGTCATATTTCACAATCTGAAGACACAAACGTTATGATGAAGATGCAGCAGTTATTTGACACCTTATCTTTGGAACAAAATAAGCGTTTTGAAGATCTTCAAAGCTCGGTTTCTGACATTCGGGACCAGAATGAGCAGTTATCAAAGGCGGTCGAACTCTTTTCAACAAAGTATGATGAGTTTTTATCTCGCATTGAGTCCTTAGAAGCCGAGAGAAAAATAGATAAAAAATACATATGTACGCTCGAAGAAAAAATTGAATCTTTAGAACGTAAAGCTCGCTCATCTGGGCTTGAATTTCGTAATATCCCTAAAACGAATTCAGGGAGGCTGGAAACTAAGCAGGAACTTTCCAAACTCGTTGTCGAAATGGGTAAATCAATAGATATATGCATTGATGATTCAGACATCAGAGATATCTACAGAGTTACTGCTAAAGATTCGTCTAAACCGATTATTACGGAATTTTCCACTGTGATAATGAAGGAAAAAGTTCTTAAAGCAGTTAAAGTTTTTAATAAATCCAAGAATAAAGGTAAAAAATTAAATACTTCTCATTTTAGTCTGAATGGACCTATCAAACCTGTATTTGTTGCTGAAACCCTTACTTATAAAACACAGAAACTATTTTTTATGGCCCGAACTTTTCAAAAAGAAAATGGATTCGCTTACTGCTGGACTTCTCGTGGTGTGATTTATCTACGGAAGACTGAAAATTGCCAGCAAATTAGAATTGCAAATGAGACAGATTTAGAGATGTTGAAAAATGCTAAATGACTATCTGTTTTAGGTGTTTTAATTGATTCTTTTTTTAAATCATATTTTTGTTTGTATTTGGAAAATTATATGTATTTGACGTATGATAATATAAATTCTTGTTTACACTATACACATTATTACACACTCTTACCATATTTTATTGTTAATGAATACGAAACTAATAAGTTCTTCTCCCAGTCGTTTATCCCCTTCTTACTACAATTATGTATTATTATTTTGTCGTATATTATAATATTATACTATATTCGATAATATAACAAATCTTACTAATGACATTGATAGTATTGGACATTTCCACACCTTTACGAGTGATGCTGAGAACTGCCATAAATGCTTATCTAACACATCCTCCTTCCTCTGCGTACTTACACAAAATATTCGCAGCATTAACCTTAACTTGCCTGAATTGGAATTATTTCTTGCGAGATTAAACATCAACGTTGATATTCTAATTTTAACAGAGTGCTGGTTATCACATGCTCCAATTGTTCCTATTATGCAGGGCTATCAATCTTTTTCAACAACTAATAATTTATTACAAAATGACGGAGTAGTTGTTTATATCAAAAATGATATCGGGGTTACTGTGGTGGAGCCATTATTTATTGATGCAAACTCGCTTATTATTAAAATTGGGTCTGATACAGCAATTTTAGCTCTGTATAGATCCCCCTCCTATAATAATATTGACCAATTCCTTAACTCGCTTGATCAAAATCTACAATATCTGAGTAAGTTTGATAATGTTGCAGTAATTGGTGATATTAATATTGCTATTAATTCTGAAAAATATCACAGATGTGCTGATCAATACTTAAATCTGGTTGCGTCTCATTCCCTACTACCTACACACAATTTAATTACCCGTGATATTAGTGGAACCTGCCTTGATCATGTGTTATTAAAGACAAAATATTCTGCCTCCACTATCGTTATCCAAGCAACGCTTACAGATCATAAACCGGTGTTTCTATGCATACATAAGAAACAGTTTCGGAATTACGCTAGTGACTCTATAACGAGAATTAATTACGAACAACTTCGTGAATGTATCGCAAATTTAAATTTTCAGCGTGTATACGAGTCTTCTGATCCAAACCTATCCATGAATTATTTTATTAACTTAATACTAGATGCCTTCAATAAAAACTCTTATAAAATACGTTTGTCTCGGCGTAAAAAAATTATTAAACCCTGGATTACACCAGGTCTTTTACGGTGCATGCGTAATAGAGATAAATTACACTCTAAACTAAAACTTTCCCCGAACAATGAAATTCTAAAGACTACTTATACACGCTATAGAAACTTTTGTAACTCTCTTTTAAAAAAGGTTAAAACTGATTTTGAAAAAAAACAATTGAGTGATGCTGGTAAAGATAATAAAAGAGTTTGGCGGGTTATCAAGAGTATAACTGGAACAACTAAAAATAAACTTGTCCCTGTTGAATTACTTAAAATATGTAATAGTCCAGAGGCTTCTGTCAATGAAATAAATAAATACTTCGTTGACGTTGGAAGGACCTTAGCAGAGAAATTTGTTGGTGATTGTAGTGGCAGTATTGTACACTCTTCGGTTCAATCAATTAATTCATTCGTTTTAACAGATACAGACCATAAAGAAGTAGAAAATCTAATTATTAATCTAAAGAATGATTGCGCAGTTGGTTGGGATAGAGTATCTAATACTTTTCTGAAACAATTTAAAGACCAACTTGTCCCGCCTATCACATTTGTTTTTAACCAATGTTTTCATACTGGAGTCTTCCCAAATGATCTTAAAAGGTCAATAGTTGTTCCTATACACAAGGGTGGGGACAAGCATCGTGTCACAAATTATAGGCCCATCTCGCTACTGCCGTCAATTTCCAAACTTTTGGAAAAGTTGATAAATTCTAGGCTTGTCAAATATTTAGAAAAGTATAATTATTTATCTGATAACCAATTTGGATTTCGCTGTAATAGGTCTACGTCTGATGCAGTCCATAAAGTTACTAACTTTGTTGCAACTAATTTAGATCAACGCAAAAAATGTTTGGCAATATTTCTTGACCTCGCAAAGGCTTTTGATACGGTGTCTGTCCCTTTACTCTTAAGTAAACTTGAAGCTGTGGGGATACGTGGTATTCAATTGGACCTATTTAAAAGTTATCTTTCTAATCGACACCAATCAACTGTAATTGGTAATTTTACTAGTGATAGGTTGCCAGTGACTTTTGGAGTCCCGCAAGGTAGCGTTCTTGGACCAACTCTGTTCCTAATATATATTAATGAGTTATGTACCCTTAAATCATTAAATGGTTCATTAGTTTCTTACGCTGATGACACGGTACTTTTGTTTTCCGCTAATACTTGGGAAGAAGTATTTAATGCTGCCCAAAACTCCTTAAACACTGTGTCCCAATGGCTGAAAAATAACGTACTTACCCTTAATGCCGAAAAAACAAAGTATTTGACCTTTTCTATTCGAACAATGAATGGATGCGAATACAAAAATCTTAATTTGGTCGCTCACACTTGTAATGCATATCAGATTGGCAAAATATGTCATTGCAAAGTAATAGAACATGTTGACAAAATTAAATACTTGGGTGTTATTCTGGATTCGCAGCTAAACTTTAAGGATCATATAGATCTTCTCACAACAAGAATACGAAAATTGATCACTGTCTTTAAAAGTGTGAGACGTGTTGCCGACTTTAAAATTATAATACAAATTTATCATGCACTCTGCCAATCATTGATCTCGTATTGCATATCATCATGGGGTGGGGCCCCTGCAACTACTATGATACGCTTAGAGCGCGCTCAGCGCGCCATACTTAAAGTTAGCACCTATCGCCCCTTCCGATTCCCAACCAAACTTCTTTATGAAAACTGTAAAGTTCTTACGGTAAGGCAAATATTTATCCTCAGTATTATTCTCAAGCAACACTCGGAGGTCTTATTTGACCCCCATAAAAATAAAAACCGTATGAGCAGTAGAGTCTGCGAGATAACTAAATTTTATCATACTTCTTTTACCCGGAGGTTTTACTGTTCGTTAGGTCCATTTATCTACAACAAAGTCAATAAATTCATTTCCGTCTATTCATTAAATAAAATATCATGCAAAAGGAAGACTTTATCTTGGTTATTAACTTTGGGATACGACAAAACAGAGGAACTATTAGCCGTTATAAAGTAGTACCTACCTATTAATTAGCTAATTTTAATACTTAATTAAACTAATATACGATATTACATATATATATATATTTTTTTTTTTTTTTTTTTTAATTTACTATATGTCTTGGATTTATTAACTCATGTTTTTATTTATACGTATAATGTTTGTGTTCTAATACACACCTTCTCACGTGCACACCGAGTGGGTGCATGGACAATATTGGTATATTTGCATATGTGTATGTATATATGTCTAGATATTATGTATGTATATAATGTGCATGTGTATGTATTTTTAATGTAACAAAGACTGGCATTAAACTACACACTGTGTTATATTTAATAAATTTTTATATCTTTTTTTCTGCTTAAATTTAAGAGGCTATTGTTACCCGTGAAACTGCGTGAAGTGGCGCCGTGTGCTGAGATACAGGTTTTTTAACCTAGTTCGGCATATGGATGCTTACAATTGCTTCTTGTCATATTTATAAGACCTTATGTTTCTTGGTATTGTAATACTCTAAAGCAAATGTTATTATGCCAATAAAGTTATTAAGTTAATTCAAATAGAAACTAAGGATCGTTATTAGACAATAAAGAATTTAATTACATAATAATGTAAATTGTATGCCTAAGTTTTCTATATCTACGATGGATTTAAAACAATTCACGTGGAAAATGTAAAGTAAACCGGTGCGGAAAATTGTAATATAATACAGAGATGTACTACGTAATTGTAAATTTTATATAGTTACAATTAGAAGCTGAAGCTGAGAATTCATCAAATCCATGCCCACTTAAAATAACGATGTATAAATGTGGTAGAGCCACGCTGTTGTCAGTGATGACTCAGCATGAATGGGCAGGCTTGTCTGGGGCGGTACCACTGTCTCACAGGAGATAGACATGAAGCGACCGCCTTGCTGTCGCGTTTCGTTCGGTGAGTGAGAATGCCGGGTACCCAATACCCCTTTCCTCTTCCCATCCTTTCCGCTCTCCTCCCTATTTGATGGGCCGGCAACCCGTCTATAATATCCAAGCGCTGAGGGTGGTAATGTTCAATTACAATCAGGTGACCTGTTTGTTCGTTTGTCGGACCTATTTTATAAAAATAAAACGAAACTATAAGGAATAGCGAAAAATGCTGAATGAATGAATATTTTGATAAAAACTAAAACAGCATAAAAAGGTTCTTCGATTTTTAATTAACAAATATGGATTAAATGGAAAGAATCGAACCTCTTGATGTACAGGTATTACGATGTTGAATTATTACACAATTTGATAAGGTTGTTAATAAGGATCAAATTCTGGGAAGTAATAATTTGCCCTTTGCCGTATGTGACTCCATCACTAATCTCCCCGCTTTCCTTTGTGTTGCGTGCGCTGGCCGCAGCTGTGGTGACCGCTGATGTGAGCCTGCACCTCAACGCCATCCACACGTAATGATACTTATTGTAAGATTTTTCTCAGGCTTTCTCTATTTTCCATTGACTTTTGGTAGTATTTTGTGGCCATGTCGCTATAGGCATTTTTGGGTGTGGCGCATGATCAGCAGTGGACTTATTATAGCTGAGGGAGACGATGATATGAATTATCGCGTGTTTAAATGATTATCTCGTTTAAACATCAATAAATCTTGAATAGGTACACTTGTAACGATTTTAAGTATTCGTTGTGAGGCCTCAAGATCCCATTTCACAGTTTCAATAATTCTATAGAACGAATGAAAATATGAGTGAAAATGAAAAAATATTTATTTCAAAACTGAGTATACACATAGTGAAAACAGTATTCAGAGTTTCCATTTAAGCATATAATATACTTGTGTTAGGAGACTCCGTTCCTCCTAGGTATATGTTATGTGTACGTATTATTTAATATATGTTATTTTATACCTTAGATATTAATACTAACTACAGGAATGTATGATAGTACGTGTGTGTGTATGTGTGTGTGTGTGTGTGTATGTGCATGTTTTATGTCCTTGTTAAATTATATTTTTTATAAGATTCTCTATATCATCGTAATTCTTAGTTTTTAACCACATTATTAATGATGCTTTACAATTTTTAATATTCATGTAGTAAATGTTTAAATGTTTATTTATAAGATTATACGAAACTGCAGATTGTCTATTAAATTGCCTTTTAGCAAATACAGTTTTCACTCTTTCAATGGGGGCGACATAATTTTTCCTTCGTTTATTTATAATACGAGCGTCATATTTTAGAGTTTTGTGCAATTTGCATATTGAATGCAGAATGTATAATTTTCTAACAGAAAGAACATCACAGAGAGAATATAATTTTTCGGTTGGGTACCTATATGGTTTGAAATACATGACTTTTAAAAGTAATCGCTGGGCTCTTTCTAATTCTAGAAATTTAGTTTTGGTTTCCCCACCCCACACTGGTAAACAGTATGTCAGCACTGATTGAGCTATTGACACATATATTTGATTTAATAGGCCTCTTGAAGCTATATGTCGCAAGGTCTTAAAAGTCCACATAAGTTTTCTAATTCTGTTCATTAACAAGTCTATATGTTCGTGCCAAGTCAGCCGATGATCAAGTACTATCCCTAAATATTTTGTGTTATTTACTTTAGTAATAGCGGCACAAAGACAATTTGGATTTAGGTAGTTGTTACACGTATGAATCTTTATTTGAAAATTGCTATTCGGCTGAGTCACATTATAGTTGGAAAACGTAATATAGTTGGTTTTCGAAACATTTAATGTCAGCAATTTTTCCTTTAACCAGCCTGTAATCTTAACCAGACCCTTTTCGGTACATTTTCGTACAGCATCCCAGGTGTCACCGGTAAAGACGACAGCGGTATCATCCGCATATGAGAAAATTTGTCCTTCAATATCTCCCATGTCGCAGAGAGTATTAATGTAAATTAAAAACAAAGTAGGACCCAAAACACTTCCTTGTGGTACACCATATGATATATTTAATTCTTCACTAATGAATTTATCAATTTTAACTTGCTGTTTTCGCCCTCGGAGATAATCTTTTAAGAGTTCCAACGGCACACCTCGTATGCCTATATGTTCAAGTCTTTGTACAAGAATTGGAATTGAAACCGTGTCAAAGGCCTTTTTTAAGTCGAGAAAAACAGTGAGACACTTTTTCTTATTATCCACTTCCTTAACAATATATGAAGTTAATAAGGTGACAGCGTCCTCGGTAGATAAGCCGTGTCTAAAACCAAATTGAGATTTTGAGATATGAGTGGACGCATAATTTATTAGTAATTGTTACGTGCTGCTTGACTAGTACACCGAGTGTCGGCGATGTTCGGTGGAGCTCGGTGGTGTTCGGCGAACTTGTCTGCCGCCACTATTGACACTGGCTACATAATAGAAGATTTTGCCGCTAGGTGGCGATAGCTAAGCGGCTCTTGTTTTGTTTTTTGTTTTTTCCGGGTTTACGTTTTTGTTTTCCTTCTGGAAGTTTCTTGGTGAAATAAAAATGAGTAATACAAAATTCAGTGTTTAATATAATATTTTTCCTTAATAAATATAATTAAATTAAAAGAGATGTCCAAATCATTGAGGTTGTTGTACTCGTAATACCTGTAATACCTTAAAGATCCAAATATTTCTTAAGGAATTTCTGTCTATTGGCACTTGAAAATAATCTATGTGAAAATATTATCACATCTCAACGTCGGTTATGATAAACCCACAGATAAGTTGATTATACTATAATAATATCAGAGTACCTAATCTTCTACGAGAGTTTTATTGTATTTAGATAAAACATCGAAGTAAGTGTAATTTGTTTGACGGAATTTTTCTACGTGTTGTTTTAACT
Source organism: Deilephila elpenor (assembly GCA_949752805.1). Classification (NCBI taxonomy): domain Eukaryota; kingdom Metazoa; phylum Arthropoda; class Insecta; order Lepidoptera; family Sphingidae; genus Deilephila; species Deilephila elpenor. The sequence continues at coordinate 6,235,069 of OX457105.1, read as the reverse complement.
TATAAGTAACTTTTGAAAAAATAGTTGGCACAAAAATCTGGATAGTATATTGTACCTAGAACTAGAAATTAACGCACTCCCGTTCTAAATAAAGAGCACCAATTATATATCAGAATATAACATAATCCATACCATATTAAAACATATAAATATAATAGGTAATATTCAGCAAAAAGCGCCTGTAAAGTGGCGGATAATTTCCGGAAATATAGCTTGAGAACACGTGCCTAGGCTTTAACAAAATTGGACCCAGGTCTCAAAGTAGGCCAAAACGCTGGTCTATAGGAAAACATGAGACCCAAGTATAAGTCATAAATAACCTTACATGCGAGAATGCCAATATTGGGCGAAATGAGTAGGTTTGATAACTCGCTTCGTCTTTACATTAGCCTAAAGTAAATCAATAATAATTTGGTTAATTTGGTCTCACAAACACCCAGACTCAAAATACCTGTGACATTTGTCTCGATGCGGGAATCGAAACCGCAGCCTCTCGTTTTACAGCCGGCGTCTAACCAACTGCGCAACGGAGACTGTCAACGGAGTAGTCCGACAGAATTCCCTAAGTCATGTAGTCGGTCTACAGTTTCGGTAAGTGTAACCTAAATAAACAATAGCACAGACATACATCTGTTTTAATTTAACATTTGAAGAAAAGTGTTCATAATATTATATGCGAAAGATAACAAGAACCTTGCGAGTCGAGCGAGACCGACGCGACGGGCACGATGTGAAAACAATTTAAAAACACGTGAGAATAAATCACCCCTATTACCTCTGCACCGTTTGCAGCACAAACAATTATTGTAATTTTGTAGCATCATACGAGTATAACACAGCATGTGTAGCATTTTAAGTAGACACATGTGTCCGCATTGTGTAAGGACGTATTTTGCCTCAGTCTGGATTCTTTGTTTGATTATTCTATTTTTTGTTGTGTTACTGCCTCGGTGGCGCAGTTGTACTACGGTACGATTACAACGCCGAGGTCCCGGTTTGGAATCCCGGGTCGGGCACAGAGATCTTGGATTTTTCTATTCATTAAAAGCCCGGAATTTGTGCCCCCTATCACATCGTGTGACGGATCACACGAGGCGAAATGTGGGTGTCCTGGTAACATCTCTGCCTACCCCTTGTTTGAAAAAGTTGGAGTGTTTAATGTTTGTAATGTTCCTGCCTGCATGTTATTACCTCCTTGTTTATGCTTTAAAATGTGTATATTATGCAGTAAAATATTGATGAAGTATGCGCTCTCCAGCAATCTCCCAGTCAGCAATTCGTTTTATTCATCTTAATTCTATTGGTGTGTGGCTTTTGGAACTACATATAAAACTTTAAAAAAGTAACTCAAATTCAATTAAATTTTAAAAAATATAAACAACAACGATTTATACTCGTAATGTAATAGTTTTCACATGTCCCATGTAATAAAATGTGAATAGAGAAAAACTGTATATAATAATAAATAATGAAATTATTTGCATTTGATAAATTTAATAAAACATAAATACAATACAATCAAATAACAAACAGTGGTACAGACTTAATAGGAATATCAATATTATTGTTGTTTTTTAAAGCACGTGTAATTAATAACAGTGTGCTTTGAATTAAAACGATACTATGTACTTACAATTTTACAATATTTACAACTAATTCATTTAATATAGATTATGCCTTAATTATATTTTTATCTTTCTTGCCGAATTGCTCCCCTTCCTCAATAGTAGTCATTAATTCACAGCCTTTCGTCTCGGGAAGTAATAAAGTTATGAACACTGCAGCCAGGGGAAAAATGGCGAAAGTTACCGGCGGCGCCCACCTTCTGAACGCGCCTAAATCAATCACCAAGGGAGCTATCATAGAACCTATACGAGCGCTCATTGAAGAAAAACCCAAAGCCGCATTTCTTACAACTGTCGGAAACATTTCTCCGCAATACAAATATACAACGACAAACACAATAAAACTAGCCACTTCACCGATACAAGCAAATATTACTGAATATTCAGGAAGGCACGCTAATGCCAGGAGGCAGACAGCACAAATTCCATTAAAAACTATGACGATAGTCTTTCTGCCCAGGTATTTTAATAGCGGGATTGAACACAAGGTGCCCAGCAGGGTGACACTGGCACCTGCTGCTACATTAGTAAATATATTGCCGCCCAGTGTACCTACGTATTGAGAGACGCCATAAAAACAGTAACTGCATGTTAACCAATTGAAGGACATCGCCAAAATATTCTTTCTCAGGTTAGGAGTACGAAATAAATCTATTATGTTGCCTTTTTTTAACTGATTCTTTTCTATGGCTGCCTGGTATGCTTCGACGTCTGTGCGAATATTCCCCACAGGTCGTTTGTTACTGTAAACAAATTATTGTATAAGTGATGGTGATAGGAATAAATCTATATCTATACATATCGGGTATATCAAGACTGCGACCGAAAACGAAGCCAGGTGGTAGTTTTAGTGGTTACAGACACGATGCAAATAAAAATTTCACCAAAACAGCGACATTATTTTTTTAGATTTTTTTAAAAGTTATCTTGTTTGGCTGCTAAATACCTAGTTTTTGCGAAAATAATAACGTAAACCCTTGCATACCATTAAGTGTTTAAAAATAAAGAGGTCTACATCATTATTTTAGGAAAACTATGTATAATTACTATGTACCCAAATACGACGATAAGTAAAAAATTACACAAAAAAACTAAAAAAATACGCTTTAAAAAATAAAAAATAAATTTTAATAAATTTGAATTAAAAATAGTGTAAGAAAAATGATTTTGTTGTAAAAAAAAAGCGAGGGTGTATGGTCTAAAAAAAACACCCCACCACAACACACCACCTGGCTACGTTTTCGGTCGCAGTCTTGAAAAATAGTGTAAGAAAAAAATATTTTATTGTAAAAAAAAGCGTGGGGTGCTTTTCAGGATATTATCAAAATAACCCTTCTAGTCATATCTGTTCATAAAATATTTAAAACTATTGATACCATGCACCCCACGCTTTTTTTACAATAAACTCATTTTTTCTTACACTATTTTTAATTGAAATTTATTAAATTATTTTTTTCATTTTTTAGTTTAAAATATTAAATTGTCATCGGTCCTTAATATGAATGCCAAATTTCGAGTTAATCCGACGTTTTGAAGGGGGTCAAAATCATGTTCAAAGATTCCGTTACATACTAACATACATACGTCTGAAGCTAATAAAAAATCGTATAAAATTTAGTGTTCCCGTGGGATGAGGAGGAATTCCGAAATATTTGTTACTCTTTATAATCAAAGGGATGGGACTGGATTACCTGCCTTTAGTGAGAATAAGACAGAACGGGCGAGATATAACGGGACGGGACGGGATGGGATATTCCAAATAAAGTTAATCAAGCAGACGAAGTTTGCGGGCAGATGCTAGTAAACAGTATGCTTGTAGCTTTAACAACATAATATTACTCACACTTTTGCGACGCGTTCCAATACAACAATCGCCTGATCCGTTCTCTTCACAGCGATTAGCCATCGTGCTGTTTCTGGTAACAGGCAAAAGTATGATACCAAAATAAGGACAGGCGCAGAAATTCCTAGCTGAAAACGAGCATAATCTCTTGTGAAGTACGAAAATACCGGCAACAGCATATGACCCAAATTAAATGGCACTTGGTAAAGCGCCGATATGACTTCTCTGTACTGGGTACCGACGAATTCCATTATAATAACAAAACCGATGACCATGGTTCCACCAACAGACACACCCACTATAACACGTAATATTGTGAAAGTCCAGTAAGTAGGAGCAAAAGCGGCGAGTATTCCCATAGACATTTGCATTACCACCGCTACTACCATTGGGTATTTCCTTCCATACCTGAAAATAAAATAATATGTTATTAAAAATGATTTCGGTACTAAAATCTCAGAATGGGCAGCAATACATTTCAACATCACCTGTCGGAGGCCATTCCAAACAAAACACTGCCTACCAATGTGCCACCCTGGAATGTCGTCTGCGACGCGCTTACTTTCCAACCATTCTCACATATTAAATTCCATTGCATCTGTATTGTATTGGTAAATATAGATGTGTTAAATGTTGGATTCGTACAAGGACATGTTTTTACGCCACCGTCTTCACAAGTGTAAGAAATTGGGGGAGCTAAGAATATTATTGCCATTTGATTAAACGCAATGGGAAATTTGGACAAAAATACGAGAAAACATAATAGAAACTGATATTTTCCCCAAGCACCCATAATCCCTTGTAGCATATCCCCTTGTGGACGCGAGGCCGATGCGGTTTCTGAAATGACAACATGTAAGAATCATTATCACTAATAATCATAATTTTCGCAGTCGTTCTAACTTAATGCCTAAACCGTATTTCGAGGCGGCATGGTCACTGCTGGCAGTTGGTAATGAACTGGAAGCGGCGCGGCGTGACGAGACGACGCGATGGTCGCGAGTTGGAATCGCAGGGTCCACCTCTAAATATTCGGAATCAGGTGTGTATTCATGGTCAATTACATTTACATACATTTTAAGGGTGAAGGGAATAATCGTGAAGAAATTATTTTTTGCCGTAATTCTTCCGTGTAGTTTGGAACTTTCGTAACAGTACATGTACCACTAAGATCCCAGTCGGCCCCAAGCATTTGCCTCTATGCGGATACAAATGCCTTAGGTATCTACAAATATTTGTTCTGGGTCCTGTGGGGCCGAAGAAAATCCTAGTAAGTGATGCCTACAAAATATAATAAGTGTCTCTAAGTGTATTGCCGAGATACGTGACATATACCTAAATGTTTATAATCTCTTATACAATTATTACAAATGGAATAAATAAATAAATTTAAAATACGTTACAATAAATAAATACACCCAACAATCATATACATAGTCCTGACCCCACACTGAGATCAAGTGTTGTGTCGTGGGTATCAGAAACTACGAGAGACTTTTCGGTCTCACAAACAAACAGACCCGAAACAAATAACTGTGGTTCACACAAAAAAAAATCGGTGCGGAGATCGAACCCGAGTCGTTTCACAGCCGGCTTCTAACAAATTGCGCCAAGGAGACTGTCAATATATACGTATGTAAGTATGTAAATAACTGGTTTCCGAGCTACTTTACCCATATTGGTGACAATATGGGAAAACATGGTAGTAAAAAGTAATGTTCAAAGGGCTCCAAGTATTTGAAAACAGATATTCATAATTCCAGAGAGCAAAGAGCATTCATTATCATCTACATTGACGATCTTAATTCAGAACAACACATCAAATTGGTGGATGACGCAACCGGCGGCGTTATAACGGCATGAACATTTTTGTTGACAACGCGATTGTCAAAACAACAATTGAACCAGTGCTTGTCGGACATATTCAATTATTTATATGTAAATAGGTAATTTAATATTAATTCAGCTGCATCTTATCAGTAAGACGGTAACTAATAGAGTGAATGATATTGCCAGAATATGCAGCACTATGGTATAGAAAACAAACGCAATAACCGTTGTTCGTTTCATACGGTTTTTTATTGAAAATAATACAAGTACAATGTTGTGTAACAAGTGTATCTCAGGGGTAAACAATAAACATTTGTCGCGCTAACTTTGAGAATCGGCCAGACAATCGCTAAATGCTTCAGAGTCTACAATGGATGTTATTAAATATTAATACATTTTAACAATACATACGAAAAGCATCACAAGTTTTGGTGCATACAAATAATAATAATATTTATATTAAGTTGGTTACATTCTCTGCTATTTATGCAAATGGCATAAAACGAATGTGTGACTGCAATATTAATGCTATTGTATATCGCACTGACGTGTGGCAGTGCAGTTACAACTTACAGATAACAGCAGTCAGCAGGGGCGTGGCTATGACGAAACAACCATTAATTATATATAATAGTTAATCATTGTAAACATTGATTTACTCTTATTATTCTATCGCAAACATTCATTTAAAATATCAATGACTAAGGTATATAAGGTGAAGAACGTCAAGATACAAAAAGTAGGCGAATCTACAATCTAGGATTTAATGCTCTCAATAGAATTATGAAGATTTGTAGATATTGGAGAAGGCAACTTAACATACGTTTTACACGGCGCCTTGCGTTAGCGTTGCGTCGACGCAACGCGCCGTGTGGACCAAGCCAATGATTTTTATAAACCGAGTCGCAGATGGTAATTACGACACTATTTAAAAAAAACTTCCAACGAAACTCGAATAAACATATTATGTCTTAAAAAATATATTAGGTATTAATGACGTACATAAGATGACGGAAGACATCAGTTCCAGTATCTAAATAAAACAGAAAAAAAATTTGTTATGTCCGTACATAAATAAACGCAAGACAGATAGTCTTGCGTTTATCATTCCCAAAACAAAGTATGCAGAATTGATAACCCGGAGACGAGTCAGTAAAAGAAAATTATCACATATTTGTTTAACGTGTAATTATGATGTGTTATGGTAAATAATATGTAATAAATTTGACCTCCATAATTCTGCATAATATCGCAAAGTAGCTAATGTAAATGATTAGAGAAAATTGTAGTCATTAACGACTTTAAAGTCTAATAATTTACTCTCTTCTCAGCATAAAAATAAGCAAACAAAATGCGGGATATCGCCATATATTTATCCACTTTCGCCTTATTCTTATCGATTCTTTCCTTTCAATGTGGTTTGCAAACTGTGTACTTTACAAATTACAATGGTGGTTTATAGACGATTTTATTTCAGTTCTTTAGTTAGTACAATTGTAAAATTCATTGTTTTCAGAATTATGTATTGTTATTGAAATACATCATTGTCTGAGAACATTTTTGGAGTAACATTTTCAAAAGTAACGATTTTCAAACGCAACGAGGTAGGAAATTTGACTGGCATAACGCGTGTAAAAGTCCAAATGTTGTGGTCTGAGATAAAATCTCTAAAGAAATAGCGGATGGACCATAAATCATTTAAGGATAGTTAATTAGGTAATAGGTATGCTTTAAAATGGCTGGGTCAAGGTCTCGAGGCCGGCATAAAATGCCGGCTTATTGTCGTGAAAAAAAGTTTGAGCACCAGTGATTATTCCATCAAGGCCGTCAAAGGCTGGTCGTGCTGAAGAAAATTAAGCAGAGAAGGGGACTCTTGCACTAGCCGGAATAACGCTAATAAAAAATAAATTATTCTTACTCATACTAGAAACATTTCACCAGAGCTTATTTATATGGTTACGGAATAAACCTTTTGTGATGCATCTACAGTTAAAAGATGAAGGAAGATACATATATATATACTATCTACTAATGACTTGTCATAATTAATAGCGTGTCAAACAACCCAGACAATAAGCCCTACAGCAGTTTTGGCCCAAATGATATAAGTTAATGATGATACCGGAAACTAACTATAAGTAGTTTACAAATCGTATTCGTAGTTGTAGACAATTTAGATGTTTGTTGTATGATTGTATCAACAAATATACGCCTACTGCTGAGCACAGTAGATTCTATTCTAGAATGAGAGTTCGATTGACAAGGCTTAAGCGAGGCAACCGAATTGCCTTAGTGCGGGTTGGTAGACCTTCAACACCAAAGATTTTTTTGTGAAATCTATTTAGTACGTATCTATCTATGTAAATGGTGAGACGAGCATATCGTGCGCCTAATGGTAAGCGATACGACCGCTCATGGACATTAGAAAACCAAACAATACCATGAATTACAAAGCAATGCTTGGCACTCCACTGCGCACGCCATCCTGAGACATAAGATGTTAAGTTTCAATATGTCCACTAGTTACTGTGGCTACAATGTCCTTCATACCAGAACAACAACAGTGCATTGACACTGCTGTTTGGCCTGAGAAATAGACATTGCGAATGCGGTGGTACCTACCCAGGCGGCCTCTCACATATGAGAAACCTACGACGATTACGACTTTTACCAGGTTTCACGATTTTTCCCTTCACTATAAAAATGCATGGCAATTGACAATACCAATATGACTCCGAAAGGTCAGAGGTCTGCCCTAGGATTCGATTTCGCTACCAGCGACTCGGCCGATAGTGTCCATTAACAATAGGCCACCAAGAATTAGAACTATGTTAGCTACATGATGAATAAATCGTTCTTATAAGTTATAACACCGAAGAAATTATGTATTTTTAATAATAGCTATCCGATTCAACCTTAGTAAAATTGAAATTTGCACAAAAACGTCTGACAAGAAATTGTGATTGTTATCTTTAAAAAAAATCAGAGCGGAATACAGCCAAGAAATAGTACTGAATACCTATATTTCTAGTTTCCCTATTTACTTCCCTATTCTATTATATAGTTCACTTCGCACCAATAAATGGGGAGTAAATAAACTATTTATGTTATATAAATTGAGTATTTCTCATATTGAAGTCACTATTTTCATGTACAAAATTAGACTATTATACAAAGCCTACAACATTGAAGTAAGTGTGTATTTATTGTTATGCTCCGTAGAAAGTATTCAGTACCTACTTAAGTAAACACATTCACTAATAACTTGCTATCATAAAGAAATATACCTACCTATCAAAACATTCACATTAATTACAGTACATTCCCGACAATTAGTATTGATAAATTACGTTACCGTTTGCATAAAGATTGGAAATAATAACTTGCTTAAAAATAACGAATATGACACTCATTTTTCTCGGAGATTTTACACGACCACGGTTCATTTATTTCCAATGACAAATTTTTATTCTTATTGACAACTATCTGAACAGTGTCAATGCTATGTGCTATGGAGACAAGGCCCTTATAATATCTTTGCGTATCAAGGTCAGCAGTCTACTTGAATTATAGTTTAACCAGCTAACTCTTACCGGGTTGATCCTTTCGGTTCTCCATATTGTGCGAATCTGTAGTATTTACAGCACGCACGTATTATCTATCACCCGCGACTGATCGGCATCAGTGGTGGTGGAGAGCGCCGCTCCGCTTGAACAGCAACGGCAGACTGGAGCTGGTCGCGCGGCTGGCGGTTCGACGGCTGCGTCTGCGCATCGTCATACAATATATCCGTATTATAGCAGATAGCATTATTTGAAACATACAAGTTATTGCTTTGCAGATATATTCTGTTTATGTATAATGTATATCTCTTTTTAATATGGATAGTAATACAGTTTATTCATAACATGGATTTCTTATGAAATCAATTGATTACAACCCAATCTAGCCAAAAATTTTATAATTTTAATTTGTCAATAAGATGTGTACCATAATTAAATGAACATCGTATACCAACTTCTTGGATGTTGGACACTATTGAGACAAGTATCAAGAATCATAAATTAGTGCATTGTTGTAATATTACGGTGATTATCACCAACGGGTAGCCATGAGATAGATAACAAATAAATAAATACACCCAACAGTCACATACATAGTCCTGACCCCACAATAATATCGAGTCTTGTGTCGTGGGTATCAGGAACTACGAGAGAATTTTCGGTCTCACAAACACCCAGACCCGAAACATATACCATGTGGATCACACAAAAATTCGTTTCGGTGCGGGGATCGAACCCGCGGCCTCACGTTTCAAAGCCGGCGTCTAACCTACTGCGCTACAGAGTCTGTCAATAGATATAATAGAAAAATCAGTTTTTGTCTGTCAAAAACAATAAGCTGTTTTTGATTGTAGCAGTATTATGTTCTGCGGTCTAAAATGTTGACCCGGAAATCTACACTGTTGTATCAATACTGATCAAAACCGTTATAATAAAAAGTTTTTGAAAAAACACTTTTTCGAGGGTTAGTAGCCAAAGACTGGGTTGACTGGGTTTGCTTCCAGAATGTATAAGGCTACTGCCCATCCGTATATTCATGCGGATATTCATAAGCTCTTCCTGTTTCATGGTTGTAATTGGATACCTTATTGTTGTCATATCAATCAATTTATTAATCAGTTGTTGCGACGTTCGAGACCGCGACATGTAACCAAAGGAGAAAACTAAAACGTTTACACCGCATTTATAACCCCGTGATGGAAGTGATGGTGTAATCTGAGGATTAAACAATCTTCACAAGGGCCACTCACAACAACCACAATTGAACAGAATACTTTTATTAAATGGATAATTTATAAACCTGCATGTAAGATAAAAATTATAGTCCTCGATTATAAAAGATATTTTTTGTTACGATTTTTAAAGTTTTTATGTTACAAGATCAGGATCAAGTTGAGTATCTCATATCGATGTATACTTACACAGCAGCGGGACTTATCTATTAACGTGACCACCAAAACTGACGCCGCGATAAAGTTGACATGTTTAATACAATTCCATTATTTTTACTGTATGCTATAACACTCAATAAATTTTGTCATAGCAATTAAAAACGTCTATACTTTCACATACTATAAATAATTTACCACCATCATAAAATGCATCTTTCTATTATTTTTGTTGTCACTGAGAATGTCCAAATATATTTACTTTTTTCTACCAAATAGTTTTAAAGTTAGAATATTTTTGGAGCCAACCAGGATTATCCTACTGCATATCAGAATACCTATTAGCAAATGATTCAAGGAGATTAAAAACAATACCCTCTCCACAGTCAGATGAAAAGAAACAATAAGACATCCATATTAAGTGAATATTTCTTAAAACACCTATCAAAGCGAAAAACAGGTTACCAAGTACGTAGGTACCTATAAATACAGACAAAGAGGAGTATCTGCTCTCATAAAGCGGGCTGTGGGCTGTAGCTAATAATCACTCAATAAGACTACTACTCGGGTACCCGATATTACGGAAATAACCAACTTCTATTGTTTTATTCTATTGACTCGACAAAGTGACTGCAGTGCAACAGATAGTAAATGCAAAGCAATCCAAATAAAGTACATGATGAATAACTATCTCGCCGGCCGACATCATTTATGCCGTCCTGGTTGGACCGCTATACACGGATTCAAGCCGAAATGTAACACACTTACGCGAAAGAGTCCTTTAGCAGATATACAACACCAACTATTGGCTCTCCAACTTACTCACCAAGTAAACGCATTTACATAATTAAGTTTCCATTTAGAAACGCAAACGCTATTTTAAAACGCTAATGTTATTTTACAATTATTTACTTCAATGTAGTAAAAGCAAAAATGACTGTCTCTACATCTAGCGGACACAGTAGGTAATAGTTTAAATAAGTGCCATCTGTTTTCTCCAAACTGCAATAGATATAATGCAGTATCTTTGCAACTATTTTATTCTTACCTACTATAATATATTGTATATATACACTTTGTTTCCTTCATGGGGGAAATGCGAGTTTTCTCAGTACTCGACAAGCTCGATTCGCCAGGTGGGATGGCGCCGGAGCGCCGGATGTAGGCTTCTGGCGCTGTTGATTCCGTTGCCCAAAGCCCAGCTTCGCGCCCACAAGATGCACGGATAACCCAACCCAATTGTAGATTTCAAGAGGTTTTTGGACGGACGCCGCTTCCAACAAATGGCTTTTGAAGTCCTGGGTCAAACATAAGGTAAGTTATTAGTTACGGACTCCTTGTGGCTGAGGATGATGATATTAATTGGTTGACATAAGTCTTGAGCATGTATTGTATTAAATTGCTTTATTTTTATTTGTGATTTCATTTATTATATTTTTAGTCATGCCCATGATTATTAGAAACCCTATCTATATAGGTACTGATTATAATAAAACCCAGAGAGATCCGGGATCCGCTTCATCCGATCCAGTTCTGCTTCATTGTAATATGAAGGGTCATATTACAATGAAGCAGAACTGTAATCAATGTTCAAAATATTTTTAAAAGTAAATTGTAAAAGATCAAATATTTATATAGGTAGGTAAAACCGAGGGCCTTGAAAAATTATCTCTACAGTTTGGGTGTTACGTCACTACTTTTACGTAGACGTCTAGTTTATCTCATGATTATATTGTGATCTGTGTATTGTGACTATTTTGCTGTACCTCCATATTTCAATTATTATGTGCAAATATCATTTTTTTTGTATGCAGGTCTATTGTGTGAAGAAATAATAACATATTTTGGACCAGCTTCTGCCCGCAAACTTCGTCAAAAAAATTAACTTTATTTAGAATTTCCCACCCTGTCCCGTCCCATCCCGTTATATCCCGCCCGTCCCGTCTCATTCTCAGTCAAGGCATCTAATCCAGTCCCATCCCATCCCTTTGAGTATAAAAAAGTAACAAATATATCGGAATTCTTTCCTCATCCCAGGGGAACACTTATTTTTCGGGATAAAAGTAACCTAAGTGTTAATCCAGGGTGTCAGCCACTTCCATACCAAACTTTATCTAAATCCGTTAAGCGGTTACCGAGTTCATCACGCACAACCGCACAGACAAACACAAAAAATCTAAAAATCATCATTTTTATTATGTTAATACAGATCCCCCATATTAGTTTTTCTCGTTTATCTTCCATAGTACAAAGAAACATCCTGTATGTAAATAAGACATACACCAGTTTTTAATTTGGACTTGTACTTAAATAACTGTAAAAACCGCATCTCATTTCGTGCGGTAGTTTTTGAGTAATATGCAAGCAAACAAAAAGGAACATCCTATATGTAAATGCAACATATACCAGTATTTAAGTTGGACCTGCACAAATATAACTGCAAAAACTGCACCTCATTTCGTGCGGTAGTTTTCGAGTAATTTGCAATCAAACGAAAAGAAACACCCTGTATGTCAATGCAATATATACCAGTTTTTAAGTTGAACCTGTAGCAATACAACTGTGAAAACCGCATCTCATTTGGTGTGGTAGTTTATGAGTAATGTGCAAGCAAACAAAAAGAAACACCCTGTATGTCAATGCAACATATACCAGTTTTTAAGTTGAACCTGCAGCAATATAACTGTGAAAACCGCATCTCATTTGGTGCGGTAGTTTATGAGTAATGTGCAAGCAAGCAAAAAGAAACACCCTGTATGCAAATGCAACATATACCAGTTTTTAAGTTGAACCTGCAGCAATACAACCTTGAAAACCGCATCTCATTTGGTGCAGTAGTTTTTGCGTGATGCGCAAGCAAACATACAGACAGACAGACAGACAGACAAAAAATCTAAAAAAAAATGTTTTGGATTCTGTAGCTGTTATAAAGACCCCCCGCGTTGAAATTTCTTAAATATCTTCCATGTACAGACATCGACCATTTACATTTTTATTATATGTATAGAAGAAGATGTACAGACATCGATCGGTTACAAATATATTATATGTATGTCTAGATATCACATTATCTAAAAGCCTCGTCTTAAATGATAAACATGCTGTAGGGGATCATAGTTTTATTTGAGCAGATATTGTTACTGAAGTTTGATAATTATAAGCGAGAGAGCAACAACAGGTCGAGTCGACCGGCGCGGCGCGGCGGGGAGATTTCAAAGAAATCCGATGTGAATTTTGTCGCAGCTTTGTCGCTGCGTTTTGTTTTACAAGTGAGATTGCCGGAGGCACTATACCGATCGTGGAATATCCGGCATAGACTGTAGACGATCATGCAAGTGTTTTTCAGCATTTGCCTATATTTATCCGGTTTCGGCCAGACCGGCATAATAATGTCGATGGGCGATAAATAACTGATACTCCATTTAGATTGCACTGCACTTACCAGCCAATGGATTATAGATTGTTTGCCATGCCTGTGCACAAAACACTTATAGCAACGAAACTAAGCTGTCACTACACCAATGACGCATTCACCTACCATTTCTGTGCCACTCCTACGCTAATTAATTAATATCCGCAGCACCAATGTGTCCATACGTAAAAAAACATTGTTCTACTTAGCAGATTATTTCCAAATTGAACCCTATTAAGCTAATAGTCAGCTTCTATGACGTTACAGCTGACTCCATGTGAGTTTTTTTTTTTTTTTTTTTTTTTTTTTTTTTTTTAAACTGGCACGGCATAGTGACTGCATTGCACCTGATGGTAAGTGCTAATGCCGTCCAGATAGAGTATCGAATGGTATCAGACGGTAGTCTCATACCATTCGACACAATCATGCCGGCCCGCTGAGATGCCTCTTCACGCTACGGCGGAAGGACCCAGGATTATAGGAAGGAGGGAACACGTGCGGTGGCAAACCGTTCCACAGCTTGACTGTACGGCAGAAAAAAGAGTTAGAGAACCTTTTGGTTCGCGCCGAAATGGATTGAACAGTCAAGCTATGGCTCCGCAAGCCAGCACGCGTGGTTCTGTTAAGGAAAGGAGAGGAGGGGATTAAATTGAACAATTCCTCAGAGCATTCGCCATGATACAGACGGTAGAACACGCTTAGAGAGGCGACATCCCTCCGTAACTGTAGCGACTCTAAGTTGCCCGTAATGTCTGCATCATTCACAATGCGGATGGCCCGCCGCTGCAATCCATCCAAGGCATCGAGCAAGTACTGGGCGGATCCATCCCAGAGGTGCGAACAGTATTCCATACCCGGCCGAACCTGCGCTTTATACAAGCGGTAGAGTTGACCGGGCGCGAAAAACCGACGCACCTTGTTCAGGACCCCAACCCTGCGGGAAGTGGCAGATATTACGCCCTCGATGTGATTCCTTGGATTAAGATCACAACGGATATCCACACCAAGGATACTCAGGTCATTCCGCATTGAGAGGGGAATACCCTGAAGAATGGGGAGGGGAGAGAACGGGGATTTTTTGCACGTGAACGCACACACCTGGGTTTTCCTGGCATTGAACTCAACCATATTCCTGGAGCCCCATGTAGAAATGAGATCCAAGGACCGATTGAGCTCAATGACAAGATCCTCGCGCCCACTCACAGTGTCGACCCGGCAACCTGGGGACCCATGGCAGTATCGCCCATGAACCGTGCTGTCATCTGCATAGCAATGAATGTTGCCAAGTGACAACATATCATTGATATGCAGAATAAACAGGGTGGGCGACAGCACCGAGCCCTGCGGAACTCCGGCATTTACCGACATGAGCGCCGAAGCGTGTCCGTCAACGACGACACGCATTCTACGCCCATGCAGAAAGCCAGAAATCCACGAACACAAGTTGTCGGGCAGACCGTATGCCGGAAGCTTGGATAGGAGACCACGGTGCCAGACCCTATCAAACGCCTTGGCTATGTCGAGGCTCACAGCAAGAGCCTCGCCACGCCGGTCTATCGCCTCACCCCAGCGATGCAGGACAAACGCCAGAAGATCACCCGTTGATCGGTTGTGACGGAATCCGTACTGTCTGTCACTGATCAACGAGTGATCCTCCAGGTAGCGGACCAATTGAGCGTTTATGATCCGCTCCATGACCTTACACATCACTGAGGTGATAGCGATAGGGCGATAATTGGTAGGGTCTGACCGATCACCCTTTTTGGGGATCGGTTGCACATTGGCCTCCCTCCAAGATTCCGGCACAACACCTGTGCGGTAGGACACTCGGTAGAGGCGTGTCAGTGCAGGAGACAACTCCGCTGCGCAACTCCTTAAAACCACCGCCGGTATTCCATCCGGACCACTGGCTTTCCGCACATCGAGAGACCGTAGTTCACGCCGCACATCACACTGCCTGATGCGAATATCCGCCATTGAGGATCCGCAATCAGGCAGCACCGGCGGGGGCCGGGAACCACAGTCCTCGAGGCGGGAATTAGCCGCAAAGAGATTTGCCAGTAAGGCGGCTTTCTCTTGCGGCTTGTGGGCCAGCGAACCTTCCGGGTACCTCAGCGGTGGCAATGCTGGACGGCAGAAGTTAGACTGGACGGCCCTGGCCAAACTCCAATAAGCACGACTGCTAGTTGGGTGATTGGCCAACGCACGCCCAATCCTGCAAACGCGCTGGGCATCTGCTCTAACGTAGGCCTTCTTGCAGGCCTTGGCGGCTCGATTATAGGCTTCCTTGAGGGAACTGATATTAGGATCCTTGTTAGCGCGACCCCTGATCCAAGCGCGATACGCCGCCTGTTTGTCACCGACAGCATCGGCGCATGCCCGATTGAACCAGGAGCGTCCACGACCCTTACTGGCGATCTCAGAGGAAGGAATATAATATTCCATTCCTAGTCTGATTTCGTCAGCAATAGCGTTGGCACTCGCAGAAGGATCTTTTCCCTCAAAGCAGCGCTGCCGCCAAGGGATAGATGCGAAATATTCCCGCATGCCGTCCCAATCCGCCGACGAGTAATGCCAGACCCTTCGCTTAACCTGCACGGGACGTGGAGGAGAAGCGAACGGTACCGACGACCGAACCAGGCAGTGATCGGAAGTGCCCAGAGGAGCACTAACGGTCACACTATACCCGGCCGGGTGACTCGCCAGCAGAAGGTCCAGCAGAGAAGGCGCATGACTCGCCACATCCGGGATCCTGGTGGGCTGGTTCACCAGTTGTGACAAGTCATGTGTCAGAGCGAATGCATGGGCAGCTCTGCCAGCATGATCGGTCTTGGAGGAGCCCAACCACAACTCATGATGTGCATTAAAATCCCCCAAGACCACCATTTCCGCTGACGGGAACCGCACCTGCGCGTCATCTGCCGCCTGGCTAAGGTACCTGAACAGCCGAGTCGTCTCATCGTCCCCGTTGTGTGACCTGTAGAGGCACACGTAGATGCGGCTCAGAGAACCAAGATCCACGTGCACCCACAGTGCGGAGAAGGAGGGGTCCTCCATGCAGCGCAGACGGCGACAGCAGACGTCCGACCGAACATACAAGCATACCCCGGCTTTTGGCTTGAAGTTTCCTTCAAGCGAATAACCGGGGTACATCAGGTAAGAATTGTCGGCCGGACAACGAATCTGCGTCTCCGTCAAGAAGAGCAAAGCAGGCCGGGCCGTCTCAAGATGGTGGTGGACGGCATTAATGTTTGTATGGAGTCCGCGGATGTTGGCGAACTCCATAGTGAACGCGGTGGTGGGGTTATACACCGCTGAAGGACCTGCTTTCTTTTTGTGCACTGTCATGAAGGTAAGGGTTAGGTTCGGTGAAGAGGCATCGAGGAGCCTGTATCAGGGCACTAAGAAGGCCGAACGGGTACAGGGACAAGGGAGTTGGCAGGAGGAGAATTGATCCGCCGGACGGAAGGGCCCCCGTACCCTCCCGGGATGGGCCGCCGGGACCCCACATCCGGTCACCAACCGGCACGACGGACCCACCCAAGATTATGCGCGGCATGGTGAGGCAGCCTCTCGTAGTGGTTAGCTACGATTGGGCCCCTGTACTGTACCGCGGGCGGCCAGCGGACAACCGTTTCTACGGGTCTCCCTGGCCGGCGGGTCAACACTCCTTCCACCGACAGCGTACCGCAAATACCCACACGGCACAACCTCATACCCAGATACAGGCCCCTCGAGAAACCGGGGGATAACGGGCTGATCCCGGAACGCGACCCCCTTGCGGGGATCACTATGGCGGTCTTTACGCCGCGTTAACGGTGGTCGCTACCCGGGCGGATGCAGGCATCCTACCACCACGAACTGTGTCACTCATTTGGCACTACCCAGGGGTCACGTGTAGGGAAACTAGAGTCAAAGCCTACGGACGCGAGTGACGTTAACCCCCTGTAGTGAGTCGGTATTTACCTACATCACTTAACTAGTTTCATCCGCAAAATATAACACGGTCCGGCCGAAGTAAATGGCGCTTTATACTACACATTATTGTATATTGTATAACGACTAATAGCTTTGTATTGCATTTGTAGCAGTCGATAAATCGCAAATATAGGTACTCAGTGCTGAAACTAGGGTGGTGCGAGAGGTGCCCACGCACAAGACCAGTCTAAGATCTCGTTGGTTTGGGGTGCAGTTATAGAAGCTCGCTCCGGGCGTACAAAAGGCTAGTTACAGTAGGTACTGCACATACTTGCATAAGCTTCGTTGGTATTATAATCGTACATATGCTGCACCAGTGTACATATTATAATGTTGCTTCAATATAGTCTCCAAACAGGACAATAATCATTATAACATCCAATGTAATCAGTAAAACAGGGCGTCAGAAATACAGAAGTGCCGCAGGCCTTGTTTTTGCACTATGGATAGCAATCCAGTTGCCCCTTAGCCACCTTGCTCAGAACATACTATTAATTAGGTCCAGAACCTCGGTAGTGCCATATCTGGTAGTAAATCCACACGTCAATATTCAACGTGTTATGTTTTAAGTCCGTTTTATTTTAATTAAATTACATTTCTATTATGTACGTCGCTTTAGGATAATCATTTTGTGATTTTGGTAAAGTCTTACTGTGGGTCTGAATGTACGGCGACACTAATAATTCATACGGCACTTTTGGCTGATCGAGGAGTGCGAGATGTGTGTGTATACCTAAGCATAAGTAGATTTGTAGCTATCTGAAAAATGCGATGAATAAAGCAACCTATTCTGACAACGATGGGGCTGGCAGCAATATCAATAGAGGATTTGAATAATGGAGTTGCATTAGAATTTAACCTGCGCTGTGGTTATTCAAGTTTAAACGTTGTAGATGTTAATATGCAAATTGTATTTAATAATTTTGATGAATGTACATAAAATTGGAAAAGAATGGAGGAATTATGAGTACACTATCGTATTTAAAGGATCTTTATAAGGCCGTTGCAAGTAGTGTAAGTTACTGACCGGTGTTACGGGGCGTAATGCAACATGTAACAAAGCGAACATTCGTGCAGCCAGTGCGAGCACGAACTTTTTATTATTTCAACACGCTCGCTTCGATTGCGGCCTGTATGCGCTTTTATGCCGGATTGCGGGAATGGGATATTTTTAAAATCGAACGCAATTAATACTAGTGATATATTTTCTGAAATTTTTATTTAATTTATACACATCTGTTCCAATTACTCGGCTATGTATATACATATTATTAAAAATTCTATGATAATAAAATAATAGATTTCATATCACGAAAATTTTCTCGCAACGTATCTAATGGTTTTCTACATACTATGTACAGAGTATCAGACATGTGAATTGTACTCTGACCAGAAATGAAACTTACATAAAATAAAAAATATAAATTAGCAACTGATCGATTTTATTCAAATTGACACAAAACGCTGAAACGTAAACATTTGCACATAGATAATAGTGCAATTAATTACTGAAATTATAAATTCTAGTCTTTCCAGACATTTAATACAACATTTCATAGCTACACAAATTCACGACCAACGTGAAATAAACTTATCATACTGGATCTGTCCATCTAAAAATATAATCATCCAATTACAAATATTTACACCAAAAATAGGCTTTCGACAACTACCAAACTAATTTATTATTTATGTCATGTGAGAACTTAAAATATACATCACGTAATTATTAAAACAACATATTAATAATTATTAATTATTTATCACTATAACAGATAACATTCAAATATCACATGATGAAACTTTTTAACTTCAATAACATTTGAAAATGGCAAATTACATATAGGAAGTAAAACGTAGCTTTATAAATAAAATGATCCAAATTCAGCAATTATACTCGCACGATATTGACGTCAGGAACTACTTGCATCATTATTGCTTCAGTTCGGCAGAAATACAATTCTATACATGAATATAGAACCTAAGGCAAGTGTAGGTCGCCACACAAACCACATCCAACCACGTCTGACAAGATGTCAACAGTTGCCAATGCATTGCGTGTCCGTAATATTCTCCGTGTTGGATGAACGTTTAGTTTCATACACATCCTACAAAATGGTAAAACCAGAAGTTACCGCTATTGTAATTGGTGTTCTCGAGCTAAATCTATTATATTATCATTTGCGGACATCGACTTGGATTTAAGTACACCTAATTGAAAGGCACTAAGACCCTAATCTACGATAAAATTTCTGTACACAGTGATTAATTTGGAAGTCAATAATAATTATTATGTACTTACTTTTCTGTAATAGTTTGACGCGACTAGCCATTAGTAGTATTTATATACAATTACAAATATATTTTGTAATACCTTAACGGTACAGCAAGCTAGATTAATATTTTTTGAAATACTTGCAGGCTAAGATACCAAATGAGCACATATTACATTAAATGCAATTTTATCAATTTCAAACACTTATATTTACAATATATAATCACTAGATGGAGTAAAGGAAACTCTTGTAGGAGATAATGCATTTGTATCGCTTATTACATTTGTAGTGTTGGCTCATACAATGCATGTTGTCCATTGAGAACAGTGATTTTATATGAAGATTCCTAGGCATCAATTCCGTTTCTGAATCTTCCAACAAATAACTATTTTCAATAAGCAAAATGCGAATTCATGTTCATAATTTCATAGATATGATTTAAGCCTTCTAAAAAACTTAATTCCATTACAACTGAATTCACAACATAAAAACAAGCAATATTAATAATATTGGAATAAAACAAACAGAACTTGCAATCGAACAAGCAATATTTCAAATATGTTGCACTTGTTTACTAATAAGAAAGCTAGGATTTTACTTTGTGAGATTCTGAAGTATCAAGACATTTGCATACTTATACAAAGCAAAGACCATATGTTAAAATCAG
Source organism: Deilephila elpenor (assembly GCA_949752805.1). NCBI lineage: Eukaryota > Metazoa > Arthropoda > Insecta > Lepidoptera > Sphingidae > Deilephila > Deilephila elpenor. The sequence goes on along the minus strand of OX457105.1, from coordinate 6,214,487 downwards.
GACAATACTTAAAGTAACAAAAAAAACGAGAAACTTACAGTTTCGCACTCTAAGAGCAAATCAATAGTAAAATGTAATGCGCCTAATTAGGTACTATAATGTCGGCGATTTTTTATTTTTGATACAAGGTTGCATATCTTCAGGGCTGGGCCTAGTTTTAAGCCCATGTATTTCATCATCATGTCAGAGTTCAGCAACAGAAGAGCTTTTCCATCAATTTCCTGCAACAAAAATCAATTACTTAAATGACTAGAAAACAGATATTATGAATTTTAAATCATATTTTTACTTTTATTACACACGCTTAGGGTAACAAAATTGTAAACAAATATGCTAAAATTATTTAATATACTAGTATACTAGTAGTTATGATAGTTTAGTCCTATACATGCCGTGTCGGACAACTGTCAACGCTTTTGTCATTTTGAGGATAGTGCCTGGATTTGCAAGTTCAAGCCTCAATATTAGTATATATAGGACCAGGGCTTAAATTGTATAGGACGCTATAGAAGTAAGTAAGCCAATTTTATTACAGAACAGGTATCAAAGAATGTGTGTATGGTAATGTTTGGTGCAGGGAATCGTAAAGTGTGTACCGTCGAACGCGACGTAAAGGGGGGCGATATAAAGCAATTCACTCTCTCTCTCTATCAAACATTTTTTTTGTGTCTATTTAGTTAAATAGTTAAAATTATCTTGTATCTATCTATTTCGAGCAGTGGGATAGGTGAGAGCCTCGATACAATATAGTAAGCCTGGGGAGCCGTGGCATAGCGTATAGCATAGCATAGACGTAGAAGAGCCACGTTGTTGTCAGTCATGACTCAGTATGAATACGCAGAATGGTCCAGGGTGGTACCACTGTTTCACAGGAGACTGACGTGAAGCGACAGTTTCGTTCAGTGAGTGATATCGCTGGATGCCCAATACCCCTTTCCTCTTCCCATCCTTTTTCCTTCCCGCTCTCCTCCCAATCTGATGGGCCGGCAACACATCCATGATTTTGGATCCCGCGTTCTGGATGTTCATGGATGTCACTTACCATCAGGTGCCTTTTTTCTCGTTTGCCAGACATATGCAATAAAAACAAAATGAAGTATACTGACGTGTTTGCGGAAGAGGTCTGCGTGCGCGGCGAGCGCGTGGTCGGCGGCGGCGATGAAGCCGATGACGTCCTCCACGGACCAGTCTGCGGGCGGCGCGCTGGGCGCGGGCGGCGGCGGCGCGCTCGTGGTGGACGACGCGGGCTCGGCGCGCTCGGGCGACACGCGCGCCACCTTGCCGCCCGCCGCCACACCCGCGCTGTCACCCACGTTCTCCTCCTGCAACAACACATTTTTTTATCGTATTAATTTTATGTCTGGCTATCTGTCTGTTTATAAATCCGCTAGACTAGATTTAGGAGTATGATGCAGAAATGTCTTGCATAGAAATAGCCCAGCTTCTATTTCATTAATATGGTATACTTTTGTTCCATTTAGCTATCATATTATATAGTATATCATTTTGTTTAAGTATATTTAGACTTACCGCACTACTGGGCCTCTTGACAGGTAATGATACGGTGTTGGAGGTGGACTCGCCACACAGTGAGCAAGGCCGGCCAGCAGCCTCGCCGGAATCTATCTCTATCATCCCAACACAGCAGCCTAAACAACTGCACACAGCTTTGAGCCAATTTTTGAGGTCATCATTGGTTAGTTCCAAAGGTACTTTCACTGTGTAATTCTTGTTTGCAGCTGTCACCTGTAATATTGCAATAAAATATTGTGTATTTTTCCGATACTTCCATATACTAATTCACACGCGTGTACTTTCCTTAAAATGTAAAAATCTATAATATCAGAAACTTGTAACTTATTCACTCAAGTTAGTAGTAAATAGGAATTCAATTTTGAAGTCCCCATTTTTCCTTAAATTTGAATTTACAGAACAATTGCTGATTGATAATTGCTATTGAGTCTCAATTTACCACGGAATTTTGTATGGAATCTTATATATTTTCTCAATCAAAGAAAAACTTAAACAACACAGCGACGTAATGAAAATAGTAACCCACCAGTCAAACCTTAAATCACGATGCTGCGTGCTTAGTTTACTTTATTTTTTATTTTATTTCATTTAGATATAGTGGGTGTTATTTCGAACTATCGCATGGCGGTGTCGGACTACCAAATTCATCCGATTATACAGACACCTAATATAGGTCAGATTTTGTTAATAGTATCTTGAAATCCCACAAATCAAATATCAAAGTGGTAAGTTTTTTTTATATATTTGAGACGTATAAATCCTGATTAAATAACTTGCATTATACTTTCAAGTTTATAGTCGCGTTATAACTTACAAACTTTAGGCTCGTTGGATTGTTATAGGCCGGCGCCTATAATAATCCAACGAGCCTAAACCGGAAACGGCGTTTCTCTATAATATAATTCATAAAAATTATAAAATGAATAAAATTACCTGTACATTAGTCACATTAGAATAATTGCTAGATGCAGTCAATATTGCGCGAGTGAGTCCCTGTGGATCGGGATGCACACTCAGCAATTCTCTGGCAAGAGTCTCGGCCGCTCCAGATGGCCCTGGACCTGTTACGTTGTTGGGCAAGGAACTACTACCACCAAAACAACTACTGCGAATACGAAGCTGTACTGTGGCAATAGGTGTGGGAGTTGTGGAACTGTTAGAGTTTCCAGAGCCAGTCGACCCTCCCTCTGGGAGTGCAGCATTTGGTATACCACTTGGCCGGAGTTTAAACCTGAAGGAGATAACAACACTTTGTTGAACTGAATTAAAAAATATATTTTTTAGTTATTTAAGTGTTAATATAAGATAATACATCAATGTGTAGGTAGTAAATCAGATTTAGTAGCGCAGGCATTCTTTACTACTTAAACCTATACCTTGAAATGGAATCAGAGATCAAAAATGTAAACAGAACCACTACAATAAAATAAATTGCCATGGTAGTTTGTTGACAACCGTTAAAATGACAGGTTAGAATTATTCTCACCTGTTATATAAGTATAAAACATAGCCGAATTAAATTTTTTTGGTATAATATTTAAATAAAATACAATTTCAATTTTTTTTTAAATGATGTGGTAAAAATGGTACGAAATTACGTTATGCTGCTGGCAATAACTAGAAATTCCTAACATTTGGCTCACTGAAATAAAGCTTTATTATATTTAGCCTCTCCAATTACGAAAAAATATTTGTCATGAAGAAAACATGATTAATAAAGATGGTTTACAAGAAGTGAGACCGCAGTGGTGGAACGGATGTGTTAAACATGTAATAAAGGAAGAAAAACGTGCAAATTAGACCACCCGATTGATATAGTGCCAGATCAATTTATAATAAATGTTACTGATTCTGACATCAATGAGTTTGTCTCATTCAAGTGATATTGAAGGCTTGTGAACTGATAAGTGTGTGATTGATAAAAATACTTTTTAAATGACAAACTAAATATATTTCGTTTTTGTTGGTGCTTTTCATTTTTACCATGTTAATCTAAAGGAAATTCTAAAACACAATACTCGCAACATTTGAATTTTTATTAGAAAATGTTTCCTAGCCCTGAAATGTCACTTTCACAATGACATTTGTTTGTTTACATTTTTGATCTCGGATTCGATTTCAGGGTATAGGACTATGCACAGAAGAAATGAGATAGGTGCAAAAATAATAAATAAAAAGAAATGGTAGAAATAAAATTGTGCAATGATATACATTATACAGGTACAACAGTCAATGACAATTACAAAACCAAGATCTCAGGTGCCAGGTTGGTCAAAGTGATATTGGGCTTTTCTGTTCTTAATCAGCCCAGTTGGAAATATGTGCCCAGTGTGGCGATAGGCTCGCCCCTATCACATCATGGGACAGGCAACATACAAAAAATGTGGGGGTCCTGGTGGTGCATTTGCCAACTCCTTCTGGGATAAAGGCGAGAGTTTAGTAGTAGTATACAGGTACAATAATTAACACCTACATATGTATAATAGATTCAAAAAGTTTCATTGTAATTTGAGGTGATTCTATAACAATTATAATTTTTGTGCAATTTTTTCTATTCTATTACATATACATAATTTAAAAGCAATGTATAATCAATTCAGTTAAGCTATTAAATTTTAATCTACTTAACATTTTGTATAATGTTATTCAAAATGCTAATGCCCATAAACACTTCCTGCCAAGAAGTTTTAAATTTTTAAGAAATATTTTAATAATTGCTACTAACATACTTTTTATGTAATCTACCTAAATTTAGATTAAGTGGGAGAAAAAATAAATTGTCTTAGCAAAGTTAAACAAGCATTTAAATCAAGTTTTATTAAATGATCCAAGATTACATAATCATTTTACTAGCTTTTTTATTGCCTAATATGTATTTTTATATATGGGCATTACAATACAAATTGGTCAAATGTTTTAGTTACTTAAGGTACTCTATATTTCGTGTATCCAATGTCTTAAGTTATCACATTTATTATTAGAAAATAAATTCAAGATTTCATTACTAATTATTAAATATAGCATATTTGATACAATATTGCCTGTGGAACAAAAGGCCTCATAAATAATTGTTTTTGATTCCAATTAGTGTTGTAAGATCTTAAAATTTCTCATAGTTATTAGTTTCTGAATTTACCTTAGTATGAGTTCATGATTATGTGTGTGTGACTGCTGGGTATATTAATTATTTATTAAATTCCTACAACAGAGCATGTCCCTTGTTAATGAATTAAACTCACATATCTCAATAAGCACAAAATATTGATAACATTAAAAAGATGAAATACCTTGATGGTGTAGTAGCACTTTTCTGGCCCGGAGGTTGCAATGGATGTCCAGCCCTGGCACACCACCCAACAGGGAATATGTCTCGTGAGTCAAACCTGCACCAGTAATCAAAAGCTCCCCTCCATCCATCAAATGTAACATGAATTTGATCATTCTTAACAGCTCCAACAGTAGCACAGCAAATTAATTGTGGGTTTTTCTTATCAACAGCTTCTAGTTTTTGTCCAACAACATACAAATTTGATTTAGGAGTAGGAGGTTCAGGTTGAAATACTTTAGGTGGAGCCATTTCTGCTCCATTCAGAGTCTTAAGTAAGAACATGGGCCAACTACTGGCATTCATACGAAATCCCAATGGAGGTTGCAGCATTCCATCATTTTTCTCACAATGACCTATTGGGTGAATGTCACCTGCATCTACTAGCCGCCAGAAATCATTCTTATTGTCACTGCCATCCAGTCTCAGTCTTAGACGAGGGCCTAAAACCCCCACTACGGTTGCAATACATGTTGATGTTAGATTACGAGGATCCAATGCTTCCAATTTCATTCCTACTTTGAAATCATTGACTGGAGGCATGGTTGCCTGTTTGAAACACTCCTGTGGTGCTGCCACACTGTTTGTTTCCTTCATATATTCGTTCCAGTCAAAGGACTGATACAAATCGTAATAGGAACCTGTAGAATTATTGTTAGAATGATTCTCCACTCCATTTGCACCATTGCCAGATTGGGGTGATGTTGTTCTTTTTTCATTTTTCTTTTGATATTTACTGAAACAGTATGTAGAGCAGAAATTCTTGCTGCTAGAAGGTGCATTACCACGAATAACATTGTCGCAGTTGAGACACGCGCCTTTGCTGTAAGCTTGTCTGAATTCAGAGAGACATGTTTCGGAACAGAACTCTTTTTTTCCATTTTCCGTTGGTAAAACATATTTGAGTGGAGTTTTACTCTCTGCACACCAAGTACAAGTACGCTTCGGGGGTCTTCCAGGTCCACGTATTTTGCCGGGAGCAGGCCCCGACGAACCGACAGTGTTGTTTGACATTGTTCTCGTAAGCAACTTTTAATTCATTATTGACAATCGTTTTAGGATTAACTGAATTCACAAATTACATTATATTTAATATTTTAACTACTTTTTACTCTAATAAACACAATTATTATATTTTTGCGCAAATATAAACAACGTCAGAACGTATTTATGACGCGCTACCAACAGCCATTTTAGTTTTTTCTATACGTTCGGATACACTGAATATGCAATAAAATACGGAAAAAATACATATGAATGTATAATTATAATTCATAAAAATGGATGATACTTTTTAATTACAAATTACTTAATAATAATTGCTATAGGTTCATCTTTTTAGTTAATAAATGTCCAACACATAATATTCCACACACCACGATTAGCGATATAATAATTTATTGTTTTTATTAATGTTATTGAGATATCGTAATTTAATTATGTATATGTATATCATTAATATTACAATAATGCCACGTGTAATATATTTTGCATGTTATGTCTTTCTTTGGCTGAATTATTCCAGATCCATGACTTATAACCAATAAATCGTAAATGAAATTTTGACATTTACGTATCCCTTTTCAGCTTTTGGCTTTGAGGTTACGTTATTATTCCATAACCTTAATTATTTGATGTTTCCAGAATATTCACATTAGCATGTCTCAATTAATAACAAAGTTTATAAACAATGCACAGGCAGCTGAAAAAAGGCTAGCCGAATTGCGGATTATGGTTAGTCTTAATACATTAATACATAAGCATAACGTAATCACATAATATTTTCATTTTCATTCCTTCCAGTTTGAGGATGTCAAAAAGATTAAAGTAGAAGAGAAAATAAAGGCTCTAACGGAAGAAAATAAACATCTTAGCGCTAAAATTGAGAAAGCGAAGGCTGAATTAATAAAATTGGAAGTAATGCATGGTAAAAAACAATACCAAATTCCTAACAAAGTAAGTGTTGTACCTCAAGTTATATCAGAAATTCCAACACCACCTAAAATCGAGAAAGAACAGGTAGAAAAAAAAGAAAAGAAGGATAAAGAAGCCACAAAAAAGACAAAGGCTAAGCCTGCTGAACCAGCTGCAGATGCTGTAGTGGATGTGAGGAAACTAGATTTGAGGATTGGAAAAATCGTGGAAATAAACAAACATGCTGATGCAGATGCTTTGTATGTTGAGAAAATAGATTGCGGTGAAGCAAATCCCCGAACTGTTGTGACGGGTCTAGTCAACCATGTGCCAATTGAAGAGATGAGAGAAAAGATGGTGATGGTGCTCTGCAACTTGAAACCAGTTAAGGTACCCAACTTTGTTAATACTACAATTAAATTAATTTCTATACGCTTAAAGTTTATTATCAATCATAGTACATTAATAAAATGCACATAAATGTTTACAATTTACTAATAAACTAGTGTACATATGTCACACAAGAGCACATCAGAATATAAAGAAGTAATATCCTATTTAGGAGTAATCCTGGCCAGCATAAGTCAACAAGGCCAAAAATGGCTCGGAACTCATGTTTATCATCAGTCATCTTATCTCATAATTATAAAATAAAAAAAGGTTTTGATTGCAGCATACACTTGGCTCTCTGAAAAACATTGTGCATGTGCACAATATGCTAAGTCTGTTTAAACAATTTCTGATATCTTCATCCTGTGTTTTTAAAATTTTAACTGTTTGTAGATGAGGGGAGTAACTTCAGAAGCGATGGTAATGTGTGCCTCATCACCTGAAAAAGTTGAGGTTCTTATTCCACCTGAAGGAGCAGTGCCCGGAGACCTGGTCACTTGTGAGGGCTACCCTCGTGAACCTGAGCCACAACTCAATCCAAAAAAGAAGATATTTGAGACATGTGCACCAGATCTTAAAACAAATGATGAAAGAGTGGCATGCTACAAGGACAGTCCTTTGGTAGTAATTGGCAAAGGACCTGTTTTGGCCCCCACCTTGAAAGGAGTAAATGTCAAATAAAGACCTTGTTGCAAAATATACATTCTTTTAAATTATTTATATCCAATTTTATTTGAATCGCATTATTTAATTACCTCATAAATTATTCTTTATTGGAATTGGGAATGGTTGAATAAAACTACATTTAAGCAATCTCAACAATTTTTTATATTACATCTCTAATCAAATGGTTTTATCTCTATACAACAACTCACCATTGTCACCACTACATTAAATAGAAAATGGATTCCTATTTTTGATATAGAAAAATAGACAGATGTGAATATGTAACATTAACATTGAGAGCAAAAATGCATTTAATAACAATATTATGTAATTTTGCACAAACTTATATTATTTGTATTACATGTAAATGAGTAAGTAGCTTTGTGAGCTTAGTATTTATGGTCCAGTTTGCATTGCTTACATAGTTCCAGGATTACTGTGCCTTGTACATTGTATCTTTTGGCTTCAGAATGTGTATGTGTACATTTTACAATAGAAAACTACAAAATACTGTGTACTATTAGAGAACAATTCATTATAATTAATTAACAAGTACCTTGGCAAGCTCTATTCAACCTATGATTTCTTAGGAGCTGCAAATTTAGGCACCTACATAGGCATCCAAAGTTGGACTTAGTAATAACTAACATAAAATACAATGTATGCCCATTCCAAACATTTGGCACACCAAAATTGTGAATTTGAACTATGTGCATTGTATTCACTGGGCATTATATGATTCTATTATCAATGCATCTGCTGATTTATGTAAATTTTAAAATCAATAATACAGTAGATACTAGCTGTTGGGTAAGCACATAGAATAAATCATCCACAACTTTAGTATGTTAGGGCATAATGATTAATAATCTATAATAAATGCTAATATTAGCACACAAAATTCACATTTTTCAATAAGTATGTAGTTTGTTGAATCCCCTATAAGAGATCTTCAATGGAAATATTAATATTTCGTCTATAAATGATTACTTAATCATATTTTCTCCAATATATTGCAACACAGAGTTACTACTGCAGGCATGTAACAAGTATATAAGCTAATTAATTTAATATTACGGACGACGAGTGTTGGCGGAGATAGATTACTGAACAATTTTTGTATGAAATGCATTTATTTCAGACCTAATACCTGAATACATGATCATGGTCGGCTATCTATGTAACATATTGTGCCTCAATCGTGATTACATTTGTACTTTTTGATGTAATTTTTTATTTCAATAACAATTTTACTTATATTTTTTTTCTTTTCTTGTGTCCATATATTAATACATTTTATTACAAGACATATTTACACTTTAAGCATTATGCTCAGATATGTCTATTTGTAAAATGAATGACTAAAAATATATAATTGTTCATTATAATCGCATTTCATAACCTTAATTTAGTTTCTATATTATTAAATATAATATGTCTATTCAGTTGTAAAATCAATTCCTTCAGTACATAAAACTATAGTTAAGAAGTGGATTCACCATTACAGAGGTATATAAGTATTATGCTAGATGGTTAGCAATATTACACTACAATAGCTAGGTAAACTTACAACAATTTTCACCATTTTAATACCGTAACTATGGTCTCATTAAAACTGTTATCTTTGGTAAAGTACCAATTGTCACCAAGAAAATCTTAAATTACAACATTCACTGCCTTGAAGCAGTAAAAATGTTTGATAAGTTTCCTTGTCCTATTTATGTGATTATAATTTATCACTACAAGCTTATGAGCTACAATTTAATCCTAATATTGAGTAATCAGTTTAAAAGAAATATGTGAGAATACTGAATAAAAATTTACAATCTCATTTTCAAGTCAAGGTCCTACTTAGTTATAGGATAGTGATGTCTAAATAAATATTTGTATTAGCATAGAGTAATGTGTCATTGTGACAAAAAAGAATGGCACTAAATATGTATTACAGTAAACAATGAGTCAATTCGCATGTGTACTCTATTTTAATGTGTATGAAAGCAACTTTACCAAACATCTAGGTATATCATCATTTAGTATTTACTAAAAGATTATCAAAATAGTTTAGAAGTGATAATTACGATAATTGAATTAATTTAACGCTTTCAAGAGCGTGTTAGGCCTTTTTGATATGGAAGTGACAATGAAATGACTTATCCACTACATAATGAATAACATAATGAGAAATAACTACTGTGATACTTATACAAATATGGAAAAATACATTTATAAGCAATGCTAAAGCGCGGGACAGACATTTAACATGTCACCTAATCTTGTGCTAATTATTTTCTCTCTCATTTGCTTATATAGCATAATAGGCTAATTAGAATATAGTGAAAGATTAATGATGGTCTTTTTTATATTTAACATACCACGAGTAGTAATTCACTTCTTATAGGCACACAGGTTCGCTACCAGTAACCAAGTAGCACTGTTGTGCCTCCAATGAAAATTAAATACTTATGTCAGTCATAAGTTGGCGGAAGTTAAGCTAACCTACGTGCATACATAAACTCACGCCTTTATCCCCGAAGGGGTAGGCAGAGGCGCCACTAGGACACCCACATTTCGCCTTGCATGTTCCGTCCCATGATGTGATGGGGGCGAGCCTATCGCCATAGCGGGCACAAATTCCTGCCTCGAGGCTGATAATGAACAGAAAAATCCAATATCACTTTGCCCGGCCCGGGATTCGAACCCGAGACCTCAGCTTTGTAGTCATACCGCAATACAACCACGCCACCGAGGCAGTTAAGCTAACATAAGAACAAATAACTTAAATAATATAAACTGCTCTCTACTGGCTACTATAATTGTACGTCCATTTTCGCGCAAAGCAACAAAGTGAGTGAATACTACCAAACTGTAATCAAGCATGAATCTTGCAAATGGACGTACTTAGCCTGACCAGGTGACACATAATTTTACGGGCACAGCTGCAGCAAGCTCCACAATCTTATTTCATTAACATTTATCTTATTCACATAGTATAAAACAATATGGAGTGTACATTGAACTTTTAACAATATTTTACAGTCATTAGAAGATAAAAACAGTATGCATTATGTTGTACAAATACATGAATAGCAAATATGCAACTGAAAAAGTTTGTCATACAAATTTAAAACATGCCTAGAGGCTAGAATCATATTCTTCGTTCACTAATTAATATTGCGACTTGAAAAGTTTCAAGACATTTGTTAGCAGTATAATAATTGCAGTTGGAAGGTGCTGGCCCGCAACCATCAATAACATACATAGTGTACACAGTTCTATTATGCCTTTGTTTATCATATATGTAATATTCAATTTGTTAATTATTTTTGCATATACATATGTGGCGTGTCAAACATACACATATTCAACTTCACAGTAAAATAAATGCTTTTTAAGTAAAATACTAAATTAAAGATTATGCACAAATATTAGATATTTTTAAAATGATTCACTTATGTGTTTCATATCAATATAGTACAATTTTAAATATCCTTAAGTATAATTTGGGTACCATCTTATAAAAATATAAACAATATTTGATTTTGCGATTGACATTAAAGTAAAAAGTATTTTAAAATATTAGTAGAAAGAGCATGTAAACAGTTACAATTATCAAGAGGAGTGAGACATTGTATAAGAATAATATTATTCGAAAATAATATATAATTAAGCATGTCTTACAATATAAAATAACTTATATTGCACATTCATAAACTAACAACATCGAAATAAGTAGATGTTATAGAAATCTAATGGCACAGATGTAAGAATGTAATAGGTGGGCAAGCAATAAATATTTAAAAAAATATAGTATTTGCTTAGAAATGTATATTTTTTGTAGGAAGACTATTTTCACACATATAACTACGAGCCCACATTCACATTGAATGTTTAAAAAAATAAAATATTAATAAAAAGAACTTAATTAAAAAATCAAGTCATATATTTTTTGTATACATATCTGTATTGTCTACAGATTAAATTAAAATAGAGATCAATAGTTGTTATATAATGCTAATATTTTAAAATGCAATGCTTAAATGACTCATGGTCATAATTTTTATCCATTACACATGTAATATGAATGAGGGCTTTTTATAATTATCCAACAATAATTACCAGGAATATTGAACTGGGAGACGGAATGTCTTGATAATAATGAATTTGTCTATGACAAATGACAATGTTAACTACTATATAAAAGCACTTCCATCAAACACGAACATCTTCATTGGTAAAAGCATTCACTAAAAGCTTCAATAACGTTTTATAAAACGCTAAATGGATAATTTAAAATATGGACTTCATAGTTGTAATGTATCGTTCTGCAGTTTTAAAATATCTTGTGTAGATATTGTTGATTATCGAAGGTTTGTTCGTATACCTATGTCGGGGTTTTAAATTTGAGTGGGTGGGAATCGTCTTTGGGGCTTGTTGCGGCGCTGCGCCAGAGTCGACTGCGACACCGGCCCGAGGACTTGCGGCGTCAGTGGAGACGACGTTAAAGCCTTAAAATAGTACACAATTATTACATAAACGTAATGGTACTGTTTCAATTCAAAATCGGTGTCTGCTGATCACGAGAATCAACAATACGATGGAGGGAGCTTGTTGCTAGCAGTTAAGCCTTAAAATGACCATCGTGGGGGTGTCACGTATTGGGTTCATTTATGTATATCCAAATACCATTAGTGCGGCGTAGTATCGACTAGTTACATTTAAAATTTCGCGTCGTTGGCGTCTATCAATTGTATCGAAGCATTTTATCGTGTATCAGTGTACTCTTCTACTGTTGAGCATGAGACATTTGAACTATCGAGAATAAGATTGAGAGGGGTGAGGACATAGCCCGCCACGCTGGTGCGCCACGCATATAAAAACTCGCTAAGATCTCTATGGTACGCAGGCTTCTGCAAGATATTTTCCTTCATCGTTAAAGTAAGATTTTTTGTAACAGTGTAAAACTGTTATGTATGTACCTACTGCATAGGTTACATTATGTGTGTATGTGTGTATGTACGTACGTACGTACACGTATGTATGTATGTATGTTTGTATTTTTAAGTTATTTAACTGTCATTGTCCCTTTTATTGTGGTGTACAATAAAGTATGTAAAAAAATAAATAAATATGTATGTGTGTACCTGGAAGGTGAGGTCGACGGCGCGGCGCAGGTCGGCGGGCGGCGGCGGCGCGTCGTCGTGCGCGGCGGGCGGCGCGGGCGCGGCGTGCGCGTGCGTGAGCCACGGCTCGGCGGCCAGGTCGGCGGCGCGCGGGCGGCGCGCGGGCTCCAGCTGCAGCATGCGCCGCACGCACGCGCGCGCGCCCGCAGACACGCCGCGCCACACGCCGCTAGACAGGTCCACCTGCATGGACATACCGGATTTTTTTAAATAGAGACGCGCTGGACTGATTCAGCCCTGGTTCTGACCACGATGTTGAGACATGAGGGATCGACTAGAAAGAGCGTCCAAATTTCGAATGGTAAAACTGCCGTCTGATGCCATTCGATACTCTGTCTGGACGGCATTAGCACTTACCACCAAGTACAATGCAGTCATTGTGCCGTGCTAGAATAAAAAATATAAAAACCACTACTGAATTATTATTAAAATTATTTTAAATAGTACTATAAAATACATTACATTATACTTTTACAACTCACCTTTCCAGACTCAATTCTAGCTAAAATCGCTTCAGGTGTGTCGTCACCTGTCGAAGCAAATGGAGTTCTGCCAGACAGCATAATATATGCCAATACACCTGCAATCAAACAAAGTTGTTCTAGAATCTAGATACAAATTATATTTTTTTCATTATAATAAATAATGTATTCATGTTTACGTAGAACCTGGTTTGTTGCCTGTAGAGAATAGCGTTTCTAATTAAGAATTAATGTCAACAACCTAATACTGTTAAGTGGTTAAAAAATTCTAATACTAATTTTCTCCTAAGCTACATTAGATGAGACCACAGTGGCAGACTTATATTTGAACTCCGTATAATGGGGAACAATATTTGTTATTAGTATACCTAAACTCCAAATGTCGCATGCGGCATCATATCCCGCGCGCTTCAGCACTTCTGGGGCCACGAAGTTAGCGGTGTAGCACGGGGTCATCAGCAAACCATTCTCCGCACGGAGTTGTTTCGCCAGACCAAAATCAACTAGACGAATATCCTCAGGCCGCTTTTCCGCCGTTGCAAATAATATGTTCGACGGCTTTATGTCTCTATAAAAAGATAAATATATAGGTTTCGTTGACAAAAGTATGTGATTTTTAAAAATCTAAAATCATAAAGTGAATAATACCACTATATTTGATTAACATAACATAGTTTTCAAAGTCACAATACCGTGAGGTGAATGGCAATTGAATGAAAGCCAGACAATGTCCTTTCCCACCATTCATGCCGATTCAATTAAGACCAAAACGCACGCGATGTAAATACATTTTCGTAAACAATTCTGAGCATTTAAACGTTGCATGATATCTTTATTCTTGAATAATATGGTCTTGAATAATATTTTTTTCGTATTTTTCATAGAAATTACTTCAATAACTCTTTAAATAATCATTAAATTGTGTAATTTAATGAACTAAGTTGGACATATCAATGCGATGTTCGTAACTTTTAGACAGTTTTATAGCGTATAATTGAAATAACAAATTGCATGCGAATCAACCATTTGAAATAGCTGTAAAGTCGTTATCTAGCACGAAACATTTGCCTCACCCAGTGGCGTATTTACCCTAGGGCACTGGGGGCCATTGCCTAAAGCGGTACAATCAGTAGCACTTGTGGAAATCAACACACGCAATTCGCTTTTAACTTATTTCATTTACTTTATTTTTTTTTGTATAAAATTTTATTTTCGCTCGATTTAAAGCGGCTTTATACGTTCGAGCACCAAAACGGGCAGAAATTCTATTAGATCAGGGACAGCGTAAGAATAAATTTTATGTGGTCGAAATGAACTGTACAAGGCAATTTTAAAGTTTTTCATCTTCCAGGTGTTAACTGTTAGGTCTTGATGGCGTTGTAGCATCTGGCACGACGCGTTTTCCGTCTGCATTAGGCGGGAAAATAATAATATTAAATATATAAATATTACACTCGGATCTTTGAAAGTTTGTTGATTGAGATAGTGCGTGCGCGTGCAGGGGTGTCGGTACCTGTGCACGACGGTGTGCGTGTGCAGGTAGTGCACGGCGGCGAGCACGTTGCGCAGGATGGGCGCGGCCTCGTGCTCGGGCAGGTGGCGGCGCGCCGTGATGTGCTCCAGCAGCTCGCCGCCGCGACACAGCTCCGTCACGCACAGGATGCGCCCGCCCTCCGCGTACACGCCGCGCAGGCTGATGATGTGCGGGTGCTGGCTGTACCTGCACACAATACTCACATACTCATGCCACAGTAACGAGCTATCATGTCTTGTGTAGAAATTTTGAAACGCGGTATACCAAGCATATCCAAACTGGGCCGACGATAGATAAAAAAATCCAAAAAAACATCGCTTTTTTGCCAATTTTTTATTATATCGTGTCTGAAATCACTAAAATTACCATCTGGCCTCGTTTTCGGTCGCAGTCTGGAATCTGGATATAACCAGCCAGGCTGAAATAACAAAAGCGAGCCGAGGCAAGAGAAATCGACCACAACCCCAATGGGGCCAAAAAATCTTATTTGGAGTATGAATTATATTTACCTTAGTAGAATTTCGATTTCTTCACGAGGATCATATTGTAATTTATCCATGATCTTAACTGCATACTGGACTCTGGAAGTCTTGTGTTCACACAGACGGACTACTGAAAAGGAGCCTGTACCTAATTCACCCATCAATCTGAAAATAAAAATATTTTTTTCATAAATAAAGTGTCACGCTAAAAATAAAGACCTAAGATTGGTTGCCCCTTATACATTATTTAAATTGACCTTTAATATAATTATTATTTATCCCAGCGTAATTAATTAATACAACTATTGCCAACTGATCGGCAGCAATTTTATTTTTACTTAAATTCAATTCAACAAGTACATCATACCTGTATTCATCGAAGAAATTGTTTCTATTGACGAAGCCGGACCAGAACTCCTCGGTGGACGTTTTGTTGCTCTGCACTACGTGGTTTTGGTTTTGATTTGTGACGGTTTTGTTATCATCCTCTTGCAGCAAACAGGGCGCGACGAAACTAAAACCTCTGTGGAGATAATATTACAGCTGAATAAAATGAATTCAGAAAATTTGTCCCCATCATCAGCTAAAGATTTCACTACGGTATGTAGGTGTTTTCCAAAGACCTTTAACTAGATTCCAGAAGCCAGAATCGATGTTTTTTTATACATAACAAAAATAGTCATGTACTAATTAAATAAATGACTTCGGCAATCTTCGAACCTACGGAATCGAATAATCTACAGCTGACTAAAAACCATTGTATAAGCCAATAAAATATAGGCCTTATGTTTAGTTTTAAATAGAGCATTAATTGATTTATTCTACTTCACTATTACATTTTAATTCCATGACGTGTCAAATCGCACACATGGCAAATTGACGATAAGCAGCGATCGCCATAGTAGCGCATATAGAATAAACAATAGCAGATGACAACATTTGTGAATTACTTGCGTGGTAAATTTATTTACACTTTACAGTGAGTGATAGCACTCACTTGAGTCTTATCGCTGTTATCATTACAAAATTGTTCTCGATATCTTACATAACGGAACGGCAAATGCACCGCTTCAGCGATTATGAAACTTGGTATTACTCATGTAGTGTTCGATAACAACTTTGATTTGAAGTCTTGAATTTAAAGCTTTTGTGAAAAGATTTTTATCCTCTTTGTTTGTTTAGAATGTTCATGCTCTATGATTAGTTTTATGGTATTTTTCTACTTTCCAATATCAATACAAATAAGATCCACTGCTGGGGTTCCAATTTGAATATATAATAGAAAATAGATATCCTTAGTTCGTCGTCGATTGTTCTCTATTTGAATTAAGTAGGGGTTCATGAATTTCATATGATACATTTGTGAAAAACTTCGTGAAATACATAATATGTTTATTCCGTTTTTTTTTTTCAGCTATCTTATTGAATCGTTCGATTAAATCTTTAACATATATCTGTTATCAGTAACAACCTTATTCTCGGTAGCCCAGCCTGTCACGATCTAAATAAACGTTCGATTATTCTTACAAATGCTGTGATATTTTTGTTAGATCATCGTTAGAAGAACTGCGACGCAACCCCAAAAATTTAAGTAGACGATATATTTTAGGCTCCGTATTAAGATGTTATACATAATATATTGAGTTCCACAGACAATTCCCTGAATTTAAGTCGCTAAGTCTCTCCGAGGTTCTCCAACATCAATATATCATGGATTTTGTTGAATGAACTCACCTAAATAACTCATGAGCGTTGGCCGAAGCGGGTACCCCAGGAGAATCTCTAGGAGTACGACACGTAAACTCCGAGTCGAAATAAAACGCATCGTCAGCTCTCGACACCGCGGGCCTAAACGGTGGTATTACCTGAAACAATATCGACAGATACCAATATATTGTACAGGGTTATATTTTAAAGACTGCACTTTTTAGTTATTGAACTCAAGAGTAAAAAAAATCTAATTACCGCATAAATTAACTAATATAAAAATACCGGAAGAAATTTACACATAATAAGTAATTTATTTCCATTTCAAAATATCCTAATCAATGATCAAATTAAACCTAACATCTTCTACAAGCACGGTCGCCGGTCATTTTACACACTTTATTCATTATTTTAAACTTCCTGTTTTAATTGAAATACTCTATGGAAAATAGCCCTGTATTGTATTAAAATTACTAGTGCGAAGGCTAGAAAGCAGTAGAAAGGCGCATACATTAATTTCTATAAGTATTAATGCAGTGCAATCATGGTGGTATTGCGAGTTTCCGCTTGGAGACGAAGAGATGTGAGAAGCTCTATATTTAAACTTTTATATGCACTTCACAGTATCTATGTATCATTCCGTAAACCAGACACCAAACAGGTGCAAGTATAGCCGAAGTGCAACTAGTGCCTACGCTGTACGGAAACATATCGCCAATATTTCTTGAGCAAACCATACTCATTGTTTCCTCTTGAAATTCGAACAAACCTTACACAAGGTAAGCTGCCTCAATTAACAAATGTAAAAACGTGGCACCTTTCATTTTAACTAAAACGCTTTGTTATTAAACTATAAGCATAAAGAGACATAATAATAATACTGTATCTACTATAAACGATTGGCTATTTGCATTTCGTGTTTAAATTAAAAGCTCATTAACATTTTAAAGTGGCAAGCTTTGATGATAACCCACAACAAATTGCTTTTACCAATCACTTAACACCTACATTCCTACTGGCGCTCGCAACACAACAAAGTGTAAATGAGCTTTAGGGTCGATTCATACTGGCGCTGTTGAAGCGCAGCGAAGCGGCACTCTAAAAGCCACCATGGAAAATTCAGCCTTATTTCCACTCCTTAATGCACATATTTCTATTCTGATAAAAAAATAACTCTCATACACGTATAATCCGTCCCACACCATATCCACACCTATAATCCGAACAATACGCGACTATTTTTATATCGATAATAATAACGAATTTACTATGTCAACTTTAGATAGAGGCTAGGATGTGTTTGTATGAACCGACCCCTAGAATTCAAGTTTACTATGGGAAATAAGTAAACGCAACTCGCCTACACGTCTCTTAAGCCCCATTTGACATGCCCCCATGATAGCCTCCGTGGCGCAGTTAGACACCGCCTGTGAAACGAGGCCGCGGGTTCAATCCCCGCACCGAAACAAATGTTTGTGTGATCCAGAGGTATTTGTTTCGAGTCTGGGTGTTTGTGAGACCGAAAAGTCTCTCGTAGTTTCTGATACCCACGACACAAGACTCTATCTTAGTGTGGGGTCAGGACTATGTATGTGACTGTTGGGTGTATTTACAGGGGGAGAGTTTCTCGCCTCGAAGATACGAGTATCGTAAGGATATAAAAAATTTGCAACGTGTAAACGTTTGCAGAACCCAATAATCTATAGCTGTTATGTCTTGCTATAATCGCATACGATTCTCGCCGCGAGAAACTCTCTCCGTGTAAATGGAGCTTTAGAATAATAATCCCTTTGCATATTTTTTTTACCACTAAGTTCTCCAACTGACTGGCTTGGTTCATGGTGTCGGCCCATTTTCGTTGAGTCAAAAAATCTTTGATAAGATTAAATAATACAAACCTCTTTCTTATAAAGCGCATCCCAGTCTATGCTTGTAAAGAATTCGTGATTCTTTATATCCTCGATACCGTTGGGGCCAGCGCCCAATCTGCAAGTAGGACAATTAACATTACCATCGTAGCGTATAAATGTTACTCTCATTAGCCAATAGTAAAATGTACCTAGGTATAAACAGTGAAAAATTCGACACACATATTTCCATTGAAAGCTTAGAATACTTTATTTTAAATACAGAATTATTTTTATTCATTGATTATAAGCTCACGTTTAGGTACAGAATAAAATATAAAAAAACTTTACATCACTTATTTGTGTTAGCTACCTGAAAAGGGATATTATAACAAAATATTATGATACTTTACCTGTTTTGAGGATTCCTTTTAAATAACGCTCTGAGCAACGATTGCGCTTCTTCACTCAGATTGGATGGCATACCTAATTTAGCCTTTAATATTTGCGTCATAGTCTCGTGTCTAGTGGCTCCGTGGAACGGTAAATTGCCAGTTAGCATTTCAAACTAAAATTACATCAAATAATGGCATGTACATTATTATTATCATTTATTTGTTACGTTTCTACAATAGAGCGTGACTATTTCAATATTCTTTTAAAGCAGTTCCAAAAGCAATTAACTGTGAGAAGCGAGATATTTCCAGTTGAGTTAAAGCAGGTGGGTAACTACTAAACAATTATCGTCCCGGTAAACCAAACTCAAAAAAACTAGTACTCTATCATATTGTTGTAGACGAACTTGATAAAACAGTTGAAAATTCTTAAAAAAATATAAACGTAGATAAGCATTCGAACGATTTATCTGCTCGTTTCTTGATTTTAACACCATATCGATTCTAACGAAAAGAAGCAAATTATTTTATTGCTTTTGAAACGCTTTCTATCCAATTCATTGCACAACATGGATGTGAAATTTATTTCATTGTATCTGCGCATGTAAGAAAATTAAATTCGTTTTTAACTGTTTTCTCTTCATAGCGGTGCTCTTTAGAACGCAGGTAAATGTACGAAACACTAAGAATTGCAGATTGGATTACTTATAAAAACGATATCAGCAAAAAAACGTGCGCTACATTTATGAGTACTGCGCCGCGCGTTATGATTTATCTCCAAAACGCGAAGTAAATGGAGACTGTATTTTATATTAGAATAGATTGTCAACGTTAATTATAACTACGTAACTCTGCACGGAACAATATTTAATAAATCTATCCATAAAATTTCCGATGTCATATCTTCAAACGGACAATGAAATATAACAAAGAGGCGATAAAATATGCCTTTTTATGATCGAAAATGAAGATATTTTGTATATGTATTGTGCCTTTACTAGCAACAAGTCATCACTTCTTACCATAAGTACTCCAAAAGACCACCAATCTGCTGCGAAAGTATGACCTCTTCTATTAACAACTTCAGGCGCCATATATTCTACTGTTCCACAGAAACTGTACGCTTTGTCACTGCTTGGAGGCAGTTTAGACAAACCAAAATCTGTCAGCGCAATATGACCATCAGCGTCTAATAAAATATTTTCTGGCTTAAGATCCCTGTATATAATTCCCAATTTATGAACATGTTCTAAGGCTAACGCTAGCTCTGCTAGATAAAATTTGACATCTTCTTCAGTGAACATCACCTAGTAAGAAAACAGTAAACATACATTTTATTGCAACAAATAATAAGAGAAAACAAGATAAGTTTGCAAATGTCTGTATATTCCAAGTCAGTGTATTTCCATAAAATTGTTTACCTCTTTACTAAGACGCGAAAACAAATCACCGCCGCGTAGAAAATCCAGTATTAGATACAGTTTACCGGCAGTTTGAAATGCGTAATGTAATTTTACAATAAATGGATGGCCCATTTCAACTAGAATATTTCTCTCCATTTTAGTCCGCTCTCTATCCCGCACTTTTAATGTTGCTTTTTTAAGTACCTTAAAAGGAAACATAATGTTAAAACTTAAAAGGCTCTGTTAATAAGTAATGGCCCATTTGGGTATCTCAACTTAAAAAGGATACTTCTTTCAGATTGTCTAAAATGCAGTTCTTTTGTAACAATTTCCATGCATTTGATATATGATTTTCTAATTTTGGGAGCCTAGGGGCCACTAATTGGGTAAGCGCACAGCTATAAACAAATTTAAGTCCCATGCGCAATATGGGCTAAAACTTGTCAAAATGTTGTTTGCTAAAAATCTGTAATAATTCTGCAACTTACAGGATATATTATCACTTGCTGTATAATATTTAATTTGAAGCCTTTCTTTTCTGATCTGTTCACATAGATAACAGAAATGTTTGAAATTAACAGCAATGTAACAGTTTTAAATTAACTGTTCTTGTAAACTGTCAAATGTAGATATACAATAGATTTATTTGTCTATATACAATCTCACTATTTCTACACAATAAATTAAATAATGTATAATAACTAAAATTAAAAATGTATGCCCAAATATTATTTTATAAAGGCTGTTTATCAACAACTATGAGACAGTATTTCTTGTAATTCAATTACATCTCTTTTAGCTTTTGGTTTTTATACACATATTTAAGTCTTTCCAATTCTGTATCAAATCTCTATTAATTTAATAATGTCTATTTTAAGTGTTATTTTCAACAAGGTATTTAATTTTATTTGCCATAGTAAATGGATGGGAGAGCTTGTTGGTACACTGTAATTTTCCTATTGATCCTTATAGTTCAAGAGTCAAGAAGCATTAATTAATCTCATCATTACATACCTAAATTGATAATTACAAAGGAATGTGCACTAGAATAAAACATACATTGATGTTTTGTTATGTAAACATAAACTTACCTTCATAGCATAAAGAGTTCCTGCATCAGCACCCACTACTTTACGAACTAGAAATACTTTTCCAAAGGAACCTTCACCAAGGACTTTGAGTAATTCAAATTGTGACGGATCAGCCTTTTCATGACCTTCCTTAACAACATCTTGTATTTCCACTTCCCTTTCATAGTTGATCTCTAGGTTTGAGTCTAAACTCTCAGTGGTGGAAGCCTGACGGGATTCTGCTGAGTTTTCAACCACAATTGGAAGACTGTTTGCTGGTTGAGTGGATGTACCAAGCTGTTAAAAATATGTTTATTAAAAAATATTGTTTATATTGATGATTTATAGTTAATTCCAAAATTGTTAAAATTAAAAGAGAAGCAATGTTATAATTTATTTACCAAAACCGAAAATTATTTTACCTCTCTCATAACATTAGCTAAGCCCATGATTATTTTATAAAATTTAATTAGTAGTAATTGCACTAACAAATATCTGGACAGCACATAGTTAAACCTGTGTACTGATTGCTAATCAATTGTAACATGAGAATATCAAATGCTTGTAATCATCCAGACAATTTTGTGAACAAATTCTTGTGTATTGAGTCATTCCATAACAAAGTTCATTAAAACTTGTTTCTGTATACAAATATCACGAGATTCACAATATGAATTTAATATTCATAAACTACTCATGAAGACATAGGAACACAATCAAATATTTTTATTATTGTTAATAATTATATTAAAATACCATCAATAAACTCAGGACACTGGTACAATTAACAATGAGTAATCAAGAAAGAATGGGTGAGCAAATGAAATAGTAGATGCATAATTGTATACAAGGAAAAACCCTAAAACATAATTAGCTACGCAAACAAATTCTAAACATACCGTGTTATCTCCAACATTCTGCATTCGCCAGGGATCGGAGGTGTTCGCCAAAGGCATTGTGCTCACTTTTTACACTTCCACATCCACCATAAAATCTAATTATACAAATTTAATTATATTTCTAAAATTAAATCACCTAAGTTCTCATTTCTCATTCATATAGCACGATACGTGGGTACAAGTACATCCATTAACTTGACAGTCTGCAGATTTAATAAATATTCCGTCAAGTGCGAAACGCAGGTGCGGAAAGGTTTCTATCAGAATTTCTAACAGTAATAAAAAACATTTTATTCATTATTTTTTTTCCCCAGTAGTTTGAATAAATATTGCGATGAAATTATGCGATGATTTTCAGTTTACAATATGGCTTAGTAATACAATAAATAGCGTTGCTGGCAATACTAAAATTCAATCTAGGGCGACCATGGAGTTATTATGTACCTGGAGTGCTATCTGATGCCACGAAACCGGTCTCGAGAAAGAAAACTTTTTGGTCGTGGTGTCCTTGTCTAATGTGGTGACCATTTTAAATTTATTTATAGGACAAAATTATACAGATATTTTATACATGAAAATTTAAATTTTTCTTCAAGTATTTCCATAGAGCCCTATGTAAATACAACACACGTGCTTGCGACATTTTATTTATGTAAATTCAGTTCCAAACATTGCTTCGTCTTATACTTTCGTAGGTAGTGTTGTTTTTAGGAACTACTTCGGTGTCGGAAAAACCAGCATTGAGATTTGTTACAACATTAGCTCAGTTCTACTACATATTAAACTTCTTGAATAATACTCATGTTTGAGACAGTGCAACACATATGGATTGAGTGTATCGTGCGCTTCCTACATTCAAATTTACAATTGATTTAAAATTGGTTGTATTGTTAGTCCTGTGTTATCTTCACGTACACGTGTCTGTATATTGGCTGTACTACTTACATAATTTTAGGAAACAAAACACAATGGGTAATGAAATAAAATGAACTGAAATGAAATTCGTTTATTCGGCATGTAGACAATTAAATAACTTACAAAAAGTCAATACATCTTAATCTTTATTTACAAAATATTCTGTGGTCTTATAGTAAGTAATATTTAATACTATTTTATCGTAAATATTTTTTTTTTCAACAAAATTCATATTCAATTAGTGTTAAGTGGACCATACCAGTGGCATGCCTAGGGTTTTGGAATAGGGCAAGCCCAATATTATTTTAGTTTTAAATACATATTTATTTAGAAGGAAAAAAATACCTACTAAGAACGACGAAATCGAATTTACGGCGCGGCGGCAGACCTACCACACTATCTGTACAATATTAGGATTAGGTAATACAAATATAGATAGCTTGTGGTCATGCAACCGTAACTTTTTAATGCACTAACTACTGAGCACTTTTAATACCCGGCATTATACTAGCACAACGATAGCTACTATGGTCCCGTGTTTAACTGCGCAGTTAACCAAAATTACGGACAGAAATTGTTATAAATACATTAAGGTTAAGTTTTTACAAGTAATTTTAATTACAAGTAATAGCATGCCTTTTTGAAAGGACCACAAACTCATTGAAATCATTAGAATTAATCCAAACATTCTAATACACAAGTGTCCCTTGAAAAATATATTATGTAACACGACTGTTTAATAACCTATATGAAGGGGAGCATTTAGAAATCGAATTAAGTAGTTTAGTAAACTGAACCAATAAAATGCCTCTTGTGATTTACCACGAACTTAAGAAATGCAAAAATTCGGCGTAGTTTTCGCGCCAGTTTCAATATAATTGAATTAAATTACCTTTATAACGGCAATGAACACTTTCACCATCACACCATCACAGGAAACATTACAAATCATTTTCGTATCAAAAAGTTTAAACAACATTAAAAAACGAATAATTAACCTACAACCGAACTATTTACAATTACACAAATACTTATGAAGTTAGTAGTAATTCGTACAGTATTGCTACTAAACGAAAAAATAAACATTACAACATGCAATTATGATTTATGAAATCAATATAAAAACCTCATTATTTGTATTTAAAAAATGATTAAATAATTTTAAAAAAGAACCAACATAATAATAACAATAAATATAATTTAGTTAACAAATAATGTTACACATCGACGACCTTCAAACGTACGATGTTCACTCAAAACAATCCTGTGGTCAAAAGCTGGGCTTTTGGTTTAGTACTTTATTGCTATATATAAATATCTGTAGCTATACATTCGTAGTGCCAGAGTGTAGCAATTCACCCGTCAGTGTGAAAGAGATAGCATGCGTTGCCAAAAGCCCCGTAAAAGCACACGAGAGAGAAAAAGGCAGATATATATTTTGCGCGTACCGTCTTTTAAAAAATCCGTGGAGCCACGTTCAACGTGAGAGGTAAAATTATTGAATGAATTTATTACAAGCGTTGCGCAGCGCGGGCGGCGCTTCGGCTCGCCATCGCAGGCGCTTCATTGAAGAGCGCCATGCCGCGACGGAAGGCGGTAAATTCAAAAATGGTAGATGTTTCGTAATTACTGTTTTGTATTGAATGTAATGGTTTCGTTCAGAATTTAGTATATACGTATTAAGTAGGGCAAGCCGGGCTTTTGGGCTTGTATGGAAGTACCGCCACTAGACCATACGTATTATTAAAACGGTGCGTAACGTAAGTGGGAATGTATAAGACAGTTCCCTAGAAATTCCAACATCATATTTACTAGAAGATCCTCCTTGGTTGCAAGAAGTTCCTGCTTGTGTGATATCTCTGGAAGTCGATGACTGTATAGAGGATTGTCGTTCCAATTGTTTAATACTCAAAACTGTAATTTTCTTGCTTCTTGGAAATACCTGTAACATAATAATTGATATGAAAAATTATTGGATCGTTTGTTTTTTAGGATTTAAATCTTTTGCAACATTAAAGGTGGTTAAATTAATGATTATTGAAGGAATTTTTTAGGATTGGTATTTAATTACTTTCACTACAGCATGTATAGAACACATAAACCTCTCAAATTAAGACTCAAACTCGATAAGATGTATACTATAATCTCAGATTAACTGTATCATAAATGTGCACGCTGTGAACATTTCTTTTCGGTATTCCGAGATTATATTATATAAAAATACGAGACATCACTTGAGCTAAATTGTTTGATGTACAGAACAGTAACTTAGCTGAGCTAGCTCTAACATATTACAATAATATTTAATATTTTTGTAAATAGAGACTTAAAACTATATAACACTATTTTCTTTGACGGAGCGTACGGTACGGCACATACTTAACTCAACTCGAATAGGACATACATTTACCATATACCACTATAACATTTACAAGACAAACAGTATAAAATATTATAATCATTAAAAAAATGCTATCTCACAATAAACAAATATATGCTCACACTAGTAAAAATTTATCAATGAATCTTACCTATGGAAGGATATTCCACAACCTGGATAGGATTCTCGCTTACACCCACTTACAATACAAGTGTTCACCATGATTACGCGGAAACTTTCACGATTTTCGAAAAAAGAATAAGCGTGGGACTAACAATATCCCTTTATCTCCGAACCACAAACGTAAATAGACGCCATTTTGTTCATAAACATTCATTGATGTTTATCAGTGTTACCAATAATTAAGCTGGTTTCCCACCAGATTCAACATTAAAAAAAACCACCAGAAATCCATAATCAAATGTCTTTATCAAAGAAATCATTTGGGGTGGCACCATTATTTTTTCACCTAAGCAAGTTTCTTTTGTACAAATTTGATTTTTGAACGATTTGCGTTGCAACATTTGCCAGTAAATTTTAGGCCACAGCGCATTCTAAACATTGCCGTTAAAATGTTTATTTGAATATATTCTTGTCTTCACTATAAATTGAATAAAATGTATGAAATCACTTTTAAACTAAAAAATAACAAAAATGTATCGGATTTTAAAGCGATTTGTAATCTTTTCAATAATTTTCAACAACTAAAAGCAATTTTTGACCACTAAGAGATGATCCAGTTCAGTTATTATTTTATGACCTTTGAAGAGATTATCCTAATCACCCGATTTAGTGGAAAATCAACTAAGTTAGCAACACTGCTCTTTATTTGTAATATGTGCGAGGGGGACACCACCACTTAAAAATCATTCTCTTTGCGGACCGCGTCTCCTTACAAATATTGATATTATAAAATGAACTTTAACTCACAGACATAAAATATATTTTTAGTTTTTATGTCAATCAAAGTAAGCACTCCAGTTATAATACTAACTCTATGAGGGCGACATCCTCGTCACAGAGTACATTACTATATATGATCCTCGTTCTATGCAACTATAATGTCGCCTTTATTGTAGTTTTAAAAGGGGAATTGCATAATGTACTTTTGTAGTTAATTTCTTTTGATACATTTTGGGGCATTTGGAGAGGAGACGGACGAAATTAGGCGTGACGTTACGCATCATCAAAAATATATTGGCGTTTGGCAAAATTTGGAACTACGAATAAAATTTTAAAAATATTTATCTTATCACTAATGTAATGTTTGAGATATTATGTTTAGTTGCATTGTGTATGGAATCATTAAAACTACCGCCTGGCTTCTTTTTCGATCGTAGTCTGGATATACCCTATATATATTATATCATATATAAACGACGACTTATTGTGGATGTATCCGAAAATATGATTGTAAAAATCTTAGTAGTCTTTTAGGTATGTGTAGGTTTTGCGGTCCCTGTGAACACGTTTGAAATAAAAATTAATTGACTCAATATAATCAAGCTCTTACAATCAAGACTGACTCCTCTCTTCTGATGATCTCTTGTACTACGGTACGATTACAAAGCTGAGGTCTTGGATTCGAATTCCGGGTCGAGCAAAGTCATATTGGATTTTCTATTCATTGTCAGCCCGGAGTCAGGAATTTGTGCGTGATATGGCGATAGGCTCGCCTCCTATCACATTATGGGACGGAACATAACAGGCGAAATGTGGGTGTCCTAGTAACGCCTCTGCCTACTCCTTCTGGGAAAAAGGCGTGGGTTTATGTATGTACCTATGTATAATCAAACTGTACCTACAACTTTTTGGTAAATATTGACATTTTGATTTTGCATGTGACAAACATAGATAACATACCTACTATTTGAAACAAGAAAGGAATTGATGATGGTGAAAAATAAACGCCACTAATTCTTACGTGATAAGATTTAATAGTATCATGAGTAAATATAGAACGAATGCTAAGAGTTCTACAGGTAATGCAGACGAATTTTAATACTTAAATAGGTCAGAAAATCAATAAATTTATTTATTATGGGACCCTTATGGGATTGATGACAATTTGTATTGATACGGAATTAGAACCAGAATATTAAAGGGTTTACAGCCCTTAAATAATAATATCATTCTCGGTTATTAAAAAATTTCATTCATTGCTAACCTTTGATCAAATGTGTACTTTAATTGAAGTTGTTTATAAGAGTTTTTTACGAATATTACGCCACAATGGAATTACAATTACAGTAACAGGGACTTACAAGTAATATTAAACGACATAGAGAGAGTCGTTTCATACAGAATACGGAGCAGTGAGCAAACCACTTGTAAGGGTTCGGAGTACGAAACTTTGGTAATGGATCTGAGAGCAATAAGTACTACCAATTAGGAAGCATAAGTTCTCACACACATATTAAACCTCCCTTTAACTTCAATAGATTCAATAAAAACATAGTAGAACCGGTCTGGATGTTGTTATTTGTTCTGTTCTGCTTTTATGTATTTAAAAAAATATGGTTTTTCTTAAAAACAGTGTCAAACTTCAAGAAAGTCGAAACAGACGATGTCACTGCGAATATAATCGGAGATTTCGGCAGATGGCAATTTTGGATAAGTTTTATGATGACATTACTGAAGATACCGATTGCTTGGTACCAGTTAAACATTATCTTTTTGGCGCCTCCACAAAGTTTTTGGTGCGCTAAACCCGACATCTTTGCCAAGTTTACAGATGAAGAATGGAGAAAAATATGTTCACCTGTAAGTATCTAGATACAAAATAACACTCTGTTTTTTTTCAAACTTAATATCGCAATATAAACACATTATTTTTTGGATGCGTGTAAACTGAAAACCCACATTCTTGAAAATCTAAGGTATTTTCTGCGGGGTCTCAACAACATGTAAGCAATTGGATCTGTTGGCTATATGTTTACTCCTTACAGTATTTGTAATAAAGAGGGCCCGCTTTCATACATTTGCGTCTTCATTATTTATAATTCAATTTTTAAATGATTGTATTATTTGCAGAATGTTGAGGAACATCCTTGTTTGATCTACGATCCTGATTTACTTTATGTTTCATCAGCGATGGATAGGTCATTATTACCATTAGTGGCTTGTCCGATGTTCGTATATGACAATACAACGTTTACTCGTAGCATAGTATCAGATTGGGATTTAGTTTGCTCCAAACACTGGTTAACACATGTATGTAAACTCCAAATATTTTAAATATTATTGTACAAAGAGTAATATTTAATCAACCAGATAAAATTATATTTCAGTTGACTCAGGTCGTTATGATGTGGGGTATAGTTCTCGGAGGAATAGTTTTTGGGGTGCTAGCAGATAAATACGGCAGAAGATTACCCCTAATGATTTCGATATTGATTCAAGGTGTCTTCAGTTATCTAGCTAGTTTCATGCCAAACTACTGGTGGTTTCTTGCTGTTTGGTTTATTTTAGCACTAGGATCAGGAGGCGTAGGAATAATATCATTTGTGATTTGCATGGAAGTAAGTTTCGTTTTAACATTGATGTGCAGATAATTTATTTTTAACTGGTGGTGAGTAAGTGCAGTGCATTTCAAGTAATGTATTCACTATCAACCGGCGGCGTGAAACATGCAATTGTCTTTCACCCGTCGACACAGTTTTGCCTACCTAATCAAAACCATGTATCTGTCTACCTATCCTGTGTGGGGTGGTCGCCTATTCAAATTGGGCATTTGGCAATATTATCTACCAAAGGAATTGCAATATCATTGATTAACGTCGATTTTCGGTAAGACATTAGTGCCACCCTGGTCGAGCTGGTCCATTTATAACCTGCAGCGTTAGCTCTAGAACTTGTTAAAACCAGCTGCTTTGTATTTACTTTTTAAAGCAATACACAATGCTTTCAGTTTTACCACGAAGTATACAACTTTCAGGTGGTTAGCGGTAAATACCGTACAACAATTCCTGTTCTGTATCAATTGCCATTTGGTCTTGGTAACGCTATAATGGCAGGGCTAGCATACTGGCTAAGAGATTGGAGGAAGCTCGAATTCACGTTGGCTACGTTATCCTCGTTATTTATATTTTATTGGTTTTGGATACCTGAGTCACCCAGATGGTTATTAGCAACAGGACAAACGGAAAAAGCCATGAGTAATCCATTATTGTTTACATTATTCCATTGATTGGATCCGAATACATACCTACTTATTCTATGTACGAAATAATTATATTTCAGTAGTCCTTAAGAATGCTGCTCAACAAAACGGAAAATGTTATACTATAAGACAATTAAAGCAGTTAATGCCGAAAGAAAAATCTCATAAAAGTCGAGATCCAGGATTCTTGGCATTTTTCCGTTCAAAAAATATGCGACTAAAAACTTTCTTACTATCGATCAACTGGTAAATTAGTAGTTAATAGTTAATTAGATTATTTAATCGTAGTTTACACACAATTACAGGTTTTTTACAGGATTAGCTTTTTACACTTTTTCCCAATATCTGGGCTCTCTAGGAGGCAACATATTCCTTACGGTCGCGTGGACGGGCATCATTTCAACATTTGGCGCCATCACATGCGTTTTTATGGTTACCAAAATGGGAAGAAAAAAGACTGTTGGTTTATATCAATTGATAACAACGGTCTGTTTTGTCATGTTACTGGTGTTACCTAGAGATGTATATGCAAGTGACTGGCCGAGGCTATTGTTTGCTGGAATTGGTTTTGCGGGAATGGCGGTAAGTCAACCGTATGAAATTGGATGGCATCGAATATTCTTTAATAATATGTAGATAGGGTTGGAGCTTTTTTGTATTAGATAAATCATCCACTTACGTACGCCTTTCAATCGTACAGTGCAGTAACACTTATGTGACAAGGGCGTCGTCTTACTAACAATGATTATAGAATTAATCATTGCTTACTAACTGCGCTATAGGGTATGGAGGCTTACAACATGAATTAGGTACCTTTTTTCTACTGTATCACCTTAAAATTGTATAATATTTCGAAGATACCGTCATCCGCATTTTATCTTAGCGTCTAATGCCATTAACATATTGCCTACATTTACACAAAGACTTTACATCTATTTACGACGTTAATAAAAAAACGCAAATGTCTGACACTACACTATGTTATACAAAAAAACTTTAATATGCTTATTTTACAAATTATTTGTTTTGGTTATTTTTAGGGATCCATACCTGCGCTATACTTATTTTCGGGAGAATTATTTCCAACATTAGGTCGAAATGTTGGCATCAGCGGTGTGACAACTTTCGCCCGAATTGCTTCCATGATTGCGCCTGCCGTCGTTTCTTTGGACAGTGTAGTAGCAGATTTGCCGTTAATTATACTAGGTATTATTTCTTTCGTACAAGTTTTATTATTATTACCTTTGCCTGAAACAAAAGATAAGCCATTGCCTGATACGTTGGAGCAAGCCGAACACTTTTAGTTGTACTGTCGTGTTAACCTTTATTTTTACTTATCTTTTTTTAAATAACAGATAAATCTTGTTTAACCAAAGTAACATTTCTTTCATTTATTTTTTATGTATTTATCCTGGCAAGCGACGGACCAAAATATCAAACTGCCGCGGCGATCGCGGGTTCCAACCCTGTTCACAGTTCACACACCTTTGATTTTTCAAAGTTATTTGACTCTAATTAATTAAGGCTTGTTTTAAGGGTGGAGGTAGGTAAAACAAACTCGGCCAGGCCCGGTACCGGTCTGAACAAAAAGGTTCGCCGACTCATAGCTTTCCGTCACCGATAAGCTGTGGAACCGCTTGCAATTTACGTCTTCTACTTATCGAAAATTCTGGGTTCTTGCAGTGCAGCGTGAAGAAGAAAGCCACCGTTATTATGTCGTGTGACAGGAGATGAGTACGTAGCTGATGCGAATTGGCACTCTTTCCTGACGGTATCATATTTAATAACAGGTACGGTGCAGTCACTTTGTCGAGCCAGGTTAAAACAAAAAAATATCGTAAGGAAATCAGTTTCATCTATTTTACTGCCTTCTTACAGACTATTTTCTTATCTACTCAGTGTGTAAATAAAATAATTTTATTAATAGAGTTAATAAATGTAGTTTCCAACAGAAAAGTTCACTGATTAATCACCTAAAGTAAACAAAAGGAGCGGTGTTTGAACATTATTGGATACAAGAAGCATAAATGAATAACAATAATACAATATACCTACAAACGATGCAATGTAGTTAATCATTCGCTAGTATTATGTTTCAAAGGTGATGATTGCATGTTGTTTAAACGTATGAATTACCAAAAACTGAGCGTGTCAATATTATCATTGTATCAGGAGGAACCAGATGTTATATAATATATTTCTGAACACAGTAGTAGTTTTTACGTCTCACAATAGATGGCGCTTTAACAGATTTGTATAACGGTCCGATTTAGTTAAAACAAAATATATTCCTTAAATGGGGGAAATTAGAGCTACTTGGCTTAAATAGAAGACTACAAGTTTTTGAAGAGAGCTCTGCTACCTCGGCTAATTAGACAATTATGCTTCCTTAAAGAGATTGGCAGCTCTGCCATCTCTTCGTTTGATCTATTTTGTTGGTGCTACGTCAGAAAATTTTATATTTATTGCCGTTTTAGGCAGACGAGCTAGCCGGCCCGCCTGATGGTAAGCGGCTACCGCTGCCCATAGACCTTTACAGTGCCAGGGGTCCAGCACAACAAAGTCGCTGCCTACCTTAAGGAGAGTACTCTCTTTAAGCCTCGTTTGAAGAAGGACAAGTCATAGCGCTTAGGAAACACCGATGCAGGGAGTTCATTCTAGAGCTTGACGTGCGTGGTAAGAAAGAACGCTGAAAAAGTATCCTTCGGGAGCGGTACGCTTCCAGGTGGTAGGAATGAGCTCTGCTGCGGTGACGGGTGGTGCGAAACTGTCAGAAAAAGTCGTGGGAGGGCGTAAATTATCACTTATATTCACCATCAGGATAACGATAAACGGCGAGAGCGTAGATGACGATAATCGTTAGTTTTTATTGTGTTTTTTATCAATGGGTTTCTCAATCTAGAGCGTAAGCATTCTGCACGTCCAATAGTCCATGTCATCATATCATTATTGAAGTGAAACTTCTTTATCGGGGTTGGAAAAAAATTTTCGTTACGCGTCACATTCTTCCGTTACGCGCCATCTTTTTTTATTTAGTAAATTAGTACCCACTTCAGTAAGCCACACCCCCAACCGTTTCCAAGCTCCACCCAAAATTTTAAGTCCCACCCACTTTTTTGTAATTTGATCCTTACCCCCCTCTGGCCTTCCCCCACCCTAAATCCAAAACAGTGCCCAATAGCCTCCCCACGAAACCTCTCCCCCCCCCGCTTACCCCCACCCTAAAAATTTTACCTCACCCCCCCTACTCATATCTCCGGCATTATCCATCGTAGACCCACCGACCTTGGACTCATTGGAACCGGCTCGGTGAGGGCTACAATCCTGCCCCAACAGAATTCCCGAACTCCCCCTCCACAACTTTCCCCACCCAAAAATATTTTAAGGTGCCCAATAGCCTCCCCACGAAACCTAACCCCCCCCCCGCCCCTACCCCCACCTAAAATGTTTACCTCACCCCCCCTATTCCTATCTCCGCCAATATCCATCGTAGACCCACCGACCTTGGACTCATTGGAACCGGCTCGGTGAGGGCTACAATCCTGCCCCAACAGAATTCCCGAACTCCCCCTCCACAACTTTCCCCACCCAAAAATATTTTAAGGTGCCCAATAGCCCCCCCCACGAAACCTAACCCCCCCCCCCCCCGCCCCTACCCCCACCTAAAATTTTTACCTCACCCCCCCCTAAACCTATCTTTGCCAATAAAGGTCGTGGACCCACCGAGCTTGGTATCCTCGGAACCGTCTCGGTGAGGGCTACAAATTGGCCCCGATAGAAATCCCAAATTCCCTCAAAAATTTCCCCCCTCCTAAACTTAAACTTTATTTAATTTAGCTTTATTTTACCAATTCTGTAAATTTGTAAATAGTAGATCATTTTTCGAAAAATGATGTCATAAAGAAGTTTCACTTCTTACGTGTGTACACTAATACACACACACATTTTTTTTTCCTATACTCGTTTGTCTCGGCCATGAAGCGCTAAGTATTTGAGCCTTGACTGCTATTGGCGATTTTATAGGCATTTCATAAAAATGGCTTGCAGGTGTTTATTATTTTAATGATATTTTGGAAAATTAAGTCACGTCACGCCACTAGTAAGAAGTATTCCTTGCATACAGTTGTCGTGGGATGACGTCATAGAATATAGATTAAATATTTCCAGTTATAAGTAATATTAAATGTTATTTCCTAGCCTCCTAGGGTAACTAGTAAACTATCCTGACCAATCAACTGATTGGCTGCAGGTAGAAATCAATGGTAGCTATTGACATCTATGGTATTGACTTTTTCCAGTATAATTATGTTAATAACATTGCAATGATAGTGGCATCACAATAATTAGTCATTAGAGATTGTTGGCATGGCCAGAGTAAGTAAACAGTCGATAATGGGCAACGAAATATTTTTCTGGAAATACAATATTGCCTCCGAAGCTATGTCTTTGGCTAAGGTTTCTGTACGTGCTACCCTGTAGAAGTTATCTTTTGGACATATTTTGCACTTATCAATTTACACCAAAAAGTTTGGTGTGAGGCTTTAGGGTATAATACGTAAATCACCAGGTCCCAAGAACAAAATATGTAATACGTAGTACTTAGATATAGATTGTCATCAGACATTTCCTAACAGATCTTACATTACATAGGTAGGCACTTATTATAACGATTGCGTCGTTTCGGTAATTAGTAAACGCTAAACAAAAAAAAATGGTTGTATCTTGCAAGTCAAATATAATTGTATATTAAAGTACATTGATAGGTATCATTTTATTTTTTCGGCAGATTTCGTTCTTGGTTACCGTTGAAATACTTTAAAAAATAATATACACATGATGAATCTCTGTAGACACATATAAAACGTTTATTGAAATTACTTGCAATTCTATTCTTAAAAATCTATTCTTTTAAAGATTAAGATTAAGCTCTGTGTTCACCAACACATATTTTTGCACTCAACTCATGCATTTATAAGTATCAAAATAAGTTTCACTTATTATGTTACTAGGGGATGAATGAATTGAGGCATGGTGAGGCTTTGGAATGGTAACATCCGTTCCTACGTTCTAAGTTCTTTGAAACAAAAATATAGCATTATTTTAAATAAATAATATTTAAAATAAAGACTCTTGATATGTAACTGTAAAAAAATGCATAGCCATAGTAGATAGTCCATATTACAGTAATTTCGTAAAAGTAAATATTATTTAGATATAGACACTCATTAAATATTATGCTTATTTAATATAAAACCTGACACCTTATAAGCACCATACTACTAGTGCAATGTAGAAAGATTCAAAAATGATTAATTTGTATGGATTATAATAATTATGACATATCTATAAGACACCAATTAGAGATATAATATTAAGTACAAAGAATGTAAGGTTACTAAAACACAAACACACATTACAATATATTAAAGATTATTTATATGGAGAAGGAACTTAAATGCATGTATGTAAAATGTATATTAATATGTATTTCATTGTGGTTCAAGAAGGTATCAGATTTTAGTTTTCAAAAATGTAAAATAAAATTCACAATTTCATTTTTACTGCTTTTTACCATATACATACATCTAAAGTCATATACATAAAAAGGTTAATTTTGATGTTATATAGGTACGACAGAGACACTACAGTTTATCTGATGGCAATGTAGACTCCAGATGGACTATCGATCAACAAAAGATAATAATTTCTCGTGCTGGGTAATACAATTCTAACAGTTTGTTTGAAATTGAATATATTATACATGTTGATACTGGAATGGATCATTAGTTTCTACAGCGGTTCTAACACCTCGTGTATGGTGATCGTTATCCGGGGCAATACGATATAATATCCTATCTCAAGCAAATCGTGCTTGCGCGTTACGCAAAACCCGATGTTATGAAAAATATAGTTATTCAAAAAGTTATAAATATCAAATACAAAATATTCACGACTAGAAATCTGCAATTAGTGGTTCCAAATTCACGAAAGTTTCATACTTCTATTGTACTTTTAAAATGCATTGATGGTAAATTGTACATATTAACTGGCGGACCGCCAACACACACGTTGTTTTTTTGAGCGCAATGCGTGTATGGACAGTGTGTGAATAGGACACATCAGGCGTGTTATTTACACAATTAATAGGTGGATTGTTTTGGCGCCGGAGTTAACGTATTGTAATTTAAAAAATGTTTGAATTATTCTGTTTTTTTATCAGACGTTTGTTTTTTAATGTTCTCAAGCCTGTGTAATAAAGTAGGATGCGAATGGTACCAAGCCGAATAAAGCTTGTCATAAATGGGGTAATCTAAATTATCCTTACTTAACTTTTTCAAAGCTGTACCCAACTGATTGGCATAAAGCAGTGACACAGCAAAGTTATCGGCCTCAAATTCGAATTTCCTAGAGAGTGCAGTTGTGAAGTAAGATAATATTGAGTTATATGGAGCCAGAATCATCTGCATCACGACAATCAAACCAATTATAACCGGTTCCTGGCCAGGAGGGAATCCAATAGAAGTGTACAGCATCGGGTATTTAAATAACAAACCAAATGCAACGAAAAGAAGGAATAAGTTAATTTCAGTTAAAGCCATTGACTTGTAAATATGGCTGCACTTCCAATGTCCCAGTTCGTGGGCCAATACACCTAATATTTCGTCCTCAGCACATCCAGTAGTTACTTTCTTTTCTTCATCATACTTTTCTAGTAAAGTGTCAAATAAGACAATTCTTTTTTGACCAAATAATCCACTAAAATATGCGTTGCTGTGAGCAGATCGTTTGGAGCCTTCTACAATATAAATTTGAGAAAGAGGGAACTTTAATTTAGATGCTAAGTTTTCAATGCCTGTTCTAAGAGAACCGTCAGGTAAACGCACAAACTTATCAAACAGAGGTGCTATGACAGAGGGATAGATTGTAACAAGGAATAGTGTTGCGAGAGTTGTAAAAAGCCATAGCCATACAACAAACATTTTTCCGCCAAGCATTACAATGTAAATTGACGCTGATATAATAGGTACTGTAATTACAAGGCTCAGCAGTAAAGATTTCAATTGGTCTTTGATGAAGAATGGAACTGTTTGCTTGTTAAATCCATGTTTTCCTTCCAGGATAAAAACTCCGTAAATAGTGAATGGCATGTTGATGACAAAGTTGAATAATGTCACACTCGTTATGAAAACACAACTAATCAATATTTCATCTTCAGGTGAGATGTAGAAAGCATTAGCAATTTCTTCACATTTATTCCAAGCTGTATAGATCCATCTATTGTATATGATAAGTGACGTGAATATAATGTTGTAGAATTCCTTGACCATCCTGAATCGAGACTTGTCAATTCCATACAGACGTGCTTTCTTGAAGGTTTCTTCATTAATCATTTCCTTGAGTTCTTCTGGGATAACTTTGTTGGTCTGATAGATCTTGAGCTGAAATTTATAAGAAATTTGCAATTAAAGACTTTCCGGCCACACTCTTACCACTGTTACTCCTGTCAGCCAGGATCTACAGTGGCACGCAAAGATTTAGCTCCAGAGCTCGGTGAGTATCTTAGGGACACTAGCTTGTCTTTAACCTGTATCGAAATTAATCAGAAAGAAAAAGAAATAGGAGGAGTTGGGAACAAATAATTGTGCACTTCCCTCTGCAGCAAACCAGGGGAAAAGATTGAACTGAGAGGTATTATCCTCTGATATTAATATATACAAAAGAAGCCTACTGGAGAAGCAAGATGTCATGTTACTATTAATGTTACTTTCGATGTTTACTATTGATGTTTCCTATTAATATTAAAAAGTTATTATAGGAATTTTGGCATTTTTATAATAAAACATTTGTGTAAATTAAGGACTAGTATGCAAAACATGACTGAGTAATGTAAAAATAACTTGTAACTACTTAACTAAATTAAATTTGGTGTGATTTGTTCTGATATTACTTATCTCTTACAAATCATCAAAATCTAATTCATAATGTAGCAAAATACCTCTCTAGTAAGATTTACCCTATCCGGGGAAAAATGTAACAACATAAATAGCTCCACTATAATTAGCAAATAAAAAATAGAAACAGATATAGCCAATATGTACCATATGTTGCAGGTTCAATTCCTGCATGGCTGAATCTATCTATGGCCTATAAATGAACATGTGTATAAATGACTACTAATTACAGTAACCTTTTAAAAATATGACTCCTATACATAATATTATGTTTTAATATAGCTTTATAAAAACATATTTTATAGTTTCTTTTTTTAACTGTGTTGATTATTTTAATCAACAAAATATAATCGTTATACTTAAATTGCACAATGTAAACCTAAACTTATTTGTACTTGAAACAGCATTGACAAGACATTTAACCTTTGATGATGTATGGATATATTTTACTTTGTCAATATTTTCCATATGGATAAATGAGCCTATTTCAATGTTAATGCAGATATATTAGTTTTTATAGACAAAATCAAAAGATTTATAATAATTCCTATGTAATCGGGAACCGGCAGGGGATCGCTATAAACAAATTAGGTTTGTAAAAAAGTTCGCAATTATGACAAAAAAATGTGCATGCAAAACACAGTAGGCGTCTTTTACATATATGTATTCGCTTTGGTTGTAAGCATTTCTTATTCTTTATGGATTTATCAAAATAATAAAAATAGCAGTACCTGTCGTGAGGATAGATATAACTCCCATAAGTATTCTAGCCATGAGAATAGTATAATTAAAAACACAATCATATTTTCGTGTATTTCTATCATTTTATCACAATTTTTGCTTTGTAAAGTCGTTAAGATTATTAGTTTTCTAATACAAAGGCAAAAATTACTATCTTTTATGGCCTAAGCGCTGACACGTCTGACAGCTATTCAATTTTGCAGTGGAATTTTTCACTTGGTAGTTGGAACGTAGCGTAGGTAATTTATTGATCGGAGGATGTGCACGCAGTCGCACTGCAGTGAGGTATTGCAAGTACATAAAACTGTATATTTGAATACAGGACAACATCTTAGAAATATAAGGGAATATAAAATATTGTTATTCGGATTAAATAATTTTGACTTTACGTTTACATTTCCTTGGTTACAATGAGCAACAAATTCAAAAACGCTGTAAATTTTGGTGGGAGTTTTAATTAGAAGTTTCACATACCTAGTAGAGTTTATTTAGTACATAATTAGTTCAGTTTCACGTAGTGGATAAAAATTTATAGTAACAATATTAGAATTAATTAGTGACTTTTTTTTGTTAGCGAATTTTAGATTATTATATCAATTATATACGAAATTCTACCGATTCATACCAATCGTAAAATCGTGTTTCCAATTATTGCAATTGCGTTTAGGTTAAGATAATGTGAACTTATATTCTGTTGATTAAATTGAAACATATTTGGAATCATAAAAATCTAGGTCTGAAATAAGTTTGCGACAAGTTTGTTTGTTATAGTATAGACTATTTTCTTATTAGATCGCATGCCATACAGGTGCAAGGTAATATGTCTGGATCATATTGCTATTTTTTTGGGTTACCATTTTGCCATTAAGCAACGCACATATAGAGCTTAACACGCCCGCGCACCCAGCAGACTATTGCAATTCCTGTAAACTAGGATCAATATCTTTACAATTAGTGGGCAGGTAACGCAGGCGCGCGGCGGTCCGAAAGGGGGGTCACATTGGGTATGACCCATCCACCCCCAAATCGTAGGTGTGGAATTCCTAAGCCTCCTAAAAATATATACTTACTGCCACGTTTACACGATTGGCAAGTCTCGAATGTTGAGACGCGACAAGTGTCCAGAAACACTAGCGTGTAAATGGTGTTTGGCTTGCGTGAGCTTATCGCCGAGTCAGTTTTTATTCACAGATTAAAAGATGTTTGCAACATGCGTTGGCGATGCTTTTACACTTTGGCGCGTGTTTACCTAATGTTGAGCTCAGAAGCTCGCGCCGCGCCGTCTTTTTTTTTGCTGCGCTGGCGCTGGCTATGGCGCATCATGCGTAGTAGGTGAAACGACGAAGCTATGACCTTAATAGATGCAAATCATAGTGAACCGTGTATGTGGTTATAGTTGACAAAACTTGAACGTCCACGTCTGCCAGATTTGCCTGTTCGGAACATACCACAGAACATACTAAAGTACTCGCAAGCGCATTTACACGCTTGCGTCCAAGCATTTGTAAAAGCTTGGAGCTTTTAGACGTTTGCCAAGCCTTAGCAAGCGTGTAAATGTAGCTTATAATAAAACTACCTTTCTGTTTAGAATGTCAGACATGAGAGTTATTAAAAGTAGGTATTCAAGATACTTCTGCTGCTAAGTGGCACTGCCTTACGGCGGAACGAGAAGCATCTAGTGCATTCATATATTTCTCTCCTCCGTTTCAGGTTTAAGATTAAGACAAGTTAGGTATTTTCGAAGAAAGAAACTTCAATGTTTGGTGTTATTAATATGCGTGCCACTGTTGGCTGGCTAATAGAAGTAGCAGTAGCGTGTGTGAGCGGGACAGTCTCTTCTGTTTAGACATTGTTTTGTGCGCCACCATTGGCACCATCGTACTTATGGTCTGAATACCATTAATATTTTTCACGTACCACTTCCTAAAACATAACACACAATAGTCAGAAACTCTTTTCTAGGCGCGTTTTGACCAGTCGCTTTGTATCATCATAAAACGGCGACCGTACCCACTGTCCATCTGATCCCTAGGAACAGGAATCTACACAAGCCTTCGTTTTGTAGGGCGAATGGCGATAGTCTATTACATCGCTATTCGTTAAAGTTATTAATCGAGTAACAATACCTATCTGAGATCTATCAGAGGTTTAATTAATTTCAATGTATAGCTGAGTAGGCTTCAGAATCACATAGGGCTGGATTACCGCCGAATTAAAATAAAAACGGATTGAGATAGTAAAAA
This sequence comes from Deilephila elpenor, assembly GCA_949752805.1. NCBI lineage: Eukaryota > Metazoa > Arthropoda > Insecta > Lepidoptera > Sphingidae > Deilephila > Deilephila elpenor. Next base: position 6,173,267 of record OX457105.1, on the reverse strand, counting down.
CTTGTAATAATTTCACAATTATTGTATGCACTGGAAGAGGGGTTTGTCGCTATGAAGAAGTCATTACAATATTTTCAGTGTTGCTAATGAAGCATTCAACTGGTAATCTTGTTTACTTCACGTAACGCTTGACGCAGGCTTTGGAGACTGGGAATGAGGTCTTGGTATCCCGAAGACGTTAGATTAAGTGTTGCACGGTGGACCATGTTAGGTAAACCGTAATGATTTCTACAAGCGGGACGTTAGCTTCTTGGGTGGCTTGGTGGTGGTGGTAAGTTCTTATTGATGGTTGTAGCTCCGTGATTATGGCCGTTTATATCAATGTTCCATAAGACCCCCAGCATTTTGTATTGCATATTATTTGACAACAAGCATTGTTATACAGTTGAGAGCGCGTCACATCCGCGAAAGTTGGCTATAATTTGAGGCCTATGAGAATGCTTGCGGATATCCCTCCCTGGTTTTAAAAGGGTGTCTCTATAAAAACTGACTACGGAACGCACCAAATACATAAGTCATTGTAGCGGATTTTCACGACTGTGTGGTGGTTGTTTTCTGTGGTCTATCCATCATATATTATTATTACTATTGATAAAGTATCAACAGTTTTGTATATATAAAAGTTATTCGAAATATAGGAGGAACCTATGCCAAATCTATTTCCATCAATAAGTGAAAACTCCGCCGAAATACGGTGTTCACAGGATAGTGACAGCCTCCGTGGCGCAGTTGGTTAGACGCCGGCTGTGAAACGAGAGGCCGCGGGTTCGATCCCCGCACCGAGAGAAATGTTTGTGCGGCCCACAAATATTTCTTTCGGGTCTGGGTGTTTGTGAGACCGAAAAGTCTCTCGTAGTTCTGATACCTGCGACACAAGATTTAATTGATCTTAATGTGGGGTCAGGACTATGTGTGTGACTGTTGGGTGTATTTATTATTTATTTATTTATTATAGTGACGAACAAAAAAAGAGTAAAGTGAAGATTTTTTTACAAAGTACGTATTCATTTATCATTATTATTATAAGACTGTGAGAGAAAATGAGAGTAGCTTTACTTGTACATGTTTGTGGTGTCGAATCCATACTGTGCACACTTACATGCTATTTCAATTAACGGACACCCTGCCGATTTTACTGAGGTTTCTTCTCCATCCCATATTAACTAACGTCTCGTATAAAAGGCACTATCTACGGCTTCAGAGGCACATTCAGCTTCCGATCGCAATAGCATTAGTTAGTTACTTTTCTAGCTCCAAAAATAAAAATGGGTTTCTTTACGGCTAAGAGCGTATTATTTTTATCAGTCCAGCTCCTGGTTATCGTAATAAGCTGTGCTGCAGAAGAAATGTGTGAAACAGTTGCAAGTGAAATACATGTTACCAAAGGTGTGATTGAAATTTATGTCTAGATTTATCGTGTTTTTAAATAATTGTATTAATAAATTGAATATTTTACAGAGGAATTTGATGATATGGGGCGGTTAATAAGATCTTGCAGCGGTGAAGTTAGTGTCAATAAATGCGAAGGGATGTGTAGTAGCCAAGTTCACCCTTCAATTTCTGCACCCACAGGCTTCCAAAAGGTATTCTAATATAATTTTTTGACATCCTTAATCTCAAAATGAGAAATACGATTACTTGGCATTATATGTTGTTTTTGGGGAGTAAAGACATGATTTAAATATCTTTAACTTCTGTTATTAAAAACATATGTCCTATTTTATTTCCAGGAATGTTACTGCTGTCGAGAGAATTTCTTACGGGAGCGATTGGTCACCCTCACACATTGCTACGACCCCGACGGTGTTAGATTGGAAGATGATGAGAACGCAATCATGGAAGTCAGACTTCGGGAGCCAGAAGAATGCAAATGCTTCAAATGTGGAGATTATAGCCGATAAACTTTAATGTAACGGAGTCTATTGTAACATTGCCGATAACGTTTTATTGATGTCTTGAGCAAAGTTATTATCAATGAATTACGGTCAAGAGCTTTTCAATGTATATTTATATGATTATGAATATGTTTAGATATTTTAATAAAATGGTAATGTATTGTAAGTATTTAAGTAATAATAACGGTACTTGTATGATTTGTTATACTTTTTAAAAATAAACCTATTTTTCCCCATACTTTTTATTATTTTGGGTTCTCAAATAATGGGGTCTAACAGAATTCTATTAGATAGTTCAGAATCATTTCGCTTGCTAAACATATCATCTATATTCTTTCGATTTCCAAACTTCACACAAAAAAATGTTTAATCATATTTATAAATAATTAACTAATAATTTCACTATTTTATTTTCGGGGTTCACCCCTATTTTTGGCGACTGCTTTAACGAGAGTTGGCGACGCTTCCTTCAAGTCGTATGCCCATCCTATCTGTGCGAAGAGGTCTAGTAAGCTCGTCGTTGTGTTGTTAGCCGTTCCAAACTCCGCAGCCTTATAGTCCCATGGGAACGTGTGGTGGTAGTTGTGCCAACCTTCACCCATCGCCACTATGGATACGCCTTTGTTCTCAGAAGGCATTATATGTCTGGAAATAAAATGATGTTTCGTAATTTTAAAAAAAGTGTGTGTGTGCAATTCATACACGGCAGAAGTGAAACAACTAGGAGAAGTGGGAAAGAAGCCAACGAGACAATGAGATAAATATAGATTTAAAAAGCAGCACCAAAAAGAGACAAACATATTCATAAATAGGACTTAGCCTAAGAGAGAATGAGATATAATATAAGTATACAGTGCTTCCTATAATATTCGTCGCCTCTATCTTTCTATTTATTCATATTTTGTCAAGGTTTTGAGTCAATTTTATCCACAATTTTTATTTATGCTACCAGGTACTTACTATATAGGGTATATCAAGAGTGCGACCGAAAACGAAGCCAGGTTGTAGTATTACATAGTGACTTCAGACACAATGCAACTAAAAATTTCGCAAAAAGAATCGTCAACTTTTTTTGGTAATTTTTTTACATGTCGTCGTATTTGGGTGATAAATACATAGTTTTCCTAAAATAATGATGTACACCTTTTTATTTTTTAAGACGCAATGGTAAGTTAGGGTTTAAATAACTATTTTCGCAATAACTAGGTATTTACTACCCATAAAAAATATGTTTAAAATATTGCAAAAAATAATCTGTCGCTTATTTTACGAAATTTTTATTTGCATTGTGTTTGTAACCACTAAAACTACCACCCGGCTTCGTTTTCGGTCGCAGTCTTGATATACCCGGTATAGAACATGTAACATAATTAGCTACTGAATTCAGAATAAGCTAATAGCCACTGAATCGATTTCAATACCTGTATAAAATATGATCTTTACGAGTATAACTATTTCAAAAATATACATACCGATCGTAAGGTTTGTTGCCCCATAGATGAGCGAAACTGTTGACAGACCACGTACAATTGAGGCTGAGCATATAACGCAGAAATACTTGTGATACAACAGCTATATCCCAATCTTCATCCCATAGATATATTGGAATCAGCGACGGCACAATCCAGCAAAGAATGATTTGTAACAATAAGAAATATCTGAAATAAGTGTTAACATAGAATTAGAATGATGTATTGACCGATAAACAACTTCGTGTATAATTATAGTTTTTGAATGAACAAATTAATTTATTTGAGGTAAAAAGCACAGTCACTTTAAAAACGTAGAGCACGGCGATGTATGGGCGCTGGGATGCGGATGCAATGGGGTGCAGTTGGGTGCAATGGAGTTCAGTTGCAGTCTTATGACGGGAAAGAAAGTGGGTAATGCAATGCAATGTATTGTATTAGTATGTAATCATCCACTGCTAAGTATAGGACTCCTCTAAATTGGAGAGTTCAATTGAGTTTTACTAACTAGTGCGTGCGGGTTGGCGGACTTCATATTCCTTAGAAAATCTATTTGGTATCCTTTTTTCCTTGACTATTAAAATGCGTGTGAGGCATATATTTATTATCAAAACTCTATTTTAAGCTTTTCATTACATAGTGGTATTACCTACTTGGTATGAAACCTAACAACAGGATCGTTGGTGATGTCGCTCATATCTATTTTTGCACCTTCTTTGAGAACGTCCGGATGTTTCTTCATCATGAGCCAGCCCACGTGGGAAAAGAAGAAGCCGCGTTTGGCGTCGTGTGGGTCAGCTGACGTCTCCGAAAACTTGTGGTGAACTCTGTGGTCGCGTACCCAGTTGTAAATCGTATTCTGGAAATATTCATAAAAAAATATTTTAATTATTTTATATTTTTCTAGCCTTTTGAATAAGAATTTAAATATTAAATTCCTATATTTCCTGTTGTTGTGTAAGCAATGTATTTTAAAAATAGCGCCCAAAGCCTTTTAGTTTTGCCGTTCTTCATGGAAAATGCCGTCACATGGACTCTTAAAAGTTGTTGCTCCATAAATTACGGAATAAAAAATAAAGAGAAAAGATAATATGGTCGGTTCCGCCTAAGTCACAGTCCCTATTGCAAACGGTGAATAATCTATGGTGTTTTTTTATTGCGATGAATGGCGACGACGCGACGCGAACATGCCATTTGGCTGATGATAAGCGTTGTTTTGCATGATTTAATTTTTAAGTAAGGCGCGGTCAATCTAAGGTATTCACTATACACATTTTTCGCAATGTTTCATCCAGTGGCGGCGTAAAGGGGGGGCGATGGGGGCGGTCCGCCCCGGGTACCAAGCACCAAGGGGTGACAACGACAACCCGACAAGCGACAACAAACGAAGAGCGTGGACCACGATCGTGGGCGAAAAAATCCCGCTTGCCGCCGCCTAGAAAGAAGGAGTACCTACGCCTACTCTTGAACAAAAAAGTCTGATCTTATACGAGCGCGAAAAGTCCGGAGTAAGCATGTACAGTATTTGGTGTCATATTTTAGGTAGGGGTGCTCAATACAAAACCGCCCAAGGTGCCAACCTACCTTACGCCGCCACTGGTTTCATCTTCATTCGTTTGAATAATGTATGAATGTTAACAAAGCTACCATTTATAATATGTTACTAAATACATATTATAACATATACATAGCTATTAATGTAATGTAACTAACCTGTCCCGCTACAGAATAGCACAATGCTAATATTATTTGTAAAGGCAATTTGGCTTTGTATGAGCGATGACACCAAAATCGATGCGCTCCCGCTGTGACTCCGAATCCAGCCACTTGACCCATCAACACACCTAAAATTGTAAAACTTATTAAGTATATATACGATTATTATATAAACTCTATTATTTCTACTTTAAATTTTCATAAGTTCATGATGATACACGGAGCGGCTGAGCGACAAAGACGTTAGGAATAGGACGAGACGAGACGGAATGTGAAAGATTTTTACACATATACAGGGTATATCAAGACCGCAACCGAAAACGAAGCCAGGAGGTAGTATTAGTGATATCAAACACAATGCAAGTAAAAATTTTACTAAAAAAATCGTCAATTTTTTTTTGTTATTTTTTTACATATCGTCGTATTTGAGTGATTAAACATAGTTTTTCTAAAATAATGACGTACATCGCTTAATTTTTAAACACGCAATGGTACGTAAGGGTTTAAATTACTATTTTTGCAAAAACTAGGTATTTAGCCCTCAAAAACCATGATATTTAAAAAAATTAAAAAAAAAATCCGTCGCTTATTTTGCAAAATTATTAGTTGCATTGTGTCTGTAGCCGCTATGACTACCACCTGGCTTCGTTTTCGGTCGCGGTCTTGATATACCCTGTATAACTACACAGTGTTCATGGTATTATAACGTAGTGATTATATACTCTTTGATGGTATGTGATTCAAGGAAGCATATCTTTAGTAGGTATATAAATATTGTATGTATCAGCCCATATAATAATTCCCACGGCAGCCCACGAGCCTCCTATATAATCGAGTGTACGATTTAGAGTGGTTAGGCCACATAATTCACCAGCTCCCAGCAGTCTCCCTCGCGCAGTTGGATAGACGACGTCCGACCCTGTGAAACGTGAGGCCACGGGTTCAATCTCCGCACCGAAACAAATGTTTGTGTGATCCACAGGTATTTGTTTAGTCGGAGTCTGTGTGCTTGTGAGACCGAAAAGTCTCTCGTAGTTTCTGATACCCACGACACAAAATCTTAGTGTAGGGTCAGGTATACGTATGCGACTGTTGGGTGTATTTATTTATTTATTTCTGTACATACGCCAAAAAACATATAATTAAATAGAAATAAAATAAATGTAGAAATGGCGGTCATTTTGCTGATAGTCTTTTTATGAGAAATATTTTATAAACTACTTACTGAACAAAAAAGTTGGCAATCTGAACGTCGGAATTACACATTTAAAGACGAACACTACGGTTATCATATGCAAGGTAATAATAATTAATGCATTTTTCCACAATATTGGTGTGATGAATCCTAAACGTTTTTCCAGTTTGCGTAGGGGTACGAGAAAATAAGGATCATTTAATAATACTTCGTCGTAAGGATCTCTTTTAGACGTTGTTGTATTATTCATCGCGTCGGCTTTTTTGCCATTATCTTCCAGTTTGTATTCTGTATAATCTAAGGCATGTGTTGAATTTAGCACTGATGTGCTCGTCACTGTAACTGGAGCCATTTTGATCACTCAAAACAACATCTACTTATATTTAAATTAAAAAAAAATAATAAGCTATAACCTGCGAGTTCAAAGTGACACACAAGTTTGATACTGTTTTCTAACTCCGTCTTAATAAGGAAGACAAGTCTTATATTAAGTTGGATATTCCTGTTTATGTAGATCTATTGAATTCTTCCGGCATTTTCACATGGATATCGTTATTTAATAATTTAAATCAAATGCCATATGCCGTGCGTATATTTTGTCCTTGATTGACGGCTGCTCCATTTTACGTACATAAACACACAAGTCACAAGATCACGGCTATAGGTACAGGTAGGCCTAGAGGCAAGCAGCGGAGGCACAAGTGACATTCACTTTGCCGAGCTTATTTTCTTCTCAAGATGAGATTGGCACAAATTCGACTCACAGGCTTAATAATGATTTTTTTCTCGATAAAATACTCAGATAAAATTGATTGCGCGACCTAAGCACTGAACCCAGGGCCTTACCAACTTTAAAAATGGAAGGGTTTAACCTAAATCTTAAATCTCCCGAACGCACAATTGAACACTACTGTCTGCTTAGCCTTACTACATAGCTAAAGTATCCTTCTTTATATATAGTCTTTAACTATATAAAACGTATGCTAAGCACACCAACTAAATCCAAATTTCCATAAACAACAAAATGAATTTTATGTATTGGTTATAAGATCTAAATTCAATGATTGATGTTAGTTATATTTGTTTTATGCAATAGATAAACACAGAGCTGCACATTTTATTTGGTCGTATTTTATGCAGGTTAAATAGATAGCAACTCTAAACAATTATTTTGTTCCGTCTAGGTTAACGATCTAATTAACCTGCATTATAAGGAAGTCATAAGGTATTCACAGCATGTTTAAAATGAGTACCCTACAAGATATATTGAGGAGCTATGTACATATATCGTTGAGAAGCTATGAATATTTTTTGCTTAGTATCCTGTCTCGGTAAAGTGACTGTCCGTAATGCGCGATCGCCACTGGGAGTTTTAAACTTTTAGTCGGTATGCTAGTGCATAGATAATACACTATGCTAGTGTAAGATTCATTAGGACGTGGCCCGGCCGTATTACCTATCCACAAATTTTGCTGGGATGAAAGGCCAGTGACACCGGCAAATCCTTATCTGCCTTATCTTAATAGATTTTAAATGAGATTTCAAATGTATACAAATAGTAAATACAGTGAATTCTGCTGAATTTTTACTTAATATTTTATAGCTACCTAAACGCATTTCTTGCCAAAATATTCATGTATTATTAGTTTTCTAGTGTGTTTTCATGTAGGTACCTATCTACATAATTCTACATCAGTGTCTTATTATGAGGTTCCTTTATCGGTATATGCTGAAAAAACTGTTAAATACTCGTATATAACCTATATTATAAATTCGACAAAAATAATCTATACATACAGGGTATATCAAGACTGCGACCGAAAACGAAGCCAGGTGGCAGTAGGTACTAGTGACTTCAGACACAATGCAACTAAAAATTTCGCAAACAAAATCGACCACTTTTTTTTTGTTTTTTTTTTACTTATCGTCGTATTTGGTCGATAAATAGGTACATATTTTTTCCAAAATAATGATGTATACTTTTTTATTTTTAAAGACGCAATGGTACTTAAGGGTTTAAATTACTTTTTTCACAAAAACTATTCACCACCTAAAATCGATTATTTTCAAAAACTTGCAAAAAATTATCTGTCGCTTTTTTTGCGAAAATTTTAGTTGCATTGCGTCTATAACCACTAAAACTACCACCCGGCTTCGTTTTCGGTCGCGGTCTTGATATACCCGGTATAATAAATTTGTAACTGATCAATGTCTGTACATGGAAGCTAGACGAGAAAGATACATTACCTATATGAAATTTGGTAGGTTGCTGACACCCTGGATTCACACGTAGGCTACTTTTCATCCCGAAAAATTTAGTGCTCCCATCGGATGAAGAAGGAATTCCGATAAATTTGTTACTTTTGTATACCCAAAAGGATGGAATGGGATTGGATGACATGCCATGTGTGAGAACAAGACGGGACGGGCGGAATATAACGGGACGGGACGAGAAATTTCTATTTTATTTTATAGTTATATCTATCTCTAGTTTTATATTTTTGTTTAAAATTCTAACTTCATGTGTTAATTTGTTTTTCTTTTTTATTTTTGTTTAATGTCGAATGCAAATGTTTTGTACAAGTGTAAATGAGACTCACCACCTCCACGGTCAAACCGAAGCCCGGTTTCGTGGAAATAATATTTATTTTTGTTTCTAACTTTGTATTTTAATAAAGGTCCGTGGTGGCCTGTTGGTTACGGACCAGACGCGGCTGCCTACATGTTCACGGTGGTCGCGGGTTCAAATCCCAGGGCACACCTCTGACTTTTCGGAGTTATGTGTGTAATGATAGTCAATCACCACGCACTTTAACGGTGAAGGAAAACATCGTGAGGAAACCTGCATACCGTAGCGATTTTAAAGAATTTCTACGGTATGTAAGTCCGCCAACCCGCACTAGGCCAGCGTGGTGGACTACATGGCCTAACCACTCTCAATCGATTCTCTCGATTGTAGAGTAGGCCCGTGCCCTGCAGTGGGACGTATATGGGCTGATATAGATATAGATTTTAATAAATATATAAATAAAAATAATAAAATAAATTTAAATTAAAGTTAATTTCAAATAAAGTTAATCACGCTGACGAAGTTTGCGGGCAGAAGCTAGTATGCTAATAAAATTATTTATTCATTAGGTAATTGACATAAAAAATCTAATGTGTGTCTAGGACATTTTATAATTAAAACGCAATATTTTTGTAAAAGTGAAGCAATAGAATTACACGATTATTTAATTATTTTAAGTCTTTAGACAGTAGGTCCGTAAACTGACATAATATAAAGTTGTTAATGTTTTACAGTGGTAGCGGACGAGCCTACCCATTCATACTAAGTCATAACTGAGAACAGCGTGGTTCTATCAAGCTAAAAATTACATTCTTTGTAATTATGAAATATAAAAAACGATCGAAATACTATGAAAAACTAAAAACCTATTTGTTCGGACTCGATTAAGACCAATATCAGTACAATGCTGAATTCTTACACGATGTGCATGCTGGTCCGAAAATTCGCATTGTGTGAATTTATGATTTAGTGAATTATACTTTATATGAAATTAGTTAATTTTGTTCGATACCAGATTGGCCACGAGTTTTAACAAAATCGAAAAGATGAAGCGTTTGGATAAAAAAAAACAAAGGTTTCTGTTCCCTGTTTCTTTGCTTCGTTTCGGTGAAGGCTCTGCCTGCCGTTATTTTATCGCTGAATAAGAAAATGATAAAATTCCAAAAAAAGAAGATTGTATTTATTATTAAACCAGTACGCATAAATGCTCTATAATAATATTATATTCCTAAAGTTACGAAAATGTTAATGAAATTAAAATATGAAGGTGTATTAAGTATTACATTTTAAAATTTATTTAGAAACATATTAATGCAAAGGTTAAAAAGGATCATTTATATAAGAGCTATTTTCCCAACATGTCAAACCCATTTATAAAGCCATTGAATCATGTTGCGCGGTAGGAAACTGTTGTCATCCCGCAGGAGACAAGTTTGCTAAATGATTTTTCATGTTCGATAGGAGACCTCCATGGTTTATACCTACTAAAGAATCCCTTATAAGTCCGATGTGTTATCCAGCTTCATACAACAGCCACACACTTCAAACAGTGAAGATCTAATCCACTCTTGTGTCTTATTACAAATCGCAATGTATACCTCAAACTTTGTTTTTACTATCTTTGTGATTTTGGCGGCATGTCATATTCAAGATAAGCCAGTTGGAGCCCAAGAAGTTCAATTGCCACCAGGTATTTACATAAACTATAAGTTTTAATGATGTAACATGAAAAAGGACGCCATGGCCAGCGTGGTGGGGTATGGCTTAAGCTCTCTCAATCTAACTCTATATAGTAGTTGAGACCCATGATCAGCATTGGGTGAATATCGGTTGATGCTTTGAAATATAACGAACAAACTATTTTAGTAATTTCGACCGTTTCACGTCCTATAACTAGAGTTTCTAATTCTTATAATATAAAAACCTATTTTTGGATGAAGTCCATCGGACTGCTCCAGATTTAAATTCGAATTAAGTACCTACCTACTAAAAATATGTGTTCACAAATTGTGTTTGATAATTTTCGCAGGCCAAGAGTGTCAGATGACTCCTGTGATTCATATTTTGAAACATCGAGGATGCAAGCCTAAGGCTATTCCTTCGTTTGCTTGTATCGGAAAATGTACCAGTTACGTACAGGTATTTGGCACCTATGCTTGCAACAATGACAATCGATAGTTTTCGTAAGCATATTTTAAACGGCATAATAATGTTTATAGGTCTCGGGTAGCAAAATATGGCAGATGGAACGAACTTGCAACTGCTGCCAGGAAGCAGGAGAAAGAGAAGCTACAGTTATATTATTTTGCCCTGATGCAAAAAATGAAGAGAAGAGGTTTAGAAAAGTAAGTCTTACTTTTCCTACCCTCTTGACGATTTTTACGTTTTCTTTTTTAACCGACTTCAAAAAACGGAGAAGGGTGTCAATTCTGCTGATTGTTTTTGTCCCAGAGCTGAATAAATATTAAATTACTGATACGTGTTCGTCTTTGATAAATATTAAAAAATATATTTATATAACATCTTTTCATATTGCAAAGATTTTAATGCATTTTTTTTTCATTGAAAATGTAAATGTATTTATATCTAATGGTTAAAAGTAAAGTAGTCTTTATATTTTCCGAGAAAAATAAATAATAAGAGAACCATCCTTCATCAACGGCCTCCATTCATAACAAAATATTAATTGCAGGTCTCCACTAAAGCACCACTTGAATGTATGTGCCGGCCTTGTGGAAGCATTGAAGAAACTGCAATCATTCCTCAAGAAGTAGCCGGCTACGCCGAAGAAGGACCTCTGTACAATCACTTTAGGAAATCTTTTTAAAATGGATAATAGATTCATAAATTGTTAAATTGTGCAATATTTGAAATTTTAGTATAACGTTGAAAATATATGTAATATTACGTAGGTAATAAATAAAAGCTCTTGACCGATCTTTGTCGTTTCTTTGCTTAATTTTTAATTTTCGGCTTAATTAAACATTATTTTATAGTTTTTCATTTCAATAATTATAGCATTCATTAGATACAGTTTCTAAACGATCGCAAAGAACTGTCACTTTTAAGTTGTCATAGTGACACAGGTTGTGCTGTTTCCGAACGTTAGTTTATTTTGTTTCTTTACTGTTGTTTGTTATTCTTTTCAAGGTTTCCTCTGATCTTTATATTTTCGTAATTAATCGATTTCAGAATGAGCCGAAGAAAGCGTGCGAAGGTAGAGTAATTTCTTGGTTAATCAATATGTTGAAATACAGTGTTTAAGTAAGTAATTTGTCAATAAAGGTTATGTTTATCGATCGTAGGTCGAAAACCGCGAATTGGATGAAAAATTGAAACAGGAGGATTCTGAGTCGGACCAGTCTGAGAAAAGTAAGGTGACTTCGTCCAGCCCTACATCTGTTCAAGGCAGAAGGGAGTCCTCATCGAGCCGCACTGCCGATGCGAAAGAACAGAAGAAGGAAGAAAAACCTGTCGTAGAAGAAGTTAAAAGCGATGACATCGAAGAGATCAATTATAAAGAAATGCTCAACAGGTAATAGTTTTTACTACACGTTAATACAAGACATGTATAGAAACTGGGTATTATATTGTTTCAAGCATAATTTCCTTTTTATTTTTGGTATATTTCATGGACAGGAAGTTATTCACTAGGTAGGTTTTATGCTTGCTAGTGATATAAAGCCTTAACTATAGTAAATTGTAGTGGATGCCAACACCAAGTATTGGAAAATACTGAGTTTAAAACGTAAAAGTAACTGATTCATATTTGAGTCTACTTTAATTTTATTTTCTCTGTTGCATGCTTTGTAGTAATAATACTTATTGTTACTAATATTATTCTCATATTTTTTAATTAATTACAGTCTGGAGGGAGCAGCATTTCAATCCCGTTTGCCGTTTGATAAGATGTCATCACTGGAGGCAGAGTGCTTTTCTGATCTCCAAGGTGCTTCTAGTCACACATTTGTGCAGATCAGAAATCGCATACTTAAAATGTGGTTTGAAAATCCTAAGAAGCAATTGACACAAGAGTATGCGGTTCAAAAAATGGAAGTAAGTGGATATTGGAATGCGATTTTTATTTATTAAGTAAATGTTACAAACAGTATAATGTAGGATAAGGGTCTTTGACCCTTCATTATAACATGCCACAACCATGCTAGGGAATCTATTGAGCAAACACATAATATTTTATAGAAATCTTCTATACAAAATAGTTAGAACCACCTAGTTGGCAAGGTGATTTATACAAAGAATATTTTTAGTTTGTAGCACAGTCATGGTCTGTTATGTTGTAAATATGTAATATGGCATACAATTCTCACCTGAAATTAGGTGAGTCACTTTTTGTGTAAATGGGACTTTAGTTTTAATTTTTCCATATTTAGAATTATTCTGACTTCTGCCATATTGTGTACAAATAAAACAAATCACTAGCATCCTTATCTTTAGTATTGTAATTGTAAAATTAATAATGTTTCAGGCACCTTACAATGGAGACCCAGCTTTAGTTATGAGAACTCATGCATTTCTCGAAAGACACAGTTTTATAAACTATGGAATTTATGAACGCATTACTCCAATCCCAAGCCCACCTAAAGGCAAGCAGAGACCTAAAGTCATCATAATAGGAGCAGGTTTGTCTTTATTGATCTATTGCTTTAACTAATATTATTAATGTGGATATGTTTTTGTTTCTTACACTTTTATGGTTTTTCTATTCAACTGACCATCACAAAACTTTGCATCCACATTGTTAGAAGTACAGAAAAAGACAGCATAATTTTCATTTGAGAGCTTTATTGCTTCTTGTCTCTGTTGCTTCCCAATCCAACAACTTTTCTACTCATTATCAGCCCAGAGTCAGGAATTGTGCCTGATATGGCAATAGGCTCGCCCCCTATCACATAATGGGACGGAACATACAAGGCGAAATGTGGGTGTCCTGGTGGCGCCTTTGTCTACCCCTTCTGGGATAAAGGCGTGACTTTATGTATGTATGTATATATGTACATTAAGGGAAATAATGCTGCTAGCAAAATCTATTAAGTACTCTATATTTGACTCTATATAAAGTTAATTGATTTAACCACTCGAAAATACGACAAGTAAGACACTATATACTCTGATTAGTGGCAAACAACATTTCAGAAGAGTTTAACTTTAATTATTAACTGTGTTTCAAATAGAAATTTCTTAATTCTAGGAGTGTCAGGTCTTGCGGCTGCTCGCCAACTTCAGTCATTTGGTTGTGAAGTGGTGATACTTGAAGGCAGAGATCGAGTCGGCGGAAGAATTGTTACATATAGAAAGGGACCTTATGTGGCAGACCTAGGTATGGAAAATGTAAAATTTGATCTACTTAAGGTATACAGAATGTGCAAATTATGAGTAATGGTGAAAAGATAATCACAATTTTCTTTAATTTTAAGATTGTGTTTTGCATACTTTATTAACATTTAGATATAAATTGTGAACTAAAATTGACTCTATGTATAATTTTAATAGCCAAGTAAATGTGCCAATATTTTTAAGTGGTCACCCAATGAGGCTCTGTGGACAAATGTAGGGAATCTGTTGTGGTTGTATTATTATATTCATATAATGTCATTGCAAGCTTTTAAATGGTTATTTATTAACATGATTTTGGTTATTTTTAGGTGCCATGGTAGTAACAGGTTTGGGAGGAAATCCAGTGACTACACTGTCTGTGCAAATGAATATGGAGTTGCACAAGATTAAACAAAAATGCCCACTGTATGAAGCAACAGGGAATCAAGTCCCAAAACATAAAGATGAAATGGTATGTGAAATTTATGGATTTTACAACACTATCACGAAATTATACACTGCAGTATGCAAAATTTGTTATCAATATACAGGTTTTCTGTAGGTAGGTTTGGAAGCCTTCAAAGTTAAAGGAAACTTTTTCTTATATTTATGTAAATATGTATATGATCAGATATTAAATTAATTAGGTTATTTGTAGTTCAAAATTTTACCACAAAGAGAAAGAAGAAAGATGACTTATACAGAGTTTTAAAAAATTACGTTAGTTGTGTCAGGTTGAGTTTGTGCTCAGTGTGGCGATAGAGGTGCCCCCTGTTATTGCTTTGAACAAAAATAGCTGCGGTGTTCTATAGGTGGCGCTAGTTGCACTTTTGTGTACCTTTTCAGAAATATTCAGGATCAATTTTTCGCATTTTTCTCTTTTTTAAAGGTGGAGCGTGAATTCAATCGACTTCTCGACGCGACATCTTATCTATCGCATCAAGTGGACTTTAATTACTACAATGATACACCAGTGTCGCTCGGCCAGGCTTTGGAATGGGTCATAAAACTGCAGCAGAAGAATGTTAAGCATAAGCAGGTAAGGCATTAGAATAGGTATTATCTTCCTTGCAGATAAATGTTGCGTATGGAAAGATTAAAGTGGTCCTAAATATATTTTGGTGATCTTTCGTTTCTATGATGGTCAGTTTCAGAAATAAATAAATAAATAAATACACCAAACACACACATACATAGTCCTGACCCCACACTGACCTAGAGTCTTGTGTCGTGGGTATCAGAAACTACGAGATACTTTTCGGTCTAACAAACACAAGGTTAAACAAGTGATGTTAACTATCAGGTTAACGACACCTATCTTATAAGCATATTTATGACATCACGATTCTGAAATAGTAACAAAATTATATTTTTTATGATTGTGTATTTATTCAATAATATAACAATTTTCAATAATATTTTATTTTTTATTTTAAGATTCAACACCTAAAGGCGGTTATAACATTGCAGGAGAAGCTAAAAAATAACACTAACAAGTAAGTATAATTTCTTTTCACTAGACTCAGTGTTTGTATAATATATAGTTCGTAATATTTTAAGTTAGACGCCTAGGTCTAAATTTGTCCATCCAGTCTTATAATGTCAATGATTAGACTGAGTAAACAAAGAAAAATAGATATTGCTATTGTTTAAGTAACATGAGATTTGGCGCAGTCGTTCGAGAGTGCGAACAACTGCGCCAACAGTGCGAGTTTGATCCCCGCACCTTGACAAAAAAATATTGTTTTGGATCTAGTTGCTTTCACCGAACAGTCTCATAGTTCTGTTTCTCATGACGACTTGTATCTGAGTGTAGAGTCAAGTCTATGTGAATGACTGTTTAATTTTTTATATATCTCAATATTAGTTTTCTAGTTTTATATATAACGTGTACTTGAAATATACCTGATATATAGGTACGTATGTACCTGATATATTTTATTTTTTCGGATGCATTAAATACTTTCTTTTTCAGAATGACAGACATTCAAGAATTATTGAAATCAATGAAAGCCGAGAAAGAGACACTTCTAGCGGAAAGAGAGAAGGGCAACTCGACTGGGGACGCGGGCGTCCTACAAGAATTTAATCTACGACGCCTCAACAGGGAAATGAACTTACTCTGCAATGAATATGAAACTTTGACCACACAAAATGCCACTATTGAGGATAAACTGACGCAGTTGGAAACAAATCCACCTAGGTAAGCGCAATATTAATTATGGCTTATTTAAAAATAATCGGAGTAATCGTATCGTGTAAATCGTGGCTCCAGAGAGATATCGTGGTTGATACGTTAGAGACCAAGAGACCGTGGTCGCCTGACTTCCGGCAATTTATAAAAACTAAAAAAAAATCCTAAGCATGGCAACTTCTAAAAGGTAGTCAGACACTTTTGATGGTTCTTTCAACTTGTCAGACACATTGAAGCTAATAACTTCCGACGGTCCAAGGATAAAAACTTCATACAATCTTTCAGCTTTTATAAAATTATAAAAGTCTGGCGGCCACGGGCTCATAATTTATTATAAACACACAAATAATATATTGTATAGTCATAATAATATTAACCAAACATGGGTTTAGCTTGCTTGCACAGGCTGGCTTTGTACTTAAGAAAGTATTGTCCTGTTTTGGTAATAGATGGCGCCAAATAAAAACCATTATACGCGACCGTCCAAGGCCCCGCGGCCAAGCTCCTTCAAAGGCTTTAAGACACCTCGCTTCTGTCACTGTTGAGATTACACAAAAAAGTCCTTCTACGTTACCAAAATCCTCGGAATATACCGGGTTTATTCGGACTGCAACCGAAAATAAAACCAGGCGGTAGTTTTAGTGACTTCAGACAGACTGCAACTAAAATTTTCGCAAAACACAGCGACGATTTATTTTTGCATTTTTTCAAGTATCATCGTGTTTGGGTGGATAATACATAGTTTTTGCTAAAATAATAATTTAAGCTCTTGCGTACCATTGCGTCTTTTAAATTAAAGGGTTTTTTTTTAATAAACCTACGTATGTGTGTATTTATTTTTTATTTATTCCGTAAAGGACATCTATTAATTATTACTATAACATTATTTACGCGTGTTCAAAATTTTTTAGTCTCTCATCTCAAATCTCATCGCGTCTAGTAAATCTCATCTCAAACGGGGCTATTAATTGAAAATATCACTTTATCTTAAAAAAAATTACATTTTTATACTCTTATTGTTGAAGTTTAATGTAAAAATGATATACGCGTGTGTCATCATGTGTGATATACGGTATAATACCGTATGATTTAATATATTTATTTAACACCAAAACACAACAAACATGGTAACTGTCAAGAAAACAGAGTTGTCTGCGGTAATAATTACATACATACACATGTAATCTGAACACTTATTTGTTAACCCTTGCGGCTTCTACTGACAATATGTAACAACTAAATTACGTAATTTTCTCGTAGCTCTGTGTACCTGTCGGTGCGAGACAGACAAATACTGGACTGGCATTTCGCAAACTTGGAGTTCGCTAATGCAACACCTTTGGGCAATTTGTCGCTGAAACATTGGGACCAAGACGACGATTTCGAGTTCACTGGAAACCATCTAACAGGTATTTATAAATTAGGTTCTAGGAATAACAATAAGACTTTAACAGTGAAGTAAAACATCGTGAGTAAACCTGCAAACAATAATGATTTACAAGTATTCCTCTGGTATTTGATTTGTCTTTGATTGTTGTACTTGCTCTAGGCCAGCGCGGTGCTCTTATAAGATGATATGATGTATGCGGATGGTTTAAATTTTTAAATATGTTATAACAAAAGAAATAATCCAGTCCAAATATTGGTTCATATTTTTTGGAGCGTTTAGCAATTTTTAATAAGCGTTTACAAGTCGCCGTACCTACTTGAAAAGGAATAAGTTGATTATTACGGTAATATTACCTAAATGTATCAATTGAAGCGATCAATTTACGATCAGTACCTAAGTCCTTCGCACGTTGGAGACGCGTACAATACCCGTTCACTTCGATTTCTCGCCATAATTCTTAACGCGCTCTGATATAATGGGAGCTACCTTTCGGATTAAGTCTTATTTGAAAAATGTACTTTACGAAGTTGCATTTAAATACAATCTTTAAGGCAAATCGATTTCAATAAGATGGATATGTCATTTTTTGCAAACATTTTGGTGCGGAGATGACCATCAAGGTGAGCAGTATGTCGAGAGCTTGGATAGGATACCACGGTGCCAGATTTTATCTAAAACTAGGGCTATTTCAAGTCTCGTCAGTGATGCACAACGAACGCTAGGAGAGAAATTATGGACTTAATTTAACTGCATGTCTTTGTATCCACTTAAATCGGACAGAATACAGTCAGGTATGTTTACGTACAAAGAAGTAAATTAATAATTCACTATTCAGATAATTAACAGATTGTTTAAACCAATCAGAGGTTTGACACTTTATTAATTATAACCGGTATTCCGAGACACTTAATTAAAACATAATTTTAAGATCTTCGTGCTGTCTACATGTTTTTATTTATGTCACCGATAGTATCGGCTCGTTTGCGCAATTATCGCAGCTTGAGCGTAATAATGTGAGAGACCCAATTACGTTCTTGACAAACCACTTGTATTAAGAAGAAGCTTTCGGTATAAAATGCGTTATTTACTTTAGAATCATCAATCATTAACCAATCGCGGTGACGACATATCTTGATCGATGGAGTAGCAAAACATTGTCTATAACGAAACATGTCATTAGTTCAGTTCCCTTCCTAATCACTTGGACATTTGGTCGAGGAGTGGGCAATAACTTCAATTAGCCGCAAGCGCCTCGGCTGCAACTCGTTAGCGTTTCCCAAGCATTTCCGCGCAATCCGCCGCGATCGATGCGCCATTGTATCAAACACAAAACATGCTACCGTATAGAAATAGCCATCCCTAAATGGTCGATTTACCCCGCCTGTTATTTGTTTCCACTTACGCGGTGCCCTTTAAACGAATCCGTGGAATTTGTTACATATAGAAATGACTGTGGGCGGATGCTACCGCTTCTCAAGACACAATGTGACTCATAATAATGTAACTGTTCGCCTTCATACATACTGTTTTCATACTAATTTGTTACATACCACACTCAGGTGACAACGACACATTTGTAATATAAATAATATGTGCTAGTACAATCAATAAACGCAGCCAATTTTACCATACTGACCACTCAAAAATTTAGCAATAAGTAATTGGTTGAGTGGGTTTCGAATGTTCTTATGTTCGTGACCAAGGGCTTGCCCCGTTATAAATGTGAAATTTTCGAGTTAGTGGCCGGTTGCGATCTTTCGCAGCGGATGGCGGATTTTCGCCCGCAGCTCTGTTTCGTGTCAATAATTACTATCATTTCTCACCGCAAGTTTCCATCTTCCATCGCCGATAAATTACCTTCTGACTTCTGTGAATTGTCATAATGACCGTTGCAGAAAATGCGAGCCCGGCATTTAGCTACTTTACACACATGTAAGGCTGACAAGCGAGAGGTGCTCGTTTGACTGATCGGAAAATACGTATAGTTTATTTCTAAATTCTTATCTGGTATCACATTTTACAAGGTCCGCACACAGTCCGCTGTGTAGCTGTCAGCTCGGTAATAAATTCACATTTATTTAGTGTTTCATATCTTTGTCGATTACGAGTTAAATATAAAAAGGGAACAAGTGAAATTGTTGCGTCCGTTGTTGAGCTCAAAGATATGTATCGCGACATCCCCGAGACGCCTCTTTTGTACGTTGTGGCCGGGTTGTGCGTGCGTTGTCGGCCATATTTCTCACTGTTCACCGTACCGGTGTTTGCGGCGTGGGTAGTTGAAAAATGACATCTTGATTGTTGTGCGTTATTCCACTCATGAGAATGTCGGGCCGTAGTGGTCGCGTGCATCGCCATTGTCGGGCCCCCGAGCCCCGGGCTCTACAAATTGAACGATTGTTAACCGTTCCATGAAAACGCGCTGCTATCGTGACTTGTCACGGCATTATTATATTTACCGAGATATCGTATTTTGTTAGAATACGGTACTTTAGGTAACCAAGCATCAAGCGCAATTGTGTACTCCGAACTCCGTAGACATCGAAACATTTTGTTATGACTCATGAGCTTAAAATGTTTTGCCACTGTGAATTTAATTTAACAACTTGTAATTTGTATTGCTATACTTATTTAATTTTCATTTTTTATAACAAGGCCTTTAATTAAACATAGAAATCGTTCTAGTCATGTTCAATGTGAATTACAAACCGTTTTACTGTGCACTAACGACAAATGGCATTAAAACAAGTCCCTGAGGTGTCCGAAGTCAGCTCTTAGCAAAGGCGGGCTCAGCGGCAACGAGTTTTTGATAACACCATGCGTGGCGTGCCAAAGGCAATAATGAATGTGATACAACCGCGACTTTTCTCATTTATCACAAGCTCTATGAATAAAATATCTCGATGTTGCCTTTAGGATAGCGTCTAGTCGTGTCGGGACGCTTACGACTCACAGTTGCGATCACAATCTTCAGCCCAGTGCCTAATAGTGTTAGCTCTCTGGAGAAATTCACACCGTACACCCTTGTTTTGCTTTGTCCCGTGCGAAATTGACTCCCGAGTGAAGTAATTTCGGTAGCTCCGTATGGATAAACATTCGAGAGATGGTTTAAAATTTTGACCATATTATTAAAAACATTGGTCTTTACATGATAATGTTTAGTTTCATAATAAATATCTAACTTAAATTTATAAATGTTGTAAATTTGGTCATATTTTTGCACATCCGGGATGAAATAAGTTTAGTCATCGCATCATGCATGGACATATATCTTTAATCAAAATGTACATCCTCAGCAACTTCTCTACCTACGCATAAAGTTGGTGATTAAGATTTGAAATAAAAGACAAAATCAGATATGACTGCGGTTCCTGGGAAATATATCTAGACATGCCTTAAAAGTAAACTAGTCTTCATATGGTTCCAAGTAATTAGCATTATCTTATAAAGTGCGCTGCGATATAAAACGGGTCGTGTTAAAAATGGACGGATGCACCGAGTTGTCTTCGATTCATTTATTTATAAAAGATACGAGTATGCTATTAAACGAGTGCTTGGCTGCATCGAAAACACCCGGATAGGTGACACGAAACTGTGGCGATGGCTGGTTGTGCCTTGACTCACGAGGACATCAATCGCGACGGTTGCGTGTGGAGGCGTCTGGGGCGTGGATGAATAAGCAATGAACCGACGAATGGCTCTATTAACTTGCCATTGTTCCCTTGCGATCGTTCTACTTGCGCAAGAGATACGTATTGTTCGTTCCACGTTGGCTTTCACCACGAGTAGATGACGTCACAACGCTTGCGACCCAAATGCCTTCGGTGTTAGATGTAGCGCAATTTGCATTATCCAACCTTAAATTGCAAGGAATGCACTAGACACGATGGCAGCTAGCCAATGTTGTGGACGCTCGCTGCCCTCGACGAATGGAATAAATACAAATGACGCCGGGCAGTCCCAAGTAACAATAACGTGACCTGAACATTTGTTTTAAAACAAAAGTGTTAGTGTTTTTATACAATCCTGGTGCAATACTAGAAAATTTTAAAAAGTATATTAATTAATTATTATAAACTGCGCACATGACTACAAATTGCGTACATGAAAAGTATGTAAAATCCAACATTCTGAATTAGGCTAGCATGTTGTACCAGTCCAGCAATGGGATGTGTCTGGGCTGAAATTGATAGAAATATTAAAATTTCTCGAGACTACTTTGCAATAAGTTTACTCTGTGTATATAAATCCGTTGTGTTAATTGTACTAGTAACCCGGCAGAATGTAACAGAACTGGACGCTCTGGACGACGACAAGTAATATAATTTGCATCGAGCACAGCAGTAGTTTTATTGCCAACAATTGGCTATTATCTGTGCGCATTTGCACGCTTAATCGTCACTGTAAAGTAATATATTGCTTCTTAAACTGCGTTTTTGCAAGTCTTTTGCAGCTAACATACACAAATAATATTATTTTAGTTTTTTGTTCATGTATCGTCTATTCCAATTGTCGCAACTTCTATTTTTAAATGGACTGTTCTCTATGGAGAACACTGTCTTTATGTACCGACTACACTTTCCGGCCCGACTAAACGGTAACTGAGCTGTGAGCCTTTATAAATTTAAGCTCACTATACACTAATTCAAATTTTGATTATTCAACTTTAGTTCAAATCGGGGCTCCGCTTTAACTTTCCTTTCATTGTAAAAGTTGTAATCCTCTTTGTGGACCCTAATTGAATTCACTGTTATGCTAATACTTTGATTTCCCATCTTATTTCGTTAATAGAGGTCTGTGGTAAACCAATTAAAGGGAACGTTTGTGGATTACTCAACTTTCGGTACACGAATAGTTTGTGGGTTCCGCCTACAAGGGAAATTAAACGTTTATCTAATCCTTTATGTAAATATTATGCTGTATACTCATTTGTAGGAAGAATGGACCCATAGTATTATACAAGACATGTGTAGTCTTTGCTGCGACACCGAATTTAATAACGTTATTTTGCGGCGCGAAGTCGCTGTCTCGGATGTGTCGAGATCTACGTAGACATACACACTCGTATGGAAGCGACGGTGCAAGTGTGGCTTTATTGCGCGTTTCGGGAATCTTGGCATTCCGACCCTGGTCTCCGTCGTCTGTAATGGCGGTGCGCTGCGGTTTTATTAATGTACAACTTTGTGTTAGATTTCCGTAATCTCTTATACTGTAGTTGTAGGATGTGGTATGTAATTTGGTTAATATTATTTGATGCCAAATGAGCGTCAATTTAAGTATAGTTCTCATAATAAACTTAATGAGATTACATTAATTTTAGGTTTTTAACAATAATTATTTATTAACAATACTCTTATTATTAAGTAGAGTTAGTAAATATTAGATAGTATCAGATATTATAGTATGTAGGGAAGACGCGTAGTTGCAGGAGCGTGGTGAGCGTTGTGAGGGTGGTGTCACGTGGTGCGCTCGAGCGGCCGCGCTGCGGGCACTCAGCCAGCGTGAACTGCACCCGTCCGCTCCACGCGCGCTGCTCTTAGCTGCTTTCAAATTTTCACATTGTAATTCTTATTCTAAAAATAGCTCAGATTATGTTTACAATTGTTTACGAATTTTATTTCTAAAACACACTGCCGTGTTTTGTCTGAAAGTAATTGTTTTTGTTTTCAATTAAAAACATGAACACGACTCTCGGTCTAACTGAATGAAACCAACAGGCTGTATAGTAACTGGTATAAAATGATGATCTGTTTCCTGTTAGTCTATGCTGAAAACAGCCCAGATGTCGACTGGGAGCGCAAAATGAAACACGTTACCGCTTCGCCTGACGCAGTTTTCTTTTTTATCGTGCCGCCTGTGTAAGGCCATTTATCAACTTTTTATGAAAACGCTTGCTTTAATTTATGCTTACGCTAACTTCAGAGCTTGTAGCTATCTGCGACCTCATTTGCAACCGCAGCTTTGTTGCTGTTTACGCAGACTACTGAGGGAACAAGCTGTTCTCTGCATTTTAAAACAAACTCTGCGCCATCGTACCATTTTAAATGAATGTTTACGATAATGTTGTGTTTCATACATGGCCTCGTGTGTCGTTACTGTGTTTTACATTTTGTTGAAGACACATTTTGTGTCCTTTATCGTTTTAATTTTTTTTATCTGCATATTTGTGCGATACCTTTATTGGTGTGTATTCGAATCTTGCTTAAACTATTCGTTTAATGTGCGCGAGAGGAAGCAAATTTTTCATGCGTCTAATTTTTCTTTTTTTATGTCTACAAGCAACTGGTGCGTCCGTTTGGCGGCACATTATAAAGGTTGCTTGATGCAATTACATCTGATGCTTGTCTGGACGTTCATCTGATAAGGGAACTAAAAAACGGCTTGTGAAGTTTACTTTAATTAAAGGTGGAATTTATCGTATTTCACACACATATTTAGTGACGTTGGTACACTTAGATTGAATGATAAAATTTGCATTGATGTAATAAATGCACTGTGTAATTAAGTATTTTTCATTTTAAAGGTGTTACGACTGATTGTCTGAAAATAGAAATGGAACGAATAAAATCTGAATTAAAGTGAAAACATACACAGGTGTCCACGCTGAAGGCGGGAGTTAGTTGTCGGTGAAGTTCCAACTTGCTAGGGGCACCGCGCAAACCACTCGCCACAGGACAAATTTCGCTTATATTAACGTTTGCTTGGAGTAAATTTCTCTTCAACTGCCTGGCGACTGCACTTTCAAGTGGCAAAGTTTTAATCTCGTCTCGGCTTCAGCTTCTGCGTGTGTACCGATGATAATTCATTAATATTGTTAGGCGGCCCTTTTTCATTGCTAGTTCTTTTGTGCAGTTCTTTCGACAAATTTTACACTTAACTTACAAGCGTAATAGCAGTTTTGGGGCTGTAGTGAACTATTTATAAACCAGTCTGCACAAGTTTTACCAATGGAGACGAGGGACCGAGTTTTTGGTTCTTCAATACGTTCACCCTAGATGTATATTAGATGAGCATAAAAACGTCTAAGTGCAAGGATGAAACACGTGCCCCTTAATATCTCCGATAGTTTTTTGTCCACTACGCTAGACTGGCACTTTATGCTTGGATTTTTTTCAATTTGTGGCTCGTACAATAGTGGCAGGCAGTTTAGGGTGTTACGTAATGCACGGCGCGATTGAGATTTACTCCACCAAATATTGGTTGCTCTTCTTTCTCTCGCACTGATTCGGAACTGACAGCTGACCTTTGAACCGTCTCCTTTTTTCTGTTTTTTTAGGTTTCTCATGTATTTATTCTTGTTTTACTGCGGCTTTTATTTGTACAAACATAAAATACTATGGATATGAAGTTTACACGTTTGGACATTATAGTTTATTTATTCGCTGCAGCTCAATTGAAATTCGAAAGGAAAAGAGAAATATAGAAGAGATTAATCTAAATAATAATGGCGCGTGTGGTTGTATCAAATCATCGAATTGGTTCAGTGTATGCAACGTCATTTGGGCATGGATTCCTAAAAGCCAGCACTTAACCACGGCGTAATTCCGGTAAAAGGTTCGGCGCGAACGCCGTCCATTCTCTTCTTAATGTTTATTTAAGCGAAAAAGTTCGACGCTCATTAACTGGATTGGCGGTTAATGAAACGCGCGCGACTTAGAATAATATACGCCTTAGTGCCACCGAATTGAGATAATATCACACATTATTTTCACATCTCATTGAGGGTGGCTCTCTTATTAACCTGTTTTTCGAGTGAAGGTGTCAAAGTCTTGATGTGTAAGGCGATAAACTGTGGGTTTTATTGGCTCGTACGCGCTGGCCTGCGGGGTTCCGCTGTGATGACAATCACAACCGAGTTTAATCGGTGTCATTGCACTAATTATGGCCACTTAGCGCTCATTTACCTTGTACCTACATAATATGACTCTTGTATTTTTAATTATTCTATTTTCAGAATATACAATACATGGACTCGTGGGAATTAATATAGTCGTTATTCTCAATGCGTTGTCATTTTTTTGCATTAAAAGGACGAACCTCCAGGAAAACTTCGTGGGAAGTTTTTACTATTTCTTTATGTTTGTACGTAGGATTCGTACTACCTTCGGATACATTTCATGTCAAAGCTAAGATTGGATGATTACAGTACTGATACATATCCACACCGCCCTTTGTGAAATAAGGCGTGAAGTTAAGATAGGATTTATTTCGTGCACAGTGCACCACATACTTAATTTGCCTTTATGTATATGGAAAAAATACTTATTTATCCAAGGCCTTGGCGGGTTGAAGTCCTTAGTATTGGACTTCTTGTGGGCTTAAAATAGGTATATAAAAATGTTCTACAAAACGTTGCCACTTTAATATTCCGGTAGACAAGTTATGGTATTAATGAATCGTCATCCTTATGTTTATGAAATTAGTGAGACATAATCACACAATAAAGTGGACAGTGTGGCATTAGCACATTTACGTAAGCTATTAAGTAAGTCTAATGAGAGCGCTCATTAAGAGCCTTTTTCATGTCGCGCCGGCGAACCGCGGGCCTACACTGCGACAGTCGACACTCGGGCTCTCTGCGCGGTTTCCCTTGGCTATTGAATTGTGCTGCTGCTGACTTCCGCGGGACGCAACCACCCTCAGGGCTCCAACGTTTTTGCATTTTAACACTTGCGGTAATGAGGTCTTGAGGCACGTATTGTGGTGGAATACTTTCAAAATACATTAAAATTTAATTATTTTAAGTGTGATGCTCAGGACAATTTGTTCCGTTCTTGTGTTGCCAGCGCACACAGGTTGGCAATATAATCCTATGTGAGAGTACGGGATATTATAAAGCCTTTGTTCGTAAACATGAAAGATGAACGTTATTTGAAAATGTTCTTTTAAAATAAATATGCTAAAGAAGTCTTCGTTTGCTATATACCGTAACGAGAATTAAGATATTGTGTGCATCTTTATTTTATTACCATTTTCGATAAAGATCACAGTAAAATACGGCAATAACTGAATTAAATATATATTGTAGTTCACGGTTAATGACTGTGGTTAAAATTTATTTCCATGGATCGTAAATGTGCCATCAGGCGCCGGCGTTTATACGCCTCCCCCTAAAATATGTACCAATAAATGCGCCTCGGACAATATCCGGATGTGTTAGGATACGTTTATTGTCCGGCGTTCACGTGTTGTAGCCATTCCATTAGACACAACATATCTGTCGTTTTATGGGTTCTCCTAAATATTTAGATCATTTCTCATTTTATGTATAAATGATTGTTTAACGAGTGGCTTCTTTGAATTTCGTGATTTTATCGTGTCTCGCATTATCCCTTGTTTATTTCCATTTATGTACTGAGCAGAACAGATATCGAGTAATGTGTTTCTGTTAGGTATATCAGTAACACATTTAGTTAATGAGTTTGGAGTAAATTCTAGTCTGGCAGATAAAACTTGTATCGTCTTACTTAAGACGTTAAAGGAGAAATGGAGAGGCTTAGGGGTTGGAAGCAACGTGTAACCCATTTGTACTTGTTTATCAAGGAGATAAGTGTCTGTGAGTGTGCGCCGTCGACCGTTGGCCGTCGCCACTCATTAGTTCGTAGAAAAGATAGCGGTGCGCTCGGATTCCTCCTTTAATTGCTAAACTATCCGTGCCAGGACGTGATATACTGATGTTATTGTAAACCTAACAGATTGATTTTGACTTTATCCTGAAAATTGCGCTGTAAGAAATCATAGTTATCTATGTGGCATCCAATAAATTTGTTTCATTTCAAACTAAGAAAGGAGGCTATTCACTTGTTAACGCGGGACTAGGGAAGGAATAGACGTCTATCTTGCTATACCTGAGTAATAAGTTTGCCGATGGTGACACGAGTTTTGACTTAAGGCATAAGCGCGCACACAAAGAATGGAATTATGAGGGTAGCTAGTCATGAAGCGCGGTAAGCGCATTATTGCAAAGCGCGTTGGGCGCCGGCGCGGTGGTAGTGGGTGGCTCGAAAGAAACGACGCTTCTCGAATGTACAATGCGCCCTAAGCTTTAGATAGACGTACATATGTATTCAGGGAATAAGTGCCTCGCCAGTTGGAATGAACATTTTAAGCCTTGTTTGGAAAAAGTAGCTCACTTCCATTTCGGTGGCATTATCATATGACTAGAGGGTTGATGTGGGTAAATATCTTTGACCTCGATTTTTTAAAGCTTTGTGATTTTTTTAGCGTTCATAACATTTCAAACTTTTGCGCTATAAACAGAGATTTACTTAATACTTGCCTTTAAAAGACAAAGACAAAAGCATTTTAGGTAAAATCTGAATTTTCAAAAGAAGTTGCAGTGGTAATTTTGAATGGTAAATCGATTTTATTAAGTTGTAAGGGTAACCTTTATTCAAATGACTTTATTACAGTTTAGATGTATTCAATTCATGCCGAAGATACATTAAATAATTTTGCATAGCTCTTTGGATTAGTTAATGTGAATGTTCTGGTTGACAGTTAGTAACGCCCATCTATGCAAATGTCATTGTCTGTAATGCGTGCCCAACCGCGCCCCGTGCCGCGGCGTATGGGGGCTGCCTACGCTACGAACAAACTACGACAATCTTGCCCAATGAATATTAAAGCGACGACATTATAATGCCTACTGATACATGTGATGGGTATTCCACTGCATAATTCTTTTGTGTTCGGAGATCGTCCTCATAACGGTCACGAGATGGATCGTGTTATTTGCAATTTGTATTTTTAACGCTACTTATGCCTGACAAGATGTTATAAGAAGTATAAATGCTGTAAGATTCGATTTGGAGACCCTAATTCAGTCGGTAGCGGTGGCTAAAGTGGTATTGAAATAAATTCATTTACAGCATCTCATTTACGTTTTTTGTTTTTGAATAGTTTTAAATATGCCGCGTTGTTATCTGAAATCATAATTTAAAAATTGGAGTTGAAAGTACCCTGGAGATGAACTGGTCTGATAACTCGATCAATGTAAGCATTGTCACATAGCACGGACGTGACATTTAGTCACTGCACGGAACAGCTTTCTATAGTTATGCAAGCCGTGATTGACGGGCTAAGCGCTCTCGCAACGGTGATCTCTGGGCCAAATTTGTGCAACTTTTCCACCGTAAAATGTTTAAAGATTTATGCGTTAGAAATATTTGTTCGTTACATTTCAATAACAAGGCGATGCTATACACATTGATTGCATATTCAGAGACCTTCCTAATTATCAAATTAAGAGGGATTTAATCTGTGTGGGTAATCGTAAATATTAATAAAATGGAGTCATTTGATTATCATACTTGACGATTTTAACGGACTGATTTTATTTTACTATGATAATTTAACACAATTTATTATAAAAACTATCATGATTTACATATAATTTTGTATAACCTGTCAATATATTCGTTATTAGTAAACAGGGTACATAAATTTCATTAATTAGTCTCAGTTAACGATTGTAAACAATTAAAGTAATAATGAGCATTAATATATGCACAGTAATTTATACGCCCACATGGTGGACGGATGACCTAATGAAGATATCGGGAACCATTGGATGCGAACCCCTTCTATCAGGGCACTCTTGAATTATTATTATTTTTTGCGATGAATGGCTCGACGAGCCATTCGCCTGATAGTAAGCGATAAAACCACCCATGGACAGTAGCAAAACCTAACAATACCATTACCTATAAAGCAATGCTTGGCATTCCACTGCGCTCGCCATCCTGACACACAAGATGCTAAGTCTCAATATGTCCATTGAGAATATTACCCTGGCTACAATGTCCTTCAAACCGGAACACAACAGTGCATTTACACTGCTGTTTGGAGGGAGAAATAGACATTGCCATCGACAGTACCTACCCAAGCGGCCTATATATGAGAGACCAGTAAAATAAAATTCTTAGGGAAAACATATTATGTTAAGCACTGTTCTGTCTAAAACTGAGGAACATGATAAATATCTAACGCAATATTTTTTATTAAAATAAATTTTAATTAACGTAATTTATATTTTTAATTAATCATAAACTTCAAATAGCTTATATAAATGACGGGTCATTGTAATGGGAGCGATGGAGTTTACAAACTAAGAAAAGGAAAAAAACGTTGCTTTAAATTAAGTTGTAAAATATCCAGTCGTTGTAGTAAAGGGGACGGTCGTAAATCGGAGTCTGTAGTGGGGTTATAAGCGTCGTCCGGCGGTTGTCGCCGCTCCGATGGACGTCTTGTTGGCATGTATACGATTATTAGGGGGCCAACTTGTTTTCTTTGTTTCCTTACAAAACTACCTCCAAGATGTTTGTCTGAGAGAATTCGAGATAATGCGCCGTGTTAGTGCGAAATCGTCGCCATCAGCCATTGTTATTGCCACGCCGAACATTAACGCGCCTTTATTTAACCCTTTAATATTAATCAGCACTTTAAAATCGCCTTGTTCGTATGTAATAATTTTAATAGGTTTTGTATGATCGCTTTGTTTGATCAATTAACGTTAATCGAATTTTTGCTTCCCTGACTAAAATGTGTCGGATAACAAGATTGTAGATAATGTTAGATTTATATCTCCCAATATGACAAATATCCAGCAGCCGATTGGGGCCTACCACATAATCCGGTTTCATTTTGATTATATGGCCCCAATAAAATGATAAACACCCGATAGCAGTTATTTTGTTTTGCTACATATTTAAATATATCATACAAATTTTTGATAGACTAGTCACTAGTAGATTCAGACTATCAGTTCTCGTAAATATCGAGCCTATTTTTTTTTGTGTTAAAATAAAACAGGTTTTGGTGTTAATAAGGCTTTGTTAGGTGTTATTAGATGTTTCTAGGTAAATAAATTAGAATTAAAAATGTATCAGGAGTTGCTTATTTATCTTTCCAGCATTAAATATACTTCAATGATATTTTGTTATTGCGTTGAGATATTTGCGGCAAACGCCCACGGCTCGTTAATAGCAGCACTAACTGTAAATGTAATCTCATTACCACATTGTGAAATTCTATTTCCATTACCGCATAACAAGAATTTATTTGTCCTCCATTTTCACGCAATTCGTGCTGCGTTTGGAAGAGCCGTACTTGCACGCTGTCCTCCCAATGCGATTTTAAAATGTATCGGCACTTATTAGGAACGGGTAAAATACACATTGAGTAAAGTAACTCAACTGCGTAACGAGATGAGACTTATTACATTGGTGGATAATAATTTAGCCGAGTATCCGGTGTGTGTTTTGCATAATGACGAGGAACACGCATGTGTAGTGTTGGTTAGGGCTTCAGGCTATCGGGGAACTTGCGAACCTGTAGCTTCCAGTATTAGTGGATCCCTCATCACACCGCCTCAAGCGGTAAATATCGTGCACGTCATTTGGATCACTTTGTAAAGAAAGATTTTTCATGTTATTTTAGTACGTCACGGAAGGTATTTATTACGGGCATGTATCCGGATGTTAAGCGCTTCTAAATCCGTAAGTGATAATTTAAGTAGTAATTTCCGTCCAATTTGTATTTGGTTTAATTTTATAAGGCGGATGTAAGGCACGATGGTTTTGTTGTAAACTTTTACTTAGTTTAAATGTATGTAAAAGTTTTGAAACATTTGTCAAGATCTGGTTGGACTTTTGGCTGCATGTTAGCGAATAAAGCCCCCATGCATTACGGTCATCTGGACCGCTGCACAAGCTATCTCGTGTGTGCAACCTCCAAATTATTAATAGCTCTAATATTTCTCTGAGAGCACGACACGACGACACGAAACTTGCTTGACGTCTAGATTAATAGCGTCATGCATGCTTAAAGAAGATATTATGTGTGTACGTACCGGTAACCTTAACCGGCTGTACACATAACGAGAATACGTAATATATGATTTTACAGATACGAGAGATTGTATTGCAGTGGGACGTATATGGGCAATTGTATCTAAAAAATCAAACATTCCGTATATGTCCCAATGCAGGACACGGGGCTCCTCTACAATCCGTTAGGCCGTATAGTCCACCACGCTGTCCTAGTGCGAGTTGGCGGCTACCATAGAAATTCTACCGAATCAGCATAGTTTCATCACAATGTTTTCCTTCACCGTTATAGTGTGGTTATAGTGCGTGGTGATTGACTAACAAGTCACACATGTATGAATAGTCAGAGGAGGCCCTGGGGTTTGAACCCGCGACCACCGTAAACGTGTTAGCGGGCGCGACTGGTTCGTTACTAACAGGCCACCATGCACTTACGAGAGATGCATCGAGTCAATTTACGATGTAACGCGTGTAGCGATGTTGTGTATATTGTATTGTATAGCGATTTATTCAATTTGTAGCGATGTGGTAAATATCCTTATAATTTCGGGCGGCTGTTTGGAATACAATATTTTGCTAGTGTATTTGATTTTAAATAAAACGGTTCCTTTTCTCAAATTAATGCGATCCCTAAAAAGGTAGATGTAACTGCAGACAGCAAAGTGTAATATGCAAATAGTAATTGACAGACAATTTGTCACCAAAAGGACATAAAACTCCTCAACTGGGAATATGCCGTAGCACAATAAGAGATCTAATAAAACGCTTAGACTGATCGCAATTCGATTATCTTAATATGATCGAATCTCCTCGGGGCGTCTGGGCTGAAGAATGTTAATTGAAGTCTGCGTCTCTGTGTAGTGGTACATAATGCGATAGGTGCGGTGGTCTCCTGTTTTCGTGTGCGACGGCACCTGCATTGGTGACCGGGAGAACACGCGCACGCGCCTAGCGCCGTGTTCCCGCCGATAATGAATACGAGTTAATTAAGCAACATTAGCTTGAACATCGCCGCCTCCACACGACGAAGATTTCGCTCGCGATTACTACGTGAACCAACATCGTTAACAAAATGTATTCCGACTAGCTAATTGTAATGACATTTCAAATGTAACATGATCGACCTTTTTGTTTCACTTCTTCGATGTAGTAATGCTGGTAAGTGGTCACGGTGGTATTCGTTGCGCAACACTGGCGAGATTTTATGGTTCCGTGATTTCTGTAAATAAATGAGAAATTACGGTCTGTACTTTTTCTTTATTTTGTATAGTTTCATTTCCGCATTGCGATTGTGGCAAGTAGCTCAGGCAATATTATAGATATAGATTCACATACTAACATGAAATATAATAATCGCTTCATACAAAGCAAACTGCTATTGTTTATTACACATTCAAGAAATGAAAGCCTACGGAAAAAATCGCTATGTTGAAACTCATGCGCACAAGAGGAAACGATGCTAATGATAAGATAAGGCAAGATGTACATGTTGACTACGAAGGCAATATAGATACGTGGATTCATTCGCTAGCAGTAAGAGGCTACTACGGGAAAATTCACAGGTGCGCGTTTGCGACCATTGCGGATGGGTCTCGATAAGCCGCTGCGAATGCTAATGCTTTAAATAAAATTTTATCTTTGGTTCTCGCATCTTGCAACACATTGAAGAGGACCTGGTGGGAACAATCCACTAGGCTTTCGTGGACATGTTTTATTTTAGTATATTAAGTATTTGATTATAATTAGTGTTAATTCTAGGTTAGTTCATCGTAAAATGAATATCATCATCTGTTATATAAACGTAAAATCAGTAAAATAAATAATAAATAAATAAATAAATAAAATAGTAAAGCTGAACACTTTATTTATTATTATATACCGAAATTCCCTGAAGTTAAGGAGTAATAGAAATTTCTGTAGTGAAAATTGGAAAATGTATTAAGAATTTTAATTTTGTATAGAATTTTAATAGAACAAAATTCTGTCGAAATCCTCTCATAAGTACAGAAGTACAACGCTAAGTCCTTAGTCAATAAACTTCAGTTACAAGTGTTTCAAGAAAATGTTTATTTTTGACTTAAATTATATGGAACTATACGGTTTCCTATAGCCCTTTAAAAGGTCCAGTCACTTTCACTAAAGCAAGTACATTGCCATGCCAATATATTTTTAACATAAATTATTGCGTGGTGCCCCGTGCTGTAGGTGGGAATTCTTTTAATGAATGCGTTGCCTTCGTAAGTGATATTGTAATGATGTATTGTTTCAGGTAAGTGGGCGTATTGATGCTTGAGCAACCGAATGATGCGACGTCGGCGGTGTGTATCTCAAGTTACACGTGTTATCGGTGAGTTTACGATTAATATTGTGCGTAACAATGAATTGGAAAAAAAGTACTTTGGTTTTGCATCCGAGCCTTACTATATTAGTGTGTTAATAGATGTTTTAGTATTTATGCTGGTAAAACGATTTTTAAGAATAACGGCCCACTCTGACCCCCTTAACGCGAAAATTAAATTATGTAAAAATGAATTCTGCAAACTTGTGCTCAGAAAGGCAACATAGCCATTGCGCTAGTCGATTGTTGGACAGACCTTATCTAGGTAGGTGGAGTTGGCTAGGGCCTAGGACATATGGTCAGCAATCAGGTACACTATTCTGTTGTCTACTCATATGTAAACATTTTAAATTGTTGTTCACTTCAATAATAGCAGATTCGATATGGTGTTTGTACAGGTGCTAAATTTTTATCAGCGTGTAAGAATCCCCTTGCGAATATCAAGTGTAGTTGAATTATGTAAGCCGTTGCTTTGATATGATAAGAAGAGGGAGCGATCGGAGCCAGTGCTCTCATTGTGTTGGCCATAATCTTGCGTATCGCGTAGGACTCGTGTCGGAATGCGAGTTTATTTTAATATTTAATAACTCCCGAGCGGGCGAAGATACAGTCTGCTCGCAGGCGATTCTCTGCTCGTTTTTCCACTGTTATCGTACTGCTTTTGTGTCACGCTTTTGCTCGCCTTCATTTATAGGGATCGGTAGCCGTGAGTAACCCTTGAATCTATGCCATGCACAATGTTTCCTTCACGAAATTTCCATTAATTACATGCTAAATAATTGCAGTTTTATTTCAACAAAATGGGTTTCTTTAATGTTGTAACTTCAAGCAGAACTTTTATTTTATCCAATATGGAAATTTAAATCGTGTACCGGTATGAACACTACCTTTACTAGTGTACGGAACCGATCGCTTCAGTTCGCCCAATGGTCACGGTAATCAGGTTGCAGATCAGCACGCGTGGACATTAACGTTCGCAAATTGGTTCAATGCCGTTTTAAAAAAGCGTACAATGCTTTACCTAAAATTATGTACAATTTGTAAAGCACATGATTATAGTGCTAGTTAACCCTCTTATCACCTAGCCCATTTAAATCATTTCACCACGCATACACATAAGTTGTTGGTCGATTGTGTGGCTGGTAATAAATAGTAAACATAATTACAGCGCATCACGAGTGAGAACCGCGGCCTAGGTGTGTGCCATCTAAATTTGACGCCTCCGTACATAAATTGCGAGAAGGCCGGGCGCACGTGATTCGCAAATAAAAATACTAATTCAACCGACAATTTATTGCCTAATTGTTTAATATTTATGAACTCAATGGTGCATTGTCAGAGTATGCTAACTAGAGCGCGGCTTTGTGCAAATTAGCTTGCTAGAATATGTCCTTTTTTCCATAGCAAGATCCGATTGTATGGAGACACTTTTTGTCGATACTTAATTTAGTCTATATGAAAGTGCCAATCGTTTTGCATTATTTGTATTTTGGTTGAGCATTCGCCGTGGGAAAATCATCAGATTTATAACAGTATAACTTAGTCGAATTGGCTTGCCCAAGCTGGGAATCGAATCCAGTACCTAAAGATTCACATATTTCCACTAAATAAATGACGCCACCCTTATATTTAGTATAACTTAACTGCATGAGATAGTTGATATCTTTTGTCATCGCAACTTGTTAACCACTGAGCACACGTTAATTTATTAAGAGAGCTTTTATCGTAATTATGGCCGCAGTCGCTCGGCGGAAAAGTAGGTCAGGCAAATCTGGGGCTGATCCGAAGCCGCCGAGTACTTTTAATTCCGTACGGCTGCATTTCACTATTCCTTAGTCCTTATCATTTATCCAGATCTATATTCGTTGTTTATTTACGAGAAACGTGAAGTCTGTTAGACGTAACAGATAAAAGGCGTGTCCACGAACCGATCCTGACAATTTGGTGCTTTTTGAAAGAGCGCCAGCGATTTATTTACTGTCTGCCCCCATCTCGGCTCCGTCGATACGGAAGGAAACACTTCACTTTGATATTTTTTTACTACCAACCTCCGGAATTGATTAAACGTGAAGAATTTAATGTGGCGCAACGCGGATTCGCGTTCCCGAACTCGATTGCGAAACGGGCGTGGGAAAAGGGGCTTTATTGAGTATTTATGGAAGTAAAATATTTGGGGAATCTCGTTTATTGGCTCGCCGTCCGTTCGCTTGTCAATTTCATCGATATTTAATCTATGTAATCAAAGCGTAACGAGTCAACCAGCGATACGGTTTTTTTTGTTAACTATGGAAACTAGTGGTCGAATAGTGAACGCTTTTTTGGAAATTTATTTCTTAAAAATACCTACGATCCAACGATGTTAATTCAGTAGAATTTCTTCTCGATTGTTATTCAACGAGACAATGTTAATGTAATTTTGCGGTACTATCTAAAAGCAACAAATATAATAAGGAAATATTATTATTAATAGTATTCCAATCCAATTTCCATAGTTTAAGGCAAAATGTGGGCCGATGCGTAATTTCACACATGAATATTAGCATCTAGTTACTGCTACTGAAAGTATATTTTTTGCAACAGGAATAGGATTAGCAGTTGACATTCATCGACTGTATGTAAACTAAAATCATACTGTCACTAATGAGTACCTACATGTCTTCATCGCATATCGAAATAATATAAATAGCGGACGGTAAGTCGTGATGAGTACAAAATTATGCGTTGCTGGATATAACGGTCGATTTCCACACGCTGGCACATGAGTGACAAAGAAATTGTCCGTCAGTCACTACTCGGCTCAAAGCACTGCCAGTAAACCAATTCTTACATTACAATTAAGTAGTTTGCGGTTGGCACGCCGTACTTGTGCTAACATTTACTAGGCTCCGCTTTACTGCGTTATACGTAATTGAGGAATTATGAAATGTTTTCTTAATAAATTAATTCTGATAACATTGTTTACAGAAAGTGTATTACCTCGTAAACTAGAAATAAAACGGATAAAATTGTTGGTTAGCACGCAACGATTCCTATTGTACACTTACGTTCCCGTAGAAATGTATTTTTGTTTTGCATTTTGATTAATTCAATAATTTAAATGTTAAATAGATCACAGTGTTATCGCAATATGATAAAAAATCCAATAAATTAAACTTTATGAGCCATTCAGTGTATAATATATTGAATGGTTGGGCAACATATTTTATTTTATAGCGACCTCCGTGACGCGGCTGTAGAGTGGATAGGCGAGAATTGAACACATTTAGGTTCGATTCTGGCAGTGTTCATGAATACTTATGTGATCCATAACTTGTTTTTGATGAGTTTAACTTTATGGCACCCATTTCCTTATAATTTCTGATACGTCTATCTATCTCTATCTTTTTATCTAAATAGCTCATAATTATACTACTGATCTTTAGCTTAACAAGGAATCGTAATGTGTTTGGAGATTTCTGGTTGAATCCAATGCACTTGTACTATGCTGTTGAATTGTAGGGTGGATTTATTTTATTGAAGCCTAGTCCAGTTTTCAAGAAATTCATGTGCTTTTAAGCTGAATTATTGACTATGCCAATACCCAAACAGTAAACGCCATCGACCTCTTAACATATTCTGGGAGGAGCTTTTGATTTCCACATTCCATTGCCATGGAATCAACAAACCGAATGAGTTCTGAAATTCATAGATATCTAGATTAACAATATAACATGATATTAAATACGATTTAATAATTATTTAGCTTTGTGGCGATCAGTCTCAAACATAGATAACGCTTGATTGAAATTCCGTAGTGCGCGATTGGTAAAGTCAACGACAGAGTAGCTTCAATTCACTTCAATTTGCTTACCAAGCGATTGA
The DNA here is from genome assembly GCA_949752805.1 of Deilephila elpenor. Taxonomy (NCBI): domain Eukaryota; kingdom Metazoa; phylum Arthropoda; class Insecta; order Lepidoptera; family Sphingidae; genus Deilephila; species Deilephila elpenor. Next base: position 6,135,480 of record OX457105.1, on the reverse strand, counting down.
GCAAACTTCAGTTAGTTACAGGATACCAGTTAGGGCAACATCCATCTAGCTCAGAACTGCGAATGAAGCGTTGGGTGAAGATTAAATTTGGCTCTTTGTGAGTGTTTGGGATTTAATTAAATATATTTGTTAGCTTAATATACAGCGCTAATTTAGTAGGTAAATTATGATTAAGTTTGCTTAACGCAATAAATATATAATCAGCAATCCTAAAAGCGTGTTTAAATACATTAGACCTATGTTTACGAAAATACTTCTTCTAAAATCAGGTGGGACTAATCAGCATTAAATATTTTCTTTCAACAACGTTAACGATATGTTCCTTTACTGGGTCGTAATATCGTAGTTTATTAGGATTTTGTAATATTAATGTGGATTAAACGACTTACCTCTAATGACATAAGTCTTTAATATAGTGGTTTATTATTGCCTCCGTGGCGCAGTTGGTTAGAAGTCGGCCGTGAAACGAGAGGCCGCGGTTTCGATTCCCGCACTGAGTCAAATTTTTGGGTGAACAGGTATTCGTTTCGGGTCTGGGCGTTTATGAAGTCGAAAAATCTCTCGTAGTTTCTATACTTACGACACAAAACTCGATCTTAGTGTGGGGTCAGGACTATGTATGTGACTGTAGGATGTGTTAATTAATTTATTTATTTACTGTATTATTATAGGTGATGTTGTTATCAACTAATGTTCAGATCTATACACGTTATTTTTTACCACGTTGCCCAATCGTAGATATCCTCAGATTCTGCACAGAGTCAATAGCGAGAAAAATAAATAAGCCATATTTCATCAGAAGTCTATGCGATTAAAAATAACGTTTCCTTCCAAATTTTCTCACGCGCCGCCCGTCAGTCGCCCGTGATCTTAGTTCCGTTCGATCATGAAAATATATAGCTTCATTCGAGCGATCCGTATCGGGAAAGCTCCTTAATCGGTTTTCTTTATAAAAATGGACTTTTTAGATTTATGACACCATTTTGGGCTGCTGCAATACGTTTGCTAAAAGACCTGGTGTGCGTCGTTAGCTTTTGATTTACAGTTTTGGAAAACGTCCCTTTCAATCGTTTTCTCTTAAAGATTTGTAATAGTTTTTGTTTAATATATCCTGTGTACCACAATAAAATGCATACTTTTATCTTACTTTTTATCGACTGAGTTCAAGGTTTTATTGACGCTGTAATTCATAGTAATACGTCATGCTTAAGCGTATTGTTAGAAGTTTCACAGCAGATTCACTCAAATTATTTTTATATTGTCTGTTGGTCGCCAGTGCTACCAGAAGCTTAATCTTAAATAGCTTACATTATTCCAATCAGAACATAAGCGATATAGTATTATCACAAACGATCAATCTTTTTTGTTAAGTTTTGAATAAAAAAGCCTTTCTTTTTGCACTTAAAATAGAGTAAAGAAGAAATTTTAAAATCACAAAAACAATACGTGGTTTCTGGAGACAAAGCTGATAATAATGTTATAATTTTTTCCATATAGAGCGGTTTATCTCGAGTGCCTAAAAATATTGGTCATGTAAGAAAATTACTTAGGAAAGTGAGGTTGCGTTGATGTGTTATTTTGTATTCATTTCGCGTTCGCCGGATCTCATCCGCCGAGTCGGGATGTCGCCACCTCGTGTACGAAATGTAGAAATAGACGTGAAATGGAACTCAACACTTCATTTCTGTCGGAAGATTTGGATGTATTATGTTTTATATTTATCATTATAATATCGGTGTAGGAAAGACCTACAAACCACAGATATTTTAACATATTTTTTATGGTGTATAGATTCCATCAACCAGCACTACGCCAACGTGGTGCACAAGAGCCTAAACCCTCTCAATTTTTTTTCAATTTTCATTGGAGTCCCCTGCACAACAGTGCGCAAATATGGGCTGACCCAGTACAGTACAGTTTTCAAACAATGCAGGTGAAATAATTCGGCATTTGACACACATGTAATTATACCACGTTAGTATTGAATATCTCATTATGAATTAAAATGTATGAGTTATTTTCCACGAGATATGCAGTGACAACACAACATGCGTGTGTCCCATCGAGGACATGTTTGCGCGGGCGCATCGTAAATCCCACGGAAACACCGCCGACACAATTTCAGGAGTACGCATACCGTTGCAAACGTCTCTTTCTTGGGGTCAGATTAGGGTTGCCAATGTCGAACATTGCCATCTATATCTTTATACTGTAGTAAATCAGGATTTTGATATACGCCCTGAAACAGGCCACCGTACTCAAGGTGCTATTCCCGCTATAGTAGCCCACGCAAATGTGTCGCATTCCGAGATCACTCCCTAAACGTGATTTCCTTAAAGTGTGCCAATAACGAGCTTGATTTTATATAGTCTAAACATATTATATCTCCTTCGATCAAACATATGCTAGTTTTGGGCTCATATTCATGTATTAATTACTCAACAATTTCGTACATTATAAAAGAATCTAAAAATATGGTACGAGTTTAAACAAATTTAGCTTTGAAATTATTTTAACGCACATTCTGGAGCGTTGAAATAAATGGGTGATATAGTCATCATTTGTAACTCCTCGCGCAATCATTTGATACATTAACTTTGTTTAAAGTCAATGACCGTTTAATGCACCTGATTTAGCAATATACCATTTCAAAGGTCTTATACATTCATTCATGTAGGTTAGTCATAATGAGCCCGCTGTGTGGAGGTGCATCAATATTCGTACTCGCCCACGAGCCGCGTGCGTAGGCCGATTCGGCTTGGTATCTTTCTCAAAATTTTCTCTCGCCACCATCCGTGTAATCCCCGCTTTACACACGCCTTATCTTCGCCCATATGTGTGTATTACGATTCCAAATCCCGCATACGTTAAGACCGACAAAAAAGCTAATTTGAAAAATCGTCTAGAAATACAAAGCCTTTTTTTATTATTTATGTTAAAAATGGCGCAGAGGACGCGTAATATTTTTTCTTTAATTTCATAATTAACGTCGCCATGTGTTAGGGCGCGTTTAAATCCGCCCACTCTGGGATCTTGTTTTGGTAATGTTACAGCGAGGCGCCGTCAGTCGCGCTTATAAAAAAGGCCTAACCCAGCAGTTAATTTGTGCACTGAGCTCATATTTTTTTACAAAATGTCTGAACTTTATTAAAGCAAATATTAACGTGCGCGTGCCATCATTTTACGTACGGGTGTTAGCGGCGTGTTGATATTTTATTTACTTTATCGTCGGTTGAGGCACGAGACCATTGTGTTCGTAATGAAGCTCAACTCTTTCCGAGATTTTGTCGGGTCAGTAATTAAACACATCTGCTACACTTGCAATTGTATCTCTCTGTGCGTGTTTTCATATTTTCAGTTAAACATTTCGGAGGGATTTTTGTGTTGTTAAATATGAGACCTTTTGCTTCGTTATGTTCGTAGTTTGTTTTAATGGTAATTGTTTTTCGTCTCGGCGTATGACGATTATGTAAATAAATGTTTGTTACGACGTACATGTCTCGCGAACATCTGTCTTCTACGACTTTAATTTGAATATGAATCATATATTGGGTTAGTTTGTGTGCCATTTTAAAAATGCTTTTGTCTGGGCTATCATTACGTAATATTAATGTTTCGCTTGAAGAACAAATGATACAAGGCACTGTATACAAGCACTAAGTAATAAACAACTTATGTTGCAGTTTATATTACCTTTCTTGTTCTCAGGTTGTTACGAATGTCGAGCACAAATTCCCCCGAGTGTGTTCGTAATTTAAAATCTATAAACAATATACTTAACACTTATTTTATTGTACGTGCTTGTACGGCCGTCTCGAATCTTATTCAACGCGTGAATTCGCTCGTTATACTTTTAATACAAACAAGGATATCGTGTTATAAAGGTGCTTTGAATTCGAGCTGCGTACAGAGTGTAGGTGTTATTATGCGTATTCTACATTCTATTGTGAATTGTTTCTGTACCATTCGTTCCGTTCTTGTGCGCTCTTATAAATATGAAATTATGCACGAAATACGGTTCATCTCTCGCTGTAATTGTTACTTGTGAAGAGTTTTGACTAAAATTGGACCGTTGCTATAAATTTGCATAGAAGTACCAATTCTAAAGTAAACTAGTGTTTTCTCTGATTTTTTTGGTTACATAAAACTTGTGTCAGGCGAAATCGTATCAATTTATTAAAAATAAAAAATTCAATTTCTGTAGACTCTAAAAATAGTGTAAGAATGTACTTTATCGCATTTAATTTATTTCACACAAAAAGTTAAAATAAACGCCATAAATAAAGCGGGGAAAAGCCGGCAATTATTTTGCTATCTACATTTTATTATCTACATTATCCTCGCTATGTAGCTTATGTTAAAACATCCTAAAACGTGTAAAGAATACTGTTTATCGATAACCCGCCAACAGTTTTATTTATGTGTACAAATTAGTCTTTAACACGAGTGAATAAATTGTCTGTAAGATTCGCGTGGTGGTCCTTGCACCGACCAGGGATTTCACAGCTCTAGCAACTTTAATAACTGCAATTAAATGCGATACATCCTGTTTGTCGCCAGTCGCCGCCGCAAGTGTACCTGCGAAAAAATATATCCACACCTTACAATTAACGTCATATAAAATCCATTTAAAATGTAATGTCTTGTATGACTCCGATTTAAATTGCTGTGAATTTTCATTAGCTCATTGTGCCTGAGGTGGGCTAATTTTACTATTATTTTAATTGGCTTTGCTATATAGACAAGGTATTACAAGGTATAACAAAAAGGCTGCGTTCTTATTTTAAGTGATCGCCATAAAATATATAATTGCTCTTTTTATAATCACGGCTTCCTTTTGTAGCGTTTAAAATATGCAGCTGTTGTTTTTTAAATGTTTCTAGGTAAACATAGTGATTGAAAGCGACCGCTGTTTTCTTCCAAATATGGAAATGAAACAGGACGATAACATCGTTCGGAGTATCAAGTTGTCGCGGCGCGAACTAGCTGATCGCAATCTACGCTCGTTAACCACTATTATGAATGCAAATTTAACAATTATAATACGGACCGACCGATGCTCTATTCTCGTTACACATGTTTATAGTGTACCAGATGATTGTGAGATGTTTCGCTGGACGTCGTAAATTTTTATAGCGCGTATCGTTAAGACGCGACCTGGGCTATTTCAGTTTGCACTTATTACCAACGTATTTTACTAAATTACTGAATTTATAATGGGCTGCCACCTCATTGGTATCGAGGGCAATATATGTGGACTGTACACCATAATGTCTATGGTTCCATGTCGGGCAATTCACATTGTGTAAATTTAAAAAGGAATAAAATGGTTAAAATGGTAACCTAACCTAACCTAACCACTCTCAATCGATTCTCTCGATTGTAGAGTAGGCCCGTGCCCTGCAGTGGGACGTATATGGGCTGATATAGAAAATGGTTGATTTGTCCAATGGTATTTTCACGAAAGAGTTGATGTCACATGAGCACAATTCTTTTGCAATAAGCCTTAAAATAATGTTACCCTGTTACCGTAGAAACGTGGGATTACGGCAGTTGAAGGTACAAAGTCGAGTTTATAGTGTACCTACATACTCCTACATGTAGATATACACATTTAAAAGAGCTTTATAAAAGCGTATTTAAAAGGACTTTAAAAAATGAAGCGTAAAATAAAATGTAAGTCCAGTATATAGTATAGTTCTGATTTTGTATGCAGGCTGTTTTGTATAAATTGAGTAGGTGTTAATCTGACCTTGAACAATAACTACACATCATCGTGTTTAAAAATTAAGTGGGTTAAAATATCCTACTTTAAATTATGCGCCTGATCGCGTGTTTACAGGCTTTATAATAAGAGCAAAAAGTTATAAACTTGGCAGCCTCACTGAAATGTAAATTTGCCATTTATCACTACACATTGAAAATATGTAAATATAAGTGTCATCCTATCTGTAGTCGCGAGAAAAATATGCAACGTTAGCGGTTTAACTTTTACTTATTTATTGCAGATTGCGTGACTTCACCCTGGCGTTGTAAGAAAATCCTTGCACCCCGTTAATGTAGTACCTAATACCTATCGTTTATTTTGGGGATGTTTCGGTTTGTTTACTACTAAACTTTTTACCATGATATAATTTAAATGTGTAATTGTTTTGACACTCAATTTTAGTACAAAAACGTAAACAGTACTTGACAGCGTTGAATACATTTTTAGTATTATCCTTATTGTTACTGGTGTAATGTTACATACATCCGGTCTTTTATCAAATGAATTTCCTTAAAAATCATTTTTGGATTTAAATATAAAATTATTTACTTTTTTACGTAGGCTATAAAAGCGAATACCTATTGTGTTATTCATATACGTGTTCCTGAAGCCACAGAATAATCACAAGCAATAGCAAACAGTATACGTAAACACGTTCCAATCAATATCAGGATGTGGATATGATGTTTATGTTCCGTATTAAAACTTAATAAGCGGAGGCTAATTGCAAAGCAATTTAATGTTTTCGGAGCGGTTGTTATGGCAGAGCTAACGGTACATGTGCGGCGTCTGGCTGCGTGACGCTGCGGTCGGTACTCACTCCTCCGTCGGAATGTCGCCACAGCGCCTCAGCTACAACTCCACGCCTAATAGAGCTTAATCAACCTCCCGCCTTTCATCCAATCTCGTTAGCGAACTAAATTGACTTTCTTATTGCGCGCAATTTCCCCCGCACACTGTGCGACCCAACTTTATAAACCTCTTAATCCGCCGTTATAGTCGTGGCCTATGCCACTAAAAGCCGTAACAACTGCATTTGCCTACAAACAAACAGTTGCAAAGTGTGTTATCTGCCGTGCGCCGCGCCACATATTGGAATGAGTCGAACTACTTAACAAGTGTTCGCTGTGCGAGCTACTCGTAGCCAAGTGCTGTAGCGCTATGTTACTGTTCCGTATTTTGTGTACTTTATTAGCTAACTTGTATGCTGGTGTCGACTGATAACTGAACGATATTGTTTTATTTTTACACTTAGTTATATCATAACTTACCTATATTTAGTCCAAGAACGTGGGCACACTTAAATATTCGGAACTTTAATTTTAAAGGATAACATTTTATTGCAATAATTTCGAAACCATATTACTTCCTCGTACTATTATGTATTAAATATTTTCCGAACGAGCAACGTAGTTAACCGGTTGAAGCATATTTTGTTCATTATAAACAATACTTCATCCGCAGCAGCGGATGTGAACACCACATCCGTAATTTTAAATACTATAAAATTGCAGTTGGGCTTTTACTGTCTACATAATTTATATAGGTAATCAAAATATACGCTAGGGACTCATAAGCATCGAGTTCCTAACCGGTATGAGTACAAAACAAGGAATGTATTTTCAATAGTTTGAGTGTTGTACGATTAGTACACATAAGTGCGTGCATTCAGTCGGTTTGACGTGCAGTAAGTGTTCGACCCTGCTAACATCTAATGTCAACCCTGGACCACGCTGTTGGTGGTCATCTTTCAAGCCCACTTCACACAATTAACACGCGAGCAACTGTTACACAACACGTACGACTATCATCACGTTGTTAGTATTCAAACGGGAAACGATCATGTTTTAAAATTAATTGTAGTTTTATTGCTTTGAATTGATGATTATATACAGCGTGTTCATTAGTGTAGACTACTGTGGAAGTCATATTTTTATGACATTTTTTTACACGTTTGGTCATCATATTTAATAGAGGTATGACGGCAGCTTTGTTAACAAGCGGCATGCCCGCAAATTGAAACCAACCGCAAAGTCATTTAAATCATTGTCACGCAATTTCTTGAACCTAATCATCAGCAAGGAATTAGCTTCCTTAAAAGCACGCGTCATAATCTTGTAGCAATCTAGTGTTGTAAACAGATCTCGATAGCACAATTCAATGTCCGCAGCCGCATCGGTAGTTGAGTTAAATAAATTTGCGATAAAAGTGACTAAGATTGTTTTAGTAGTTCCTGGTTGTCGGTAAGGTATTGGATGTCGCGTCAGATAAGCCGTCTCTAGTTAGTATTCGCGCGAATCACTGAATTATGTGCGTTGTAAAGAGCGTAGTGGGACACCCGCTGGGACCACCCGCGTGTTTTTAGGCTTGTAGAATGGACGCCCGGGTGCCGCAACCGGCGTGTTTTTGTTAGCTTCAGACATATTGTCAGTGTAATTCAACGTTATATTGACTTACAGCAATCTGTATGGGTGATTTACTCCGCAACCGCAGGCGAAATTTTCCGATCAATTATTTACATCTGACGTTACCTTTATTAAATAATATTAGCTAATACTTTACTTTGGATTTTACTTATTTTCATTTCAGATATGCGCAAACTTCATTGCAGCATCTGACGGCTGTAAAAGGTCACCTTTAAAGTCAAAGCATTCTTTACTTCTGTCTAGATAAGTTATCAAGAAGTCTATTAATAAATATAATATGTTATATCTTACAGTAACGTTATACGGTAATAATTTATGGTGATATATTTCAGAGGTTATATTAGGTACTTGATATTTTGCTTTAAGACGTAGGTTGTATATGCAATAATGACGCCATAGAAGAATCACCATGTAATAGCCGTGTGTGTGTGCGTCGCCACAGTAGAATTATCCTTTTAACGGTAAATTCAATTTTTAAGTCTTCTGCCAGGCCTCAACCCACACGGAGTCGGCGCAACATGATTTGCAGCCTGGTTGTAGAATGATTGGGCTCGCAATTTTACGACTAACTTTCAATATATTTTATTAGTAAACTTGGAAATATTAAAGAAAACGCTGTAGGTGTAAAGGTATTATTTGAACACTTATTTATCGATGACAAGTAAATGAGTTATTTATGAGAAGTGGTAGTACCGTTAACAGTTGTACATAGGCAATTCCCATAAAAGTTATTACACTCTTAACTCTACAGTTCACGGAACAGTTCCTTATGCCTATCAAATTAACGCGAGAATTTGGGATCGGCGATGTGTGTGAATGATAGTATAGTTGTACCGCAGCACTTGGCTGTTGTCAGAGTGATGTTGCTAATGAACACCTATAGGCCATAATGTACCGCCATGTCCTAGCGCACAGTAAACGTCGTTTTGCAGATACGTCACGTAATGTTGACTTAATCTCGTTAATGTGAGGCGTGCTCCGGCTTGTATCAGCGTATGAGCTTTTACGATATTATGCAAATTGAAATTTGATACGCTTTCCGAGTTTGCGAGTTTGTTACACGCTAAGTGTGTGTCGATGTTGTAAGAATAATGTGCGCCATAATGCATGACATGTGCGGATTTCATAACATTTAATTAGCTGTTGCGTGGAACAATTATGTTTTGTGGGCGAAAGGTTACCGTAAGCATTCATCTTGTGGCTGCGTCGACGCTCGCATCACATAATTTGAGTGTTCTAAAAATATAGTAATAAATTATGATCGAAGTAAATATTATCGTAACATATTCAACGCGTAGTCGTGTTGACTTTATTGTGAGGTTCTAGGAGGCCCACTATAACACGTTATGAAGTAATCGCTTTTGACAATAGTAAGAAATGAAAAAGGAAAACGAAATTTTTTATGTTGCAATTGCTTCGCTTTATACAGGGTATATCATCAACTGGGGGATGTATTAAATTCTTTCTTTTAATATTTATATCCATAGCTTAATAGAAACCTGTTTCTAAAAGAAATTTCACTTCTATTGACGGCTACAAACTCCTTTCAAGTTGCCTTAACTCCAACGCATTTAGGAATCGTTGAAATGAAATGGAATGAAAATGAAAAATTTATGTAGACTTATACAGACTTACTACATAAAATAATGGAACACAAAAATATGAGACTGATAACTACATCATATTATCAGGCGTACCTATACCAGGCATAGCCTGTATCTTGGGCTAGCAATTCAAGAATTGGGAATATCTGGGTAGTGGGTACAAAAGAGTTAGATTCATAAAAATAACATAACAATAGCTAGCTTTTGTTAAGAAATATACATCTATGCATAAATTTAATCTTCACATATTAGTTATCCTTGACTCGTCACAGTTCATACCAGCGCTAAATCTATTCCGTTCTCTGCAGACAAATAAAGGAATAGTTTAATAAGGAAACCTGATAAATACGACTTCAAGTACAATTGATATGTCCCCACTGGCGATTAAACATATTAAATATTTGTCAAGGAGCGCGCGCGCACGTGCACCAGTGGTTATTTATTGCATTCTGCTACGAAAAATCTACGGTGCATACAGGGTATATCAAGACCGCGACCGAAAACGAAGCCAGGTGATAGTATTAGTGACTTCAGACACAATGCAAGTAAAAATTTCTCAAAAAAAATCGGCAACTTTTTTTTTGTAATTTTTACTTATCGTCGTATTTGGGTGATCAATACATAGCTTTCCTAAAATAATGATGTAGACCTCTTTATTTCTAAATACCCAATGGTACGTCAGCGTTTAAATTATTATTTTCGCAATAACTAGGTATTTACCACCCAAAAAACAAGATTTTTAAAAAATTCTAAAAAAAAAATTGTCGCTGTTTTGGTGAAATTTTTATTTGCATTGAGTCTGTAACCACTAAAACTACCACCTGGCTTCGTTTTCGGTCGCGGTCTTGATATACCCTGTATATCAAGTGTATCTAATGAGACCGACAGACGCAATCAGCAGGAGTAAATTGGTGTCTATTTGTCACCACTTTGTATGTCATTTTTATCATCACAAACAAGGATGTTAAAAATGGACGTAGTAATTAATTTTAGGTTGTTATATTTGTTTATGGTTCACCGAGTTTTAACTATACCAATATAATGTAAACGTACAATTTAATTCGATAATTTCACGCCAAACACCTTGTGTACATTTTGTCAATTCATTAATTTCACGTTTCTTTTTAATGTAGATGGAAGAAAAAACTTAGGGTGCCCGTTCACCGTTAAATAAACTGCAAATGTAAAAAATATTTCGAGAGTAAAAAACGAGCTTGATACAAAAAGTTGTGGCGCTTTTGTAGACACACCCGAATAATTTAATTTCCTTTACAAAACCGAAAGTTCTATTCATACAGAAATAATAACCAGGGCATATGGCGTCTTTACAATAGACCTGTAGGTCGATAATTATTTTTTCCGACGATAAGTTAAATGCACAAGCATGACATGTCCTACATGTATAAAAGAATGAAGGATGGATGATTAAATTGTAATATTCTTGCACCTATATTTTGTTTTTTAGAAAGAGGTTGAAATGCAACTTATGCTTAGACATAGAACGTAACGGAGCTCCATAATATAACCATTGAAACCGATATTTTTGTGTTACTGGATGATGACTCTTACCGCCTATGTTGGTGTTCAATGACAATCTTTACATGCATTAGATGCCGTAATGCAATCCGTTTTTCGAAACGTAATGATCATTCTGGTGTCCCCTTACTCCTAGAGGTGTCGCTTCTGACGTTTAGGTGGGTAACTTATATCACTTTAAACTTACATTTTCTGTTAGTATCCCTGCGTTGTTTAATAATAGTTCCGGCACTTTTAGTAAATTACTGCCAGATAAACTTTAATCTGTAAAGCCCGATTTTTCAATTGAATGATAAAAGTAATCCATCATAAAGCTCACAACCTGACTGATTATATAAGTGGCACAATTAGACAATTTTATTTATACAATTGTTAATTTCAAATTCCACGAACTATTTTTATTTAACCAAAGATAAAACTATTCTAAATAGTAGGGATAGTTTTGTAAAATTTCATCAAAGAAATAAAAGTATACTGTGTCGCAGCTAGCTGTACAAGATATTTTGCACAAGTCGCTTAGAGGTTTGAGCTCGTAAAGTGCAACACAAGGTTTGCTCATTATATGACCGCGAGCCGCACCGCCGCGCCGCCGCTCCGCTAGGAAATGTTCCGCACAGACTGAATGTACGACACCAGACGCTCGCCGCTCTGAACTTTTATTAACAACTCTGTATTTCATATGAACTTGTAAAAACCTACTTTTTAATGTAATTTATCAATTTTTTCAAAATTAAATTTATATTGTGATTAGATGTAATCTGTATTCGTGTAAAGTTCTGTAGTTCCCATCAGTAACGAAATACCCAAATTCATTATTATTTGTAATCTTAAGCTAATCTCAAAGCTTACAATTTTATTTGATGAAGATGAATCCAATGAATATTCATACATCGTAGCCAATGTTTATTTATAACCCGTTCAAATATTGTCGTGTGAATTTCTATATTGAACGCTGGCGTGTACGACAAAAAGCAACAAATATTTTGACTGCAGCTCCGTGTGTAAATTAGTGTCTGGTTTGGTTTGTATATTTCATCAGAATCATCGCATATTATTGGTGTTGGACCGCAGTGATTGTAAATTGCCGCGGCATCTGAGCTCGTTAGCGTTTTTGATAGATGACGGCCGGTCGTTTGTTGAATTTGTTGTAACACTCGTTGCCCATGTAAAAACACACTGTTCGACAACAAGATATAAATGGACACTCCCCTTGGCGATCTAAGTTAACGAGCCGCAATATAAATAAGGAGAAGTTAATATTTTAATGTCGACTCAAACTACACTAGTTAACATCCAACGTCATTAAATATGTTGGCGGGACAACTTTTACTTATTGCTTCCACCGCGGCCGAGTATCAAAATTGCAGTTATGTAAAACGCGGTTGTTATTATTTTAAAATGCGCCCGTGATATGCCAGAATAAATAATTTAATATGCGTCGATGCGGACAATTTGTGAAGTCATTATTCAATAAATCGTGACGTGAAGCTTACAAATTTCACTGCATCGTTTTACACTTTAGCACTTGGTTGGATGTAAAGCGCCGCCCAATAAGACAACGGCCGACTATTTTGACGAAGGCCGGTCACGTTTCGTCGATACTCGCCATGAGAATATTTGTTTTTTATTGTGCGCCCGCCGTCGAGTAAAAATTGAAGTGTAATTTTACGTTTTAACCGGTGCCTGCCCCCTTTCGTTCCGCTCGCCTTGAGTGATGGTTATCATAATTGGAGAGAGGGTAGGTGAACAGTGCGCGCCGCCTGGATGACGGCGGTGGGCGGGCACGCGACGAATAATTCGGAGTGCACGTTGCACACTGCGCACTTCCAGTCGGCACCCAGCTCTCCGTTTCAAGTAGGTCAGCCAATCTGTCAGCTGCCTGCTCATGTTACATACGATAAGAAACGAGCGTTGAGTACTCCGAGTTATTGATCATATTGAGAACTGGCATCACCATTATTGTTATCAGTGCGCACATGTTGTGAGATGTTCGTGGCTAATACAATGGTAAGATTAATAATGCGGACGTATCGGCCGGCACCGTTAGACCGGCGACACGAGTGATCAGACCAACAAGGGCGGAAGAGATGAACCGGATAATAAAGCATCAGCTCGCTGCATCGTAACTCAATACCGCTGACATAGAAATTGTTGGTTGCATCGTGTGCTAGACCGTCCGCGAACCTCACGGACTGTAATTGACGCTTTCAATAATAATTCTCATATGTTCGGGATTTATGCTGATCGTCTTGGCGTTTAACTATCATGCTTACAATACAATAGCGTATTTCTCGAAGAAACGCATTATTATAGACAAATGTATATTAGACATATTCGTTTATTATTCCTTTAAAATACCTAAGTTGTACTGATTTTTTATTTTTTGCTATTGAAGATACACATGAATATAATAAAAAAAATGCTAGTGCCATAGCGTGTATACAAGGCGACACCTCCAATCGCATCTTACATAATAATACGGAGATTATGGCCGCAACGTGACCGGGACACACGAAGAAACACTTCACGCAACTTAACGGAAGTGCTATCCTACGAAACGACCTAAAATTAGTTTTTCATGTGTTTCTTATTGATTTTGTGTCTCGTACGTTTGGCTCGTGACACGGTTGTGAATTTGAAGCGTGAACTATTAGCATAGAATGCGTAGAGGTATCTCTGCCGCTTTTTGTCCAGTAATTGGGTACCTCGTGCTTACTAAGGCATGTGAAAGCTATAGCTGGTGCAAGCAATGTAACAATTTTATAAATAAATACACAAATAGTCTTGGATAAACATTTCTAATTTGGAGTTCCACAGTAAAATGCCAAGTTTTGTGTCGTGGGTGTCAGAAGTAATGAGTTATTATTTGGTCACACGACATCCAAGCTTGAATCTAATATTTGTGGGTCACAAAAACATTAGTTTCAGTATAGTGATCGCGCCCGCGACCTCTAGATTCACAGTCGGTTCTTGACTAAGTTATGCCAAGGAGGCTGTCAAATAAAACCATTGTATGTGCTTTTAATGTTTTGTACCCAAAGGGTTCTACTGCTGATGTGTAAACATTGTATATCTGTCTGCTTCAGGGCTCCAAATTAAAGGTACAATGCATCACAAATTATGTAATAAAATATTTGACGCTGGAATGTCATGAAGATATAATATTTTGTTAGCCAATGACCTTATAAATAGTTTTATTACGATGTATTTTTTTTCGATAAATTAATTTGGTGTAGTTCTGGAATAACATAATTTAAAAAGTAGCTGTGGCTTAATATTTTTTGTATAGATGTATAGAAAAACGGGTCTTTTTCCTTAGTGCTACAGGTTTGTTTTATGTGGATATTTATAATTAGTTAATATTATGTTGTGAAAATATTATGTTTGAGAAATGTAAATTAAGTCTTTTATTTTTATTTGTCAATAATTACAATAATAAACAGATATCCAGATTAACACTTTATTTGGGTAAAATATTTTCGCGTTTTTAATGCTGCTTGTTAGTACAAACTTCTCCCTGTCTGAGATGCACTCTCGTTTAGCGGTTCATTTTTCTTATTCTATAAGTTCTAATGACATTCCAATTTGCATATATTTCCTATTATATCCAATGCAACTTAAGTACACCAAAGTTACAAAAGCAACGTTTATTATAATAATTTGTTTTTTAAGTAAGAAATTATCGGCATCAGAGATTTACAAAGAAACACTTGAATTTGCAGATAAATCCAATTATTATAATTCAGTGTAAGAGACACGTGTATACGGTTAGCACACACATGTTTTACACGCAATACCCAAGTTGCTTGCCACTTCCTAGTGTATTGTTTCATGAAATGTGTTCGCGACTTGTTTATAAACAATGGCAATTTGCCTTTTGGCGCTGGGTCACGGGTGCCCATTGATTTCACACAATGTGTTTTAAGGGACTGAATGTCACTGAATTTCCAGATTTATAACTAATTGAAAGGCATTTAATACTTTTCGCAATAGGTTATACGTAAAAGGAGTTTCAAAACATTTAAAAGGAATTATTTTATTTGCCAATGGTTTATTGGCACATTTGTAAGCGTGACATTAGGTTCGAGAAACGTTGCTGACTTATTCTATTACCGCAGCCGGTTCCGTATAAGTATTGTTTAACAGTATTTGCTCACTGTGAATGTATGCTATCATTGTATGTAACTGTTCTCAAGATGGGTGGGAGGCGCGGCAATTAGCGGTGCAGGTGGTGAATGCGACCCTCTGACCTCTAAGCCCCGGGGCCCGTAAGAACCTGTTATATTTCGATTTGAATGGTTATTGCAGTTACATTTCCTTAAGGCGAAGTGTTGCGGCTAGCCCAAACAAATATTTTTAAAACCCTCAATTTACTCTGAGGAGAAACAAGTAATTACGTATGTTGCGTCAGGGTATGCGGATCGCCTTGTTTTGCTGGTTGGTTTTAAGGTTCGGAAAAAAACACGGTATTAAACAGGAAACTGCGTGGTGGCCTGTTGGTAAACCGACCAGACGCGGCTGCCAACATGTTCACGGTGGTCGCGGGTTCAAATCCCAGGGCACACATCTGACTTTTCGGAGTCATGTGTGTATTAATAATAATATAATTTAATCAATCAGCACGTACTATAACGATGAAGGAAAAACATCGTGAGGAAACCTGCATATCATAGCAATTTGCAATAATTTCTGTGGCATGTAAAGTTCGTCAACTCGTACTAGGCCAGCGTCAGCAGTGGCGAAGGGTGACATTTTTTAAAAGGGAAGCCGAAGCTCAAAACACAAAATATGTTTATTTTCTTTATCCTGTTACTAGCTTCTGCCCGCAAACTTCGTCTGCGTGGTTAATTTTATTTGAAATCTCCCATCCCGTCCCGTCCCATCCCGTTATATCCCGCCCGCCCCGTCTCATTCTCACTAATGAAATATATGAAAAATGAAATGAAATATATCGGAATTCCTTCTTCATCCCACGGGAACACTATTTTTTTCGGAATAAAAAGTAGTCTATGTTACTTCTAATACCTCCAAGAATATGTGTACAAAGTTTCATGATGATCGGTTGAGTAGTTTTTGCGTGCAAGCGTAACAAACAAACTAACATTCACATTTATAATATTAGAAGGGCTAAGGGATTACGAAATGACTACAATGGGACTAGTACTAAGTAATCTGTGAATGCGACTGATAGTAAGCGTAGTGCAGTCCGAATAGAGATTAAAAATTTACTGTGTGATGTTTCACAGAATGAACGCAAAACGCGACACACTTATGCACGTGTGTCCTTATATTCGGACCTTTGCGAATATCCTCCCACCAGCAAATTATTGCTTCGAGAATCTTACTCACCAAACTAAAATAATGGGTTTCATTTGGTAAGTGATATTGTGGCATCTGCCTATTGCGGCCGTCAATTAAATTTTAATATTTTCGTTACCTATGTACTTATACAATATTTACAATGTCCATGAAATAAAAAGTAAACCATGCTTACATAATGAGAAAAATAAAAAAGTATATTTCTAAACTGCACGTGAATATAAGATTAATATAAAAGAAATAAAAACCTAGACTCAATATTTTAACAAGTACGATAGCCCCGCCCCGCATTTATCAGTTGTAACATTAGTAAGACAATGTATTCCTCAGGCGAGGATCGGGCACGTCCTAAAATCTAAACACTAACTTTATTTGTAAAATCGACAACCTAAACATATTAGTACGCTTCTAACGATTAGTAATTTCCATTAAAACCATAATATTAATATTACACATTTTGTAATTAAAAACATTTAAAACTAATTGCATGAACCATGAATATATTGTAAAAATGTAAATACAACACTTATAAATACATTAAACTCCGCATTTCGCTATTGTAATAAGTAATATCTATACCTAAACACACGAAATGCCGGAGAAGCTGCGGCTTGCCTCTTGCTTTTTTAGCGTAAATTGAACCTTAAATCATTATCAATTTAAGGTACAATTTTGCGTGGTTTGTTGCATACTATACAATGCGTAACGGGCGGCGCGGCAGCGGCGCGGTGGCGGCGGGGCGGCGGCGGGCGGCGGTGCACGGGCCGCGCTAGTGTTATTGAATAAGCCGAACAATTTTACAGGAATTCGCCAGAGGTCGCACCGCGTCGCAATAAAAAGGGCTTACTGTGCCGCTTCCTAGTAATGTTTACGTATCTGGCCGACAGATGTCGTTGAATGTAAAAAATAATAATTGAGTTTTGATATTAAATAAATAAGTTTGAATAATTTGCTTGTTTATAGTGTAATGATAAATTACAAAAGGGAAGCCGGTAGGAACTGGCTTCTAAGGAGCCTTCGCCACTACCAGCGTGTTGGACTATATGGCCTAACCTCTCCCAATCGTACTCTCGATTGTAGAGGAGGCTCGTGTCCTGCAGTAGGACGTACATATATGGCATGATACAAACAATATAACCATTGACGCGTCTAAAACGTTTATCTATATATGCAGTCCAATCATATTTGCAAACAACGTAAATCACGATCGCTGTCTTTGAATATAAGAACATAAATGTCGTGGAATCTATGAGTACATTATTCGGGTTACTTACTGTACAAGCTGTGCTTTCACATATCCTGCGCCATATTGCATGCGCACGTACCGTTACTGTTACATATTTTTTCCAGATTTTTTGTCAGCTAGGACGCGTGCTGTTGCGCATGTGGTGAACGCTGGACGTCATGACATAGTCGTGTCGCTATTTGGCATCAGCTGTCATATGGCAGCGATGCGTGCCCAATTAAGAGGGCAACATTTGTAGCTTTTTCCACTTTTTATTCACACGTTTTATCGTGACATGGCAATACTGGGAACAGTATTGATAAATTCAACGATGAAAATCGTTGAATTTATCATTCATTCTCATAGTTGGCATCGGTTTTGTTGTTTGTGCACAGCTATGCAAAATATTCCGACATCATTTGAATGTGAACAAAAAGTATTCCTCTCTTGTTTAGAGCCTCATTTCTTATACAAATCTGTACATGCATTTCGCAAGCCGCGTCTGGTGAACTTCTCACATGGATGCCGAGAAATCCTGAAACTGCGACTGAGTTGAATGGATGGTTTAGTCGTTTGAATTTACATAGGTTACTGCACTTAGCGCTTACTTGTGATAATGTCGGATAAGTGCCTTTTGTTTAGACATTTTGCGGGGATGAGTATGAATAATTTAAATAAAGTGCGATTAGCAAACTTTTACGATCTTCAAGATGTTTCGTTGGGTTCTTGTATTAAAACTTTCTAGTTAGGTAGCAAAGAGCTTTGCATACATGGTTAATCGAATTAAATCAATTCAATTAGCTATATCTGTTTACGGAAATTTAGTCTCGAGCGTGAGGACTGCGTGCGTCCATCGCTTAGAAACTGCAATGAGTGCATCCATAACATTAGCAATTTTATTGTTATGGGCCTAAGCTTCGGTGCGAATCTTATATATTGTTTCGGAGTATCTGCATGTCGTGACTGGATAATCTGAAGCACTTAGAACATGTTTATTGATTAAATGTTTGCTGCGGATAACACTAAATATTTGTGTTACTAGATGTAAAGTTTATGGATGCGTGAGGCCTACCGTTGTTGTTGTAAACAAAAGGAATTTCACCGTACATAAAATAAAACTGATCAAACCTTTATAGATGTAGACAAATTCTGCCGCTCAAGTATTTCTTTTTAACTATTCATTCACTTTGTCCCTGGCGGCTAGATTTTCAAACCTAAGTACAGGATCTTTAAAAATAAGGTGCTTCATTGTGAGCCTTTGAATAAAAGTAAATTTTCTTTTCAATGGGAATGTTGTTTGGCGTTCAGGCTACATTGTCGCCTCTCGTTGGCCGTCGCTGGGTGCCGGTACATGCCGAGACAGACCTATTCAAATGTCAGCGTGAAGTCCTCCTTCCTCCCGCGCGCCGCTCCCTCCCGCCCTCTACAGATACTGAAATGTCACTTGCGTCACGAAGCAATCAATTTCGTATTTGTATGCTCTGCCTCGATACTGCTGGTAATAGATTTATCTAATAGATGAATTCTTGCATACTTATTGTCTTTCTATTGTGTAATTTATTTATTGGATCTCAAGTTTTCACGCCTTATTGTGCTACATTTTTATTACCAACGTTTAGTTTTTGCCAGTTCAATAGAGGCAAAAAGAAATGTTTTGCGAATTGATTCGATTTATTTCATTGTACCAGATAAATTGGTGTATCATTACATATTTTATAAAACCTATAATACGAGTACCTAGTTGTTTGGTTTCGTCGTATTGGTGATGAGAATTTATGAATTTAAGAAATGTTTATTTTCCAACATTATTCATTATTGTTCGTTCAATTCATTCATACATCGGCTTTCAATTTGCTATTCGTTGTAAACGTCCAACTAATTACCTTGCAACATCACGAGTCACATGTGAAGACTAACTATGTTTATTTATTTTTATTACTTATGATAAAACTAACCACTACTAATAAAATGTACGTAATGTTGGTGTAATGCTGAAATATTGTTATTTCGCTGCGTGGGCAAGAGAAACACTTTTTGAAAACCACATAGTTTGTTGGTTAAAAGATGGAAAAGTCTGGACTTAGCTGACAATAAATACGTGGTCCTGTAATAGGTATTTTAGGTCAAGTCTATATCCATGACCATACAGAGAAATAAGAAAAAATATTTTATTGTCGGACAGTGATAATAATATACAAACAAAGAAACAAAAACAAAAAATACTAACAAACTATAGTATGTGTAGATATGTTGTACTGTCGTGTACTTAGAAGGGGTTTCTTGTTATAACCTCTTTCGTGTTGTCATAAAATGTGGCAGAGCCAGACTGAAGTTATCTTGGACTAGGGTAGTGTGGATCCGGTTCGTTCACAATAGTACCACTGTCTTACAAAAAACTGATTCAAAATGAGTGTTGCCATCGTGTTTCGTTCGGTGAGTGAGATTGCCGGAAGGTCCTATATATCTTTTTTCATCTTATTTTAAGAGGCCGGAAAGTAGTACTATCCACGTATTGCCGGAGAGTACCGGTAGATAAAATTATGCCGGACGGGTCCAAAACGGATGTATAGTACAAGCCAAACCCGACACGTTAGCGTAGGTCACTGATGATTGGTCGTTGACCATTTTATATGGTGATCGCCACCGGGGCAGATACAAATACCTTGCCACCAGTATCCAGAGCACTAAAGGAAATATACACATTTATTGTTCGTCAACAAGTGAGTTGTTCGTTTAAACAGTCAACCTACTTTACATTGATCGTTTGTTTCGCTTCATCCGTATTGAGATTGATACATTGCTAGAAACGTCTTCCTAGTACCGGTTGTAAGTTCACGGTGACGTGATAGTCAAACGTTTGATCGAATGTAAATGTCTCAAGCGTTTTATATAAAATTCAAGCGCAAATATAGTAAGAAAACGTATAGTCCGGCACTCGATGCGGACAATCGCGTACTCGCTATCGCAATTTAACGAGGCACGATTGTTTTTCTCGGTTCTGAATAATATTGAGCCTGAGCGTCCCTTGGTATCTGATGGCGATACTTTCGTTGGACCAGGCTGTACAGTTAGTCGGCTAACTTACAAATGAACAGTGTGATTATAGGCGCGCGGATCTAACTTCATGATAATTTAAATGTTCTCGCAGCCAGAACCGCAACGGTTCGGTGAGATGGCCATGATTACACCCGTGACTTCCTCTTATGGCAACTCCATATCTATGGATTTTGAATAGAATTATGGCTGCCGTTGTTTTAGCATTAAATTTCACAGATGTGAATAATATACCTCTAATTGACGTTGGAAATTTCTAATGTACATTTAATCGACGATTAAGCTCGTAATTATTTCAAAATAAATATTTTAGATACGGAAATAATTAATGACTAATTTTATTTGGAACCTGTCCTGTTTTCTAATTTACACCAAGATTTTATTCAGCGCACGCAACTTCGCGAAATGCATGAAGCGGTTTATACCTATTGGAAAGCATTAAATACGTACCGGTAGTCGAAGAAACCGACTGCAAACCAATGTAGAAACTTTTCTTTAGTCAATAATGGTAAAGTAAAAGCGAACAGGTGCGTGAAACAACTACTCGTGCCCAGGAATGTTTTGTATAATGCAAACGGAGTTCTATTGGTTGGAACTAAGTTTAAAGTTACGATGTCTTTGTCCTGTTAGATGGCTTAATGCGGTCTTAAGACATATTTATATTTACTTAAGGTCATGTGGGAACCAAATGTGGGATTTTACTAACTCTTCTGAGCAACCATTCATGTAACTTCAGTATTATGTCTAGTCTCGTTTATTCCAATACTAATTGTAGTAGTGTAAAGTCCTAAAGCTGCTAGATTTCATAATAGCTAAAATTTTGAGATTTACTACTTTTAGATACACTTTTATTACTATTGGTACGTTTTTCGTATTTAGTGAGTTTAAGGCCCCTTTAAACGGAACTACATAATATATAAAATAAAGACTTCCCGTTTGCTGTTGGATAGTACAGGAGTCGGGGAGTTAAATAGTAGAGCACAGAATTTCACTAGTATATTTCATTGGGCTTTGTTGAGCAGAAATCGAACAACCAATAAATTATATTACTCAAATATATTATGGAATTACTTGTATAATTAATTATCCCATTCCCGGAGCTTGTGGTTCATATAAGAGGCCACTAGACCAACGAGACGGTTATAGTATTGATTTCTAAAACGAACGCAGTCGCGTAGAGACCTAGTTAATTAATGTACAAGTGTGTGAATTACACAGCGAGTTACATTTGTGTTGTAATGATACTGCTTCGGACAAATCGTGTAGTTATTCAGAATTGCTGTACCGTTTTGTTCACAGCTAATACTAGGCTATCTACTGAAATGAGGTCTTGCTTAATTTGATCATGATTATGTATGTGTATGCTCCTTTTAATCAAAATAGAGCGTGTTTATATGTTGATGTTATCTAATATGTTAACATCAAGTATATTGAGTTTTTAATGAGAGATTAGTTTACAAATCATTAATTGGTTTTCAATTCAAATGAGTCTACAAGATGGTTTAAACTTTAAATGAACAATGTTTTAATTTGTCGACAAAATATAACACTACGTCTTATGGTAAGTAAGTATAATGCCTTCAAGATAGGTCATCGACTGTCGACAAACGATTATATCTCGCTATCCACACGATTATTCCGGCCTGCTTATATTCATAATACAGAATATTCTTGTAAAATTGAATAAACAATGTATAAGTGTATCCGTGTGATAATTCACTCAACCGGCGGCCGTATTTTATAAACAGTTGAAAACGGGAAATAAAATTTAATGTAAAATAATTAAATTTTATTAGTAGTTCGTGTAGGTAATCCGAGTGGCCGCCCGCCGCGAATTCGACGCGCGCCTCCGAAGCCAACTTAAACTGCACTGTACGAGATATGGATCTCACGTTCGCTGTCGACTAAATAGCGGATAAATTAGCTAACCGAGTTAAATTAGTGAAGTTAGTCGCACTGGATTCTGCCATTAATATTGAGTTTATTTTAAAAGTGCACGTTTGTGGAAATATGTGCGGCTCAGGTGTTAATAATAATGCGGCAACATTCTTGGCCTACCCACGTGCTAATATGGACACTAATCTTGCAATAAACTTTATTTATAACCTGATAAAATGGAAATGTTTCAATCTATGCAGCTGTATAAATGTAATCAAGTTTGATACCTTAACTAGCTTCCAGATTTCGCTGAGGTCAATATATTAAACATAATTGTTCTCTATTTGCTGTAACTAATATAGAAATATGAAACCACTGCAGAGTTGTATTAAATTCCGTATATTCTAGTACAGAAAAGTTAAATGAATAAACAGCTATTTTAGACAGGACAATACAAGCATTCCTGAAATACATTGTTAAACCTTTCCGAGATCTTAAACTCGTTTACAAGAATGAAACTTGAAAACACGTTACATATAAAATGTCTGTGAACTTTCAACTGGAGGTTGTATTGTGAGCTTAAGAATTGTAGGGCAAGTGGTCGTCACTGTTATTGAATGCTTTTGTCATGTCCGCGGACGTTGGCACAATGTCCCCGCGCACAAAGGAACCTGAGACCCGCCGTCACCGTACAACCGTTTTAGATCTGTATCCCGAATTATATTACTGACTGTGATCTTGTATTTTTAGTGTTTCGTAACGATTTCGTTTTATTGGTCACATCATTTTTAATCATAGTTGAGAATAAATAAAATTTATTATAGTACATCGTCTATTACTTACAATGTCTAGGTATATACAAAGTTGATACGACCGATGGGCATTTTTTTAAACTGCATATACTAGGTACCATTTCCAAGTTCTGTACTAAAAATCAATTAAATAGGAGCACCAGTTGAGTCATAAGTGATTTTGTAAGTTTTTGCTCCATTTGAACACGATGTAGCTTTTCTAACAGCTGATTACGTATAACGCACAGGTCAAACACCTTAAAACGATAGATCTTACTAAAATCTACGCGCTGTTGCCGCTCTTACACAAGTCGCATAAATAAGTACAACTAAATTACTTAAGTTGGCGATGCAAATAAGGAAGCAATAAATACACACCTGCACTTTCATTACGAGAGAGACAAATCATAGCAAAACATCCCGCGCGTAAAAGAAATAGAAATAGGTCAGTGTGTTGCTATTGCATCTTAACAAATAAAAATTGTTTGCTAAAGAAATTGTTATTTTAGTGCGCCGTCGCTATCCTTTCGGAACGGATGTAACACGGAAACTCCTGCGCCGCCGCGCCGCGCCGCTTTTATCTTGTCGATCTCGCGCCGACAATTGTGATTTTGTATTGTTGTTGACTAATTAAGCTGTTTAACAATGCCTCGTGTAACTTACACCGCGTCAGAATACACTGCTTGGTTTTTATTTACGGCGAATGCCATGGAAACACAGCTTTAGCTCTGTGTACATACCGCGAAAGGTATGGTGACAGCCACAATTGCCCCAGGAACGCCCGCACAATAACATTGGCAGTACAAAGATACGAGACAGCAAAAGTATAGTGCCTTATCAGGAGGGAGTGCCAGCGCGGCAAATACCCGCTGCCTGGAAAGAACGAATTTTAGACTTAAAACTACCTTCAAAACTACGTAACTACGCGCGGTGCGCCGGCGCGCGGCGTCTCGCCACGACAAGACGATAACACACGCCCCGCGCGACGTTGCCAGTTCAGTTCATCAATGGTCAGTGAAATTTATTTACAAAGGATGGTTGCGTTTTACTCTTATTTGTAGGTTATTTAGTTTGCTTGAAACAAACAAAATCTCATTTTTGGTATTATTAATTTTTGTGGCGTGTCGAATTAATACTAAGGACGTATAGTATACGTAGTGTAATTTAATGCCCATCTGTCGTATCAACGCGGTATATGAGGATGTTTAAGCTTGACGTTCATACATTTTGTTTCTTCCATAGGTATCTGTTTTTTGGGTTGCGTAATTAGTATTATGTATCATGTAGTTATTTATATAGGTATCACGTGGCGACATTTATCTTTTTAACCGATTTTATTTAATAATTAAAAAATGATGTTTTATTTCGATTACGATGTAAATAATACACTGATTTATTACAGTAATTTCGACTGATAAAAATAAATATCATACGTAATGCGATTGCATTCTGTTAAGTCGTCTTTTGATCATTGTGCCTGCCTTTTACAATATCTTAAAGAAATTGCAACCTCATGTTCCCATTGTCGTACACATTTTTCAAATCTAGTGCTACCTTGTTTGCTATCTGCAGTAGTTGGGACTGGTTTTATACTAGGTACTAGTCGCTCTTCACGGAAGCGAGATCATTTTAACTGATTGTTAGTGACATACCGTCTTGCGATTCAATCTCGGGCGAAATCGCTTATTGCTTCTGCCAGCATACAATTATTTAAGCACGCTTATCTTTGTAAATTTGTACATTTGCAAAGTATTTATTAGTTACTGAATGCGTGTGGTTGTGTGCATGTCTTGAAAGAGTCCATGTGCGTGTGTGTTAAAGTTTTAGTTTACATTCATTGAGCGAAGTCGCAGGAATAATTTATTTTAATAATTGTTTTCTATTCATCATCTTCTAAATTGTTATTTATTGAAAGTTTAACATAACATTAGATTTCGTCATACATCCGGCAAACGTCACTACGATTTCCGATTTACACTTAAATGAAAACTAGTTTAAGCCTTAAAATTCATTCAAATTTGAAATGATGGATCGTCGCAAAATCTATGATTGATTCGTGCCGTATTATTCGTTGCTCATATAAGAGTGCCTTTTCGTCGGTTTTCGCGTTGTGGCTTTCCGCACCCCTCCATCGTCATGATTGATTGCTTTTCACTAAACTTCATATGTTTGGGAGATAATTTTGTACTTCAGCCGTAAACAGATTACATGGAAAAAGAATTAGGGTATCACAGAGTATTATTTTCTTTGAATATTTATCCTTATTTTTCCTTATAAGTAATAATAATTATGAAAAAGGAAAAATACAGAATTCTCGAAACCGACGAGCGTGGATGCAAAGATTAACTGGATGCAAGGATTTTTATTAGGGAAGTGGAACTGATGATAAGGCCAGTTCAATCGAGATAGTGTATCCACCAGTAAGACAAAATCTTCACTCGTCAATAGACAAAATTAGGCTGCTTGGTTCGAAGGGAGAAACTTGCGCTAGTTACTATGACAAGGCATGCACAACCGTGTCCGGAGGTCGCTATATAACCAAATATCCCGGCACCAACGATGATTTATTTCACAAGTACCAATTGTATCACCGGCGGACACGATCAAATTGAAAGAGTGATTACTGCGACACTGTGCGTGTTTCATTAGGAACCAGTATCAGAGCCACACTGACTGCCTAATAATAATTTCGCATAATGAATTATTACTATCCACCGTTTTATTTATGTCAATTGAAATTATTATAACAGTAGAGCTCCGTTCCTGGACAATTCACAATGATTAAAGCTCGACAACAACTGTGTCAGTTCACGCGAGAAATGAAAGTGACTGGCAGCTGTAGGTTCGGAACCGACGATATAATTCATTTGTTGTGCCAAAAATAGATATAGGTTTACCACCTTTGCCAGCTTCCATTGAATTTGTAACTAAATGTACAGTTCAACTGGCTTATGTCTAATTCTATGACAAGGTTTGGACCTTATAATTAACTTGTATGTAGTAGTGGCGAAGGCTCCATGGAAGCCAATTCCCGCCGGGTTCCCTTTTGTAATTTATCATTACACTATAAACAAGCAAATTATTCAAACTTATTTATTTAATATCAAATCTCAATTATTATTTTTTACATTCAACGACATCTGTCGGCCAGATACGTAAATATTACTAGGAAGCGGCACAGTAAGCCCTTTTTACATTGCGACGCGCTGCGACCTCTGGCGAATTCCTGTAAAATTGTTCGGCTTATTCAATAACACTAGCGCGGCCCGTGCGCCGCCGCCCGCCGCCGCCCCGCCGCCACCGCGCCGCCGCCGCGCCGCCCCTTACGCATTGTATAGTATGCAACAAACCACGCAAAATTGTACCTTAAATTTATAATGATTTAAGGTTCAATTTACGTTAAAAAAGCAAGAGGTAAGCCGGAGCTTTTCCGGCATTTCGTGTGTTTACGTATAGATATTACTTATTATAATAGCGAAATGCGGAGTCTAATGTATTTATAAGTGTTGTATTTCCTTTTTTACAATATATTCATGGTTCATGCAATTAGTTTTAAATGTTTTTAATTACAAACTGTGTAATATTAATATTATGGTTTTAATGGAAATTACTAATCGTTAGGAGCGTACTAATATGTTTAGATTGTCGATTTTACAAATAAAGTTAGTGTTTAGATTTTAGGACGTGCTCGACCCTCGTCTTACTATTGTTACAACTGATTGATGCGGGGCTACCGTACTTGTTAACATTGAGTCTAGGTTTTTATTTATTTTATATTAATCTTATATTCACGTGCGGTTTAGAAATATACTTTTTTATTTTTCTCATTATGTAAGCATGGTTTAGTTTTTATTTCATGGACATTGTAAATATTGTATAAGTACATAGGTAACGAAAATATTAAAATTTAATTGACGGCCGCAATAGGCAGATGCCACAATATCACTTACCAAATGAAACCCAATAATTTGGTTTGGTGAGTAAGATAATTCTCGGAGCAATAATTTGCCGGTGGGAGGATATTCGCAAAGGTCCGAATATAAGGACACACGTGCATAAACGTGTCGCGTTTTGCGTTCATTCTGTGAAACATCACACAGTAAATTTGATCTCTATTCGGACTGCACTACGCTTACTATCAGTCGCATTGTAGTCATTTCGTAATCCCTTAACCCTACTAATATTATAAATGTGAATGTAAGTTTGTTTGTTACGCTTTCACGCAAAACCACTCAACCGATCATCATGAAACTTTGTACACATATTCTTGGAGGTATAAGAAGTAACATAGGCTACTTTTTATCCCGAAAAGTTTAGTGTTTCCGTGGGATGAAGAAGGAATTTCGATATATTTGCTACTTTTTCATACTCAAAAATATGGGATGGGACTGGATTACATTCCATTAGTGAGAATGAGACGGGGCGGGCGGGATATAACGGGATGGGACGGGACGGGATGGTAGATTTCAAATAAAATTAACCACGCAGACGAAGTTTGCGGGCAGAAGCTAGTAACAGGATAAAGAAAACAAACATATTTTGTGACTTGAGCTTCGGCTTCCCTTTTAAAAAATGTCACCCTTCGCCACTGGTATGTAGAGTTTGTAGTTTGATTATATCACAGTATAAAGAGATACCACGCTCAATGAATTATGGTACAACAAACTGTACGCAACCTTATTATAATGGTGTGTAACTAAAGTACACGAAGCTTCCACCTTGTGAAGGCTATCGAAGTGAATATTTATTATAGTAATAAAATGTAATGATATGTTGTAAACATCTGTTATAAAAGACAAGGTTCCCCAATAAGAGATAAAAACTAATAACGGATATATTCAGATTTTATTTATAAAAACACCTAGTATTAGAAACAATTAGCAATTAAGACTTGTAAAATACCTGAAGCTAGTATTAAAAAAGTAATTAGCAAAGCGGTAGTCGGTAGCTCGTTAGCGAATGACTATGTTTGGGTATCGAGATGCGATCAAGTCGTTTTGCGCACGCGCACCTCATTTACCCTTTGAGGTCGCCGACGAGCCCGACTAGACATCAAAATATTCATACTCATTCTATTTTAATACGCAGAAAATACATATTTGTTTGGACGATAGTTTATGGTTTAGTCACGTTGTAATAGCAGAACTAATTGGAATCGTATGAATTTCTGATGACTTACGTGCATAGTAGGAATGACCTCTCATTAGTGGAGATCACAGCTCGGAATGTTAGATAATTGATAGAAGGATCGCTGCAATTAAAATTTAAGTATTCGGTGGTTGTTAATGTGATTGTGTATATGTAATCCTTAGTTTTTCTAATTGATAAATATGTATAAGCTCTAAGCCGCATATAAGGTAATGTTTTAATTACACTTAATTGATATAAAATTTTACACCATTTCCTGGTGTACCGTATTAGGTGTTAGTATGCTACTGTGACAGATAAATTATGTTACTATAGACTTAAATGTTAATTTCAACCAACCAGAATGGGTATATTTGGTGTCAGTGCTTGCGAAACTTGTATCTGTCATGATTCCGCGTAATAATGTTGGTGACACTCGAAACTGGAACACATTGTGACGTATATACATTATAGAACTTAATGCTAGCCCGACCATACTGGCCACTATGACAATTTTAGCATGGCCTACCCCAATTCCCTGTTGCTTTTAGCAATAACACATTAGAGGCGAAGATACGGAAACACGAATGGGTCTAGATAAAGCGGTTAGCTTACACAAACCCTGTGGCGGTTTCATAACTCTGGCATTTGCGCGAGAGGGATGTCGTTGCTGTGTCGTTGTCGAGGAGCTTAGGGTTGGCTCTAGCATGTTGCACAGCGCTTATTTATACCTTCACTAAATCATGCAAGTGAAACGATCTGTTTCATCTGTGTAATTGTCTCGCAATGACGTTATTACTGAAACATTTTCGTACAGTTCACATATAAATCAACCAAGAACAACATACATTGGATTAATATAAGGAAAATTTGTCTCGGACGTCAGATCCGTAATATAAGTGATATTAGTAAAGTTCTCAGACATATTTGCTCGATGTGATGATATCATGTGTCTAATACACCGGAGACGATTTGGTGTAATTACGATTAATGTTTTGTTTCAACCTCGCTTATGTTGCTATTATACTAATCCCCGTCGCCAAATCTGTTTATAATGGAGTTGTTTTTCAGAAAAGTTTAGGTTCGAGCTCGAATCACCTTGCAGTTCTCGTGTTTCTGTCTAATATACATGATTTGCTGTTTTATTCGATCTTATAAATTCAGCTACAGTTGCAAGGTAGCCGAGTGGTGTATTAGATAGAAGCGTGACTTGATTTAGATGTGGGTATATCGGTATAGCCGAGCAAACTATTAACTGTTTTGCGTCCCTTAATTGAATTTATTCATAACGCTTAGTAAAACAGGTCAGATTTCTAACTTGCTAAATACGGTGCGACATGCTATGCTTTATCTTTATGAGCTTATAGTTTTTTGTTGCAACAGCAAGGTTATGTGTTGATCTTTCGTTTGACAGTAGGCGCCGCTCACCTCCCAGAGATGTAAGTAACCTATAATTTCACTAGCGAAAAGCAATTTAAATCGCAAAGGTGATGTCAGGGCGACGCGGACGCTTCTATTACTTGTAGTGACTAAGCGAACGTTGCGGCAGCGGAGGTTGCGCGCGTTCACTGATAGTGAGAAGTGATTCCGCACGTCAAAACATGCGATTGACGGCGATACATTAGGAACTATCGAGCGATCGCACCGCCAACGCCGACCTGGGAGTCGTAATTTTTCACTGTCAGCGCTCAGACTAAACGTCCTCGTCATCGTTTCTACTAGTGACTGTCAAAAAATGATAATGCAATTTTCGGTCCTGCTCGAGGGTGCCGTAATATATCGAAGTTGGTCTTTGGTGTGTGCACCATGCGAATACATTAGAATTCAATACATCGATAACGCAGATCCTTAGTCATTTCAGTACTTCAGGTTTTCGTGTTAATTGCTTGTATTGAATATTATTTTAACTAGTTTAGACATTGAAAGAGCAATTAGCTGCTAAACATGGCGCTTATCACCCGTGATCATAACTCAAATCAATCGATTCCAACGCACCAGCGCAATAATAACTGATATACAATCTTAATATTTGCATACCTTTAAACACAAATTCGATGTTAGTGGTGTAGCGGGTTTTTTTCAAATGCATCGATAACAAACGACAAAGTGATAAATCAAATGTATACTGAACGGTATTAAATTTGCGACAAATTTTCGCAAGTTTCCTCGACGGACGTAGAGTACGTAATAATAGTACTCTGGTAACATTGAAATAATTGATTTCAAATCACGTACGTTGACTTTGTAATTGCTATGGCTACGTGTTATGGAGACTGGTTAATGGCCCTCTAAATATCGCCTGCTTTTGCGCAATATCTATAAGCAATGTGCTATACACAGATTGACGGAGATAACATTGTCCGTTCTGTCATACTGCCCTTTGTTTGTTATATTACGGGAGCAGTATGTTAGGGTTATATTAAAACATAAATTATGTCAGTATCTGTATAGATCAAACACGCTGTAAGTTTCGGTATCAATTCATAAAATAGAAAGCCTGCTAAGGTGTGTGTACTGTTAAATTAACATATATTTGCATTAAGTTTGCTCTACATTGCGATAGAATTACGACACTGAATTATAAGCGGCCAGTCTATTTACGTCTCCATTTCGAATTATTACCGCTTTAATAGTATCGCGGAGACATTAACTTTTTGCGGATAAGTATCTGTATTATTGTCTCCAATGGTTATTTCGAACAATGCTGGCATTGGTAAATGCATTTACTATAGCACAAAGTCACGGAACAGTAATAGTTCGCGTATTCTATGAAATGTATTAATTGTTAGGTATATATACTTATTTTCTTTTAACTTGTTACCTAATGTTTTAATTTTCTAAGTAAATGCGAGTGAAGCAATAAGTATCAGTATAAAAGCAAGCTTAAAATATTAAGGGCTGATGACCTCTTATTTTTCGAACTAAACCAAAATAATAACAAAATAATCCTGTAAATAATTCATATGCTTTATTACAAACCAAGATTTTCCTAACAATTCTACATCAAATACTACATGTGCTGCATACAACACACCAATTTGGCAACAAACTCTCATGTTATCTAAAATAAATTAAGTTAAATTAATTTAAAATTTGCGTCACATCCAGTTCATACCACTTGTTATTCCGCCGGCGGGAGTGTAAAGTGCCTTGAGTTGACAGGGTTTATTCAGAGCCGAAGATCGGGTCACCTGTGTTATGTAAATCTGGGACCTTTTATTTTCCCCTGCTGCAGTATGCATTAGTGGAATTTGGGAGAAAACATTGCTTTGCTATTTTTTGTTGCAAAAGTGCTATTTCTACAAGTGTAGCTAACAAGGGTATTACAATATAACGTATTCTAGTTTTAGCTGCCATGTCTTTATGAATAGTTCTAGAATGCATTTTAATAATATGTCACACGTGTATCCCACAGAGTTAGGCAGACCAACAATTTCAACTTTGCACGATCCTAATATTACACATTGACTTCATCCGTGTTCATCAATTTCATTCATATTCGTCAGCTCAGCGTACTTTTGACAATGACTTATTTCATGTTTAGGATGGCGCTGATATGTTTGGCATAGTATTTGTATAGTCTACCTACACTATTACGGGTTCAAAATGAAAATTGCTTATTATTAATAATGTGTTTTATAACATACAAAAAAAAATGCTACTCCATAAATGTACACTAATTCTAATTAACACTAAAATTGAGAACCTATATATTTTTTTTCGCTGTCTTTAGGAACGGAACTCTGCCAAAACAAAACCAGGGCTAACCCGATGTCACAGGGATTTAGCACCTCATATGCCTCAAAAATTACGTCCACGAAAAGGGCATGTCCTTAGGCTACGACAATAAGTGTAACATCATTACCAACTTTGTAGGTACACTCCTTTGCTACATTATACTAATCTAGCTGAAATTTAAAAACATTCTCTGTACACAACACAAAACTTAAATACACAGAAATACCAGTATTATTCCAACTAAAGGTTTGACTTAATCGTTTTTACAAAAATAATTTTGTTTGTCCCACGTCACGCTCGTGTCACCTTGTGTTTGCTTCTGTTCTCCCCCTCCGGGGTGTATACAATTTCCCAAAAAAAAATATATGCGAAAAGGCAAATTTTTGAAGTACATTCGAACCTATATGTCGGGACAAATGAATCAGTAGCGAGTGGTTAGACCGCTGAGCTAAGGATGCTTACGTCATGGAGACGAAATTACAGATTACTTAGTTAGGTATTGCACCTTTATATATGTTTTAATACTACCTGTGATCGGTAAAATGACTAAAACATAATAACACTCTACCTATAAAGCCTTATAATTGCATCATATAAAGATGTTTAATTAGTCCATGAGGGCTTGAAAGTTCCTCTAAGTTCGTTATAATTATAAAACTAAAATCATATTAACTGAGATAAAATTGCATGTCATGGGAATGTACGAATTATTTATACACCTTTTTTGATTTATGTCGTTTACATTACCTTAAATGCCGCAGTGGATTTATGAATCGCTGTGTTTTTATTTTTTATGAATAAATTCCGGGACGAGAAAATTGTTAGCCATATTCCGTTGGCGTGCTTAATTTGGGTTTGGAAAAGAAAAAATAAACATTCAATCTGATACATTAATGCAGTCTCCATTAAACGATTAAACGTTGTTCGCTCATCTGCATGCATGCAATGTAGTAGCCGTCTTCAAAGCGCAGCCGCTCGGATAAATTCGGATTTGTAGGTGCACTGCTACTGCAATCCGTTTCCAAACATTCGTATTTGAAACATCGCACTGTACCGTGCAAATGTATGTTAACTTTTTGTACGCCTTTGCTGATTTCGCTTTAATATTTACTTATTAAAGGCAGCTCGCTTGTGAATACTTTCCAAGCTGGATTATATTTCCACGTTTTCTTATTGTTGCATTATGTAAATTAATACAGCTCACGATGCATATTTCGTTCGTGGAATTACTTATATTAGATAACTTCTCTGGTTTATCGAAATCCCATAATAATATCTGAACTCGGCGGAGCAAAGGTTGGTATCGAGAGCGAGCCATGCGGGGCAGTTGTAAGTTGCGAGTAGGCACACAACTGATTAAGGTTCACAATCAGGTCTGTAGTTCGGCAGAGTGGTGCTCTTTGAATTTACGATGTGCCTGACCGACGCTTATCGCATGCGAATGATCTGCCCACGGCGTACAGACCGCTCCGCACACATATTTTATTTTATTCGCGCTACTGTGATGTAATGAACTGATAAATGGGAGAAAACCACCAATTAGTGTCGATGAATTTATTGTTTCTACTTAAAACGTTGGAGGGCCACATACTTAATCTTAAATTGCGTTTTTTAAATTTGTTGTAAATATGCAGCGTATTAATCAACAGTGAGTTTAAAACATTAATTATGGTACGGTTATGTATACGTACCATGACAAGTTATCACAATAATTATTCATCAGCTTCTAATTGTCACTAAAGGATATTAGTTTCTTCAACTGAAAATCTCTTAGGAAGATTCTTCATTGTTCTCATCTGTCTTCAAACAGTCGCTATGCTAATCTTTCAAACACTTCATCCGCCGGTGCTATTAGAAAATTTGAAATGTTATAACACTTCTCAGATGTTAGTAACATTTTGATTATATTGTGTCATTATGTATTATTCATAAATAAACTTCTAACAACGAGCGACACTATCAGTTTTCATAGCGTCGTTCGGGAATATCGCATCAACCTTGGTTTGTGATGCATGCAAATCTGCTCCGGTCGGGTTGCTTGTATCGTGGCCCGGAGACTATTGTCTACGCGAGTTCACCATCTTGTATAACGCCGATCAAATTTTGTGCCCCATGCTTGTATTTCTGGAAAAATGAAAACCATTTTTTAAAAATATTATTAAACATTTTATTAGTCTACATGATTATCATATCACTTATTAAATAAATAAATACACCCAACAGTCACATACATAGTCCTGACCCCACACTAAGATCGAGTCTTGTGTCGTGGGTATCAGAAGCTACGAGAGACTTTTCGGTCTCACAAACACCCAGACCCGAAACAAATACCTGTGGATCACACAAATATTTGTTTCGGTGCGGGGATCGAACCCGCGGCCTCTCGTTTCACAGGCGGCGTCAAACCAACTGCGCCAAGATAAAGTGTATAATTTAAAATAAATGTATGTTTAAATAAAGAATGTTGACATTAATATGCAGATCTTGCTGGCAAAACTTGTAAATTCCGTGTTATAAGTGCTTACATGTTCCTTTGTTGGGGAATCACGAAACAAGCAGTGAAGGGTTTGTACCGGCATGCAAATACTACAAAGTTCCCATTGACATTTACAGCGAATATACATCATCTTTAAATTGTGAAAATTACTGGGGCAAGAGGATTGTCGGAAACAAAAGCTTTAACTTATTGCATAAAACCCATATAAAGGATAATATTAGTCATAGATTTTATAAAAATGTTCGTAACATTTAAATGTTTTTATATAGTAGATAAAACTAAGTTACGAGCACACAGTCATCAAAATAATAAAATGTATAGATTATACTATAACGGTGAAGGAAAACATCGTGAGGAAACCTGCGTACCATAGAGATTTGTAAGAACTTCTATGGTATGTAAAGTCCGCCAATCCTTACTAAGCCAACGGGGTGGACTATATGGCCTAACCACTCTCTATCGTACCCTCGATTGTGAAGTAGGCCCGATCCTGCATTGTGATGTATATGGGCTGATACAATACAATACAATACAATACATTACATTATAATTTTCACATCTCTTGGATGATCTACGTTACATTGTTTCCAACGACAGCAAAAAAGTTGCAGGAATAGTGTGTACGACAAAAAATGTTTGTTGCTGTGATCAAGTTACTTATTCATATAATGTTAATGTACGTAATTATGTATTACGTCCCGATATGAAACAATGGTGAGAATATCGTAAAAGCACTTTAGTAAGATTTCGATCGTGTTCAATATTAATATTTAGATATTTGTGATCGTTCAACATTGATATTCTCGATAGTTCACCGTCGGCGCCAATTGTTCAATTGAATTGGGTCACCGAGCGCCACTCAATACCTTAGAGTCGACTTCCTAACGTGATAAAGCAATTATAAGTTACAAAATGCCTTGCTTGTATTCCGATAGATCTGAATTGTTTTCCAAATACACAAATGCATGTCAAATATTCAAATTGAACTAATCGGCCGCACGATAACATTTATATACCTTGCATAACTGCTGGTTATTTTTACACTAACACCTTAAAACCTACCTTGGCACATAAATTTGTATTAAATTTGATTTGCATACATTTTTATATTTGTACAAACTCGACTATGTGATTACGTTCATCGAACGTTGTAATCTGGTCATTACCACGACGTTACGGTTCCAAATCATTATTATTATAGTCGAGGGTTTAAAATATACCGGTATTCTGTTACATATTTGTTGAATATTCTATGACAGTGTTAACTCAAATCTAGGTATGACATAAATCTACTAAATGGGCTACTTGATTTGCAAAACCAAGCAACGTCCATAATGCCGTGAATTATGAATCAAAATTATTTGTAATTGCAATAATCAGGATATGTAGAATTCCAAAATATTTATTTATTTATTTATTTTATGCTTTATATACAGTAAAGTATAAAGGCGGACTTAATGCCAGAGGCATTCTCTACCAGTCGACCTTAGGATGGTGCAGAGAAAATGAAGTAGGCGCATAAATATACTGTTTTGATGAGTAAAGTTTATATAAATGATACATACATACATATATATATATATATATATATATATATATATATATATTATACAAAAGTATATAAATATATTTATGATCTTCGTTTGATGTAATGTTGTTTCTACACATTTACTTATGGAGCTGTATATGATTCCAGATATTTCGAAACTAAATGACAAAGAACACGAGTAACCCTATTAATGTTGAACGAAGAAACCTAATTTACCAAAAATAAAACAGAATTTCCCTCTCATTGTATTCTAGCCAGTTAGTCACCCAATTACGAGTGCGGACGCGGCCTAACCACATAATCGGGAGCAACATTTCGCAACGCTCCGAGCCTAGTCCATCAGGGCTGTAGTGAGTCGAGTTGCGAAATTGTTTCAATCAGTTGAAACGTAATGACAAAGTGCATGAGTCGAGTCACGGGAGCGGGTGCGTGTGACGCTGTTGATTTATCTCGCTTCATTACACGAACCGCTCGAGCATTTAAAAGGCCCGCGAGGGGCGCCCGCGCAGAAGTGTCGTATTTGATTGTACATGCGCGGTGAAAAGGCTGTATTTAAAAATATGTTTATCATAAATGCTTATGTTGGTATGTAGAGTCTATGGGGATTATGTATGTTTGCTGATTGCTTATTTTTAGTAGTTATACTCATAAAACTGGTATTAATCTCTAGAGAAATTACTAATAAGCTCTAATGGCAGTTCATTGGCTGTGAAATATGTGAGCCTGTTACAAATACGATTATGAGTAGGGTTTGAAAAAAACACATACACGATTTTATCTAGGTTAACAGTTGATTGGAAATAATATATCAATATATTTAAAAATAATAACGATAATAATAAATTAGTAATTGCAGTGGCCAATAGAAAATAAAGAGTTAGCTATTTTATCACAAAATAAATGTTAATTATTCAGTCTCTCTTCTAAGTATTGTGTTAAGTTTGAATAACCGACAATATGAGGGGAAATAGTTTCGTCACCTCTGTTAAGAACTGTACGAGAAGAATCGAATTTTTTTAGATTATCCCTTTTGTTCGTGTCACGCAACTGCAACCCGCGTTGATCGGAATCAAGCGTAATTAAATATCTCATGCAACCTTTAATACCACCAATTTATTCGTCCGCCGTCCTCAGCTTTCGTATTAATTAAGATTGATACGAAACGTTTAATCTTAAAGTGTGGACTTGTTCATTTACTTACGTGCATAAATATCTGCCACTTTGCAAATGTGAACGGCCTACTGTAAAAAATCAACACTGCCTTTCATTTAGTTGCGCTTTAATTTAATGAACGTACAAAAGATTTCAACGAGCTCCTTGTTTTAGGAAGTGAGTTTTATTTTTTGTGTTCACATTTTAAAATTCAAATCATGCACTTGTACATTGTAGTACATGTAGTACAAGGTATACATATATTGCATACTCTTTTTTGAACCTTGTGATTGTTTTATTTACTTTGTTAGGTTCGGTTTCAGAAATTTGCAAGTATATTTTTTATTGGCCTGTAGATACAGTAAGGTTTTATTATTATTTACTACAAATGCAAACTTTTTGCATTAGTAGTAAAGAAAATATTAAAGAGGCAAACTGTGGTAGATACGACAAATATAATATGAAAAATAAATGTGTGAGTGTACATATTATTATATATTATGCAAAAGGTTACTACAGACTAATACAATAAAAAGGTTTTATGTCTTAAAATAAACACATGCATTGCATGTTTTAGATAGGTATCAGCGGTTATCAGTACGCTTCTCACATAGTGTTTACTACTGTGCAGACTAAATTATGATTGCTCGGGACTATAATTTAACAACTGTAAGCATAATTTAAACAGTAGGCAATGTCAGTGGCACGTTTACAGCGGTTTGCGATTATTCACGCTAACTTAGGATCACAGTATCAAACTACATCTTTGCCACGACCAATGTGCAGGAATTGTAAATTTAAACCATAAGAAATAAGAGCGATTTTTAAATGCGTCGATCGTAAATGACGGTTGTCAGTAGGCTAGTCTCAGAGTTGAAGTTTTAATAAGACCACGTCACCCGTACTCGCCGGAGCCTTTTAAAATGTATCTCCCGTTTATTAATCCAATTGTGTCGGTTCTTTTATTTGTTCTGCGTGCTTGCCACATGTCACAATGGAATGTCAGCATTAATGAACGAAAGATGAATGCGTGTCCCAGTGAGTTTTATGCTTTTAATATCGTCCATATACCAAACCACAGAGATTTTTAATTATGAGTGTCACAGAATTACGCTTTAATTTATTTAATGATTTTGTTGTCCGTTGGTCACCTAATTGAGTATGGATTTTTAATTAAGGATTGCAATGTTAAATATATTTATTATAATTTTAATGTTACCAGTTACCAGTTTAATCTGAAGCTCGTCCTGAAGGAACGTCGGATTTACGTTTCTTTTTACTCGCTTCTTGTGTAAGTTTAGTATCAAGCGATAAACGAGTAATCCATTAATGCATTCTAGCTGATACTGAGTCCTGTTATCATGGATGTATAAGCATTTATTATACCCCACATTGCAACCAACGGCTGTCTGTATCTTGAAGTACTAGATCCCAACAATGGTATTTTACTTGAGTAATGTGATGGTATCAAGATTCGTGTGGGTGAGGTGCCCATTTTGGTAATATCTATATGTGAAATTTTAAAGTGGCGACTTCCGCAGGTTAATAAAGGAATGTAATTGTAACGGCGGCAGCCATTTTGTTTGCGGGTGGGGTCAACCCGGCCCCGCCTCGCGTTTCCGTTACGGGATAATTAAATATTACCCCACCACAAGATTTCCCCTCAAGAAATGTGATTCGCCACACATATGTTTTTTTTTCGTGTGTTCTTTTGTTACTCTCTCATGCATACTTCTCAAAGGAAACGCAATTATCTTATTTCTATTGAAATTATTTTAAATTTCTTTTGTGCAACATTGTAAATAAAAACACGAATTTGAATAAGAGGCGTGGAATGTAATTTTAGTGTATGATTTTTTCTATGTCTCTATATTCAGAAATTATGTATTGCAAATGTCGATGCGGTTTCTTGGGTAGTTACAGCACGAAGACACCTGTAGCGCATCCAGACTGAGTAGTTATTAAATGTGGGGGTGAGGCGAGGAGGTAGCTCTGAAATATACTCATTAAGTAGTCATATAGTCTATTTCGCTTCTAAATTCTAGTTAGTTGTATTACAAATTACAAGACATATATGAGAACATATGAATATCGAGAACTAAATTAAAAATAATATAAGTCTTGTATAAAAATAATCATACATTCTTCATTAATGATGTAAAATAAAATAACCATACTCAAATTGTGACAATTTCGTTTAATTATTGCAAAGGCTACCTGTGTCTATTACAATGAACTGTCTTAAATAAATTAAGGTGCCTCTGGATGTTCATAATTTGTATAAATATATAGGTATCTTACGATTAAAGTTTATTAATTATTTGTGCTAAATGACTGTTAATACATGACTATCAAAGACTTTAAATGTAATAAAATTCAATTGTCTTAAATATTTCATCATTACAATTTTACAAAATAAATGTTGTTCTAAAGGTACAATCACTATGGAACACATAAGATGCCATATTAAATAAAATAATATTTCTGTACGTCTAAATTCCAATCTACTTGAGATATAACATAGGAAAAGGAGTACATAACAATATATCAAAGGATTACGGTAATATCTTAGCGATTTAATTTAAATCCAAGTACTACATTAAAGTATAATGCACCTCATTCACATTGACAGCGTTTACGAGCCGAGTACTTAGCATTCCTTATTGCGTATTTTGTGTAGTTAGATGGAGAAGGGGCGCATGCCTCTGATTTAGAGCAAATTGAACTGGGAGATTGGCTCTCGGGGGAACATCTCATTTGACGCTGCAACGCTTCCAATTGTCTCAAGACTTTGGCTGCATCTATTGTCTCGAGTTATCACCCGGCATTGTTAATGCAACTTGCTCCCGTTCTGTGTTTCATTGTGTTTGAACTCATATTGTTTACATGGGGTACTTGTTGCGAGGGAACGTGTACGACAATAAATTTAACCGCCTCCACCGAGTGTGCTTTATTAATAAACAAAAAATATTTTCGGCCTCGCAATTGCGTACAGTGTTGCCTCATTTTACGAGAAAAAGAAGAGCATTGTCGCTAGTCAGCTATTCTGAAGGGTAACGTACAATTTTCTAAGCACACGTATATACGAGTCACCTTGTTATCTGAAGTGAGTTGTTGCATATCCCGCGGCTTTGCGTTCGACTGGTTTTTAATTGCGCATTGAAACATGAGCTCCCCGCACTGATTTAGAGCAAATTGAATGCTTCCAGCCCCTCGCGTCCACAACTGACATCTCATTTGTCCGCACACGCGGTGCCTATCAATTAACTAGCACTCCAATTGACGTACCGCGCTATAAAACTGCACACTTCTCCGCTAAGCAGCTTGTTATTATGCTGCGAATCTGTTTACAATCTCATTTTAATTAAACTTTAGTGGAAAATATTGCAGGAATATTCGAGGCATTCCTCAGCATACAACCGAGCCGCATAGCGCTCATGTGATGTGTGAATTGTATGTAATTGAATTAAGCGAAAATAGCCATTATAATGTTGATCTAATGTGCGCACCGTGCGGTTGAAGTGTGAATTAAATTAATTGTGCGCTGTGTCGGATGTGAGAGACGGTATTGTCGTACTGGCAGCGTTTCGCGAGTAATTGTATGTATGAATATTAAATAGCGGATTATTTTGTGTACTGTCAGTTAATACGATGACAGCACAATGAGGTATATTTGGGTGGTTGTCAGCCGGCTCTTGGCGGTCGCTCTCTGTGTATGAAAGCTGTCATAAGATTTTTTATTTACAATGAACCTTTATTGAGCGCATCTATAAATGATTGCCTAAATCTCAAAAGTGTTTGGTTTGTTGATCACCTGCTATTTTACGTATTTGGACGTGTTTAAAGAGAAAATATTTACAAATGCCCATCATATTTTCATAGGTAACATTTAAAACGGATTCTTCTTTTACTCGTAGTATCAAATGATTTATTTTCTTGGATATGGGCGCTATTTTAGTAGTATAAATATATTTTTTATTATGTGTGTGGACGTTAATTAAGCACTGAGATATCAGTAGATATTATGTTCAGACATTTCGGGAGCTGTATTAGTGATTAATAGGGATTAAGATAATGTAAATTGTATAATTCGCAAGAGCTGGTCTACTATTCCAACAGGTAGAAATATTAACAAAAATAAAGTTCAGTAGTTAACAAGGACACGTATTATCGACATCTCGTCACGCTTCTGTTTTTTGCTGGTGCCGAAATTGCAGTACCGTCACTAATTGGTCGGCGGGGTAAGAATTCAATAACGAAACGACCGGTCGTGTTGTTTTGACCTTAATAAACTTGTGACATTGGTAAGATCCTCGAATTTAAAACAATTATTGTTTTTTAGAAGTAGCAGCGCAAATTTTCGGTAAATTATAGTTTTATTATAGATCGGGCTACATAATGAGGCATAAACCGTCTAAGAATTATCTGCGCATTTATTTTTATTTTTTCGAGACTTATATACATACATACACAAACTCACGCCAGATAGGCAGAGGTGCTACCAGGACACCCACATTTCGCCATTTATGTTCCGTCCCATGATGTGATAGGGGGCAAGCATATCGCCATATCGGGCACAAATTCCTGACTCCGAGCTGATAATGAATAAAAACATCCAATATCACTTTGTCCGACTAGGGATAGGAACCCGAGAGCTCAGCTCTGTAGTGTTACCGTAGTACAACTACGCCACCGAGTCAGTTTTT
This sequence comes from Deilephila elpenor, assembly GCA_949752805.1. Lineage (NCBI taxonomy): Eukaryota > Metazoa > Arthropoda > Insecta > Lepidoptera > Sphingidae > Deilephila > Deilephila elpenor. The sequence goes on along the minus strand of OX457105.1, from coordinate 6,093,111 downwards.
CGAGACTTCTATGTGAAAATTATTACGAATACGTATGGCAGGTAGTACATATTATATGCAACAAAAACGTGTAACGTTACGAAAACGGCACGCAGAAGAAGTCATCTTGGACACGATGAAAACGTGTTATATTTAAGCATATTTTTGCCGCTAAATGTTCATAATATTGTATCTAGGTTATTGAGAACTGGACGTCTAAAAACGAAAAAATGTGTTTATTCTAACCCCAAACAAAGTGACCATCGAATGACTAGTTGTTTTCGGCGGTGCGAAGTGCGTCCGCGGCGTAATTTGTAGTTGTGATGTAATGACGACAGACGAGTGTTGCGCAGGAGTGTGGATGTGCTGAGTCAACGCATTTGAACGATACTTTTGTACACACGGACAGTAGTCACTTATCCTTACTGACTAGGAACGGAGCTTCAGCATAATGTGCGTAACATAATAAAATGTTGAATCGCAATTTTCTCGATCATTCAAATAATATACTTAATTTTAAATGCAGTCCAATAATAAAGGAACACGAAGAAATGAATTACTCGCAATCTACTTTAATACCAAAATAAACAATTGAAGTAGGAATTATACTGATAATAAAATCTAAGTAAGGAAGCGAATTGAAGTTGCAAATGGCAATGTTCAAAAATGGAGACAAACAGATTTCCCTCTACAGTCCACCGCCTCATCGAGAGCTCTCTTTATCTGTTTTAAATTCCCGGCACGCACGCCTCCTTGTTTGATTGTATTTCACTTAATCCGTTCGTTCCGCTCATTTTCTATGGTAATTCATCGGCGGCATTGTTTTATTTTCGTACACTTGTAGACACATACTCGGCACGCAACTGCAGTCTTTACATACACCGAGCAGTACACACAATGCGGCCAACTTTTGAAATTTTAATGTTAAACTCGAGCGGCTCTATCGTTCCCCCACGCATCCGGTCCGACCACTCTCGTTTGCACCTTGTCAGCGCTACTGATTCTATCTGGGGCCCTAATTGCTGATATTCCATTAAAGTAATAAATACGCTTTGCTTTCTCACCTTCTTATTAGAGTTGATTACAGCACTCCTCTGTTTCTATTATGTCATGGCTTGTTAATGTTTGACGAACGATTTGTCGGCCTTTTTCGTTGTGTTAATAATATTCGTGAGATTTAGTGTTTACTCTCACAGGTGTGTGAAGGTATCATCAGAATTGAATTAATAATCATGTAGGCGGTTGTTAAAGTGCGTTTTATTCCGGCACTTAATGGATTCCGGTGTGTAATACATATAACATGTTTAAGAGCGATAAAAGCTTTGTTTCCTTCTATCGTGATGTGTAAGTGTGAACGCGGCATGCAGATATAGTTTAAGATTGCGTACGTTAAGTGAATCATTGTGTGTTTGTAAAGATTTTCCCAAAATATAGTTTCGGTTCACACTGTTTAAAGTGGTACGTATAATTTTGTAAGTGTCGCGCGTAAGTTCTCATGCGTTCATCAGATTGTTACGAGATCAAGCCGCCATCATTATTGCGGTTTAAGTCAATAGCATAAAGCGACTGCTCAGTTTATTTTTCTTTGCATATATTTAAGATTATAATTTAAGCCAATATCGGTATTTTTTGTACAGAGCAATCTATTTTCTTTTTGTTAGGATAATTTTATACTTATAAAATAGAGTAGGCAAGGTCTAATATTGAACTCGAAAAGGTTTATGTAGCTAAATCCTTCTGCAACATAACCTTTTCAGCCAAGAAGTCATGTTACGCCGACCTTGTATAAGTGTCTGATACATTGATTTAAATAATATTACAAGTATACATATTACAACTTCGAGTAGAAGAAGCGCATTAAATTATCTGGTAATTTTAAGTTCAAGTATACTATAATATTGTATAAAACGCAAACCATTGGTTTTAGCTTTTAATATAATAAATAACTTGGTACATGTTTTCAACGCTGGAATGCAGTACCTTACACTGCGGTGACAAGTGATCTCTGTCATCAAACGCGCGTCCGTGGGCAGACTGCGTACGTGTGCACTGACGCGATCTTTCATACAGATAACATTAGATAATCGCATTACGCTGACTTGCATGTAAAATATTTTTACATACGGACATAAACCAACTACATGAAGTTGTGTATTTTATACCTACATATAGCTTACGTAGGTTTGGCTGATTGTAGAATATTCGTATTAACCCGGATACTGACTACAGTATACAGTGCTTAAGAACCTTCATACTGTGTGTATACGAATACAACTAGGCCGGCATAGCTTTGTAGATCAGAGATGAAACCAAATCAAGTAGGTGGATACTTCATTGAGATTGCACTTACTATGAGGTGCATATCAATCTCTTTGGTGTGTTATTAAAAAATACGTTTCAGGGATGATGTACGTGCAAAGGCTGAATGTACAAATATTTACAAAGACAATATTCATGTTTATATGAGGTTTGTAACACGTATTGGTATTCCCGCAGTGTTGTAGCGAGGGACCGTTTTATTTTGGCAAATTTATCTTCAGCACGTGAATATCAACGTAATGTTTTCTGAGGGCATTGAACATTCTAAAAGCAGTTACTAGCAATATATTGTAGTGGATGTGCGTAGAAAAGTGTTGGAGTCGAATTTATGTAGAATTCTTCACCGCGCGTAGTAGCCAATAACCGGTATAAAATAGTACATTTTTAAGATAGACTTCATCTTAGTGGGTAATTTAATATTAATGACTAAGATTAATCAATAACATCATAATTGCTCATTTAGCTTCTCTCAGCTTACACGAGTTTATATTAAGGTTATATGAGAGACTAACACTCTAAGCTAATGTATTCTTTATGATATTTCAATCATGCTTCACCAATTAATTTGTTATAAAATTAACTGTTGTTCCATGTCATATTCTACTTGTTTTACAAGTCCTTATTTAACATAGATGCAGTGCAACAGGTTTTTATTATGCAGGTTGCTTATAATAATTTTACGACTGGTAACGGTACGACGCCTGCTTCACTTATAACTTGTCTGGAATATTCAGTATGATTAAATCGTATTTTTCGGGTTAATAAACTTTCCCAGTACAGATTAAGAATGCAAACTTAGGAGTCGAACCATAGTCTTGATCTTTTCCGCATAATCTTTATTTCTATTCCTCCGTTGGGTACGTTTCATGTATTTGGGAGACGATGTTTTTCATAATTCACCCTAATGTTACCTTAAAAAATATATATGTTGTAATTATTCCTGACTTTCTGACTTATTCTACTTAACATTATAGTAGTATTCGTATCTCCTTACGATTGCCGTTAAAATAAATAAATACACCCAACAGTCACATACATAGTCCTGACCCCACAATAAGATGGAGTCTTGTGTCGTGAGTATCACAAACTACGAGAGACTTTTTGGTCTCACAAACACCCAGACCCAAAGCAAATACTTGTGGAAAACATAATCATTTATGTGCGGTGATCGAATCTGAATAAAATGTAGTTTTTTTCTTATTGTGCTACATTTATGTCATATCAATAAACGATGCTAGTAGTACCTATAATTATGCGAAAAGCGCGCAGGATTTTTGTCTTATCAGGTTACAATGGGAACATTAAGCTTGAATGTATAATTCGAATGCGCAGTATGTTGTGCGGTGCGGCAGGGTGGAGCTGCATCCACTCCGGAGGCACTTAATGTGGCCCTCGTTTAAGTAAACAAGGTAAGCGTCTGCGTAGGCTCCGTGTCTTGTTTTTATCCGTCTTAGTCCGCCGCTGCACGCTTGTTATCTTGTTATCCTATCTTGGTGAGATTGTGCCTTTTTGCGCAGCTGATGCACTCAATATATGCACATATTTCTCTCATTCTGGAAGTTGCAGAGTCGCTCCGTGAACTCGTCCGTGCGACGATAATTTGTGCGTCGCCGCCGCTGTATTGAAACCACGCTAATTAATCCCCATTGATAATAGTATCGGTAAGGTAGATTTTATTAGAGTAAGCTCGAGAACCAGTAAACAATAAACGGTAAGTGAAGATTAATGGCAATAGGAAGTCACGTTTCTCCTGAAACACCTTTTGCGGTTTCAATACTGTCACCATTTTTGGTTTTAACGAAGCTAAAGGTCTCGTCGGTCGTAACCTTTTGTGGGTCGCTTATTATATCTGAATTAACGGAAAACTCGTGATAACTATGAATATATCGTTTAGTGATGGATATTGGAGAGTAATCCGGTTGAATATATGTACGTGCAGGGATAGCGGTGGCTATTAATTCCGAGCTTTTAATTTTATGTTAATTAGGTAAGTAAACCATAATTTGGCTTAAGCGTGGCGAGTATGATCCTCGTTGTATAAAGTTGCATTAAAGCCATCGCTATTTGGCATTAAGCTCACAATAAAGAGCGGGGAGAGCGACGCGGACGCGGCCTGCCTCGCCGTACCCTTTGTGAGGGTGTTTGCAGCGCTGAGTATCGCGGGCCACCACTTTGATACTTATGTAAAAAATATTTTTCTCTCCATCATAGCTTACGAAATGGCGAACCGTACCGACCGTTTTCCGCTAAGTTAAATTCTCATTACTTTTTCTTTGAAAAAGAAGTTAGCTTTTATAAGAGCGCTGTGCGGCGGTGCGGCGGTCGAGAAAGAAAACTCTATTACAATGATGGCTTTTGACAGAGAGCACCGTGCGCAGAGCCGAACCCTTTCAGCGAGGCTTCTTTTATTCGCAAACAATTACAGCGCATTAAGGAATATTATGAAATCGGAGCGCGAGCGGAGTATCGTGAACGTTTAATGATAAGGCGAGTAGCGACGGTGGCTTTTGCTCGCAAATCTCACTTTAAGTCGACGCGCGAGCAATGGACCCGATAATAAAATTAATTATGAAATTTATGGTCCTCGGACTTTGTGTGAAGTGCGGCGCGGCCGTCTCGAACGCGAGTGCTTTTGTCGCCCGAGTTTGTATCGTCTTAATCGACAATTTACGAATGTCATTTAGCAAGCTGTAGAACGAGCCGCGCGTCCTATGCGCTCGTAAAAGCGAACTTAATTCAAATTACAATCGAACCATATATTATTATATGACGCTCATAAGGTTCAGCCTTATGCCAATATTATTAAATTTATATGTGATATTTTAATTGATTCTACATCTGGCGTGGCGAATTATTGAAGTAGTTGTACCGAAGTATCTTACATTTTATAATTTTGTTTTTTTTTTTACAATAATTATATGACTGGAGTATGTAAATCTTAAGCCTATACCGAAAAGGATTTTGGCATTCATCGGTCGTGGAATTAAAATCAGAATCATTCTGTAAAGTACATAAAAATATATTGTGTGGAACCCATGTAAGTGAGTAGAGCTGATTAAAAAAGATTTTGAATAAAACTCTCACTCTATTCAGTCCGAATAAAACGATTTTATCAACATACAGGGTATATCAAGACCGCGACCGAAAACGAAGCCAGGTGGTAGTTTTGGTGGTAACAGACACAATGCAACTAAAAATTTTGCAAAAACAGCGACGGAATTTTTTTTACAGTATTTTAAAAATCATCGTGTTTGGGAGGTAAATACCAAGGTTTTGCAAAAGTAGTAATTTAAACCCTTACGTACCATTACGTGTTTAAAAATAAAGCGGTGAACGTCATAATTTTAGAAAAACTATGTATTTATCACTCAAATAAGACGATAAGTAAAAAATTACAAAAAATAAATTGACGATTTTTTTTCTTAAATTTTTACTTGCTTTGTGTTTGATATCACTAATACTACCACCTGGCTTCGTTTTCGGTCGCGGTCTTGATATACCCTGTATTAACGCAACGTGATTATAAATTGACTCTGTCAGTAATCCTGCGTAAAGCAATCATCGTATTAACGCGCGTGTAGTTGTCGTGAATTGACTGATTGTTCGGCAACCTATTTGTATTTAATCACCCTCGAATTGAAGCAATTAATTGCCTTTAAATGGTTGTATATAACTACAAGGGAATCAATTAGACATGATAGCTTTTGCATAATACCGACGAGCTCTTTTATACACCAAATTGATTTTAACTTAGTGAGTTCGTTTAGTGCAATGTGAATATTGAACAATTTCTGATGTCAACTTGTCAGAGATGTGGGTTAAGTGGTGGGTGGGATAATAGGTCTAATCATGGTCTAGACACATTAGCGTTACAGATTTCGGCCCTACCCAGACTATCCACATTAACATAACAAGACACGTTCGAGTACAATTGCGCTCGCGAAAAGAACCCCACTCAAACAACCCATTTCTATTTTAGCTCGCAACCGCTTGTTTAATGTTCGACCCGTACAACTGCGTCGGCTAGCACTTAACGCTTTTTGCATACGAAAGTACCCAGCGTTCACCTCCCAGTGTCTCTTGTTATTATGCCACTCAGTATTCGGGCCGGGCAAAGTTGAAGGTCGCCCTTCTGCTCGAGATAACGAACAACTATTTCCTTTTATTCCTCCATCGGCAGTTAGGAGTCAACGCGGTAAGCTTTACGGGTCTACTGATCCCGTGCGCTAGTTGAATTATTGCGGATCATCAATCCCGCGACGCGGCTCTTGGCTCGTCAGCTTGCGAACGCTTTCTCCAGTAGTCAAAGGGCGAAGTAAACCAAACTGCCAGAATAAAAGGTTACGCGTCCGCCATCAAATAGCTCATAAAACAACAACTCTGTTGGACTCAAATGTACAGAAAAACGACTGCACTTAATCCGGGAGTTAGAATGTTGACAAGGAATGAACGCGTTCAAATATAAAAAGGCCGGAGCATTTTATTCCATTAATCCGCGTCATGTTGAATGTATTTATAACAAAGCTAGCACTTAATAACTCGCGTCGGTCGGCCATCAGGCGCATCTAGTGAAACGTCTAATCATTGTGTGGGATGCCGTAATTGAAGTGGAGAATCGTTCTATGCCTTTATCTTAATTTATTCATTTCGAGCGCGATGATGGTTAATATTGCTGTGACCGCTTGTCAGTTTCAATAACAAGGTGCCGCTGTATGAGATTGCGCACCTATTAGAAAGATATATTTTGTTACAAATTACGTAACCGTAGATAGCACTTCCTTTGAGCTTTAAGAAATGAGCTTCTTCTATTGTTATCGCGTGTCTGTCGCGCGGGCTACGAGCATTAGTATGTATGACGTGTTTTAATCAATGACAAATTATATCACGGTTCGGATAATTAGAGAAGTTCGTGTTCATATATCAAATGTTTTGATTGATAGTCGTATTGAGATAGCCGCCGAATTACTGCTCTATCTTATTCAAATATACTGCTTTCGTATCGGAATGCAAACGGCAATTTATCGGATAATACGTTGTTCGAATCCGTCCGCGTTGTCGAGGGAATTGTGTCCGTGCGATACATTTAGCACCAATTGTGGGATAGTGTGGGGAAATAATAGCGTTGTTGTTAATTTGTAAAATTGTTTGTGGTCGCCAGTTCAATTTGTGAGTGTTAATGCATGGAAACCGACTTTATCCATTCCCGCATGCAGAATGGTTCGTAAATTGCGCGGTATACTTTATTATTATAATAGTTTATACACTCTAACTTTTAGATAATAGTTCGGAATCTGCGTAAGTAAACGAGCAAAAAATCTTATCTTAGTCAAAAACATGTCAGATGTTGTAGACATTACTATTTGAATACGTTGGTGTGTGGGATGTATTACTCATGAATTGCTAGACTTAATTTGTAAGACTGCTACGTTATATGGAACTTTATGATTCGGAAATGTAATCAATATTTCTTGCGGTGATTAAAGTTTAACTCACAGACTGTCTAGAATATTTTAAGGATTGCGATATATTACATAGAAACCTGCATCGCTTTTTCTCTGTCAAGAAGTAGGACGTTTGACATAAACCAAAATCATAGGCGTAGTTGAGGTTGTGTAACTCGTGGATGCAGTGACAGTGAGGTCACAGCCGTGCTCGGGTCGCCGAGAGCCGCCGATCTGATTTACTTTTACAAAACTGGTACAGACCGTTGATGTTACACTTATTTGTTATGTAAGCTGTGTAGTGGTTTGTCTCTTTGTTTAGTTTCACAAAGATCAGTGTAACTTAACTAAGGTTTTAAATTCAATTCATATTTTCGTATGGGTACGCATCGTCACACAATATAAACCATTTTCAAATGCGGATCGACGCTAATAGATGCGATTTAGGCCTTAATTGCGGCATACATACGTATTCGCCTGTTTAAGTTCCCAATTTGAGCTCTCTATCACAAACGCGAATATTCGAATTTTGTATGTGAAAGCATAAAAAGTAACGAACTATAATATACACTACTCACAAAAATTAAAGGATATTTTTTTTTATCAATTTTTTTTGGTGTTTTCTGAGAGTCTGTATCTTAGAGAAAATTGATTGTTAAGAAATTCGGAAACTAAAACTTGGAAGCTTGAAATGTCTATTTTGCAGATCTGTGCTCTATTTCTTGATTCCTCGCTAAGTTAATAAGCAATCGTAAGAAAACCAACGAGAAAAAAAAAATCCAAAAATTTTCTGGATTTCAAAACCGTGCATTTACATGGGTAGTATTTTTTTGGTGACATCATTATAAAATTCCCGTAGATAATTTAATTGCCTTTAATTTGATATACCAGAAACCTCCGTGACATGATTTGGAGCTGACTTATGGTAAATCAAAGTAAAAATGGCCTATCACACTTTGACATTGGATTACTCCATGAATATCAATCATGGGGAAAACAAAATCAGAATTTTAGTAACTTCAAAACATGCTTTATAAGTTGGTATTAAAGTCTAATGATAATGAATAGTATTTCTAAGTAAAATTGTTGACTGAAAAAAAGGTAAAAAAAGGTTATTTATGGATATTCGGAAAACACTGCATATCTTTGGATAAAAGAAACAAACCAAGGATATCGTCGGTAACTTTTCAACCTTAAAGTATTCTAAAGACACTCTGAAAATTTCAAACTGCTCCGATTTGATTATCTTAGTGTTCGGAAGGTTTGAACTTACTGTATTCGTCAAAATTGTCGTAATAAGCATTTTTCGTATGTGATCGATTTTTGTCACTTCAGAATGCTTTTTTTGGTGATTATCCATATTCTTTTAATCAAATAATTTTTTCTAACGTTTTCGCTATTCTCCGTAATTGTAAAAAAAATACTGGCACTGTTTTACTATAAATCCGACCACGCAACCTCCCCGTAGTACGCTTTGGGTAACGCTAATGCCGGCGGTAAAACAGTGCCAGTATTTTTTTTACAATTGCGGAGAATAGTGAAAACGTTAGAAAAAAGGATTTGATTAAAAGAATATGGATAATCACAAAAAAAATATTCTCAAGTTACAAAACCATTAGCATGCGAAAAATGCTCATTACGACGATTTTTGCTGAATACAGTAAGTTCAAACCTTCCGAACACTAAGATAATCAAATCGGAGCAGTTTGAAATTTTCAGAGTGTCTTTAGAATACTTTAAGGTTGAAAAGTTACCGACGATATCCTTGGTTTGTTTCTTTTATCCAAAGATATGCAATGTTTTCCGAATATCCATAAATAACCGTTTTTTTACCTTTTTTTCAGTCAACAATTTTACTTAGAAGTACTATTCATTATCATTAGACTTTAATACCAACTTATAAAGCATGTTTTGAAGTTACTAAAATTCCGATTTTGTTTTCCCCATGATTGATATTCATGGAGTAATCCAATGTCAAAATGTGATAGGCCATTTTTACTTTGATTTACCATAAGTCAGCTCCAAATCATGTCACGGAGGTTTCTGGTATATCAAATAAAGGAAATTAAATTATCTACGGGAATTTTATAATGATGTCACCAAAAAAATACTACCCATGTAAATGCACGGTTTTGAAATCCAGAAATTTTTTGGATTTTTTTTTCTCGTTGGTTTTCTTACGATTGCTTATTAACTTAGCGAGGAATCAAGAAATAGAGCACAGATCTGCAAAATAGACATTTCAAGCTTCCAAGTTTTAGTTTCCGAATTTCTTAACAATCAATTTTCTCCAAGATACAGACTCTCAAAAAACAACAAAAAAAATTGATCAAAAAAAAATATCCTTTAATTTTTGTGCGTAGTATATAAACAAGGTAAGAAGCTGATTGATTGTGATATTGTTTTTTACATATTTGTAAACTAAAATCCGAAGTTGAAAATATTTGGGTGATTTTACACTAACATCCGACCATTATATCTCAGTCTTATAATTCTTTTATGAAGCCGTCATTTATAAAAATTTGAAATGGAAGGTCAATGTGATAGTAGAGCAAGGCCCCTTATATGTCAATAGTGGCAAATTACATTTCGACCTCTAGCCGGTCACGAAATCCACCATATCAGATAATTGCACCAATATTTTCTATTGTCAATAAATTCTTACTGACCTCGTACCTACGTTGGTGGATCGCTATTTGTTTTGAGTTAAGCCGGACAGAAACGATAAGAGTGATTCCCACAATAACTGTCTTCCATGTATGCGCAGTGAATATTTTGGGTCAGTTTATGACAATAAAGTTTCTGTATAGGGCCGTTATCTAGCCGGGCGATCGCCGACAGACACGAAGTTTTTGCCGGTTTGTTCACAAGTTTAAATTATGGCGCGTCATGTTGCTAACTCGATAGGCCCGAAGCCTGAAAGAATTATTGCAAGTCTCTGGGTGCATCTCCTGTTTCGCACGCCCGCCTCACATTGTTATTAAGTTCAGAGGTCGCTTTGTTTATGAGTCAACGCTTTCGAAAGGTAACACAGCGCTCGGGTGAAAACATCGCTCCGAACACGACGATGACATACTATTGATAATGTAAATATTGATCTTAAATTGCGCACGACCACATAATTTATTGACAACAATTTGAGCTAGCCATCTGTAAGAGATGTGCTTTTTACAATCACGGAATCTGTGTGCTCTTTTCTTGTTCCTTGCATCGATTGCCTAACGGAGTCCATTAAAGGAAGTCTGCACAAAATGGCAATGCTTAATGTCGAAGTCGTTGACGAGAAATCATAAGGTCATTTATAAGTTTGTAGTTAATGTTGGATTGCACGAAAGTCTAGTCACGCCGTCCCGTGCAAATGCTGGGCGCCATGTTTTGTCAATTCACTTTCGATGAGGGTCGTGTGTCTGTCGGCCTACGTACGCGAATGCTTGCCATAGCTGGTGCAGTATCGAGCTTGTGATCAGCTCGTGGCGCGGGGCGGGTGACTAGACGACTATTGCACAGCGAGCCAGCTGTATGCTTATTGTCTTGCGTAACCCGGTGAAGCCAACCAGATGATAATTTGCTCGCTCGCTTGGGCTTTCATTATCGTCGGAGCACTTCGTGCGTATTTAATTTAATTTTCATGCCTGAATCACGATATTGGTAATCCAAACATTGTTGACAATTAAAGGAAAATTATACAGAGGAATTTATTTGTTTGCATTTAATAAGAATCGCAAACGCACGTTGCTTTGGTGGAAGTAAAGGTTTGTAATTATGATAAAACGAAGAATCAATAAATATTAATATCATATAATAATTTTATTCTTTTCACTGATATTTAATAGGTCGTCTTTTTACCATTTGTCTCTTAAAAGTCTTAAAAGTGAAATTCATCCCTTGAAATATTTATTCAATTACAGCAATGCCGTTTAGCAACCAGTGCTCCTAAACAAAAGCGAGAGTAAAAAGGTTCGAAAATGTCCGCTCGTTGATTCGCCGTACCAATAAAGCGTGCTTCTTCCCGGAGGAATGTCGGGGTAAGTTGATCCGCCGTATGAGCGAGCAGGAATCCGGCGCGATCGTGGTCACGCCAACCACCTGATATTGACACCTAGCCCTTTGTTGTATAGGAACATCTTTTGGTAATGGTCGTGAGCTCAGTGTCCATGATTATTACGGGTTTGTTGTATAAATTCCTTGTTGCGTGTCAAAGAACTATTCACCGGTGCTAGGTTTTCATTCGCCCGGACAGCGACACACACGCTGATGGAAAGCCCATCAAAGTGACCCACTAATGTCCCGCGTTTCAGCCTATGTATATACTGATTCCAATCAGCCGATATATTTGTGACCGTAGGGAGAGATAACTCTATTTCAGTTAGTCATCAGTATAAAAATATGCTGGAAATCGTTTATTGCATTAGTCCTAGTTTTAATAGAGTAAGACTCTTCTATATTATGACGTCATATTATAAGCTAAGAATAGAATGTTACTGTGACGCAATTATATACTAATATATTATATAGAGAGATAAATAGATTATGAATGAATGCCTGATTTCTCTAGTCCATATGAGTTAGAATAGTAGTAGGTCATGTGTATATTGCAGCCGGTCGGTCTAATGACTTAGGTGAACTAGATTTAGAAATCTACTAAGTCTATAAAAAGCTCTTACTAATTTAGATGTTGAGGCTAAACTTTCCTTATAATAAAAATATAGATAATCAGTTGTGTTATGCACCCTGGATTTGAGTCTATACTCTCTGGTTTTGGCAAATCGGTGTTTAACAAATTGTTTGTGTGACTATCGTTCACGTAACTATTAAACCATAAAAAAAATCTCAATTATCGCTTTGGTTCTCGTATTACATATAATAAACAAGAATATGGTACAAAGCATTTTTGTACTGTATCCTAATATTATAATACTTTGTGTATATCATTTTAGAACATGTAAATATTAATAGTTGAACAGCGATATTAACGGGTAAATCTGTGGAATGTATAAGTTCCCGCAACATGATCTTAGTCATCCGCGTGAGCGAAGGCGTAGAAGTTCATTGAATGTAATTGGAATTTAGTTGCAAGGACTGAACGAGATGTAATGGAGATTATCCAGACCGAACCCGATTTACTTACATCATATTTTGTATATTAAACGTACGTGCTTTTATGTGATTATGTTTTTTGTTTAAAGCAATTTGTACACGATTAACCGGTTATAATGTTAAGGTTTTATTGTGAGTGTGTTTTTATAAAGTTATTTACTTCAACATAGTTTTAAAGGTAGGCAGTCCTGAAATCAGCGGAATAATGTTTGCATCAGATGCAAGTTTTTGTTTTAATGCTAGTTTAAAACAAAAACTTAATGTCTATATTCTTGTTGCCCAGGTTCTAGAACAGTGTTAGATAAGAGCAGACAGAAAAAAAAAGGAATATTGAATCAAAATACTTGCAAAAAAATAAGAACTCCGACGAAATCCGAATAAAATTTCCGCAAAAATAAAAAATATGAAGGTGACAAAGCAGTAGCATTTCCCCGCTGGTTTCACGCGGTGATTGTCGTGAGTGTCGGCTGTTGACGTGCATCACAACGGCTGCACCGCGCCTTACCGGAATAATTCACTATGTAGGAAACACTTGACTACGTGAGAACATGACCCCTGCATTATGTCCGAGCTGGAATGAGATCACGGTCGGCGGCGCAGAGCACTCATCTCACACTGTGTGCTCTCCACGTATCCACACTAGTGTGTATGCCACTTTGGGATCACGTCTAAATTTTACTACGTTGCATTACTTTGTTGCCAGAGATGTGTTTTGTTTTAAATAAAGCATCATTTGCTTGAATCGTATTTGTTAATTGTATTTCTTTTGAACATTTTGTACGTTGGAATATGATTTAAATTTTTTTGCACCATTAGTGTGAGTATCTATTACTTAGTGGTAGTATCTTTTCATGGTATTCGTCAAAATTTGTCAATGAAATGAATTACATTTTCAATCATATTTGTAGCAACTTCAGGCTTTTGCAAGTTGTGATACCAACTACGAAATTTATTAATAAAAAAAAAAAAAAAAAAAAAGAACGACCCAATTCACTAACTTTCTCTCAACACATAGCACTGTACAGGAAATTATTTCGTGTTTATATAAAAGCGTACCAGCCATTTATAAAGGCTCGAACTATTTTAATTAAGAGCGCTACTCCAGTCATAAAGTTGATTTTTAGTGTAGTGCAATTAGTTGGTCGTAATTTGGTATAGTACAGAGTTTCGTCTCACGCGAGCTGCGACGGAAAGTATTGTAATTACTGCTTTTGTCTTTGGTGCCGAAAATGAGATGCGCATTGTGCTCGCTGTTCGCTTCTCTACTATAGACAAATGATATTATCTCACACCATAATACCACACAATGCTAGACCAACGAACGGTATACTATGTGGGACGGTTTTTTCATTACGTTGTAATTATACGGAGTGCTTTTACTGGGAAATTGTGTAGGTATAGGGAATTTTTGTTAATTGTTTTCTCTAATTGGGTAATTATTCTCCTCGCATAAAATTAAGTATGTTTATATAAGTTTTACAGTTATTTTGTACATCTGATGTTCGATACACTGTTAAACAATATGCACAAAAGGCAACAACGCAAAATGTTATCATGTAAACTGGATTTATTAATCCCGACTTTTTGTTTAACATAATAGGCTGGTGATGCTGATACAACTCGTTACTTATGATTTTAAAACGATCCCGAGCTTAGATTACCGGCACAGAATTGGAACGCAAAAAAAGATCAAGAGCGAGTAAAGGCCAAGTGAAACTCAGCGCGGTATTTATCTTAAACTTATCAGAATACCGCGGCGTGTTCGTTTTTCTCTCCCGTCCCGTATATATTTTGAGCTGAGGGTGTCGTTTTATTCTCGTTTCAAAAACAATGATTACTGGCGTAGTCTGGATCGTACGTAGTGCGAGCGGGATGCGCTGATCGTTTTGCATGAAACAAGGTGAAACCATCAATTTGCGCCAAGCGGCGGCAGAGCTAAACGCGTCGATCTTGGCGAAAAGAGCCGGAGCCGCGTTTACTTGAGAGACTACATCACTCCGAGTATTTTACTAGTTTGTAGGGCGCGGGCCTCCGCGGCGGGTCGCCTTGTAAACTCGTGTTGTGTACGCGGAACATGCGCCTCCATTTGAACTTGTAACCACTGCCAGCGACCAGTACTCAGTACACGCAACGTGCGGTACTTACATACACACTATGTTGTTGTGTCTATTCATTATTCAGATATCATATTCATGGAATGTTGCGATCGGGAATTTCATTATTGCCGATACTGCTTATTCATGCAATACTATTGCTTACTTACTTTTATAACTCAAAACTTTTTAAAATTAAAATTTACTAAGATGGGACCCTTACAATTTGAATTATTTTTTGCCAACAACTCACAAATGCAACACTAATAGCAACAGCGAGTTTGTATCACATCTACAGATTTAACAAAAAATACGAGTCTCTAGGATACATTAAGACGTTTTTCCACCATATTTTTTAAAATATGAAAAGAAGCGCGGAACAAGCAGCTTATATAAAAATGCTTCAGTGGATCCGCTTTTCGCCACGTGAGCCACACACACGCCTCATAGCATGCGTTCGGCAGAGAGAGCGAGGGCGATTCTCAGCGGGCGTCAAATACAACAAGATATTATTTTTCTTTTTCCCGACACGCCTGAGTTTTTGCATGTGAACCGAACGAGCTAGTTTCAACTAAGGCGTAGTTGAAAGAAAATTACTATTTTTACAAACAAGCTTCTTACGAGATGCATAAAAAATGAGTACCGCGGCGCTGCAACCTGGTAATCAATTTAAACGAGCTTCATTGATTCAAGTAGAAGCAAGGGTTGATGTATGTCGACGTTAACCTTAATAGCGAGATTTTATTTTTTTAAATTATTTATTTATTATTACAATTTCAATTACAATTACAAAATATTTTTTATAAAAAAAAAACTATGAGAAACATAATAAAATTAAGCGATTTTTCTTAGATATCTATATGCGGCTTTATCATATAGAATTTCATTTAATCGCCCTATTTCGCCGTCCATTTGTCCGTTTCTAGTTTCATTAATGCCGTTTGTTATTATTTTCCTTGTTTGTTCACACTTTTTTCTCGTTATGTTAGCGCCGGAGAGAGTGTACGATAATACTTATTTTTTATTTTTGTGCGCATGGGAAATAATCGTCGGATTACTGGAGGGATTTGCGCGTGCAAAATTATTAAAATCGGTTCATGATAATTTGTTAGTTAATAGTAATTTCTCAAAGGATTGTGGTATTGGTAGAGGATTAAGTGCGGTGCGACGTCGCGTCGGCTCGCAGTGAGCAACATCTGCGAATCAATACGGCCAGTGTGCGTTTTATTAAGCGTCGCGATAAATTTGCATCGCCAAACAGCGGCCGCGCCGTAGAGGCACGTTCGGCAAATAGAATAAATACGTACTGGTGCCTCATTCCGTCGTTGGCCCGATATCCGACCCAACACCCCTATAGCAAACATAATTTGCCCCCATTTGTGCGCTACTATTTTCACAATGCCACTCGCTCATTCGGAGCTTTATGCCCACAAATGTCGTATTTAGCAGGGTTGGCACGTAGTTCCTTGAGACGATTATGATTTATCTGTTATCTTCTTTAGCTAAAATATGTCTTCCCTTTTGCCAGCTATGTATCTTAATGCGCCGCCAAGGCATAAGATTTTTTCTTCATTTTTGGTATAGATTTGCTTTGTGTAGCCTACTCCCAAATTAAAAACTATGGTTTATTTTCGGCTTCTCTTTATATCAAAATCTTTCCGTTTTTGTTGTGAATTCTCAAAACACCTGCAACATTGTGAGGCAGGATACTTGGCGTCTGCGTCTTGGTTTCGCGTATAATCGCGTGCAGAAACCGGTAAAACCTCTGCACTCTGTCTCATCGATCTTTCAACACGGAATAAATTGATAGTGATCTACATTAATTATTTTTACAACCCTTCAATGTACTGGCTTCTTTGTTACTTACAACAGGTGTTATAATTGTTTTGGACATGTTTAATATTTTTATACAAACCCATGTTCCTTTTGTATGAAAATATTTTTTTACTTAAAATAATATGCATAATAGTTTAAAACATAATACAGAATAAAGGCCTACTTAATTCTCAACTCATCTTGAAGTATAACATCCTCAATGGTAAGGTAAATCACAGTTAAAAATAGCGAATGAAAAAGGCTTGACAAAGTGGCTAGCCGACGGCGCGGCTTTTGCAGCAGGCAAAGGCTCGATTACGCGCTTCGACTTTACAATAATTGCGGATAGCTTCTAAGGCTAGTGTTACGCGGAGGTCAGTAGCCGTCGTTAAGTTTCACGATCGCTCGTATCCGGACAATAGAACCGAACAGTGAAGTAAAACTGTGGAACGTACGTGATGTTGCGATGTCAATTTAACGCTTCACTTTTATTTTAATGAGTATACACAGCTTAGCTCATTTTTTTGTCGATACCCAACGAGCGAGGTATGTTCGCGATAAAGAATACGGCGCATAATGTAATATTGGTGTAGTTGCATGTGTGAATGTCCCATAACCCAAACCTGACAGATTGACTAAAGATAACCGGCTTGATAGTGTGGGCCGGGACGTGCGATGAACTCGGACCGCATCGCTTCAGTCCCAATCCGTGGAAGAGTTCAATAAGCCGGACTTAGCATCGATCTTCGATCCGGTGATTACGGCCGGCGGCGTTGACGGATGTCAGCTTAACTTGTCTGTCACCCGGCCGGCGCAGACACCTACCACATTAATCTCTATTCTCGCCCGAGCAACACGTGGATTTAGGCATCGACGAAAGTAATTTATATGCAAATGATTTAACTTTGACGAAATCGTGATTCTAATACGGCTGACATAGACTAAAGCCACAAAGCACGTGGATTTGTATCCTAACGGTACGTGTTAGGTGAATAGGTGTGAATTAATTAAAAGAACATAAGGCGTCTGTACCAGCGAACATCGTTTGCATATCATTACCGGCGTGTAAATTGTCGCTTTTACTAATAAGGTGTCGCTTTAGGCATTATAGTACAATTTATTTATCATTTTTCTTTTTAGAACATAACGTAGTACGTGTCTGATTTATAAAAGAGATGGAATTGAAGATTGTGTATTTCAAATATTGTTGTCATAGCAATTTTTTTTCCAGGATTGTGATAATCTCAAATTAATATTTCACTAATACCGATGTCGTCTGTCATGGCACAAAGGCTTCGATGTTGTAGCGGTGTCGCGTTGGAGCATTCGAGTCTTTGTGTTTGTGCCACACCAGTATTACTGGCGACTTGATAAATAGAAACGACTAACCCAACAATACGGCCCGTAATATGATACGAGCGCTATCGACCGCTCGATTAATGACCGTCTCGCCTAAAAGAATGGACCATAATATTTATTATCAGATAAGCCACCGCTACTGGGCAATTCGTGTGTCTCCGAGCGCTGCGCTAACTCTCGGTGCATCGCATATGCATTAGTCACCTCGTGTCGTGGGATATCAATTCATGTATGAGCCCTTATTTTATGCCCATAGCGTGTTTTATGTTTCTTTGGATTCTTTTGTAATAAGCGCTCTCGGCGCTAGATACACACATACTTTGCTATAAATTATAAAAATGTTCAGTGTATATTTAAAAATATTATATAAATACCGATTAGAGTTTAAAAAGCGTAAGGCGTTCAAGGAACTAATCAGCTTGGACTGCTTTTATATTATAATCGTTAATGAAACGGTCCGCCCACGGGCCGAGAGTCAATTGATCTCGGGCGCGTTAATGGCCGCGTCGAAAGATGTGTGCACACGCTTCCTCCGACACGTAATAGGAGTCTCCGACATCTGCGTTCGTATGTTTAAATACAGCCTTATTTAAAACCCGGCCATCTTTAATACCGTTTATTTTTTCGGCCATAATAAAGAGAAGTTTAATCTCATTACGAGTTATGTATGACGTAAATTTAAAAAGCATTTTCTATTCCTTTGACCCCTAACGCCTCATTTCATCTGTCCATCTATTGGGTGGTCGTCATACACATATTCCTTCCACAATGATATAACGTCTATGATCATTTTTCAACAAGTATAATGTATTTAACTCCTGTAAACCCTTAAAATCCTTTCTAACAACACGGGGTCGAAACGAATATCTTGGAGTTGTAAAATAATACATTTCGAGTTATGATGAAACATAATCATGACCGACAGGGATAGTGTCGGCTACAAGGAATACCACACCTTCCCGTTAAATTTATAATATGAGAGACAAACGGTATTTTACCGGTAATATTTTAGCAAGAGTAAGTACGTAACGCCCATTCGACCTCCGTGCCAGTTATAACATCAGTCGGCTGTAAGCGCTGATTCGAATCTAGCTTTAGAACAAAATGTACCACATACAAACTATCTTCAATTTGATGTATTATAACAGTATTCAAGATTTTTAAACTTAAATAATTGTTTTTTTAGATCTACGCAAATGTTACACATTGAAATAATTTTTACGGATTTTATCGCGGATTTGGTAAAAAAAATCATTTTTTAACTCGCGACGTTTCCATTCCTTTACAGCTTTCGTGGTCACGGGGCGGACTCAGTCTCTGTCGAGA
Organism: Deilephila elpenor; assembly: GCA_949752805.1. NCBI lineage: Eukaryota > Metazoa > Arthropoda > Insecta > Lepidoptera > Sphingidae > Deilephila > Deilephila elpenor. Next base: position 6,073,682 of record OX457105.1, on the reverse strand, counting down.
AATAAAAAAATTAAAAAATGAAACCAAATCTGCGATAAAATCCGTAAAAATTAGTGTTATTTAAATTTAAACTTAAATTTTGGTTTTACCATGCGACGTCGAAAATAGGGTTGTGATCAAAGATTTTTTCTACTAATGTTTGTTTACAGAGCGCGTTTATCCAACATTTTTTGACCATAGACATCCTATTACATATAATTACGTCAGGAGTTATATTTTAACTGTATTTTTACCTCTCCATATTGTAACATAGAGACACGCAAGAAGTTTACACACCAGTCTACTAATACTCAACGACTATGACTGTAGCTTCCCCCAACATATTTAAGTAAGAGGTCACATTACCCATAAATAGTTACAACTATTTGCTATAGTATAAATAAGGTTCTCAAAGTCGCCCGAACCGGTTTCTAAAGTTATTACAACGTGTTGTAAGAAAGTTTTCGTAGTACGTTGGTATAATGTCATGTTCGGACCTATGGGACACGTCGGGGAATATTTCCTCTCGGCTCTTTAATCAACTTGTAGATTTTACGGTCTGGTAATTATATAAAACTCGGGAGTGTAGTTTTGTGATAAAGGCTTACATCAAGCGCAGCACAGTGAATTCGCTTGTCGATACATTTTAACACGATTATATGTTAGGAGTATATCCATAGGGAATTTATACTGAGTTCGTGTTTGCACTGGAGTCGCGAAGTTAATATTTAAGAAAAAATTATAATTTAGTATAAAGCTTATTAAGTCTAAATGAAGTGTTAGTAGCTTATTGAAGCAAGCGATCTTGAGCCTCAATTCCATTCCGGAAAGACTGCTTGATTTTCTTTTCAAGACACGTAGGCAGACAAATCACATCAACATTTTTTTGTATAATTGACTGGACTTCAAACGAATATCAATATCTTCATAAGGAACTCCATTACAACTTATTATATAGAAAGATAATAAAATAAATTTATCACCACATTTCATGTACGGGACTCTAACAAGGAAAGGTGTAAAAAAGGGTTTAATAACCTCAAATTTGATGGACAATTCGGAGTGTTAACTGTGTTTGTAGTTAACACCATATTGTTATGTTGGTTTAATTAATTTTATTGGTGGAGTTTGGTCCCTTAATAAAGGAAAGTAAATAATTAGACGAGCTGCGATCGTATCACAGGCGGCTTCTTAGAATTCTGTTTATTAGACAAAGTCACTCCTTTACATCGTTAATAAAGATGCATATTAATGGAGAGTGGTTATGCAGAATGTAATTTATTGTATATACACAAGTATAGTGTACAAGTGCAGTGAATAAAAGCGCGTGTTGATGGTTTTTCAAAAAAGTAATTTATATTAGACGGTAGACGTCTGAACATATTGATTTATATTAATTTTGAACTCGAGATTAATATTGTGATAGTTCTGGCTCTCAAATGAATGGCTTTGTCCCTATGTGGCTATTGTTTTGCAGAAAACCACTTATATTGGTGTGTTATCGCTTGGTTACTTAAATCATCAGACATACAATAAACTTTACCCGTTCCCCTTCATTTCTCAACATTAGTGTTGCCCCATGCCAATTAGTGAAAGTTGCTACTAATTTACAGGAGAGCAGGTTCAGTAAAATACTGACGTCATTTTTCTTCGACGGTACAATTACAATGCCTTTTTGGAAAAAAATAAGCGTTTCTACTACGTCAGGTTATTTTATAATAGATTTTAAAGCTTTTGATCTATTCAATTGGATTTTTCACTTGTGTGCAAAATACACAAATTAATCAAGTAAGCTCTGTTACTGTACCTTGTTAGAGGCCTATGTCCAGCAGTAGACTGCAACGGGCTGATGATAATGAAATAAACAAAAAAATATTAAATAAATGATCTTATTATGAGTCATTAATAGCTTACTATTATTTACAAAAATGACTAAACTTCAGTCGGTTGTATTAGTATAGCGTAGGCAATACGGATGCCGCGTCCGCTATCTTTACAATTAGCGTCGATTGGTCCCGGTGCCGCGGCCGATGCGCACGATCGAGCTTCCCATAGCCACCTGCGCCCCGTACTGTCACCGTCGACGGCTTTAATTAACTTTTTGTCTTCCACCGACGAACAATCGTCCGACATTCCGATACCCACTGACTGAAGACGAATTAGATAAAGACGTTTTCTTTCGCGGTTTTGTGAGAAAACTTCTTGTTCGAGTTAAAGAGCCGACGAGGTTCGTGTTTAATGACTCTCGTGAAGTTGGTTTTTTAGTGTTGTTGGTTAGGGAAATGGGCAAATAGCTCGTCAAAGTAAGGGACTATCGCCGCACATGGAGATTTATTTTGTGTTGTAGTCAAAATTTTAATGTCTACTATTATTTTGATTTAGTTTTCGTTAGTTTTTACGTAGGTAAGTACATTCGTTACTCTGATATTCACAATTTGAGAAATCACCAATATTTCTACAGTATTTTGTTGATATCCATATAGACTGGCATGAAAGTTGTAATCTACGAACTGTTTAATACTTACTGTAATACTTAATGTATTGTAAAACTCCAATTTAACCACTCACCAACATCAATATTTCATTAAAATCACCTAAATAACTGTCATTTTAATATCAAAAAGTATAATAATAAGCTATCGCGGCAGCTAGGATTTATATTCGTACAACAGTGTTATTGCGGATTTCCTGTGTCAATTATATTGATTGCCACTCTTTAAAATGTCTTAACTGTTATTTCTTCTTTTTTTAAACTTTAATGCTCATGTGATGTAGGGCACTAATTTGTATTATGAAATCCGGTCATGTAGTAGTTTGTACGTTTATCATCATCATCATCAGCCCGTTGCAGTTCACTGCTGGACATATGCTTCTCCCAAGGCACGCCATAAAGCCAGGTCTGCTGCTTTATGCATCCAGTCGCTGTCAGCCCTCTGCCTGGCTCCACCTGGATCTAGCGACATAATGCGACGTTTATCATTCTTCTTCTACCTGCCCTCATGCATTTGCTCGATTGCAAATGCCTTGGAAATTTTTGTTTAACAATTTCATGTTAACAGGCTTCGTCATTTTTTCCTTCGCCATTAGAATAAGCCAAGATTACCTAAGAATACACATGTAACTACGAAAATTCGGTAATATGTGGCCTGGGTAGCTTACAAAAAAAATATCATCATTAAAATATCTTTAATATTATAAAACATAAAATATTACTTTAATATTTCACTACTAAAGTGTTCGTAACTGTGATGACCACCTTAATGAAGTTGAGTTACACGTGTCAGTTTTTATAGCTCCGTCCACTTTGTGCTTATATACGGTCGATACAACATAGTTGCAAATTCCCGCAAACTTTTGGCATGTTAGGTTTGCAACCGGTCTCGCGTCAATCCTTCTTGGGAATACTTGTTGCCGGATACCTGCTTTTAGACACAAGAAACAGGATGATTACTATGCGCTTATTGTGGTATTTAATTCGGAAAGATACAGTTTGTGTATTAGAATGGTATTAGCCAATTTTTGCTCTCAATACAGTTTTGGCACATCCCTTGGAGTTTATTCGAAAGTGCTATTTTTAAGAATGAGTGTGGAATGTTGAGCTGTGACGTAATCTAAAGTTGCTTTTTCCAGATGGAATCTTTGGAATGTTATCCGTTTCATAAATACATTCAATGCACAAACAAGATAATTTAATGACGCGCGCATACGAAAGCTGCACTTGAACATTGGTGAGTTCAAGTTCGCGCGTCGTAGATTTGCGGTTGCGCAAACGCACCGACGCAGACGTCGCGTCATGACTCATGACTCATCAACAATGTCAACAAGTCAGAGCCTCGTTTATATGAATACGTTACACTCCACGCTATGTTTATTTAACGTAAGGGTATTCAATAAAATCACTCACTATTGATTAAGCACTTATCTGTTTTCTTTTGTCTCTTGATAGCTTTTCAAATGTCACTTGAGCGCTTTACTAAAGTGTCACCGAGGCAATTTTATAACTCCTCTCGTATTCACTTATCAAAACACACAAAAATACCCGTAATGTTCACATTCTTATGCAAATATAAAACGTTGTAGTCGAACAAAATGAACGATTAATCGAAGTCAAAAGTAAATCGAGCTTGTGCGGCGGCCCTCAGTTCGCGCGCTGCCTGTTTAATTGCTCTTTGATAACCGGTAATAGTGGTATAAATGCACCCATTACAGTTTCTATCCATTTATATTGATGACCATAATGCGCATCGCGTTGGAAATTAAACATTCGTACGACAATGACATGGTTGCTGCTAGTAATGGGAACAGATGCTTCATATGCGTGTACGAGTGCGTGGACAGACCATTTCACATGAAAATCTCGTACACGGCCGGAGTTGTAATGTGAGCTAGGCGTGGGTTTAATTCGTATCCCGTACGTATGTTACGTCATTTTTCGAGAACTTTACGATACTAACCCTTTCCTGAACTCCCCACGTGTTTTTTATCTTTGAAAGGTTTATTTTGTGATTATCAATGTAATGAATAGATAACTTTATAATTTCACAATTTGAATATGTCCAAATGGTCTCAGTACATGTTCTTCTGCATGTGCGTACATAAAATTAATTCAATGTATTGGTAAGGAATGTACTACGTTTATTTTTTCTACTTTGATTGCCGTAACGCCTTACACGTCCGTATGTGGGCCTTGTTACAATAAATTTTACATCGACTTTGAATGGAATACTCGATTGTATTTTTCAATTATTTTTCGATGTTATGTCTTTACAACCAGTCTGATGGAGAGCGTTTAATTTGCTTAAATAAACCTTTATTTGATTTATTATACGCATACTGCTGTCATTGGTTGCTTGTTGTGTTTAAACAACTGGTGGAAATGCGGTAATACGAAATCACTCGTGTACTGTCACCAAAGAAGAATACCTTTTCTATTTGGTTCAATTTTATTTGACAGAGGCCCGAGCGTTTACGAGGTCTTGCGCGTTTCTACGTTTTATGTGCCACCGTTAAATAATGCGAACACTTCGCGTGATGTCGGAGTAGCGAACAGTTGTGTTTTGAACTTTTTATGAGTTGTAGGGACGTGTCTCATTTTATTCGAATGTTCCGGAGCGTGGTATTTTGTTAGCTTTGATTCAATACGGCTCACCTTTAACTTTTTACTTACCTTTAGTGCGAAGTACGAAACGTATCTTGACGTTTATAAGCCTTCGAATGTATAAAAACAATTTATGTGTTCTGTCTCGATTCGAAACAAATTTAAATCGAATTGGAAAGTGATAAGACGTACGTTTCCTTATAAATGTTTCGATTACACAAGCACTTTAGCGTTATAATGCACGAATCCAACTTCGGACTGAATAAGGTGGATACCGTAATTGTAGTAAACAGGATAATCGTTTTACATCGTCTTAAAACCAGCCAGATAGACCAATTTATTTCTCTGCCAATCTAAGTCGATGTCCCAGTTAAATCCGCCCATAAAGCTGGCATCTTAGGTTGATTTCAAAGGAAGGGATCGTAATCAATTCCTTGAATATCTCTTAACACCTCTAGTTCAATTAAAAGTTTACAACGTAGCTGTCACGAGAGCTTGTACTTATTGGGATCTGTGGGAGTTAGCTTTAGTGTTGCTATACTATACTACAGGTATAGTCAAGCTACAGCTAGTGTTCCAATATTCCAAAACTTATTTTTGTTTAGTTAAAAGGAGATTGTAAATGAAATCGTTAAATAAAAACATTATGAGACTGATTACAATGGCCAATGATTTTTTCAAATTACTTGACTTGGGTTGTAGTATCTTTCAAGTCACATGGAATAATACGTTATTATAATAGAAGGCTGTATCATATTTTTTATTAATATCACTTATATGTGAATAATTTTATTGGGAATTATTTATTACAATATGTAAAAATACTTATTAAACACAAATCTGAAGAAACCGATCAATCTCTCCGTGGAGCACATAAAGTGTGATTGCTTTCTCCGGGCCGTTGTCTGTGCGGCATTCCAATCAGTCGAATGAACGCCTTAGACGACGAACTCCACTAAGATTGTTAACAAGCTTTCGTACCTTATTTGAGGTTCTCATCATATTGCATTTTAATGAAATACCACCTCTACACCGCTAAGGATGTTGATGCTGATACTGTAGAAAGTTTAAGATTATTTATTTATAACGTGATATGAGACAATATTGATTTTAAGAAAATTTAAATTAAATATTTATGTTTTTATAATTAAAAGTAACAGTAACAAAGCAGATGTCTCTCCACATGAGGTTACCGGTGCAATGTACATACACGGTATTTATCATATGCTCACAGAGCACAGTGACACAGAATAACATTGCAATATGGCACAGGTCGGCTCGCGCCAGCAGACACTGACATGTGGGGGTGTCATACGAGCCATTCGCCGCGCCAGATTCAACTCGCTAATATTTTCCAATTAATTTGTCGCATGCTGGTAGCAAACACCTGTTAATTTTTTAACAGCAAATCTGTTGTTTCAAGTACGCACTCGAGGCGGCGCGAGCGCTCATAAGTAACTTTTTATAGTGACATGTGCTCAAGGAGATAAGTTACACTTACGAACACTCAAGGCTTCCAATGTTGTAGTACTTTTGTAGGTCGCCAGCATGCCGCGCGGTGTCCCGAGTATATTACGGCGCACAACACATGTTGTCTGGAACTGTTACTCCTGACGCGAATACATCTCAACTCTGCATACCGACACTAACATTTCCAGAGTCATATGCTCATGGAGTTTTGAACTTGCTTAAGCTAGACGGAATAGCTATTCTGAAATTTCAGCAACATATATGCAAATGTCAGCTCTCGACACTGATTGTACGAGTGGCACGGGGAAAATTCATGCATTTACATTAAATTTCACCGAAATTGGACCCGACTTTGTAGTTTATATATGTGCATGTTGTGTCACATGCGCAAAAGCTTTCGATATTTATGATTTCCAATTACATATGTCGTGCACCGTGAATGAATGCGAAATGCAAGTGCAGTTGGACCTTATTTTCAAATGCCTGTGCTTTTTCCACTACAAATGAGTTAAACATAAATATACAGATTAGGGTCGTTGTTATGGCAATCTTGCCGTATTGCATAGCAGATTAACAATTCGAATCATTGTTTACAATCGCCTCGGCCGGCAGTACTAACACTTGTGCGTATAATGAATGTTGGTCACATTAATTACTGTTTTAGTACCAGTTTTATGAGTTTTCCTTTATCGGCCCGTGTGAGATTACGTGTTCAACCTTATTACTTTTGCTTCTCTGTTTTTGATGACTCAATACAACTTCATTATAGGCTTTGGTCAGGAGCTATAAAAGCAACAATGTTTCATGGCTTAATTAAAGAAGACAATTATTAATGGCGAACATTAAACTTTAAGGTAGAAAGACTCTAGAGATTGTAATGTTAATAGAGCGGCGTGGAATGTACTTACACAGAAACTGTTATTATTTAAGTGATATTTTTTAAGGTAAACGCATATTTCTTAACGCATTCAAAGACTCGGTTCACACAATCACATCACTCGGTGTTTGAGTTTGGCGATCATGACTTAAAATGTAGGTACCAACTACGTATATTTGGTCAGAGAGTTACCAGTTTGTTATTTTTATTAGAGGCTTGTGTAAGGTATCATGAACCTGTCCTTCGGTGTGCTGGGAAAAAAGTATGAATGAATGTGAGTTTTTGTTGACTTGTCACTGCATTTCCGGCGTTTGGCCGGTCGATCGCACGAAGGCGGCGCGCGTGGAGAATCGCGGGACGCGCCGGACCGCCACTCGCGCTCGTCCACGCTCCTAGGGCTCACCGCCGCCCTTTTACTTTCATCATTTTACTCTACTACACATATTTATTGCTACTGTGTAGACTCATTGAAGCTCACAGTTTATACATCTACCTATAACTTATGTTTCAACAATTTATCTACTTATAAGTTATATGTATTTCATTTTTTTTATTTAGATATGTAGACAGGGCGAATTGGCACACATTTGAGGAGGCATATTTCCAGCAGTGTGCTGCTATAGATTGATGATCAAAAATGTTCTTTATGTTATGTCATGAAGTAATCTATATTAATTATATTTTATGTTGTATACCTTAACCTCACCGAAGTGAATCAAAGCGATGCGTTAGTCCCAACAACCGTTATATAATCTGGAGGGATTTATATGTCCAGCAGCTCGACATACACTACACATACACGTGTAGGTTGATAAGATTAGTATAGATTAGTGCTATGTAGTTGTATCCTTCCAGATAGCGACCACCATATGCGATAATAGAAAATTGGTCATAGCAACCCACTGGAAAATATATCTCGTTCGAATTCCGTCGGTATAAATTGACTATCGTTTCGGCCGGCAAAATTGTGTCGGTGGAGATTTTATTAGAATTACATTGAAATTACTATCAGGTGTAATATAACAACTTTCGCGCAACATAATAAAAAAATACGCTATAGGTATTTGATTAATATTTTTGTGCGGCTTTTAAGTTGTTTACTCTGCGAGTAGGTGTACTACAAAACTTTTACAAGTAATAGGGTCTGAATTAAAAGAAAAATACTTATATAGCAGCAATTTTCGATAAGGGCAACAGCCCTGCTGTATAACGCGGCTCGGACACGCTTCACTGATCGGCTAGTGATTGAAAAACGCACTAAAGTAACCGATCATCATAGGAGCACGGTACCCGCTCTGTGATGTTGCTCCACTGAGACGAACCGTTCGAATGTCACATAAACTTATTACATTTTTTGCCGTTTCAATAATGCGCGGACTCTTGAGTACTGTAATTGACTTCGCCGTTCATTACAGACGATTGAATTGTTGAGCATAAATGTGTTGCGAGAAATATGAGGAATTAAATTCAATTAAACTAGTCTATTGGATTGTTTTATGAGAACGACTTTGTGCGGTAAAGTTGTTGTGTATGTACCTATATATATATATATATATATATACATATATATATATGTAAGTTTGTGTATGCTTACATGTACTTACTTCTTGTCGTAATTGAATAAAGCACAGAATAGACAATATACGGTTAGTAGAAAAATCTAGTTGAAATCAATATAGGATTCTAAAATACTAATCACATTCAGTGTGTTTTGAAATACCAGTGTCACTTTCAAGCGATTTTCATGTGCATGTCCTCTGTATTCTTGGCTTAAAGAATCTAATAAAAGCGCAGAGGTGTGATGGAAGATCATCTAGTGCTACATTACGAAACTGTTCACGCAGAGAGCCCATCTCGACGGTGTTCGTTCGTTGAAAAAACAGCAAAATGCGAAGCAACAGGTAGACGTCCAATTAGAGAGGGCCGTACTTGAGCAGTCGACGCGCGCCGCGACACCGAGCTTTGACGGCCGCGACAAAAACTAAACCCCGTTTCGCTTGCCGACACTACACTAGCATTTTTTGCATCGCAAACATGTTGCGTTTCGCTTTAAGTTTTTCGATCTCCTTGTTCCATATTTACGCGTTGTTAGGTAACCAGTTAAAATTGTAAATAACACTTAATTTTCTCGCACTTAGGTGTAATTGATTTTATTTTTTTATTTAATTATAATAATGATACCAATATATATAATATAAATTAATTTATTATCTGAGTGAAGCAATATACTCGCCAATTTAAGTCCGTACATAGTTGTTGACTAATTTGTAGCGAATTCTTACTAACATTTTCAATTTAACTGGAAATATTATTCGGGCTGCTATAAATCAGGAGTGTCTCTTCGGGCTCCTCGCGACAATTTCGGAAAGAGCTTTAATTCTTAATTATGGCCTTGCTCGTTCTGTCGTATTTATTTTACTTTGTGAAATTATCTTTTGGGCAGACCCGGCAATAAATTTGCTCACGCTATCAATAATTGAGATGTTAACGTATATGAGACGGGACTCAAAGCCTTCCTTTTTCTTTGAAGTAAACCGCTTATACGAATATTTCAAAGAAACTTCTGTGCGTATATTGAACTTGCTATAACATTGTATTGCATTCATTTCATATTCAAGATACCTACGTCATATGTTGCCCCACTGAAAAATACAGCATATGACTATGCATAGGTATGTTTATATTTATTGGATCAAATATTTAGATACAACGGTATAATTTCACAGTTATCGCATACACTCAACTCGATTGACTAAAACGTGATTCCGTTGTTTACATCGTTCAACGCATGCGACACATTCCTTGAACGGAATTTTAATTCACAATTTGTCTCCCAATTTTTGGGGTTTGTTCGGAACGCGAGCGGTAATGGGAAGGCATTCGGCGAAGCAGTCACACGCTGTCTTCCAACTGGCTACTATTTAAACGGCCAGGATTAAGCCGAGCTCGTGTTTTTGTGGGGATACAATTTAATTTGAAACTTAACTAAATATATACAGTTTGGTAGCGCGCACTTCAAAGTCCAGTTAGGCGGGCGGACAGGCGTGTGATGCAGTTTTAATGACATAATCCAGATACCGCTGACTCGATTAACCTGGCTACTGGCAGCCGCGCTAAACACCTATCTTCACGTGAAGCTGTTCAGTTACCGGGCATCTATCTAGTGCCGTATTAGTTATTATCTGTGGGATCACGAGTGCCGGTCCGGCCGCGCCAGGGACCAACTGACGTTTCATCGATTTACCGCCCCACCTCGTTATTGATCATTTACTTTGATTACATGTGCTCGCTTTATGTAATATGTAACACCGGATGCAATTTATGAAATGTTGCATAATTGATGCCATTATTCTTAGCCGTTGGCGAAATGGATATTTTAATTGAACCACCAATTGGAAGAAGGGAATAAATCCAAAAAATAGGAACGGAGATAATAAAAAAAAACTTCATAACTTTTTGCTTTCAACCTATAAACTTATAGGACATCAATGATTATTAAGAAAATATCAATCCTGATTTATTCACCGACAGACCTGCCTTAAATGTATAATATTTATTTATGTGTGTTCATCGAAATGTGTTGGATTTATTCCCTTCTTCCAATTTATCATATAATTCTAAAGATAAACCATATATTACATGCTTTTATATAATATATTAATAGTATACAATAATTGTATACTGGTCCAGGTACAAAATATTTTGAAATAATAGACAATATAATGACAAAAACTATTTATTTATTACAAACTTACAAAGACACTCTGTTATCCTTCTATTCTTCATTTTCGGATCTTGTAGTTGGCCAGGTCAGAATTATATCGTAGAAATCTTTGAATTCGTCAGGAATATATTGGATTATTTTTTGTATGTCATTCATTTTTTTCTCATTTAAGGGTATTTTAGTGACATATGCCAGAGTTTCAGGTATTTTCGGGTTTGTAGAAGGTTTTTGGAGCGTCAAATACAACTACAATGGCGGGTATTAGATCGCTAGTATGACGCCCCCTAACACTATGTGATGCGATTTTGTTTATCGTATAAAAAAAGAGGCAAAAAGAAATATTATTTCTATACACGTAAAGTTGATAGTTGGAAGAAGGGAATAAAGGAAGGATTTGTTTCCTCCTTCCAACTAACAATTTTTTTAGCCCCATGAATCTATATGAAATGAATGGACTTTTTTTCTTTTTTCGAACTCACAACTTAGCCCTACGTCTAAAGAATGTAAAACTGTATAAAAGTGAATATGTCGAAAAGTGGCGTTTATTCCCTTCTTCCAATTGGTGGTTCAATTGTGATTGCGACTTATTTTTAATGAGGCTATTGGCGCTGGAAGTGGCAAATGGAGATAATTAGTTATGATCCGCGTATAAGGTGATTGAGTACAAAGCACGTGTGACGAGTTCCCGCGCCAGAAGCTCATCAGATAGCTCTTGGGACTTCACACACCGACCGACGCCGTCGTCGCGCCACGGGCGGCTCTGTGTACATTTGTTACTGTGATTTTTATTACTTCCAATTTGATAGTTATAACTTATCTATGGCATTATACTGTTTTGATATTTATGTAAAACCGTTGTAAAAGTGGCCTATAAAACAAAAACTCAATATTATTTACACCCGGCGTGGGAGTCTTATTATGATATGCTGTTTTATGTTCACTATCACGAGAATTAGTAGCGTATCGTCCGTATTTTAATTCTTCGGTAGCCAAATAAAAGTAGGGGCCCATTAAACAAAAAGACACATTTATGCCCATAATATTTCAAGGTTTTTATTTTACAGTCGCTAGATTTACTATGGCTGGCGCTTAATTTATGTCGATTTTTTTATTTGCTTATTGCATACATCTTATTAATATTTTTTAAGGTATGAGCCTATTACTGAGTCATTAAAGGCAGGCCCAGCGGTACTACATTAAAATTGACAGCTCATAATAATTCAGTTTGTATTAGTATTGTAATGGCATTTCGAACAAAGGTTGAAATAATGGATTAATCCACCAAAACATTTCCGATTGATGTATTAAATAATGTATCAGAGATCTGTTACTCGGAATTGAGCAATAAAAGTTATACAGTCGTTTGAATAGTACTCCTTTATTAATTCGAATTAGTGATTAGGATCAGCTTTGCATACGTTACTGTATGTTGCGACTTAAATCGAAATGAACGTGTTAACGAGATAGAAACTAGTGAGACGAGGGCACGCATGACCCCGGGATCAAGCGCGTGCCTCGCGCAATAACTGACAACTGTAGGCGACAAATCCGATCTAGGGCAAGCTTTGAAGCGGCGGATGCTGTGAGCTAAATGACTAAAAAAAATTCAACATTTCGCCGGAGTTTCGTGTTTTTGTGCTCGGTGTCGCGCCATTGTCGTCAAAGCCAAACATTTCAGAATTTTTGATCGAGGATTGAAAAACGCGACCCGTCAAACATCGCACAAATTTAATATGACGTGACTCTGAGCCATAACTGTATTATCGCTAAAATCTACATACGGTGAATTGTGGAGTGTTAATGGTTCACGGATTTCACGGAACACATAATAGTAGCTTTGCCTATTGCTTGTATTCCAATACGGTCGGACGTAATTGCTCTCTTGAACGAATCGTTTATCATATTAGAAGATTGAAATTGCTCCTAGCGCGCATTTATCGTATTCTAATTTGAATTGTGTTGTGCATTACGTTTTGTTGTGCGAATTTTATGCCTGTGCATAATCATAAATTATACGACAAAATTATTTATTCACATTTGTTACATAAAGCCAGGTTTATGGATTAATATTGTAATTTAACATGTTTGTGACCACACAGTGCAGATAGTGTAAGTTTAATTACTAATTAGCTGTTGGTTGTGCGCAATCATCCGCGTAATACGTTGTTGACTGATTTATACCGGGTTGAGTTATTACTCAGCTTATTAGCTAAATAAAAAATGTGGAATAATTCAAAGCGCGTTTATTTATTCGTGGACATGACAAAGGTAAATAATGTATTTTCATTAGGTGCACATTAAATGCACGTGTTGGAAGACGTCGCGTCGGTATGGCAAGGCGATGAAACCCAAGGCAGTGTACAATAAATCAATGCGGTAAGACTGTATTTCTTTCGTAATCAGCTCATATCGGTTCTCGCGGTTGTGGCCGCCTAATTATTGTCGACTTTTACGATCGACCTAACGAGTTTTCACTTGGAGCCAATCACGATTTTACGGCGCAGTCCCGGTACATATTTTGAGTTTTTAATCATTATTTTAAAATATATTTAGTTTATGCCCTGATATATTTGCTATCTAATAAAATATCAAGGGTTGGTGCATCAACTTCACTAAACTAATCTTCAAATATGTTTATTATGCTATCTACTAAATGTTTAAGTAGAAATAAGTGAATAAGTCGTTAAATGTGCTATAATATTTTGACTACTAGTTTTTAGACCTTTTTTATACTTCAAAGTTAAGGCACTTCTACTTAGAGTGGATTTAATGCACCACATTGCACAGGTAGAGTACAGTGTAGATAAAGTGTTTCGTTTGTTTGCTCATAACCAGAGGTACACATACATACGCCTGATCCATTTTACACCCTATCCAGCAGCAAAATGGTTCACCATAAAATGCATACTCAATATATAATTATTATAGAAAACACTGTAAAGGGTTTATACGTAGAAAAAGGCATTACGAGTAATTAGTTAATTCAAAGCATTGATTTAGATCTACTGTTACATGTACACTACAAATATATTGACGAAACTCATCGGGCTGTCTGTCTGACTGGGCAGTTACGAGCGCTCATGATGGTATCTATCACGAATATTCCTAGCCATGTGCGCTGCTCTCGTACGAGTACCACGTCGCCGATACCGTTTTACGCTCAGGAATCTGACTGACTTATCTCAGATATTAACATATTGATTGTGCTCCCCGTATTGATGTGCGACAGATTCCAAACGCTGGGACCGGCGCAGTCGCATGGCGATGTCCACTAGTTTGTATAGCATAGTGCTGTGCTGTTAACTTGCACCATAAAAATAACTTACAGCACCGTAAATACGCCTTTACGAGAGCCCCTATCCATTAGACACATGCTGTATATGGCATATTCAGTTCCTGCGTTTTATTATAAATTATTAGATCGTGAAATCCCTTAACAGGCAACCTCGTATCTTATGGGGATATAAAATTAATAAAGATTTCGTTTTAATATTCTCGTCGATCCAGGAGGTCGTAGTTGCAATTAATTTTGGTCAGTAAGTGTTTAACTGGCGCGTTGGGTTATAAGCGTTTAGTTTATATTTTGAAAACTTAAGGAATAAGCTTAATTCATAGTAGTTATAATACTGTTTTATTATATGATAGGATTAACGCCATCCATAATTATCTATTTTTGTGTAGGAGACTGTCCCGCCCTCACACCCGCCACTACAACTCCTGTAAGCCAGGATCAACAGTGGCACGCATTTTAATGACACTGAGCATTGAAGCTTAGCGAGTCTCCGGGAATGTCTAACTTGTTTTTAATCCGCAACGAAATCAATCAAAAAGTTAAATTAATACGAGGAGTTGGAGATGTTTGTGTAGCAGGTAACCTCACAGTTGTATTTATGGATCAGTGACAATAATTATTTTCTCTTTTATAGGCTTTATGTTTACACCAAATTCTCAGCCATTACAATGACTGGAAAACATTCAATTGAAAGCAGAAAAATCTTAAACGACCTCCCTCGGGAACCAATCGTCAATCTCAGTGAGATACGGTTGTGATCATATGCAGCCGTGTAAATGTCAACGTTGTCGTGGTACAGGAAAGCCAGAGTCACACCCACAAATTATCGAAATATATGGTTGACCGCAAGTAACATCACTATTCCAGCGTGGAGCGCTCCACTCTCGCATCGAGTTGATCAAGTTATCTCGGCATCTAAACACGGAGTAGATGTAAGAGCTGATAAAGCCCCCTATCTTTTCAAACGCGGAGGTGTCTGGGATATTAGGAGCGTAAGCAATTTGTCAAGTTCGATTTATCCACGTTTTGTTAACGGTATTTTTTATTAAAACTCATTTCCGATTTTTGTAAAGCAAGTATTGCTCGAGGCGTATAATATATTACGTTGATACGTAACGATACATCATTTTATGGCACGTGTGTGTATGTAGCCTAAACTGCATCGACGCCGAATAAAAACCTTTATCGTATAATATTAAATGGTTTGGGAATTATTAACATATATTTTAATATACATGATTTGTATGGATCTGTATATCGAGCTTGTGGAGAAAAAAATATCTCCTGTAAGTCAGATATATATCTGGCCGTTCTGCAGAATTTTAATCACACTTTCACATCTCTATTTTCCTAGGTGTCGAGTTTAGCTATTGTTTTCGACTTTCTTTGTTTGTGCTCCACATTACTTTCTTTATTAGATTTTTTCTTGTACGCACACGTCTGATAAAGTAAATTGAGATACCAACTATTTGTTTACCTGTTCACATTATTGCCACGTTACGGCTTACCGTGTATCCTTGCCTAACGGTTTTTGTATTCGATTTGGATATTTTGCACATTTTTATGACCCACGTAAATGTAGAATATATGTAAAAGACGTCGTTAACACTGATAAGGTGTATGTCGGCCTGACTTAATTGCAATATTCTACCATCATTAACAACTCGTATCTATGTGTGTTATTCCAAGTTTGGCACTTTCTTTAAATTTATTTATAGGCACAAGATTAAATGGAATCGAGATACACGAGAATCGAAACGTGAAGGCATATTCATCTCAATTACTTTCAAAAAAATAATATGTGCAATGAATAAAACACACTTTTATTTATTCGCCAATTTAGCTGACATTCGTGCACCGCGGCTCCGACGGCCGGCGGATCTTATTGGCACACGGGCAACATTTTGACAATTTATGAAGCAATCAGTGTTTCTTTTCCCGTGTTTATTTGGAGAGAATTATTTATTTTATCTCGGTGATGGTGCCGGGAATTGTTTTGGAGGTTGCTTAATATTCATTGATCTCGTCTCACGATTTGTTTACGTCAGCGAGCGTAGGCGCCGGTTCGGAGTAGTCGAATTAAAAGGCAGCACAAGTTGGCCTGGGTCAGCGTGCCCGCGCTTGTTAGCCGAGCCGGTTTCACACCCGGGGCTTCATGAGGTGTGAATATGCAGACCGATGCACTTATAACCATTCACATACTGTGACAATTTCAATCGACCGCCTCCGTAATTGCTGACGCCCTAACCACTGGAATCGTTAAATATTTTACATAGTGAATGAAATTGATATAATGCTCACCCATCGAAATATGCAAATCTTTTATTTCTACAATGTTTTGTAACTTTCACTAGTATTTTTTTTAATGAAAACCGTAATCTGCTGTAATCCGTAATCTGCCACTGAAAGAAAGCGTGACAAATATTTACACATGGTCTCTACTATACTTCGTATAGTTAAAGCAATAAAACAATTATGTAATTTTTTTTTTTGCTTATTATGTACATTTATTTATACAATAAAAAATGTATGTAAGAGGTAGTGCAATCATAATCCAGATTATGTAGCAAATTATGCTTTTTTTGTTAGTCTTAACACATATCAATAATTTTTCATTTAGATATGCTTGATTCGGAGACATTTGGTGTTTGTAGCTGTCAAACATTGTCATGAAATCACGCATGGAAGCTACCGCCGTGAAATTTATAATTCCAAAGTTTCACCTTCATTTGACGCATTAGCGCTGATTGTGAACAAATTGTATCGGATGTGATTCTTTTTTCATTGCGGGTAATGCTTTGATTAAAGTCAAATTAACTTGCTGTTATGTTCGTATTTTATTTCCTTTTTTTAATCTCGCTATAATTTGATCCAAATAATTTGATTCATTATATTTGAACTTAATAACGAAGGCAATTTTCAACGTTTAACAATGGGATCTGTTCGACCGAAAATAAAGTTTTTTCCTGTACTGTAGTTGAAAGAATTCAAATTAATTTAAATTACTCCAGACAAATGCACAAAAGTATCGCTGGAAGAAGGCGAACTAATTAAAAGTTCCCTACTGTACTAATAATTCGCTTGACTGTCAAAGTTTTGCGTCGTTAATTTTAATTAAAGAAACGCGGAGCGGAGTTTGTAACAATATTAAAGCATTGAAATTGGTGATCCGCTAAACTTCGACATTCTGCTCGTGGATGACCATCCATTCGTTTTAATTAACCCTTCTGTGGCTCTCATCTGCCTGCCTATTAGAAAAGTTTCGCCTTTTTGCGACACGGTTGCAAGCCGCGTGATAAATCAATTATGAGTGGGAATTAAGTCGGCACGTGCGTACACCGACTATGCCAACAAAAACATGAAATTAAGAAAAACTAAAGTTACTAGCTCATACACCGTTGCGCAGTCAATTTGTAATTAATAATGTATTAAGAGAAACCAGATAACTAGCCGAGTAAAAACGTTATCTTCACAATTTATGAAGTTCCGTCCACGAGACGGTCAACAGTCCAACGTGGCTATATTTGCATAATGGTTTCTTAGATTTACGCGAATGTTACACATTGAAATAAAACTATTTTATACGGATTTTATCGCGATTTGGTTTAATTTTTACATTTTTTAACTTCCCGACGTTTCGATTACTTTACAGCTTTCGTGGTCACGGGGCGGACTGAGGTATTAGTCATCCGCTCAGTGACTGTTACAATTAAACTACCCTTAATTTATAATTATTAAATTAAAAAAGTTAATTTAAAAAGTTAGCTAGTATTTGCGATCCGATCTACGCAGAAGGAGCTCACTGTGTCTTGAGGTCTGGCAGCTGGTCTTTTGGGTTCCGATTTAATTAAATGTAGAATTGGATCCCATGATGGTGCAAGCTTCAAGCCATCTTCTCTATTGAAATTTGGATGTTTTTTAATTTCAATAGCCTCGCGAAACATCCTGGGCAGGAAACGGTGTTCTTTGGCAAGGATTTGGGGCTGGTCAAAGCGAAGGTAATGCTTGGAGCCTTCCTCTATGTGTTCAGCAACTGCAGACTTCGTTGAGTTCTGACCTTCTGCGTAGATCGGATCGCAAATACTAGCTAACTTTTTAAATTAACTTTTTTAATTTAATAATTATAAATTAAGGGTAGTTTAATTGTAACAGTCACTGAGCGGATGACTAATACCTCAGTCCGCCCCGTGACCACGAAAGCTGTAAAGTAATCGAAACGTCGGGAAGTTAAAAAATGTAAAAATTAAACCAAATCGCGATAAAATCCGTATAAAATAGTTTTATTTCAATGTGGCTATATTTACAAGGAATGTGAGTTTTCCTCAGTCATCGTTTTAATTTTATGTGTTTAGGTAGAAAGAAGTGAGCCTGTAATTGTGTCGAGCCACCCCTCTGCCTACGTATTAATCTTGGCCGGCTCCTTCGCGCCTTTGATTAAGGCTAGCCGTGATGTATTTCTTGCTCGCTAACCTAATGAAAAGACATACGTCAAGTGTCCACCTTATTGGCTGGCGGATTAGCTTAATGGTGCCGATGCCTGACTTATAGCAAATTTTGTCATGCCGCTAAGATATTATTTATGCATGCAAACTACCATCATCTAAAACAATCCAGCGAATATATTTAAATGATTATCATATCCTATCGCTCCGTTTATTTTCTAAATGGGTATGAAATTAAATGTTTCTACGTCTAATCAATTTATGCTGCTCATTGTGAGCTTTATCTATATTATAGACGGCTATTTACATGCAAATAATATTACGGAATGCTTATCTCAAATGCGACGATTTCAAACGAGCCCGGAAAATAACCCATGTGGGCTCGTGGTTTATGGAGTTTTTGCTCTTGTGTACTTTCATTGGTCTTAAAAATAAAAATAAATCTAAGGGAATCTATGTTAACATTATTTAGTGCTAGTATATTTTCAGAAACATTGGGTTAAATGTGTAGATTTTTTATATTTATTCATAGTATTAGAATTTATAACGTTAAATTTTATTGTTTTAATCTGCATATTAGAAGATAAGAATTGTCACGTGTAAAGAATTTATTTTATGAGTTTTGCCCAACGTGACGTCATATTATATAATAGGTTATTCACAACACTCTTTACATGGCACAGCAATATATTTAAAGATAGCTATCGTATTGTGATTAATTGTCGTATATCGTTCTGTTAACTAGCTAACGGTCTAGAAGGCTTCTTTCGGTCAATACATCAATGAGACGTCACTTTTTGTTCGTCTGTCGGTATTCGGTGCCGCGGCAGTGTTGTACGTACTTGCTCAATGTCAGTGTGTAATCTTAACGTGTGTCATAGTTCACTATTTTAACAACAATTTATCACGTGTCTACATTGTCGGTTAATTTCTTGTCGGTTACAAATAACATTGCCATATTATGTGCCGTAATTTTTTACTGGTATTGTTGAAATTTCGGTTTTGACAATTTGTAATTATATATCTAACACATTTAGCAACGTTTATGCGTATTATAGATGATTTATTGAAATTAAAATGTATGGAATCTTTTGATTAGGAATTAAAATAAAATATTTTTAAAATTAGACATCAAAGAGGTGTCCGCACGTACTATTAAAATTCTATCAAGCGGAGGCTAATATTTGAACGATTATGCATGCCTTGATGAACTTAATCTATGCCCAATAAAACTTTTCAAGCGAACTTGTCAGTCATTCTGACTCATTCCTAATTAGCCGGCGCCAATCCGTTTGATTTGATTTCTACATAATAATAAAAATGTATCGGTATAGGGAATATTAAATTCTTACGTTTCTTACAAAAATGTCTCGATTATAGACCCATTGTATATTTTATGTTGGCGTCACGATGAATGTAAATTATTGGCTACTATAAAAAATATCAAGATTCCAAATAGATTTGTTAATCACGTAATGCCTTATTAGCATTAACTACATTCTCAACTAAACTATTTTTATAAATGAATAAAATTTGTGTTCCTTTTACATAAAATAGGATGCTCTGATTTATATTTATTATTTTAAATGGTGAACGGGCATGAGGGATCAGGGAACATTAAAACCGACAGTAAGTAAAAGTGTTTTTCGGCACCTTTATTGTCTGATTGCGAACCCGGCTCACGTACATTAAGAAATATACGTTATGGTTCGAAGCCACAAGTCATTCCATAAAGTTGCCGAGTAAAAAAACGGTGGCATTTGTGGCAATTTTAGTAAAATCCCGCAGTTGTTCAGTGTGTGCCGAAGAATGGCCGGTAGCGGGTCCGGCTCTCATTATATCGAATGAATCGACGAACAGCGTAATGGTAGAGCCGCGTGCATGGCAAATTATATGCCAGCCGATGTCATTGTGATAAATAATTCAGCCGATCGCGACCGCGGCCGACGTCTGACCGCGCATGTGCCCACTTCGCACTGTGCCACTCCGAACAATTATTCCTTTTCGTTATGTCATTTTACTTTGCGTTTGTTAAGTATGTGATGCTTTTCAAATTGTCTGGTTTGCCCTTTTGTATGTCTGTGAAGTTATGAATATCGCTTCTTGTGCTAGTGTGTGTGAAAGGATGATTTTAGTTTGGAATAATTGTGTTTCATTATACTACTTTCATGGTTTTGAATTTGGTACAGCCAAGGCTTGTTAGTCATCTGGTAGATATTGCTTTTCGTGAGAATTGCCCACTAATCTCATCTGATGTTATCTTCCTACTGGAAAATCAAAAGAATGAGCGTCCATAAATCTCTCCATCGGATATCCAAATTTTTTGATTAATCGCTGTCGGCATAGGTGCGCTTTTCATTCGCCGCGCCCGTATGTATGTCGTCAATCAATGTTTTTTTTTACCCATTCAGCCAGCTAGTTGAGAATCGCAATTAACTCACTCAAAACATTGACTCCTAATAATATTTGTTGATAAATGGAAAGATAAGGCGGATATTTTACGCTGGCGATGCTACAAATTGATACGAGCCGGTGCACCGGTCCGTTTTATTGTGGATCTTGGCCGGTGTGTGCGTGTATTAAAATCTCCATCTAACACATTTATATAGATGCAGTATCACGGCGCGCAACGATCGTAAATGTCATCTGAAAATTTATATTCATAACGATTAGATAGCAGTCCACAATGGCCGGCCCATTGTTGACCCTCTGTACCACCTGATCGATGTATGATATTGCCTTTTTATAGTTGACGTACGGCCCCGTCTTCTATATGCGTATAAATTTATGAGACGTCCAGCCACAGAAACAGTAGGATATGTGTTTTCCATCGCCGCCACACATTTAAACCTTTTATGACAAGTTAATTTATAAACCGCCCACTACGAGCTTCTTCCTACCGAAAGTATAACGTTACATGAGCGTTAAATATAAATTATACCACGGCGCGTTCATAATTCCGCTTTCTTAATACAACTTTATTTTAAAACAATAAAAGATTTATAAGTATTACATTCTATAAAGATTTGTTACGTTTACATCAAACAGATTTCTGTTATAATAGAATTAAAATGTTAAGGTAAATTGCCAACGATGTGTGATATTGTATCAAGAAAGAAACATGGTTGCCGTGCAGTATTTTATTATTTCAAACATAAACGTTTACGAGAATACTTGAAGTAAGTTTAAGGTTGTGCGCAACAGTCCCAGTGATCAAGAAAGCGAATGCGCGGCCGCGTACGCGCTGCAATTTGCGACGCGGTTCAATATCGCCGATTTACGAGGATCCATTTCCAATTTTACGAGCTAACTGATGCGTCCATCCATACTAGAACTCTAATACGTCCTCGCTACACTCCTTGTGTGCGCTGACGCGGAGGGGGCGGGTGGCTCTGCTTATAGAGGTAACACTTAGTGCATACGCTTAGTTACTATTCATTGTTACACTACTACTAAGCTGCCCTGACATTCACTTAAATTTATATAAGTAAGAAAGGATTGTGGGCCCGAGGGTCCGTCATCCGCCAACAAGACTTACGCATAGCTCTCGCTTTAAATTTATTCCTGGTAAGCGTTTTATAAAAATTAAAGCCAAGGAAAATGTATTCAGAATGCAATCATATTTTTATATTTACGAGTATGATTCCTAGTACAACATTTCATGATTGCTTGTGTTGTGCAAATTTTGTTTATCTGTGCGGATTATTTATACGTAACAGTTTTATGTGGAAGCATGAACTGTGATACATACCTGGTCGCACTTAGTTTAAAACGTGCAGTGCGCATTCGCGGAAAGCTAGCTGTGCTGCGGTTTCGCGATGAATAATAGCATACAAAAGCGCCTCACAATGGCCAATGCGAGTGTTTAAATGCCCTATTAAATCTTACGGGCTGCGTAGGTTTCTGTGGGATTCAATTACGCTTTGTGCGCGATGAAAGGCGCCGGAGTTCAACGCGTAAACTGAGCCTGAAGCCGCGGGAACACATCCCGACACCTCGCACTCAATGAGCCCTGTCACAAAAGGTGCAAACGAAATAAGAACACCGGCGCAAAACACGTATCGCGCCGGGGGCAGATTAAATGCTAAATTAAATAAAAGCAAATAAAACATACCATTAATGAGTAAAAGCGTCTCGGGATAATTCGAGTGGCGTGACATTCACCGCAAAGGGTCGGTTTACCGGGTATCGTCGTATCTTCGCCCCCTTCATCTGGGTGACGCGCGGCGACATAACATTCGCGCAATTTATACTGCATTTAATGTTTTACGAATGCGATCATTTCATGTTTTACTTACTTCATTTAATGTATTATTTATACATATATAACTGACCTAATGGATGGTAGATTTGCATCAATATACTTAACGTTTATAATTATGTAAAGCACGTGCAAAACACATTAATCTTTTTATAATTGATAGGTGTGTAATGTGTATGCATTCCCATGGCTGTACTAACGTTCACACACAAAAACCAACACTTACATATAAATAAGAACACATCATCATCTTATCACATAATTACACTTAGAGTACCGTATGGGTGTATTAAAATTATCGGCGTTTGCTCCTCAAGCGTTTCTGGCAACATAAACAGAACGTTTTCTATTCGGGAACCAATTATCATTTACATATCATAGACGAGGCACCGACAGTCGCGGCACGAAACCGGGGTCAATATATTTTACCTATCAACCATTTTATATTGGTCTGCCCTTCCTCTCTGTGCCACTTCACCAAGCGACCACAGACGAGAGCTCGTTAACCAGACGAGAGGTTAACTTGTTCCGGTCGAGTATAGATTGGTGTATAGATGCATACGTAGCCTGTGTAAGTACCAAAACAAGACGGCTAACCAAATCGCTTTTGTTAAGATTTTATCTCACCGTTAAATACTTCTAACCATTATGGAATATCGGGCGTCTCGTTTAAACCCGCGGCAACCAATTACGTGTGTTACCTTTTACGATATTGTGATTTGAGGTGACGGCGCATAGAAAAATACTTTGAGCTTGTTGTTTTTGTTACGGAAGCGTTTTAGCATTCTTTATAGGTTTTAAATATTTAGAATTACTATTTTGGTATTTGTATAATGGCTGTTAAGTAATTATGTAAAAGAAGTAAAGTGAACATTTAATTAGTCATTTGTGTTTGTTGTTAATGTTAGTGATTTCAAGTGTGTTTTCTACTTTAGAGCATGCATTATGGGTATATAAATCGTGGCCTTTAGTACTGTTTTTATTATTATTGGTTTTGTTGACAGGTTAAGCGTTAAGTTAAAAAATAACATGTGTTAATGTATATTTCTTTTTAGAATTAATCTTATGTGAATCTCATGCTACAGTTGGTAGGGGCAAAATTAATATTTTTGGTTATAAATTTATAATATAACTTTAATTTAGTATACTATAAATTCAAAAATACGTTACTGAACATACACTCAAATTGGAATAATTTGATCCCTCATCGGTATCATTGAATAAAACAGTTCAATTGAGCCGGCAATTATACACGTAATTTTCGAGAAATCTCGCCCACGGACACTCATTAAAATAGTTTACGATGTGACTAAGTCGCGTACATAAAAAGTCTCGATAACGGCTGAATAAAAACACTTGAACACTCAGTTAGGCGATCGGCTCAACTCAAAGCCCACTTAGCCGAGTATGTATCGATATGTAATTAAACGATCCACTTGATCCACTTACAGATGAACAAAGCCACCCGATTGGTTAATAAACGCTCATTGACCGTTATGTATCGCATGATTTTTTTAAGATTCGGCCAAGTTAGAAAAACTGAGGCTTTGAGCAAAATAAAAGTGTCATTGCCCCGTTTATTGGAATTTGGTACGCTATTTCTTGTCGCTCTATTTTAAAATATTTGAATAATAACAGACTATTATAGAGTCATGAGCTTGTAAATTTTATTTAATGATTATATCGAGCCCTATTCATATTCGTTTTTGCCATGATTATAATAAAATGAATAGACCCAAACTGAATTAATAGAGAGAAGAAAAATTACACCCATTATATTTTTAATAATAGAAAAAAGTATGGCAATTAAAATACTGAACGGATTAATTAAATACACTTAAACATGGTATCAAGTACGAGCCCACATTAATGTCTTGTAATATTTAAAAATAAAACTTGTACGTACAATGCAATGTTTTTGCATCGTGCTCACTGGAACATTAATTGACTGCAGCACCGTCTGCCCTTCGCTCATTATGTTATTACAAATAGATCAATCACATCTCTTTAAGGCTTGTCATTAAAAACAGCAAAAAATGCTATATAGTATGGCCCATCACAACCTACATTGGAAACGTTATGTGCGTAGTACATTATAGTAAAGCAACTTTTGGGTCGTGAGAAAGTTCTCGCAATGTTTTAGTTATTTTTATAGAATGTATTGTATTTTGAATCAGAAGTCGTATCTCATCGTAAATCTAATTTTGGGAAACAAAACTGGTACTTGAAACATGTAGTGGGGCTACAAATATGCAGTCTCAGTAATATTGGTTCAATACTGGCTAATTGCATTACACCTTTGACATTAATAACATAAATACAGACTTTAATGTACTCTCCTACCGTTTATTTAAATTTTTATTATATCATAAAATTTAAAACCAAAAATGTATAAGTATATTATATTGTCCCGTATTACTTAATACACCAATATAATTTAAGAACATGAGTATAGAACAAATTGGTCAGTATAATAACAACACGTGAATGTAATTGAAACGAGAAATTTTGATAATCAAATTAATCTATGGTGGGCCGTTTAATTAACATTGTTGGTAATACAAGTGTATAATTTGCGTCAAATTGTTTTGCGTCCGATGAAGACGGCGACTGGCAGCTGTACAAGCCTGCTACAGTTTAACTTTCGTAATACAACCACCAAATAACAGGTTGTGTCTCATAACGTTAACAAGAGATATTAACAACCGCACTTATACTTGAGCTTTATAGGCGTAGACTAATTGCCGCTGTTAAATCGCAACTATGTTTTTTGTTATTGGTGTATTGATTTTGTCTAGTTGAAGAATTAAATACCTAGCTAACAATATCCCTAACTTTAACAAATATGTTATGCATATTAGGATGTATAATGTACTTAAAAATTATACTTAAAGATTATCGATGAACTATTATTCTAAAATTAACATTTTGGAAACTTGGCACGGAAATACAGTAAAGTTGCAACTCGTTGAACTCTTTCGTACGGCAGATCGCGGACATCTCGCGTTGCGCGGATAGTGGCACTCCCCGCCCACTGCACTTCAACATCGAGAGCTGTTACGTCGGAACATTACACGCTCTAGGATATTAAAATGAGACAAATTTATTGCCGCTCTCCGATTATACTTTCGATAAACGCGCAGACCGGTGATTATGATATCTCGTAGTTTAATCGTACGATCGATACGGAGTCGCGTTCCGTTCTACACTAAACCAGTACTAATAAAAAAGAAACTTGTTACGGCCGGAGTGTGTCCGACAGTTTACGTTGGAAAATCAACAAGGTGCTACAGCGCAGCTATAAGTCGGAACCGCGGTGCGTTATCGGCTCAATCGGGCTCGAACAATGCATTGAATGTTTCAATATAGCCACGACAGCATTTTTAACGTTTCATCGGCGCTGTAACAATCGTAAAATAAATTCTCTACGCCTTCTCACAGCTCTGATTAATGTTGTACACAGCGCGGCGTTGCGTTTTTATTTTTTTCCACCTCTGTGTTATTTTTCTAGTTAAATTTATGACCGCCGACGACCAAGATCGATCTCTGCTACAGGAGGTTGTGATTTCTTGTTGTGTGAACAATTAATTGAAAAAGAAATGTGTACATTTACATATACCTACATTCTCGTGTACTTCTGTGACATTCATTGCGTACAATAAATATACAATACATTAAAGCCAATGACATGTTTTTCGGAGGAGGTTAATAAAAAATGCATTAGGCAAAGTACGTTCAGAGGTTAATATTTTTTATGTAGAGTCTAACAGAATATTTTGGTGTTTGTTGCGTGGTGCGAATGTATTTGTGTGTTTATTATGATGGGTTTATATCCAGAAAGGCTGTGACCGCGGTGTTACTCGGTGTTTGTGGCGGCGAGAACATTACCCCCGAGTAGGTGGATGGACGGACGCCATCTCAACTCATTTTCTTCAACGTACAATTTATTTAGCTAAATGTCAATGTACCTTTGTTGCTCAGAATACAACTACCCTAGCGTCTACTGTGACTTTCATGAATATATTTCAAAAATATGAATATAGTATTCGTATTTTCAAATTAAGTGACACTAGGTACATACCGGGTATATCAAGACTGCGACCGAAAACGAAGCCGGGTGGTAGTTTTAATGGTTATAGACACAATGCAACTAAAAATTTCCGAAAATATGCGACAGATTATTTTTTGCAATTTTTTAAAAATCATCGTTTTTACGTGGTAAATTATTAGTTTTTGCGAAAATAATTATTTAAACCCTTACGTACCATTGCGTCTTTAAAAATAAAAAGGTGTACATCATTATTTAGGAAAAAAAAGTATTTTTTCACCCAAAAACGACGAATAGTAAAAAAATTCAAAAAGAAAATTGATAATTTTTTTTGTAAAATTTTTACTTGCATTGTGTTTGATATCACTAATACTATCACCTGGCTTCGTTTTCGGTCGCGGTCTTGATATACCCTGTATATGTGTATTCATTGTTACTTATTTTGTTTTGGTAATTATTATTTATATTTATTAACTAGCTTCTGCCCGCAAACTTCGTCTACGTGATTAACTTTATTTGAAATTTCGCATCCCGCCCGTCTCGTCCCATTCTTACTCAAGGTATGTAATCCAGTTCCATAGTATACCTTTGAGTATAAAAAAGTTACAAATATATCGGAAATCCGTCCTCATCCCACGAAAACACAAACTTATTCGAAATTAATGGTGATCTCAACGTTAACACAGGGTGTCAGCTACCTCCATACTAAATTTCATCGAAATCCGTTGAGCCGTTTTTGAGTTCATCGCGCACAAACATACAAAAATTCAAAAATAATTATTCTATTCCGTTAACACACACCTTCCATATTAGTTTTTCTCATTAAAATTCATTATATATTTAGATTAATATTATAAGTGTTGATAAATTAATACCCTTTTTTGCGTGCTACTAGGAAATGTCAATCTTGTTTTTGAAATAATTGTAAACAAACAATTCTGTACGTTATTCCTGTCGTCACAAATCAAAACTCTTATTGCATTAACAAAGTCACTCGACAAAAACTAAAACATCGACAGTCCATAGATAATTTAATCCCAATAAAATGCTTCGTTTCGTGGCATTTTTTATAAGTCCCTAAGTTAAAAAATAACCTCTGTTACGTACGTGGAAGTTTCTGAGGGCACCTTGACCTGACGAAATTGAGGTATCATAAAAAAGTTAATTCACTTTAGGTGTTTTAGTATTATTAGGGCATTACATATTACTAATTGCGGACCAATTTTGGTCTTTTTGTTAGACATTAAATTCAATTTATTAGTTTTTCCAAGCTAAGAGTGAATTTATGAAATAACTAGAAATAATTTATTCCTACCGAGTCATTCAATCCGCAATCGATTTGGAATATACAAAATCGAGTTGCATCCATACAAAGCATTGTGTGCGAATCCCATAAAAGCAATCGGAATACAAGGAATAAACCGCGCTATCCTTTTGTTCGCGCCTTCCAGTTGTTTCACACCTACTTAGAGCCGAGGGCTCGTTACCTCAGATTGAAGGCTCGCGGTCGACGGCCCCATGCATCCTCACAGATACTGTAGAAAAAATAAACTCCGCTCGGTTATGCTCCCAGCCCGCTTTAAAGTATGAACATTTCTCGTTTCCTACGATGTGTGGAATGACTTTGTGTTAATATATTATCACGCGATATTACATAATATTAAACTAAATATACGATTGTACGATTAAACTATGTGTGTGCTCATTATGCTATAAACATTTGTAGTTGTATTTATTATAGTGTCAATATTGATTTTATATTTCAATCCATTCAATTTATTGTCACAAAAACATTAATTATAAATA
This sequence comes from Deilephila elpenor, assembly GCA_949752805.1. Lineage (NCBI taxonomy): Eukaryota > Metazoa > Arthropoda > Insecta > Lepidoptera > Sphingidae > Deilephila > Deilephila elpenor. The sequence goes on along the minus strand of OX457105.1, from coordinate 6,044,685 downwards.
AATTAATATTTTCATTTATCAATTTCGGAAGTTATACTTTTTGTTGTCAATATCCACTTTATTGTCAATTAAAAACCAATTAAAATTGTTTTGATGACGCAGATCCTTCTCGTAATTAACTGAAGCAGTAATTTGCACTGTGTGCCTACACCATGCGTGGGACTTTTTCGATGACCACAAAGCATGCTTGCAAGCCCTGTAGCTGGTTACACATTTGTGTAGCCTTTGTTTTATTATTTTTGTAAGGAAATTGAAAATTTAACGCTCATATCGTGTAGTCAGACGGCAAGAAAAAGAATGTGTGATTAAAAAAAAATAGCTTGCTTTAAGTAATTATTAAAAAGGCGTTTTGCTGTCCGGTATGGGTGTGTAAAGGCTTAAATTAAATTATTAAAGAGGTGATTAAATCTGTACCCTTTGGTTTTGTTCGTAATTATGCCAACGTGCAAGACGGCTCATGACAATTTATATGCAAATGAGTTAATGAAATGCAATTGATGCGTTATTTTTATTTTAAATAAAAGAATTAATGAATGGATTATTGTGTCTTAATTCAGGCTATATTTTTTTATCTGGTGGATCCAATTCCAGTTATTCGAACATTTAGTGTAATTATTTCGACTAAATATTTAGATATTTAAATAAACTACAGTTAAAGATGTCGGTAAAATATATGTGTTCATTTGCCTCTTCTTTAAAGAATATAAATATTTGGATTGTGATAAGGAATAGAAAACAAGTTTTATTTGAAATCAATGTTTTTATTTTTCATTTATCACTTTTTGACACAGTCGATTTTGAATTTTTTACAATAAATATTTTTTGATATGACTAACATACAAAATATACATTGATGGGATGATATAAGAACGTTAACTAAAACTAATTTTATCACAGATAGCGGCAATAATGCCATTTTAAGTAACATTAATAGTAGTCGGCAAGTTTGCCTAACAAACACAGCCCGAATAGGCCTAAATGTACTAAAATTTATTTTACAACACTAAGCTTTCATCACATTGTGTGCTACACTTTTGTGCTAGGAGATGAACATTTGTTACAACTGTACTTTCGTTAATGGCATTCATTTGTGGTACATATACAAAGCTACATATAGAAATAATTAAAATTATGCTTGTGATGTAATCGTATGTTTAAAATTAGGAATATTTACATTACTGTTTCAGACATTTATAAAAATATATACAATGTGTAAACAGTAACCGACTAGCTATCACATTTTATAAACACTGAAATGTCTGTTACCACTTCACTAAGAGTGCACTACACTTCACAGTTCATTATTGTCTGTTGGTACACTAAACATGGACGGACATGGTGCGAGGTGAGGCGCGCGGCGGCGCCTGGTGTGACGCGTGCGACGGGTGCGGCGGCAGCACGGGTAGCGCGCCGTGCACGGGCGGCGGCGGGTGCATGCCAGGGTGGCTCCTCGGGTGATGATGCCTGTGCATGGCCATCCCGCCGCCCGCGCCCGGGCTCGGCATGTTCCTACACCGCTGGTTACCACGCACGTCAGGCAACTCGAACTTTAACTTCTCCCAAAACAACCTATCGTCCGCGTGCAAATACTTATTGGTTTTCAAGTACAGTCTTATGTCCTGATCGAGATCTTTGTGAAGCACTTGACCGAACAACACCACAATCAATCTTTTTCGCCTGTCTCTTAACACTTGATGGAAAGCCGCCTTTAACTCATAACGGACCCATTCTGACCTCAAAAAGTTTTCACTGAGAACCATAATGGTACGACGCGAAGATTCAACAGCTTGTCTTATCTTTTCGGTCACATAACCGCCCACGTCACGGTAATGCAAACAAAGTTTGTACGAGGGGTCACTGCGTTCTAACATGGGTACTAGTTCTTCCGTTACCCAAGTTTCATCTTTGGAGCTGTAGCATATGAAGGCATCGTACATTTTCTCTGAATCTTCTCTGTCTATTTCGTTTTGTCTGTAGAACAGTCTCACTCCGAACTTCGAATGACACCACACTCGCATTTCTTGTCTGTATATAAATATCAATAACGTCACGAGCAGCACAAAAAGAAGTCCCACGAGTATAGCTATTAGCAAAGGTACGTAATCTTGCACTTCCTCATTAGTTATTATTGTTCTTGTTGCCGTCAAGTTGCCGTTGATACTGTTATTAATGTTAGGTAGACCGGTGCAAACTGAGCCATTTTCATTGACAATTTTAAATCCTGAGTTAGGGTCTTCAAATATGCTTTCATTGTAAACAGCAATGTCGGTGGTATTTCCTTTGGAGAAAATACATTTTATCTCTGGTAAGTCTGTTATTGAGGACACCCTTTTAGTCCATTCTCTGAACATTTCTGTGTATTCACAATCACAAGACCATGGGTTGAACGAAAGAGTTATTTCTGTAATCGCAGGATTGATTTGCCACACTGATAATGTGATAAGTCGATTATGGTGAAGGTGTAATATTCTTAGACGTGCCATATGATTGAACATTTCTTTGCCGATGTGTTTCATTTTATTGTTGTTTATGTAAAGTTCTCTTAAATTATCTAAACCATCAAATTCTTGTCCTTCAAGTGATGCGATGTTATTAAAATCCAAATGTAGAACTTCAAGCTCCTTCAAACCGTTGAATGATCTATTGTGAACAGTTTCTATATTTGAAGCATTCAAATATAGTATTTTTAACTTTCTTCGTCCGATAAATGCGTGACTCGGAAGCGTTTTAATGTCGTTTCCGTCGAGATAAAGTTGCGTGGCCTCCATAGGTATTTTTTCTGGCAAACTGTTTGTGTAACCGGCACTAGAGCACTCGACAACATTAGCCGACCATGATGGATCGTGATAGCAGGTGCAATTGTTAGGGCAAGTCATTTCGCAGTCGCAGGCGTCGAAATCGCAGCAATGACAAAGAGCGTGGCAGTGAGATTCATATTTACATAAAAATTGATGCGGAGCCGCTTCTACCAGTGCTACGTAACCGTTGCCACGGCTGTACAGTAATTTGCAGTATATGCTGTCTAAATCCATTAATTTAGGTTGAGTTCTCGCTCGGTTTCCGGTATTTATTTTTTGCAGCCAATCCATTGTGCAATCACATTCTAATGGGTTTCCGCCTATGAAAAATTCTGGCACTGATTTGTCTTGCGGTACTGCGGATATTCTTAAAGAGTTCGGATCTAAACTGGTTATTTTATTCCCATACAAGTCCACACGCGTCAAATTAGGTTTTTTGAAAAATGTGTATGATTGCACTTTAGAAATTAAGTTGTCGTTCAAATATAACATTTCTACGGAGTTAGGTATAGCACTGCCGGTTATTTCTGTTAGTCTATTCGAACTGGCATCGAAAGTACTGAGAGATAGTTGTGATTCAATCTCAAAGTAATTTCCAAGTTCAGCGATTCTGTTGGCGTGAATATCCAGCCACTGCAATCCAGTTGGAATCATTGCGTAATCAAACCATTCCAATCGGTTATCAGAAATGTTCAACCATAATAAATTAGGTAATTTGGCAAAAAGTCCTCCAATGTCAGTCAGATAATTTCCATCTAGTCTAATTGCTTGCAAATTAATATTCGCGTCGAAAGAGCCTGCTTCAATTTTGTGGATTTTGTTTCTGGACAAATTCAATATTTTTAGGGCAGTCATCTTATCAAAAACACCTTTACTAATATTTCCAATATTATTTTCAGTCAACCTCAAGCCATACATTTGTTCCATAGTCATAAAAGATGCATTTTCTATGCTAACTATCAAGTTCTCTCCTAAATCAAGGGTTTTTAACTGAGGAATTTCTTTCAAAGCGGCTGGAACTTCATCCAGTCGGTTTCCATTTAAATGCAAGTCTTGTAATGTAGAACAATTACGTAGCGCATGCGAGTGTATCCTGGAAATGCGGTTGCTATCTATGGAAAGAACCGACAATACTTGCAGTCCTGTAAATGCATAGCTCTCTATGTTCGTCAGTCTATTGTTTGATAATGTTAATGTGTGCAAATTGCTTAGTGAGCTGAATACGTTTTCTGGGATATGTTCAATAAAATTGTCTTGCATCTTTAGTATTTGCAAGTTGTGTAAGTCTCTGAACAACGCTATTTCCAATTTAGACACACGATTGTGCGAAAAATCTAAATAGACTAATCTCTTTAGGCCCGAAAATGTTGACGTGTTTATCCAATCAGATGTTAACTCATTGTACGACAAGTCCAACACTAGCAATTGCACTAAGTCGCTAAACAATCCAGGCGCCAAAACTGTTATCGTGTTGTTGTTCAAATATATTTCTTTTAAATCCTTTGTATCACTAAAAAGCTCCGGAGGCAAACTTTTCAGTTGATTGTCAGAAAATCTTATCGTCGTCAACGAAATAAGGCCTTCCAATGCCCGATCAGCAACAGAGTTTAATCCGTTGTCTTGAAGGTATAACTTCTCAAGCCTTCTCAATCCCGAAAGCAGGTTCGGAGGTAATGTGTCAATAACATTCCTTGAAAGATCCAAAACTATAAGATTATCTCCGCATTTTTCCGTCGGATGCCTATGTGCAGTGGAAAATTGAAAATGGCTTACATCCCTCATTCTATTGCCCGTCATATTCAAATATTCCAGGTTTCTCAATGTGCATAATGCGCCGTCGGGAAACACTAACATATTGTTTTCACTCAGATCCAATCGTTCCAGATTCTGTACATCTCTAGAAAATGCACTAGGAGTGATTTCAAGTGACATAGTGGACCAATCCGTGTTGTGCGTCCTAATTGTCAAATTCCTCAATTCGCGCAGACCGGTGAACGCACTATCAGAGAGGTTTCCAATTTTGCAATACTCGATGGTAAGTTCGCGCAGTTCTATTAACTGTCTAAAACTGCCGGGGGCGAGCGAGCTCTGGAAGAATAGTGCATCGCTGCATTCGATCCGTAACCTAACTGTTGGATGCGGCTGTATTGCACTAAAGTTTGTGTTTTCCAATTCGCTATTTATTGTCCTGAGTCTACACTGTAAAGCTACTCCTGCACCGTCGTAGTCCGTCATCCATCCACACTCGTCGGGAGCTTGGTAACGCGATCCCGTGGTGGCCGACAGAGAGGCACTCCTTGCCGTCACGGCTGTGCTCAGCACCAGCACGGCGGTCGACAACCAAGTAAACAACATTGTTCCGTATTCACAAATTACACTTGTTACATAGTTTTATAAATCATTGTTTAACACTAAATTTCCACATAAACATCGCATCGGTGGTGCACTAGTTCATTTCATTTTGCCCCGCAGTCCCAACGCTTCACTAGTCGAACCGGCCACTTAACTCGTTTCCCGCGAGTGCACTAATTGGACAGGATCGTGCGTTCGCAGCAACACTTTGGTGGCGCACGTGACGCGACCGACCATGCGGAGGTCTGGGGTGGAACTGACTCGCAGCTAAACCTGCGGTGCGCTCGCGCACAAGGCCGCCGCGCCGGTTCACGCGTTCCGACAGGTAAACTCGCATCCGCAACCGAAAAGTGCTAAGCGCCGCGAACCTCACTCCAAGTACGGCTTTATCGGTTTCTCTGTAGAGCCTGTCAGAAAAATGCTCTCCACGCACACTCCCAAATGTCGGGCGCAACACTAATAAACGAAACCGCTTTTTGTAGTTTGGAGCAAGCTTTCGGTCAGTATGTGTGAATGAGACAGAGGACTGCGGCGGGGTGAGGCGCGCGAAGCTTGGTGGGGGTTTAGGGCAGCTGGCCAGGTAGTGTGCAGGCGCATTTCCACAGTCACTGCTTGTTAGCGCTCTACTGATAGAATTGTATTGCGGACGTCTGATGATTGTTGACAATTTGTTTATTCACTATAGTTGATGTACTGTAACAATGAAAAGGTTTATTAACAAATCAGTGCTGCACTTGTAGGATCAATACAAACTTATATAATAATAATAAATGTTATATTTGTATATAGTACAATTTAAACATAACAAAATAATGATTTTATAAATACCAAATAATGTTTTTGAACAAATACTATATATTTATTGTATTATGGATCAATTTAAATGTGACTTTTTTGGTGGTCTCTATTTCTGATCAGCAAATATAATATTTTCTCGATTTTAACTCGATATAAAACAATATGTGATACATATTCATCGGAAAAAAGTGCTTCTGAATTCCAGTAGAACGGTAATTTGGAACGAATAATATTGAAGTAGGTAATAATGCCCCAGAGATGTGATTTAAATTAGCTTCCAATCTCTTTTAATATTGGACACATTGGTTGCGCTATGCACGCGACGAATCGCTCGTACCGTTGCGGCCATTGTCGAAGCCAAATTGCACTTTCCGCGAATTCACAGCCTAATCGCCCTTTATTTTAGTTAAACGATTTTGATATAATTTCCCACCGTTCGGCCGCGGAACCGCTCATCAAATTAAACACGTACGCATTATGCATTCTACGTGACCACCAATTAGATCGACGCCGTTTTATTTAACAAATTTTGTTTGGATTTAATGTTAGATTGCATTTCTCACGATATGCAATTATCCTAAACGGTTTTAAGAGGTAAGTTGTGATTTTAAACATTTTGCCTTTTTTATGAAACTATTGATTATGTTAAACGGTAGCGATGATTCATTTACGGTATTCTGCAAAATACCATGAGTATTTGGGTGAAATTTATTCTCTGAAATATCAGTCCCTACAATAAATAAGAGATAAGAATAAACGTGACCACATACTGGTTCAGTGTTCTCTTTATCTCGGCGTATAAAAAATATTGTATAATAAGATTTGACATTCTTACAACCGTGTACTGATTGTTAGTTGACTCACACCTTGACTTGTGTTAGGTACAAAAAAACCGCTACGATAACTTGACGTGTATTGTTAAGTAATATTAAAGAATCAAATATGCTCTTATGTTAAACTAAGTCATAGGTTTTAATATTTCAATTTAAAATGTACTTAATTTGTAAATTATATAATAAAGCGCAAACACGTTGATTGAATCATGCACGTAATTATGGACAAAATACAGTATAATAAATAAATAAATACACCCAACAGTCACATACATAGCCCTGACCCCACACTAAGATAGAGTCTTGTGTCGTGGGTATCAGGTCAGTATGTTTCATACCATTTTTAAATTATAATAAGGCATAATTAATTTTTAAACAAAATATATCATAATAGTTAATCTAAGTCATATAAAAACGTATCTCTGCACTAATCACCATAATAAATATTAAATAAGCCTAGCGTTAAAAAGTGTTTAGAACAAAATCAATTATTTTCTTAGCTCTCATGGAACTGCCTAATTATTGCTTCTGCGGTCTAACAACTTAACGGTGTTAAAAATATTTGACATCCTATCTATTTCCATGTTTAGGAATACTAGAAATTTAAAACACAATAGGACTAAAAGGCAGTAAATATTGTCGATGAATGATCCAGTTAATCTGATGTAATAAATGTTCATGATCATAATTTGATTTTGTAGTCGGATGAGAGGAGGACGTGCACCGTCCGTCGCGCGCCACTATTTATGCGAGGTGTAGCAAACGCGGTCCCGAGGCGCCTGTTATATCTCAATTGCTATAAATTATCTCCTTTGACACGCGAGAAGTGGAAAATTTGCAATAGCAAAACTACAGCCGTGTGTTACCGTACGCCCTCCTTTATGTAAACAGCGCAAATGGCTTTGTAATAGGAATCGCGTCCATCCCACTGTGACACCGGCTCAATATTTCACGACTGCTCCCACGAGTCGTTTGTCCACATCTCGCCTCGAAACGTCCCGAACAAAAGGCCAGCGGGAGATCCCTCTGACGACTTTTTGTCGTAAGTGGTGAGGCGTTTCTTGTCATTCGACAATAAAAGAATAGATTGCCAGCAAATCGTATGTTATTGTGGCGCTATTTAACGTGCATTTCCAAGGGCTGCCAGGCAACTGCTATAATGATCGCATTCAATTTGTTACCTCTCATGGCGATACGCAACTGTCCAGGGTGCTGGATTGTTGTGTCGGCGTGTGCGTGTGATGTGGCCCACTCCGCACTCGCCACTATGAATCATGGCAAACTATAAGATCACAGTCTGGATATGAATACCTTCAATTTAAAGTAACATAAATAATTGAGATGGGCCCTGTTTTATTATCGACACAATTCACCGCACGTATAAATGTTTCAATTGTTTCCCTTTTAAAACGTAAGTTGATTTCGGAGAATCATGTCGAACACTGACCAAAGTAACATGTACGAATTAAACTTTATTTCATTTTATCGCGTGTGTTCATCAGTGTGTAAAATGATTCTTTAGTCAATTTCCATTATATTAATTTTTGTAATTTGTGTGCCTAATCTCGACCGGCGCGCCGGCCGGTGACGGTGCCGCTGCGACACTTATCTTGGTGTCGGCGGACACATATAATCCATTAAGTCGTCATTTCCACGCGGCTGATCATTCCTCAACCACGTGTCAAACCCGCCCCCAAGGCGACGCACGGCGTATTGTTTGCTACTGCTTTATCTCGCCTCCAACGCTGCAAGTCCCTTTTCAATTAAAGCATATCGAAGTCAATGTGGACCCTAATACAAAGGGCGCAGTGACCACAGCCGTTTGATATTTACTTGGTCCACTCGTTATCCTTGTCGACTAATGGACTAGTTTGTTATCTAATCGGATACACAGCCGACCCATTAATAATTTCTCACATAATTTTCTAATTAACGTCCTGTCTTGTGACTGGCTATACGTAATGGATCCACTAAAACGGAAATGACACACTGGAAGTTAGAATTAGGCACTCGTTCTACATATTTAATATATTTATTCCCACAATCTTTGATACACGCATTGGCATTAGCATTGTAATTATGTTTTTTTTTGGTTGCAGGTAATCAACGTTTTGACGTTCGCTATACTCGTATAAGGTGAGCAAAAACTGACAGTAGGTTTTGTAATTGCAATATACGCATATGCAATGACGCGAATAGTATAAAGACAGATAAAGAGAATAAAAAGATTATGTGCTCTTTAAAGGTTGAAATTGTGAAGCGTGTTAACCTGTATAGGGGTAAACGGTATCGTGTAAATTGTTGGGATTTTACACGTGAACGAAACCCATAGTAGTGCGTCAGATCGCGACACGGGCAATTTGGCGCGCGAGAGGCAACGTTGGTTTATTTGTTCGCCACGGCACCTGGCGATTCAGGACCCACGGGGTGTCGCACACGAGTGGCGTGGAGTCGACACCGTGACTGCCGGGAATCTTTATTAAAACTACTCTGTCGCATAGGTGTCTTTGTAGTTTTACTTAGATCGAATCAGAAATAGAGGAAAAGCAGGTTATCATGCCGGTTCATATATTTTGCAATGATGTTATGGTTAAAAATATCTAGGCTTGCAATATTATTTAATAAAATTCTACAACAACAAAAATCATATTCAATTTACAAAATGTACACATCAATTTTATAATATTGCTGTCCTTTTTCTTGTTAATTCCCAAAATTTTTCAAATCTGCGATTTTTACTTTACATTAAACATTAGAAATATACATACGATACGATACTAACATTAAAAATATAAAGGAAATTTTAATAAAACGACCCTGTTCATGCATTTCGGTATGCCGCTTTGGGGACAAGCGACGTGACGTCGAATAGGACCGGTTAGATTACGTATTGTCGTGGTACAATTAGAAACTGTTGCGAAGCCCTGAACCCACTTTGTTATGTGCAAACAATTGTCAATGACATCTGCCCCCTTTTCCATCGCCTCTTGGACGTGTCATGGATAATAAATAGTTGGAGTTTGAGCATCTGCTAATTGTGTTTCATTCACGATACAGAGCGGATCGTTTACGTGTTGAATGCCGAGAACAAGTATAATTTAACATTGGCTCGCAGTAGAAACTGGTAGCAGGCGTTTAAATGTAACCTGCTTTTATACATTTAACGCGTCTTGTTAATACTGGATAGAGACTGTTATTAATGAGTTTAATTATTAGATTGATTATAAAATAATGTAATCTACATTGAAGTTATTCTTTAAGTGCCGCCGCTAAAAGCATTTGCGTCACTAACAAAGCGAATAATATAAAGCTCCGTTCCGATAGACACTTTTCGCGGAATAAAAGTACCCTATCATTATTGGGTTATATTGAGTCACGTAATAATAACAGTATCCTATACGTCTGCTATAATATTAAAGTGGAAATTGCGTTTTTGTCGCATTCATAGGCGGTGGCCTCGTGGCATTCCCTGCGGAGAAATACGTGCTCCTACTAAGAAAAATGTTAGCAGGCATCTTAGAAATTTCAATTGTAACATTCGGTGTATCCGCCTCGTTTTCAATTTGTCCGTCTCGTGTGCCGCCAATGAAAGAGCGTAGATATAATCTGTACACCGGCCTCTGCGTTGACTCGCGTGATTAAATTCTTCGCGGTGATGTGCTGCGATACACCGATATCGCTTAGCTGAGTAATTCTTTTCTGCGTGTCTTACGCGCTCCCGCTTTCATGTAATCATAGCTCTACACTCCACTTCACAATTTGTTTATTATATTATTTTACGTATTTACTCATAAAAATGATTAGAGATAAATTGCATAATCGTTATTTTAATGATCTAGTTTATTTCGTTTAATGTAAACTCAAGTCGATTACACTATGTACCAAGAAAAACGGTTTAAATGACGCCAAATAAACCCGTATTTACAGTGATTTTAAAATAAAATTGTAACTGAACGCTTTATTGTGGCGACAACGGGCCACCAACATAAATTTCGCAAAGCCACAAGTTAAGAAGTGACACTCGCCTACTCCTTCCAGTACACAACAATAAATATCAAGCGAACAAGGAACACAATGATGCAAACGCTGTAAGTTGGGAGATTAATATAATATTTTTACCCCGAACACAAGAAGACCGTTGGCCTAATGAAATATGGCAACATGTTCCTTCATTCCTGATAAAACCTCCGGTGTCGGAGTTTTATTGCGAGTCGAGTACTATAATTCAACATGCTCAGTCAGTGAAATAATTTACATCGGTACTTGGTGGTCCTTGCGCGTTATTTAACACGAAGCTACCACATTTTTAGATTTGTACGTTGAATTAGTATCACGCTTTGTATTTAGGTGTATTTTACTAGTAAGATTACATAAAAATGCTCTATTATCCTAAAATATTTTTGATCACAGGATTGAGTTTTTCACAATACAGTCAAATTCAATTAACGCCTATAACAATGATTCAATTTGTACATTGCAACATCAAAATTGATTCGATTGTGATACACACAAGGATCGGGAATTTATATTAACTCTCTATCGAATATTTCCGCGTTGCTGCGGGCTAATCTGCACCCTACAATGGGGTAATAAAAATACCTGAATAAAAAATGGATCCAAATGAAAAGGCCCATTCATATTTCACGGGGCGTTAGGCTCACGTGTCAATCATGCCTTATTCCCGCCGCAATGGATCGTGTTATTCTATTTTAACTGTGTGTTATTCATTGGCCGTATCGCAGTTCCCCACTTTTGGGTGCATCACAATGGTCGCTCGCACTGCGCTTAATCCCTTACTAATAATAAATGCTTGCCGGAATAATTGTATGTAAAAATTCAACTGGTTTGTAAATTTTGTACGCACAAAGCCCTCGCGTGTTGTTTAATAAATTTACTACTTGGTGTTGGTGAAAAAAAAAACATTGTAAAAAAATGTGTTTTCTTTCTTGATAATTTTTAAAAATATACCGACGTCCAAAAATCTTGTGAATTGTTGAAGTTACATGTCAGAGACTTTCTTTGTGTGAGTTTTCCTAGTTAAAATATCTTACATAGCTATCCTGCTATTTCAATTTGCGCCTGACATGGTGATGTAATATGGTTAAGAAAATTAAGCACTGTCTATCTTTCGGAGATACTAGTATTAACAATTTTCAGCATTTAATTTCAGAATAATTTGAACACCTAAAACCTAACCATCCGCAACCGAATTTCTCAGGCACCAATTAATCAAACCCCACAAATGCGAGCGAAAGTCGGATAAAAAATCTAGTGATGTACATGAATTTACGTAGAGGCACCCTAGCTGCCGTACCCGTTGGGCGCGTATTGTGTTACGAGCATGCATTCTTTGTAACCTGACCTACAGTGATGGGATTCTTTTGTTGTTTAGTCGATTTGAATATTAGTTTAATACGATACGGTCCCGTTGCGTTAATAATAAAAATATGGTTAGCTTTTACGATGTTAAATTTACGTAAACTTGTGTTTGATTTGATTTTGAAGGGTTGTTTAACAATTATAGCATTTTAAAAGTAGACATTGTGGCCTAAAGTGAGTCTGACGTTAGTAAAATTATTGTAGAACCGTGTTTTTGCTACGTATATGTTGGTTTACTGAATATCAATTTTATTCTGAATTGAATTTACCCATAGTTTAGAAAATAACAGACGACTGTAGCGTTTGTTAGACCGGTATTGTCTTTAATCTCCGCATGTTTTGTCCGCTGTGTGTACCAAACTGCAAACTGCTGGCTTGCCAAACCGTTTACAGAATCATAAATTTCGGACAACAAAGGAATCGAAAAACCATTTAAGGCGTATATAAGCGTTCTCAACCGCATTTTATTAGTGATATGGTAATGTGATTGTTCGCGATAAATTATGCCGGCCGGGCCCCGGGAGTGAGCGCGCAGCGGGGCTTCGCGACGCCCGCGCATCACCGTGCCCGTTCACCACTTAAAGGTGAAAAAACTCACAATTTTCGACAATAACGCATGCACTCTTGTACAATGCACAAATGGCACACACTGCGCCCACGCTTATCCTTCAATAAAATAAAAAATAAGGTTTATTCTCGTTTCCCAATATAAAAAGGCCTAAATTCAATATTGCAAATTTATTTTATTAAGTAAAATGTTTTGGTGACAAAATGTAATCATGATCGACGCTTATTGTTTGGAATTTAATTTATCGTGACAAATATGGCCTTTGTCGTTTATGTGTATAAAATGACACATTTTAAGATATTTTTTAACAAGAAAAAGCTACACAAGTAACATAAATAAGCTGTAGTAATCAACCAAAACGGAAGCTCCATTACATTTTCTACAGGTCCGGTATTATACGCATATTAGAGATCGTTTGAAAATCAACGTCTGGAAATCGAAAATCATTTACGTAGCGAATGTAATCATGTGAGAAAACGCAATTGTATTAAGCTGCGCATCTATAATAATATTACAGCATAAAACAACAGATGTCGCTGGCGTGGGACTAATACCATTTTCTAGCTCACAATTGAAAATACCGGAACCGTCACTTGCGTTTTGAAGTATAATTGAAAATTATTGCTCTCATGGAATAAATGTCAACTGCAGCGAAGTGTCGACACGAAGTTCGTGTTCCGTCGACTCCTTTAATTGGCCTTGTGCTTGTTATAACGTGGAGTTTTATGACGCTCACGCCTTCTCCAAATGTACTTCATTTTCAGACATTTTTAACCAAGTGTTGTGTCTACTGTTGGGCGAGTGTGTGGGATGTCAACATGCCTACATTGACTCGCACAGTCTCTAACTACAGATTTAAAATCAAATACTAGACTCAATTCGATTCAAGAGTGAACGTATCTAGGGATACAGTAAACAACGCGGAAGACTGAAGATTGAGCTTAATAGTTTGAATTTGCATAAGTAAAGCTGTGGCTGAATATAGGTCATAAAGATAATGACAACACAGTTTATGAAATTGTTATCTTTTTTTGTGTAATTTGCCGTATTTCATATATTGAAGTTATAGCCGATGCTGGTAAACTTTTTTAGGTTAATGTTAGGAGCGCTTCGATCGCTCTTGCCCTGAAGTTCGCCAAATTGGGTGAGAAATGTTCAGTTTGACAGCTGCTTTGCATATCTCAGCAATAAATCTATAGAAGCTACTGTACCGCGAAAACCCTATTAGAGTTAAAACGTTTTCATGCTCCAACTACGCAAACAATTTGGCTTCTCGTTGACTTATTTCGCTACGTTTTTTGTTATATAACCTTTCAGGTTTACGTTAACGATAAGATCTCTTGTTGTTCCAATTGCTGCTAAGCCCATTAATATAAATTAAGCGGCAATTAATTGCTTTGTTGTGGGCCGAGGGCGTGAATTCGTTGAAACAAGGCAGGTGTAGGGAAAAATGTCTGATAGCGATAAAATATTATCAACAGTGTTTTGTTTACTGTAATGCTATTAGGCTGATGTATACAAAGTTAACAACATAAAAGTTTGAATATAAATATTAAACTATTTTGTCTTTTCCTACAAACTACGAAACAGCTCAAAGTTGCTTTAAGTCCGTTGTATCTTTGAGAGGAATTGCACTTCACGTCAGTTTGCCAACGGGCGCTGCATAAGTTTATTGTTTTATGTCGCGATAATATTGGCGTCGCAATGGCCAATAAACTTTTAGAATGTAACGCCAGCCTGCAATTTTGTCTTTCAGAGATGTATGTGGAACTATGTGTCGATTTTTTTAAGGTGCTGCCTGTCCTTCACTTTTTTCATAACATCTGCACGGTACAGTACGGATTTCCATCCCCGTGAGCGCGAAGTAAATCTTATGAATTAGTCTCATAGCGCGCGAAACAGTCTTATTTGCGAGAGATGCAAAGAATAAACGTGGACGGGAAACAAAAATTTTATGACACACTCGCTTTGGTTATCGCCAATTTGTGTCAACTGAAGCGTTCGTTTAATATTAATAAAACTGCTAGCCCCGCAACCCTCCGCGTGCTTTTACGGTCGGGTTGATGGCGACTTATTTGAATAAATATTTCAAGCACGGACTACTCGGGGACCTCACATTTATTTATATTGTGATTTTTTTTGTGTTGACTGTATTCGTAGGTTTTCATAAAAGAGTTAGTGCGTTTGAAGCAGCGCTAGGACGCCCCGCGACGAAGCGCATTACTAATGTGGATGACGCGACACTATTACAACCCATCCTTTATCTAACACAATATGTCCTTTATTATAAACTTAAATTAAATGTCCGACCTCTTTCGAAGTTATTTGAGCGCCGCGGGAGTCCATCACATTTGTTATATGCAACGGAAAGTAAGTGTTTATTGGTTTATGGTTCTTTTTTCATTTCTCAGAATCCGTACAAGATTGACGAGTAATTTATGGAAATGCGTTCAGTATTTTTTATCTGTCAATTTACTATGAATTTATACACACATGGAGGCGTATAAACTGTTTTTTGCAGCTGTGTCGTACATAGTCGACTGCCTCGGTGGCGTAGTTGTATTACGGTACGGCTACAAAGCTGAGGTCTTGTGTTCGAGTCCCGGGTCGGGCAAAGTGGTATTGGATTTTTCTATTAATTATCAGCCCGGAGTCAGGAATTTGTGCCCGATATGGCGATAGGCTCGCCCCCTATCACATCATGGGACGGAACATACAAGGCGAAATGTGGGTGTCCTGGTGGCGCCTCTGCCTACCCCTTCGGGGATAAAGGCGTGAGTTTATGTATGTATGTATGTATGTCGTACATAGTTAAAAGCAATGTTTTATTGTAATTTATTAAAATTCGAATAAGTATTGTTTGCAAGTTAATAATTATGGTGAATAATTAATTCTTAATTATTATTTTCACGTGTCAATATCATTTATATAGTTGTGTATCAGTAGCACACTGACTCGCTTGCGTTTTTTTTTCGGAGCGAGTTTGACCGACACCCGTGTCACCGTACAGAAGTTAATCGCGCCGACGTAGTGGAAGTGATGCGTGCGTCGCTCCAGAGCCTTCTTATGTCGGCCGCGATTAGCGCGCGCCCTACACAAAGACTGATCGTTTAACATCACGATTAATTTAACTGATTATATACGATGTGTGATTGCATCGAATTTAGTAGGAAATACATTACGGAAAATGGGGTGGTTGTGTTAAAAGATGGGTATTAGATAAGGAACTTAATTTTTGTGATTTAAAAGTTTAGTTTTTGTGACTCCTTTGAATGCCAAACGCCATTGCAAAGTTTGCACACGGTTAATAAATTTGTATCATTACAATGGTTTCATAAAAATAATCTACACAGATATATGAATCGAAAAACAACAATGCGTCGTTATTATATCGGAGACGGTGGACACATATTACTCTTATTTTGGACAACGTACGGCATATCGTGTATAACACAAACGAATTCATATTCCACGCGAACTAAAAGAGCCGTCATACGTTACACTCTTTATGGTAATACACGGTAGTTGTATTTTGATCATGGTGTTCGATCGTGAGTTTCGAGTTCGTGAGCGGGACCGCGCGCTGCCGACTCGCCTCGCGAAATACCACCGACATAACTTACTCGTGTGATGAGACTTTATAGTGCTACAACCGATGTAGCTGTCTTGTTATTGTAAGGGGCTGAGCCGTACTTTTTAATTATGATCCGGTTCTGTGTTAACACTTAACGCACAATTTTGTTTGTCTGATGTTTTATATTATGTAACTAAATCATACATATTGTAGGCGTAATTTATGCATGAGTTAGGAAATATTCCAGTAAAAGTAATTTTTACTATTTATATGAAATAAGTTATGCGTAACAGTAAACAGGAATTTGATCCCCATCTCAAATCATGTACCTGCCGTATCAACAGATGGAAACGGGTTAATAATATAGACCACCAACCATATCTCTAGGAGCCCATCTCTCGTTTGATAAATAGATTTTTTTCTCAATGGTTTCCAATCAAGCTGCGTACTGTACGCGGTGTGTTCCATTGTGGTACGAAATAGCCTTTATTTATTTGTGAAACATGACAGATAATTCGGGACGGCTACCGATAGAGATGTCTTTGTTGAGGGAAGAATGCTTGTTTGGTTTTATACAACGAGAATACAGCTCGATATTGTTGTGCCGTGTTTTGGTTATGAAATTTATTATTGTGACAAATTGTGAAGTCGAAGTTAAGCCTTTCGTTTGTACGACATCTGCTCGGCTCGCGATTGCCGACATCATATTTCTGTGAATTGTGGTTTGTGTTGTTATTTTGATGAACAAGCAATGAAGTTTGAAATGTCTGAGGTGTGAAATGTTTGTACAAAAACTGCTTTTAAATTAACTATCTTTCGGAGTATAAGTTATTCACAGAGTGAATATTAAGTTGACCGTATGATTAGCGAATTGGTGGACAACAATTATGTCTTCAATTATTAAGGTTATACTTGCATACTCGGCTCTATGTGTCGTAGGATCTTTAACAATGCGTGTTATTTGACAAACAAAAATTATGGTTACGCTATAATAAATAAAGTCTCTGCCCACTACAACGTGGCATAGCATGATAGTGCTATGAACGTATTAGGCAAAAATATATATAAAAAAAATATATATATACTATATATATATATTGAATGCTGCTTACTAGACTATTCCGGAACCGACCAGCAGTGTTGCATGCTATTACCAGACTGAAGTTATATCACGAAATACAAAACCAATTTTATACTTAAAAAATATTTTTGCTTTGACTTTTACGAAGCAATGCGCTTTATTCAGCGTATGTGTGCCGTAAAATATCGCGATATTTACAGCATTCTATGAAAGTTTTATTGATCCCGCTTTTCCTTATTTGAAAATATACTTTGAATTTCGCAATAGGATGTCAGTCGCAGGAGACCGCCGCGCGTCGCAACGACCGAGTAAAGAGCATTTTATAAATGTGTTTTGAGAATAGCGAGGGTTCGCGTATGCACTGTGTAGACTAGACTTTAGACTGTGGAGTATAGAGTGTAGACGGTCGGCGAAGGCATGGCGATGCACCAAGTTTAATGGAAAAGAATTGAAAAGTAGCGCGTCTATATGGTAATAGAAATTGCCCGGAAGAAAGGAACACAGACGACAGAGTGCGGGGATCTGAGTTATGGTTGTTTTCTCTAAAATTGAGCGTTATGGCGTACGTTTTCCTCGGCGTATCGGAAGAGTTGAGCGAGCGCGCGCGGCGGGCGGCCCCGCACACTTTTATTGAAACCGGAAAATTTACCAATGTAAACCGAGATCATTCACGTTGTGGTCTGCCAAGTTTAGCTTTCGCGTCATACTCTTCTTGCAACTAATGTGTAAAACTGCCGTTACGAATTCGGAATATTCCCAGTGTAGGTTTTTGATGTTTGAATTATTGTTATGGTTCAATATTATTTCTAAGTAGGTACTACATGACGAAATTTAGTGAATTGTTTGAATTTTAAATCATAAATATTAAAAATTTTAATCTCTGTAAAAATAGACTTTCAAGTTAATACTTGTAAGTAAAATTACAGTGACTACCATTAATCAATGCACAAATGTTAGGATTCATGAGCTCAGGTCAATAAGTAGTCACTTGTGCTACTTTGTTAGATACATAAAATATTTATATGCTTTCGTAGCGAAATACTGCGATTTGATTTCAGAAGCAGCGTATAATAAACCGCCGATACGCTTCTTCACACTGATAACTATACAAACTGTGTGTTGTTTAAATATTTGCGTAAGAATAAGAGGACACTTAGCGGTGCATCATTGTTGTGTGATCATTGAGTGCTCAAACAATGTCGCCTGGAGTTTTTTACTATTGCAAAAAAGGGAAATTTATTTACATAGCACTATTATTTTCTCTTGATACAAAAGATGCATTTAAGTGAAGTTTCATACTGAAGATAATTATGCTGATGCAGCTCTGGTTGGTGAACTTAAGGAGATTTGTATCAATTTGACGTCCCAGGGGATCTTGGTTAATCTTGTGGATAATCGTCTTTTGGCATTCACGGTATGATAAGTATAAATTGTATTACTTATTGGCTTAAAATAAAGTCTTCAGTAATTTAGACGTAGCTTATAGAAGACTTACATGTTTGCATTTGGGATTAAAACGCTTTAGTACGAGACTATTTTATTAGATTTTAAATTAAGTAAAATATTTTTCTACGAATTCGTTTCTAAAATTGTAATATAGCTGATGTATAACAGGACATATCTCAATGATGATCTCATTACATAATTAAAATCTAATGACAACATTTCACGGAAGCCGACTTAGATTTAACACTGATACCAATATTTCGAGCACATTACAACAATATTGATGTGAGTCGGTCAGATTTTTATACATTCCTATGTCCTTAATGAGGTGTAATCTAGTTGTTTGACAAGATGGCTGCGTGCGTCTACGCGACGTTTACCGTTAGTACCGGATCGGCTCTAATTGTAAGCTGTTTATAAATGTCTACGAACTGATCAATATTCATGTTGAGATTATGCTCCTCTAATTGCCACATATAAATCTAAACGCGTCGATGACATCTTAATTGCCAAAGTAACAAATCAATTTAATATACGAAAATATTTAGATGTATAGAAACAGCCGGAATGATAATCGAATGAGCTGCGCAGAAACGTCGGGTCCCGTAAAGTCATTAATTTTTATCGTTTATTTAACATGTAGTGTTTTGTTAATTGATCTAATGGGTTTTTTGATGAATTTTTGTGGAATGAAGATATCAAATTAATTGTCGTTTCTGTTTCTTAACACTTAACTGATACTCGAGCAATGTCTTGGGGCTATATAATAACTTTTGATCAAAGATTTGTTCATTCAACAATCAATTATTGTTAGCGTTAGAACTTTAGCTATAAATAAAATTCATTTTCATCTTAAAACATTTTTTTGAATAGACCGTTGTTACATATGATCAGGCAAACATTTTGATTTTTTATTAGCTTAGTTTATTTTTTGTTCAAACTGCGCGGGGGTAAAGAAAGGTACTACTAAAATGTTCCAATTCTGTTTGATAGGAGTTTAAAAACTAGAAAACATTTGAACCCTAAACTCGGGCTCGGTTGCCGGGATTTCACTGCCATTATCTAAATATCGGTGTTTAGTGATTGATGTTTTTACATTTGTTTGCGTCTGTCGGTTAAATATTTTCGTGTTTCATAACAAATTGAGTCCGCTTGTTTATTATCCGCTATCAGTCACGAGTAATTGGCAAACGAGAGTTATCGTCACGTTCTCCTAATAATGGACTTCTTTAAAATAAATTGTATTTCGCTGCAGACGTGCTTATGCTACTTACAGGGTTACAGCACGTATACATCGATTTGACTTTGTATTTTGTACTTAATGATAGTTATAGAATAAGTAAATACGTAATGTATGTACCACCGATGCCCATTGTGGTAATTTATTTTTCATAATACTAAATTTAATTTATTTCGTCGCGGGACGTAGCTTGATACAGGATGCCTCCAACAGGTCACTGTGGATGTCATTGGGGGACTTCCTTTGGCTGATGAATGGATAAAATATAATTTGAAACTATGGGTAGGCATTGTGGCAATGACTACGCATGAAAATCACTAGTGTTTTTTGTAATTTTATTAATTTTCCTACTGATATTTGGGAATACAACCTAATATTATGTCAGCCTTATTCGCAGCTACAGAAAATTTCCAGGAATCTGTAAAATATATATTTTATCAACCTTGTGGGGTAGTTTAATGAATCCGGAGGTACTAGGAATTATGTCTTTATGTTGCATAAAGTCAGTTTGGATTTCACAGTACTACACGCGCTCAATGGAAAACTGTAACTAATTGACTGAGAGTTACGGGAGTATAAAACTCTACCGATGTTCGATACGTTTTTGGTTCAAATTTGTGATTGATACTATATATATATTCGATAATACCCAGAGTCGTTAAATCAGCGCTATGAGGCACAGATGAACCCGAAATTGTAACTACCAAACGTGATTGATCTGCCTTCGCAGTTGAAAGTCGAATCAACATTATTCAAACGCAGTTATTGCAAGACTGAAATGGGGATTTTTAAGTTTTTTATAAATCTGGTAATTTATTAACAAAAGATACACGAGGTAAAAATCGAATAGAAAAGAAAGGATATTGCGTTCCTGGATTAGACAAATCACATTAGGTTTGGATCAGACCAGCATCCAATGGCAAGTTTACCCTCCCCAGACGATAGTTTTTCTGGACAATATGGCAGTTACTATTCATTTTTTAATTAAATAAAATTATACTCGTTGTTTAAAGGTAGACTTAATGCCCTAGGCATTCTCTATCAGTCAACCTTCGGGTTATGCAGTGTACTATTGGTGCAGTGTAGGAATTTTGTCAAGTTAGTATTATCAAATAAGCATCACAAGCATTATTTATTGTTGACGAAAATAAATTTGACTCAATGATCCTGATGTAGTCTTGTATAAACTAAAATAATTTGCGTAATCACTATCCTTCACGCACACTCATATGTACTTACCCTTTATCGATGATAAGGCCATCGATATTATCTAGAGAGAAATATAAGTGCATATTTTATTGATTGCGATGCGGCAAATTGGAAGCAATGACAAATTGTTTAACAAATGTGGATTAAGTCTACGGTGCGCGAGTAAACTACATCTTGTTCCCGATGCGTTCAGGTTCATTAGCGGCCATAAATCTGAAACTGTTTGTCGTGCACGCTCGTAATTATGAATAATTATGGTATTTTACGGTGGCCGACGACCGCGTTGTGTATACCGAAATTTAAAAATAGCTAAGTTGTGTAATTTTTTACTCAAGACAGTCTGACACTGCTCAAGTTAAATGACTAGGGGAAATAGATTTCGAGAAGATATCAATAGTGTACTGGCCTAAATGAGTTTCAGCAAATCAGATGTGTTGGTGTATTTCGATACACACAGTTCTGCCAATTTACTTTGTGGACGTTTTCGGTTTATAATCTTATAAATAATTCCGATAACGGAATTAACATAGCTACTGGGATTTTTACAAATTCCGTGTAAACAATTGATTCCATCGGCACAATGTTATCCTAACCTAATCTTAAAGATATTTAGATAATTAATTTCGTTCTTTCATATCTCTGTGTGCGATTCGTGCATAGTTCGATATTGAAATAATATACCGACGTAGTGTAGTTTATTACTATGTTATGTTTAACTTTATAAAGGCCAAACACATCGGGCGGGCAGTGTGTGAGGGCGTCCAAAATGCACTGGTTTATTCATTCGTCATTTTATGACTCATATAACTATGGACACTGACCGTTTACGATTATAAATTAACACCTGATATGAACCATAACAATGCCGCATTCCTCCTGTCATAAACCATTATTCATCCATAAACCCATCTGTGTTGATTTCATGACTATAAAATTTGTATATTTTATAAATTATGATATTTGTTGTAACGAGTACGAGACGAAGTCCCAAAGTTTTGGTAATTAAAAAAATGCTTAACATGCCAATGCTTATGTTAATTTTGGAATTGATTTTATTAACTGTTAATTGGTATTTGAGAATTGAAATAACGCATGTTTATTGAATGGGCTCGCGGTTGATAAGTTTCACATATAGAATTTATTTATTATAAATAAGTTGTAGTGCTAAATAAAAAAAATAATTTGCACTCCTTGTCTTGTTAGTTTTTGTAGAAAATCTATATTTATAAGAATGTTGGGTACACCGGGTATATCAAGACTGCGACCGAAAACGAAGTCTGGTGGTAGTTTTAGTGATTAAAGACGCAATGAAATTAAAAATTTTGCAATAAACGCGACATTTCTTTATTTGCATTTTTTTAAATATCATCGTGTTTGGGTGGTAAATACCTAGTTCTTGCGAAAATAGTAATTTAAACCTTTGCGTATCATTGCGTCTTTAAAAATAAAAAGTTGTGCATTATTATTTTAAAACTATGTATTTATCACACAAATACCACGATAAGTAAAAAATAAAAAACTGCCTCGGTGGCGTAGTTGTATTACGGTACGGTTACAAAGCTGAGGTCTCGGGTTCGAGTCCCGGGTCGGGCAATGTGATATTGAATTTTTTATTCATTATCAGCCCGGAGTCAGGAATTTGTGCATGATATGGTGATAGGCTCGCCCCCTATCACATCGTGGGACGGAACATACAAGGCAAAATGTGGGTGTCCTTGTGGCGCCTCTGCCTATCCCTTCGAGGATAAAGGCGTGAGTTTATGTATATAGTACAAAAATAAAATTTTAATTGCATTGTGTTTGAAGTCACTAATACTAGCACCTGGCTTTGTTTTTGGTCGCAGTCTTGATATACCCTGTATACAATGCAGACGTCTTAAAGTATGGAATAGCGTCTTGTACACCAAGCATATCAGATCTTACTTTATTCGTAAATCACAAACATAATATTCCAATGACTGGGTATTGATTTCGTTTATAATTTCTGTTATGTATATCCCTGATGTCAAGGTGGTAATTATGTAAATTGATCTGAGTGGGGTCGATAGCCTGTTGTGTCTACAGCGGTACGTGATTTTCCCAAGTGTTGAAAGTGACCGTTAACGAAATGATTCATTACCGGCATAGAATAAACTATGAAGATATTTCTTTAAATATTCTCACGCGTGGCTTTACGCTGTGTCCATTGCGTCGTCCAGCTTTTGACACCTCTCAGAGGTCAGTTTCGATGGTTTTGCGCGTTCCACTAATATTTGTCCGATGCCATCTCCGTCTTCAAAACGATTGCACTCAACTTCCACGGCATTGTCCAACTTGTCTCAAAATATTTCGTTGTTTGCACTGCTCTTCGTAAACAAGGAAAATACAATACGTTCAATTTTAAAATAAATATTCACGTCATCGTTTTATTCATTATTATTGGTTTGGTGTTCAAAAGTTATAAATTACTTGTATCATTCGTTTTCCATAATGTTCTACAAATATGCATGGCTCATTATTTTCTACATGGTTGCTGTAGTTTATAGGCAAATTCTCATACAGGCTCCATGTCGTAAAAATCTTCATTTACAAGCGTAAAAATAACCCTTGGAGTATTTAACACGTATAAAACCGTCCATTCAAAAGATTCTCACATTCTGACGACGACCGGTCTCATTAAAAGGTGTCTTTATATTTTCGTTGAGCTCAGCTGCCGCGTCTTATCGCCGCCATAAAACCCTGCCGATCTAAAAGCCTGATATGATAATTGTAATCCAATACATCATTATCTACTTCATCTGTCTACCTGTGCTTTAGATCGAGTTAGATTTCATTTATGTGCATCAAACATTACTACAACCAGACAAATGCATCTATTATATTAAAAGCTACCATAGAAATGTAACGGCCGGCGTTTAATTTGATTCTTTTATCGTTTACACTTTTATTATATATAGATTTACATATTAAGACATATCGCCGAAAATGACCACTTTTGATTTAATATGAAGGTATAATTTAATGGTGAAAAATACATGGCTACCACGGCCTACATAAATTGTTTATAGCCTCACACCCACATGTTCCCGACGCCGGCGGTGTCACGTAGCTGGCGAAAATTTCACCCTACAGGCAAGTTGCAGGTCGTTAACGGTGATGGATTTGCCGAGGCTTCTTCCGACATCACCTTCGGGCGTTGGACTTAACGCAAAAATCGATTAAGTTTGACAGTACTCGATTGTGGAGCGAAAGGTTCACGGCGGTTAATTACCGTAGTCGCGACGGATATTGGGCCGATATGAACGATTTCACATGACACAATACTAATGAATTCTGTCGAAGTTGACGCGACACAAAACGTAGCACGGAATTAGCGTTGTTTTAATTACCGACCCTTCTACCGGCCGATTTGTCTTGTCCGTCTATACGCTTTCGATTTTCATAATGGATGGTTTTTATAATAAACTTTTGTGAGTTGCCACACGTTACCATCATAAACATGAAATTGGAATTCTTTATATGCTTAACAAGCTGTCCGTCCATTTGTCGTAATTTTTATTGTTTTACTATTGACGGACCGGTTTCGTGAGTGTCTGGAGTCATCGTCATTACTTTTTCCCTTTTTTGTTCTAACGTTTTAAGTTTATTAAGGGCTTTCGATTTTTTTGAATGCATTTAGGATGTGTTATAGAAGTATGAAAACAACTTTTTCAAATAACATTGCTCTGTATTAAATTGTGGAATTGTTCAAAGAATAAATACTTGAATAGTTTTTACGTATAAAGCGCATGATGTTGATGTTTTCATTGCTGAATAGTTTTTATTCGAAAAGGAAGAATTTAAATCTCTTCTGTAATAATTTCTTCAAATATTTGGGTCTTATATAAGTAAGATTTTTCTAATGAAATATTGTCAACGGAGTAACATTGCATGTAAAGGGAATATTAAGTGTATTGAGTGTAGTGAATATTAAGTATTTACGTGTAAGCAATATACACGACCGCGCCGGAAGATTTCGTTCATTTATCCTAAATTTTATGACAGCTTCGAATATCTTACATAATTGAAGATTCAGTTCTTGCTTAATTTTTTTAATATTCTTTTTAAGTAATTTAGAAGAATATAGTTTATAATAGGCTAGTGAATGTGCAGTACCGAATGATATCTAGTTAATACCTGGCATGTAGATATATTTTAGCGATCTAGTAAATATACGGCACTTCAGGGTTTTATGCGACAAAAGTTATTAAGTACCTGTATAGCTGTTAACTTCATAATATTTTATTACGGAGGCGTGAAGGTGTTTCGCGTTTTTAAATAAAGCTAGTTGTAAATATCATAATAATAAATATAAAGTGAATTGACACATTTTATGATGAATCCAAAGAGTACTGTATACTTTTTATAGCGAGCAATTACAATAACGAGGGGGATCGCAAATTATTTTGTAACTTAATCAGCGCGAGATCGTTCCAATCTAGCTCGGTTGGCGCATTATCGATTGTGGCTCGGCGGGGTGTCCGACAAAAGAATCTCATTTTAAATAAATCGCGCGAGACCGCGTCGCGCCGAGAAATTAGGCGCGGTGTCCCCCGCCGCGAAAACTCATCGTAAATAAGTGTCGCCGTTGGCTCCGGACACAGCTTCGCAGCGTAGATTTAAAAACACATTCTTGTTATACACTCGTTTAAGGATTTAATTACTTGCATCTCTGATGGGCCGCGCGGCCTGGTCCCGTGTCGCCGGTATGCTGCGCCGGCGCACGTGATCGTAAATCCTCACTTCGTTGATGATTCCAAAGCTGTTCCACGATGAGTTAACGCTTATGTTAGTCTTGTTGACTTTTTGCATGTGAATTATTTTTTTCGACTTTTAGTGTGCGTGGGTTTCGTATAATGGACTGTTATTTTTAAGTGGATTTTCGAGTTCGTCGCGATTTATGCGTCGATATTTAATGCGTTCGCATATAGTGAATATAGATGAATGCCATAAAAAAATAGCAGCTATTTGTCACTGCGTTTCTTATTAATATACATAATTTTATTGAAATTTCGTGTTAAGAAAATGTATAAAAGATGTAGAATATTTAATTAAAAGGTTCATACTGTATTCGTGGCTATATATTTTTTTTACAAAAGAATTTACTGGATTAAATCATATTACAATATGTATCGTAATCGCATATAGTGAATATAGATGAATGCCATAAAAAAATAGCAGCTATTTGTCACTGCGTTTCTTATTAATATACATAATTTTATTGAAATTTCGTGTTAAGAAAATGTATAAAAGATGTAGAATATTTAATTAAAAGGTTCATACTGTATTCGTGGCTATATATTTTTTTTACAAAAGAATTTACTGGATTAAATCATATTACAATATGTAGATTTAGGTTATTTGCGGCATTCTGGTTTCGTCTCTTGTCTAAAAATAAGGTAAAAAAGGCAAACAAGGCACAGTTTTTGAATATATTTGACAAGATTGATTGGTAATCAGTAATCAATCAATGTATCAATTTTATTTATTTGTTAATACCTCCTCGTATTAAGTAATATTACTAGGTGTTTTCATCGTTGCATAAGAGGTGCAATTGATAGTGTTATCGATAACGAAGCCACGGCCATCCAGTTTATTGCTATTGAACATATTCTTTACGGATTGCCACAATGTTAACCCTTGAATATGATCCGATATCTTTGATTTCAAAAGACTACAATTATGGGGCTATAATGCCACCGACAGTTTCCGTATCTCATATGATTAGCCAGTGGGCGGGTTCACGCCCTGACACCTTAAGCTTGACGCTTAACATTTTATACTTTAACACCCTTTTATGGCGCCAATCGACAATACACTGATAGTATTGTTAGAGCTCATTTTATTCCCAAGCTCGTATAGATATCGTGTCGGCGTTTTCAATTTACAACGGAGTGTCCCGTGTCGCGGAGAGTGAACGTCGGGTCCCGGTGTCCGGATTCAATTGCCCTTAAACTAGGAGTCTTCTCGGTCACAATGCAGCCGGTGTGCCATTTGTAAACGTGATACTTCCTCTGACGCAAAACTTCTTTTGCGTGCGATTGTGGCCCCCTTTACTTTAATCAAATCCCTGCGACAAAGGATTGAATGGAACGCTGCTCGATTTCGTACAAGCGATCGGTATTGGCTCAGAAATTCCTTTTAAGGATTGCCGACATTTTTTGCGGATGCCTCGTCGGGGAATAGGTTTTTTAACAAGCTTATTTTTCTTTCAAGTGCTATTAGCCTTGCGTAAGAAGTAATGTAGTAAATTGGTTACGATTTGTAACCAAGGACTCTGTTTCTTATTTATCAACCGTCATATTTGTCATATGAATTTGGATAAATTGCCGATTAACATAATAATTAGATAAAACAATAAGTAAACATATCGTGTATGTTTGTTTATAGGAAAGTTTTGGCTGATAAATTATTTGGCAACTAGCCGCCTGATATGTGATGATCATTATCATTAGACGAATAACATGGTGAAATAACATAGTTTTTTTCCTTATCATTACCGTAAGCCAAAGGAAGCCCATACTAAACAAAGGCATCTTTCAAGGGTTTTCTTGCAACTTGTTGGCAGTGCATCATATGTGCATTTATTAAATAATATTAATAAAATTCTATAATGGCCCAACATCCCTTATAGGCTTTGGGGACCGCCGATTTTTCATATTAGGCTTCCTATTGCTGAAGATAATAATGATGATGACAAATGGAACTTTTTATTTATCACCAGGTTCTAGTTTATACAACGCTCAATTATTTTTATGAATTCCGCTGAAATGGATGCCCACACATCTACTTACCCTTTCGGTAAATTATGTTGCTCCAAAACTTGTTTGTATTGGTATCGTGAGGCCCCTATGATTAATTCGTAAGTTATTTTTGATTACATAATAATGAGATACGAAGAAATGCTCATTGCTCTAATATTTATTTAAAAAATATTATCTACTTTGTAAAATTGGAGCCCTGTTGAATAACTGTAAAGATAATTGTTAATTGTTAATTGCATTTGCATTATAATCGAGAAGTGGCACTCGTAACGTGTTGTCATACCGTGTTTATACTTTAAAATTGTACAGATAACTTTAATCATAATTATGATAAGATAGCTGAAGATGCCATGTCAATAAAAAAACCAGTGTCACGGCTTGCTTACAAGTGAGAGATCGTCAATCCAGTTCCATTACTCTTAAAAAATGAGTTTCATAAACAAAGTGGTTGTTGTAACGGGAGCAGCTTCTGGAATCGGTGAAGCCATATCTATAGGGTTTGCGAAATTATCAGCAAGGTTGTATCTAGTGGACATAAATGGTGACAGTCTCAAGAAAGTCGCAGAAGTTTGTGAAAAATTGAGTCGTGCTAAAGTGTTTACTGCTGCTATTGACCTTCGCGACGACGATCTTGTAGAAAAAACGATAAATAATGTCAAGAAACAATTTGGCAGAATAGATGTTGTCGTCAATTCCCTCGGAATTTTTAGACGCACAAAAATTTTAGACCCAAATGTAATAGAAGTGTATGATGAAATAATGAATACTAATTTAAGAAGCGTTGCCCGTATTACTAATTGCGTGGCGCCGATATTGGTGGAGTCTCAAGGAAACTTAATCAATATATCTAGTGTTTCGTCACAAATGACGTCACAAGAAGCATTTGCGTACTGTACGTCCAAAGCAGCTTTGTCTCATTTTTCTAAATGCATCGCGTTAGAATTGGCTCCTAAAGGCGTTAGAGTCAACTGTGTTTTACCGGGCCCAGTTAGTACAAATTTATTGCTTAACGCTGGAATGACCGAAGAAGAAAATGCTGGAATGTGGAACAACGCATTACAAACAGCACCTCTGAAGCAATTGGTTAAGGCTGAAGAGATTGCCGAATTCGTCACTTTCTTGGCAAGTGATAAAGCTATCAGTTTGACTGGATCTAATTATTGTGTAGACTCTGGTTATAGCCTACTAAGTTGCCAAGATTAAAAATATGGCCCATCACCAATATCAACCACAGGATGTACACTGCTGAAAATACGGATCATTTGTCTACCTTGTGGGTCCATGTTCACCACGAATAATAAATTTGTAACAGTTGTAACATATTGGTTTGTCTAAGCTTATGTATTCATGCTTAACGATTAAAATAACCAAGAACATTAATGCATTTTTGTATTTCATAACCCTTTTTTAAACACTCAACCAAATTCGGTTTCAATCAATTTAAAAATAACAAAGGTTTTTGTAATACGAATCGTCCCTATAAATGGTGCCCCTTATTCAATAAAAACAGAATGTTGATACGCTGGGCCGAATACTGCTTATGAGATTTTTATGGTCCGTGAAATGCAGGTACAAAAATTATAGTATTCAAATTTACTCCTTTTATGGCAGTTAGTGTTTCACTTATGATTATTATTGTCTTTCTCATTTCAAGGTTCGTTTGATTTTAAGTATTCGCATTGATAAGTTATTTCGCTTGCGTGTAGACCATCAATAATATTATCTTCATTTCAGATTAGATATATTCGTTAATTTATTATTATTTTTATCTTTATTATTATATTAAACGATAAGAACGTTTGTCGTTGAGTAAGTTAAAGTTTCACTTACGGCTTAATGTGGTCATTCTGAACTTGAATTCAGAAAGGAAATACAAATGTGTGGTATAGCTATGTGGTATAGATACAATAAACATACCTTATAAACTTATAAAATGTTCACTTCGGAGCGGCTTATATGCATTTTTATTGCTATTTACGTTGATATGAGATCAACAAGATCGGGTGTCTGTTTGCTGTGTACCAGTTTTATGTCGGCTATTATACAAGAAGCCACTCGGTGCCATAAACTAATGTATGCAGAACGGACGGCGGCCGACTATGCCTGGCACAGACAATTTCACGCGCGCTTAGCTAATGTTTGCCGAGCGATTTGCCGCTGGCAACGGGATGGACGCACGTTTTTTCTTCGTCGACGGCCCGTCCGAGCGTGTTAAAGAGACGTTTAGAATACGACCAATAAGAGAATTACAATCGCAGACTTTATTCATGCGCCGATGTACGTGTGCATTCATGGACAAATAATTGTATTTTATATCAGTCGGTTCTGTTTCTAGAAAGGTACCATCAACTGCTTGCATGCAGGACTAACATGTAAGGAATGTATATTTGCTCAATTTTAATAGGCACGACCTTAAATACTTAAATGTTTAATAATGTTCAGGCCGAGTTGGTGCGAATATAGAAACACACAGGAAAAGCTCTATTCAACATTTAAAAGGTATAAATATATGAAAACGTTTATTGCCAAAATACCTTATAACACGCATCTAATTTATAAGGAGAATCTGAATTATAATTGCTGTTGGAAGTCTACTCTGGCAAAAAAAAAAAAAAGTTATCTTATCGTTCATGAGACGCATAATTAAGATAGCGTCATTTTATACATTAATTTGTTTATTTTTAAGATAAATAGGAATAAGTCGTTATTTGATTAATCATTTACATTTTCTTAAAAAATATTATAAAATATTACATAATGTTTAATAGTTTTACTAAGAGTTTTTACTTAGAGCATTAAATTATTATAAAAATCTAAGTGATTTAATTGTTCCGTAAACAAATAAACTATTGTTTACATTAAGACAATCGTGTAACTATTACATTAGTAACCTGTTTCATGTCTAATATAAATGGAAAACAGATTAATCAAACGATACGGGCTTTCTCTCCTCGCTATTAAATATTCAACAATAGCGTCATCCTGTGTTTTACACCGGTATTCTTTGGAGGTGAACATTTTAAACTAGTTTTTATTACTTTATGCCGGAATCTTATCGGCCAATCGGTTCCTCAACCCTTTAATATATACACGACCGTTTCTAGTTTAAGGAATATTTTCATTGTTATAATCCGTGTGCAGACGCAGTAAAGTTGAGCACAGCGTCGCGTGGCCAACTACAGCGAAGTTCGTATTTCCAGCGCGGTGGAGCAATAAAGTAAGCAGTTTTACAAGTGAGTGCCCCCAGAACGAATGCGCGGGTTAGCATACGCCCGATATTCTTATTTTATGAGTAAAAATCTAGCAAAGAATATTTCCAGACAAAGTACCTGGGTCGATGCTTATTCGGCTTAGAGAGTCTAATGAAATCATCGACGTTCTATGAGTACGTCAGTTTGGTCTATTAGTAAACGTTCCCATAGCTGTAAGCTGGAGATGATTCGTTGCGTTCAATCCGAGGCCAGGCAGAGAATGCAGCAAAGCGTTCATATTATGTTGTCGCACCGTACGCCTCGTTCCAATTAAGAGAGATTTATTCATCCCCTTGCCGTCATACGATTTCTTCAAAGACATTATCAGAGATTTAACTCGGCAGGATGATTGTTCCCCAATTTTCGAAACACCTTGACAATGCTCTCGTAATTTGTTCCATCCTCTTGGCTGCTTGATTGTTTGCTCTGTGAAAACACGGCACGTCATCACACAACTCCAGGGTTGTCGCTTTGTACTTCTACTTCAAGCAGTTCGCATGCGATATTCATTTGCTTGAATGCTTTGTAATCATTCGTAATTTGAATTCTCGAAGGGAATTTAAATGACGTCGTTGTTAATGTTTACGTAGACAAGGGTTTGCCGAAAGCGCCTGTAATTTCTTCCAGTTTACATGCCAGTGTTAGTACAGTAATTGCTATTTCAATTCATGATCTATTTCGTGTGTTATTGTATGGCCTCATTTGTCTTTGTATTTACAAAAGCCCCTATGATATGCGTTCTAATCTTAGTTTTCATTAATAACTGGTTAGTTAATTGGGCTACTCGCAACCACTCCCTTTGTTATACATGAACCACACCCCGCATTTATCTAAGCAGTAGCTTATTTAAAATGATAAACGAGCTCCCAATCGATTTGAATAACAAGCAGGCAGATGCTCTTAATCCTTTTGATTTCATTAAACGCATGCGCTCCTTGGCTCCTGTCGGAAATATCACTCGAGTGTGGGCTTCGATTCAACCGTGGATCGTTCATAATAAGTTTAGGGTTAATATAAATTAAAGAATGATCTGTGCCCTTTGAAAGTCTGAATGCATTGTGTTGTTTACAAAAAATACCACTTTATTTTGTCTTTATTACGTGACCGAATAACGTGTTATGGGATTTAGGATTGTCTCCCCAGGCTCGTTTTTTAGCATTTCAATAAGCACAAAGTGATCTTCCTGACGTAGCTATTCGATTTGTCATCTGAGCAACTTTTGAAAATCACCTGCGTTATCCGTCTTCCGTTGCGATGGCGCTTTAATGAATTCCCACAAGACATTCTTGAGTTGTTACCAATTGTCGCGTCATTTGTTTGATCGTTTCGTTAAGTTGGAGATCAACTGAAAAATCCATAGACATTAATCACGTCGATATAATTTAAAATGTTGGAAAAAATTTACATAAATAATTTATACCCAAGGGGCGAGGTGTGCTTCATGCTTTCTAATCTGACGTCTTGTTGTAGACACCATGTAGCTTCCGATCGCATGATACGAGCTGTAAATTTCTTTGTTTTACAACTCTGTATTGCATCGTTCATACTGCATGCATTCTCGGCGTTATTGTGTGATGTTATCATTTATTTATAACCTTTCCAACTGTTTGTATTTCGTCAAGAATCATTGCTTTTTATATTTCGTTTCAATAAATGTTTATATTTTAATCACTAGGACTAGGATAATTTCTGTTCATTTGCATGTATGACAACGCTGGCTTTACGCGCAGAAAGTAGTTAATTAACTTTAACTATCTGCAATTCAGTGTCTCTTCTACATGGCGAGTGTAAATCACACTACTTTATACTTGTAATAGAATGTAAAATATAATAAGCAATACGTAGTATGTCTTGTGACGTACAGCTGCTCGTTACATACAGTGTCTTTAACTAAATGTGCCGTACACATTTGTAATTTTATCGTATCTTTCCACGCGTAACACATTTTACGATGGCGGGCGAATTACGTTTTTGATTGTGTATCGTTAGTTATCGGCGGGTCTCAGCGGGGCGTCGCGAGGGTGTTGGCTGGCGGTCCTCTCATCTCCATAAGGACTGGGAGGCTGACTCGGTACTCCGCTCCGCTTGACGGAGCATTATTTTAGGCATGTGACTGTGATCGATTCGATCGAATCATTCTTTGGACAGCGTCAGTTTTTACCGGCAGCGGCCGCGATGTTTACAATGTACAGTGAAGAAGTTTATTTACGACTGTGGAATTGAATTTTTTGGCGGTTCCATCGGTCAAAAGTTGAATTTAACCGAATTTTCTTATAATGCCATAATTATGGCTCTTGGTAGCCTCGATATTTCGTGACGTATATCCTTTATACAACGTAATTATCATGTGTATTAGCATAGGATACATATTTTCAATTGTTGTCAGGTTAGTAATCTGAAGTGGCAAATAATAAACTGTAACTATTGAACGGTCTCTTGCTTATAAAATAAATGCTTATTAACAACAAATATGATGTAAATAAATCGTAAAAGTTAAAATTCGTCCGACTTTCTTATATTCTCTACACGTTGTTCAGTCTATTCGTTTACATTTAAAAAAGCCATTACTTAAAAAAAAAACAACAAATAAAATATTTAATTTTCCATCTTATTATATTTACATTGATTCGAGAAAGCTGTAAAGAACCTACAACGCCCACATAATTTACAAAAATAATGCGCACAAATAAAATCACCGTACTGAATCTTTTTTATACATGTGCGGAGGTCCAGTCAGAAATTACATCGATGAAGATGATGTAGTGTTCGCGGTTTACACGCGTTGCCATGATGAATTGTCGGCGTTATGACCCTTGTTTTAGTGAGTTTTGTATTACTTATCGACTCGGTAACTTACAGTCGTAACACATCGTTTATTTAACTGTTTACAGTTATGATTGGCATCGTTCATACTTGGTTTTCTTTGTAAAGTGCCAGGCCAGGGTTACTCGTTTTTATATTTAATTTAAAATCTTAAATAATAAAACGTTATCTTTAGTGTAGAAAAGTAATTGGATTAAGTGTGTCTTTATATCATCATCATCTTCAGCACCAGGAAGTCCACTGCTCAATATAGGCTTTCACTAATGATTTCCATATCGATTTGTTGGAAGCTTGCTGTATCCAGCGACTTCCTACAACCTTCAAAACATGTCTTCAAATAATGGAAATAAATTCGTAACAGCTCAGTTCAAAAATAAATAGAAGTCGAATATGTGTGTTAAAGATTAGTGGTCAGTATGATTCCAGACTACACAAGCAGTTCTTTGTGTGTTACGAACGTGTTCATTCTCTGGCTCATTAACGCGTTTACAGGCATACAGAGATTCTTACGCAATATTTGAACTAACGTCAATTGGGCGCGGAGATCACACGTCTTCTATTTTAAAACATGCATCGAGCACGTGTGTGATTAAAACATAAAACTTTGTAATTAAACATGTGTAAATACAGAGCAGTCTCTTAGCAACGACTAAAAGTATTCGTAATACAATGCAAAATGTACTCGCAAAATTTTTAAGAAAAAAATTGATTGTTTTGTTTTATTATTATTTTATTAATGTAGAATAGATAACCATTCTGTTGATAAGATCCGTGCTATGCCATCAAATTAATTTCGTTATTAAAGTAATTCCGATTGCTAATGCGGGGGTGTCGTTAAAAATCGACACAGACGGTTAACCTTCGTTAGCCGCCAATAAATAGCGCACTTGCTGGGCAAGTTTACGACTAGATATAATTAACTGGCCCTTGGCCCGTTACGGTAGCAAGTGCTGCATCCAACTTATAGGCCATTTAGTACGCGCGGCACCCTATAAATCATCCTCGAGGTCCGCACGCTTTAAGCCCGCGCGTTAAGCTCCGCGAGTGTTCCTTTTATTTTCACACGTGTTTATAATTAACAGCAACGCAGGTTTTGGTGTTCGCTTTTTGAATTCTGTAATATTGGATTTTAATTACTCATTTTGTGTTAGTTAAAAATGTCTGGCGCCTATATTTTAGTGCCGTTTTTTCTAGCATTGGGTTACGTCTCCAAATTACTGTTTTGGAGAGTTTCATAAATAAAATTGGAATGTTACACGTCTCAGCTAGTTTCATAATTTTGTGTGAATTTTGGAATTTGTCTCTTAGAAAAATATGTTTTTTTTTAAACCAGGTCAGATGTGTAAAATACTGCGTTTTTGATGATTCAATTTAATAGAAAGCCCTGTTCAAGTAAAAGCCATAGAATCTATGAAAGAAACTTTATCAAATGAATATAAAAGCATAATTATGCATAACAGAAGACCATTCAAATTACACATTTCTACTCCCATTGAATACGCCAAGATAATTTTATTCAACTAGATAATTAAATGTTTATTACATTTAATAATATACGAGCACAAAGAGATACATTTATCTTTCCCTAATTACACAGCTGACACACGGCAAATTATATTTTTCTTACTCCCACAAAACAATTATGTGTATCGCGGCACAATTATCGTGCTTAATGTAAACCGAAGTGACGTTCACAATCGGCTGGCATCAGAACCGTGTGTCCTTCGGCTTGAATTTTTTAATAACTAGTTGAATTAATAAGCGTAAGCTCCGCCTTGTAGGCGTCAACGGCGCGATTAATATCTCGAGGTGCAAACGACTACCGGATCTATTTCGCCCCCACTCAATGTGCCCCACGCCTTATTACTTAACAAAGCGAAATTCATACTGCTCAATATTATTTATATCGATTACGCACAGACTCGTATATCAATCTGTCGTTTTTATATATTTGTACAATGACAGGATGTTATTTATTAGCGTTTTGTGGTATGTATGAATTTATAAAATTGGCCGAATAATGAGATTGTCTTTTTAGCACTATTATCACGAAATCGCAGTTTTATATTTTATAGTACGTGCCATGTATATTTTAGAGTTTTTCTTTGCGATATAATGACAAAAATACCTTTTTTCTAAACACTTTTTTGTACACCACTTAAATTTTCAGACATAAAAAAAAACATAAAGCTTTTAAATATGTATGTGTAGCAAACGGTTATTGCTGTAGGCGATTTTTTCCAAACAACATTAAGTTGGACTGATCTGATGATCAATTTTATCAGTAAATTTTCTTGCTCCTGTATAGATCACACCCAACTCTAACATTTGCTTATCAGAACTGTTTGATAATATCTCCAGAAAGATTTATTAGTAATCACCACAGCCTGTCTATTTGTTCAACTTAATATCTGCTATCGGATTGTTGCGGGGGATTGGAGCGGTTTTAACTGGATTTAGTATACTCAGGCCTCACTGTTGAATAAAGGTTTAACTTTAGCCGTTACCTTCTCTGTATCCTGAGGCTTTCCAATATCCAACTTAGTCCAAGCCTAGAAGGCTTACGGAGTTTAATGTTTGCCATAAATACTTCTGCTTGGTGTATCGTCGTCTTCAGACTATTTTAGGTTAAATTTATTTAAATAGGTCAATCCTCGAAAATTTTCTTAAATTTTAGTATATTGTCTCCCAAACACTATATTCTGTTTGAGAGAAGGCTTTTTTGAGCTCAAAGATTATTTTGTTATTTTATAAATGGTTGGTCACAGGCGAACACGTGCAATACAAAAACAAGAATATGCACTATGCAGGCAATTTTATTGTTATATTTTAATCGGTCTAAAATACATAAATGAGTGTGGATTATTTCAACAAAAAAATCTAAGAATCAAATCGAGTATATATTTAATATTTCAATTAATATATAATATTGAACGCAAGTGCATAATATATAAACATGTGCGAAGTAATTACCTGCATGTGTACTGGTAAATATTATACAACTGGATAACTTCATATCAGTGGTGTAATAAATCGATATGCTTCTACATAGATGTAATGCTAAGAAATCTCCATCATGTATTTTATAATACAAACCGGGGCAATAAGGAAAATTCACGTTAAATTAATATTTTTTCTTTTATCAGATTAGTATACGCAGGGCACTGTATTTTCTAAAGCCGATAACGTATTGAAATGGCTTTTGTTGCTTTTCAAATGTGTTTAAAGATTACGCCAGAGTACAGTTTGTATCTTTACGATATTACCGGGAGATGGCATCGATGCGCCACTCGCCGTACCCGTACTCAGTTAAAGTAAAAACAAAACAATTACTACTCATTGTTCTCCACTGTTTCGCCATTATCTGTTGACCATTAGACAAAATATTCTTACCACTCATAAAAGGGATGCAATCCTTTTTTGTTTGTATACAATGGGATTAACAAAAATCGGAGGTTTCGCAAACAATGAATAGGTTTTTTAAAATGTATTGTTCAGTACACATTTTTTAATCTTTACACAAAAAATGAGGTTTGAAATCCGGCAGTTTATGTTTTTAAGATTGCTAGAAGGTTTTGAATACGAAGAATTTATAAAACCTTTCTTAGAAAGATAAATAGAGTTTTTAACACTTACTGGATTTTTATTTCATCATAGATAAGACGTAATGAGCATGGTGCCTGGCCAATGGTATTTTCATGTTATGACAACATTTAAAAATCAGTATCTTGTCATAATATGCTTCTGTAATAAGAAGTATTACTATCCTCGCTTATATTATGTTGCAATAATAATAGCAAAAAAAAAACTCTAATTGTAGATGATCGTCACATTGTCAAAGAAAATGAAATTAGAACATTCGTACCCATAAAATTTTATTGTATTTCTAATCAATCACAAATAATTCTGTATAAGCCATTTTCGTGTTCCAAGTGAACACAATTCCTCTACAATCAATTTAAGACGTAAGTTTATACCTCGACTATTTAAAGAGGCAGCAAAAGACGGCGAGGAAGCAAACACCAATCAGTATAATTGTTTTGTGAATTTCCATTTGAAACTAGGCTCTGTTCGTAGCCGGCTAATAGTTCGGGCTGTTCCAAAAATGTTGTGTCATTAAGCGGCGACCGCACGTGACCGAGGGCACCTGCCACCGGCCGATCGTGCCGACATGGCTCAACAACCACCGGGGTGTATTGTCGGACCTTTCGACATTTATGTCGCACTTTTTTGCTGAAGTGAGGTGTATACATAAATTTAAAGCATTGTGCAGCATGGGAATGGCAAGTTTGCGAATGAAAATTAATTCTTTTGTTAAACTGAAAAATGTATTTCATGTTTTGTTATGGTTTTGTAAGTAACGCAATCCCAGAAAATGTTTTAATAGGAGATAGTATTTTATTAATGTTAACTTAAATATTATGTAAAGGAATACCATTACATAAAATTGTAGGATTGATTCGCTGTGAATAACATTATTTTCTAAGTGTTGCTGTTAAGCCATTGCTGTTTTAAACACGAAAATAACTTTTTGTCATGTTTCCTAAGCCTTATCTTTAATATTACACTTCACATAGATTGCATTTGATTGAAATATTTTGAATAACTTAACTTAGTAATATAAAAGTGGCCGTACTTAAATTGTAAATATTTTGTCTGAATATATTCTAAAATTGAAATATTTGAATTCTGTTATTAAATGTCCGAGAAAGATTTTCAAGTTTTCTCCGACTATTGACACAGGCTAGTGACATTTTGTCGAGCGATTCGAAAATTGTTCTCCACGACCCCTTTCTCTAAACATTCTTCGACTTATTTGCCTCGTTATAGCCTATTGAGGCGCTTATACTGAATTACTCGGGTCTTAAGGAAACACGGAATAACGGCACGAACGTTTTGTTCTCTACCTCTTAACAGCTTGTTGTTCAACAAGATTGCAGTTTGAAAAACTTACATTTTTTACGTTGACAACTATTTCACTTGCCGAAAATCGATTTTCGTGGAATAAAAATGCAACCAACAATAATAAAGATTTGCTTTTTGTTAGCATGTAGATGTTTTTTAAGAACAGTGGACAATAGATAACATTTTTGCTTCCTGTAATACATTTTGTGTAATCTATTTCTTTAGTGTTTGCAGAATGTTTAACAGTATATTGATTTAGAAAAATATTTGTCGGTGTTTATTAGTTACGCTTAGAAGGAAGGCGATTTTTATGACATTGTTCGCTAAGTACAGTCTAGTGTAAAATAGACGGTGACCACACTTTTTATCTTAAATATTTTATTCCTCTTTTAGTTGTTCCTTCTGTTATTACTATATTAGTATTGTTATCAACTTTATTTTGTTAAGTTCGTATCCGCTGTGATGAATGATTAAATAATTCAACTAATCTACCCAAAACCTCAGTAAGCCAACCAGTAGTGTCGGCTTAAATCTTCCCTAACAACGTGCGAACGAGAATAAACCTCAATAAAGTCCTATTATGATGACAAACAAATAAACGTTAGTCCGTACACAGGAATAACATAACAATTTCTGTGCACTAAAACCATTATGTTTCAACCAGTCGACGGCACAGAGAGATACGCATTCCGGGCGGTTGTCGGTCGGGAATATGAAAACACGTTGAATAAATCAATACTTTATTGTAAACTATTCCACTCGTACGATTAAGGCTACGTCACTGTGCGTCTTGATGTGGGCGGCCCACAGCGGCCCAGTACACGCCGTGGGAGGAACTATACGGAATTTGTTATTGTTAACAAATATGACACTACAGGCGCTTGGGTTCACGTCACGTGGACATTGCGGACTATCGAAAAGTGTAAACTCGATGGCCAAACCCGCGGTACAGCAGTGAAGTGTTAAATTGGTGAGAATAAATCCATAATTTTGTGTTTGTTGAAAGTTGTATGCGTCATCTATGTCAGATCTTTTTCAGATTATCCTTTCGAGACCGAATGGAAAGCTGCATTCTTCGGACTCTACTGTGCGGAAAATCTATTCATGTATTCTTTCAATACCTCGCAACTATTATTAATATTTCAATTCTTTCTTGAAAAATGAAGGTGTTGTAGTCGATTAAGCTTCAAAATCGTTAGTTACTTCGCAGGTGCTGCATTATGAATTATCTACTGATAAAAACAAATGAGAGAAATAATTTAAAATATTGATTGAATTATTTAAGTCGTCTTATAATTTTAACAGAGCCCATGGCAACTTTCGTAAAATTATCAGACTTCTAACATTTTTGAGGAATCCCAATCACAATGATCAGTATTTTGTCATTTGATGAGTAATCTTTCCAAAATTATTATAAAAATATATATAACCTGGCCTTTATATTTTTGTATAATGGAAACTTTAATGCACATGTCGATAGTTAAACATACGTTTAAAAAATGTTTGCTCGGCGAGTCCTAAACAAACAAGTTGCATAACGCGTTATTCGCGAAGAAATATGATCTCTAACGTACATCTTCAGTAAACATTGACTTTATTATGATAGTTTTGTTGCGTGCACACCTGAACTCACACTTATTGATCATTCCATCTACCTTTATATCTCAAGAAACTAACGATCCTTTTGCAGAATAATCTTAAGTATGTATTCTAGATAAATGATAACTTATTGTATGATCTTTTCCCTTTTTTTGTGAAGGAAATGAAAACATTGTCGTCATCTCATTAATGTATTGTCAGCTGATTTTGGCTTTGTATTTATGAGGTACTGATTTTGAATCAGATATTAAAGTCCATGTAAGCACAAGATTATGTACATTGCCTTAAAAAGGTGTGGGATAGATGCATAAAAAAAATCTGTTTATGTCGGTCATGAGAATCTGTGTCAGCCAGAGTGTACTTACATCACTAGAAGGCTCTCGATTCTAATGTTTATCTAAAAAGAACCTCATCGGTGTGCTCCCGAGAACCGTCATTGTTGACACACATTTTAACTCGTCCCGTCCTCGTTAATCTTTTTTTAAAATGTTTGTGTTTCTGATCGGTGGCGATCGATGACCAGAGAATTTTGTTAACATTTTGTAAAAAGAAATAAAATCGAACTATCCGGTTCACACAACTTAATCGTTAAAACCAAATATAGCCATAACATTTTTGATACTTAATTGTAACAATTTGCATGCATTACTACAAAATTATTCCGTTTATAATAATCTACCCATTACAATTCTACCATAAAGTATAAACCTTTAATGATGACATAAAAACTAAATAAGCAAAAGGAGAATTAACGACCGTGGACAAGTTGAATATATACTAATTTATAACAAGTCTTATGAATATTTACACATAAAGTATCAGATTGGCATGTTTTAATTTGAAAGGTGATTGATGATGAAGCATAACATGTTTACAAATTAATACGTATATGAAATAATAATTATTAAACGAAATAAAGAAGGAGTTATTTAGTTTGGAATTGTTTTTAATTTTAACTATCGAAAATTGTTCTTGACATGTGAAGCATCAAAACTGGTCGTGTTGAATGCATAACATTATTTGTGTGAGCGTATTGTTCTCTAAGATAAACACGTCGGACGTTCGTACTTATTGTCCGTTAACAATCGCTCCGTGTGTGTAAAGATTAAGCATGTTGCCCGGTACAAATCATATCGTCATTCAATTTTCGGTGCAAATACTCTTTGTGTAGTCCGCTTTCGGCCGTCTATTGTGATCACTTTAATATCCATAGAAAGTATGGGCATACTGTGAACAAGACATTGTCATGGGTGCACCTCAAAGGAAACTGGCCTACCTTTGAGTCATCCGTAGTAGAGCTACGGTT
The DNA here is from genome assembly GCA_949752805.1 of Deilephila elpenor. NCBI lineage: Eukaryota > Metazoa > Arthropoda > Insecta > Lepidoptera > Sphingidae > Deilephila > Deilephila elpenor. Next base: position 6,002,741 of record OX457105.1, on the reverse strand, counting down.
TATCAACAATAGCCTATCAATTCGTTTCGGTCATTAAAATTAAATACCTTATTTACATCAACATTCAGGTTATCGTGCCTCATTAACCGTTTAATGATTGACCACAACCGCGTTCAGGCGTTCAAACGCTGATTACAGGATGCATAAAATTCACTATAAATTCTTTATTTATATGACAAAAAGGAAACAGTGGGGGATGCTCTTAGAATTAAATATATGCTCGAGATCATAAAATAAAGAATTTATAGACGTCCTTTGGAATTACTGCGGCTCGGTTTTATGACTTCACGGGACGTTTGTTTGGAGTTTCGTGGCGTGCTTGTATCACACGCATTTCAGATAAAGGCTCCCGTCGTTGACATTGTACGGGCAATTTCCGTCATTTCCACGCGGAAGTTTGCTTATTAGACGTCTCTTAAAGATGCGGTTACGACTCGAGAGTGCGCGGACTTCACGCTTCGCCGCGATAATTTTATATCCGACAGTAAAAACATACACAGAATTGCTTCTTACGCCCTAATTAAAATCTAAACACAAAGATAGGTAATTATACTCTCAAAGCTTGTTACGTAGCAATTACTAGCAATTAGACCAATAGCCTGGGAAGGTGCGAAATATACATGTTATTATTACAAGTGAGGTGTAGAAATATGCAGATGTAAAACTATTGCTACCGCACGTCAATCTCACTCAAATTATAGCTCCATCTGAATGCAAATTGGATAGAGAGTTTCATCTTGCACGAACTGAGCTCAGTTCAGCAGCTTAGGTTATTTGAATAATTATAAACCATATTCCAGACGAACAGCATATAGTTGAGAACATATATCTCTTATATTTATACACATGTCGCCAGATCGTAAATTGTGTTTCGTACTTGCACCTGGTTATATCGTTTTGAATGGATGTTGTCCATTTTGTCAGAGAATCGTGATTTGACCTGCTACGACATTGTTGAATGTTGCGAATCGGTAAAACAGTAGTTTAGGTGGCCCCTAACCCTACAACAACATTGTAGGAATCCCCACAATTAAGGGTGTTTCATGAGTTTTCAATTACGCTGAGCTAACGAGAGTTGGGAGATTGTAAAAAAATATATCAATATTTACAAATCGCAAGCGCATTGAACCAATCACAGTTCCTTCGAAACACATAATAGGTCCATATACTTCTTTTTCTCTCACGTATTCACATGTTGGGCGAATGTGTACAAAAACAGACAGCGTGACCGACAGTTTAACGCGCCCGTTCCCTCTATAAGTACGCGTGAAATTGTGATTATGAACACAAACGAGTCTTTCAATCAGCGCCGCGTTAACAGGTGGATTTTAATTCCACTAATGGTGTGGCTGACTGTCGTGGAAACTCAATGTATGAGAGGTTTTAGAGGATTATGTGCCTTATTTACCAAAAAACAGATATATATTTTTTTGTGTATTTTTGGAAACGACATTATTAACATTATAAAGGTCACGTATTTTATGATTAAATTGGGTCTCGTGCTGGTTGCCAAACCAATCTTGTACAATACCTCTCAAAAATAATTTCTACGTATAAATATTTTGCAAAAGGCATTTGCAACCAGCCTAAAGTAATAATATCCACTCACAAAGATCGCAATTGTAGGCACTGGACTTCGATATAGTACTTGAAATGTGTATTATCTCTGATGGCGGATGAAAGGAATTTGTTACAGTAAATCAACAGTCAGTCTAATGAAATTTGAATACTCGCAGTCTCTATCCAAAGCAATGCGGTGCCATCTAATATATAGTATTCAAATATTTTGCCATTTCACACATCGAATGCGGGCGGCGCCTGATTCTAATGGATGTATTCCTTTCGCAGTAGTGCGTAAATATGCGAAACCCCAAAAAAGTGTTCGAGTGGCGCGTTGTGTGGTCTGTCGTAATTTTTCATTCAGCACACGTTTTTTTGTCTTTGCGCAATACGTCAAATTGCACAAATGTAGTGATATTATGCAGCGATAGGCTAAGTTGTTGGTAAAAAATAAGACAAACGGCACGCTTCACAGAATTTGGATGACATATGCAATGGATTTTAGATAAGCTACTGGCAACCGGCTCGTTTTTTCATTATCTTCTTTAGTGAGAAATGTTAGACTGAGTGTATAAGAGAAATATTTGATAAATGCCTTTATAGTTTCATCTTTACAGCAGTGTTAATATAAAAGACCCACACGCTAATGTAATTTAATTTTAGTGGGTATTATTTGTTACTTTTTATTTGCAAAAAAATAATTGAAGAGATCAAGCCATGTGTGCTATACGTTAACGTACACTCCACGGGTCCGCTTTGTGAGCGATTGGTCACGGTTTTTGTGAAGTCGGCAGCGCTCGCGCACCGCCCGCTACGTCATTATGACGCAGATCTCCGTGGGTTAGGTTAGGTCATGTTGGCCAACCGCTGTCGGAACTGTTACTTTAACAATTGAAAAAGGTCATCGTTTATTGAGATGTCTTCAATAATAAGACGGCTAACCAGTATAGAAAGAACCAAGTTGTTTTTGTTTGTTAATAAAAACATTTAGGAATGTAGCGGTCCATATTATGTAACATAACAATGATATACAGTGTTTCTTGGGAACACTAGACTAAACTTAACCAGAAAACTACGCGTAAATTCTGACGATACAGCAATATCAATTAATTCTTACAAGTGATCTTGAGCTTACAGTAGTGTGCAAAATTAACAGCTTAATGCGTATAGCAATTAAAAACTAGACTGGATGATAGATTGCTTACTATAACATAGTAATATCAATATATGGTAAGATGATGTATTGCTGACAAAAAGTACCCCTTGCTGTAGCAGTCTTACACGCTGCAAACTGCAACAAGACTTACTTATATAGACGCATAATGTGATATTGATAAGTTTCTAAAAAGGACCGATCAAATAACTCGCCGCACAAGGCACGCAATTCTAAGCGAATAAAGATCTAGAGTGATTGATAGCTTGAAGAGGACTTTCGAAAGGATCACGTGTAGGTCATCTGGAACGGTCAACGTATGTCGCCTATTGTTATCTCGAAATTGCGTTTGCATCAAAACCAGTACATTGCTGATTGTAATATAGTAATGCTTGTATTGGGGAGGTGTAGAATAAAATTAATGGTGTGCACTGTTCTAATTTATAGTTGGTTGAAATAATGATTGTGCCTTTAAATTACGTGTTTCCTCCATTCCTTGTTAGCGTGGTAAGGGATAATCAAATGTCAATCCGGATCGCGCATTCGCTATTCAAATTGCGTTTAGCAGTATTAAGTGGAACGCATTAATCCCCACCGAAGTCTCAAATGTGCTCGAGGTCTATTAGAGTAATATTCACGCAGAAGTACTAGGTTAACCGTTATAATGCAGCAGCACTGAGCCGGCACCGCAGTCACGCCTCCGACGTAATAGAATCTATATCGACATAACAAACGTATCCACTCTTTATGTTAACGTTGTCCATCGAACGTGACTCGTGGGCCTTATTATAATCACAGATCAGACGATTGTTGTGACCATAAAATGTATAATTTATAAAACCAGAATGGAGAATAATCCGGTAGACGAATGTATAGTTTTTTCCCGGACGTTTCGCGTCATGTTACATATTAGTTCTTGTCGGCGCGGCAAACTGAATCTGGATCAGTGTTCGATAGAGGGTTTTTGTTGTATACAAATGTCTTTTGTCACATGATAAATGGCAACGACGGGTTAACTAACAAGCGTTGGCCATAAAATGTTTTGCGTGGCAACAAGGTGTTAAAGTTTTAACAACCAGGTTTCTTGATACTTGACGGTTGACACAAATCAAATTTAAATTATTACTTTAATCTTAAAACAATGGCCTATTAGAGATAATAAGATTTTATATTGTACCTATCGTTCAACAAAATGATTTAAATATTTACTTCACAGTTCATAATTTAAGGACACACGATAGCTTCACAGATAATGCTTTATTCATGTTCTCCTTCCCGCTAAAGCATTAAATAGGCATTCGTTGGCATACTTTATTATATAAACAAACACTTCGAATTTGTTAATCAATTAAGTAATTGGGTCAATTAATCGAACTAACACAACTCTCACCACTAATTTGGCTAAAGAGGCCATTGCTTATTAGCGGAGGGCAAAGAACGTCTAGTTTCCGCCTGATTTATTATTACTAGAGTAATATTTAAAAAGCCGAGGATTATAAGTATTTCCGAAATATCTCCCGGACTGTAATTCTTTCTCGATCTTGTTAAACCGACCCGGATTAGTCTTTACTTACTTTTCCTTCGGTTCTTGGTGTTGAAAGGAAAATTACAAGCACAGCCATCACTGACGATTACTATCCTACTAGCGGCTGTCCACTTCAGTACATTTGATTTAGGTCTATTCGTAAATGAACTATTTGTTCGATATTTTCGGCCAGTCCTCATCGTAATGTATTTTCTTCATTTCGACTTGAATCCACACATGTTGCAGAATCATTTATTGCCTCGTTATCCACGCTTTGCCGACATCGACTCCCCAATTTTGCACTGGAAAATATAAGATGCCATATGTTAATTCTGTTAAATAAGCTTTGTATATTAGAAGATATATTTAAAGAATTGATAAGTTTTGTACATTAAATGTGTTAACTAGATAGCTGGTTATGTATTTCTTAAATCACGCTAATGACGCACTAAATCGAACATCATGTTTGATTGTACATACCATAATGTTTTGTAAATTGCAATAGCCGTGTTCATAATTATTTTTTACTACTGGCTGTAAATTAAACGGATGAGATGATAGTTAATCGAATATAAGTAAGCGGTGTTGGGTCACATCGAGTATTGCGTTGATGTCAAAGCTATTTTTCCAGATGCAACCAACGTTCTTTAGTTACATTTCGAAGAAAAAACCTAGAAATGGCATTAAAGTATTAAGACAATTTTTCAAGTAAAAGATGAATTCGACATTTCTACATTTTATTGCGCGTAGTATACCTTTAAGCAACTAGTTAAGAATCAGAAAAACTAATCTTTAGAAAAACATGACAGCTACCAACTAATGTCTAATATTTAATGTGGTGATGGTTTTTTGTAACCAAGTTCAAGACATACCAAGAGTCGAATTTCAACTATTGTAAGTTATTTTATAACAAACTTTAGCCGTTGCTACTAAATAGCGTCGCTTAGTACCGCTCGATGCGCGCTCTTCGTGAAATCAAAGTTTGAAGTATATGAGTCTCCCGCGTGTGATGGTGTGACATCGCTTGTTGTGGTTTTACGGCCGACATAAACCGGCCATTACTATTCACACCGTTCTAATACGATTTTTATAACCACTGTCTATTAATTGTAGTAGTTGTTCGGCGGGATAGTAAAATTGAAAGGTTTATCGCTAATAAATAACGCATACCTAGTTGTGATTTTACAACGGACAAAATTAAACTACGTTGGATTGATGGCGGTGTTTTTTTGTTTAAGAAGTTTGTTGTGAATATCATGATTGAAAGTTCAATGAGGTACATAATATATGTTTACGTGAACGCCGAAAGGGAAACGTATTCTTACATTATATTGTGCTGCAATATAATATTAGGATAAGTCTTCAGTGTGATGCTGTATTTTATGCGTAACCTATTTTTTTACAATTATTTATTTATTGTTTATTGTATTATGCTTTCATTTTTAAAAAACGCTTTAGTACCACTAAAAAGTCAAAAACACCAGACATATATTATCATCTACCTACTCATGTAAGATCGTCGCTAAAGTGCTATTTTGAATATCGGTTTATTACTAAATGTGTTCCTATTTGCATACATTACATAAAAAAAAAACGAGTCTATTTATATTTAGTGTTCTAGGGCTCTAAATATGCAAAATTCGTCAGAATATTTAACTTTGATTTTTTAAAGTATTATTCCTTTATCATCTAAATAATAAATATACAACATAATATGTTTTATAATGAAACTAAGAGTAAAATATAAAGTAACCGAACTCCTTAACACAAAGCGTGGCCCACGGAGGCTACCACCGTTCACGCAATGTATAAAAAACTTTACCTGCCCACTGTCCGTCCTTCGACGTGAGGAATCCGAGTTGCAATTTAACGTCTATTGTGTTGGAACAAAGGCGGCTGATGCGCTAATAACAGGTGCATGGGTGCCCAAAGTTTTGGACTGATTCTCGCGGTAAGGGCGAATGACCACTGCGGGCTGTTTCTGAGTAGCTGGTAAAGCCGATTAACCACTGCAAGCTATATTTTTGAGTAGTTGAGATTGATTGTAGTGGTAAAGCCGAATAAGCACTGCAAGATATATTTTTGAGTAGTTGAGGATCGACGCTAGTGGTAAAGTCGAAAAACCACTTCAAGCTACATATGTCTCTGAGTAGTTGAAAGGTTGGTTCTAATAGAAACTAGGTATGTGAGTAGCGATGAGTAGATTGATTGTACTTATGAAGTTGCTACGCATGCTGTCTTTCTGAATCGTGAAGAGGAAGGATTGTCGTGATAAAATTGCGTAACAACTAGACGCTATGTTTTGCGTAGCTCAAAAGATTGACTCTTGTGGTTTTTTCTCGATCTCGTGGTTTAAAAGGCTATGGTTATGCCTTGTCCTTTTCTCGAAAAGTAAAAAGGATTAATTTTAGTGATATGACCGAATGTCTAGCACCCGCTATGTTCTTGAGGAGCTGAGAAAATTAGTTCTTGCAACTACTACACGTTAGGTTTCCTAGTAGTTGATGAGAGCACTGAATCTTGTAATAAAGTTGAATAAGTACGACACACTAGTAGCTTTGTTTCTGAATATTGAAGAGGACTAATTGGGAAATCGATTGACTACTACACACAATGTTTCCATGTAGATAATTGATTCATGTGGTAATTGTGCAAGATATATTTCTGAGTATTATAGATATAGTTAATTTACTACTGCAAGCTATGTTTCTAAGAAGCTACTACGTGATAGGATATACCCTGAGCAAATCCATGTAACTCGTTACACACGATTAGCGTTCTTGGAAACCATGGATAATATCAATTATAGTGTGTTTTTCAACGTAATATTTATTTATTTTATTTATTTATATCCTTTATTGTACACTATATAAACTTAACAAAGAAATAAAAAACAACAACATTAAATTAGATAGCAGTACAAAAGGCGGTCGTATCGCTCGAAGCAATCTCTTACCGACTACCTTGGGATGGAAATAACAGAAGGATAAAAGAGAGGGTAGTCAATAGTGTACTAATAGCTAGACTGATAAGAAATAATAATACTTATATTAAGTGTTTTAAAACAATAACTAAAATAATAACAACAAAAATTAATAGATACTCCGTATATACATAAAACAAGTAACACAAAAACTACAAGTAATATAATATATAATGATAAAATAAACATACAAATTACATAATATATACATAAATATATACATACATAAGTGCACAAATATAATATATAAAGTACAAATAAAAACAATCAATCACTAGACTAATTTGGCTGTTAAAGGGACAAGTAGTGTTCTTTCACCATTTTTTTAAAGGACAACAGTGTTCGAGCCCGTCTTACGGCATCAGGAAGTGCATTCCATAATCGGACAGCTTGGACAGAGAAAGACTTATCCATAAAAGTCGTAGAGTGCACAGGCATTCTCAACCTCAAGTTCTCCGACGATCTCAGGGATCTTGTATGTGAATCATGCAGGAATATGAAACGATCTTTGAGATAAGAGGGAGATAACGGATTAAACAAGATATTGTAAAGAAGAAAAAGAATGTGAGTATTCCGACGAAGTCGAATGGGTAACCACTTGAGCTTAACACGAAACTCGGAGACATGATCAGATTTGCGAAGACCAAATATGAACCGTATGCAAAAATTTTGGAGACGCTCAAGTTTATGAAGCTGGTCCTCGGTAAGATCGAGATAGCTGACATCGGCATAATCAAGGATGGGGAGAAGAAGTGTTTGCGCAAGTGAAATCTTCGTGGTGACGGGTAGGAAATTGTGTAACCTTCGCAAAGACCGCGCCGACGCAAACAACTTTCTACTTAGCTCACGAAGCTGCGGGCCCCAGGTGAGGGATTTATCTAAAAACAAACCTAAGTTTTTAACAGTATCACTGTAAGGAATAATGGTACCATTACAGTATACCGGGGGCATCAGATCCCAGTCTAGTTTAGAAATCATCCTGGGGCTGCCGACAACAATGACCTGAGTTTTGGATGGGTTAACCGTCAACCCATTAGCTTTGCTCCAATCACAGATGCTTTGGATGTCAACATTAATTTTCGAAATTGCATCAGCTAGCCTGTCCAGGGGTGCCTGAGTGTAGACTTGGAGATCATCTGCATAAAGGTGGTAGGAGGAGCAAAGATGATTCGTTATAGAGTTGATAAAAACAGCGAAGAGTAAAGGAGATAGCACGCCGCCCTGAGGGACGCCAGCATTTACAGTGCACCAAGAGGAAAAACTTTCCTCAACACAGATGCGTTGCCGACGTCCATACAGGTAACTTCGAAACCAATCAATTGCCATTGGAGATATGTTAAGAGAACTCAGAATGCCTAGTAATACATCGAAATCAACGGTGTTGAAAGCGTTACTGAAGTCCAGCAACGCTAGAACTGTCAGCTTGCCCTCTTCCATACCTGACCTTATGCCATCCGTAATATGAGTCAGAGTAGTAGTGGTACTATGTCCGGGGCGAAATCCAGATTGGAGAGGATTAAGGACGTTATTTTTGGAAAGGAAACCATTGAGTTGACTATGGATTAGGCGTTCAAGGACTTTGGACAGAAATGGAAGAATGGAAATAGGACGAAATTCGGAAAGTAGAGAAGCGTTAGGTTTTTTCGGAATAGGAATGATGTGGGCTTCTTTCCAAGCGATCGGAAAGATCCCTGAGGAGATTGAATGGTTTAGGATATGGGTAATAATAGGAAGGGTTTCGTCGAGGATAGGAAGAATCATATTACGGCTGACATGGTCACTACCCATTGCATTCGATGTAATGAGCGAAATGGTTCTCCTAACATCACACATAGCAAATTGTTTGAAAACGAAACCAGGACAATCGGGAGTCTTACGGGTGGAAAGACGCATTAAAGTGTTATCTTTTATCGTCCTAGGGAAATAGGACGGAGAGGAAAAATGATGGTTCAAAGAATTCAAATCTATAGATTTGGGAATAGAGTCTTGTTGAGATTTACCCACTCCCAAAGACTTAAGAAATTTCCAGACTTTAGCTGGGTCACCGTTTTCGACAGAGTTGTGGATATGTCGGCGTTGAGCGTTCCTACACACCTTAGTGCAGTGATTCCGAACGGCTACATATTTCAGCCAGTTAGTTTCGTTAGGGCGTCGGTTATACCTGGATTTAGCAGACGCTTTTTTAGCAAGCAACTCTTTAATTTCGGCCGTGAGCCAAGGCGTCGGTAAGTGTTTTAGCTTGATAGCTTTAACCGGAGCATGCCTGTCGAAGAGTGTGGTTAATTGACTGTTAAAGAAATCAACTTTAGCGTCAATGCTATCTGTGAGAAACAGTGGATTCCAGTCAATGCTGTCGGCATCTTTACGAAGGTTATCAATATTCATACCCCGAAAATTTCTCTGCAGGAGGATTTTAGGTAAGGATTTAGGAGGACGGACACGGTAGGACAAGAATAGGAGATCATGAGAGGAAAAAGCGTCGGCGGAGCATTGTCCGTGTTTCGCGACATGACTTAGGGAAGAGACGAGGATAAGGTCAAGAAGGGAAGGAGTACAATTCGGGGAATGGTGAGTGGCTGAAAGGGGAAGAATGGAAAGGTTACAGGATTGGATAACATTCAAGAGGGAAGAAGAACGACGATCGGTCTTGAGTAAGCAGGTATTGAAATCACCCATGATTATGCTTTGACTGTATGAAGGAACTAGATTTTCGAGAATAATTTCAAAGGATGAGAAAAAGTCTATACGAAGCGAGGGACAATAATAAACGCCGAGGAGAAGTTTTTTGAGGGAGAATTCCACCTCAACAAAAAGATGTTCGCCAGCATTTAGTGGCGGGGGTTGCGGTGATGTACTAACGATCGAATATTGAAATTGCGTACGGAGATAGATCGTTTGATACAACTAATGTTGAACTCGTCTATTCCAACATGTTGCTTCACTACATCCACAATAAGTTGCACAGTGTTCTCATCAGCTCCTTCGGCAACGCCATGGAAGAGAAGAATTTTCCGGCGCCGCTGCATTTCCATGGTATCAACATTGTGTGCCAAAGCTTCTATTTGCTGCTGAAGAAGACTTAGGGCTTGAGTGATGAAGGCCCTATATGTTGCAAATTCAGCTGCCAAATCAGTTGAGCCGGAGGTGGCAGCTGATGACTTTTGGAGATTGGCTTCAAAAGCAGTCATCCTTCGGTGGAACTCATCCTTCATCTCCTCAATAGTGGTCTTAAGTGTGGACTCCATAGTGATGTAATAACTAGTGAAGAGTGTGTTGTGCGGGTTCAGTGATGCAGAGAAAGAAGAAAGGAAATATACACTAATACCGGCAGGTAGTCAGTTTAGCTAATGTATATAAACATTGAAAGTGAAAGTTTAACACTTAGAAAAATTTAAAACAATTAAAAATTGCTGAGCAAAAATTTGTTTCACTATACCACTCAACTACCCACGCAGAAAAAGTAATAATACCATTGATTGAAACTAAAAAACATGTTAATTTGGTAGTTGTGTCACATAGGCCTACTCCAGAAAATTTGATGTCACACAAACAACATTATGAAATTATAATTCAATTTTCTAATCATGCTTTAACGTGCCTAAACAATCATGCTGATCCGACCTTGCAGAACTGAGGGACAAGAACGGTCAAAACATTTTTTAAATTTAAGTTATATTCGAACTGACAAAACAGTAGATAGACGCATAATTTTTAAACTATTTTAACTAAGTTTGTCCATTCACAACATTATCCCACACTAGGATTTCTTCTTAGCGGCGAGTAGGTTTTAAAATTAAAATTTCATATGCATAAACATCCAGACTCGGAATATCTATAGACTATAATTCTGCCTGCGCAAGGATCGGATCCGCGATCTTTTAGCGCATAGAGCCACCTGCTGTGCCAATAAGTCTTCATATTTATTTCGCATATTGTGATAGAATGCATGACTTAACACCACACTAGCCTTAAATCTTATATTAAGTTTATGTTTAATGTGGAATTAATGAAAAAAAAACACAATGAGACCCAGACTTTTGGTGCTCTCTTCATAATATATGCCGTAAGTATACTTATTTTGGAATTCATTCAGAATAATAATCAATGTTGCAGAAAATCGCTGGATGCACGCCTCTTTCAATAAGTTACTGTGACAACCTTTGGGACAGTTCTATGTTCAGGAGACTTCTTGTGGCTGAAAATGGTGGTGATACAATGAACGATAAGTTCAAGGTGCAGTTACCTTAGGTACATGATATTTACTTGTATTTAATGATTTATAATCTATTTGAAATTATCATCATCATCAGCCCATACTAGTCCACTGCTGGACATAGGCCTCCTCAAAAATGCGCCATTTCACCCTGTCTTCGGCTTGTCGCATCCAACAACTGCCAGCGACCTTTCGCAAATCGTCACTCCACCTAGCTGGAGGGCGTCTTACACTACGCTTGCCAAGGCGCGGTCTTTGAAATTATGCTGTGATTAAATTACTTCTATAATACGAACTGTCAATCTAACTACATTGCATGATTCCATCATTGTATCTCAATTCGATACTTTAACGTCTATTGACAGTTGAATTCGAAAAAATTAAACACCGCTATATTTCAGAAAAACTTTATATTTTACGTGCACGAGGAGTAAGTTGTATTTCTTGAAGTAAAAAAACTTAATTGTCCGTTTTCGTGTCTGCGGCCGCAGCTCTGGTATTATATGCTGGTTTTATTCTGCGTCATTGTCGGCCTCGATGGCGCTCATTTTGTATTAAAACCGTTAAATTCGGAAATTGTATTTCGATGTTTAGGATGTTTTTTGCTCCATTGTACGGCAGATGTCAGATTAGTTAGCGTGCCGCCCACGTTTCATTAATGCCGATGTAATATGTGTGCCGACACAGCTTTTGTTATTGATTATTGTATATGCGTGTTTTAGTTCTATTATACTGTTTACGGTGAGTTTCAGTAATTAACTGTTAATGACTATGATGTAAGCATAATTTTCAGCTGAATGGAAATGTTAATGTTATTAGCTGTTGTTGTTATAATGTTATTATTTATTAGCTGTGATGAAAGCAGCAAATAGAAGGAACGTAGGTACTTACACTAATTTGTTGTTTATAAATATTCAACTGCTGCAAATCTGTTAATCGATACTTACTGACGCAGTAAATATTTTTTACTGATCAAAATATAATGATCTCTTTATTGTTAATTGTTTTTCTCACTTAAGTTTTAACGTCAATTTCATATGTCGAAAAAATCGATAGTAGTTATTTAATAAAATAGAAAACCCCGTGACCACAAACGAATATAGAATGGCTTTAATTTCACAGACAAGACTTGGTTCTTAGTTTAATAAATTGCAAGTGTCTACCCATCCGCATCTGACCATCGTGATCGACTAACAACTAAATCTCAAACACATATTGTGGGAGCGAGCCAGTGTTTAGTAGCAGGTATATGGTATGTTAAAAATAACATTAAAATTATATATTTTTCTTTTCAAGAAATCATTCCCATTATGCCATATCCTGTGATCGTATAAAATACATTGCACATGTATCGCATCAACATCTGATCCAAATAAATTGCCCGTGCAATACAATGTAAACATTCATAAAATTACCGTACAAAAAGGGAATTTGCATATTGATACACCATCATGCGAGTACGCTTCCTTGTAAACCGCAGTGGGCGACAGAAAACGTCGATCTATATTCAAGCACCAGCGGAGGACCAAACACATTGTCAATAGATTCGTTATCTGAGTGAATAGAGACGTAGATATTGCCTGTCTGCGGGTGTTTAGATGCAACGGCAACCTCACGATAGCGTTTGACAAAAACAGATGGATAGATAAAACTAAAACGTTTTTGTTATTCTCAAATTCTTTCAACAATGCTCTGTGGGGTCCGAGTACAAAAAAAAAGTACAATGTACCAATAAAGCGCATTTCGATCGTAATGAGTCACATGGTTTCAACAGTTTTTGAAAAATAATGAAATAATTTATCGAATATATCCAGAGAAACATACCGTATTTGTACACATTAACGCGCGAGTATTAAATCTTCGTTATAAATTATACCAATGAGGAATTCGAAAATTAAATTTGGTTTGAAATTATTCCAATATTAATTCGAAGTAAACCACTCGTTCGAAATGCTCCGTCCGGAGATATTAATTAACAAGTAATTACAAAACGGAAAAATAAAACATCCCTCGTCCATATCATTGAAATAACGAGGCTTGTTATATAAAAATAAAATCATAACAATCGCTCTTGTTTATGGGAAAGTATAACAACATAATTGCCTCTTTATTACCATAGTGCTATTAAATTTCATTCGTTTATAATTAGCCGCCGTTTAATTATGTGTTCGCGTGTGTATTGAAAAAAATACACGTAAGCTTTTTGTAGTTGTGCGATCGATACGACAATTTAACATTCCAGCGGTAGTCGGCGACGTGTAACGCAAACAAAAGTGCTGCGAAACTAAAGGTAATAAAGAGGAGGCAAGAGAGAACCATTCCGGAGCACGTACGGCAATTCGTTCTAATAGTCGCAGCCGACAATGGCGCTATTCTGACATTGTTTTGTTAGGACGGAACGTTAGGCAATGCAAAACTCGCGCGGCGCCCCCGAATATACCCCCACAATACACTACGGTCTCCGTGCACCGTACCGTCAGTACCGCACTACACGACATGACTCAGCTCTCGAATATGCATACAAAAGACAAGCTTGTTGCTTCTTGGCCCATTTTAGAGGCTATCCAAAATTATGATTTTGGTTACGATTATGGGCTTTTATCTGAAAGTTTTTCATGACTACTGAAGTCGAAAAGTATAAATTAAGCCTTGTGAATTGACTGTGATCAAAATTACAAAGGAACATTTTTGTATTCAATTCTAGGAATTTATTATGCAGCGCCGCTAGTATTGTTATTGGCTACACGCACATATGAATAATCTTTACTATTCAATTCGATTTGTTTGAAAATATCTATGAAGTTGTGTGTCTAGATAGTACTATTAAATACAATGGGGTAAAGGAAGCTTGACTGATTTACTTCGGTAAAAGGGCTGTCATACTGTTTGAAATCTCTGTATTCCTCTACGTACATACATAGGCGCCGGATTTTTTCTAAATTTCGACTCGTGGGGGGCGAAGTGAAGTGGCCCCTGAGTAGTAATTAATGAGGGATAGACGTGGGCGGCTGTTCAACGTCACAATGTTTTGGTAACAAATTGTAATGAATCGCTCGGCAGGACCTCACACTTCGATGCCATTCGGCGATTACGTCATCTGCATTGATGCTGTCATTGGGTTTCGTATGTAAATTGTGTATCAAATAAGTTTATTGTTATGCAATACCGTATTTATTATGAGATTATTGTTATTTGCTTTTTATATCCCGTAAAGAAGATTTTTTATATCGTTCCATATGCGAGTGTAAAATCACACGAATATTTCTGTAAAAGCTCCGTAAATACAATACACGTTTTCAGTGTGAACAATTGATGAATTTCTGCAGCAAAATTACCGCGAATATAAAAATATAGATGGAGTTAATTGTTTTACGTCGATGAATTTTGTTGAGTTCACCATAGAAACATTTATTTGAGGTTAATTATTGCCTATAAGAGAATAAAACGCCAAAAATATATTATGTATTTGAACTGTCTTTACACTCACTATTTTCTATGCGTTAGAAACTCACTTGCGCTGGATTTTATTTATGTTAAAATTAAAAATGTACACCTCAAATTAATATTTTTAAATGTTCGTATTAACTACAATAAAATATTAAATTGATAAATAAATTTGACGCGAAATGTACCAGCTAAAGTAAATTTTAAATCCGAATCAACCAAAATGCTCGAAATGAAAAGCCAAACCTAATTATGAATTCAAAGAGAGTAGACCGCGTTGAGTCCTTCTCAAAAGTTTCTAATTCACGGCACTAAGAGTGACCCACAAACAATTTGTTACCATTACTTTTTAATGGAGTCATTAAAATAGTTTTGCGGTTGCGAGCGGAGTGGTAACATTTTGGCGCCTGTTACTGGCTGGGATAACAAATATCTTGCGGTTGGTACGCCCGCTGGCTCCGGCTCGACGTGAGATTGAGTAATTGTAATACATTATTGACAATCGTTTATTGCTTTGTTGCAATCACGATTTGGATTTCTCGTTAAAGATGACTAAACCAACATACGGTGAGACCTACACTTTCAAATTCGAGTTGGTTTTATCACAGATGAATGTGTGGCGATCAACACTTTTCACATACATACATACATAGAGTCACGCCTTTATACCAGAAGGGGTAGGCAGAGGCGCCACTAGGACACCCACACTTTTCCTATGTATAAAATCCGTGCTGTTCTGGTTTTATCTATATCTGTATCAGCTCATACGTCCCACTGCAGGGCAAGCGCCTCCTCTACAATCGAAAGTGTATTTGAGAGGTGTTAGGCCACATAGTTTACTACGCTGGGCTAATGGGGGTTGACGAACTTTCCATACCATAGAAATTCCTACACTATGGTCTGCAGTTTTCCTTACAATGTTTTCCTCCACCATAATAGGTATTTGCCTTCAAAGTCATAGAGAAAAAGAAGATTAAGATTTGCCTATACTTCTTTCATTGCGTTTTAACTAGCAATGACTTCCTAAAAATAAATATGTATTAATTTAAATAGTGTTTTAAAACATTGCGTCCATTTTAATATTTCAATGAAATAGGTGTAGATTTAAAATTCCCATCCTGACCAGATGATTTGCTCAAATCTCAAGTCCTATTTACTATTTCAAAACAACGCGATGATGCATTAACGCGAGCGCAGCGTACCGTGTTTTCATAGACGCCAGAGCTGCATTCGATCGTAAAGCCCTTTCACTATCAGGCGAGTTAGTCTCCGCATACTTGCCGCTGCCTAATCTATATGAAAAAGTCCCTGTGGATAAGGACTCGTGTATCTCATACAACTTTATATCTACAGCGGCGGCAATACTTTACGGTTCGTGTTTATCTAGCTGAACTACTGTTGTGTTAGTTGTCAAGCTATCTGACCGATCTGTTTGCTTGTCTGTTATGTATACAGACATTTACATGGAAGCTAGAATAACATTTGTTTGTTTTTGTTATTTTTCACTATATTTGATATAAGCAAAGCGCTAATATTTGCTGTACCTACCTGATAAAACTTCCGGAATTGTATGTTGACTGTTATATGTTGATGTTGCAGTTCCAAATCGGCGATTTGTCTTTTATTGTTTTGTGTACCAATTTTAATTGTAGTACATTAGATTACATTTTAATTACCTATATTAGGAGACATTATAAAGAGTAAAAATTTGATTGTTTGTTTGTTTGCATTGAAAAAGCTTCGAAACTACCGAACCGATTTAAAAAAAAACCTCATAACTCTGCACCCGGGTGAATCCGGGCCGAGCCGCTACTTTAAAATAAAGGTTCTCAACAGGTCACTCCGAAAATCCTTGGGATGGGCCAAGATTCAGCAAGTGACCTCACTTGGCTATAGATGATATATAGGGTAAGCGCGCACATGGAGTAAACATACTATCTCTGTCACAATCGAGACCGCGCAATTATTTATTGCAATCTCATAACAACAATACATTTGCATGGCCGTTGTTTGTTAAAAATGTCACAATTACTACAAGATATGATTTATGTACAGTGACAGTTTACTTGCACGTGCATTGTCTCTGTAATTGGAGTTGTCGTTTTGGTATTTAGAGCGCATTGTGGCGACAGTCGTGCCTACACGCTGGACACGCTCTGTCTTAATATGACTCATAATATATAACAATTACCATATATTAGCTAATTGATATTTATAACGTACTAAACCCTGACTCAGTGCTCAGCTAAATGACTATTCGCTTAATACTAGTACGACCTGACTAAATTCAGGAGAGGAATTTCAGGTTCAGTGCTAATAGGCTATTCGTGTTTATTTAGGACTATTTGGGGCTTACCTTTATGACTGCTAATGTCTCGAAACAGACCAAATATATTATCCTTTTACTCAATAAATAAATTCTGATTAAAAATAATGTTGTTTAAATGCTCATTATTTATTATTAGTTTTAAGCAGTAACGATTGCCAGAGGTATATGGCAGGTTAACGCAAATTACTGTTTCTGCAGAACTTGTTAAAAAATTGTTATTTTAAATACACAATCGGATTATTTTACGAAAAACGAGAAGAGTAAAAAGTTAAGCTGCTATTATTTCAGTCATTTGTGTGGTATGAACCGGGGAGTAATCTGCGTTGGAAGCCGTTTAGGATGTTTCATTTATTTTATTACTGAATACGCTGTCCTCCATTGTCTAGTTGTGTCTTTTTAAAATATTTTTTACTGTCCGTGCAGCCCTTTGGCTCTGGGTGTTCCCTTTCGTTTATTGTTTCTTTATTGCCGACCCTTGCTAAAAACGAACTTTGCATAACATTCATCCAATACGATTTACACGGTGCCGTAATATTTCATTAATTTTAAAAGGGTTATGTGTGTGTTTGTTTAAAGCGTAACAATTATACTGACCTATTTATACAGACGATTGGGTGCGTCGTGTTTACACTAGATTTTCATCATTCTGGTAAATTAATTTTGTATATAAAAAATATTGTTTCCAATGGTACGTACCTCGGGGGTGTGTTTGCTCTAATAACAGGGTTCCAGAAATAATTAGTCGGGACTCTTTGAATAGTGAAGAATGTTATCCGTTGGATTTATGATGTTTGTGGAGGGGTTTATTGCAGCGTTCGATCGGTTCGCGCATGGGGCAGTTTTAACCTATTGCTTAGTAAAAACAGGTAAAAAGGCAAGCGTTTATCAGCCGTTTTTGTTTTTTGTCGTCGCTTTAGTTATTGTTTGGGTCCCTCGGACATATTAATCTCGCGTGGTTCTGCCAGAACCGATCATTACCAAAAACTCGGGGGCGTATTGCGTTCGGGTGCATGGTTATTACTGCTTTCCTAATAAAATAGCCCGGCATTATTTACAAAATTAGATACATCGCTAAATATTTTATAATGACGGAGTTGGAATCGGTTGGGTTGGCAGCGTTTAAGAGGTTATTATTTGGGGTAAGCTATGCACAACAGTTCGTGTATGAATTTAATCACATGACTTTTGAACGGTCCAATTTTGACTGTCTGTCATTGGCAGTTGCTGGATGTTTATTATCGAATTATCGGAACCCTGAAACTTGTAATTAGTTTTATTTTTCAATTTATTTTTACACCTGCCTGTATACGTGTCATGAACTCAAGCCTGACCCGCGCTCATCATCGTCGTAAAAATCAAGACCATTGCATATAAAAAGCCTCCGATAAGTAATATCCACGGTGATGAACGTGTTGAAAATGGTCGCAAAAAGCATTTTGTAAGAAAACTTGGAGTCACCATGCATAGGTGGATTTTTTATTTGAATTAATACTTATATCAGTATTTTTAAGTCACACTAAATGTTTTTATTGTCTCTTAATAGTCGCAGTTAATGCTATATTGTAACAAACAAGGTAGAAAAATGACGTCATCGTCTTGAATTTGACAACCCACATGAATATAGATTTTAGTATATTGATGACATCTAAAAGATATGATATATGGAGTGAGCCAGTACAAACTTTTTAGTTACTATTCATCCAGAATTATGATGTAACTACGTTGAGCCCTCAATAGGTCAAACCATGCGGAGAGCAAACCATTTTCACAGCACATTTGTGTCGGCGCGGCCGCACATTATGTTCTCGACATATTGTCATAACATCCCATTCCATTTCACTTTGGTGAGTTGTCGCCTGCATTGTTGGTCTGCGAGGTTTCGTTGAGAGACGGAAATGAGGAGGAATTTCCCAAAGAGAGCTCTCCGGAATAAGAATATTATTTGTGAGCGTACGGTGCGCGGTCCACAAAAGACTCGACCGGCCGCTACGCCTCCGGAAAGAATCAATTATACAAACCCCGCTTCAAAGACATGTTGCAGAATGGGCGAATTGTTTGTTTAATAACATTTCGGTGCCTCTATAAATGTCACAGTGAAATATTTGTCGCTTTTGTACGGTCATTCATTGTACGTAAATGAAGCGATAGATTTTTTTCGTCATTACATTCCGCTGGGTCATGTCTCTATCCGAAACGGATGCGCCACCAGTTTTTGTTTGGGATAGCTTCCTGTCTTCGCATAGTTCTGTTTTTTAATATTTTTGTCGTCTTTATTCGACAAAGGTGATAAATATGAGCTATAAATAAATTTTTAAATACAAATATCAAGAGAGCAATGATGAATGTGGTATTTTTACCAACGGCTAAACTGCCATAAAGACGTTTATTCTTCATGACAATATGTTTTCTTTAGAATTAATGTCATAAAAATTTAAAAGATTCAAATAAAAGTGATAAAAAAAACTTTGGGCATAGAAATACCTACATTCCCGTATCTAGACACCGATTCGCATTAAATACAATATTCAGTGGAATTCAAAAACCTTGTGTTGTATCAGTTCGTTTAGGCACCTAATACATATTCAAGTTTGAATTTGTAGTCTGATAATGCTGTACGAATAAATAAATAAACAACGCAGTAACGCTATACGTGATACTTTTCCAAAAAGCTGCGTGGCATTCGAACAGTAGCTGTTTAGAGCTCGTGATTATCCCATTTCTATGCGCCACTTATAACGTTCAGCGTAATTTGAATACGACTCATATAAAATTGTTTACTAATTTTATCATCACTAAATAGTGTTATTTAAAATTTTAAACCCCGGATATTTAAAGGTGAACGTTAAATCAAATACTTAACCCGGTATTAAGGCGGCGATTTCTAATGGGACTTCTTGGAGTATTTTATGGGAGTTACAGAATTAAATGGGTTGTGCGTCGAAATTAAATTTTATCTAAGAATTTTATATAGACTTATTTATTGGTGGATGTCAGTAGAAACCGACTGTATGAATCCTATACCTTTTTAAATATAATATCATAGATTGGAAAAATGAACAATCGGCTCATCTGGGATTCGTACACAACAATTTGGTATCGTAACTGCGATGGCTTCCTCCGAAAAGGAAAATAAAATTAAGATAAGTATATTTACACGTACGGTTAACTATATACTAATTATTATCTTCCCGTTCGACGCCATTATGTGGGTCTGCCTAATTACTTCTTCACGCTACGAAGAGAGGATCCACCATTAAAGAAATGAGGGATCACGTTTAAGCCACAGTGTAGCATAAGTATATTAACTATGGCGTATTAATTGTTATTAATAAATTGTTATTTTGCAATAAAACTTTAGAGGTAAGATAGCATTTATTTGCGGTCAAAAGAAACCTCAAGACGTGTGAAGTGCTTTAAAGAATGGCCGATAGTTTTATGCAGTGAAAATGATTGCTGAGACCATCCATCGAAGCCGACTATGTACATACCTGAATTTAAATTTGTCATTCATCTATTCCGATGGAGCTATGTGTTCAGTTATACAAACAGGATGTAGTGCCTTCGTATTGCTGAGTTACAGTTTGTTCGGAAATCATATATGAATGTGTAAACATGTATATTGCCCTGTGAATATAGTGTTTGGACTTCATCAAATGCCATTACTTTGCGCTGTAGGGTTTGCTGTACCAAAGACATGCAACTGTTAGCAAAATGAATTCTCTATCTATCACTATGTATTCACTCTCTCCGATTCTTTTGAAATTCTTGTCGACATAACTTGCTACAATATTTGACTATCGGGCCGGTGAACTGCCTTAAGTTCTTTGGCTTTTTCTCGGCAAAATATATATTAAACGTATCTTTCGCGGTTACGTGACATGTTTCGTTTATTCTTTAGCAATTCGTATCTGATACGTTTTCAGAAATCTAATGAAGTAAGACGCAACTAATTGCTATGCTTGTGCAATATTAACCCTCTTCCTCGTTACACCGATGAATGGTCACACAATAAAACCCTATTTTATTGCAGTTTCCTCTCTGGGCTCGTTGGCATTCATCCCGAGAACTACCAAATCATTAAAGCTCGTGTTGTTGATTTTTTCTTACCGCTTTGTTTGCTTTATGATAATAGGTGTTCGTTTCGTCGCGCTCCGAGCGCGGGAGCGATGTGGTGTGAAACTTAACGCCTTTATTCACGCTCCTTTTTATAGAGGCACTTGATTTAGCGAGCCAATGTCGTTTTTAATAGACTCCACGTTGATATTCGCTTTTTACAACCGTATTCACGAAATTCGCCTTTTTAGTGTTATGTTAATGAGAACGAATGTTTGCGGTTGTAAACATTTCGGATCGATTTCTTTTGTGTCTTGATCAAGTTTTATTGGCGCCCCTCGTGTCGTGTAACATCTCTTTTGATTGTGACTTATAAACTATTTTGTGTTGTAAATGTGGATCCAATTATGGTCATTATAATATGGGTGTCAGTTATTTAATGTTTCATATTATGTATTTATCGAAAGCAATGTGGAATTAACAAATTGAATGTACGAATTTAGGAAATAATTAGTAAAAACGTTACATATCGTTTTTTTAAATCATTTGTAATATAATGGTTTCTTAGATTTACGCGAATGTTACACATTGAAATAAAACTATTTTATTACGGATTTTATCGCGATTTAGTTTAATTTTTACATTTTTTAACTTCCCGACGTTTCGATTACTTTACAGCTTTCGTGGTCACGGGGCGGACTGAGGTATTAGTCATCCGCTCTGTGACTGTCACAATTAAACTACCCTTAATTTTCAATTATTAAATTAAAAAGTTAACTAGTTGTTGCGATCCGATCTACGCAGTAGGAGCTCACAGTGTCTTGAGGTCTGGCAGCTGGTCTTTTGGGTTCCGATTTAATCAAATGTAGAACTGGATCCCATGATGGTGCAAGCTTCAAGCCATCTTCTCTATTGAAATTTGGATGTTTTTTAATTTCAATAGCCTCGCGAAACATCCTGGGTAGGAAGCGGTGTTCTTTAGCGAGGATTAGGGGCTTATCAAAACGAAGGTAATGCTTGGAGCCTTCTTCGATGTGTTCAGCAACTGCAGACTTCGTTGAGCGTCGGTGTTTGACGTCAGCTATGTGTTCTTTTACGCGGGTCCCTATGCTTCTCTTGGTTTGGCCGATATAAGAGAGGCCACAGTCACAATCTATTTTATATACGCCCGGTTCTTGCAAAGGTATATGACACTTGACAGGTGGTAAGAATTGACTAATCTTCTTGGGCGGCTTGAAGTATGTTTTAATGGAAGCACGCTTCAGGATGTAGCCAATCTTGTCTGTGACTCCTTTGATGTAAGGTAGTATAACCGGGGCCCGTTCAACTGTGGCTGGTTTCACTCGGTTTCTGTGACGGCGGCGTGGAACTTGGAGCTTGTTGTCTCGCAGTACCTGCTTGACGTGTTGCAGCTCAGTCGCCAGGTGTTTCTCATCACAGATTCCTTGTGCTCTCTGAAACAAAGATTTACCCACGGTAGCTAACTGTTTCGGATGGTGGTGAGATTCACCGTTCAGATATTTATCTGTATGGGTCTTTTTTCTATACACGGTATGACCTAAGGACTGATCAGGATTACGGATTACTAAAACATCTAAGAAGGCAAGAGATTTATTATGTTCCAACTCCATAGTAAATTGAATTTTATTGTTAATGGAGTTGAGGTGATTTAAAAATGCAGTTACTTGGTTAGATGGTAAGATTGTGAAAGTATCATCTACGTACCGCTTGTAAAATCTTGGCGAGACCGGGGCTGTACTAAGGGCTGTCTCCTCGAAGTCCTCCATGAAAATATCGGCAACTACAGGAGATACAGGTGAGCCCATAGCAACACCATCCATTTGTACATAGTATTGATTATTCCACAACATTTAGCCAGATGTGAGGCAATGTTTGAGTAATTCTGCATATTCTAGTGGCATGTCATTCTCTGCTAACTTCTTAGTGACAATTTTGATGCAGTCTTGTACTGGTAAGCTTGTAAAAAGTGACTGCACATCAAAACTAACCATTGTTTCATTGTCAGCTAATTGTAGATGTTTAATGTCACTGACAAATTGGTATGAATCCTTCACAGATGCTCTAGTGTTTCCTCTGAGTGGTGAAAGCACTTGTGCTACGTGCTGAGCCAATCTGTAGGTTGGTGTGTCGATCTGGCTCACGATGGGACGTAGTGGAGCATTTTCCTTGTGTATTTTGGGTAATCCATACAATTTTGGAGGTTTTGCACACGATGGGATGAGTGACTTAGAGTTCAGATCTAACTTCTCGGAGTACTTGATTATTAAAGAGCTGGTGGCCTTTAATATTTTGGTAGTCGGGTCTGATTTGACTATTTTGTAAGTAGTGTCATCCGATAAAAGTTGTTCGATTTTATTGTTATAATCTGAAGTATCCATCACTACTGTCGCATTCCCTTTATCTGCACGGAGAACAGTTAATTCCTTCATAGATCGCAGGTTCTTTAAAGCGATAAATAGTTGTTTTGGAAGATTTGGTTTCGGCACTTTGTTTCGTCGTAGTAAAGATGATATATCTTGACGTATCGCCTCCGAATCTTCCTTCTTCAAATTGTTAATGAAAAGACTGTTCTCAACGTTACAAATAATGTCTTCATACGGTATCCTACGTGGAGTTACGGCAAAATTTAGACCTCTTGACAAAACCTGAACTGTGTTTTCATCCAATGTATGTTTTGACAGATTAATGACCGCGCGTTGTTTGTCTGCGCCGGAGTGCGTGTTATCTGTGTTAGGGTGCGTTCCGTGCCGGCACTCGGAGTTGTTAGAATTTTTGACATTTGATTTTGATGAAAGTTTATCATATTTATTTATGTGTTTATTTTTGCATTCGTTATATTTGGATGTTTCTCTTTTATTTAATGTGTCCATGCAATTTTTAAAATCAAATGATGATAATACTGTCTTTAACTCATTGGATGATTTTTCGATACAATTATTTATGTAATGTAGGTCAGATCGTGTTTCATGTATGGTAGCTTGTAACAGTTTTTTACTCGCCTGGCTTAGAATTTTAGCGCTCCCTCGTATGGTTTTCTTAGGTGATATCTTCACACACGTGGGGATGAGATTATGATCACGGCATCTCTTCAAGAAATTCAAAGATGATATATTTCTTGCGCGCTTAGTTTTCAAATTCTCCAACCGGCGTATTTTGTTTGCAATTTGCAGTCCGTACTGGTTTGCATAATGGTTTCTTAGATTTACGCGAATGTTACACATTGAAATAAAACTATTTTATTACGGATTTTATCGCGATTTAGTTTAATTTTTACATTTTTTAACTTCCCGACGTTTCGATTACTTTACAGCTTTCGTGGTCACGGGGCGGACTGAGGTATTAGTCATCCGCTCTGTGACTGTCACAATTAAACTACCCTTAATTTTCAATTATTAAATTAAAAAGTTAACTAGTTGTTGCGATCCGATCTACGCAGTAGGAGCTCACAGTGTCTTGAGGTCTGGCAGCTGGTCTTTTGGGTTCCGATTTAATCAAATGTAGAACTGGATCCCATGATGGTGCAAGCTTCAAGCCATCTTCTCTATTGAAATTTGGATGTTTTTTAATTTCAATAGCCTCGCGAAACATCCTGGGTAGGAAGCGGTGTTCTTTAGCGAGGATTAGGGGCTTATCAAAACGAAGGTAATGCTTGGAGCCTTCTTCGATGTGTTCAGCAACTGCAGACTTCGTTGAGCGTCGGTGTTTGACGTCAGCTATGTGTTCTTTTACGCGGGTCCCTATGCTTCTCTTGGTTTGGCCGATATAAGAGAGGCCACAGTCACAATCTATTTTATATACGCCCGGTTCTTGCAAAGGTATATGACACTTGACAGGTGGTAAGAATTGACTAATCTTCTTGGGCGGCTTGAAGTATGTTTTAATGGAAGCACGCTTCAGGATGTAGCCAATCTTGTCTGTGACTCCTTTGATGTAAGGTAGTATAACCGGGGCCCGTTCAACTGTGGCTGGTTTCACTCGGTTTCTGTGACGGCGGCGTGGAACTTGGAGCTTGTTGTCTCGCAGTACCTGCTTGACGTGTTGCAGCTCAGTCGCCAGGTGTTTCTCATCACAGATTCCTTGTGCTCTCTGAAACAAAGATTTACCCACGGTAGCTAACTGTTTCGGATGGTGGTGAGATTCACCGTTCAGATATTTATCTGTATGGGTCTTTTTTCTATACACGGTATGACCTAAGGACTGATCAGGATTACGGATTACTAAAACATCTAAGAAGGCAAGAGATTTATTATGTTCCAACTCCATAGTAAATTGAATTTTATTGTTAATGGAGTTGAGGTGATTTAAAAATGCAGTTACTTGGTTAGATGGTAAGATTGTGAAAGTATCATCTACGTACCGCTTGTAAAATCTTGGCGAGACCGGGGCTGTACTAAGGGCTGTCTCCTCGAAGTCCTCCATGAAAATATCGGCAACTACAGGAGATACAGGTGAGCCCATAGCAACACCATCCATTTGTACATAGTATTGATTATTCCACAACATTTAGCCAGATGTGAGGCAATGTTTGAGTAATTCTGCATATTCTAGTGGCATGTCATTCTCTGCTAACTTCTTAGTGACAATTTACACTTACCACCTGTCAAGTGTCATATACCTTTGCAAGAACCGGGCGTATATAAAATAGATTGTGACTGTGGCCTCTCTTATATCGGCCAAACCAAGAGAAGCATAGGGACCCGCGTAAAAGAACACATAGCTGACGTCAAACACCGACGCTCAACGAAGTCTGCAGTTGCTGAACACATCGAAGAAGGCTCCAAGCATTACCTTCGTTTTGATAAGCCCCTAATCCTCGCTAAAGAACACCGCTTCCTACCCAGGATGTTTCGCGAGGCTATTGAAATTAAAAAACATCCAAATTTCAATAGAGAAGATGGCTTGAAGCTTGCACCATCATGGGATCCAGTTCTACATTTGATTAAATCGGAACCCAAAAGACCAGCTGCCAGACCTCAAGACACTGTGAGCTCCTACTGCGTAGATCGGATCGCAACAACTAGTTAACTTTTTAATTTAATAATTGAAAATTAAGGGTAGTTTAATTGTGACAGTCACAGAGCGGATGACTAATACCTCAGTCCGCCCCGTGACCACGAAAGCTGTAAAGTAATCGAAACGTCGGGAAGTTAAAAAATGTAAAAATTAAACTAAATCGCGATAAAATCCGTAATAAAATAGTTTTATTTCATTTGTAATATGGTAGATTGGTGTAAATAAAAGTAAAATAAACCTAGTACGTTGATGGGGCCATTCTGTAGTATCGAATTAATTCGTAAAATCCAGTGCAAAATGTTGCAGGGAATGTAATGGCTCGCCTGGAATGTTATTCCTGCGTCGACAAGTATCACTTGACGATGCTCAATTTACACCAACTATTACTTGGCGTTCTTTGAAACCCAACTAACTGCACTCATTAAAAGTTATACGCGACCGCGAGAGCACTCGAAACTCAGACAAGGTCTCGGAATTTATCAGCCAACTCAAAAGTGCTCCAAGGGATGTCTGTTCAGGCTATTATTCCCCATTGTCCCTTACAATAAGATTAAACTAGCGGGCGACGATTAAAGATAGCGCTGTGACCAATTCGCAGCGGAACTGCTCACGTAATAGTTTTGTTGTTATCGGCCGTAACCACTCTTCACTTGCTTCTGCGACGATATTAAAAAGATTTTGGCATCGAGCCACATTGATATTGATCTTCATGGATGGACAGACGGCCGCGGCACTTTTATAAGTGCCACGCCGGTTTAATAACTTCCCATGTTTGTAAGTTTTGGATACATGTTTTATGAGTCCGGTTACGGATATTGACAGTTATTGCCGTTATCTCCGTCAATAAACATTTAGCCGGTAAAAGTTTCGAATGTTTCTCTTTCGTGGGTATTCATCAAGCGTGTAGTGTTCGCAACTTTTTTATTTTGTTTTCTAATATAAAGGTACGGTGCCAACTAGGGACATAGTAAATTCTAAATATTTCACAGAAACCCAAAAGAGCGTAAGATTGGAATCAAACAAGTAAGTCAATTTAGCAGCTGCGTTGTTATCACGCGTGCGAATTGAAGTTTGTTGTAAAAACGCGTGTAATTAAACCGATACTTGTGAAGGGTGACACCTGCATTGCTATCAAAAAGATCGAGCCGTTACGGTGTATGGGGTGTCTACCAAAAACAATGGAAATGGCAAAAAGTCGAATGCGGGCCAGGTACCCGGCGCGAAGGGAAGGGTAGACGTGCGGGTCGCGGCGGGGTTCCACAATTTATGATTGCGCCGTGTCAGAGTGCTAATGAACGCACTCTGTTGCTCTTTATTGAGATAACGCTCGCAATCGATGGCCGCGCTGGTATCGAACCATTACTTATTGCCCTGTCCTATATCGCGTGTCCCTTCATAGCAGATTTTTTGCTCGCCACATTCGTGCTACGTAACTATTATTAACCACCCTCTCCGTGGTGTAAGTTAATCCATAAAGTTGCTGCCGTCCCCTGTAATGAGTATATTCACATGTTCACATACGTTTTGCATTCAACCCGTATAAAATAACCTAACGTTTATAAATATAAACCACTTCATTACATTACGTTTATTGAGTGTTATCAAATTTGTCATTTTATCTTTGAATATTAAAGTGGTTAGTATGAGTTCATTCTGCGTAGGTCTATTATGAGACACTGTATTAATCTAAAACAATTCCCAAGTAGTTTTGATTTATTGAAATCCATTTTGTTTGATGGTATCTCATCTGAACATAGCGGTTCGATGCATAAGATAGCGATTATTCCGATCGCTGAAATAAAGATAGGGATTTGCGCTTTCAAACTGTCACCGCGTACGAGTCCTTCGCTTTTACGATACGCTGAGATAGTGGGCAACGAACGTAACGTGTTATCAGTGGAATTGACAGATGACATATGGAATACATTTTTATATGAATCATATATTAGGATGTCGTGTGCAGTGAGCCCCGACGAGTGGCACATATCGACGATCCAATCGCGCGATACGGGCGCGGGAATGATATCATCACCGGACTTCTGCTTGTTGCTTGTACGTGGCCACTGCGTACTAGTTGCCAGCATTGTGGACTTACTTTATGCGATGCGATGTTATGCCAGATTTATACTCAAAATGCCGAGATAACAGTGCGTGTGTTTACATTCTTATACTTATAACCAACGCGCTATGTACGAACACAAGACTTTGTTTTCTAAGGCCTTTCGAGGGCCAGTTGTTTAACGTTTATATTATCATTTAGAAAATTAGTCGTTGGGATGGTATTTTTGATATTCTTATCTTGTTTCTTCATAAAGCTTCGTCCACGATCTGTCCGAATCGTGAAATATCTGTAAATAAGAAATTATTATACTTATTGGAATATTAAAATTTAATCCTTATTCGAGGCATATGTTTATGTCAAGCACTGGACTTCTTGTGCATGAGGATGATGATGATGGTGATATTTACGATGTTTGGTATATTCAGATAAACGCAATATAATCGAAGAAATAAACCCAGGCCTTTATATTTAAATTTAGCTACTAAACCAATATTATAATTTATTACATTATATTCTGATATCAACCATAAGGCCAATAAAATACCGATGAATTTGACGATCCCGCGATCTCAATCTTCTATCTAGCTGGCATATATTGTACAAAAAACATATTTTCTTCTTATTTATCTCACTTTCTATCTCTGATCAATATTTATTGTTATTTTATTTGTATTAGTTGTGGGTGCACCGAAATTTATAAATGTTGTGTTCCCACGTGGAAACTGGCGTTGTCGGCACCTGCGGCTAGAATCGTAAACATTAATGTTACACTTCATACAACCGTTATACTGGAAATTAGCGGTCCCTCCTACTGACGGAAACTATAGATAAAATGCAAGCTCGCGGTAACTGAAATATGAGAATGTTATATTATTATTACAATTGTGTGTTAATGAAATAATATTTATATCAGCCCATATTGAGTACATTGTTAGGCCAAACATTATTTAGAGCGGCTACAACCTTAATCTATCATGCTAGTCCCGTCATGCGGGTTTATTTACAAATCGATGTTTTAAGATTCGCTCAGTGTTTTGTTCAAATGTACCTCCTTAATTGACTGGTGATGGTATTAGAACTCTACAAAATAATCTAATTAGCGATAGAACTTTTTGAAACCTGAAATTCTTATAAGAAAATAAATAATAATATTTACTCACTAAATTATCAGTAGATGTTGTATATTAATATTATAAAGGATTAAAACAAAAAGTATTTTAAAAAATTCTTTTGCAGAAAACAAAAGTGCGTGGTGGCCTGTTGGTAAACGGACCAGACGCGGCTGCCTACATGTTCACGGTGGTCGCGGGTTCAAATCCCAGGGCACACCTCTGACTTTTCGGAGTTATGTGTGTATTGATAGTCAATCACCACGCACTTTAACGGTGAAGGAAAACATCGTGAGGAAACCTGCATACCGTAGCGATTTTAAAGAATTTCTACGGTATGTAAGTCCGCCAACCCGCACTAGGCCAGCGTGGTGGACTATATGGCCTAACCACTCTCAATCGATTCTCTCGATTGTAGAGTAGGCCCGTGCCCTGCAGTGGGACGTATATGGGCTGATATAGATATAGATAGAAAACAAAGCGTGTGAGGTTCAAAAGACGAAAGAAATAAAAATAAATAATATTCATCGCATTCAAAACTCACGATTCTTGCCCAGTCATAAACAGTTACAAAGATGCAACTCCATTTAAATTTCGATAAAGCATTCCCACAGTAGTTCAGGGTATTTGGCGCGTTGATTCATACATAAATGTCCATACATCTACGCAGGGCTTCCTCGTAAAACGAGAGCCTCGTGCGCCGATCGAGCCCAGCCTTATCAACGATCCTATCTGCCGATAGCCATTGTTCAGTCATCGCTCCAGCGTTTAACTGTTGTTAAATTTAACATACCGCCTGATGAATGGCGTCGATCACCGGGATATGTTTATCTTCACGATGTCTTATAAGATCTGTCATTTTCTCCTGATAGTCTTGTAAGAAGCTAAGGTTTGATTTATGATTTAATGCGTGTTTTTCTTTGCAGGTAAATGCGTTGTTTTTGCTGGGATGAGTCGGCAAAGGTATTTATTTATTTATTTATTTATATATGAGGTCCACCAACAGCGCCACATATCATACAGTGTAAAAGAGACATTATCAAAGTTTTAGTTCGATATGTGCGCTAATCACAGGTGTACACAACGTTCATAGAAAAAGAAAACAAAAACAGCTCAACATAATTACATAAATAAAATTAAAATTAAAACTTATCCACAGAATAACAAAAACAATGTGCAGTCTTGAACTACAAAATAACTAATTCTAGGAAAAAGGAACAAAGAATGATGAATACATTTCACATAAATAATAAGTAATGTGAACAATTAAACAAAGATAAATATAACACAAGAGTAATAATTATTTTTTAAGACATTCTATTATTTTACGTTTGAAATGAGACGCGGAATCATTAAATATATCAATGGCTATTTTTTTATTGATCTCATTGTATTGGGCACAGATTCTAATCAGAGGTGCATGTCGGCCTATGTTCGTCTTACAAGTGGGGATTCTAAAAAAGTCGGTAATAGGCCGCCGGGGTCTGTTGTATGGAACGGATATGGTAATATGTTCAAGAATGTGATGACATGATATTTTGTTTTTTAAAAGTTTGTGGATAAACATAGCGTCGTGGATTTTACGACGTACGGATAAAGTTGTCATATTAAACTCAGAAATCCGTTGGTAATAGGGGCAACGGTGAGAGATGTCGGGTGTGACAAGTGCCAAGTTGCGTGTAAATGTGCGTTGGATGCTCTCAATTCGTTGAGAATGTACACTGTACACAGGGTTCCACGCAACACTAGCGAATTCCAAGTGACTGCGAACTAGGCAGTTAAATAGCAGAATACGAGTTCGCAGTAACCTGAAACCCCTAGTATTGCGGCGAATAAATCCGAGCATTCGGGCACCCCTTTTCACTATTGTATCTATATGACAATTAAATTTTAATTTGTGATCTAAAATTACACCTAAATCTCGAACTTCACTAACTTCGTTTAAAAAATCATCTCCTAGTTGGTAACGAGACAGTAAAGGGTGTTTTTTCCTGCAAAATTTAATATGGGAACATTTATTTATATTTAAAAACATGCCGTTAGATGCACACCAGTTATTTATGCTGTTTAAGTCACACTGTAGCATCTTGATATCCTCGTATGAATTTACTTCCCTATATATTTTTAAGTCGTCGGCAAAAATTGAAACTTTACTGTATTTTATAAATGTGGTTATGTCGTTAACAAAAATAAGAAAAAGGAGCGGACCAAGGTGCGAACCTTGTGGAACACCTGACTTGGCATAAAAAATTTGGGATTCGAAGCCATTTACAATTACTGATTGTGGCCTATTTGTTAAGTATGAAGTAAACCACCTCAACAATGGTTCATCAATGCCAGCAATTTCTAATTTTTGTACTAATATGATGTGATTCACCTTATCGAAAGCATTGGTAAAATCAGTGTATATGGCGTCAATTTGTGACCCTCTGTCGATACTTTGCGCAAGCTCAGTTATATATAACGCCAGGTTGGTATGCACTGATCGACCTTTTCTGAAGCCATGTTGGAAATCAGAAAGCAGATGATCCACATGGCGGGAGATTATTGGGTGTAAAAGAGATTCCATCAGCTTAGAAGCACAAGACAAGATCGATATGGGGCGATAATTTTTGACACAGGTTTCATCATTTTTTTTATGGATAGGTACAATTCTAGCCCTTTTCCATTCTTGGGGGAATATCCCAATTTTAAGTGAGTAATTAAAGATATAAGTTAAGGGGTACGCAAGCGCCTTTCCACACCGTTTATAAAATATGGGAGGAATACCATCGGGCCCAGGTCCTTTGTTTGAATCCAGTTTCGTGATTTGACGGAAGACTTCAGTTTGGGTAAAGCTTATTCTACCAACGGTGTTGCTATTGTGTGGTAGGCTCGGCGCTTGATTCATTAAATGCCTAGTATAAACAGATGAAAAATGAATAGCAAACAAATTAGCAATGTCTACGCCAGAAGACCGAATTTCACCGTCGAGATGCATTTCTTTTGGTATAGAAGAAAAGCCCTTCTTTTTATTTTTTATGTATCCCCAGAAGGCTTTAGAGTTTTTAGAAATATTTTGTTCAATTAAATATTTATATTCATGGTAGCACTTCTTGGATAAATTGTGACATCTTCTCCTAAGTAATTCAAATTCATATTTATCTCTAGGGTTATTATATTTTTTAAAATTTTTACGGACTTTTTCTTTCTCAGATAGTAAGTTAATTAACTGCTTCGTAAACCAAGTTGGATATTTGGACTTTTTGGGCCATCTTTTAGGTACATTAGTTTCAATAATTGATTTTAAACATTTATAAAATAAAGACACCATCTCATTTATATCATTAATTTCTGCAAAAAATGTATCCCAATTTATTTTATTTAGTTCCTGTATAATTTTATCATAGTCGGCTTTAAAATAATTATAATCTTCTCGTTTTTTGGACTTTAAAAATAATGTATTAGAATACGGCGCAGATATCAACAAATTTGGATGTTTGTTATCTAACTTACTTAATAAATCTAGCGGTGTGCTAACTCTTATATCAGGAAGATTACTTAATACTAAATCTAAGGTTCGGTCGTCAATGTTTGTGATTTTATTAAATTGGTTTAAGTTATTTAATGACATGAAGTCAGTCAATGTATATCCTAGTGGACAGTTGTAATTGGATGGAGATGAATGATTACTATTGTCAACAGTATTCCAAAGAATGAAGTTAAGATTAAAGTCCCCTAATATAATGAGATCATCAGTGCCAGTCATAACAGTGTCAACATTGTTAAGAAAATTTGTCAGGCCTTCCAAGCTGATAGGAGGTGGCAAATAAACAGCACAAATTGCTATTCGTTTTTGTGAATTTAATTGAATAGTTACCCATAGATCTTCATATTCGCTTTCCCAGCTCTTCATGCGAACGGATGGTATATCTTTTAAAACAGCTATCATAACTCCTCCGCCATCCATTTTGGACGCCCTATTACATATTCTATCCCTGCGGTAAACTGCATATCTAGAGTCAATAAATTCATTATTATAAATATTAGAGTTCAACCAGGTTTCAGTGAAAACAATAATTTCGTAATTACAAAGTGAAATATTATTTAGTACGTCATTGGTCTTTGTTCTAAGTCCGCGGACATTTTGGTAATATACATTGAATGTTATTGACAATATACCGTAACATTTTCTATTTAAGATACTCGTCTATTTAATTAATTAAACTAAGGCTTGTAGTGTTGCGAATCAGTAAAGCTTGCGATGATTCATTTTTTCGTACGTAAATACGACCGTTGCGAACCCAGACAAATTTGTATGTCATTTCTTTTGCTTTTATCCGTGCCGCGGCATGCAAGGCTTTGTTTGATGGCGTCAGATGTTCCGAGATATATACTGGCATGCGAGGTCCACCTATTCCCAAATGTTGTGTGCTGAGCTTCTCACTTGGATTTTCTTTATTAAATTTAAGTACAGCAGCAAGTACTTCGTCACGTTGGCGAGGGCTTCTCAGGTTGACCACGACTGAACGGGGATACGGATTTTCTTTATTTATTTTAGCAACACGAGACACGTGTGATATATTTTTAACATCAATTTTGCAGTTAATCGTTTTAGTAAGATGTTCCACTATAACAGTCAAGTTCTCGGACTTGTGTTCGGGTATACCATTAATTTCGATATTATTCTGCCGCATGTGTTGCTCCACCAGGTGTAATCTGCTAGTGAGATCGATAACTGTACTTTTGAGATCATCATTGGCCTTCTTTAAGTTTGTAACAACTGAGTTTGTCTCCACTAGATTAGATTTAATATCTTCGTATTGCCTATTAAAATATTCCATTGATTCACGAAAATCCTGTATTTGGCCAAAAATTTGTCTTAATTCATTAGTAACTAATTCTTTAATATTTGATGTTAAAGCCGCGTTAAGTTCTTGCTGCAGAATGTCTCGTAGTCGAGTCTCTGTTACATAGTTTGTTTCCTCGACACACGAAGACAAATTTTGTTTTTTGCGTTTCGTAATATTAACATCAGTGGAAGTACGAGTATCATCACCGGCAGAAGATAAGCACTTAGAGAAGGAGCTTGCTTCGATAAGCACTGGCGTGTTTGTAATAGAAGGCTGCTTATGAAGGCACGGAGTGCATTTCCATGTGTCTTTTTTATCTTTGTCCATAAGGTAGAAACGCTTAGCAGAAACATTTGCACATTGAATGTCGTATATTAGTCCACACGCACAGCATATGATCAACTCCTTTCCTTGTATAATGTGGTTACATTTTGCACATTTATTAATTGGTGAAGGTGCCATTGTAGAATAGGTATGCGAATTGTATTATATGCAATTACTCACGATTGGTCTCTTACTAAGCAAATCCAATACTACCACTAGATCGCTTATCAAATTATCTATGTGATAACTCCACTCACTTCACTAATTATTGATATTAAACTATTATTTTACAAAAATCTTTATGGAGTAGAATAAAACGGGTCTGTCTTCTTGACATAAATTTGACAACATGGTATTGTTTAAGTTTGTTTAATTTTACTTTTATATTCACTGATTTGTTATTGATTTTATGGTATAACATAGAGGTAATGAAAATGGTATTGCCTTCTATACTATTAAAGTAGCACCAATAAAATAATATGCTGATATTAATCTCTAACTTATAATAAAGCAATATTTCTAAGTAGAAAATACATAGGTTGCTCATAGTCATTGTGTATAATATTTGAACCATTTAAAAGGCTAATGAATGAAGTACAAAGTGGAACTATCTTAATCCATACCCATGAAAATGGCGACAAACAGTTAAACTCAGATCTAGTACAAGATACAATCCACTTGGAATTTTAAGGATCCAATAAGATACCATGAAACGTCGTGTTAGAGTGCACATTAAGGTAATTTACATCTAAATGAGACATTTATAGAAGGAACGTCCAAAGAGGTAAACTACCTAGCACGGTTCCGAGTCCCGATTGGCAAACCATTTATCGCAAGAGATGGCTGAACAACAAATATATTTATACCAAGCTTCAATTAGCCTTGTAGAACGACTAAACTGCTAGGTATTACAGTTGATTAGTTGTCCAATTAATCTGCCCAGTGGATGTTTATGTAGGCAAATAGTTTTGGGTTGGCTTGGTCGATGTTCGTGTAAACCACACGTAAGATATATCTGCGGTCGTACCTGTATATCGTTAATGAAGGCTCGTCTATGTTTATTCTAAGGGCAGGTTCAATATGTTCTTATATATATTGACTCGTAGCTCCATTGTACGAAAACTTTTTCTTACAATGGAAATCTACGTTTCTATACAATTGTATAGAAACGTAGATTCTTGATTCCTTTCTTTAAATTTAACATAGATTTGAATCCAGGATTGGTATCTAACATTTTTGGTGAGTAAAATCTTGAGTCATTTTTTAGCGCGTAGAGTCCTGCAATCGTGTCGAAACTGGTTGTCACCATTAGGCAATGGCGTTAGTTATTTGGCCGCCTCTCAAACCCTATAAATTGATGGTTTTTATTCACTGCTGGCCAAAATCAAACAGCATGATATTTTTTTGCTAAACTAGCGTGATGGATGCAGTCTACACATTTTCATATAATCTGTGGATCTGCAGCTTTCAATTAAACTTATATGGGACGACAAAGATAGAAGATAAGTTCGGGTAACTCGTCTGCGAAGAAGACCATGTGAATATTGTTTAGGTTCGCTATGTGAATTGAGGTTATGTGTCCCTCAAGTTTTGTTTACGGAGTGTGATCATTAAGCTAATGTTGCCTATGTCTATTGACATGGCCTTTTCAAGACGAATCTGATCCGTCAAGGCTTACTCTAACAAGTACCGATTTCTTCATATTTGAAAGCGATATAAATTGGTAAACTCGGTGTTTGTAAATTGTGCACGTCTAATATTCAATTCATACATCATACACACCAGTCACCAGTACAATAATATATAAGCGAAATAAATATAAGGGTATTTCTTCCATAGAATTTTAGACTCTAAATAATATAATCAATGGGAGTTCGATAATTAATTTTTATTAATGTGTACTTATGTATTTTATTCTATTGTTTCTTATCTTCATATTCCATTGTTTTAATGTAATTTTTAATACACAAAATATTTTTTTAAGTTACAATTAATAACTAAATTACTATAAATAATTGGAATAACAGAGAAAAATCTAAGTAGTTGCTATAATAACAAAATATAAATTAAAAAAATTAAAACTATAATATGTGGTACCAAATAATTTGGACATAAGGTATCCAAATATGGAAATGCGATTTATTATTGACAATAATTCAAACTATCGCCCTGCCCTCAATGTGATTTACGATCATATAAAGGATTTTTAATAAAATAATAAAATGTTAAACATCAAACGGACGAATAGTAGATGTATTATATCGAGGTTAACGATGTAGTCAAGTGCTAGATAATAGCTCGGTTTTATTGAAACATATTTAATGTCGCATTACTAATAAATTGTATAAATATTGTTTAAAACGACTGTAGAATATAAAAACATAATCCAGCTAGAATTTACAGCAGTTTAATTGTTAAGAAAACACATAAAACAAGTATTACAACTGATAAAAACAAGATTGTGGAAATCGTTACGTAATTGCCCGTCAGTTCTTCACACTAAAAATATTTTCTAGTTTCCTCATTGGAAACAACATATACAAGTATGTTAGATGTTGGTAATACATAGCTAATTTCAATACAGTCCAACAAGCCCGGCTAGCTCAGTCGGTAGAGCATGAGACTCTTAATCTCAGGGTCGTGGGTTCGAGCCCCACGTTGGGCGAAATAACTTTTTGTACTTTTTTATTTAAAAATAAAGAACTTTTGATTGTATTTTAATTATTTTAAACATTTATATGTTTAAAATAATTAAAATCTTCTGTGGAAACTTGTTGGCGACCGTTCAACGCCTCTGCCGGACATAAGCGGAAGTACAATATTCTTAAGAAGAATATTCGGTTTTCCGATGACACTACTAACAAGAATTTAGAAATGTTTACTTTTGAGGCCAGGTTTCTACACATTTTAGAATGATTCCTTGTTTGCTTTAATTTTAGTCGTAAAGTGACAAGAATGAGTAATAACATGTTAATAAAGTTTAGCTCGCAATTGCTACGTTATGTTGTCATTCATACGGAAGGGTCATAGTGTTTGTTAAGTACATGTTATCGTGAGAATGAGTTTATACAATCAATATTCAAATATATTTTCCTAATCGTTCAGTAAGATATCAAGCCTTGTGTCCTAGATCTCAGAAACAACGAGACACATTTTAGTTCGACATCACCCAGATCAATGCTTTTTTCTCGTTGTCTTAAAATGAAACTCGCGGCTCCTCGTACCACAGGCGGCTGCTTAACCTACAGCTGTAGACACTGTCAGTTGAATTATTAATAAATTGATATAAAACCATGCAATGATGGTTAACCAAACCAAAATTACCATTACAAGAGGATTCCTCCAAGTTATTTTTCTTAATAAGAAGATATATCCCATAAACACTTCAAAAGGCAAGCACCGTTGAAATTAAAATTACATATTCCGTCTCACTGGTTGTAGTGGTTTCAAATACATGGATTGTTAAGGGTCAACGTGTAACAGCTATTACTAACGAAAGTGTTCCCACGATGTCTCCTCACATGAACGCACTCAACACTGGTGACGCATTCGACATTATATCTTCGGATTTATTTTCTATCGGCGTCCACTTATTACCTGTCACGTCTTATACCAATATTTATATTTTATTTCAAAATACTGGTTGGTTTTGTGCTGTTGACAAGTCGATGACGTCACATTGGATAAAGATTCACTTAAATCATTTGAGGAAATGCTGCTAAAATTTGTTTTCGTGAATACGTCCTCGTGTGAAAAAAGTTTCTGTGAACAAATATCGTTTTCTGTCTTGAATAATTTATGAATTAATAATATTATATTTGTAGCAGGTCTATATGTATCCTGACATTTATAGTAGGAGCAATTTGATTCAATTCATCTGATGGGCATAGAATATTATTGCAAGTTGAAAGGTGAATGCATTAATTGATATGCACCATATTGATTAGTTAGATTACGAGTATTTGATATAATAATTATACGGCTAGTAGGGCAAATTATTTTCCTGCTTAATTAAATTTAAGAGAATATTTTTATATTTGTAAATATTGAAATCAAACATGGGCTTTCAGATTTGAAAAAAATATTCGTGTTCATTATCTTCAATGTATTCCACATAATATCACCTTATTTTCGGACATGCATGCAAAGTTACGTGTCATTTTACGCTTCACTATAACGGCATCCGTGCTAAGCAGATTAATAATAAAGATTAAGTGTTCATACCAATTTATGCGTTTAAAACCTTTAGCGGTCTCGCCGTGAAGTGTTTCACTTAATTAATTTTCATAAATGCAAACGGTTTTACTGTCATTCTCCGTAATCCCGGTGTTGCTTTTTTTATTAAACAAGTATTATATTTCGAAAAATGAACTGCCAATATTAAATGAGCCGATCGCGAAACTAATTTTTTACACTTTCGACATTAAATGAATAAAATAAATTCACCCAACAGTCACATAAATTGATAAAGTGCAGGCAAATGTTACAAAAATAATAATTAGATAGAGTAAATAAGCGGTATTCTGTATTGATGGGTGCAAAAGTGACGTTGATATCGCTTCTGTAGTCAGCGCATAGTCTCCTGCTCAATGATAACCTGTTAAAGATCATTGCATTCAATGTCTTCCAACAAACAATGAAAATCGCATATTTATAATGGTGTATGCTTTCTAACAAAAGAATATAAAGGAGTGACGTTGACGTCTTTGGTATGAAGTGACATAACTACTTGAATTTGTTTTCAAACCCTTTAAATATATTTGGATTGTTCAGAGGACGTAAGAACAAAATAAAACACTTAAGTGTAAATAACCGTTGACTCACGCCAAACACTTGATGAAATTCTTTCTAAATTCAAATTTAACTGAAAGAGAAATGGAATAAAATTGAGCAATATTTACCATTCTCATAATTGAGCAAACGATATCATATTTGCTCGGCATGTGAGCGGAATTATTTGATACAGCGACGACGTTGAAGTGAGCCATATGAGTATCACATTGTATATATTTTGTAAAATTTCGTAAAATATTGTACATTTATGTATGTTGTGTGTGTTATTGTGATTCCCATTGTTTGCGCCACAAGTAGCGAACGTTCCCGAGACACCCACGCTTTGTATTGTATCACGTATTATAATGTACCCTATTTGTGTCAACTTATTGTCTTTGACTGTCAATATATCACTGTTAAGGATGTTTAACCATTGTCTCATAATTTTAAGGATATATTGATACGCAAACTATGTGTTACTCAACCAGTTGTTCTGGTTTAATTAACACTTCGCATTCTGCTACTGTTTTTAGTGAACTCGAGTTAGGAAGTAAGTTCATATTTTTCATTTGGATGAACATTTCGTTTATTATTGGTATTAATACGTTAAAAATTATGTCAATTACTGTTCATCACAACAAATAGATACCATACAAATCTTTCACGGATGTGCACCTCATAATTTATTCTAAAATCGTATATTTTGACATGTGTATCATGTAGTTACGTAATACGCATGTTAACGAGACGTGAGCATTGTTCTAATGTGAACTAATGCGGAGATATATTGGAAGGCAAGGATGTTTTGACTACCAAGTTAATGGTTAGCATCTTCTCTTTATTGTGGGAATTACGTTTGTGAAAAAAAAATATGTTAAGACTGGGGAGTGGGGTGTAATGAATAAATCATGTTCGTTACCCTTCTGTGTGGAATTGTGGACGATTTTGAGATTATTCTCACATAGATTAAACTCGTAGGTTTATGGAATATTAACTTCTATGTACTTAAAATGTTTTATAATTACAATAAAGGAGATCGGTCGATTTGGTCCAACTGTGGACAAGAAATTCATTACTACCAAAAAATTTGGCGTATTTTTTTAGATTTATTTCTCTATTTACTTTTATCCTACACCATTGGAATAAGATTTACAAAAAAATGAGGATATCATGAAATATTTCTACCATTTTTGTATTTGTCAGCAACATTAATAGAGTTGACATCTGTCACGAGACTATTATCTGTCAAATTGCATTGTTTATTTCGTCGTGTACTAATGTGTATTTAAGATTGAATTAATTTGAAAATCATATAATTTCGTTTTGTGGCTGGGTGTTGTGTTTATTATCTACGGCGTCCCTTGCAGTCAATTGCTTACCTCGATTAGACAATAATAATATAGCATATAAATAAGTTAAAATGTTTATAATCGTCATGTAAGCAAAAACTACGGGAAATCATTGATGCGCGCCTGAAGCCAACAACTACGAGACACCGATCGTAAAGGCGCAAAGGCTTACATGATCTGAATGTCTGAATGGATTCATCCTCAATCATTGTTTTATTTTTTCATTATTGTGTACGGTAGCTTCAGATATTTTTTAAACTAGCGCATGACAAAGTGACTAACTACATACAATAAACCTGATATCAAAATAATATACTTTTAAATATTCAAATGTGTTTTTCTGTCTTCCTTGATAAGCTTACGTTCTTTATAATAATGTATATTCATACTCATCCCAAACTAAAAATATAAGCCAACTATGACATTACGTATTCAGATAGCAGAAAATGCTAGATTTTGTAAAACTTTAAGAGGATAAATCTTAAAAACCCCGTATCCTAGCTCAAGAAGACTATGTTATATTTGAAGGATAAAAAATCCTTATTATTTAATTCTATGTCTCATTTGTCTCCACCATGTTTCCACTACTAGGCCCAATATTCATAGGAAAACGACCGATCTCCTTTAATCATGTTCATAGCCTTGTTTTCATTGATTTATGTCTTATATAGTATGTTCCGTATGATTTTTTCTCCCCTTTTAGACATGCCCTCACAAATTAGTATGTAGCAAACGGAGAATACTGAACCCTAGTGAATTAAAATCGATTCTGTAATAGTAAATTATTATTTTCTCCATAGAGAAGAAAAGTAACATTTATTTTATTGTCCACTAAGAATGAAGTACGTCAAAAGAATGTGTAATATTCCTTACAAAACCTTTTTACAACAATACGCAAATATAATGGGAATCCTTGTAACTCAGTATTGTTTACCATAAATACATGCAAAAATATACGGAATGAGTACAATTGATTACCTATAAGGTATAAAAGGAGAACTTGGCTTGTAAGGCATCGGGAAACATCACGAGCGTTGTATCTTCATTTAAATACAAATAAGAGCATGAAAAAAGGTTAAAGAATGAAATCTTGGGTTTGAATAAAAACATAAAACGGTTCAATCACTCCGCCAAGTACCTGTAGAGTCATAACAGGCGAAAGATTGGAATGACCCGATAGGGCAAGGATTCGAAAAATTTCTCCGAAAATGTTCGCCTTACTATTACAGGGTGGTAATTTTGCATGAGTTCCTTGGTTCGATATGGACCAAATCGTTGTTGAGGCTGTTGCGGGGCGCGATGGGTTTAATGCGTTGGGCTCGCGATCTACCCGATATGTTTGAAATATTCGCTCGGGTTTACAAAAATCAACGCATAAAGTGAAAAAATATTTGGTAATATTTTAGCCAAAGCTCTTTCGTTGCTTTTTATGTAGTTTATCAGTATAGGATACGTTTGTTTTAGCGTGTTATATAGTAGGCACCAGAGATAATAATTACGAAATTGTTGTAATTTAATTTATCTAAATGTTGGAGTAGAATTTATGAAAACATGTTTAAAAATTTGCGAAGCCAATTATAAAATGCCGCTGTTTTATGATACGTCTATGTGATTTACAATCCGCCTACGTTGTAAATATATAATTTGCATATGTTTATATACATGTGTATGGTTTAAAAAAAGCGAGTTGTGTGGCAGTATATCAAGAGATAACTACATGATTTGCCAAATTGAATGTCGTGTGTTTTTGTTGTTTTATATTGTGTGGTGTTCAGTAAAATTGTACTTTATTATTCCGTACGTCTCGCGTCGGGACGGCTCGTTAACGCGACCTTTCGAGTATTTATTGTATCCTCTTCAGAAAATACAATTTCCAACTCGAATGTCAATAAATTTTAACTCTCACATTTGTTTTTACTTACAAATTTGGGATTATCTATGTAACAAAATAAAATGAACGTTTGAAAAAACGATCCGATCCTTGTACATTCAGATTTTAATATGTTAATGTCACTGTGAGTAAAAACATACAGCACAATCGCATAAAACTTATCGCACATAATTCACCCGAGAGTCAAGTGCAAACACAACGAGTTGCGATTGTTACGGAAAGAACAATTCAGCCGATACAAGATAAAGGCGAACGCGAGAAATAAATTTGTTTATAGTTGGAAACCAAGTGGCATTTAATTGTCACGTCAACACACCCTCGCCACAAGCTTGGTCATAACAATGACTCCATAATAAAGTGGTGTTTTAAAATTTACACTTGATTTTTATACAATGACGTATTTCCAAAACCGTGTGCAGCGAAACTTTACTGGGAGCACGATTTATGGTGTCCCTGGCTCGAGGAAAAAATCGCAGCTGCAAGCGATAAATCGCTCACTCTCCGCTTAAAAAGGGTAAATAGAGCACGCTTCACGCTCAACAAATAGTCTTCCACAAGAGCGATGCCTGCTACTCGGTCATTTTGTACCGTTGCCTTGCATATTGTTTCGTCCATAAACGATGAACGCGAAATGTGTAAGTATGAAATTGTTTTCGCGTCTTGAATCGCACCGTCTTGAAACGATTTACCAAACTGCCGGCTGTGTGTTTTTGATATCAGCTCTGAGTTGCATTGTACGATTGTTTATGACTCTGTATATCACTGTATTTATGAACATATCCGTTGCAACTATATTTTCATTATGAAGTTCACAGTTGTATCATTTTCCCCTCCGTTTTACTTCTTTATACCTGTATTGTATGAGGTTTAAAAGCTTCGTTACTATGGCACACTATTCATCATAACGTACAGGTTCTGAATAGCCTGTACTCGATATCAAATACCCATAAGGAACGTTTGCTATCATGGCAAAAGTAATTTCTATAAATTACAAAAGAATTGATCCTTTTACGGCGCTTCGACGACACAGCACCGCGAGGATTATTGGTGCGTGTATAATATTTTGCATCTTATTTAACATCGATATTAAACTCGATCCATCGTCGGATAGGTGCGGGCCATCGCGTGTGGCGTTTCTCTACTGTTTGATATATGGTCTTCTTAATCACGAGCTCGTTTGTCCGAGATTTATGCCTCACCTGTTGCGCCAATTATTTACATTCGGAAGTCATTCCTCTCCAACTCAGCTTGTTTCATTAACGAGTTCGATTGCTTTGGTTTAAGTGCGGTATAATTCTAGCAAAGGTCAAACTGATGGTTTCAAATTTACATTATGTGCAATTATTAGAC
This sequence comes from Deilephila elpenor, assembly GCA_949752805.1. NCBI lineage: Eukaryota > Metazoa > Arthropoda > Insecta > Lepidoptera > Sphingidae > Deilephila > Deilephila elpenor. The sequence continues at coordinate 5,958,757 of OX457105.1, read as the reverse complement.
GTGGTGGATATAATCCTCGTGGCTCGAATACAATTTACTTTTTACTACGCCCTGACTAGAATGGATTGCTCATAATGATGATAATGAAACAATATGCAGTGTTCAAACACGGAGTGAGATACATTATAATTTTCGAAAAAAATACAACGCATGTAAAAAATACCATGGTTATGGCAATCTTAGCGTGAGGAGAGAAAATTATATGTGTTCAAAATAATAACAATCGCAACGCTTTTTGCGCCTCAAAAAATAGAGAACGGATATTTAAATAGAGAAGTTATGGTAAAGCATAGGAAATGAATCGTCACCCAAACTATTGTCAACTTTATTAGGGTAGACATCTTTGATACATGACAAGTAACATCATTTAGAAGGGGTGCAACTGAATATAAAAACGCAGACCTAATTGAAGTTAAGACGGGCGCATATTGCTTAAAACTATATTTTTTCCAAAAATTCTTGAGGTATTTTGTTAAAAAACTGTTAAAAAAAAGATTTGAAATTGAATAATAAAACAACAAATCCATGCAGCCTAGTCTAAACCCTAGCCAGTTTTATATACAATTATATTTTTTGAAGTCGGAAGAAGGCATTTAAAGTACATTGATATTTTAACAAAGTAATGTAATAACTCGCGCGTGCTCCATTGGGTTATGCAGAAATTATAGAATGCCTAGTGCTACGATCCATATATTTGCGAAATGATTTCGTTGGGACTACCTGCTAGATGATCAAGAACGTTATAGCATGAGATGAGTGAATGGTGCACGTTCACACAATTAATATTCCCTTTTTAGTATGTACAAGTTACACAACTTATGTGATGTTGGATCAATAATCGCGTTATTAATACATCCCACAGTCGTTGAAAAGAACATGTAAATTGGTTTTGTCATGTCTTAATATAATAAAAAATTGCTTCTACCAATATATCTCTCTCAAGTCCATAATTTAAACACGAGTTCTCTAGATGATTTAATACCGGTTTTGCCACGTTGTATTTACACTACTTTGCGATGTTAAATATAATAAATAGCGCGTATATTTTTTCGCGTCGGTGTGAAGCTCGTACCCGGCCATTACTGCAAGTATCAAGTTGCCAATGACGATAATTTGATAATTGTGACTGTCGTAAGACTTCGTGCGATGATGTCCGCACCTGCAATATTGAAAAGCTTTTTGAACTCTTTCCTCTTTGCGGAATGTGCCACAGTACGTTTGTTTTGTTGTATTTTTATTTTTGTCGCATTCGAACTCTTTGCAAGCTGGATGGTTTCAATCATGTTTTATAGGGATTTTGTGGCAATATAAACAACGATTCGTATTGTATACTATTCACAGTTGAAACCGTCGCGTCGTTTGTTTCAGTTTTATGAATCTTTTAAGAATGTGATTTTAATATTATAAATTCCTTCCACTGGGTATTTCTTGTCTTATAAATGTTGACGATAGCACATATTTTTTTAAATAGGATATTTTGCTTATTTTTTTGGCGATTGGGTAAGCAACTTGCCCGGTGATAAAATCGATCGTGCTTTACATGAACATGGTGAGTACTATTTAAATAGCTGGAGTATTGTCGGTCTTTAAATTGTTACTATTATTAAATGCCATTTATCTCGAAAAACTTGGGTCATAAGTATAAATTACAATAAAAATCAAAAATATATGCGTCGGTTTTATGAGAGTAGGAACGCCCCAATATAGCCGGTCCTTCCAGCATCCATCTTTGAGTCCAAAGATTCAACAGCGCAGCTCTATCACGTCCAAGGAATTATTACAACAGGTTGGTACTACAATATACTTAAATTCATATTAGTGATCGATTCAGAGCCTAATTATTCATTATTTATAACTTATTTTCCGATAAAATTACACCTAAAGCGTTTATTATGGCAGTATGGCAAGTCGTTAATACCAGACGATACCTGTATTCTGCAATGGACGGAAGATAGCCCAATAATATGGTGTGACGTAAAAATTAAAATAATGATAGCCTCCGCTTTGTAGAATAAGTTCTCAAGTGATTATAAGACGACGTCGGAAGTAACCGTTTATCCGTGTGTCGACTGTTTGGTGTAGATATCGACGGGTGATAATTGGTACGTGTCGAGAAACGCGAAGATTTTAACACCTTTTTCGTTTAAGTGTTTGCAGGATTAATTTGTTTTTCTTGTTTGCAATAACGCCTTTTGTTTTATGTGCAAATCTCGAAGGTGTTTGTGTAAAGGCAGGTGCATGAAAAAACCATTAGTAATATTTTTTGTGCGCTTTGTTTGAGTTATTATTTTTTGCTTAAAATTAAGTATGTTTGTTTTTCTTATTTCAAGTTAAATATTTGGCTATTTGATTAGTGATATTGTAGGAAATGATTAGTCGTTAATCCTAAAAGGTTATAAAAATTGAACACACTTCTATGCCGTTTGCTTCTCAATGGCACTGATATAATGAATTTATTTACTTTGTGATTTACTCATGCACCCGTTGTATCACTACTGACTCAGTTCTTTAATTCAGTCACTGGGTGAAGCTTGTTATACATAGCGCCAGTACGAAGCTTGATCACATCCTATAATCAATTTACGTTAGATCTACTCCCTAGAACTCCTTCACTCCATAATAACCGTTTGACTCTTCATTACTCTCAACGAGACAGTGTAATAGAGTGCGTTTAAATGCAAACAATTCATTATTTACGTTGTGATGCACACACTCACCTTTGTCCCTATTATTGTGAAAAACAATTTTCTCATGAGTATAAATCGAGAGGTGTAGATTATCTTATTTATTTATAGGTTCAATTAAAACATGTAGATGGTTAGGGCTTCACATTCCTCATCGGTAACACTTACACTATTATACGCGGGTCGTACGGAGCGCGGCCACTCTGGCCCCGTGATTTATCTGTCTACATCTCGAGCCCGCGAACAGGCCGCTTGTTATTTATAATTTATTTTTAACGGTGCTCGATTTGTAGCCCCGTGTGTATTACACGGGGGGATTTTGAACAAAGACGTCGCGTCCGGCTAGTGTTGTGTTACGCGCTAATGATCGATCATGCGCTGGAAGTGACAAATTACTAATGTAGGCTCATGCGGCTTGGTAATATATAATTACGAGTAGAAAATGTCCGTGTCTAATATTTGCAGTCATTTGTTACGGCTGGTAATAGATAGTAGCTGACTAGCAGAATCTGAGCTCTCTTTAATGTACGAAGTTGGAATAAATTTTAATACCTATTTATAAATTTAAAAAGCCACTTTTTATGTTCTATGAGTGTAAAGTACTCCAAAGAATGCGTTACGGTCAAACAAAACAATCCGAAGATATAATCGCCTGTAGCCCCTTTAGCAAATATTTTTCTTTCTTTCAATGTCTAATATATAAACATCCAAAACAATAATATCAATTTTCCCCATCTAATAATTTCTAAGAAAATAACGTATTTCATATTTTCAATCACTTATATTATTTGGAATTCGTAACACGTGGAAGTGGATACAAGTGGAGAACTCCACCTAGTTAAACGAGGTAAACAATGAAATGGAAAATAAACAACATTTATTATTTATTATCAACACAAGTTTTATCATCATAAATGGGCTTTGGAGAAATTATATTTTTTAATTTAATTGGTCTTTCAGCACTTTAAGTTTGTGAACTTTCATTTAATGCTTTTTACTTAGTACTTTTTACCATCGTAGACTTATGATCAGCAGCAGATTTCAATTACAAGTTGACAGTTACTATATAGGTATTTATCAGGCTTAATAGTAAAGTAGAGGTAACAACTTTAAGAAGATATGTTAATATGACCGTGTGCATCACTGCAATAGTTGATCGAGACACAAGAATAAAACAATCCTCTGCCTTAATATGTACTATCTGAAAATTCTAACTCCGTTGGCACTGTACGACTTGCCTTGTGAGCAAAAACCGTTCATTAATAGTGGATTTTGTAACTTATTTCTAACATTCTTCAACTGCATACATACAGGGTATATCAAGACCGCGACCGAAAACGAAGCCAGGAGGTAGTATTAGTGATATCAAACACAATGCAAGTAAAAATTTTCCAAAAAAAATCGTTAATTATTTGTTATTTTTTACATATCGTCGTATTTGAGTGATTAAACATAGTTTTTGTAAAATAATGACGTACATCGCTTAATTTTTAAACACGCAATGGTACGTAAGGGTTTAAATTACTATTTTTGCAAAAACTAGGTTTTTACCCCTCAAAAACGATGATTTTTAAAAAATTGTAAAAAAAAATTCGTCGCTTATTTTGCAAAATTTTTAGTTACATTGTGTCTGTAGCCGCTAAAACTACCACCTGGCTTCGTTTTCGGTCGCGGTCTTGATATACCCTGTATGTAACTTATTTGGAACGTTCTTAAACTATGCTTTCGTTCGACATCCATGCTATTTTTATATTCATTTTTTTTTTCATTGCTCGATGAGTCTAAGAGTCTATATAATATTGTTAAGTTCCGTTGAGCGATGCCGCCACGTCATTCTATGATATAGTTTGGCCACATGATTTGACCAACGATACACACGGCAGATTTACAATGCGCCCAGTAATTTATGGCGATGTTCGATCTAGATGTAATTTAATGTTGTTGGCTCATCCGCAGCTCGGACCAGATATCCACAGTTTCGTACCACTTGTGAACCGGATAATGTACACGGGAATTAAGTTTGTGCTGATGACCGATTGTGGATTTTGTTTTGTTGTATTAATTTTAATGCATTGATCTACAGGCTAATACAAACTCATATTAAGTCATCGTAAGATGTTTTAAATAAATTAATGAATACCTATCAATCAGCCCCGTAGTCCTGACCCCTCACTAAAGTACAAGACGACACTGAAATATGAAACAAACATGTGGGTTGCACTAATTTGTCTCCGTGAGATTTTCGAATCCGCGGCCTTTGGTTTTACAGCCGGATCTCAACCAATTGCACCACCGAGGCTGACAGATCGTCATCATCACCTTGGAGTAGCTCACTTCTGGATATTGCCTTCTCAAATTGCACGCCAGTGGTCAAGAATCCCAACTTCTTTCATCCACTTGTAAAGTCAGCGATATGACCTTTTTAAAGACAAATTATACCTTCCATCAATTCCGCACTTAGAAGATATGGCTCTATCCAATAAAGGTGCATATACTGTAAATCACGATCATAGTAAATCACTGTCCATTTTTTCCAATAGATCAAGAAATATTTCTAATTGTGATTGCTATCGGTTCTAGTTAAAACCTTATACTCTACGCATCAGTCTCTTAAACGATCGTGAGTTGGGCAATTACTTTCCTAGTACAGGCGTTGAATACAGTCGGGTTGCGGACTGCAGTTGACTTGGACATCCCCGATCGGAATACAGTCAAACGGGTAATGCTAGAAACAGACGGTGAATGGATGTGAAAGAATCGTGAAACACCTATATTTCACGATTTCTTTAGATTATGCAAAATTGATAACATTTTCATGATTCAAAATTGTCATGATTTTTCTAAGAAACTTTCTTTAATGGTATTAAATTTTTTTGTAATAGCCATGACCTAATTTACGGACGAAATTAATAAGCGATCCCAATCCCTATCTAAGGATTGATCCCAAAAATAGACCAATCAGAACACATTAATTTTGAGCGTGTCGACAATACCTTGAGCCCATTGGTCTATTTTCACGATCGATCTTTAGATAGACATGAAGATCGTTTATTAATCTCGGCCATTAATCAGATAACTTCAATATAATAGATATAACCATGAACAAGTAAGCAAAGTTGAAGAGTTAAGCAAGTAATTTGTCAAACTGTTAAGCGATCACACCTTAAAGTAGGTACCGTTAAATTTGTGATATAAAATCTTAATAGATAAGTGTGTTTACCTAACATATCCTTAAGTTCATAGATCCGCGGCGCCAACAGCTAATCGAACGCGCGGCAGCGTCTCTCAGCGCCAATTCTCGATCGGAGACTTTTTCTATTCCGTTCGTTAGACGGACACAAGGAACCGACGCGGAGGGAATGTTGTCGCATACGAGCGGGTTTAACAGTTATACACACGGCTGACCTATTACTGCTAATGTGACATCGGATAATTGTCTATAAAGGGTTGAGGATACGGTGCAGATAAAATTTAAAAGCGGATTGATTTATTGAGGGTAGCTGTCAAGTATCTGAATAGTGTTATTTTTATATTCACTACATTGCTGTTACATCCTTTTTGTAAGATAACATTATTCCAATAGACCTTAAAAAGCTGTGAAAACTGGACGTGGATGAACATGTCTTCGTACTGGTTATGTTACATATGCTTTTGAACTAGTGTATTTTGACGTTTTTTGTGGAAATTTGTGCGACTTTATTAACAGAAGACGTGTGTATACCAATAAAAACTAACTTGTCCGTTTAAGCACATACAAAATATTAGTGGTTGTTATTAAAGTAACTGATATCTGATCATAAAAAGTTCTAGTGTCTATTAAAGGAATACTGGGTACTCGTCACATACCTCACACCCTATATGGAAACTTAATAATTTGTTTATACATCATCCATTTCGTTCAAGAGAAGCAAGTGAGCAAGCACATCGAGATAAACAGGTTCGCTCGGCACAATGCAGATTAAACTTTTTTTTACTTATGAGAGAAATTATTATTGAACTCGCTCCACCGAATATTATTTTTCTTGGAAAAAGATAGATCGCTTATGCGATTTTACGGGAAATTAATTTTGGCAGTGAGCGACAGGGCGGCGCGCGGCGGGCGCGGCACGGCGAGCTCAGCGCGGCGTGCCTCGTTGCGCGATGATTTGTTGTGATCCCGACGAGCTTCTTACGGTTATCGATAATGACGCATACCATTTACTCAAAGGCGAGAGCAACCTTGTAATTGAAGTGTCTTATCGACATTTCTCCGTAAACAAAGACGGAAATTTTTTGAATAGGGTAAACCGGAATTGTGGAGATGTTTTCCCGCGTATTGTGTTTAATTTTAAACACGTTGCATCGGCGCTCCTCCCGGTTGTCGCCGCAACCGGCTCAGCCGCAATTAATCCACTGTAATGCGATACGAGTCTCCTGTCGTCGACGACGTAATGCATCGTGATTTACGCGCTACGAACAAGCCGTTAATCTTATTACCACTTTCAATAACTTTATTATCGAGTGTGCGATACAAACGCCAGACAAACCAATATGTACCTTCTACAAACCATTCAGGGACGATTTATACTCACAGCATTTCATTCGGTAGGAGTTAGGAAGCTTCCCACGAAATTTATTTTAGTCGACTTAACGATTATGTCTGCCTTACCAAAAGTGGAAAGTTAATTCGATCACCGCGTAACTTCCATTAAACGGTTAGAAGGATTTCAACGCGTGATCTTTCTTAAGGATTCTAATTTAAATGTGAGCATTATTCAAAGTCATTAGGCGTGAATACAATCCTTTAGATTAACAAAAGAATATTTTATAAAATTATTTGTTAATACATATGTATAGCACCATTTAGACAAGCTTACAACAATGGCATCGCGTGAGAGCACTCTTTCCGCACGTCGCCCTCGGGCGACCAAGAGCGAAATTCAGATTCGACATGTTATTCCCTAAACCGTGCCAATAATAAGATGTAAATTACGAATCCAAAGGCACGAAGTACAAAAACCGCTACACTAAAAAAGGTTACATTTCCAGTGAGCTGGTAATTTGCATATATTTCCGTAATAGCGACTTCCGTTTGGCGCGCCGCCGGACGTGTCACGAGCATGAGAGATACTTCTAACACGATCGTGGAGTGCTTCACTGCTCACTCTGACGCTAATGTACAGGTGTGGACTCGCGCTTGTGGCAACCGACTAGTCTGAAGGTTTGTTTTATGTTTGCTAATTAGCTTGACAAATAAGTATTTTATCGCAATCATCAGAAGTGATTTGAGGTAATAGAAACTAGATTTTACGTGAAAAATATAACATGAACTAATACTTGTAACTATCTTTTAAATGACAATACGGGACCAATTTCACATTATAATAATTTTCCCTAACGGCAGTGGAAGTCGAACTAAGTCTTCGCTTAGGAGTATTAGCCCTGGGTTCAAGCCTGCTTTCATTTTATTTTAATGATTTTCGCTTCATAGCGTAGACTCATCTTGAACGTGGCCGTCTCCGGAGAGTTACGTTCCGTTCTGACACCGAGAGCAACTCCAATATTCAAACATAATGGCACGTTGACTGCTCGTTTTCATAGCACTTCATAATGAGCCGACCGACTTAACGACTAATCAATAATTCACTCAAAACGATTATTGCCGTGAGCTTTTAAATTTGTTCCTATACTTAAACATTCTAGAAGAATACAGTGTTTCCAATAATTTGAGTGTTACACGATGTAAACTTAATGAGCTCTTTACTGATAATTATTTATATGAAGGAGAAAATGTTAAAGTCCGGGATCACCCGTAACACTTTTATAACGCTTTTTGAAGTTAGTACATGGTATCGCGCGCTGGGTGGCGCCACGCCGAGCCACGGTGTGTCACGTCGCCTCACTGTGTCAAACACATTTATATTCAACTCCTCGGGTCGGCCACCACCCTTTTCATTCAATATATGAGATATAACGCCTCACCTATGAATTATTTATTTCATTTTTAATTGAGTGTTAAGAGTCGTCGATGCTGTCTGTCATTTGTAATTGCTTATTCATTCGAATTACGAGAAACAAGTGACTCGTCCACGTCTACGAGTCCTGAATACATCAACTTTTTCGCGAGTGAGCTGTTCCAACTGCGATGTAATATGTTTAAAAATTCTTTACGATTGTCATCGCGTCTCTTGTACAAATCCAAAGACAAATTAAACTTGTGGCACGCAGTGGAATTGGCCTCGGAGCTTCCGCAAAATTTCACACTTCATGATGAAAGTTTTAACACAATTACCCGGTCGACAACCATTTCCCTCGGCCCTCGGCGACTGGACAGGAAAAAAACTTGGCAAAGAATAAACTAACCGGCAATCCAATTTAGCGACATCCGTATAAACTTTAATGTACCCAATCTGCGGATGCTGCACTATTCTTGCATTTTAAGTAGGCGTATGAACTCTATTTGTGGCGCCCAGGAAATGTTTAAAATGTTTTGCACAAAACTTTGTTACTCACAGTCCTATTTATTAACTTTATTGTCGCTGAAACCTTGATATTTTCATTGGAAGTCAAGCTTCGTCAGCGGCAAGCTCTAGAGAGGCGCTTGATAAATATTGATAGGATAGATTCAGACGTGTTCCCAAACTGGCAAACGTTAGAATTAGCTCAAACTTGCTGCTTTGACCGGCGCTACCGGTATTTGTCAGGTGTCCAGACCACTGACCGATTCGGAGGACACTGTCGTGTGCATCGCAAACACGAACTGTTGCAGTCCCATTCTGAATGTTGTGTTGTCGATCTGATTTCTACTTCTACGTTTTCTATGATTAAGTAAATCGGAACAACTTATCTAGCATTATACACGACAATTTTGTTTGAATACACCACATAAAAAATTTAATTTCAAATGAAATGATTATTAATTAATTACTTTTCATGAAATATGGGCCAAATAGTCGAAACACTTTTTGACCGATTTTAACCTGCACGAATAAGTGAAATTAAAATTTTATACACTTGTAGCTTCGTTTTCAATAACTGAACGCGGCGAGTTTTAATCTTTTCAAATAAATGAAATTATTATATTTGTGTCTGCGGCAGTTTTTGCGTTTACTTGGCAACGCTTTTTTAAAATACGACGTGCGATACTCTCACAGGAAGATAGTGATGGATGGAGAAAAGAATGTTTACTTATGATGGCCTTAAATATTTAGATTCTTATAAGAAACAATTTAAGATGTCGCATGATGTATACCTACACATGAACATCGAAACGCTACACGCTATTTCTATTTGAATGAAACTCGCAAAAAACGCGGTGCGAGTTAAATTGAAATGTTAAAACTGGAATAGTATAATTTTTAGTAGTCCATATCAGAGTGCGACCCCATTCACATAGTTTGCGAGTTGCGCGCACCACGCTCGCTTAAAACACTTTTAAAAGCTCCTTTATGTATGTCGCGTGTGCTCGCGCCTGATCTAATCAAAACTTGGCAAATTTGTTTACATACATCAGACCGCGTGCCGTATCGCAGTATTCACGACACGTAAACAGTGAACCCACACCGCTACACCTCTTTTGATGTGTCACTGTACCAACACTCGCGCTAATAAAATGCCACTGACTTGCCTACACATGTTTGTCATATGAAACATATTTGATTTCGTTACGATTTCGTATTCCTTAACATCATACTCGCGGCATATTTGTTTGTAACACATATGAAACTATTTCCTTCGTCCTTCCGGGATCTCGGGAGTTGGAGGGCCGAGATTCACCCATGACTGATTTTTTGTGCCGTGACGTGTCCTGCTGTGATGTATCTCCCCTAAGTACTTTATATTCTCAATGCAGAGTTTTATGGAATCTATTAGTTCACTAGCAGTTCCGCTTGGTTTTACCCAGCTAGGCTGGATTTTTTTCTAATCATTTAAAAGAATTTTAACAGGTTTATAACCAAAGCGAATTTTATATCTGCTTGCTAAATAAGGCTTCTGATTCCTCATAAGTCATTAAGTGACTAGTAATTCGCCTGCACAGACATCTATGGCATCGCATTTTATAATCGTATGCGAAAATCAATTTGCCCCGCAGACGTTTTGCAATGCAAATAAATGCAGAAAATTTCCTTTCCGTATTTCATTATTGTATTGGCCATAAAGTCTCTGAGTAAATAGTGGTAAACCGGTATCAAATGTAAGTGTGCCGTGTTTTCCTAAAGAGTTTCCCGTACTAAAAGGTAAGTTGCGCTTTTAATGGCGCAGGCCTCAGGTAATCTCGAGATCGACGTGGACAAGATGCCGCTATCGGTATAAATTAGCTCCGGTGTTGTATCGCTACGAAACAATACCGCTGTCACGGTGGCCGCCATATCGGCTGTCCCCGGCCGTCCACTTCACACCGCCCTAGGGCTGCTATATCCGACACTAGGATATTTATCCTGCAGATAATTGGACGTGATCTAGATTTATTTTGTGCGGAATTCAAACATTTTTGACGGTGTCCGCTGTTGGTTTCGTGAGTTAGGTTGGTTTAGCTGATTGTTCTTAGGTGCGATTTGTGATTAAATTTAATTGTGGGAAAACAAAGAACTGCATAATGTTAAGTTTGATGTAATCGATATTTCCTTCGAGGCCGAGGTCTATTTTCAGCAGTGGACTGCAACGGGCTGATGATGAGGATGATATTTCCTTCCCAAATAAATTTCTATTGAATGTTACCAATAATTTTATTTTTACAATAAAAATAATTTCAATGTGCGAAATATCTTAAATATTATTAGAATTATCCTTTAAAAAATATAACCTCAAATTCAGCAACATTTTCACGCGGCGTCCCTACGCCGGTCCGAGAGTTATACACATCATTATAAACCTTAAGAGCCGAATTACAAGTTTGGAATCTGCGCGCATCGACCGCGTTTACCATCGTTTACAAAGTGGCCACAGTGTTGCGGTTGGCAGGTGACACGGGGCTCTATAAATCTGCTACGGTCTGCCTACCTCGTAAACACGGCCCTGGCACAATCCACCGATCTGTACCGCGACTGTTTCAATAACCCGCTATTATTTTCAATAATTGAAAATGTACACTATTATATTGCGAACAGTGCGTACAATGGGCCGTGAATGTGGCAATTCCGTTTATTTGTACCGTATTTTATGGGCGTTATTGATGAGGTTCCTGACGGCTGTTCAAGTGCCGACTGGCGTTAAACTGACTGTTAAATCAATTTCAATTGATGTATTTTTGAATAAAAATTTTAAATTACGCTTATAAACGTTTATGTCTTTTCTTAATTTTATTTCGCCACCAAACGCGGCAAATTTGATATACTGATTTTTAAACAAATGTATTATTAATATCAAAATTTAGATATATGTGCAAATATGTCTCGTTCTGTTAACAGAACTTTATAATTTATATTTTCTGAAGTATTGCAGTTATAAGCCCCAATTATAGAAATTTAGAACATTAGCTACCAACATCAAAGTCATTAACCCAACTAAATTTTTCTACACATTTTCCCCTCCGACAATCAAACGTTCCGACTAAAAATCAGCAATTAGTGCAAAAGATTTCTCTTTCTCGTTTCGCGCTGTAATAACTTCAATCTAAAGAAACTTAATTAGTGTTACGTATCCGCGGTCACGGAGTTCCACGTTATAAAGACGGAAACGGCTCGATGTATACAGCCCTTTATTAATGGTTTAACGTTATCGACGTCATCTATTAAGAAACGCATTGGAAATGTTATTAATTTTCGTCGGATCTTATGTCTCAGGGAATGTGATAAGTCGGCGCGGGTTGTCGCTATTGGAAATGGAAACAGAGGTTAAGTGGTGTGAGCATGATTATGGCTTAAAAATCACAATATACTGGCTACTGGTGCAGCAAGCTAATAGTTGTAGCCTTTAACAGAATTAGGCGATAGGCCTCTTTACCCATATGTAGGTATAAAATAAGATAAGTTTCTTCTCCAGTAGTTAACCTTTGTTGATTTTTTTAAACATATTTTAATGCTGAATACCAATTAATTTGAAGATAATTTGGGAAAACCCTATATGTGTCAAACATACTTGACTGGTTAGAAGTTAAAATTGTATTCCCTTGCATACAATTTCAAATAAATAATGTAAAGCTAAATTGAAAGGAACCTAAACAACAAATATATTAAAACATTGAAGGACCAAGCTTCACAGTTCGTAACACACACTTTAAATTTATATCATAAAGACAACCCGCTAAACATTAATAAATCTCAGTGCGCATATTTCGGTACTGAAAGATGATACTCGTGCACACGTTCCTATTCAAAGTGCACACAATGTTTTCAACCAGCACCAACAGTGAGGAAGGCGTCGGCCTAAGGCTGTTCAGATTTACGAGGTGGCGAGCTTCGTGCTTGCCACACCCCCCGCACCCCGCCGCACTCCGCCTACCCCTCGCACCACCATCGCTTCCTCGCTGACTGCGAACACCAAGCCGGTCACTCATTGTAACGGCTCTCGATTAGTTATGAACTAGAAGCAAGCACCGCGTACCGTTTCAATTGTGTAAACCTTCGAAGATAGCTGTTAATTGTTTCAAGTCCTCTATATTTCAAGTGCTCTCGAAGTTACGCCCATTGAATTATCTCTCGGTATATCTCTGCGTTCAGGTAAAATAATTGTAAAGTAAGAACAATGGAGATAGCGGTATATCGGCTTGTTTAATTTCCTATATTTTCATCCCGTTTGCATCGTTTGAAGGAGCATGCCTGACTAGTTAGACTTTGATTGAAACAATGATCATAACAATAGAACTCAAAAGCTGCGGAACTGCATTAGAATATACATCAGCATTCAGAGTAGAAAACAGGGCATCGGTTTTTAATTCTGTGTTTATATTATAGCAGTTTAATATTATTTACGGTATTACTAGTTTGCTATACATGATTAATGTCAAATCAAAGATAACATCATTCACTGTTTAGAGGTTTAATTAAATTTTACAATATAATTTCAGTTCATTGAACCGACCCTTAGTTAAGAACTTAACAGTTAGTATATTTTCGAATTCGTAATTACCTCAAAAATGTCCCCAGAAATGAAAACCCGTCGAACGCGTATTTCGCGTGTCGATTAGCCGGTTCATTCGATTCCGGCAAGTGTTAACATTATAAGCTTTTACAACCAAACATTTATCAACCGACAGAGCTGGTGTTGACGTTAAAACCTTTTAATGATAGACTGGTTTGTCTATTAAACTGTGTAATTACTGGATACGTTCTGTTTATGACGGGATGTTTTATAATATCGACACTTAAACCGACGCGTAAATATTTTTTAACGTTAATCATAATGATTACACATTAAAAATATCGAAATGGACGTTTTGTAAAGAAATATTTGAAAGGTTACACACATAAACTTATCGTAGTAATGCGGCTGCTGACATTTTAAAATAAACTTTAAATTGTCCATTTACATTTTTGCTTACGCCTGTAGTTATTAACATTTTCCCACGACTTCACTTGTACCGAAAGATATATTACATGGCTAATCGAGGAGTTTGACTCGATAAGACTTTTGGTCTAGAACTAGGTCATTTAGATGCTCCATCGACTGTAAATGAGCAACTTCTGGTCTTAATGGTTATTAGTGAACAAGATGAATTAAGTTTTCTTATCGGTTTCAGAAATCAGTTGGGTTTTCACAGCACGAGGTCTCAAATGATAGTTATATGTTTATTTTAGTGACGTCGTTAAATCAGAACTTGGTAAATTGATATAAGTTGTATATAAGAATTTTTTACTAGCGCCTGGCTCATTCGTGATACAATATAATAATACTTACGCATGTCTTCCTCGTATCCACAAACCTGGGACAACATATAATATAAATCAAAATATATAAAAAAAATAACCCAATAAATTAAGTAATGGAAGAGTTAAATTAAAAATTTTCAATGGTGCTTATAGTAGGTACATAGGTTTTAAATAAAGATTAAGTATTTTTTTCTCAAAATGAAAGAAATGAATATCAACGCTCATTTTACGGAACCGAATATATGTGTATATGGAGTACAGGTACGCTGCAAAATGTACCAAATTGAGGAAATTCCCACATGAAGCCTGTTACCTATATTTATTTTTATTTCTATTCTGTACAAGGTTTTATTCCCAGACATGTTTTATTATACATCCATAACGGTTTTATAAATAGGTACATTTTTCAATGGATCCAATTGTTTTTTTTTTTCATTATACGGTGAAAATAAAATCACCTAATCTATGGACGTAATGCGATGAAGTATTTTTAAAGGTTTGCACCAAACCTCTATAAGTCTTTATAAGTCTACAAGCTCTACCAAGAGCTCTACCTAGGCTTGTAATACAATCTCCCTGTCTAACCGTTCGCATTGGACTAGCGTGGAGGATTTAACCCATACGTCTCTATAAGTAAAACCTTATGGACTTATTCAGATTACAATGGTAGTTATTATGATATTTTTTGTTGGGCAGTGTTGTCTTGCTGGTGAAGTGGTAGTATTTATAATGCGTAAAAATATAGTCTTATTCGCGTAAAATCAAGAAATTTATGTTTCGTAACATAAAATTTCCAAGTTTGTAGTCACATCAGATGTGTGAATTAACCCTTGAAATCATTAAAATGTAGCGCACAGATAATTATCCATCGCGGGGGGTGCACTCGGCAGTAAAGTCCTAAGTTTTACTGCGCGAAGTCTTTAAAATTTTCACATAAAATTGTCGCGGACGAAATGAGAATGTCCCATTTAATTAGCTACGACCGCGACGTCACTTGCGTCACGAATATACCCCTCCCCCCCTCGCATCTCCACTTCTCCCCTGCCAAACCTCGTCCCGCGAGACCCCGCGCCATTCATTTGTTTTCAAACTACCCGCAAAGGATTTTAACGAGATTACTCCTCACGTTTTATAGGTCATCTCATGACATTTATTTAACAGTGATTTGTAAGGCATTTTTCATTCGCACAGATTAAAAGAAATTCTGCCATTAAAGTAATGGTTGGCCGGTTTATATTTCGTGAGATTTATTTCAGATTTTAGAGCGTATAAGGTTTTGGCGCGCGCTTTAATGGCGTCATTAAATGCGAGATTAGTTTTATTAATAAGATCATACGTTCTGAAAGCTTTTTTATGTGATCGGACACGGCATTTATGATAAGAAGAAATTGAGGACTTAATATCATTACAGGTAGCGGCGAACGGTAAAAAGTGTTCTGAATGCTATGTGAAATTAAGTATGGCTACTTAAGTTATACTCCGTAATTGGCATATACTCCGTAATTAGCAAAGAGTAAACTAAAAAAGCGAACGAAAACTAGTATAGCAAGGAAAACTAACTCCTAGTTTGTTTTAATCAGAAGTATATGGGGTATCATTTTTTTATTGTGAGATCTAATTGATTGTTTGTTAGTATTATCTTGGTATTTTTCAATCAATACGTAATATACGAAGACATTAAAAAAAATCATAATAGGAAATAATTATAAAAATTGATTACACGGATCTGAAAGTACATTTACATACAAGGACCGTTAAGCTGGCGTTACGACCGCGAGCACTTACCTCAATGTTGTTATTGCTGCCCCTCGGGAGCCACTACATGCTAAGAGCGCGAAACCGAAACATCAAAGACCGTATAAAACGCACTTCATTCCATAAAGTTCCATAACAGAGGCGTCGGCGGTGAAGCGGCCAGCGATGCGAGAGCCCTTGACGTTCATTCAAATCCTCCCGCCGCTGGTTTCGTATTAGACGTTTGAGAGGGCAAGGGGGCCGGCTAAAGGTGGCGGTACACATGACCGCCGTAGCCGCACGCGGTATCGACGCGCTTCCCATCTATATGGAGAGCCGCTCACGAACTACCCGCAGCTATTGTAAACAAGCAGCGTTCTCTATTCAAACTATCGTTACGCCCTCTCCGCTCCGCTCCGTGCCGTATTGACGACCCGGGAAAGGTCTAGCCGTTTGGATGCTCACTGAGAAAACTTTTATCGGCGGGCACAGATTTTCACGTGTGGAGCGAGGGTTAGGTATGGTTTTTATGTCTTGATCGGACATTTTCTTATATTACGCCGAATGTTCAGTTATGATATCAAACGAACGTAACTCTGAAATTTAATACTCCGAAAAGTGCCATGTGAAAACGTGAATGAGCGAAGAGTTAGAATTTTAATGGCGATTTGTATAATTTACCATATTTAAACGTTAACAAAGGCACGTTTTAAATTTAACACGCTGAAAATTCAAAGCGACTAAGTGTAAATGTTTACCGCAATGAATTGTGACAGTGTAAAAGCTTTGTTGTGAAAATTTTAACTCTAAACGAAGTCAGCATCCGGTGAAAGCGCTTAAAAGGACGGCGCCGTAACCGAACTGTATGGATCCAATTTGTAAAATAGAGTCACTGAATTTGCATGTAAGATGTTGGATAGTTATTTTTACGTTCCAATTTAAAGAAAAGAGTGTAGTTGTGTCGCGGTGAAGTTACCCATTTTCTGTTGACAATAATGAGACAGGCGAGGCGCGACCATTTTATCTTTCTTGCTTTTAACTTGCAAATGCATTACTCGAGATATCATAGCGATATAACATTCAAAGTAGTGTTATGTAATGCTTTGTTTCACCAACGTTTATACTTTTAAATAGTGACTCGGAAGTGGTGTGTGTGACGCGCTTTGATATTCGCCGGCTGTGAAGTGCACGGTAACACGAACTTCACGAAGTCGCTATCAACGCGTGGATCCACGTGCGACCGAGGCGTGCGCTCACCGCCTCGTAAGAATTCGCGCATTTTTACGACGTAATAAAAATCGTAAATAATGGCAAGTGAGGCAAACGAAGTCGGGTCACGATGCGCCTCGGGCCCTCGCGCCATCATCGCGACTTGTGAATTTACGAGTTCTCCATCGTATCGCTCTCAGCCGATCATGCGAGCGCTGATTTCAAATCATCGATGCCTTGTTTATTTAATCTGTTGATATTTTTCAACGCGTCATTTATCATGACACGCATGTTTTTCTAGATGAACATATCTGCTCTTCAACGATAATTTACTCTTTATGAAATCTCTCACACGTTTTAGTCCAATTAAGGTTTTATTAAAAAGTAAGGGGTATTCACGCGTAATTTTGTAACGGATGTTGATGATATATGTCTCACTTATCAATTCAGTAACCGTTAATATACTTCAGTAAATTGTGCGTTGGGTTCCTTGAAAATATCTGTATCAAGCAGCACAAACGAGCTACATAATAATCGTGTCATTATATGAAAAGGTCAACAGTTAAAAACACCAGTTTTATAAGTCTGCAATTTGCTTCGAATCGGCCACACGTCCGAGCAATTTAAGATTGAGTCCTGAATATTATTATCACGGTCGCGGTCTCATTTCGCAGAGACACGGAAGCGTGAACAAAAATTACTTTTGTTTTGCTGTTGCTAAATATCTTATTATTGTGGATTGCGGGCTTATTTTTCCTTGTGATACTTAAGTACGTGGCTTGATGACAGGATTCGGTTAATCTCTTCATTAGGCACGATGTTTTGCGGGAGTGGAAGTGTTACCACGTGACTTTTGTTTGATAGAAATTTGTATTCAGGAATGTTGTTATTATGTCGACTGGCGATGTAAAAATCTCTACTTAGGTTTTTAATTGTGTATCATAAAATAAATGATATCCTATAGAAAATACTTTATTAAATCTGAAGTAATATGATGCATAAAATGATATACAGAAGATAACACAATTTCATGCCAGCAAGCTCAATATAATTTAAACTGAATCAGCATTTCGTAGAACAACGTTAGGAAGGTAAGTCATAGCACTCAGTATCCGTATAAGTACAGTTTAGAGACGCTGTGGTTTAATTTAGAGGCAATAGAGCGAGCCAACTTAATTTTCAGGCTGATCGCGGTTTCCTTTGTATGTAACCTCGGCGGACCAGCCAACTTCTGGGTCACTTCACTGTACCGATCCATACATTCATACGGTCATATTGTAATCTTTGGTTGGAGTATAATTTATTTGCAGGAATTGTTACATTTTCATAACGAATGATTTAGATACGGTATACTCATTGTTTGTATCACTTATCTTACGCTTAAATGAAACAAAATAATTTATTTGCCTACAGTTTGTTTTACAGAACAATATTAAATCTTTTTCACTAAAAGATATGCATTTGTTTGTCACCATCAAATGTCCCCACAGAAAGGGATATTTACACACGAACCCTTCTTAATAGTATTTGTCGTATAAATCTCGAAAAGTTGGGTGTTTTTGTGTCCCGGAAAAATATACGCTGTAAATATTAAACACATCAGAGTTGACCCGCAGAGCAGCTAACGTTATTTGCAGGAAAAGCCTGTCTCAGAGCTCCTGACTCAGGGGATTAAAATGGGAAGAGATACGTTTGGGTACAAGTTAACGTACAGAGATAATACAAGGACTGTGGGCGAGCGGTCGGCGTCCAAACGTCTCGGCGCCGAGCTATTGTAAGGACACTCCCGTGACCCCTTTAAGCCTGATTAATGGATGAAGCCCCGTCCGTCGAATCTCAATGTTTTTACCCAAACGACAATTGTCATTTTCAAATGTTGAATGATAGACCACTTAGCGCGAAGTGCCGCGACCGATCGTAACTTAGCACTGTTTGATACGGCTGTGATATTGGTTAGGTCTTTTTGGGTGCAATTTACTGCGCGGCGCCGCTGGGGGCCCACCGACACTGTCCGCCTGAAAAGATGCACACGGATTTATTTACCGTCCGATTGCATTCGGGAGCGTGCCCACTGCGTCCGATATTTATGTTACGCACAGTCTGCCCGCGAGAATTGCCAACAATGCGCAAATACATTTAAAGTAACGCCTACAATGCCGCGGATGTCTCGTATTTTTTCGAAATACCATTTAAATCGAACGTCGTGTATTCTCGGGAGTCGGTGTGTCAGATTTATTTTGGGTATTTATTCGCCCGCATGTAATATAAAGAAAATTAAAAAGTTTATAAGAGATACAAAAGCCATTCAATATCTCG
Source organism: Deilephila elpenor (assembly GCA_949752805.1). Taxonomy (NCBI): domain Eukaryota; kingdom Metazoa; phylum Arthropoda; class Insecta; order Lepidoptera; family Sphingidae; genus Deilephila; species Deilephila elpenor. The sequence continues at coordinate 5,939,028 of OX457105.1, read as the reverse complement.
CTGACCTGTGACCGGATAGTCTCGGTTATCTTATTTTTGTCGCTTCGCGGCGGAACATAAACCGTCGATATTCCTCCAATAAGAAGTCGAATGACCAACTGTTTAAAATGAAATGAAACGAAATTGCTGATAACGCTTACATTCAATTGGACTTAATGTCCATCGGAACCGGTCGATGCGTCTCTTCACGGCGACATTACGGCGTATGCTTAACTTATTGAAAGTAATTTGGTAGATAACAACCATATCTTGTAACGATAATGCATAATAAATCGTAATTTGGAACCTTTGTGGCGTCTGCGTATATTTAATTTAAAAACCTTGTAGGGGCCTGTAGCGTTATATATAAATTCTAAACTTGATAGTTGAAATTGCATTCACTCACGTATAAGTATATTATGGGCTAATGGTTTTAAAATTTTATGTTTATAGTTTCAGGTTTCCACCAAATCAATTATCGATTTGGTGGAAACCTAAGTTAATGTCTATGAATTGTGAATCTAGAAGTCCTCGCTTTTATTTATACATCAAATATCGATCACATCCACTACGTGTAAGTTTATCCTTAAAAAAAAATTTGGTTTGTCTAGTAATGAATACTTTGTCGAGAGGTTGACGTTAAGCAGATCACTCATCGTGGAAAATAAGTACAATTCTTTTTCAAATTCATACCACGCATATTTTCGCGTCACCCAGACTAGTATAGAGTATTTGTATAAAACGTACTTTACGCCAACGCTGTAGTCTGCCTTAAAAGTTTTCTCCAAATTAATATTTATAGAATGTTTTCAAATATCTAAGCCTAACTTCAGCAGCTAATATATTCATGCATAAAAGCTTCCAAAAACTCTTTGCTGAGTTTAAACTTCAACGTACGCCTCTATAGTAGCAAAGACAGCAGTTTATCCATTAGGCTACCTCAGCACGTTGAAAATAAACTCGTTTAACACAAGCAAAGTTTCGACCTCTAAAAGTGTATAGTTTGTGAGATTAGTTCACTTTGCAGTCAGCCTGCGCGGCAGGAAGCTCTTTCGTTGTTATAATCGATTTTTTTTTGCCGACGTTGTATGTGTTTTTAGTCAAAATAAAGCCCCTATTTGTTTCTAAATTCTCAGTTGAAATAAATACGTTACATTGCTGAGAATACATGGAGATTAGTGGAAGTGGATGAAGCGAACATAATTTGTCAGAATCGATCATAGTGGACATCTATAATCTTTTCCTACTTTTATGGGTAATGATAATTGAACATTAAAAGGTACTTCCTTTGATCGCCAAGTAATGACCCTATTTAGTTTTAATTATGTGTCCAAAGACTATTCAAAAAATAAATCCAAATAAAATATAAAATTCTTTACCGTTTACAAGACATGGTGCGGCAGTGTTTCCAACTGTCGGAGTCTTTGAATCCAGGTAGCATTACATAGATTGCATTCACTGAAAGCGCTTGAGGCAGTTTGTTTTGCAGTTTAACATTGTTTCCTTTTCGATCAGCAGGTAGATGCGAACATCTGCTTTGGGCCGCTCCACCTCCCCAACCGTTCAAGTTATTCGCCTTTGTGATAGTCTTTAGTCTTACTAGAAAGAAAACAAATGAAAAATAAAAATACCTACTGCTAACGGAGCCTTTGTTTTTGAACAGCGCAATGAAATTTTTTATAGGCTTGCTTTTAAACATTCTTGAAAAGTACTCGGCACAAACGGTATGATTAATGAATATATTATCCATACATTCTCGCAAACGAGCAAATAGCTGACTTGCAACGATTCTAATTGGCAAGTTGCCAAACGATAAAATAAACCAAAGATAAGATAGAGAAGCAACTACACACATACATAGGTCAAGCAATAATTGGTGGCAGCAAGTACTTACTTTTGCGCTCCCTTCCATGTATTTCACCGGCTCCCATATAGCTTCAGTTCCAATTACTCTTTGGAATCGGTGTCCACTGTAATTGGATTGGGCTGGCAACCAGACTTGTTGGCATTTTAATTGTGCTATTGTGACGGCGGACACTGTACGCCACCCGCTACGACACTGTCCACTACAGACGGATTTTATATCACATCAGGATCTACTTATGCTCAATAAACTTTACTAATGGAAACATTCGTTATTCCGATTCACTTTAATGCCTTTCAATAAATCAAAACAATGGCACGCCGGACAACCTTTTTGCTAAACCTCAATGTTTGACACTAGTTAGATAAAAATAACAGTAAACATGTGTGAGAAAACATCTCTGTCTGTTTGGAAATATTTTCTAAAATGAGCTGAGCCGCGTTGTTTCAGGAAATCGACACGTTAATGGAATGACTGACACGTATTGTGGAACCGCGTTCGAAGAAATACCGTGCGTTGAAATGTGAGGAATTGTAGATTAAGGTTAATTCTCGGTAGAACAAGTATTTTGCTACACAAAGGGCCACGCGTACTCGAGTAACACATTTTATGTGTTACAAACACCGGTAACACAATTTCGATGAAAAAAATTATCACGATTTAGCTATGTACTGTGAGAGGCTATCAGTCAGCCTTCATGGATTAAATATTCACGCAGTAATTCAAATATTACATTAATTATTGGTTTTCGTCCTAATTCCATTCACTAGATTATTTCACACTAAGAGTAAAATTAGATTAAATTCGAATTTAAATTCAAACTTAGTCAGTGTCTGCTTGTAAATTTTATTTTATTCAATTCGTGTTAGCCTTATTATTCGCTACAGAAACCATTGTCGGCGCGACCACTTCGGAATATTTTATACAAATTTTAGAAACAAGAACAGGTCTCGAGTGACAGGTACACTCATTCGTGTTTCTTATTTTTGCTTAGTGTTTTATCGGATACCAATCGGAGAGTCGCGGTGTGGTGTACAGATGAATAAAATATACATTACTTTGTCGAACGCGCCTGCTCGCTCCCGAATAGAAAGTTTGGATGTCGCTTTAATGGAGTTCTGAAGTTTGGCATTCGTTTCTATTATGGCCACGGAATTGTTTGTTGTCGTTGATTTAAATTTCACGCCCTAGTTAGCAACCATCAAATCTTATTTGTCAATTTATCTCTATTCTAAAACAATCTCATGCCCGTCTTTAGGTACAGGCTTTTTATTTTGGTAGTTTCATATGTGTTACTTATTGTCGTCCCTTTGTTCTGTTTCTTTAAAATCCATTGTAAGATAATTCTGTTAAACGTATTAGAAATGTTAACATTCTGTTGGCTCGTTATCATTGGTCAAACGGCGTCTGTCGTCGGTCATCTTTGTCCTTTGTTCTATTTTATTTTGTCGAATTTTTCGCGGCCCAAAGTCACTTTTAAATTTGAATTCTTTCCTCGTCTTCTACGAAAGGTATCGAATACTTCGCCTTTGTATCACTTTTTGTGCTATCCGGTACACTGTTGCGATTCAAATATTATTTATGATATCTCGCAAACCGCACATTTACATTCGCAAAAATATTTACTTTGGGTGAAGGAAACTTAGTTCGTTTTTAAAATACATTTTGTCTCAGTATTATATCATATTCATATCATATATTTGTTTTATTTTTATGTAACACAAGCGAACAATGTTGCATATTTTTAGGTTATAAGTAGTATATACTCGTATATATATTTTTTAAGTATCACAACCACATACCTATTACATTTTCCACTAATATTTACGCAAAAAAGTACTTTGCACGCTTTAGGAATCGCACCTTACTCTTCAAGATTTATAGCAAATGCACACCCACCAGACGAAAGAAGTGACTCATTGAGTAGGAAACTCATTCATACCTGGTTTACACCAAACATTTGCGAAGTGCATTCGGGTCACCGTTGTTAATAAATTAACAGAGACCGAAACAATATTTCCCTGTTTCAGAATAATTATTGCTTTTATTCAAACATGTAAATGAATATATGTCATATGTATGTTAGAATATATTCTTATATGAGGGAGACCACATGCCTTTTATTTGCGACTTAGTGCTAAATAAAAACAACTTAAAATAACAGTGAGATTATGTCCGTTGCAGGATCGCTTGACCACAAATACAACTACGAGTAGATACTCCTAGAGAGCTTTAATAAACGCTAATCTGTAAGTGGGTATTTATTGTATAGCTGTTATCCACGGATATATGGGTGCAGTGTACTGTATTTATGTTCCGCAAGTGTTTCCTTTGATTCCCTTAGCGGGAAAAGTCGTTAAGATTTGGGTTCTGGAAATTAAACTTGCACGGTGTATGCAACATTTCGATATCAATCTTCAGAGTAAATTCAGACCGCCAGGCATTAGATCTACTGTGAAAGCAGATCTCTTTGTTGCTAGATTCGGCAGCTTCTCTCAAAATGGCCCTGTGAAAAGATTGTGTAGGATCTCTCTACTTTTCCAATGTATTTACTGTATTAATAGTTAAAAACCAAAACATGCTCCAGAACATGAAACTAATGTAATTGTATTAACCAGACAAAGGTGCTTTAAATTTATTAATATTTAAAATCTACACAAGTCTAATAAAATACACAATCTCAACGCGTATTATTGAGATTTGTTGATTTCTAAATAATAGTGGCAGGCGATATAAATCAGCGGCAGCCTCCGGTGCTACGCCGCTAGTTTGTCCAAGTGCTGGTTATCAAGGAAGCGAAATAAATACCGCAGTTTAGCAGCGCGACGCGTTGGAACAACCACCTTGCACGCTTTGTAACTGGTTCGCAATTATCTGGATATCGAATTATTATGTGATCTATCAACGTTCGCGTCAGGCTGGTTTTGCAATGTGGATTTATTAAACGTCCGTTGAGAGGTGCGGTGTTTATGGTTATTACATGCTGCATATCTGGGGCATGTGGTTCGATAGTTTACCCTGGGTGACTTTGAAGATACTTTTACTAAAAGTAAAATATTCGATTTATTGCCTAATCATCTTTATTCTCATCATTAACAGCCTATGAGCTCATACACTGATTAAACATACGCCAGAAAGACAGGTTATCACAGTTCAGGCCCTTCACTTATTTTTTACATTCCCATCGTTATTCATCTTTGTATTATTAAACACTTTATAAATATCTAACTTTCTCATAGACAGGAAGATTGGAAAATGGCATATTCCAATTAAATTCATATTTTCTATATTGTAGCCAAAAAGTGTAAATAACTAAACGGAAATGTTGATGGACAGCTTTGAAAGTTTAATTTATATTGAACATTTTCGGTTGCATTGTACATCCAGTACTGTTATTATATTGACATCAAATAATTATTTAGTTATTGGCACATTAGTTATTTCCATAGAACGTTTTATTGGATGTCCATTTGTCATGCATGGTTTATGAATACCGTTGATATTTATTATGCTAACTACAGGTATTATATTGCCGTTAATAGTTTTCTTATGTATGTGATTCAACAACCGAAAGTGCTAAAACGGTACCTTTAAATCATGCAAATATTTTCACTCACGTAATTTAATTATTTTAAGTTGCTATCTCGCGTCCATCCATGCATGAAATTACAAAAAAATGTATTCGGTAATAAGAAAAGTTTCTAACTTGCACCGCAAAGAAATTATTACGGTTTATTGTTTAAATTGCGCAGTTTTTTCTCAGTTATAAAAAAAATAATTGGTAACATGAATGCTGCCATTTCTCCGCCTACAATCATTGTGAGTTTTGATAGTCTTGTCACTAGAGCCGAGTTTTTAAAAGTAATTTAAGCCGAGCTAAGATGGTCAATCATTTCGTACTATTATACTGTACACGCAATATTGCAAATTATATTAAGATGTAGAGCAACAATTTAAATGAAGTTATACGTTTATCGAAAGACCTATCATTGTTATGATTAACATTTTTTACTCAGGTAAATACGAATTTAATAGTTTTAAAGACTGGTGTTGAATCTTGAACATTAACTGGTAGCTGGTACATTTCCGAAGTTGATATGGACTTAAAACGTTAATCATACATTCCAAGTAAAATATTAATGGGCCTTTATACATTATTTATCGAAATGACAACGAATTAAACACAATAATATATTTAATTGAATTGACTGATTGCTTGTTATAAATGTATGCACAAACATTATAATTGGATTGGAGTAATGTGCTTAAAAACTCATTTTCATTGATCAACAGAGGCATGCGGGGTGCGGCAATTATTCTATTTATGCGTGCTGTAAGGCCCGCATGCGGGTATCATTTTCATTGCTAGGCAGTATGCGGCGTGCGGGATGTTTCTGTGTTAGTTGTGTTAGTTCCCGCACCATATTTGTTGCATGTCGACTGAATTACCACACCGCATTATCGTTGATGTATGTTTAAGCTCTAACTCCGCATACGAGAGTATCCGCATAGTATGTCTATCTTAAATCGAGTTATCGACCAACAAAACTTTGGTGTTCCAAATTTTATTAAAAATTAATTATTTTTGGAATTATAAATTAAACGGTACTATGGTCTATAAGCCGTGGGATCCTAAGCGTCATTCCAACTTCTTACTAACCATAAAATGTGAATACAAATAGTACACAAGCAAATTAATTTGGTAATTCGTATAATATAAAATGTTAACGCACACTAAAATTAGTTTAATTAAAATAAATTGAGCTGGGTTACGGTGACCTCTACGTGTAATAAATTAGTGAATGAGCAACTATGCGTGTGTTTAATGCCTACTATACTTTCTTGGATAATATTAAGCACGGATGTAGTGTGCATTTGACCAACATCTCTCCTGATGGGAAATGACGATAACACCCATGTAGTTACACGCCTGCCTGATCTCAGTTAGTAAACACGTATTAATACGTAACAGTAGTGCTATACGTCATACGTAGTTGAGTGCGTGCCCAAAAATTATACTCTGCATCAATCTCCACTATATGATTAGTGTAATTACAGTGACACTAATAGGCCTCATTCTATTCTGTGCTACGGTCACGGTCACATTGATTTTTTTGTTCCGCCACGACATTTATACACCGTTATGTGTGTTTTTTTGTTTCTTTTTTCTCACCGTTTGCGACTGGGCTTCGCTGGAAACTAGGGCTGTCAACTTTTTGTTGGAAAAGTAACGTGCACTTATCGGATGTTGAGAACGGATATTTCGCAATATTTTTGCTGTGTATGAGAACACCCACGCTTTAGTATAAGCAGTTAACTTGACTATCATGCATTAATTTATAAAAAATAATTTGTCGCGTACAATGGCAACCGTTTTATTAGATTCCATTAGATGTAACAAATATTTTCAAGACTTTGAAGAAAAGCATAGTGATGAAAGAAATCTAGTATGTTTCGTTTTAAAATACTATTGGCGACCCTAGTGCAAATATATAGATCGATTTCGAAAACTTTGTATTCTGCCACGTCCATTGCTCCAAAAGAATAAAGAATAGCTATAATACTTCTTATACTTTTCATAATGTTTACAGTCTGATGTCAAACAAAATCAGTACACATTTAAGCTCCTAAAAATATGACTGTGTATTTGATATTTTAATTAAATTTAAATTTGCTTTTTTAGAAACATTGCCTTAAGTGTGCCTATTTTTTTAGGTTTCATTCGAGTGTTTCTTGTCATTACACTTTGCGTGATCGAAGCATTATTATATTAAACTAGTACGGAGTAACCTGTTTAATCTCAATGTATATTTATGACGCTCCTACATGGAGACAAAAAATATCCAACAAATTAAATCATCAATAAAATTTTGCCCTCTTTGCAGCTGATAAATTATAGTATTTACAGTATTACCGGTTTTATGATCTGCGTTGCTTAATCAAATTTATTATCTAAATCTAGTTCACTTTCCGCCTTGCTTTAGTTTATATTTCGCACATCATTAATTCATTAATTAAATTTATTACTATCCAGGAAAGACTAGAACAATTTGTCACTGTAACCTATCGATCGATATTACGTACGGAAAATTTCAATTAACATGTCCAAATATAGGTGTGGATAGTTTATAGGAAACACCTGGCATCCAATTTCGACCCAACATGTACGGGGACGTAGTTACGTATATACAGTAACAAGTGGCGGATACAGAACTAGAAGCGCGTTAAAGGCGACACTTGTATGTCGATCGCTATCTGATTCGATCACACTGAAAAAGGCCAAGCACCGCAGCCGCCAAAGCGTGTAACTACGTCATACCATAAAAGTGCATCTGTTTCGAGCGTTCAATTAATTTAATCAAGCGTATTGATTAAATGTCAGGTACCCAATTAAATTATCGGCGTCCTATCGGCGATGCAATGCGAGCGCATTCTCGAGTCGTACCTGGAGTGCCCGAGGGCGATATAATTCGCGCTTTGCTTTCGCATCGCGTTTTCCATTCGATTAGTGCCAACATTTTTAGATCCGTGCGTTGCGGTCTCTATTACAAGTTAACTAACGATACAACTTAATTTATGTATTTCTAACAATCTGTTTATTTATAAGCACTAAATGCAATTAAAATTACAGATTTTATCTAATGATAAAATATGACATTGGTATTTTATAATATGACATTTATAATTAAACATACTAAAGCTTTTAAGGTTGTGTACCACTAAGTATTTCAAAGTCTGATTATCCTTAATTTAAAATTGATTAATACACACATTTGCAAAAAGCACTTAGGTTAACTGTCACAGACCCTTATTAAGACATTGATTGACCAAAATAAAAGACATTAAAATTTAAATGCATTTCGAATGGAAGATAAAAGTCATTTTGATGAAGCCTGCCTCTGTCTGAAGCGTCATGTTTGGCCAAATAAATGTTTATAGAACCAATTTCATAGTTTCCAAAACACCCTATTTGTAGAAACATGAATTTGTTCGTGAGTATATTGACGTGTAGTTGTTTATTTACACTTTGAAACTCTGTTACCAAACGAGTCTAGGTGTGGGTGATCGCGTTTTCATTAGAAAACATTTCGTATTTCTTTTACAAATATAATAAGCACGCGGACGTTTTCGTACATGGATGTGTTATTATCCTCTGGCAGTCTCTATAGGTCCTTATTAAGGCCTGTCAATGAGGCAATGCGGTTTTACCGAGGCTCCTTGTTCAAAAGTCAACAATGTTTTCATACGTAATGAAACCTATAATTTGTAGTGTTTTTTTTTTCGCGCCTCTGTAATAAGGCATCGCGTGAAATTTATTTAAATTATATCTTTCGTGGCGTACCTAGGTACCTAGTGTTTTTGTTTTGTGCTTTTTTTCTAGTGTGACCATTATATTGACAAGTTTATTTTTAAAACTGACACTTGGGATATTCATGAAAAATTAGATGAGTAGGTACAATAATTAATGGTGGGTTTTACACTGTATATTCATATTAATGAAATTAAAATGCCTATTAGATACCACTATATGTATATATTTTTGTAAGATTCCGTAATATTTCAAAGAAATGTAATGATTATTGAAAACTAGTTGATTTATAAATAAAATTTATTTTTTTATAAGAACATCAAATAATAATCAATATGAATAAGTTTTACAAAGACGGTACGCAACAAATTTTATAAACAAGCGTTCATATTACTGCAATAAAAATTTATCATTACGAGAACCATAAAATATGAATATATACAAACGAATATTTATAAACATTTACATAAATATACACTAATTGTAGTGGCACATATTTTGATGCATGAAACTGGCATCGGGACGAGGAATAATTTAGTAATCTACCGGTCCCTGACTCGCAGCGATTGGACTCGGTAATTTATTACCTATAAACGAGCGATAATAAAATATTTACCCGTTTTTTGTCATAGATCACTTACGTTATAAATAGGCGCATATTTTAACACCTCGATTTAAATCCTCTTATAATTATAAAACCGGCAAGTTATCGTATTAACAAGTTGTTTGTCATCGCTTCAATAAATATGGCTCAAGATAAAAATGTTGTTGACAAACACGACGTGAAGTATTTACTATGCGTGTGAGAAGTGCAACCGTTTTTTGTGCCGGCTTTATAAGCATGTACTACAGTAAAATAAACGTAAAATTCGACTTCTAAAATTTTGCTTGATATTTAAGATTATACGACAGGTCGATGTTATGGATCCTTGGGGTGGAATAGATAGATAGATTTCAGATAAAATTTAATGGTGTGGATAGCTTATTTTATTTACATATTCTTATATTACGGATTCATGTTTTTCGTTCAAGTCTTTCGAATATATGCAATAATCGGTAAGGCTAACGAATAGTGTATATTTAAAGAAAATAAGTTGCATAGACTAATAAAATTAGCCTAGCCTTAGATTCACTAAGTGAGGCAATCTAAGATGACTTGTGGTAAATAAAGAATTTGTCATTATTTAGCATGGGAACAAAGGGGCTTTGGTCTTAAAAATACCTATGTTCACCTGATCTAATATAGATTAATAATCAAAATACTGTTAAGTAATTTTTGAAAGCATTCTAATAAGATACTCTTACTTCAAATCTTTTTATTAAATCTATTTACACTTCTTATAGGTTTTTTAACAGATTTGATAAAAGATTGTTTGAATACTTATAATAAACATATTTCTGCCATTGTTCAACAAATTAACTCAAAAAATATTTCAAACGCGTTCCACTTTCGTGATATGTGTACTTGTATTGTTTTATATGCAAATCCCTTGTGTCTCGCAACATTACGAATATTTCCACCTTTGACAAGCGCGCAGATTGCTTTTGAACGATCCTTCACCGTGATTACTTTTGGAAAGGATCTCGTTACCTCGTTTTAACAGTCTTGACACATACAAATTTTATTTGCCTTTTTGCGTTGCGGCTTTTGTGAGCGAATTTTATTCTCGCGAAATTAGTCGACTGAGGCTTATTGTGAGAGGGATCCAATTATTTCTGAACGTTTTAAGGATTTGCGTTTGAAAGCGAATTCTTTCCAATGTACTTCAAGTAAACTTCGTTATCAGATTTCGGTTCTTTCCTTTTGTGAAGTAAGACAGCGCTTATTAGGTATTATCCGCGCTGATAACAGGATTATGGTTCAACAATGAGGGTTTAATTTAAAGTTATATGCCCCAATAATAATACTTGCGGTCGATTAGCACATCGCAAATTAGTCGTGTTATCTGTGATGCGCGGGCGACGCATCGGCCATACAATTACGGCTTTGGACGTCACTCGTCCCGACACTGGAACCGGCTCGACCACTCGAGATAAAACAGAAGGGGACGTGTCACTGCGTATTAAGATTGCTTAATGAAGGAATAATTTTATTCACCGACAGATCGGCGAAGTCTTCTTTTCAGGCAGAGCAAAACTTCTTCTTATACAATAAATACTGTGCAATTTATAAATTATAAATAAGTATAACATTATTAATTTTCGAACGGGTCGAATTCACAAATTATCTCCTTTTTTATCAATCTTTAATAATTATTGGCGAAATAAAAAGTTTTAACAACTTTTGTTCTTATATTAATTTATTTATTTACATAGCTGCCGGTACAAAACATGTTTAGATAAAATGAATGCCCTAGGCATTTTCTTCAGCCTACCATCAAGTCGTGCCGAAATGAAACGAAGCAAAGTAGATTTTCAATTACCTACGGCTTTATTGAATTGTTTCAGTATTTTTGCGTGACGTTTTTTCTTGATTAACTGTTATATAACATACTTATATATTGTATAATTATTAAATATTGACGCGTCTTCAGCATTATTTTTGTAATAAATAAGTTTGAACACAATGCGTGCTTTGCACCATAGATGGGGATTTCTTCCTTCTAAGCTTTTGAAGTAAGCTTATACATCTTTGTAGCAGCTGCATAATATATATTTTATTTTTTCTTACCCGCGGAACGTCATGTGTGAAATCTTCTTCTATAAAAGGCACCTCGTAAAATACTTGTTTTTCACATCTCAGGGCGTGAAGGTTCTTATTCCGTTCATGTCAATCAATCGCGAACCATCGTTAGCGTCTAGGGCTTGTTGTGTCTTTTCCAATTTAAAATGGTATTTGCAATTAATTTCGCACGCTTTTTATTCGTGTAATTTAATTTAAATGCTGATCTTTTTTATATTATTCAGATTACTTGAGTAAGGAATGTCGTATTGGTCTGCTTGCTATGTGCATGAGACGTTCAGTTTCCACAAACCTGTCTTTCTCAATATGGAGAAATTATACGCATAGGTGTTTGCTGGCGATTGGAATATCATTTCTGTGTTCATGTCGTGTATTAGTTTCAACGAGCACTATGAAACAAATATTTGTAGCTCAATTATAAATGAACATGTGTTTACTGTTCGTTTATAGTTTATTTACGACAAAATTAACACATCAATGTTAATATCTAAACTTATCTTCATCGCAAATATAATGTCTTTTTTTTCTCGAATCAATCAAATTATGTATACATATATGTATGTGATAGCACTCTTCTGGTCAAGTAGGGTAGGTACAGACTATAGAGCGCCCAGTGCGTAGAATTCAAACACTCCTCTTAATCGTCTATCATTAAGCTCTGTATTCACACAAATGGATTACGATTTGTTTGTATGTATAATAATGAAACTATGGCACAGGCTTAACTTCTGAAAGTGTATGTATGTATCTGTGCTAATGTTTAATATTTTAGTTTCTCCGTTACTCTTTCACTTGATGCTAAGTAAACATGATTTTATTTTGGACTAATGCAACTTTTAGCCAAGAATAGCGCACTTCATAAAACAAAAAAAAACAAACGCTAGGTTCGTCTGTTATGCTCGTCTCCGTTTTGTTGATCTTGTCGGATATAAGAATCTCCTAAACTCTAAATTATTATTATTTATTTGATTATTTAATATGTTTACTCGTATATTTCAGTTACTCCCAGCGATAAATAACGAACGCAGGCTCATTAAAGTTAAGTTTTCTCAACATGTTTCCGACATTTAAACGTAAAAGATCGAAAATTTGCCAAGACATCCCACCTGTTAACTACGGTTAAGTGTTCAAACGCGCCTCCCGAAGTGATATAATGTACACGAAGCGGTACATAAAGTAATTTTCACGTCACTGTGCACTTTGTCATTATACATCAGTATCGTGACGCCTCAAGACAACTTGCAATTATTATGTATGTAAAAGAAATTCTTTCTTCACTTCGCACAGAAAAAATATGCAGTAGGTTTTGTAAACAACAAATTTGTATCGAACATTATTTTTTGTGTAAATATATCTATGCGAAATTTATAAAATAAATCACTTTTTATTCAAACAAACTCAATAAGGATCGCAGTATGGATTGATAAAACGGCACGTGGCTCGGGTTACCACGGTGAATGTTGTGGGAATAACAGCAATATTTGTGTTGTATCAAGGTGAGCCGCAAAAATTCTAAACACGCCGATCGGCACCACTCCGGAGACGTCGCAATTCCCGAAGTTCACATTATTATAACGAGGTGGCGGCGCGTCGGCGCGGTGCAAAGCAAACTGCGCCCACGGCCGCACCGACATAACCGATACTTTGGCGTAATAGCCGCGATCGAGGCATGCGATAACAAGCCGCCGATAGCTGAACCCGTATTTTATTTATATATCAGCCTCGCCTCTTTTTCAATAACGCTTTTTCCCTCTCGCAGCGGAAATTTTGCTCTTTTATGGCATGGGGGCTATGCTCGTTATTTACTAAGGTAATTATTCGGCGATAATGCTGAATACTCTGGGGACAAATTGCCGTTTCGAGTGACAGTTCCCACCAATGTTCTTTAACTCGGTTATAAAGTGCAGCGTCATCGCGGTTTCATTACTGTTTATCAGCTAATGTGGTGCAGGGATGTAGCGCTTTATGGTAACGTGCACTGCGTTTGCTTTAAGTTTCAGCTTGAATTCATTAAGTTTAATAACACAACGTGGCAACAAAGCGCTGCAGGCAAGCACTCAGATTAGAGGATCACGTAGTTTTTAGTGTTGCCGCGAGAAGATATTCTGCGCTGTTTATTACCTAAATATGTATGAACTACGAACACAAGTTGTCTAGTTGCATTAAATACTTGTGTTGCTATGACTCTCTTGATATGTTTGCTTCTGTTGATAATATTTATATTGCTCTTTGTGTTGTTATGGAGAAAATCTGATATATTAAAGTGTGTTCTTCTTCCATCTGCTCTGGTCTTAAAGTTACCCTGGGCCGGCATAAAGTATCGATTTCTAATGTTGCCTAAACATATTTTATTGCCTAACAAAGTAATGTTTGGTCCAGATAGTGTATCTTTAGCTATTCGTCGCTATTATGTCTGACTGCGCCAAAACGGATATACACAGATTACGCAGGACTTACACCTTGGTACAGTAAGAGTTATTGGGGTGGGAAATATCTTACTACCCTATTGTTAGTATTTCAGAAAATTATTCAGTTCTGGTTAGATATTGTTTTTTAATCTAATCTCATAAAAAGTTACCTGACCTGAGAATCGGATCCAGGATTTTGTGATTCCTTGAACACACATTATGCTGCTAGACCGATGTAGAAAGAAAATTGGTAAAATTCAAAACATTATTCCGACCTACCCGGGAGGCTGTCCTAGCACCGCCATAAGAAATTTCCTCTTTTTAAAAAAAACATATGGTCTAGTGCTACGACATTGGTGATTGTCCGGGTAACCACAAAATGGAAAACCGTGAAAACTCGTCGTAGTGATCCGAGCACACGTGCAGGGTTATCAAATTAACCGGCATAATTGTATCAACCCGCAAGAGACAACTATTTCTAGCCGTTAGGTATTCTTTCTAGGTACTACATTTACTAAGCATTAAAGCTATTGGTTAGCGTTAGTGTAATTCGATGCGATTTTGTGGGGGCGTCTGGTGAGACGGCTCGGCGGTGGCGGCGGCGGCCCCCAGGCGCGGGTTCATTAAGAGCGACTCGCGGTGGCATTGTTAACGTTTTTAATTCACGTGTCCAGTGCACGCGCCTTCCCCCGTGCCCGGAGACTGCTGGGAAATCTCGCTGGAAAATTAACGCCACAATTTTTATATCTTTTTTCTCGTTTGCGAGGCGCTTCCATTTTATTTATTTCACGCTTCGATCGCGCCGCGGCGTTTAGTTAGAGCTTTTATTTTTATTTTTGTTAGAAACTTTTGTAATTTTCGCCTTTTTTTCTAACAAGAATCCAACGTGTTTTCACATACAGGTTTAATATTTTTCCAATCTAAAACGCGTATTGTGTTGCTACGTTTATTATCCGATAGCTGTCGATATAACCGTTTATAGTTTCCGAATATGACGCATCATCGTGGATTCCGAGTAAAGGTCATCGGATAAACACAATAAAAGTCAATTTCTATTTGAGTACATCCGTTGTATTTGGACAGATGTGGGTACAGCAAAAACTTAATTGTTTTGATTGCCAATACACAAACACGTCCGGCGAGCGACAGCTCAAGTTATCGCCTTAGAAAAGCGTCCGATCTTAATTAGTTTTCACGTGTTTGAAGGCGCCTAGTATGATACCATCTCCCTGTTGCCACAATTTGTTTTCCTTTGGCACTCTTCAGGACACAAAAAACGTTACAAGTTTTTGTTTGAGTGGGTTTTATTTGGATGCGTCCCGGTGATGTATGGTGATTGGGTCCCGTGTCCCGACGGCCTTGTATCTTATTTATCATCACGATAATTCCCGCGGCGTTTGAGAAACAATATTTGGAAGGCACTGGTGCGTTTTCGCGCCGGACACTCTGAATGTATGTTGATTAGATTTGTTTTAAAACAAATTAAAACACCGAGCCGGCGGCGAATTTAATTAAAACTGTCAGTACGTCTGACCGTAGTAGGGAACGCGATATCTATGCATTATCTTTTTTTTTTTCGTCGCCTCGTACAATGAAAAATGTTCTATTGTTAAAATACCGAGATAACCCGTTCTCACCTTGTAAGTTTAACAGAGTTGCGATGAATCGTCGTTTTGGCCTATGGGGTCGTTCGGTTATGATTGTTGGGAGTTGATTTTTTGCCGCGACCGTGATCCTTTCGTCCAATTTAATTTTTACTGCATGTCAAATATTACACGCTCCGCTACGCCTACTTTGAGCGATTCTCGCTGATTTCTTATTTGAATACATGCTCGCTTGTCGAAATTTATTTTTTACGAGTGTAATTTGCCAAATGCCGGCCAGTTGTGATAATTATAGAATAACGGGCGGTTGAATGTCTGTAATTCATTTCTTGTTTGAACAAGATAAGAATGCTTTTTTGTCGGTAATCATGTGTGCTGTCCGGTACAATGGGTCTTGTTATTATGATCCACCTTTTTATTTAAATGATTCTTCTTTATTAATATGACCATACATTACTTCTTAGAAATCAATAACTTAGTCATTGTTTATTTCTCGTTCATTTGACTAGTTAATTTTTTCCTGTATGAAGTCGTACTAATTGGAATACTCGATGTATTTGTGAGATGTAACTTGTATACATTAATGATGTCTTAGTAGCGTGGAATGTAATGAAAAAGAGTTATGCATAAATAAATCTTTTATAACCTGTTTTATGTGATCTTGCTTAGAAACAACCTTATTAAAATTAAAATAAAACGAGCTCCACACTAAAACTTTTATGGGTGCTCGGTTTTCTAACACAGTTTCCTATTGTTTCATTTTGCTTCAAACTTGTATGTTTAATTTACATTTATAAGAATTTAAGATAAGAAACGATAACTAGTCCGAGAATCTTATGTGATTTTATTCTCCTCTTAAATTATTTATGAAAAATAAAAAAATCAGAATATGTATGTCGCAATCTTTGCAACAAGCGCTTTGATGTCTATTTTAATGTTAATCGTGTGGATTGCTTGATAATTTTCTTGTATTAGGTATTCTAAATTAGGTTCTACTCGTATGTGACCCATTATTCAATAGGCTATTTTCTGCCGTAGAATTTTACGACTGCCTCGGTGGCGCAGTTGTACTGCGGTATGATTGCAAAGCCGAGGTCTCGGGTTCGAATCCCGGGTCGGGCAAAGTGATATTGAATTTTTCCATCCATTATCAGCCCAGAGTCAGGAATTTGTGCCTGACATGGCGATAGGCTCGCCCCTATCGCATTGTGGGAAAGAAAATACAAGGCGAAACGTGGGTGTCCTGGTTGCTACCACGTGAGCCTCTGTATCCCCCTTCCGGGAAAAAGGCGTGAGTTTTTGTATGTATGTAAAACCGCCTGTGAAACGAGAGGCCGCGGGTTCGATCCCCGCACCGAAACAAATATTTGTGTGATCCACAGGTATTTGTTTCGGGTCTGGGTGTGTTTGTGAGACCGAAAAGTCTCTCGTAGCTTCTGATACCCACGACACAAGACTCGATCTTAGTGTGGGGTCAGGACTATGTATGTGACTGTTGGGTGTATTTATTTATTATTATTTTATTTATGTAATTTTACGATATTTTGCTACTCGTTAATCCTCCATTTTTTCTACTTAATTTTTTTTTTCAGGTTAATCATTAGTTTTGTCACCTCTCTCTAACAGTAAGAAGAAAAGTGGTAGTTTCTTTGTTACTTCTGGTTCCATTACCGGTTTGGCAGAGTGTACTGATTTTTTGGGTCTAGTGGAAAGGTTTTCTCAAAATAGTTGAAATCAGACCAAATCTACATGACATAAAGGTCTCTCTTGTCATTCATAAAAATGCTATTGTAATGCATTGTCCCTTCGCACCATCTGCTTCAAAATTTACTCCACCCTGTCCTCTATAGTAGTTTAATTTAAATCCAAGACTGATCAATCTCCTACCCAACATTCGTAATTAAACCTCTGACCGACAAACAGACGTCCAGCAATGCCCGCAAAGGATACGTAAGGACACACGCGCGTCTTACAATTACTGGCGCGTTCACAAAACGTCGGCCCGCGGTCCGTCGATAAACACCCGACGGACGCGGCAAATTGAAACCCGTCCGAGTGTGAAATGACTACAGACCGACTTCCTGTCAGTACCCGCCGACGTAGCCAATACGCCAGCTCTGTGAATTTTAACGGTCTAAATGCGGCCCTGATTGTCTTTCGACCGTCAGCGTGCTTGGACGTTGAAAGATGGTCTGCGAGGGAGTGCTACATGCTCTCAGTTTATCGCGATCTGTGCTCTGATTTGTATTGATGGATCATTGTGAATTTGTGTCATGGTTCATATTGAACCTACATACTGTATTTATGAAGAATATAACGGATTTCTGTTAGTACGTTGTGATTGGATTTGCATCAATTATTTTTCAATAAAGATTGATACAATAGTAGATATAGCTTTTGCTATATCAATATAAATTAAGTGTGAGATAAAGTCAGGTAGAAACATTAAACAAAACTCACACGGACCCCAGAGTTTTTACGATTTGACATCCACGAATAAGATTGTAATAATGTTGCCAATATCAAATGAAGTGTTAAATCGCGGCAAACTTTTCGAATGTCGTAATGAGGGGGGCAATTTGTTTTTCCTTACAAATGGCGGTCTTTTTCACCTGGATGGGAGCAACAGATGATTCCGCCCAAGTCATGAGCGATTATCTCTAGCGACGAAAGCATTTTGACAAAATATGCCCCGGACACCTAATAAATGTTAATAAATTAGATATGGGGTGCATAATGGTTTGATGCGATTCACTAATTTCATGAAGATTGTCAAGGGATTAACATGAACGAACGTGCACATTTCACACGCGAATTGTTTTAAATGATTCAGTGTGTTTAGGTACTATTCAATAGTGTATAATTTGCTTTTTAGTTTATGAATATGATATATGAGATACGTCTTCACATATTATGAAGGTTTATTGTATATATTTGGTTTATCTAAATAGTAAGTACTCGTTTTATTTTATTTCGTTTTTAGCATACCTAGATACTTAAGAACAGATTTTACAGTAAAAAAGCGCTATAATCCGTCCTACACTGCTTTATCCCTTATCTTACGCCACACGGCAAATCCTTGTTCTGAAGCCGGTCTCAATGTAGGGTTCTCCAGCTGGATGATCATTGTCGCCGTGTTGAGGTGCCACGCCGCGACTGAGGGAGCCGCCACTTAATTATTCCAATGAGTGACACTGACGTCCGCCCTACACTCTCCCCCTCATTGTCATCGTCAAGTGCTCATTTCGTTACCTTTTATAACACGACAGGAAAGGGTTTCTCGTAATTGTTTCCATAAAAAAAACATCGCCACCATTTAGATAAAGATGAAAAATCGTCCGATATAACCAGCGGAGCGTCTTAATTTCGGTACGTTTGATGGATCACAGTTTCCATTAGCGTTGGAAGCGTCTTAATTTCCTCATAGTTGGTGTGTAAGTGGTGCGCGGGCCGTTTGTATCAATCAGCGCAGTTCGGCGGCGGGGACAAGGGGAGTTATCGGAACAAAGTGGCGTCGATTGATCGCGTCACCACCGCCACCTTTTATCTCACTAATTACTCAATTTCAGTGCTACATTCCGGTGGGAACAGTGCACAGTTGAACACACCGGCGACATTTCCACGAGTGGTTAGATTTTTAATTTATTACTCGACCAAATTACTGTACTCCTCGGAATGGACGATAAAATAAAAGGCTAATCAAATGGACCCCCTTTTTTTAAAATGAGCCCGCATGACGAGTAGTTAAAAATGCAATTAAAGCGAGTTATCCCAAGCATTAATCCGCTACGTTCTTATTGCTACTTTGTTTGCATCTCGCCGTAAAATGTAATTCCTCTTGACTGAGTCTGCAGGATGCCTTCTGTTACGTTGTCTACCTTAATCACTCACGTTTATGTACCTTTTTATTTAGCGCTCGTGTGTGAACACCCCTTTAACATTTTTCGACCTCTTGAATATATAGGATAGAGGACGTGAAGAGTCGTATGGAATTTGAATAGGCAATAAAATGTGCGTAAAAGAACCCAAACATCAAGGATTATTGAATACGATGCTTTTCACACACAACCTTCAGACAGGTTGAGATACGTTCGCTATGAATAGGTTTTAGGTGTTTTCTAGTTTAACCTTCTGCTACGTTTTCTTTTACCTAACCTATTGTGATATATATTCGTTTAGTGTTTCGGCGAAATCGAACTGGCGTTTTGACTCGGTAGAAGAGTGTTAGAAGTCTACTCTCTCCTCAACTCTTATTATTCATTCCTTTTTAATCAGTTTGTTAATTGCACCCGTGTTTTTAAAAACATTTACTAGTCAATGTTTTTGTACAAGAATCTATAGACCGTGTGATTAACGGATCATTGATTCCACCACTTGTTTATTTTACGCAAGTGACTATGGAATATAATGCAAAATAATATCACAAACACCGTCAGATGAATGCCATCAAATCTCGGCATAATGTTTTGTCATTTAATGAGTTCCACAGACGTTTACATCCCAAAACATTTTGCTCCGGTTCTGTCATTTCTAATTTAACTCTAAGATGGAATACTCAACCGTAAAATTGTAGGGCAAGACAGGATGATTTTCGCGTCATCCAAGGCATAAAGGCCGTAATTGTTGCGCATCGGCTGGAACTAATACGGGAGAAATGGAACGAGATAGGAGCCAAGAAGGATCGTAGAAAATAATTTATCCGCGACGGTAGAACAAAGGCCGGTCCACAATGGAACAAAAGAATCTCCGGAACGGGGCACCGGTTTGTTTTCTGACGGAAGCCTAATATAGGGAATCGATTGGTCGTAGAGCCAACGAAGGGTGCGCTCGTTTCCTTTGCGTGATAAAAAACTCGATCGTCTGTATAAACTTGGAGATTACGTGTTTTTAATGTTGAGAACCTTTTCTTTTGTCTTTAAGTGTGCGTAAAAGGTTTTCGGACGGCGCGGCGGTCAGCAGATAGCCTTTGCATAACAAAGCCATACTTTGTGCTGACATGAAAACGATGGTTGTATTATTCGCTTCATTGATAAACTAGAAGTGTTAAAATAGATTGAGTATTATCTACGTATAAGGTAAGTTTTGCTTGGTGTAAAATTAGAAAAAGGGAAGTGAGTAAAATATAGTTTCGTTTTTGGTTTGTGGCAACGAACACACGTGGACTATTATACGGTCTTTGATTTTAGTCCCTGATTAGGTCAGTTCCTATTGTGAAATTTCAAAGGAAAAATAACTTAGCTGACTGTTATAAATATGCAAATTTAATTAACTTTGTAACAACTGCATCTGAAAAATGTAAGTTCCGAAATCACTTCATTATCATTTGATACACGCGGATATATTACATTCCACAAGTATTTTGTAATACCGCCCAAAAAATTTTGGAGCTAAGTATTTTCCCATTAAGAGCTCTGAATATTAAAACGGAAGCCTAAACCAATGGTTGTTTTCGTGCCGCCAGTGTAAATAAACACAAGTAAATTTGCTGCTATAAAGTGTGGAAGCTTCAGTCGGCAACGTTAGACGTCAATTTTCTTTAAAACGGTGGATATGTGACAGCGAAGGGTGACAAGAGCGGTTGGAGCTTACCCGCCACAAATAAATACCGTTCAGATGCCTCACTTATCCGGTGGAACCGTGTTGCAAAATGTAGTACGCTGACTCGGATAAATCCTGGTCTCTTATGTATCATGAATATTTTTTTATATAAAAATACTGAAATTAGTCACTATCTATTTGGGTCTAAACAGTATTTTTGTTTATTTAATTATAACCTCTAGTAACATCAGAAATCTTATGTAGTTTTTTATTATGTTGCTTTTATGATGCCTGTTAAAAATATTTTGAAAAATCGTACGAATATTCAAATATCATGTTATGCGAGCGGAGTAATTGAATACATTTATTTTTTTATGCCCCTTTAATTAACATTGTAAGGTATCGTGAACTTATTATGAATGTTATAAGCTTTTTGTGTCTCTTCAATTGTGACGATTAAATGTCAGCATATTCTCGCTCCAATAAAAAATCTATCAATGGGATAGCTTCATTGAATGTGTTTATTATGTAGATATGATTGTTTTCTACTCTTTAATTAGTATCTTAACAATCGGTGGAATCTCTATTCAATTAATATGACGTGAGTTCAAAGAAATGTCAGTAAAATTCAATGACTTTTCTTAATTTCGAATATAAAAAACAATGCATTTAAATATTCCTGTTAAAAAATAACCATATAATCTTTATTCTAAAATTGGTTTCTATATTGAAGAAATTGTAGTACCTAAGTAATCCTAAACATCTAAACAAAGAGAGAATATTTAATTAAGGCGTATTTTTAAGCTACTGAATCAACGTACATACATACATACATGAACTCACGCCTTTATCCCAGAAGGCAAAGGCAAAGGCGCCACCAGGACACCCATGTATTTCGCCTTGTATGTTCCGTCCCATGATGTGATAGGGGGCTAGCCTATTGCCTTATCAAGCACAAATTCCTGACTACGGGCTGATAAATAAATAGAAACACCCAATAACACTTTGCCCGACCCGGAAATCGAACCAGAGACCTCAGCTTTTTAATTGTACCCTAGTACAACTACGCTACCGAGGCAGTCTACCAGACAGCTACCGAACCAATAGTATTAAAAAAATTGAAATACCTAAATAGTATTTTTTAAGTTTATTTAAAAGCCTTCTGTACTTGAGTTTTATTGTGACTATAGTGGTGGAGC
Source organism: Deilephila elpenor (assembly GCA_949752805.1). Taxonomy (NCBI): domain Eukaryota; kingdom Metazoa; phylum Arthropoda; class Insecta; order Lepidoptera; family Sphingidae; genus Deilephila; species Deilephila elpenor. Next base: position 5,916,444 of record OX457105.1, on the reverse strand, counting down.
CGCCCCTTCAATTTTTACACTCAAACGCTGATTTTACGTTTCGAATGTTGAACTTGTAGACGTGATCCGGATACAAAGCCAGCGCCTTCAGACACCTCATTTGATATTAAAATTGCTGGATACTGGACGCTCTCTCAAAGGACGATTGTATTGACCGCAAAATGCATGTATTCAAAACAACTACTGACTTTGAAAGAAACGTTGCTTTTTGGGTTTTTTAATACACCATTTGTTGTTATAGTACTTGCAAAAACTATAAATTAGGAATAATAGGTAGGTTTTCGTACATATATTATTCGTGGTATTACAAAGACAAGAACTGAACACTGAACACTATGCAGAGATTTTCCATCATTAGTATAAAAATATTTGTTCGCAAATCCTTATTAGTAAAAAATAAAATATAACAGTAAAAAATTAAGTTTTATTTTAGTTAATTCTTAATTATTTTATACCTCAAAATACGTATCATTTTTTTTACATATCCCACTATTTTTAGCATTATTTTTTATGAATTATGATAAATTCACTCAGCACCTACATAAAGTGTTGCCAATGTGTACGTAATGTGGATCTTAAATAAGATTAAGATGCGGCGATTAATTTTACGATCGTCTTCACTTCGTATCAATGGAAATTGATAGCGTCATTTGAAAATTGTATTTACTAGCTACAAGCTTTCCGTACTGCATAATAAAAATACAATACCGCAGCTTGGCTGGAGGGTTTTACGAATTCTGTCACTGCTATACCGTTTTTAATTCATACCTTATAGCCTGCAAAATCGTAATTTCCTGTATGCATAATGCATCGAGCATGTTGTGAACGATATATTGGCAGTAAACAAATAAACGCAAGTACTAGAGTATAAATTTAAAATAGCAAATAATTTTCCACCCTATCATTTTAGCCGCTCGTAACTCGAAAATTTATACTCCTCGGGTTCAATGTCTATAATTTCACATGAACGAGGATTATTGTTTAGTAATAAGAGCTTTATTTCAACTCCACTAAAGTGAATTGTTTATTAATTGCACCGTAAAACGAGCGAGTAGTTAATTCGCCAGTTTGGCTTATGTAATTTCCGAGAGTATAAAGTTTTACAGACGTTTTAATTATAAATTGATATTCAATTAATGGGAAGCAGTTTACGAGTTCATAATTGGACCCAATTTTAATTGAAGTTAGTCGGTGCCCGACAAAATTACTCCTCTTAATGTTTGATTATATAAATTAATTTTATAGTTGTTGCGAGTTTTGTTTTATGATCGAGTTGTTTTCTTTGTACCCGAGGGAAGCATCTATAGTCGCGATAAAGTCGGGCGGTCGGCGCGTGACGCCGCGGCCGAATTATGCCTCGCGATAAAACTCCCTCGTGCCTCCAGTTACGGGCATCTCTCAACCAGGCCATGGCCCTACTATTTTCTATTCATTATTATCGGATTACAGGGGAACAGATACTCTTAGACGGCGCGCACGAACTCCGCGCCGATACACCAGCGCTGCGAAGCGGACTCGCTTCGAGTTCTAAATCTTCCAAGATTATCCTGCGTGGATTATGCAGGACTCCGGAATCTATGTCGCATATATTCCGGGATGACGTACATACAATTCAAGCGTTTATACGCTCGGTACAATGTTAAGTAAATCTTATTGTTCTAAAGTTGTTATTTATTTGTACAAACGAGAACATGAATTGTTTTACGGTGCAATGTAGGAAATTAATATTGTTACTTTATTAGCATGCACTTGAATCTGACTTTTTAACCAACAGTGTCTTTTTTTGTAGTTATGTCAAATTTGCATTTATTTAGCTCTGTTTGTTAGGATTGTTCATTATGAAATGAAATTAAGATTATAAAATAATGTCTTAATATTTTACAAAGAATGTCAAAAGAATATTTTTAAATAATATTTAGCAATTTATGTACACCTTTGTTTGGGATTTAATTATAAAAAGCTCACAGCCGGGACCATAAGGCACCGGAGCGTTATGCTATCTTGTATATCGTCCGATCGTAAATAAAGCATTGGGCCGGCACGACCGTCGACCGTCGGCCGTCGACGTCGCCCGATCGTCTCGTTTTCGTTCATAAATCTCGTTAATGAGCGACGCAGATCGTGTGCGGGATTAGATTGTCGATTAAAATTGTACCTGTTTCTCATTTTCGAACGTAAATATTTCCTTTTCCCATTCAGGAAGCTGTATTCGGCAGTTACTCGTGGGTCGTCAGGCGACGGAGTATAACAATATGGCATAGTTCCAGTTATAGGTCAGCTATCTTGCCGAAAAAGAAGATATTTAATATGAAATTCACAATAACGTTTGACCTGTCTTAACTTAGCAACAGCATACCGAAATGATTAGTTTAGTAATTTTGTTCGACTAATATCTTTAACACAATATTTTGACGTGTTACAATACATACACGAAGCGCCTTAAAGGTGTCCGATTGTGTCCAGCAATATAGATTTAGAGGCTCATAAAACAAATGTTGATAATATATTTTGATAAATGTTAGTGCCTGTTCATTAAGGTAGTAGGCATTAATACTACACAGAAAATATATCGCCGATAGCAATCTATACGAACGCTCCAGTAATCCGAGTTTTGCGGCCTAATCGATATTTCTGTCGGATAAAGTTTGTAACTGTGGATGACAAGTTTCATCGTGCAAAAACTGTCCAATACGTTGTCACAAAAAGTGCCCTAAATGGTAATCCGGGACATGTAATACCCCAGTGGAAAGTTTCGTATCAATTTAGTCAACCGTTTCAGAGTGATCACATGACATCCATGTACGTGAAAGAGTTAGTTTTTAATATTAGTTTTGGATTTTTCATTTTGGTTGGATTTTGTCCTTTCTAAAAATAGAAGCGAAAATATCGGTTCACCTGATGAAAGTTATTATCGCAGTCGCGGATGACTAGTTATTGGATTCATGTCAATATTATTGATGAAACGTAATGTCACGGCAAAGCCACTATTTTTGTCCAGTTTTCTTTGACATTAAATTAGTCTCATACTACGTAGCTATGATACCGCTTATAAACAAGTCTGATTGTGTTAGAAATATTATTTAAAAACAATCCTCAAAGCAACTGTACGAACAGTACGTTTATTTAGACGTTCGATAATGAAGACGAACACTCTTCAAAGGAATTATAGGTCAATGACGTATGTATGTTAGTGGAATGCAAATGAAGATACCCCAATCAGTATCCCATCAAGTAATTCCGGCCGTCTGGAGGTATCTAACTAACACGCGGCATACGTCACGCGGTACAAATACGACGCCAGCCGAACTAAAGGAGCTTACTACAAGCGAATAGGTAGGCCAGGTAATCCAGCTTAAGGGAAAGGATTACGCGTAAAAGCCTAATGTTTCGAACGCTAACACCGCCGCTATTTGATCCCTTCGCGTCTTAGTCGAGGTTCACTTGCAAATTATTGTTCACGCCACAATAGGCGACGTTGTACAGACTCGAACAACGAGTACCGGCCTCTCCAGGCCTTAAAAGACGAAGTGCCATTATTAATGGGAGAGCCGATAAGTACATTGGCATGCGGCAGCCGTGCACAACTTTGTTTCTCTATACGGGAATCAATATCTATTTGCCATCTTAGTTCACGTGTATGAAATTGAGGCGTTATCTGCATATTGTATTATCGAAGTTATTGTGTTAAGTGCTTGTAGTTTGGTGTTCGATTTTCACAACTTCTGATTAAGCGAGGTTCTTCTCTAATTTTCTAATTATAGTTTATATTGATACGTGGCTATTCGTGTAATTAATAATGACTTTAAATCCTTTATTAATTGCTATTTCCGTAATTACTACAGACATCAACAATTAAAAGCTTATTACACGGAATCGCACGTCTACAGCAGGTGTAAAATGTTTTTTTTTTATTTGATGCAATATATCGGCACTTCAGATGTGCAGGACAGGAACACGGCGGCTAACATGCCATTGTTTGCTAATGGAAACAAGAGCCGCGCATTTATCCATTTCCAAACAAATGACAAAGATAGCGCACGCCTAAATTGGTTTGTGCAAATGAAAAAAACAACTATTGAATTAGACAAAATGCGGTTTGAATTTAAAACGTTTCTGTTGATTAAATAATCTGACAGTATTTTTTTTATAGCGGCGAATGGCTAGACGAACATGCCGTCCGCCTGATGGTAAACGATACCGCTCAAGGACAGTAGCAAAACCAAACAACACCTTGATTTACAAAGCAATGCTTGGCATTGCCCTGCGCTCGATATCCTGAGACATAAGATGTTAGGTCTCAATATGTCCAGTAGTTACTCTGGCTACAATGTCATTCAAACCGGAACACAACAGCGCATTTACGCTACTGTTTGGCGGAAAAAATAAACATTGTGGTGGTAACTACCCAGGCGGCCTCTTACATATGACCTACCACCAGTAATTAATGCTATTATTATTGATTGTGAATTAAAATTAACTCTTTGACCACATAAAATATTTTAACCATATTTTTAAAGTATGTGTGGTAGAATTGTGGTAATATATTATGAAAAAATATATATTAAAAGATTTACTTATTTTATTACCGATAGAAAGTGCGTCGATTTTATCTACTCCTTTAATCGGTTCTTCTCTCAGACTACAATGTTAGTTGTGATGTATTTAAAATTTTAAAATGGAATTGTCTGTCTAAGGATTTTCATCGTCAACATCTTTGAGATACAAGTCGTTGAAATAAGTTGTTGGAATTTTTTCTCAGGACGATCCGAGTTGAAGCAAGTGTATTTGATATAACAACTGTACGTCATTTGTTTTACAGATTATTGTTTTCTCAGCGACGCATCTTAAAATCAAATTAATTTAGTCCATTGTATAATATTAAATCATGTTAAACATTTTCGATACAAATAATTTGGCTAAATGCAAGCCCAAGTATTATCTGATGTAGGTTATATACTATTTAGAACAATGGTGCTGCCGCTCAGTTTTAAGATATTATACCTCATTGTTAATTACGAACCTTCCTTTAAGTCCATTTTACAGAAGTAAAAGTATCAAGACAATCTTCCAAAGGACTCAGCTAAGATCTAAAATTGAATTGCAACATGCGATTACTTTGTAACGCTTTCTTTCCTCGCGAAAGAAACGGGAATTTTATATAAAAGCTGTCAGCGGTATAAGCGGGAGTGTACCGCCCATTGTCCCAGGAAATCAGCGTCGACAATCTTCCCGGGATCTTATCCCGGCCTGCCGGATCGGATCCCGTCGCGCCGCCAGCCGGATGCGCTGCGACTTCTGCCAGGATTATGAACACGTACCCACGTCGGCTGTTTTTCCTTGTTTTTATTGAGTTGTGTTTCTTGTATGTTTTCTTTGTATTTGTAAGTGGTTGTTACGAATAATTATGTGCAACGATGGAAAGAAATGAAATTTTTATCACGCTGTAGGTACAGAATATATTATGTAAATAATTTGTAAATAAATCCAGTGTTTTTGTTAAACTCAAATTCCAATCTGGTGACCATGTGACAGCCTCCGTGGCGCAGTTGGTTAGACGCCGCCTGTGAAACGAGAGGCCGCGGGTTCGATCCCCGCACTGAAACAAATATTTGTGTGAACCACAGGTATTTGTTTCGGGTCTGGGTGTTTGTGAGACCAAAAAGTCTCTCGTAGTTTCTGATACCCACGACACACGACTCGATCTTAGTGTGGGGTCAGGACTATGTATGTGACTGTTGGGTGTATTTTATTTATGTATGAAATCGATCGCTTTTTTGGTTCAAAGGCAGGATATATGGATAGTGAGCCGTGAAGTCATGGGTTCGAATCTGAATTTAGGCAGTTCGCTAAGTGGGTTATGATTCGAGAAACACGATGTTAAAAAAAACCGCTAGAGAGGCCGACAATAAAAAGTCATAAGCCAAATCCTTTGCGCAAAATCAAATTGCATCGACCCCAGTGCGTGTGTGGTTTTAGCGCAGGTAAAGAAAAATCAGCGGGGATTGAAAAGTCATTACGTGACAGAAATTTAAATTGGGTACCTACAGTAAAGAAAGTAATACTTAAGTAATAATTTCAGTTTAAATCATTAAATTAAGTTCATGTTCCTAATTTACCACGATAGAAGAAAACACAGTATACAGCCCAACATATCGCGATGGATCATAATAATAATAACTTCTTCGACAACTCGCGAAATTTATACAAAAAAATGTTAATTGCTTTACCATACATACTATATTCTACAGTAGTTGCAAAAACACACTTACCGACAGCTCCGTGTATGAATGCCATGCTGCCTGATTAAAGTGTTTGTTTTGCTGAGTAGTGGCGCCGAGTGATACAGCTTTGTACGTGCCTCCACCGCGGCCTCTTGATCTCTTAGTGAACACTGTTGGAGGTATTTCAAGCGTTGTATTTGTGAAGAACAATGGAGTATACCCATATAAATTGATATTTTAAGAGATTTTCTATTTGTTTTTCTTTATGTATCTTTTTTTTGGCTGGTGCCAGGGCTCGTTTTGGTCCATAATTTCGCGCGACTTTTGACATCCTATCGGTATTAGCATCGGCTAGCACATTTTCTTTAGTTACATGAAGAGATTACATATGTTTTTATAACTCAACCTACAATTATGTACATTTTATTGCCACGTCCGGTTTTTCTTTACGAGTTATTTAGCTTTATGTTAAGATCAAGTAAAGTGGAAATTCACAGTTTCTGCTTATATTTATAAAATACAGTTATGACTTTATGCATGTATTTAGAAAAAAGACGGATGTTGGACGGATAACATATACAACAAAGTTGCCAGCCTTTCTACCATTACTAGAATTATTGTACATTAACTGCAAACCTGAAATAATATTACACACAATTAGCCTCCTCATTTCAATAGGAGAGTATCAATCTTAATCAGCATAAATGGTTAATTTCAGCCAGTTGGACCGTAGTACAGTTGATGATGTGATAAATTAGCGCTTTTCAGCGCGGATAAGTGCTATAAATTAATCATGGGGCGACTGGCCGGTAATCACATCGGGGCTCCAGAAGTTGTCTCAGGACGTCGGGTAGTTGGCACAAATTAGCGAGTGCGCGCCGCGATAGCGCTGTTTGTGCAAACTTGTTTGGTGAAAGTCATGTACTTTTAGAGTCCCCACTTTATGCTGGAAACGGTGGAAAAGTTTTCGTAATTTGTTTTTTGTGAGGCAAATTGTTTTGGTGCCAGCAGTAGTCACGGACTATGAATATTTAGATTTATTTTTTCAGGTCAGGAATATAGAATCTTATGTATATTATATTTGTTAATTTAAGGAATATGATTAATCTAGCTTTAAATTTGTGTTAATACGACTTGTTGCAGTTGTAGTGTTCATGAATTAGTTGAATTATTTACTTAAATGTGGATATTTTTAATATTAAGTATAATTAATTAGTAAACATTCTTATAACTTTGTCAAAATATGTGTTTGACAACCGGCATTATTTTGTAAGGCACTTACAAAAACAAATACATTTGTTATTTCAATAGAGAAATATATTTGAAAATCCCGTAGTCTTGTAATCAACAGTAATCTACTTTAACTTAACCAAACTTAGTAGTCTGTCCGTAATTTGAGCCGTTGATTACGGACCCGGTGGCGTGGCCGCGCATCTTTCCTCCTAATTATTACCACCTAGCCACAAAGCTTCGCTATTGCACTTCTTCAAGGTAAATCCCTTTAAACGAATAAATTATAACTTTATAACTCAGCTATATCGTATACTAAATTTTACTTATTATTCGGTAATTAATAATTCTCCTATCGCAGAAACGCCCTTCAACATTTTCCCTTTTCTCGCAAAACTAATAATACATAGAAAGTTTATTCAACCGTATTGTTGGTATTATATGGAAACAATAGGCAGTTAAATACCAGTTTAACACGAAATCAATTTCCTTCATTACTGGTGTTGGTAATGTAGCAGTTTTGTCCACTGGTAGCGCTATCACTTCCTGGTATTATCAGTTTGGAACGCGGCGAAACCTGGTCGTTAACTAATGGCTCCTTTTGTGACCGAGTGCTGGTTTAATCAGTTGTTTATATTATTGCCGGGCGACTGCGAGATTTAATCGTTTGTATACCGTTTCTCATTGTATCGTTGGACGTTGGATTTTCCATGGGTCCCGCGCGGCAGATGGAAAATTTATAGAGGGTAACGTACACGCACCGAGCGATATTTGTTTAGGATTAAGAGATTCAGCTGTGCGTCGAGTTAAACGATAAACAAAAGCAGCGTCGCCGCAAACTGCTGTTTGTTTAATTGTACACGCATGATAACGGCGTTGACGAGCCCGCTTTTGGGGTTTTAGAGTTTCGCGAAGGCTTAAAATGTTATGTCAGTTTGCGCCTAAAGGGCAAGAAATTTGCCTATAAAGGGTTATGTGATTACAGTACGGACAACTGTTAGAGGCACTAAATTTAATTAGTTGTTGGTTAATATTTGGAGTGTGTAGTGTGTGTAGTTTTAATAACTAAATTCTCCCTTACAACTAATACCATATTATGATAACAAAATTTCAAATTATTTAAAGGGGTTTGTTTGTAGTTGGTACTATGTATTTCACTGGACTTTGTATGGAGCAAGGTGGTATTAGAATTTAGGACCTTAAACGTGTTGGTTTTAATGCAATTAGATCAATAAGATGATATTATTTCTAGAACGCAAATTAATTTATCATCCACCATACCTATCTTACAGCAAAAATGCATCAATTAAGCGCACACAACCGGATCGAGCACTAAAGATTATTAAGAGCAAGACATTCTTATAATCTAATCTTTGCACCGTGTAGATATCGAGCAATCGCCGAGAGCATTTCGCAACGCTCCCTATGCATCGGACATTAAGATAATCCAATGTCCACTCGTTAATTAATTAAACACGATACGGCGGTCGCGATGGTAGCTATTAATGACCTCAATTACGCTAATCAACTTGTAGCAGATTTACGTGCTGAGACGGCCGAGTCCCGTGACGGCATGACTTGACCCGACCTAATGCCGCTTAAAAGGGCTATTTATTGCAATTTGTCGCTTGTATTTCAAGCGGGCGACGTACTAAATCGACGGATATTTCATCCTGTTTACATTTTAGCATCGCTCGGGAATTAGCTGCGAGTTAATTACTGTCCATTCTAATGAATGCTCTCTGATAGAAGTTGTCGCTTGAGTTAGTCTTGTTGGGTGAGCCGTTGCGTGTTATGGCTGTGAGTCATGTTATTCCGAATTTGTGTCCCAAGTCGAGCAGCCGAATTAGCTTATCTTTGGAGAATGAAGAAGAAAATATGTTTTAGGAAGGAAAAACATCAGTTATTAAAATTTATTTCTTATTGTATAGAAACAAAATGTTGTTTAAATGCTATTTTTGTAAAAGAAATATGAATACATATACTTTATAATTATCTGATTCGCTATGTAGATCCATTTTTGTTTACTCATGTAGTTTCATGTGGATTATCGTAGTTGTACCTTTCTTAACCCATGGGTATTTACCACATTTTAGTAAGAAAACAGTCAATCACAAATGCCTTAGTTTATATATAGCAAATGATGTTTTAAAGGAAACCTTTGTCCGTGTAATACGATACTCACGTCCGTAACTTTTCAAGATCTCAGAACAAGGACAGCATTTGGATTGCGCCCAAGCGTGAAGGGGTTACACCAAGAAATCCCCGCGTCACATAATGTTAGTAGTTTATAGATCTAGTTGGCCGGACGACTGTTCATGTCGCACCCACGTTCTCTAATTCCGTCCATTGAATTCAAATTGAAGAGTGAAATGTTGGAACGACGGACACTGTCCAAGCGCGTATTGGACCGGAGCGTTTTAGCTAATAACTTAATTCCTATGGGAGTGAGCATCTGCGTCGCGCGCAAACTGACCTGTGTTGCGCTTCGAAAAACGTTTATCCGTTCGTGATTCGCGGATTAGTGTCGCATCTGAATTACAGTTTAATGTCTGGATAGTTTATGTATGTAAACCTATGAAATTGCATTTTTGTCACATGAATTGTATTTTTAGTAATCTTTAATTGACTCATCAGTTATAATTTTTCATCATATGGGCCTAATCCCGCCCGTGGGCTAAGAAACTACATAGGTACGTAAGATTGTTCGATCTCACAAATTGGATCTCGTAAACATATTTGGTAATAGAATCGAACCTACATTTTCTTGCGTCACAGATGATTTGTTAACCAAAGGCTCAGAGGGGGCTGTTAATAATATTGTATTAAAAAACCTGAAGTCTGTGGACTAATACGTCTCGATCGTAAGGAAGACCCTTGCTAATAGTGGAAATATTTAGTACTTTAATTTATACTTAATTAATTATTATTATAATGATTGCCCAAAATATTGGCCGTGAACTATTTACTTTGGGTATCCTTATCGTATGACTTGTTAAAATATAATTATTTCGACAAGAAGCTGAACAGGATATTAGTAGTACAATCGCCTCGACCTTTACACATGTGTGAACGTACGTTTAATACAACTTTCTAGTTTGTGGGTTTGCTTTAAATTCACTTCGGAATTCCCTGTTATTGAATTGGTTTCGCTACTCCATTTGCGGAGAGTCATGAATATTTCTCATGTGCAACACACGCGTACACGTACGCTCATGGGTTTCGTTTTACGCCATTTAGATGTTTAGAGCAACGGCAATTTAGCGAGGACCGAAACGTGGTAATGACCACTGCGCAAGTTTCGCGGTAAACGCTCTTATTTGCCTTGAGACGTGTTCCAGTGCATTTCGCATTTCGCATTTCGCTCTTAGCCATGTATGGCGGCATTTAGAATCACTAAGAATGCGGCCAACTCACTATCTGTTCTTGTATACTTACATCGAATGAAAACATCAAGTTCCTCTAAAGCTACGAATCAATCTATAAATTACACTTTTTGCGAATCTCCGATGGAACTCCAATTGGCGCTTTGTCTCTCGGGTTGCTAATTAGACAATTTGCTGCCTCGTTTTTAGTATTCTAATCTAATCAGCTTTGAATTAGCTTAGCTTCCAATTAACCGTGGGCTTTTTGCCACACCATTTCGCCTTTGTTAAATATCTCTAGTTTCACATGTTGACAACAAACAGCCTTATCTTACACATCCGAGTGCACTCATAATTTTTCTGCCCGTAGGGTATTAGTTTTGATCACCCCGACTTTCCACCGATCGTGGGGCCTGTCACGTATTCAGCCGGTTTATAAAGAGCCCTGTGTTTAATCGCGTTACGCGCGCCCCCAAACTAATGATGCTTTGTACATGAAGTGTTAAAGATCAACATTCGCTGGTTGTGTATATCGAAGAGTCGGGGCCCATCGCGGTCGACAGAGATTAATCGACCGGCGTCTCAGAAGGCCGTATTAGCTATAACGGCATCCGGAAAATTGCTCGATTTTTCCACTCACGCCCCTTGTTGCTGCGTCTACATATTGACAATAAGGTAAGGGTGATACAATAAACGATGGCTCGGGCACTTTCTTTTACAAGGAAAGGATTTTTTATATCCACTCTAACGTTTATCACCGTATTCATAAGAACCTTTTGCTGTTATCGAAGTAGTATTATACGTGTCGGCTTTTCTGCTTGACTTCATTGTCGTTTGAAATTTTTTAACGAAAAATATATCTCGTTTTTCTCGAAAAAGATTTTTCGTTAATAGTATTGTAATTCAGTATAAATGAACTACACAAACACTGTTTTAATTTATTATGATGTTATATCAATTACCCGAATATTGTGACAACTTTATTTGCTGTTTGAATTTCTGTATTGAATAAGGCGATAAAGTCACATTATGTCACAAAAACAATAAATTTCCTCTCTAATGTATTCAATTTACAAAATAAGTATAAAAGTCACACCCACGATATGATTTTTAGCGATGTAACGTGTTCTTGAATGTTTTGAAACACACACGTCCACGCACTCGAGAGAGGGGACCGTAATTTAATGCGTATGCCGCTCGGGCCTGACAGGTTAGCTCATACAGCAACGTTCATTGGTGGACTTTGCAAGCTTGTCAGCCGTATATTGCCGCCATTACTATGTTTATGGTCTGGTACAGTCCACTCGCCGTCACTTGCTTAAATTTTCATCCGCCGACATTTATGGACTAATGAAATTTTGTTGCACCAATTTTTGAACATCTTTTTATTACTGAAAACATTCACGTCAGCGGCAAATTGTAATATATTGGCGATTAAACTGCTGATTTACAAGCGCTGTCGCTGGCAAACTAGGATAGAAAATTACCTTCCGCGAATTGATACTGTATAGCTCCTGAACTTATGTTTCCACGGAGTGCGTCCGCGTTGCACGACGCTTTTATGATGGTTGTTATTGCGAGTTATTTCGCCGGCCTGAAATGTCAAGGATTTGCTTAATGCAAACCTGATTGGGCGGGAATAATCGTAAAGTCACGGATGGATAATTTGAATCTGTCTCAGTGCCGATTATGAACTAGTTAGTGTAGATACAATTATGTCTACAATTTGCTTTTAAGTATTAGTTTTGCAAAGCAAATTAATAACATTAATGTCGTTTATTGTTCTAACAGCGGTCGTTATATTTGAAAGTGTGTTTTAAAATCAAACTTTTAGTTTCATAGTAAATACAATTATATGTGTATGAAGCTATAGCTGTAATACGTGATAATAAAACGATACTACTCGCATTCTATTATCATACCATTTTCACTTTGAGATAGTAAAATCAAATTACAAATTCTGTAGCAAAAATGCTAACTATTCGATGCTCATTTTCTCACCAAACTCTTGATAACTATTGGAAAATATTCAAGAAATGCCAATGTGAATTCATTTCATGCAGTTATTTGAAACTCTTAGCTGTGATCGCAGCTTCAAAGCGAATATCTTTAGACGATACATTTACGGCAGATCATTTCACTTTACTCTTGAAACCTTGAGTTGTGGCCATTGAAAGAGAGAAGGCGATTGCAAAAATATTACAGGATTAAATAATAAGAACCTATGTTACTTATTTGTAAATGTATATGTGACTGAGATTAATTATTGTGAACTATTAATAAAATATCGACCAAATAAAATAACATTAAAAATGTATATTTCAGTATAGAATGAAATTATAAAACAAGACTAATATTTTTATATTTACAACCCCTTCATTTTTGTTTGTAATCGTTTAAATAATATAAGAATTTTAATATAATGCCATGAATTTAATTTCTTTTTTTCCTCCTTGACTTTGGCCCATTTTTAGTAATTATATTTACTCAAACGGTGGCGCATTTCATGTCTTTTTTATACGTACTTTATTGCATATAGATAGCCGTAATCCTGAATCGACATCGATTGCATAAAAAAGTGAATTTATTATTTTTAAAAATAATTCAAACAAAGTTTAAAAAAATACATTTTAAACATCCAGCATAACCGCTCATTCCCTGGCCCGTAGCTTATTATTCACTGAGCGTTTTCTTCTTTTGTGCCCGGACGATATCAATCTGCGATCGTCGGGAGCGACGCCTAGGGCACCGCTCGCACCTACCTACGTGTAATTGCAACACCCTATAGGGCTATATGGCTTTAATGCCTCACATGATAATATCCCGCTGAATTCTCATGCTGCCAATTAAATGCCCGCTGTAACTTATGTTTTATTGGAAATCATTGCGACTTTGTTACTAAATCCTTGTTAGGATCCGCTGTCGGGTAGACATCTGTATTATTTTTAGATAGTAGATTTTAAGGTAGAAAGCCACGGTGACGTAGTTGGTTAAAACGTCGGCTGGCAAATATAAAGCTGTTATGTCGGTTCGATTTAAGACTATATTATTCACGGCGAATCCAAAATATTCGTATCGGGCGATGTGGGACCAAAAAATCTCTCGTAATTTGTAATACCTACAACAGAAGAATTGTATCATTATTATGTAGGGTCAGGATTATGTCTGATGTATTTACTATAGTCTAAAGCTTTATCCAGTATTCAGCTCATACAGCAGCAACTAACAGCGCGTCACAGTCCATTGCACCAGCATTACCTAGTCCATATATTAAATACTAAAATATTTATACTCGGATCATTTACAAGTGGACTTGCAAAGTACGTCACGTTTTGCGTTTTATTCCTGGGAGATTTTGAGAGGCGTCAGAGGGAAAAACTCGCACCGCAACCACCTCGTGACGCGCGCATTTACATACAAAACCCCGGTCATGTACATGACCGGTCCGGAGATAGCATATCTAATCGGTGGACGGCTGTCAATCACTCAACTGACATCCATCGGCAGGAGTAACATGTTCTAGATCTGTGCTCGCGGTATACGTTAATGCTGTATGAATGCGAATTTGTGTGGGTTAATGTGGTGTATTTGTTTCTTTTTCAGTCTGTGATAAGATTATTCTGAATAAGTGAATACAGCCTCAAATAGACATACAGTCCTAACTTCATCTTAAGTTGTTTATACCGAGAATATCAATAACCAGAAACTTACAAGTAGGAAACTCAACATTGGAATCACACCCAGGGCCGCATCTTTTAGAATTCCAAAACAAGTGAACAAATAATTCAATTAAAAAAATATATATTACTTATAAAATCAACCCATATTTTGTACCTTCGATTGCAAGAAACAGCTCTCTAATTATATGAATGAACGCAAGTTTTGATCTACAATAGCTAAATGCTACTTGTGAATGGCATGCCCCGTGTATGGTTAGTCTATTGTAAGAATGTTAAACGACTGTTATTAGCAAACACTACGTATATAGTAGAAACCAAGCCATTAAAAAGGCGCTTTTGAGAGCATTAATGAATTTGGTGTTTATTATGTTAACAAGCTAGCTAGCTTCGAAAACGATTCGAGGTACGATTTTTTAGCAAAGAATCCCTGCTTGGATTTGCCTTTGTCGGGTGTTCAATAAAAAACTTCATTCTCAGCGATATTGCTCTCATTTTAGCAAAATACAGAGATTTATGGGGTTCTGAATGGAGGTCATGAAAGCGAGATACGAAGTGACTTTTGCCTTAGTTTTATTCCAGTATGCAACATTTCAGACATTAAACGAAGTAAAAATGTTGATAATTTTTACTGCTCGATATATCATCTAAATTATTTAATATTGTATAATATTAATAAATTTATTGCATACTATTACGGATTTTATAAAATATTGCATGAATTATTTACAAACACTTTTATTTCAACTAATGCACAGACACGTTCTGTGAATTTAAGTGACGCTGTATTTTTATTTTATTTATTGCAATAATATAAATTAGCAATACACCTAATGCACTGATAAAACATATTTTGTTTGTTTTTTAAAGATACGTTCGTTCTGAGTAAAAGAATTTTAAATAAATCAAAATTACTGACTGAATATCTGTTCAGTGTTCACGCGAAGATAATAAACCAACTCTCATTCGAATATTTCCATGCTCTTTCAAAAAGCTAGTTTTCAAACAAAGCATTTGCAACGATCAGATATTTTCAGCGTCAGGTTTAGCCGTGACTTGATGTCCGCTGGCTCTATCTGCCATTCGGCCTGTCCGGATGGCGTTCGGATATTGTTTGACTAATGGAGAACCGTAAACTGCGGGTCCACTTTCCCATATTGAAGTTTTGACGGGACTCGATTGTTTGATTCCAGATACGCACTGCCCAATAAAGCGCTATTGGGAAACTTTCCATGCTGAAAACCAGAATCCGTCTTTAAATGCAGTGTAATAAAAATGATAGCATTATTAGAAACTGATTTATGTTCCCCGTATTACATACAAAAGGTATAAAATTTCTTTTTCCCCATTAAAAAAACACTTAGAGACGCATCATACGGAGATTGCTGAAGCGGTGTAACTTAACATAATTGCGTAGTGTTGAACCATGAAATGTGTGGTGCCGTATTCTCATTTTGCGCCTCCGTCCATTAAACTAGACAATACTCGTAAAAAATGTATACAGTTCCATTCCACAATAGATTTTAAATACGGTTTCCATTTAGATGTTACGCGTTTCACAGACGACGGGCGAATGGAATGATCACAAAAACAGATAAAGCATATTGATTTGCGAGTTATAAGCAACACTTCCTCGATCTCGTTGCCATTGGCAGATTTACACAATTTTCGCCAATAACAGTTTAGTAACTAACGGGTCTTGTCCGGTGTTAGTACTGCGAAATCGTTCATTGCTTAGTTCGTTAATTCTATTTATGAATGCCATAAAATGGCGGTGCTACCACGGTTGCAGCAAACCGCAGGCAATATAGACGTGTACTTGGACAGCTTTATGTGTAATTGTTATACGATGGGAAATTTAATGTCGCCCTAAGATTTATCGTATTGCGCCGCTCTGACGTCAATTACTGTTCTGGAATTGTGTCCCTATATGTATGCTTGGCCCGTATATGTATAACATATTTTTAAATGTCTGCACGTATAAATACAATTCAATCGATATATCTCTGTAATGAACTTGCGTTATTTAATGTCTAACAATAAATTTAGCTCATTCGACATTGTTTATCGAAACATATATTATTTCGTGCACATATAATTCAACACATAAAATAAGTGAATAAAAAATATTTCCAAACTAAACCGAGTTTTTAATCCTGCTAGCCGCCGTAGAAACACTTATAATAAACATTAAACGAGTTTTCTTATATTCACTAAAACAATATAGTAAAATTAAGAATCAATAACTTAACCATGACCATAGAATAATTAAATTTTCAACAAATCACACTAAGAAGATTAAGTGGCGGCCAATGTTGTACAGTAAAAGCCTGTAGCAGAATTGTAAATATGATGTGTAAAATTAATATTTTTGAACTCCTTTTTATTTCCAATTAATTGTTTTATTAGCAAAATACTAACTGTGGTCTATTGTTAACGCTACAATGTTACGAAAGAAAGCTTTGTATACAAATCGAAATTAAAGCCTGCGCCCACTTTTGATTACAACCGGAATTAGCCCCCTAGTTTGCTACCTCTGTTTCCCAGATTCTGACGTCACGTGAAGTAGCAGCTTTGCCATAGCGTTTCGTGCGGTAAGTGCATTGCCGGTAGCTCAACTCTCAAAGGACGTCAACGCCTGTACGATTCCTCTGAGGTTTTGCCATCAAGTCACCGCTTGATTGTTTGCCAGAATTTTAAAAGTTTTGGCTAGAATGTGAAACAGTGGTGAAGGCTAGTTTTCATTTCTCGCGTTAGATATGATTTTATTTATACTCATAGAATTTTGGTTTCCTTTAACAATATCGAGATCATGGCTAAGATCATAGATCATTAAGATTCTGGTCTCTGAGGACTTACTTGTTTTTTCTATTTACTATTTCTTGCCTTAATTGTCTCACTGCAGGGTAAAGTCATCCCTTACTGTTTTCTACTTTTTCTAGTTCAAAGCTATTTTAAATCTCATTTCCATTATTTTCTAGTCTCATTTTACACAAAACCTTTTGTAATTCACGAATCTCGCTACAAATTACACAAGTCTCGGCACCTTCATTTTTACAAGTTTCGTACCTAAGTGGAAACAGTTTCAAAGTGACCGAGACCAAGTGTTCGTAACGCAGCAAATTGCCAATTAGCAGGACACAAATTGTGACTCCGTGTCTCACTTTGAAATCAAAGATGTTGCACAACCACTACGAATAACTAACAAGGAATGGTAATCAACACTTGTTACTTCGGTGTAAAATTTGCTACACTTTTATACACGTTCTTATAGTCGTGTTTTGTCTGTAGAGTGTGTTGTTTCTTATTTTGAATATTGTTCTTCTGCATGGCATTATCCAACACTTGCATGGAGTCAACTTCTGTTTTTTCTACTTTAAAGATTAATCTTATGGTCACTGCCTGTCTGAGAAATAACCCTTTCCCCAACTTTGTCCACAACGCAGCTCGTTTTATAAGACTTAACATGATTTAGAATTTTGTATTTGTATTCAAACTTTATAATTAAACCTTTCAACGATAAGCGTTTAAACAAATAATTTTATCTTAATATCAGAAATGATTGCAGCACTTACTTACTAATGTTTTTAAAATACTTTTTTTAGACAAGCCCCGTGAAGACGTCATCGGGAATGAATTATATATTATTAACGGTCCACACATTCAGCTCAACCATTTCATTATTTTGTTTTCGCCGTTTTATCATGTTTCAATTACTATAAACATGCAGCGAAACAAAGGAGTTTGCCGACCAAAATTCTAATTAAGCAGAAAATTAACGATTACCCATTAAGGGAAAAAGGAAAGAGTACGGACCGTTGACAAAACAAATTGTTAATTGCTTTTTAGATATCATTAAGTATTATCTATTGTCTCGGTACACGGCCTCAGACACGCTTTTGTGAACGAAAGAAATTTATGCTCAAAATAATCTAGACGCTGTGTTTAAATAAATTTATAGGAAAACGTAAATTTTGCGCTACGCGTTAAATTTACAGTTGGCCGGCTGACGTAGTAATGAAGAGATACTGCCCCGCTCAGTTACCATTCTAGGTTTTACGATTTATATTGGACATTGTCTATGGCCTGCCATCAGTTTGACGCAAGAGAGTCAGCTTTTACTATTTACGAAGCCCTTAATATCGCCACACATGAGTTGTATCATCTTAGTCTACAAAAAAGTTTCATGTAGATTGATAAAAAAAATGAAAAAGTTTGTTGTTAAAAATAAAAAGAACAATACACTAAAAGTCTTCATGAAAATAATGCGTCTGCTTCTTGATAAGGAAGACTAGACATGCCTTTGCAATAAATAAACTTTCATAATTAACACATTCCATGTCCTGCTTACACCCTGGAGAAGAGAAAAGTATTATACTGTGGGACGTAGATTATGTGTGTGAGTGTCTTATTTATTTAACACAAATGAGATTTTCATTCAGAAACTGCTACTTTTTAATTTACTTTATGTTTTTAAGTACACTACCGTTGGTTTTAGCTAAAAATATTTTAACTAAGCGTCCACTCTGCCCGGAGACGCCGAGAAAAACATCGCAAACGTTTCTGCTGATTGTGAAAATAAATCTTGTAAATTTTATTAATAAACTGTAGCCCGGCCCTCTCTGCTACTTAATTTGCAGTTTGCTCATTTGAAACACTCCGTTATACATTTATTTATTTACACGAAACGTACGTAATCAAATTTCGTGAGTCTTTCAGTTAACTATGTAAATGTTTGCCGACATCGAGTTAGGGTGGGGGTGTAAAAACGTGCTTAGCAAGATTACCTAGTCACCTAATGTAATGGAAAATGAGCACTTCAAACGGCTTCATGAGTTTCAAGACGCCTTTTGAAACTCAATGGAATAGAATGTACGATGTACTCGTAGTCGATAATTATTTGTAATTTGTGATTGGAAATTAAGAACCTGTTTTGTGAATGAATTCTAATTGATCTATCTTCAGTCACTATATTTGTTTTCCTTAATTAGACTAGGGTAGGATTGTTGAGTGTAAGTTGCTGAGTTAAATTTAAAGTTTAGTAACTTTAAATTTAACCAAGGAAATTGCTGTAGTTACAATGTAGAGACTTAGGAACGCAGTGGTTACATGCGTGTGAGTGCCCTTTTTACACGCTTTTTATTAGCTTCACCTGTATGTTTGTATGTTTGTTTGTAACCGACTTCTTTGGGCGCGATTTTGACCCACTTTAAACGGCCAGATTTCGTTCAAACTTTGTAGATTTATTGAGGACCGATGACAATACACTAATTTGATAAAATTATTCCATTTTTCAAGTTGCAAAATATGATGGTCATGTAATGTAGTAGTCATGGTGTAGTCGTAGTCTCATAAAATTAAAAAAACAAGCTATTATAAATAATCCAAACTAAAAAGTAGAAATAAATAATAGTTTAAAAAAACTAAAAATCACGCTTTTTATAGAAAACCGAACTAAAAAATAGAAAATAAATTTTAATGAATTTAAATTAAGAAAATAGTGTTAAAAATTTCAATGAATATAAATTTAAAAAAAATATTTTATTTTAAAAAAAGCGTGGGGTGCTTTTTAAGATATTATCGAAATGATAATCACTCTACTCATATCTGTCAATAAAATATTTATAACTATTGACACCATGCACCCCACGCTTTTTTTAAATATAATATATTTTTTTTTATTCACACTATTATTAATTTATATTCATTGAAATTTTTAACACTATTTTCTTAATTTTTTAAATACATGTCTTTCATTTACCCTAGACTTGACGATTACAGAATACCATTCCATTACCGTGTTACATTAAATCGAATTCTAATTCGGATAAATATAAAAATTCCTCACGGTACAATGGAAGAAGCGTTTGATGAATACAACACAGTATGAGATTCAAACAATGCAAATTTTATTAAGAAGACGGGTTCGCAAATGTGGAACATACTTTTGGAAAATATTTGTTTGTTTCCGACGTATTAAAGTGGGTGTGTAATAATCGCGCCTTCTTTGTTGGCTTTTGTTCGTGTGCCTCCTTCCTTATCCCTCGCCGCAAATATTTGCTGAGACGCTACATATTGAAAATTGAAATGGGCCGTCTGAAAAAAAATTATAAGGCGCCATTACCGAGCATCTTAATGTGACAATGAAGATGTTTGTATTTTATTAATTTTCCTTTCAACTTTGTTGTTATTGATTTACATGCATACGTGTTTTATTATTCTTTAATAGCGGATTTTTTTAATGAAAATTTGAAAGGTTATGTATCGTGTCTGTCATATTGAAGCGAATCTTAAAATCCATTCGTATTGTACCTATAACGAGCTACAGCAAGGCTCCATTTCGCATATTTCACGGTTCTCGTCCATATATTTAAACTTTTCGAAATTAATAAACTATAAGTCAGCGGCCATTCTAAGTATTAAAAGCAAGCAGAGAGGCAATGAAGTTTAAAATAAGTAATTAACTTTTTTAAATAACTGACTGCACGTTCACGGCTTTATTCACGTTAATTCCGTCCGTGATCCTGTTAATATTTCACATCGTCGTGTCATTGTGAATTTACTCGTTGGCAAGGTGTGCCTTATTAGGTTCTTCTGGTTTTGAGTTGATTTTTCCTTTGTTATATTGCACAAATTTTGGACATACACACACGCATCTATTACTTTATTAGTGAAGTTGGACAGCAAATGAGTATGAGTATTGTATGAGTGTACACTTTACATCCCATATTGTATTGTATATTGGGCGATCGTATCGCCAGGACAAGCATAAATCGCTATAAAAAAATTATAAAAAATAATGATAGGTTGTTCACTGAGTGTATCGTGAATCTCATCATTTTTTAATACTGGTTTGCATAAACTAGGCATCCAACCAAGAATATAACGGTTCATATCCTATACCAGAGTAATGAGGCGACCAATTTCGTGTATGTGCTATAATGTACTAGAAATTATGTGATCAATTGACGCTCCTAATCAAGATTATCTTATTAGACATGCATAGATTACAGAAGGAGGTTAAGTGGCTAATGATAACCATCTGCGTTAATCGTCATATGCTGTTTAGAAGGTATAGTAAGTTGCACAAAGAAATAAAAGAGCAGGAACTAAGTGATTGCCACTCTTAGAAGTTGATTATAACTAGTATCCTTCTAGTTAAACTTGTTGCAAATATAATTTTATTGCCAATTTTATACGTTTCTTTCTTCTATGGTGAATTATACAAAACCATATACTCTTGTTCAATAATATTTTTAATATACGACGTGATTGCTGCATAGATAAAATATCCAAGAAAAACAATAAAACGGACACAATAATACTTAAAACAACTCGTTACGAATACTAGAACTGTACACCAATCAGTCACAATAAAAGGCGAAGTTATTACAAAAGCACATAAAACAATATGACTCACAAAGTCACTTTCTTAAATCATAAAGCGGAGCTATGATATTGGAACATTCCTAGTCTGTGAGCTGGCGGTCGTCACAACTTTATTACGCTAAAGCAAGTCTTAGATGTTCGATTAGCGTGCCCCGGTGGAGCTCGCCGCGACGGCATCGGTGGACAGCCCTGACGTGCTGATTTACAAGGCAAAAAACCCTTTTTGTTCGTCCATGAAGCTTGTCAGACGATAGAGACGTCCGCGCGATGTGGAGATCTGATTTCGGCATCTTTTTAAACCCACGTCTCACGTGTCCTCGTTTTGTACGTCAATACTGACCATACGGGAGCGGACTTGTAAAAAATATTGTTTATTTACGCGTGATACGATACTGGTGTATGGGTAATGAGGGGATTTGTTCTATTTTTGAGTGGGTGGCGCCAATATTATTTGAAGTCGCATTTGCTTTACAGAGTTCCCGTGTCGATTCTAAATCTGTTTCATCTTTTTTGTTTCGCTTACTTAATATTTTCGATGTTATCTAATTGACTGATCGGTTTTACTCAAAACCATACGCATTTATCCTGTATCATTTATTGGAATACTGTTTATCAATAAAGATAGCTCTAACTATACGAAACTCGTGATCTATCTATATCAGCCCATATACGTCCCACTGCAGGGCACGGGCCTACTCTACAATCGAGAGAATCGATTGAGAGTGGTTAGGCCATATAGTCCACCACGCTGGCCTAGTGCGGGTTGGCATAATAATGGCAAACTCGTGATAATTAATATCAATGAACACTCTAAATTCCTCGTTGGAATCAATATTTCAATGGTGCTTTTTATCAGTAATGTGAAAACACGATCTGCAGCCAACACCTATTGTGAGGGCTTTTGAAATTTAAGCTAATGGCTAATTAATTTATAATCAAATGGGAGATGAGCCTATTAAATGTAAAATCTGTTGTGTTAATTGTGTTGCGATACGATGATTCGATTTAGATAAACAGTAATTGCTACTCAAGGGACGTTGTTACTTTAGTTAGTGTCCTCTGATAGGTTTCCAAAGTCTGTTTGCAGTTTTATCTTGATTATTATGATAATGTTAACATCTTGGGTTTGTAACGTAATTATCGATTTAAAATAATTGGAATTGTTTTGTAAATTGTCTCATTTAAGAATATTATTTTATCAAGAAAACTGCGTACCTATTAGGTACCTACTAGAGGTATTGTAATTCTTATTATAAACGTTTTTATACCTTTTCATGTACAATTGTATTATCTGTTTGTTTGTTAAAGTAAATCGCAAAATATCTAACGCAGTTTGCCTGACTCCAAATATTATAATATCTGTCTTGATGTTAATCGTGAAAGAGAACTTAACTAGATTTTTTCTTATTGCGTTGAATGGCAAGACGAGCATGCCATTCGCCTGATGGTAAGCGATACGACCGCTCATGGACAGTAGCAAAACCAAACACCATGAATGAAAGAAATCTATTTTATCATCTACAATTTCTGCTTAACTGTCTTAAGTCCTGGATTTATGAATAGTTTTTATAATTAGAAATGAGTTATCCTTTAGTGTACTTTAAAAAATCCTTTGCGAGTTGATGTCAAACAGGCAGCTACGTATAATGTCATTAACTATTAGAGAAGGTACCTATATGTAAAATCTTTGCCGCGCCAATGCCACATAGTTCCTTAATTGTTTAAATAACTTTATTTAAAGAAAAAATAAAATTATTATAATATATTATCTACATAGCTTATACTGAGAATAATGCGTACTTATAATACTTACCTCATGAGAAGACCAATATAACTACATAGGTTCGAGTAGCATAATGCCAAATAAAAATCCTCTGTTAAATGATTGAAATGATTGCATCATATACATTATTAATTGTGATGGTATTAAAGTAGTTAATTAACTAACTTACATTAAACACACAGCTATTACATTAAATGGATACTTTAAAAATAGAAAACGGAGGCACAGAGTATGCTTTTACTAAAGTGAAAAAATGGCAGCTCCGACCAGATAAACACACTCGCGACGGTAAGCTGAGCAATTAAATAATATCTGTCCACTTTGTAAATGGCATCTGGATGTGCGTCCGCGGTACTTTTACTATCAGACATCTCTTAAGTAGTGTCACGTTGAATAAAATCATTAATGTTCAGCCAGTGGCCGATCTCGGATGAGTGATCTACTTATAAATGGCCACTTATGTGACCGCGAACAAATTACTAAAGAACAACGTCGGATGCAAGTCGACGCGTTCGACTAACTAGGGGCCGTGTTTTGAGTTTACCTTTTAAAGGGAAACGTTCTACAATGACCGATTGGATCTTGTTAGAATTAGTCTTTACATTATGATAAATAAAATAGGTTGCTTTAAGAATGTTTGTTGGATTGTTAAATGTTCAGAAATATAAGGAGAGGTAAAAAAGCATTTTGAAAGCAATATCTATATCAGCCCATATACGTCCCAGTGCAGGGCACGGGCCTACTCTACAATCGAGTGAATCGATTGAGAGTGGTTAGGCCATATAGTCCACCACGCTGGCCAAGTGCGGGTTGGCGGACTTACATACCGTAGAAATTCTTTAAAATCGCTACGGTATGCAGGTTTCCTCACGATGTTTTCCTTCACGGTGAAGCTGTATGTACATAACTTAAATTATTTCTGCATTATACATAAAAAATCCGGTGACTGCGTATTATTAAAATTTAGAAGAACTCCAAGATAGAGGTCACTTTAATGCAATTTATTTTGCGCACATTGTCGATCGCGAGCAGGGGTCCATCGGAGTGGAATCCTCAGTCAAGTTTTTGCTTGGTAGCGATTACAGTACGCCGCTTTGCTCACTCACAAGTGGGTTGGGTTACGACTAGCTTTATTGGCATTCGCCCGTTCGCCAGCCGAGGCGTTTTTCAAAATACCACTCGCAATTGCCCCTTAAACGTAAAAGGAAAAAAGCTAATGCCCTCTTCCTTTATATAGACATGACGCCGACGGCAATAATTATAAAATCGATCTGATGTCCGTAGATTCTGTAAAACAACAATGATGACCGTTGACATCGCAACCATATTACATCCAATTGAAAAGGCAATCGATTTAAGAAGTAAGTTACACCGCCGCCAACGCACAAACCTACATAACACAATATCTCCAGCATTTGACAGAAGTTATCTCGTACTTGCGCATCACATGCAATCGCAATAAAACTGTCAAATGAGATTTTTGATTCATGAGATACGATATCTCCATTAGCGCGTATACAGTCCTCAGGACACAAATAAAACCTTTTATTAAAAAAGGTTATCGCGAATTTGAACACATTCACATAAGTTGTAACATCGGGTGCCAGATGGACTCGCTCATAAATTAAAAGCCATCATATTTGTTTTTCGAACGAGCAAGTAAATAAAATTCCGTTCGACGGAGCGTAACTTTGCGCGGTACGTAATCAACAGTTTTATTCGTCGATTCCGCTGCCTTGATTTCGGGCTTCATCCTTTTCTCGTATCGGGCTCGTTCTTCATTTGAATATCTTTCAACTCGGATTCTCCGTTGACGCTGATTAAATCCAACACATCTGAAACATTTTGTCGTCTGTTTTATTAAAAATTCCTCATCGACGGTTTTGTCCCGATTGTCGAGCGTAATTTGTAGACAGGCTAGTTAAATGTTAAAGTGGAGGTCAGTAATTAACAGGCGAGATCAACAAGCCGCTCAATGCTAATGGGGCCTTTCCACGTCAAAGGGCTAAAAGGCGTCGGAGCGCGTCTGTCCGAATAATGACCCAAGTTGTAGCTATCCTTCGTAGAATGTGGGAAAACGATCAACGTAGTAGGGCAACTTTTACTTTGAAGAATTAAAAAGGTGTGTAAACTTTGTGTGATGGAAGTTCGTACTTTGATCCGAGAGGCGCTTTCTATTCAAGGGGTTGTAGTATGATTGCAAAACGTTGCACAAAACCCGTATAAAATCGAACGGGGCATATATGCTCTTGAATCAAGATACGTTCGGTTATATTCTACTGCATACTATATTCCAGTTTTACGATAGCTTTTTCATTAAAATATCCATTGGTCAATACAGAATGATTCTGGCTATGTACCTTACTGTGTCTCGTTTCACCGTACTGGCTAGCCAGTGGTACGTGTCGCGACCCAAGCCGACCCTCGTCAAACGCTCGATTAGCTTAGCGCATATACACTAATTATTATTTTTTTACCATTTATTCCCATCACAATCTACGGTTGCCGCATATGACGTGTTTTTATATCTTGGCATCTCGCCCACTCGTGACAACGTACCCAAATTTTATTTCCGTATGTGGCATGACAATTTATTGATCGTACACTGAGAAAGGTAGCCCGTTATTTTTGACTCTTTGTTTTCTTTTGACTTTGGAAGTAAACCATAACATTCTACAAGGTTGTTAATATTGGTTATATATTTGAAAGAAAAAAAAACACTTACGAATTTCTTAACTCATTATATTCAAGTATAAAATACATACGTGTACTTCCATACATTGACCTATCATATAACACGAAAGAAAAGTTCTCGGGACTTGAGTTTATTCTCCGCGATGCGCTCAAGGACCATAAAAGGCGCATACTGATATCCTATTTGTGTAGACAGCTTCTTGGGAAGTATTTTTACTAACCAATATGCCCCTATTACTTTCAACTTAGTAATAACGTGTGCACTGTTTTTATATAAAATATCTGATCTTTTTGTTCGTTTATATAGCTTCGACAAAGTTTAATAAAAACGTATTTGTTTCATAGATGTGCATAATATTATATGAGTATATTCTTTCTAAGACGCGAACATTTTTACAATAATTATTATTTAAAAGTATTGCGTTATTTTATCAAAACAGAGACGATAATCATAATTTGTTATTGCATATAGAAAAATGATTTATGATAACAAAATATAAAATTATGCTTAATTTACGGTTAATTCAGAAAATATTTCCCTTATAGCAAAGGGTTTCAACTAACTATAACCCTTGACAAGGCTCATAACAATATCGCAAATTTCCACCATACTTATAATGTAACTCAATGCTCAATATTTCAACATTAAAAGGCACCGGGTCTCGATCCCATCTCAATTCAGATACGACGGGAGGACTTGACGTTTTAGTCCCAAAGTGCTGCGAAACGCTAATTAATACGTTATGATATTATGAATGATGCGGGTAACCGCTGCCGAATTGCTTTATTCTCCTGTCAACGAGCCTTTTGTGATAACAAACGACAGTTCCATTATACATCACATGTTAAGACCTAACAAATAAAATAATAAAATAATAATTTTCGTGTTCGTGGTCCTAAATAATGTTTTGCGGACTCCAACTTTTTGACGTACTAAATCCATTACGGACAAGTTGTTTAAATTCACACTACCTAGTATTTATTAGGTACTTGTTGCCTGCCCATCAAATCGGGAGGGAACGGGAAGAAAAAAGGATGGGAAGAGGAAAGAGGTATTGGGCATCCGGAACCTCACTCACCGAACGAAATGCACCAGCAAAGCTGTCGCTTAACGTCGATTTCCTGTGAGACAGTGGTACCGCCCCGGAGGAGCCTGCCCGTTCAAGCAGAGTCATAGCTGACAACCGCGTGGCTCTACCACTTCCAATAAACACACTTCCAAATAGGTACAACAACATTTTGATACGTATTGTTCCATACGTGGTTTATAATTTTACTAATGAACGGTCGTGTGATTAATTGGCGAATTCTCATTAACGTTTCCAAGAAATTATGTTTATCGAACCCGAAATTCACAGAGTTGACTGCCCAACATAATTCACAAATACGAATTACATTTACGAAGACTATTTGTTATTTTTACTACATTTTTGTTTAATATTTACTTAATTAGAGGTTTGATATTATAATTAAATTGAAATAAAACTATTTTTACGGATTTTATCGCGATTTGGTATAACTTTGACATTTTTAATTTCCCGACATTTCGATTGCTTTCCAGCTTTCATGGTCACGGGGCGGACTGACCAAACCAAACATTCCCGTAAATCTAAGAAACCATCGTAGAATTAAATTATTAAAATTTTAACTGCAATAAGGCGCCAACTCGTAATTTACCTTAAATGTCATGTTACACCTATAAGTATGTATGTATTTCATATTTTGCGTAGGACGTGTTTTGCACTTATATTTGCTTCGTGTGTATTATGAATAAATTTTAATAATGTGTGTTTCAAATGCGCATTTACAAATCAGACATATTTTTTTTTAAATTCAGTCCCGTATAAAATTATCTTCTAGAGAATCTTATCACAGAATAAATACACATGTGACTTTTGAGGAATTCAACTTTTACAAAAATATGTGTACCATAGTTTTTATTTCTTATTAATTTAAATAGAAAACGGCTCATGGGACAGATAAAAAAAAAAATGTGTGTGTGTATCAGTGTACGTACACACGTAAGAAGTGAAACTTCTTTATGACATCATTTTTCGAAAAATTATCTACTATTTACAAATTTACAGAATTGGTAAAATAAAGCTAAATTAAATAAAGTTTAAGTTTAGGAGGGGGGAAATTTTTGAGGGAATTTGGGATTTCTATCGGGGCCAATTTGTAGCCCTCACCGAGACGGTTCCGAGGATACCAAGCTCGGTGGGTCCACGACCTTTATTGGCCGAGATAGGTTTAGGGGGGGTGAGGTAAAAATTTTAGGTGGGGGTAGGGGGGGGGTTAGGTTTCGTGGGGGGGCTATTGGGCACCTTAAAATATTTTTGGGTGGGGAAAGTTGTGGAGGGGGAATTCGGGAATTCTGTTGGGGCAGGATTGTAGGCCTCACCGAGCCGGTTCTAATGAACCCAGGGTCGATGGGTCTACGATGGATATTGGCGGAGATAGGAATAGGGGGGGGTGAGGTAAAAATTTTAGGTGGGGGTAGGGGCGGGGGGGGGGAGGTTTCGTGGGGAGGCTATTGGGCACTGTTTTGGATTTAGGGTGGGGGAAGGCCAGAGGGGGGGTAAGGATCAAATTACAAAAAAGTGGGTGGGACTTAAAATTTTGGGTGGGGCTTGGAAACGGTTGGGGGTGTGGCTTACTGAAGTGGGTACTAATTTACTAAATAAAAAAAGATGGCGCGTAACGGAAGAATGTGACGCGTAACGAAAAATTTTTTCCAACCCCGATAAAGAAGTTTCACTTCAATAATTTTATTACTGCGTATAATTTAAATTAAACATTCTTAGAATAGAAATCAGATAAATTTTGGCCTCTATGTCGAAAGACAAGTCCAACAAGACGATGTCGGTATAAATATATAAACAAATATTACGTGGTAATGGTCCACGTAATGACTGCTGTCTATTAGTTAACATTATTTCCAAGAGCCTAATATTAAAACCACAATAAGAAAATATGATGTTCATAAATTTAAACGCACAATACTGGCGGCTATTAAAACTCCCAACTGTTGTGTACGAAGTTTACGATGTCGTACTGTTGGTATTTCCATGTAATCCCGTTTGATAAACTTGACAATAAAGTCTAACAATAAAATTTTAGACCTAATACGTTTTTGTGAAAAGGAAATTTATTACACGCCGTCTCTGTATACGAAACACTCGTAAAACAGACCTCATGTTATTAAGTGACAAATCGTTGGATTTGGACTCTGTATACAGTCATAAAGTCACAATAATGGACGAATTATACACGGAAAAGAAATTTTTATTTGGCATTTTTATTTCAAACGTTGGCTGCCACGCTTTAGAGCGCCATTCGGGACTGTCGAAATATTATAATGTACTAACATATCGACTACTTTGCGACATTAAAGAACAACACTTTGGTAATAATGTTCACACGAGATTATTGGACGGAAATTGTATGATTAAATTTTTAATATTTTAATAGTGAATTACTGGCGGTTTGACTAATTAGCAGTCGATTGGCCGGCAGAACTCAATTGTTTTGTTTGTCAATTCAATTGTTAATTTCTCATTCGAATGTCATGTCATCAGTTGCTGCAGTTTATCCGTTTCCATTTTTATTTGAGCGGCGCGGAATGAAATTAATCAATATATACATTTTAATTACGTCGTTTAATTGATGTTTCATTTGCGTGCTATTTTGTATGCCGTTTAATTATACGGTGGCATAGAAACATTCAGCATTCTCATTAATAGTATATTAAATATTTTAATTGTAAATGTCTGCTCATTTAATTAAAGAAGTTTGCACGCCTAGCCGAATGGTCCGCTAATTTTTGATACTTATTAAACCAAAACAGCGGAGAACGTGGAGAGCGGGTGATCACATTGCTCGTGTTCAGGGAGCGTGCCGCCCGTGCTTTGTTTTCAATTTTGCACAATTCGCCAAGTACACGTTTGTACACTTAATTACAGCTATTTGTGTTCACCGCCACGTTAAATTATTCAAATTACTCTTAATTTAACGTTCTTAATGCAACCGAGTGTCGCATATTTTTTCCCACTGCGTCGTGTTAATAGCCCAGTGCCCGAATTCATATCGAAAATCGTAAATACCGCCAGACAATGTTCCATAAAGCAAACTTATCTCCGTCTGTAACGATACACGACGCAAAAACTCCCGACGTTTTAATTTAAAAAGTTAAATATATTTACGTATTTTTCTCGCAGGTGATCTCTTTTTTGTCTTATTTGTGCGTATTTATTATTTTTCTTTTACAGATAGCCCGGAGGTTAAATGCTGAAGTTGAGCAAAAGATGTTGAGATTTTACGCTCAGGAAAGCATTAAAAAAAACTTTTGTTGAAGTAATTTTTCATTGTTCATTTAAAGTTACAAACTCGTAACTCGAAACTAAGCTTTGGCTATAAAGCAAAAATTTCATACAACACCACAAAGCGGAATTGCTGAAGCGGTTCTAAAACTGTCGGGAATGTGAAGTTGGTTGGGTGCATGTGTCCATGGCATGAATGGCGGAGTCGAGCGTGGGGACTACTACATGCAATTATATTATTTTGCAAGTAGCGACGGTAAAATTAAATGTATAGGCGGACGCGAGACTAATATGGGCTGAGGTATTGGTGTATAATAAGGGGGAATGTGAGCGTTGTTAATGCGGTTTCATTTCGCACGTCTGCATTATTAACGATTATCTCCTTAGCAATGTTGAAGAGCACACAACCCGAAATGGGAAGGTATTCTTTCGATTCTCCTGTCAGGAGTAACAACTGGATACTTTTACATTAGAACAATATGCTTATTTGTTTCCGGTTATTGATTTTAAATCCCACGTTGATGGTATTAGAATTACGAGTATATAATATGTCAAATATTGTCGAATTAAGTCTGTAAATGCAATATTATTTTGAAATTGAAGTTGTATTTTTATAGCTGTAAATATTTATCCGAGAACACGTATCGTGAACTTATCGAGATTAATTTATTTACGTAATGACCGAAGGAGCCTCCAATTAGTTTTTACCTTATATCGGAGTCTGGCGTTCGTATTATTTATACCGATATTTATACAGAATTGATAACCGTTAAATGCGTATAAGAAAATTATTGTTCAAAGATTGTTTTTTTTTTCCCCAACTGGTTAAGTTAACCAATATGTGTAGAGGTAAATTGTGGAGTAATGGGCGGTGGTTAGTCCAGTAAGCCGCTAACAATGTTATTGAAACATTTTTTGTCGATACTTTAAACGGACCTTTCGAACATCGGAGGTAATGATGGAATTATACATCAATAGGCAGCACCAATTTAGGGCTTGTTATAATTGCGTTACTGTTCGTAATTGTCTCGTATGTGTTGGATGCTCGGACTGGTTTAAATTTAATTACATACAACTCTTTCATGCATGCATGCATAGTTGTGGACATACAATAGGATTCTGTTGGTGTATATATTTTTTTTTTTATTCTATGCCTCGGAGATTCTATAGGAATTCTGGCGAAGCATATTTTTATGCTCTTTAGTGTTAATGCGTAATCCGAACTAGTCATATTTGTCTCAAAGAACTTTTTACATGTATATTTAATTTTTACAGAAATGGTGATGTAGAAAGCGAATACAGTAGCAAAATGGGGTAAAAATGAGTTTTAGCGTTAGAAGGGTTAGTTTTGTTTTTAGCTATAGAGTTCTACATATCCTTCCAATTTAGAGAGCAGTGCATTATAAAAATAGCGCACTTATATTTAAATACATGTTGAATCATTTCCAAGTGGCACGACATCCCCATATTATGTTGTCAAACAAACTCCTGGATGGCCAAAGTGCTTCCAAATTGATTTCAGTCAATCCGACATGATATAATTACACCAGAATTAAGTGTATTCAGTACTGCAGCCTACAATTGGCCGCAAATTTTATTGTCATGCTCTTCATTATTCGGAAATACCCTCGGTTGGTGACTATACTGAAATAATTCGAAAACGCCACTATTGTACACGTTTAATACGTTTAATCTGTACGAAATTAACATCTAATCCGATAGATACGGTACAATGGCGAGCTTAGTTCGTCTATGCCACGCGTTGTGCGGTCCCCTTTTACGGTACTCTGGTTTCGGGCGGTTTGTTCGTGAGCTCGGTTGTGACAACATCCCGGTTAATATCGTTAAATGGTACACTGTTGCAAGTGCATGACGCTGGAAGTAGCCTGCACTGTGCCGAAACTACTAACTGTGCAGATCGTCGACGATATTAGAATTGGCAGCGACGCCAAATGGCAATATTATCTTTTTTATGTTGTTCGATTTGAAGCGCGCTGCCAACATTTCTGGCATTTTGAGTGTTGTTATAAACTCATTGAAGTTTCGAAATTTAAAATGTTTAAATAACAATTTGATAATATTTTCTGTTTACATAACACACGATTGCGTTCAATTAAATTTAAAGTTCAAAACTGTAGCGATTAGTGGCTTTGTAACAAAAGATATATTTTTAATAGATAATTTAGTTCAATTTCGGTGAAATTGTGGCGAAATTAAAACTTTGCGATGTAAATAATGGTCTATCAATGCGGTTTGAGAAATTGGAATAATATTTTAAGTATACTTTTAATGTTTGTTACAAATGGATTTAGTTTTAATATGACGTGGGTATTTGATCCTCCAATATTAAAATTATTATTTTCGGAAGATTAATGGCGCTATTAGATTGACCAGTAATAATTATATCTTTGGATAACGTTAAATTAAATTAACAGACCTATACATTCTTATTATAATATATTTTATGAGATAGATACAAAATAACAAATTTACAATTTCACAAAGAATTCCGAATATAAATAGTTCGTTGCTAAGTTCAGCATTTTACGCAAAGCTTTGTTACCAGGACATAAAATACAAAGATGCGCCGTAGACGGTGAGTGCTGGCCGCGATCAAATGTTATTTACCCTCACAAAGCGGACGTCACAGTGTCCGTGATTGAGTCTTGTTTTGTTGGCACTTCTGCGGAGTTTACGTCTGCGTCCGAACTAACATAAAGGAGTAAGAAATCCACTTAAAGTTATTAAAACACAATAGACCGCCGGCGCGGCGCTATCAGCCTAATTGAAAACTGCATTGTGGACGCCGCTGTGTGCGCTTTTATCACTTACTTTAGATACAATGTTACACACGCGAGTCGC
This sequence comes from Deilephila elpenor, assembly GCA_949752805.1. Classification (NCBI taxonomy): domain Eukaryota; kingdom Metazoa; phylum Arthropoda; class Insecta; order Lepidoptera; family Sphingidae; genus Deilephila; species Deilephila elpenor. The sequence continues at coordinate 5,882,904 of OX457105.1, read as the reverse complement.
GACATCTCCGCAAAGTGCTGCGCTCTGATGTTATCTACTCACACGTTTTTCTGATACCCTGGTACTAGATATACGATTCGCGGCCTGTGTCTTAGAATCCCGACTAGATAGATGCCTATGAAACAGTATCTGCGATACTATTTTTAGAATGATCACGAATTTTAAATATGGTAAGTAAATATCAATATACACCCAACAACATATAGTCCTGACACCACACTATGATCGAGTCTTGTGTCGTGGGTATCAGGAACTACGAGAGACTTTTCGACCCGAAACAAATACCTGTGGATCACACAAACATTTGTTTCGTTGCGGGTATCGAACCCGCGGCGTCTAACCAACTGCGCCACGGAGGCTGTCAAAGTATATATAAATATAATAGCAACTTTAGACTGATGTATTGTAAAATTTTTATAATTATCATAGATTGAGGGTACATTCCATCATTGGACACTGGAAGTGGAATAAGGAGTATATAAATAAAGGTGGTATGTGGTGTTTGACATTTAGGGTGGGTTGCAGAAAATCTGACGTTATTGTTAACGGTAAAGTTAACTTTAGCAGTGACAATAACAATGACCACGGGATAGAAAATTCTTTTGTTGCACCATTGTCATAATTGTTATAGTTAAAGTTAAAAGAGTGACCAGTGAAATGAAGCGATGCGATTTTACGTCGGAATTTATCAGCGTATTTTTGTAAATTGTTTTAAAGTACAGGTTATAATTCAAATCGATACACAAATGACAATTATTAATACAGAGAACACACACAAATAACGAAAGATAACCGTGACTTTAACAATAACCGCCCGAAATTGAACGGTTAATGTTAATGTTATACGTGACGTCATTTTAACAATTGTTAATTTTATGCAACCCGAAAATTGCATAACCGTCGATTTGACGGCTGATTAGCCCTTAGTTAATGTTAAAGTTATTTTCTGCAACCCACCCTTAGTCGTTGTTATACCACCAGTGATTGATTTGTGATCGGCAATGATGTGAGTGATATCTGTATCACTGTGATACAATGAATAAATAGTTAAGTGAAGTATCGCTGTTTATTTGAAATTATTGAACCTATCGCATGGAGGCTACAGTATTATTAACATTTTTAAGTAACTTTAAATTAAATAATTGGAGCCATGGTAATAGGAAAACATTTATCGTGTTATTTAATACTATTCTCTATGAATGTATAGAATAATTATATGGTTTACGATTTATTAATGTTCTATTCTTGAAACTAATTATTTATAACCTGGTATAATTTTTATTCGCAACCACCTTCAAAATTTCAAGTATTATATTCTATTTTTCCTTGTTTCAGTTCGCAACGGTTACTCGTGCGTACCAGTGGCGTTATCCGAAGGTCTAGACATCAGGCTCGGCACGGCAGTCTCCGAGATCGCTTACGGCCCAACTGGAGTGCAAGTAAAGGCTGTTAATTCGCGCACACCCAGTGCAGTACAAGTTTTCAAAGGTACGTACCAATATTATCAAGACACCCTTCTACTCAACATAGGACCATTTTCAAATATTGTATCCTTATATTAACAAGATTGCAAAATAAACAAAGAATTCATACCGGATGAAAATATTTGTCGAGACGATTAACCCGCGTTTTCGTACGGATTATTAAATTTAAAACAAACTCCACAAATTCGCTAGTAAAATGAACAACGCAACATTGCAGAGCGGTTGATAAACGCCATCGATTTTAGCCGGGGGCACGCACCCATATTGCTTTACCGCTCGCATTTTCCGTTCCAAATAGAAAAATCAAATTCATGTGGCCCCAATATTAAGGAAGTGGAATTTGCGAAGACACGAGACACAATAAAAGGGAAACAAAGCGCCATAATGGGCGTTATGAGAAAAATACACAATGCCACGGGCTTCTTGCCATTTCTTTGTCGCCGAATGATTTGCAATTCTAAAGCGTTAATTTTACTTTGACGAGGCGCAAAAATACGGTCGGGGCCGTGTTGACCCGGCGGTGTGGTGCGTCGCCTTTGCACCTCCCTCCTCCCCCCTGCGTATGTACCCCTCACATGCCTCGCCTGAGGCTCTTCCGCCACATTTGCATACAGGCGGAGTCTATTGTAGACGAGGCAGTTAGATGTTTGAGAGGCGTTGCCAGCATCACAATGTTTCTATTTCGTTAACCTCTATAATAGTAATACGTTGTTTGCACGTGTTTTTGTAAAGTAGATTAAAGGACTTGTCCTTAGGGACTTGTCATACTTAATGTGTACATTGTTGTAGCTTACAATGTATCACTACTATTTATGGTGCCCTTATATCTTTTTTGGCAATAAACTATGGCTTATAAAAATTATGTTAATGCATCTAATGTTGCGTATTTTGTATTTTAAATTTTAAAACCATTTGGAGGTAAGCACTTAACTAATTAATACAATTGTCACAGTGCATTCATATTGTCTCTTTTCAAATTTGATACAGCAATTCCCTGGGGCAGCCATATGGATTAAATTATCATAAAGTTTTGCTTAACTTTTTAAAAGCTTTATAAAGTTATTATAAGATTAAAGTTAGTGTGATTTTTTATTTGTAAAAGATATAATAAATATTTTAGAATATATAACAAAACATGTCCTATTTATAAATATTTAAGTACATTGGTTTTAATGGGATGCAATTATTGTAGCCATGGTTTCATTTAATGCCATACATTGCACAGAGCAGACGCACAGCGTTGTGCTTGTTAGTCCCCCGGGATGTTGTATAACATAGTAAAGTGCGATAGTAAAGTCTAAGAGGTCCACCTTTCGTCCATTATGTTGGACCATGAATATGTGGAAATCAATGTGAAGAAAGATATGGCAAAGGAATGTTGACCATAAATCCTAGTCAGTCATCATCATCATCATCATCATCAGCCCTTCTGCGTCCACTGCTGGACATAGGCCTCTCCCATAGCACGCCACTGGGCTCGATCTTCAGCCCATCGTCGCCAACCGCTACCAGCCACCCCACGAATATCGTCGCTCCACCTGGCTGGAGGGCGTCCTACACTACGTTTGCCGACTAATAATAGAAAACACTGACTATCCTAGTCAGTGTTTTCTATTAATAGTTGTTCTAATTTTAAAATTTCTTATTTTAATTTTGCGTTTGGTTTTAATAGGTTGCGTTATGTAAATAAACTAAGAATTCTTTAAAATCTATATAAAGGTTTTTAAAATAAATTGATAGACAGTTGTTCGATTAAATACGCCACTTTTAAATTAAATTTTCAGTTCTCATCTCATCATTTTTTATCTGAAAACTAATTTATTTTGCAATCTTTATCGAGTATTAAGTAAACAAGGTTGAGCATTTTAGTAAAAATAATTTAGTTGGCACGGAGCGCCGGTGTCTAGTGTCAGGGGACCAGAGGATGCAAATTGTCAATGACAGTCTTCGGGCGTGCGATCCACAGGGGCTTCGCGTCATGAGGGTTGCCAACTTCTGACTTAATTCAATGAGCTTCAACGTCCCACTTTTTTAAATCTCTTCGCAGGTGATGTCGTCTTGTGTACGCTTCCTTTGGGAGTGCTAAAGGTTGCTGTCGCCAATAACGGACACAACCAGCAAAACTATGTCAAGTTTGATCCGCCGTTGCCTGATTGGAAGGTAAATACATATAAACTATGTATATAGTGTAGTGTTATACAGGGTATATCAAGACCGCGACTGAAAACGAAGCCAGGAGGTAGTATTAGTGATATCAAACACAATGCAAGTAAAAAAATTACAAAAAAAATCGTCAATTTTTTTTGTTGTTTTTTACATATCGTCGTATTTGAGTGATTAAACATAGTTTTTCTAAAATAATGACGTAAATCCCTTAATTTTTAAATACGCAATGGTACGTAAGTGTTTAAATTACTATTTTTGCAAAAACTAGGCATTTACCCCTCAAAAACGATGATTTTTAAAAAATTGTAAAAAAAAACCGTCGCTTATTTTGCAAAATTTTTAGTTGCATTGTGTCTGTAGCCGCTAAAACTACCACCTGGTTTCGTTTTCGGTCGCGGTCTTGATATACCCTGTATAGTGTTTTTTTTTTACGTTTTTGAACTTTATTGTAATGTTTATTTATTGTGTACTTTATGACATTATGCATTTTAATTAAACAAATGTAACTTGTTTAAAAACTAGAAGTTATTGGCGCACTGGGGAGTTATATTTTTTGTAATATGTGTGTTCTAGCGTGTCCGATTACCGCATGGTTCAATATTTCTGTAAACTACGATTTTTCCCCGTTTAAAGATGTATTTATTTAGATTTGTCTCTTAAACGCATCTAGAATACATGTTAATATTTTTATATTAATAATTTAGATGGGTGATGCGTTTAATGCATTGAAAGAAAGAAAGAAATATTTATTTATTGCTAGCACAATAACAAAATAAATTACAAAAAATAAAAACCGAAAGAATACAAAACAAAAAACGAATTACACTAAGAACAGAATTATAAATATAAAATTAATTATTCTGAATTATAAATATTGCGCCAGCAATGGAACCTCCCATTCAGCTTGATAAAATTTGGACAATTTCTCATTTTGCTTTATAATTCAGGTGGCAGCAATCAAGCGTCTCGGCTATGGAAACCTGAACAAGGTGGTTTTGTGCTTCGAAAGAACCTTCTGGGACCCAAGCGCTAATCTGTTCGGCCATGTTGGGACCACCACGGCTAGTAGAGGTAGGTCATATATTTCCATCCATCCATCCATCTATCAGCCAAAAGACGTCCACTGCTGAACATAGGCCTCTCCCAATGATTTCCACAGTGACCTGTTGGAGGCAGCCTGCATCCAGCGACGTCCCGCGGCATATATTTACCTTATATAAATTAAGTTTTATGACCACCATACACTGGTGGAAAATCCGCCATAGTGAGATACGTATGTGCTATTTTGAGTTCAGCCTCTATAAATTAGATTTTAACCGGGCTGGCATAATGGAGAATGTTACTAGGTATGCCAAATCGCTTGAAATGTTGTCTCAGTAAAGCCTTTATGTATACAAACACACTAGTTTTTGTTGTAGTCAAAAATACCTAGTAGTTTTGATTTTATAGGTATTCAAAGTTTTGAAAAATATCGAGTCCCGCTACAGTCACGTGATCGCTTGTGACGTCATTTCACAACGCGCCGCACGGGCCACGACTCGCTTCGTATCAAATCGCCAGCGATTATAGTAGTTGTAATAGCTTGCGCAGTGTTTTGTTGTTGGTTTTCGTTCGCGTATTAAGTTAATAGTTTAATAATAGTAAATATTATTCGATTAATAAAATGGATGAAGGATTCGAAAAAGGGCAATCGGATAATCTACCTAAAATAGATGGATTAATGGTTACGCATTACTTATCAACAAATAGTGATTTCGTTGCCGCCGAAATGCGATGAATAAAAATGCAACGGTAAGTGAAATTTCCGCGCTACTACTTATGCTTAATAGTTTATCTGTTCTAAATTGTTTTATCAAAACAAAATACCCAACTAATGTCGTAATGGAAGAATGCAACTCAAATAGTAGAACTACCTACCTAGTACCTACCATTAAATTTGTAAGTTAAAGACAACAAATATGTATGTATTATAGTTTTGTAGCTATTGGTAGGCACGTATGTATAATATAGGTAGGTAACGCTCTTCTTAGTAAATTTAAATGAATACATACATACCTATATTGATTTATTGCAAACTAGCTTCCGCCAGCAGCTTCGCCCCAGTTTCCCTCAGAAGCTGTACATTTTCCCAGTATTAAAAGTAGCCTATGTGTTATTCCAGACTTCGTCCAGATCCTTTCAGTAGTTGTTTTTGTGAAAGATAACAAACACACACACTCACAAACTTTCGCATTTATAATATTAGTAGGGAGTAGGATATGTACTTATGTAGATGTAGTGGGTTGAACGTTACAGATGTACTAAACCTTTTTTATTTGTATTTTTTTACTTAAAAAATACGTAAGGCCATTTTAATCTCATTTTTATTGCAAATATAGATGTTTGAACAGATGTACTAAACCTTTTTTATTTATTTCTTTTTTTCTACTAATAAAATACGTAAGGCCATTTATTTTTATTTGAAACTTATTTCAGATCGGCAAGCGACAGCTATGGCGATGATGCTATTGGTTATATTCAAGTAAAAAGAGTAGGTGATGTATGTACGGTTAAATGTAGAATCACGCCAGAACACCGCGTACGTACCACACCTTATCATTGCAGTTTAGAATGCAATGAAAAGGATCAAGAAGTTTTAAATGTTACCTGCGAAGATTGTGCCGCCAGCAGAGGTGGCTGTAAACATACCATAGCATTTTTAATGTGGCTTCATTGTCGAAGCGAGCTTCACAACAATAAACAGTACTTTTATCTCCAAATGAATCTAACCTCTTCATAGCCTTTATCCATTTTTTTCGCATTTTAACGTCCTTTGGAACTATAAAAATCAACTTTTCTGGCGAATTGGTAGTTGTTTTTGTGCATTTAGGCACAACACATGATTTCCTAGTATTTGGATTGGACATTGTTAAAAGTTTTTAGGTATAAACGTAATATTATAGTACTCTGTGGGTATAAATTCAACGGCAGGGGCGCGCGACCACGAGCGGACTGAGTGAGCCAGTGAGCGTGTTGTGCTATGACGTCACACCGTAACCGGCAGCCCGGGTCGTACGATTGCAACTTGTTTTACTTCTAAATCGGAAACTAATTGACATATCGAAGTAATTCTTTCACTAGTATTTTTTATTTTTGCCAGAGAATACGGAGTGCTATTAATCAAAATTAGTTAACATTCTTCATTGTGTCGATTGACGAGAGACATCGTACGTCGGCCGATATTCTATTTCGATTATATTGCTCTAATGAACCTGTCATATTATTGGTGGCGTCAAAATAATTAAATATGTAACACTATATACAATATATGTATGTATATACATATTTTTGAAAGATCGGTCGATGTAAGGTGTTAATGCTGTTGTTTTAAGTGGACCCAATATGGTTTAGTAAAGTAAAATATAGTCTATATTTTACTTTTGCCCAGTTTTAGATTGATTGATTGATTGATTTGAAGTTTCTATAAACTTCGACAAAGGATGGCTATTTCTATGTGTAGTACATTAGTAGTCAAGGAATTAAAGTGCCGATTTCCCAAATACAAATAAATTTAAAATTCTTAATGATGAGTTATTTCATAGAGCCCAAATTCTAATTTTACTAGCCTTTTTTATGATTTACTAGAAAATATTATTATCCAATTATTTGCAATTAAAATACAATTTAATGGACGCGAAATTAGCTAACATATTCCCTTGCCAGCTAATTTATTACGTAACATAACTACGTGAAAAGCATTTAGGACGAATGCGGTCCGTGGGATAAACATTAATGTTCTCCGCCAACAAAATCAACGCGAATTAACCGTAACATTTTAACACCCTTCTCACGGCGTGTTAGTAAATTATTTCCCGGTGTAAATAGAGTAAAATGTAGAAACACCGGTGGCAACGATAACAAATTAAAAGCTGAATAATTTAACGCCACTGAGGAACCTAAGGGGCCGCTTGGTAATAAATCACGGCAACAAGCCAACACACGGTTTTAGAGTTTCTTACCCTGAAGGGTAAAAAAACCACGCGTCTTGTATGTTCACACGTTAGATAATATCTGTGTCGATAAATTCTATTCGAGGTGATTCTGTGTTCCGACTGAATTAGGTTGCTCCGAATATATTACGTGTCTCTTCACTGGTTTATAAATAAGAATTTACAAACTACTTTCTGTTGAGTCAATACGTTGCCTGTTTTATGTTTCAATTAAATTTAAATTTATTTTGCCTTGTTAACTTTATATCGATGTTGATAAAAGATTTATGTGTGATATAAGATTATGGGTCAATAGAGCACGCATTAAATATTAATGCGTGAAAATTAAAAATTATTACTAATTTACTGTTTTGTATACATTTTCGGCCTCATTCATAGACAGTTGAAAATACTATTTTAGTTATAGAATGTTATGTTCCTTCCGAACGACTTTTGAATTCAGTTTGAGCGAAGAAGACAACATTCGATACCAAAAAAGGTTTTAAAACTGTCTATGAATAAGTTCGAATCTATAACTTCATGTATGGTAAATACAATAACGCATCGGTCGAGTAACTCACTTGATATGTTATTATGGGTCGGAAAAATATTATTTTCTCCGAGATGGATATTATCATCTTGACGGCAGTAAACTCCATAGTCAAATTTCCTACAATATGCATCATAGTGTTCAATTCCATGAAATGGTACAAAAAGGCAATTTTAGTGCCCCGTAAAATATTAATTCCAGACAGTATTGTTAATTTTCTGCATAGAAAATGAAAAACAATCGATAGTTGGTACAATACACTTATCAAACGAAGTATAGCAAATGAATTCGAAATCTTCTTTTTAACTTGTACGTAGTACGGAACTCGGTGCAAACAAGTCGGTCTTGCTTGGCCGGATTTTTATGTTATGCTTTAGTTCACCTCCTCAGCTCTTTGTTGTGCGCTCAGCTAACTTCATTAAGGCCCCACGTTTTGTTCTGGGAATGCCGGAACAATGTACCGGGGTCTTGTGATTTTTTTTAATCGTGGCCAATTTAACGTTTTCGTGTCTTGTTTTTAAGACTTGTGGATATCTGATGTGCATGTATCTTTAGACGGTAAGAGTTATGTGAGAACATGCGCCCTCCGTGATTTCTTAATGGCTACTAGGGTTACGTAAATTTCTTGAAATTTCAAATATTTTACAAGTTTACTTTTTGAATCGTTCTTTATTAGTCATCTATCCATGTCTAAGATAGTAATAAAATTGTAATCTCACTGGCTTAGAATTGTTCAACTTTAATTGAATAAATTTAGTTAGTTTTGAGCTTCATAACGTTAAGATTCTAAATTAAAACGGCTACAATATTTTCATGCCAAAATATTGTTTGTTTAATTTAAGTTTTGAAGATAGGGTTGGGTAAAGTAAACCCTTAAATGCTGTAAATGTTGAATATCAATATTGTCTATTTTCTTAAGTTTGTATTGGTATATTGCTGCAATCTAAAAAGGGTCTTTTATTCTTTTGAAATGTACTCGTTTATGACAGTTGTGTGTTGAGATATGCACCTGGTTATTATAGACATTTCTATATACTTTGTTTCCCTTTGCCTTCCATATAGAACAATATTTTAATAAGATTTCCGTGCCAAAAATAATTTTCTCATTTTTATGATCACAGGTGAACTGTTCCTCTTCTGGAACCTCTACAGTGCCCCAGTTCTTTTGGCACTGGTGGCTGGAGAGGCGGCAGCGGTGATGGAAAACGTCACTGATGACGTCATCGTCGGGAGATGTATCGCCGTATTGAAGAGTATTTTCGGACATGCGGCCGTTCCGCAGCCTAAAGAATGTGTGGTTACAAGGTAAGATGTTAGCAAGATCATAATTATATTAATGACCTTTGGTTTGACTTAAAAACCTAGATTTTCAAATATGTGTCTTTTAAAGGTATTTGATTTGTGCAAAAGTAGACTGAAATGTTCTGTAGTTTACCATATATCCATCTCAATTACTTGATAGCTTTAAATGAGATTTTTTTAGGGTCCAATAATCTGATTGTTAATAAAATATCGGCTACCCTGTATTATTATACTTCAAGAAACTTAGCTGCATTGAGGACGGATATAATACTTTTTTAAACTTTTATTAAGCGTGTTTGGGCTCTTGTATTACTAATTTACATGCTTTTATAAATAATATATTATTCACAAAATAAAACATAATTTTGTATTCATATTATTTTATTTATTTCTATAAACATCATCACATTACAAACTCCGCATACTGCCGGCCTCGTCTTCCAATTTTACAGTTTTATGTTTCGTGTGACAGATGGCGCGCTGATCCATACGCTCGCGGCTCGTACAGTTTCGTGGCGGTCGGCTCCTCAGGCACCGACTACGATCTGTTGGCGGCGCCCGTGCCCGGCGCGGCCGGGGAGAACAAACTCTTCTTCGCAGGTAAGCAGGACGTAGTTATGCATGGAATCTGAAATCAGTTTAAAAATTCGTATGAGTAATGTATTTGTTGTTACACTACATGACACTAATACCCCGACACTACCACTCAGGTATTGCTACACACCGACTTTACCGCACCGATACTCACTCTATCCCACACCGATATTTCTACGAGTAGGGAATATCGGTATGTAGTATCGGTCGGTTTGTAGTATCGATGTGTGGCAGTACGGGTGCGGTATTGTTTGCGCGTAGCAGTATTGGTGTGGGGAGTCTCGGTGTGTCAGTATCTTGGTGTGTGGAAGTGTAGTAGCGGTCGTTGTGAGGAGTGTCAGCTTGTCCCACACCGACACTGCTGCTGCATACTGGATATTACCCGCACTACCACACACCAATACCGCTACTTGAGTGGGAAGTGTCGGTGTGGGGGTCCGGTAGTGTGTGAGTGCGGGTGCGGTATAGTGTATGGGTCCGGTGTTATGGGTGTGGGTACGGTATAGTGTGTGGGTGCGGGTGCGGTGGTGCGGGTGCAGTAGTGCTAGTGCTGGGGCGGTGCAGTGACATTACTGCACCCGCGTTGACACTTCCCATCACATGACAATATCGGTGTGGGGAAGTGTTAGTGCGGGTGCGGTAATGTCTCGGTGCGGGTGCGGTGTGGTGCGGGCACACTGCACCGCACCCACACTAGCACTACTGCATCCGCACGCGCACCGACGCACACAACCGTACCCACACCCGTACCACACCAGCACACCAGCACACACTACACCGCACCCACACCACCGCATCCGAACCGACACATCATGCATGCTGCACCCGCACGTTCTATTGTGGTACAAGTGCGTGGTACGGCTGCGAGTGCGGGTGCGGGTGCGGGTGCGGTGGTACGGGTGCGGATGAGGGGGTAGTTCGGGCACACTCTGTACCGCACCCGCAACCGCACCGACATACTATACCTTGTCCGCACCCGCACACCCGCACTCGCAAGACCGCACCCGCACATTCTCGCCACACATAGTAACAGTATCGGTATGGGGGTGAGTGTCAGTAAGTCGGTGTGTGGCATTATCGCTGTGGTGGTCTCGGCGTTGCAGGAGTAGCATCGTGTCGGGCCATACTTACCCCATGCCCCACACCGTCCCCGTCAAATCGGTGGTGCGGGTACAGTGTTGCGGGTGCGTTAATGTGCCTGCGTGCACCCGCACCCGCAGCGCAGCATCTGTCGGTGCGGGTGCGGTGTCTGTGTGGGTGTGGTGTAAGTGCGGGGGCACACACCGCCCCACACAACACTACTGCACCCTCACCGACACTCCCCACTCTCGGTGTGGGGTGGTTTGTTTGGTGGGTGCTGCGCTGCGGAAGCGGGTGCAATGATAGTGTGTGGGTGCGGGTGCAGTGGTGCGAGTGCGGTAGTGTGGGTGTGAGCACACCGCACCCGCACCGACAGTACCGCACCCGCACCCACACCACTACACGCACGCTGGCGCTCCCACGCACGCTAGCGCTACCCACACATAGTAAAAGTGTTGGTGAGGGGGTAGTCTGTGTGTAGCAGCGGTGTGGTTGTGTCAGTCGTTATCATAGGAGATCGGTATGACAAGTGTCGGCTTATCCCACACCGACACTGCTACAAGCCGACACTGTTACACCGACTCTTCCCACATCGATATTACCACCCCGACACTCTACACCGATAATGCTACACATCGACACCATCACACACCCACACAGACCTACACCGATCTGACATTACCACACCCCGATAAAACTAACACACGGCAACTACCAAATATCTACGTTACTACACACCGATACAACCCCATGCCGACATTGTTACATACTAACACTACCACACGACGCGTCGATGCGACATACTAAAGCAAGCACACACAAATACTTAGATAGAATAAAAAGGCTATATTTCGAAAAATATAAAAAACAGACTGAGATGCATATTTCAAGGGTCAGTAGTTTGAAACAGAAAATACTATTTTGCCTCACTCGAGAAGAGAGATTTAAAAGTCGATTACAGGGCTTTATCTTGTTATAGTTGAGCCTATGTAAAATATTACCTCTATTACAAGAAAATATCCTAATATCGTACGAAAACAGATTATGGAACACAATATAAGTTTCTTCGAATCCATATTAAACCCGAACATACGCAGTTATTAACGCGAAACTAACATTTATACATGTTGATATCGTATCGCAACTTTTTCATTACCTCGCCGGCTATCTGCTAGTCCTTGAAACTGTGTCTTGGGTGTGTAATCCTGAGGGAAAGTTTTTTCATTTGTACAGGCGAGCACACTATGCGCAACTATCCGGCGACTGTGCATGGGGCTTTCCTGTCCGGGCTAAGAGAAGCCGGCAGACTGGCGGATTTGCTGTTACCTCAACCGCCTATCACTAACGCCAGCGTCGCGGCTGCCACGGCCGCTGCTCATCATTAATTTATTCTTTATAAGCAATTCTTAAGTTCAAATACAGTCGAAATTATTCAATAGATTTTTTTGGAAAAATAACAATTACAATACAAATTAAGGAACTAAATAAAGATACTAGAATAATTTCAGTCAAAAAAATACCCTTAAGCTATTTCGGCTGTGTTTTAACATGACTTTTTGTGTAAAATGTATTGGTGGGGATTTAAATTACTACAGGGTGCGAAATTAAAGAAATGTAATAAGTAGTAAAATTTACAGGTTCAATTTTGATTTTATAAAAAAAGTACTTAATTTACATTGTTTTTTCATTAATTAATAAAATATTAACTACATAAATAAATATGTCAATTGAGTGATGTTAAGTACGAATAATTCCGTTTATTTTTTGCATGAATTTTCAAGGTTTCAAATTGAACTACTTTTGCTTATTCTTATGCCATTCTTATGTGTGTAATTAAATGAGTATTATTAAACTTTTTTATTTCTATTCTTGTTTTAGTTATAAAATCGTAACTTATATTTACTAATTATAAGTATTTTAGCAAATTGCTGTATTAGTTAGATATGGCTTTGAAAAAATACCGTATAGGTACATGGTTTATAAACAGATATTATAGAGACACTAAATTGGACCCTAGTATAAAATATATCTAATAAGTTTCGATTTGATACGATCATATAGGAAAAATAAAATGATTTCCCACTTCCTTCACAATATTCTGACATTACGCCTGGTTAGAAACAATATGACCAATAAACGCTAGGTTTTATTAAAGTGAGTCGTAGTTTCTGCGACATACAAGTCGGGGCCAGACCGCAGTTGTTCTACAAAACTAGTTTAACTTCGCCTTTGTTTGCCGTGTACTTTACTTGAGACATACTGAATTCAACATTTTCATCTGTACGATAATTTGTTTTGATAAATGGAACTGTACGCATAAATGTAGGCTATGTAATTGTAAAGGTACATTGTATGGTTAATTCAGTTGTTAGTACGCATTACGAATAATAGTAATAATTGCGTTTGAAGTGTCAATGAAAATTGAAATATATTTCCTATTATAATAGGTGTTTGCTAATAATATTTTACATGACGCGAAAACATACATCACTTATGAGTTATGACAATAAAGTTCTGCAAGAATTTATGTGGAATGAAAATGCTTTTTTGGTGCCGAAAGCTAACTTCTTGATGACCTTGACAAAGTTATTTTCCTTTAAAATATTACTCAGGCTGCGTTTCTACTGAACCGGAGCAGGCACTAAAAAGGTAGCTTCATAAAATTAATTCACGTTTAGCACAAGCACTTAATGTCTGTCCCATCACTAGATCTCAATGATATCTGGATTGCGCTCTACCAACTGGGTTACTATTTAGATATAAATTTAAAATATTTAACTTTTAATTTAATATGATTTAAGTAATTTCACATGGAATCGATTTCAATATTGGTATTAAATTAAGGCAGTTATAAAACGTCAATTATTATGTAGGTAATATAAAATGCACCAGTGGTGAAATAGTAACTGATTGTAATGTAATGTTAAAATTGTTTAGCTAAAATAAAGTAGGATGAAATTATAAAACCAGTAAATGTATTCGAAAATCTAAGTTATATCTATTATCGATTATAATTCGAATTCTATCCAGCTAAGTATCTTGCTAATACCAAGGTCTTGGGATAAAGAACATAATTTCTCCCTAAAAATAAAAAATATCAAGTAATTATGCAGCAACAACCGGTAGCTATACCCCTATCATTATCTCATAAAGCGAGAATTCGTTACATTAAACAATCTTAATACATTAAGGTACAATGGCATACAATAGCTTACAAAACGCGTAGCCGATTTTATATTCGATCGGCGATTACTTCGCTCAAACACCACGAATTGTATTGTAATCGATATTGTTAAACGAATAATATTACCATAAAAATGCTGCATAATACATTTAACTAACTAATAAATAAGTTTTATGAACTGGCTTTGTATCAATAAAGGGTTTTTCGAAAAATCGTTGTATAATTTAACTCTTTACGATTTAATCAGAGGTACAAATAAATTCCATACAAATGTGTTCGTTTCGACCGATTAAGGGACGATTTGGAGCTTAAACAAATACACCTGGTTTCTGCACCTGTCTTGTATTTTCTTTTGGATTATAGGTGTCCTTTTCTTTTGTTTGAATTTAATAGAGACAGATGGGGTAATAACTTGATGTCGTATTAAATAATGTTAAACGCTGTCCGATTCTTAGTAACATTTAACCGCTAAAGATATAAAATAATAATGATTGTTGGTTAAATACAGCCATGATAACATCGAGGGCATCAAAATACTTCATGTACGCCGACGAGAAAAGTTATGTTTATAATACGTTCAAATAAATATCCACTGAAGTCAACGGTCGCCTTCACAGCTCACGTTTGGGTACGAGTCGAAATAAATTAAATAAATTTTAAAATAATTATTACATTCTGTATATTATACAATTTCACATTTCGCAAATGATAAAATGCTTGATATGTCCAGCAATTTTTGTAAGTCTAGTAGGAGTATACCGTGTATATCAAGACTGCGACCGAAAACGAAGCCGGGTAGTAGTTTTAGTGGTTACAGACACAATGCAAATAAAAATTTCGCAAAATAAGCGACAGATTTTTTTTGCATTTTTTAAAAATTTATTGTGTTTTATAAATACCTAGTTATTGCGAAAATAGTAATTTAAACCCTAACGTACCATTGCGTCTTAAAAAATAAATAGGTTTCATCATTATTATAGGAAAACTATGTATTTATCACCCAAATACGACGATAAGTAAAAAAATACCTAAAAAAAGTTGACGTTTTTTTTCCAAAATTTTTAGTTGCATTGTGTCTGAAGTCACTAATACTACCACCTGGCTTCGTTTTCGGTCGCAGTCTTGATATATCCTGTATAGGTACATACATATATACATAATTATTGATTTAGGCCTAAACCCAGCAAAGGGAAGTTTATTTTGAAATATACAGGCTTACTACACATTTTAAATTAAAATTAAGTAATAAAATATTTCAGATTATTCTACAAAAAATAATATTAATCTTATCATAAGTATTCACTGACGTGGTTTCATAGTAAAGAACGACGCTTTAAAACAGGAAGCCCTGAGATTCACTTAAAGTTATTGTTCTACGGCGACATAGCTTCGCTAGCTTAAGCAGTATTATTATAGCATAGGATCTTTAAAAAAGTAGAACCAAGAACCTCATAACGGAAAAATAGTGCGTTGCAGCCTTTGAAGAGAAAGATTGGAAAAGATGGACAAAGAGATGTTAAGGACTAGGGATTGATGGATTTCAGTGTTTTTACTTACCTTGGTAGTAGTACCGAAACATGTTGTGAGTAAATGGTATCGTCCCCGTTATGGAACATTTGACAGTGGAGTGAAGGATGCATTAAAAAAACAATCCCACCTATATTTGCGAGAGATCCACGATCAGCACTAGACATCCCGAGATCGAAGATAATAATGGAGACAGGTAAAAAGATTTATTCATCTACTGCATCGAATAGCATCGTACCCACAGAACAGCGTGGACGAACCGTAAACATTAATACGCATATATTATAGTTTTTTACCGCTGACTTTGTTTACGCGCTAGGCGGAGCGACTGAGGGATTTATGATGAAATTTAATTGCATTTTTAATTATTTTTCAACAGCTTCACTGAGGTTTAATTGAATACCGGTTAACGTGGAATGCAACCTTGTTACTATGCAAGCGTGCATATAAATATTATACTACGTTGTCCGCACAGACAGGAAGCAAACATTTGTGTTTTAAATTGAAATATTCTTGTTTTGTTTCTTGATTGATATTGGCAGCGGTGATTCTTTTCTTTTTCAATCGTTGAATGAGTTGAGTGTACACATCACAGAAAACATCAGTTGTTTAAAAATATATATCGAGAAGTACAATCAATAAACATACAGCTACATTTATTGATTGTACTTCTCGATATATATTTTTAAACAACTGATGTTTTCTGTGTCTTGACTTCATGTAAAATTTTTAATAAAATAAAATAATTTTGTTTCAATTAGCTAGTTGTAAGGCAAAATATTTAACTGGCGACTAAACTTTCAAATAAAATTATTATATTTAGAGCCTTAGACAACAACATGCGGATAAAACCAATAAGAATTACAAGGAGCAAGTGTTCACCAGATCAGTAGTAAGAAAATATAAATGTTAGCTATTTACCGTAACATCAAGCCCTTTTGGGTAAGGGTACGAATATCCTGCCACCAGCTTAAAGGAGTCTGGCAGTTTTAAATTATAATTACAATATCGAAAAACCAATTTACATTTCTAATAAAAACAATACTAAAATAAAAGCAAGTGAAGAGCAAATCGTATCAGTAGCCAGTTACAATGGAAGGGGCGCGAAGGTACTCGATACACCGACATCTTAATACAAAATTAATTATGTTAGGATGTTCCAATTAATCTACTGTCGTTATTATAAAACTCTAGTTTGCTTAGATCTCTGACGCACCCCTTTTAAATGGAACATCCTGTCCATCTCTCAAGGGAAATGGAATTTTATTTTCAAAGTAATGAGATTTAATATCGTTATGCCCAAATGAGAGTTGTTTCATTTTTCCATCAGCTAATCAGATTTTAGTAGCCCACGCCCATTGATTAACACGGCAGATAAAAGTTATATTAATGAAGTATTTTTATACTTTACATTTTTTCACATTGTTAACTGACTGTTGGTTTTTGAACCAGATACCATGGAAATGTATTGGGCCTTAAATGGGATGGATAAAAAGGAATATTATTTCGCTTATATTTTTATACTTAAGTACTTATTCTGAACAATTTTTTGAATATTACTCAAAAGTAATTACAAATCAGTACCTTGGGAGAGGCCTATATGCAGCAGTGACTGCAATGGACTGATGATTATGACAATGATGACTATGAATTACAAATAAAAACACAGTTCTACATTTAAGCCTAAAAATGTTCAAAACTTCACTTCCACTAACTTTACGACATAATTTGTAAGTATTAAATGGTGACATAAATTGTTTAGACCGTAATGTTTTTTAAGCTTTACGTAATGGTTAACTAAGGAAGTTGCGAGTAAAAAAGAAAGATTTATTGTGAAATAAACAACAATTTCGTTTAATTGCTGTCCTCGTAGACAGTGGGCCGCTATTATCCTTACCGATGGGGTACTGTCATGAGAAAAATGAACAAGCCTAGAAATTATTGTAATGGTACTTCATTACCTTACTATTTGCCTCTTGGTTTCACCCGTAGGTGTAATATTTTTTATTATTGTCTCAGTATAATACGTAATCTGCTCAATTTTGATGTTTTATAATAATTCCTTGATTTTTTTCTTTATTTATTTATGCTTGCGTTGACAGGAGCTTATTTAGAAAATCCTTTTAATATATATTTTCATTCTTTAATTATTATTTTATTAAGCTTGCTTATCGGAAGTTTAATTAAGAAAAAAAATATATATTAGGATATTAAAATACCAAAAATACACTTTGCACAACGAACTCAGATCGTATAAATTTGTTTTTTTTTTATGGAAAGCTAAAATTTATAAAATCAGTATTGATTTAAGCTTATTGTATAACGAGTAAAAAAAATATACCAAAGCTTGGATAATACCATAAGCCGTAATCTGAATACATTCTGTTATTCTTCATTTGAAAACATCTCTATTATTTCTATATCCTTTGTACAAACTTGCAGTAACTTCATAAAACGGTCCTAAAATAACAGCGGTAAGTTTTCTCTTAATTTTCTTGTTCCACAATTGTTTTTGGCTGAGTATTACTCAAGATTGTTGTAAAGTGATCAACTTGAATTCCTTTGACGTGATCCGAAGTTACTCGGCTATCATCCGCGAACTGACAAAGAAAGCTTTAACTTATTGTGTAATCGAATTTTATCAATGGCGAAAAGTCTCGTTATAAGGATTATTGGGTAAATATTATGTCAGTTTTGTGTTAATATAAAGCAAAAATATCGAAAGGTATTTTGTTTTTTAAAGCATCATCGCTGCACCATCTCATAAATCCACATAAATCTATAGCATAAAAGCGTCTACCATCACGTGATAACACAAAAATACAGATTGTATATCTATGCCTTTTAAAAATATCCCTTCGTATATTTTATCGGTCCGCTCCACATATTTCAGTGTCCGATGGCCGGCCGGCCGTTTCGTTACAATTAACCCCGCGGTGCTTTAAAAAAATAGCTGCGTAGCGACTCAGACAAACGAGGAATTAATATCGGAGTCCACCGCCATTTATTCTCCCACTTTGTACGTACAGCGGTTCCTTATCTTACAGTAATTATGCAACAGAAATGTATTGTTTGCTTAAAATTTGTTCGAGTGATGAATTATTTAAGCACTTTGTTCTTCGCGCCTCCCCTAGTTGCGTTTGATTGTAAAGTGTAATGTAATTGTTGCCGGTAAAGGAGTTTTAGATTTGAATTGTTTTAATGAAAGATTACTTACTTTTTGTGATGATATTCAACGTTCTGGTCATTGATTGATTTCTTTACTTATTTTCGTTTTGTGCTACAAGCCTACAATACAATTCATATAACATACGTGTAAATTTTGAATGATCCGCGGTTATATTAGCGAACAAAACTGGCATTTAGATTAAGACTTAAATTAAAATCCTCAAATAAAGTTGATAACCCATTTTGATGCCGAAAGGCCGCCTTATCGTTGATTTTTTTATGGGGGTTAGCTAAATCAATGTGATGTCAAGTGTCAACATAATTTATTTCATTCAATATTTTTAAAATGGTTCTTAGTTAAATATCAGAGAAAGCGACATCTACAGAAAATATTTGGAAACGTGTCAAGTTGCGCACGCGTCAACCCTCTAGCGAGTAATTAGGCGAACTATTTATATTATACTTATTCTCCTTTACTTAGCATAGATGGCGTTAGAAAAGCATGCGCGCGCATAACAGTATAGTTTGTGAAATAAATCCAATAATGTCGGCTAGATGGCGCTATAAACAATAATGAATTTGTTTATGAAATGGGAAAGTTATCATTAAAGGTGTCAAATAAAATGATTTTCAACACTTTAAAGGACAGAGCATATTCGTCTTGGAAGTATTAAAGAACTGAAATGAGATAATATAAAAGTTTGTTTTATTTAAAGAGAATCGCAACTTAACATTAGGTAGGTAGGTACTAATGAATGGCAGAGGGTCTGGACATTACTATGTACAACGCATTTTTATGAATTCACAAAGCTGGAATGACGCGGTTCGATTCTAGGATGGGGAGAGACTATAATTTAATGCGTTTGAACTAGTCATTACCCTTTGATCACAGCAACAAACTTTTAGTACCTATTAGAAACACTAGACGTGAATTTAAAACTGATAACAGATTGGCCACAAATGTATACAAAATCAATCCATTCATCGGGTCGCATTTCGGTTGAAAACTAGGTTAAAATACCCGAAACTATTGTGGGAGACATCCACAGCTATAGTACAAGAATAATTTCATCTGTTATCATTTGCAAATAATTAAACAAACATTAAATTGGATTTACAAAGGCGTAATCGTTGAATGTAACGGCGAGAAAGCATGCAATTACTAGATATCAACTTTCACCGCTGCACGATGCATGCTTATTGTTTAACTTTAGATAACCTTTGTTACTTTTAGTACAATACAATGTGAAATGGCAATGATCAGCTAGGTCAAATGTCAGCTAGAAAAACTTACATCCATCTCAGAAAAAGTGACGCGTCATCAACAGGAGCACCAGACCCTAAATAATGCAATATAAGAAATATTCCTAGAATGGTTTTCTCATTTCACATTCGCTCATGAAGCAAAGTTAATGTCGTTTAAAATTAATTTATACGCAGTGACTTTTATGATGTCGCTTTTATCTTGTTCAGTTTTTATCATAATTTTAATAACATCAACGGCGCAATCTGATGCACAAGCGCAACAAAAAAACAATTCTTCAGTTCAAAACATCAAAGAATTCATTACGAAAATGATTAAAGAGCAGAGTTCAAAAATACAGACGCTTTTGAAGAAAATCCAGACGAACGCACAATCAGTTTTACTGAAAATAGAAAACATGCGCCAAGACAAAGTGAGTGCAACAAATTCAAAGAATTTTGTAATGAACTTGCAAAAGAATTTTAAGAATCAAAGGCAGCAAATTGAATCGAGCCTTGTTGCGGATACATCAACTGAAGTTGCAGAGGCGAGGAATTTCAACAATCATTACACGACTGGCAGCTACGGGGTTAGTGGAAATGGCAATTATGGAAATTATGGTACACCAACATATCATCACCATTCGATAGGTTTCGATCCGATAAACATAGTGGTATCGGTGTCTCTCCTATCATTTCTTCTACAAGCCTTACAAGGACTTCTGAGTAGAACTCGATTGCCTACACCAGTGGTTGAAGCACGAACAATAAACCCAGAGAACGATTGGAAGAATAAGTTTGAGGAGATGAAGCCAGAAAAGTACTTTTTGAAGAAGAAATACCTCAAGAAGTATTTTGCGAAGTGAATGAGACGTCATAAACTGTATGTTGAATTGGCGTAATTTATAATCGTACATAATTAATATTTTTATTGGCTTGGGTAATGAAAATTAATTTATTTTGCCTTAATCTTTAATATAGATTTAAAATAGGACTTATATTTGAATCTTAATTTCAAACAAATGTAAATAATATGCAAAAATATTTCAAATGAACATATTACCATTTTAAACTTCAAAATAAAGATTTCCAAAAATGATTTATTATTTGTGCTAAATTACGTGCTTGTGTTTGTAAAACAGAAGGTTTTGCTGAAAACCCAATATTCAGACTTGTATTTGCTAAATGCGATATGAGCCACATTTTCCCTCATCCTAGATTTTCTTGGTTTAGATTTTAATATTTAGGTCGAGCAAGGCTCCAATTTCAAGTGCCTTCTCGTGCTCGTAGTTTTTAATTCTAGGGCAAAAAATATTGTAAAGTTAATTAAAAATTTACGTATCTCACTTATACAACCTGAATTTTTTTCATATTATATTTACTTGATTTGTGGTTGAATAGAGTTTTATATTGTTAGAACTTTACGTTAGTATCTTTGTCATTTGGCTCTTCATAATATCATCTAGAAAATATATCTAATATTATAGTTTAGCTTTACATTTTTCCCTACCTGTACGGATAGAAATGTACACAGAAAAACAGCATGCGCAAAATTTAAGGTTATTTAGTTATTTTCCAAGCCCTCAACTTTCATATCCGCAATCATAAAGGAAGCTTGGATAGCACCAACAAAATATAAAAATATATCTTTATAGAGCATTTCACACGACGTAATGGTGGACATATTGAGGGATTCCCACGATATCACATGCCTTCCCTGAGAGGGTATCGTTTACCATACCGAGCTCTGAGCAAACTCCCGAAGATTATTTTTATCGACGCTTTATCCGGAAACAAACTGATTTTGGTAAACATTTTCTCATGATTTATACAAAGTATTACACACTTCGTCGTCTTATGATTGAAGATCTGCCTTTTTCGAGAATTATTAAGTTTTTTGTTTTGCTCAAAGTTTTTGTCCAATCCAATTTGTACTTTATAATACCAGATTGTGACTTTATATTACCCTACTGTCCTATACCTATTTTTATGATTTCTGTTCATCTCTTTAACACGTACTTTATGTAATGCACACAGTCTTCGTGCAATGAATTAAAAACCTCATTAAATATTCGACATGTTTCAATTTCACCATTCTATCTATGTTTTAGTACACCCATTTCGCTGTTCACACTTCAACCATTGGCCCAAAAAATAGTGTATGTTGCCAAACGAAGTTACACATGTGAGTGCCAATACTGGTGTACTGCATAAAATACTGAAAACATATGAAACGGTTTTAATCGGAATTCGACATTCCAGGATCAGTTTCGTTCCAATTATTTGTAGAGCAAATTGTATGTTTTGTCCTTGTTTACTCTGTTAATGTGGCCTTTGAGAGTTAATTAATTTAGAATTTGGTGGAATCGCAGTCAATATTGAATACAACTCAAAACTAGAGATAAACTTACAATTCGATTTTTTTACAACAATATCAAAAGTAGGTAGGTATATTATAAAATGTCTCGATTCGCACGACTTTTTTGTTCCTTGCGAGGTAATTAAACACATAGATTTTGATGCAAAGATCGAAAAATTGGACCCTAATTGTTATAATAGTTTGTTTTCGTTAACCTCTTCTTCTTCTTCGAGTGCCTCTTCAGTGCTAAATGTAGGCCGTCAGCTTCTTTTATTTTTCCTTGTCCGTTAACCTCTAGAGGATGTTGTTTCGTTAATTTTCTGCTTGACTACATTTTACATAACATCTTTATTGTCATTTTTCAAAAGCAAACATCTCAAAAACAGAGTTTCATTCCATGTATTTGTGTGAAACAATTTCAAAGGATAATACTGCTATATTACAATTTCTGAAAATGAACCAACGAGAAAAGTAACATATAAGTAGGCTTTACGGTTCGCTGGTGAATTATGAGGCCGAAAAAAACCGGCCCTGTCATATCTGCCGTATTCTTTGCAACAATGTTTGTTTCGGAATATTTGTGTGAAGTGAAACGATATTAAATTGTCGTTCTTTTGTTTCCTTTGTAAATACCGAACTAAAAGCGAATTTGTGGCCTATTTACATTTCGCCGGATTTTGCTATTATGTTTCTAGGAAAGTGAACGTTGTAGCTTGTGTTACACAAAATAAGATAACGGCAAATATGAAAGTTTTGTTATAGTATGTTTGCTACGTATTGTGTATGTATTCTATATAATAAGGAAGTTTGTATTTCTGTGTCCTGAACCCTAAATTTTCATGGGATCAGCACAAGAATTTATTTGTACCTTCAAAATAAATTCCTTATGGATTTTGCAATCAACGTGTTTGATGATTATTTGTAACAATTGTGAGTCATTATTCATCATTAAAAATGCCACAAACAATAATTTTAATATAATTTTCGCAACGTATGAAATATCATGATCATAAAAAATTTTACCCAAGAGAGCTGAACAAAATTACAAAATAGTTTTACGAGCTTAGTCAAATCAAACCCAGCACTACGAGCAGTAAAATTTTATCAAAGTGAAACTCGACCCTTTTTATTTAAATTTTAATTTAAATTTTAAGCATTTTAGTGTTGGCTTAGGTTGGTTTCAGTAAAAATCCCTGTATTATCCTCTGTCGGATACCAGACAAACGCGCGCCGGGCTGTGCAGTGACCAAATAAATCTGTGGGTCGAGAAACGTTTTTTTTAAACTCTGTTTAATTCGACTGCGATAGCCTTTTTTAAAGCAATAGTATAATGGGAAAATTAATGTTTACAAGGACGGAGTAACAGCGCCTACTGGAATTAAATTGTGTACGAGAATCTTTGCTAATAAAAATGATCAGGCGCTCATTTATGAGTAAGCTTTTCACAACTTTAACAACATATTCAAATGCTAGATGGAATAAAATCTCACAATAGTGTAATATTTGCAGAAAATGGCACCTATTAAAAAACTAGGATTATCTTAGGACTTAATCAAGTATCCTAATGGTCCGATGGAAAGTTTTCGTCATAACTAACGGAATGGTGTCCCTACTCGTGTTCGTTCTAAGCCCTGTGACGTAGGTTAATGCATTACGCCGCTACTAGCGCGGATTTTAGATCCGGCATAAACTATTCACAGATGAGCGCCGCCACGATGTTTATGTCAAACAATCTTCCCATTTAGACAATCATTAATTTAAAGTAGATTTTGTTTGGTAATTTTCTTAACAAGGTATTTATTATAGATGGAACAGAAGTATACGACCTTGTCAAACTAAGACTATAAGATTATGTAATATTAACTTTGTCACTTAATATCTGCTGTTTGGTTATTTCAATTCATGTTCCTTAGCATCGCTACTAACTAAACGACACGGACGGCAAAGCTTTACTTTATTTACATTTTACGAAACATGAATACCAAGAACCAATTTATCCCTTTTGTGACTAAAATTATAATACATATAATAATAACCAATTACTTATTTATTACTTCATACAATAATACCTTAAATGCTAACCTTCTATAACAATAAATAACCTTATTATCTTATGCCCAAACACACTGTGAATCATATCCGTGTGAATGTAACATATTATTATGTAGATAAATTGGAAGCTTATGTAAGGCGCCTGATCTTTTCAAATAGCAATCAGCCGGGGAGCGCGGAACAAAGCGGGGTGTTAACTTAAGGTCTAAAGCGTGGATTGGATCCGGAAAATTCATAGCATTTATACAATGTGTCGGCGGGTATTACCAAGCATATGAAATGTAAATAATATTACAAGGTTTTTTGTAGAAACTCACAGATTTTAGTTTTGCTAGAAAGTTGGATCTTAGTTTGTCTACGATATAATATTTAGAAAAAGAATGTTTCTTTAACAGACAGTCATGTAAAAAATATAAATGGCATATCTATAAAGGTTTGACCAATTTTTGGCATTTTAGCTTAAATATCTAATTTTTTGTTGTATTGTCATTACCTACTACTTATTCTTAAGTCGTAAGAAGTAGGTAGATATGTAATTATCTATATCTATATCTATATCAGCCCATATACGTCCCACTGCAGGGCACGGGCCTACTCTACAATCGAGAGAATCGATTGAGAGTGGTTAGGCCATATAGTCCACCACGCTGGCCTAGTGCGGGTTGGCGGACTTACATACCGTAGAAATTCTTTAAAATCGCTACGGTATGCAGGTTTCCTCACGATATTTTCCTTCACCGTTAAAGTGGGTGGTGATTGACTATCAATACACACATAACTCCGAAAAGTCAGAGGTGTGCCCTGGGATTTGAACCCGCGACCACCGTGAACATGTAGGCAGCCGCGTCTGGTCCGTTACCAACAGGCCACCACGCACTTTTAGATATGTAATTAAGAAACTTTAATCATTCATCGGCGCGATTTTACTAATAATATCTAAAATATCTTGAGGAATTACTCAGCTACTAGGTATCTATAATATAATAAATATATTATATAATAAATTTGTAACCGATCGATGTCTGTACATGGAAGATAAATGACAAAAACTAATATGGGGCGTCTGCATTAACGTAATAGAAACCAAAACTATGATTTTTAGAATTTTTATTTGTTTATCGGTTTGTATGTTTGTCTGTTTGTCTGTGCGGTTGTGCGCGATGAACTTAGAAAAGGCATAACGGATTTCGATGAAATTTGGTATGGAGGTAGCCGACACATTGGATTAACACTAAGGCTACTTTTTATCCCGAACAATTTAGTGTTCCCGTGGGATGAGGAATAAATTCTGATATATTTGTATCTTATTTATATTTAAAGAGATGGAATGGGACTGGAATGGACATGACTTGAGTGAGACTAAGGCGCGAAGGGCGGGATATAACGGGATGGGATGGGACTTTCCAAATAAATTTAATTTCAAATCAAGTTAATTACGCAAACGAAGTTTGCGGGCAAAAACTAGTATATTTAGGTATTATTTTATTTCTATGTTTAGGATAACAATATTTAACAAAAGGCATTTTTAATGTTACAATTTGAATACATCTTAGCGGCAATGGAATAAATTCTATGTTTTTAATTCTTTTGAGGGAACAGGAAGCAAAATGACTGTCAGCATTCCTAACAAGGCTTCGGCGGCCTTTGTTACTTTTTCTTAAACGTCACATTCGGATGTAAAGCCCTATAATGCAGCTGTCAAAAAAATCAACGCCGACACGTCAACCCTTTATCGTATTTCTTAATTTAAAACATCAGCTGCGTTTTCTTTGACCAAATCGGTTTTGTATTAATTTGACAGCTAGATAACAGATGCACAAAAGTGTCAGATTTGACATTATTGTTGCAAATCTAGTTTGTATGGAGCGGATTAAAGGGTTGGCAGGTAGAACCCCAACGAAGTTGTTTAAACTAGCGGAGTAATATTTGCATTATGAAATAAGTAAATATTAGAGCAAGAGCGCGCATTAATAATTTTCTTTCGTCTCTAATTGGATTTGTGGAATGATTTTAATGCAATTTGTCGCGGAGGTAATGCTAGAATTATTCTGTTCTATTTAATTACGTCTCTTAATATTCTTCTAATTCACTTTTGTCAACGAATTATAATGTTACAATGTAAATTACAGTATTTCAATGATATATTTATGTATTTTCAATAGCGATAGAAGGTAAAGTAGACATAATAACAGTAATTACAAAAACAAAAAGGGAATCACGTCAGCAATTCGTATAAAAAAAAGAGAGTACTGCCGGTCGATTTTTTGCTACGTAGTTTGCAATATTATGATAAATTATTTTCTGTTTTAATTTGTTTGAAAATATTAATTTCTTTTGATTTGTTGCGATCACTTTGTAGTTTAACAACGACATTAATCTACAACCCTGCCTACTGAGGTAGCCAGACCAGACAAAAAGATCCAAATCCTCAAACGAATTGTCCAGTGCGTCCATCGCAACCTTGATAAAGGCATTACTGCAAAATTGAACCCCGATCTCCCCGCTCTATGTTTTTTTTTATTTCATAATCGGGGATGTCGGGGCTCTTTGTCCGTATGGTTAATTAACTTAATCAGCTTTTCCTGCTTCGTTAGAGGGAGCTGGGGTGCTATATCCCTATGTTCCTTATTATCTTTCGAGATTGAATTCTTTCCCCCGGGCTATATTGGGAAGCTCGCTTATGCCATTTGAGGAAGCAAAGCTTTTACGAACCTGTTAATATTATTTACACGTGAAGTAGATATATTAATAAGTAATTAAAGATGTAAACGCATCGTGGAAAATTATATTCTCATTTCTATTTATTAAGTATCTTTGTATGAAATATGTAGAGTTGGTTTGTTAATGTAGAGTTGTGTTGCTGAATCTTAAAATGTTGAAAGGAAAGGTTGAGCGTCCGGTTATATTAACTGCACTGAGCTCGATAGCAAAGTGCGTTTTTTTTACGTGAATTCTGTAAGAAAGTGACACCCCTCTGCCGAGTAGTGGCCCGTTTTTATATCCCACAAATTTTAGTATTTGTGTAGTGTGACCCTTTCCTTTTCAAAATTATAACTCAAAATTATCTTTGTTTATAAAATTACCTTTTTCATATACATAATATAATATTTTATTTTTCCCTATACATACGTATATATGAAGCATGTATAAAATAACATGTGATCTGTAAGGTCTTAGGATTTTTGGTTTGCAAACTATTATAAAGCGTGGATATTAACGCCCTTTATCACGTTTTGCGATGGAAATAAACGCAGCGAACTGTTAGTGGTACTTGAGAGGCATTTTTCCTTCCGATTCAGTGCTACAGGCAACCCTATTTAGGTAAATACTGAATATATAATATGTGTGACTGCCTCGGTGGCGTAGTTGTATTACGGTACGGTTAGAAAGCTGAGGTCTCGGGTTCGAATCCCGGGTCGGGCAAAGTGATATTGGATTTTTCTATTCATTATCAGCCCGGAGTCAGGAATTTGTACCCGATATGGCGATAGGCTCGCCCCCTATCACATCATGGGACGAAACATACAAGGCGAAATGTGGGTGTCCTGGTGACGCCTCTGCCTACCCCTTCGGGGATAAAGGCGTGAGTTTATGTGTGTATGTATGTATGTATAATATGTGTATATGCTTAGGTATGTTAAACTCCGAAGTTACCTAATGAAATGTCAACTAATCCGATATTGGTGAAGGGTATTAATATTGGTCCTCTAGGGTGACTGCACAAGAACAAGCCTAATCTATTATTTAAACACATGCCCCTAACTCCATGTGCTATCAAAAGATTCTTTGTGTTCACCCTTGTTCAATTTAAATTCAAATGTATGAGAATGAAATTTGTATGTCCAATCTAAACATTCATTAAGGGAAATATCAAAAAATTCAGTTCAAACAAAATCCCGCCCCCTTTTTAAACCGCTTAAGCTAATTATTATAATAAAACTGGTGGAGGACAGAGCTTATACTTCGCCTTTATGACGTCTAGTGTTCTTGGATCTCTCGGTATAAGTAAATCGCCAAAATGCCTAATGAGATGACTGCTACAAAATGATCTTATTTGACAATTTTTTACACGATGCAACTTTTTTATATCCTTACAGTAATCCTATCTCCGAGGCGAGAAACTCTCTGCGTGTAAATGGGGCTAAGTCTTTGTATTATGGATATTTAGGTATACCCAGGCTTGTAAAATATTGATAGCGTCTTGTACACTCTGTTGTTTAAATATTCTCTTCCCCCAAAATGTTGGAAAAAGTCTATTACAATTTATTTAAAGATCTTTTAATAAAATAACCGGTGAATAAAATCATCCATTCTATAAATCCCACAATGCACTAAGAATACGCACATGTTTTGTAATCACTTTCCTTCAGATGTTTGGTTGTTTGCGCATTTACGGTATAAAAACAATCTAATCTAAGGTTATAAATCAACCTAGACACCTTCCAAAATGGCTAAATCTACACAGGCCTGTAACATGCACGTGCCCGCTCATACAGCAAAAGCTTATTCTGTTGGGATGTCCCCTTTGCATAGTATAAATTCGTTTGATCTTCACCCGGGCAAGAGTGTGGGGCCAAGTGTAAGATTCTTGCCAATAACATCACTATATTTGCTTTAAACGTTTGCTTTTAATCTTTAAATTGAAAATTATTATTTGAATTACTAATTAAATTAAAAAATATAGTTGAAGTTAAAAAAAATACCATTACGTTAATAAGTTCGTGTTCAGAATTATTATGCTTATGTAAGCCCTTTTAAATAAATGATCTTTGGGTAACATATTTTATACCTAAGCGTTCAAATATAGGTAACATGTAAATTATGCCTGCCTTGCTATTATGCTATTATTATTTGCCTCTGTGGCGTAGTTGAACTACGGTAGAATTACTAGGCTGAGGACTCGGGCTCAAATCCCGGGTCGGGAGTTAGGAGTCAGGAATTTGTGCCTGATATGCCGATGGGCTCGCCCCCTATCACATCGTGGGACAGTTGTATGCTCCACATGGTGAAATGTGGGTGTCCTGATAGTGCCTCTGCTTACCCCATCTGGGAAAAAGGCGTGAGTTTTCTGTATGTATGTAAATCATCTAGTAGGTATACTTTAAAATGTTAAGCCTAATGGAACTAATAATGGAACTCTTTAGACTTGATTTTTAGCTACCTTACCGTCTTTGTGTTTTTGTATTTGGCTTCATTACCCACACATTACCTTGACACTTTTCTACATTCCTGTTGATCCACAAAGATTAACATCGTTCATAAAACTAACTAATTTCAACATAAGTTGAAATGTGCACTTAACATTTTGAACAAGATGTTTAGCATTCACCGGAGACCCTTAGAGGGGAGATAGGGGAACGTGCAAATATAAAATTCATTACTGCACCTCCATCGCTAATTTGTCCCTCGCTACGGGAGCAGGGGGATAAGACCCTAAAATCCCATCACAGTAAAGACGTCAAAGGCAATTGGCACTTGAGACGTACTTGTCTATTTGTAATTGAATATGAAAATCTCTTCGCAAGGTTTATAGGCCCATGATCTAAAGTCAAATTGAAGTGAATATTTTCATATAACTGAGTTACATTCGGATTTATTAGATGAATTTTCTTTATAGTAAAACGCTCTCGAAATTGCGTTTTTGATTACGCTGAAGTGCTTTTCATTTGAATGTATTGAATATTATTGTAGGAGTAATATTTTTACATATTAAATTATGTAAATCTATTTGCATTAATATATAAATCTTTGCAAAGTTGTTTATTACTTTACTTTTCTTCATTATTACGAGAAATACTCGTAAATAACTTTTATGCAGACTTCGATAAGCACTGGTAATTATCGTAAGACCCCTTTACTATATTATTATAAGTACTTTTTATAATAAATATTAAATTTAGTCGCGTGTTATAGGAGAGGCCTATGTCCAACAGTGGACGCAGAAGGGCTGATGATGATTAATTTTAGTACTAATATTGCTTTTCCAACTTAATGGGAGCATAATATCATTGTATTGAAACTTAATATTAATGGCTATGAATTCGATTTTCACTTTACGTTAGTCGAAACTACTTTTCTCTTCGAATAACGAATTCAAGCTTCTCACGATACTTAAAAAAAGTTGTCTATTTAATTACTATAGTTTTATCGTATACTTTTAAAAACAAAATATCATGCAAGATAAATACTTCGAATAAAACAGGAAGCTTAAATTAAACTGTATATTTCATTTTAAACGTCAATCCATGTAGAAAAATGGGATTTAAACGAATAATTTTTTTTCGCAAAGCGCAGGACTAGAGCCGTATCTGAATGCTTTATGTCCTCTTACGTAGAAAAAAACTTGCACAAGATCGTACTGAGCATCGGCTCTCGTTCACGTCTCGGGAGCTTGCTTAGCGATGAGTGAAATTCCACGTGCCTTTTAGATAAATATTCGTCAGTCGTTTTAATAAAAATGCATCTGAAATGTTTTTATTTTAGAGTACATACATAAACTCACGCTTTTATCCCCGAAGGGGTAGGCAGAGGCGCCACTAGGACACCCACATTTCGCCGTGTATGTTCCGTCCCATGATGTGATAGGGGGCGAGCCTATCGCCATATCGTGCACAAATTCCTGACTCCGGGCTGATAATGAACAGAAAAATCCAATATCACTTTGCTCGACCTGGGAATCGAACCCGAGACCTCAGCTTTGTAGTCGTACCGCAATACAACCACGCCACCGAGGCAGTCTTTAGAGTAATTTTATTTAGTTATTTTAGAGTAATTTTATAAAGTCGATTTATTTGCAAAGGTAGTGATGAAAGTTTAAATCATTGGGTCGAAACTTCAAAAGTCGTCAAGTTTGTGAAAAAAAGAATCATTATATTCAACGACGTCATTGTCAGATTAAGTAAATAAAACACCATAGAATTTTATATTTTTTGTAAGAAAAGATAAAATAAACCCTTTTTAGATAATCTCGCTCTTAAGATCAGTTACGTTAATGCTTTCAAAATAATTGAGTATAAAGTGTTTCGAAATCCGCCGTTAGCAACACTGCAGCTTTGATGTTTTGGTTTAAATGCGATTTTCGAGTTGACTTCTTCCATGTTTTCATTAGAGGCGGAAAGAAGGAAAATTGGATTTAAACATGAAAGATCGAAGGTTCTCGCTGATAGCGTACTTTGAGCCCGATTTAATTAGGCGAAAACTTGAGGAAAAACGCCAAGTGATTTTTCCCTTCATTTTTAGCGTGGTAAGTAATTCTTAGCACCCTTATAAAATGAGAGTGGGTAGATTAAAAAGCGGATTGGAATGGAATAAAAAATACTTGCTCATTTCTATGCTGTAATATTATTTGAATTGTGGATAAACAAGCTGCTAAAGCTTTTTGATAAAGCATTCCTAACAGATTCGAATATGAATAGGAAGTTTGAGTAAATATTTACATTTTATCATTTTGGTGTTGGTAACTTTAGTCGTTTATTAATTAGTCTTTGAAAAAAATGTATAATTTATTTATTGTACAATTTTTAGGAATAAGTCTCCTTTACGATTGAAAGTGTCTGGGCATTGCTAATACACCGTGATGGTCTATCGCCAGTTGGTCGATTTCAAACTTTGAAACTATTATGCAGGATTCCAAGAATATAAAATTTTCACAACTTTGTTTTTATCATTTAATAGTGCGATATATAATTTAAGAACGTTTTGCCTATGTCTGATCTCGCGAATTCTCTCCTAAAAATCTTTGTAATTGCCAATGAAACTTCGGGTCACCTCGGAACAAACATTTAAAAGTATTTTAGGAAATTGCATACACACCAATTGTGGGATGCTGTAACTCACTGGCACATATTTTGCTCAGAGAGCCAAGCAATGACGTAAATCTAGGTCCCAGGATAAACAGCGTAATAAAGAGAGTATGTGCTATTTAAAACGTAAATACGTGCAGTTTATTACCTCCAAAATGCATTTATTGGCCTATTTGTTACTGCGGTGCAGATCGCAACGGAGTAATTGCTTGCCTACATAGCGGTCTACAAAGATTCCGCGTGTCCCACTAACTGTATTTATTCTCAAACGATTCCCACGTTTTGTATCTATTTCGGTTGAGCTTCGAATAAATGCGGTACAATAACAATAAAGTAGGATTTCGCTACAGATTGCTGACATTTTCCCTGAGACGAAGGAACGGCGTAAACCGGGCCCAAATACCTTATTAAAAAAGCTTTGCATCCCAGTCGGAGAAAAAAGCAAAATACACTACGAACACGTAAAAACAAAGTTTCTTTCCAAAATATAACGCTTGTTTAGGTAACAAACTGCGATTACATAAGCGTCTATTATTAGTTTTGTTTTCGTTTCGTATTCACTTTGTTTTTCCTGTACCTTTCAAAGTTTATTCGCTATCATAAAAATAATACAACTGGGACGTATACCGAGGTCTATTCTCAACGCGATACCCTTTATTTTTATTGACAACTCCATTATTCATACGTACTTTTGGTACCTTTGTTGTACTGTTTGGTTTTGTTTTAAGATTAAATTTTGGTGTTGAATTTATAGTTTACGAGTTTATGTCACTAAATCTGTGAATGTCAAGCGAAATGAAGAAAAGTAACAGCTTTACTATTGCTCTTAGTTCAGGGAATGGGATTGCCCAAGATCCTCTAGCTATTGGTAGGACATTTATCTTGCATTGATGGAAAATACCTCATACATTTGTGATTGTGTTTGGAGCTCGTTCCTACATTATCAATAGTGTAGGAGATCCATGCTAAGTAGTGAAGCCTATAAATGAACTTATTGTCTCGAAGTCATTGGAACGCTACCACTATTCATTGAAACATGTAATTGAATATTCAATTTTGAGATAATGTTTATACTTTGATGTCAATAGGCTATAAACGATATTATTATCTAGGAGTTCTCTGAAACCTAATTCTAACCAAATATTAATATAAGACACTCAAATGAAGAGAATTCTACTTAATTAAACAGAGATTTGTAAAATATTAGATGAATTAAATTGTGCGCGTGACAATTTAATCTTAGCACAGCACACTTTAAATTGTGTTTTAGAAATTATATGAGCATTGCGAATTATCTATCGAGTAAAATAATATTCATCAAGGAGCAACTGTTTTTAAATTGGCAAATTGATTGAAAACGGTATACCAGAAACTTGCTATGACATAAATAGGTGGAGCGTTTCATAAAACTACTGTATACAATGCTTGTCACAATTTA
The DNA here is from genome assembly GCA_949752805.1 of Deilephila elpenor. Lineage (NCBI taxonomy): Eukaryota > Metazoa > Arthropoda > Insecta > Lepidoptera > Sphingidae > Deilephila > Deilephila elpenor. The sequence continues at coordinate 5,848,988 of OX457105.1, read as the reverse complement.
TCTTCCTTTTATGGAATACGAATTTTATGGAATCTTCCTTTTACGTTAATTACGAGTATTGGAAATACCACGCATAAACACAATATCGCCCTGGAACCATCGAGAGGAGGTTATCATTTCACAGGTTCTTTTAACTATGACGGTCGTTTGACATTACTTGTAGAATTTCAACTTTACATGGTAGTTGCCTGCTCAAATTATCATTTTCTCAACCGAGTCCAGCCCGGCTGTCAAAACAAGTCTCATTTTCCAAACTTGGCACAATAACCCTCACAACGTTCATAAATCAAAGAGCGCAGACAGAATTCAGCGTATTATGGTAAACGTGTTCATCTGGGATCACACGAGCCCGTATCGCGATACTCAACAAGCTTGGCCTAAATTAGTTCATTGTTTAAGGTAAGTTATCACTGCGGAGTTCACACAATATTAGTGATATCATCCCAACTTGGATGGTCGGGGGTTAGTTCGGAACTTTCCAGACGTTCGATGGAAATTGTTGAGCCCTAACCGTTCTCGCTTATTATTGTGTAACGTACGCGAGTGGCGGTGACATCGTGATAGCTTGCGTAATTTGCTGGCTACGACATTACGACGACAGATGAGACGGGATTTATAGATAACCAATTCTTATGAACGATATTTTTGTAACATTAACAAATATTGGCGGTATTCTCGAAAGGAGTTAGCTGCATTGGATTCCATCAACGAGAGGCATCATTCGATGTGGATGTTGGACGGTCTACAATTCTACATAATATTTATTTAATTCTATTAATAATACTAATAAAATGATCACTAATACAAATACAATGAACGGTTTGCCATCACACGTGTTCCCTCCTTCCTATAATCCTGGGTCTTTCCGCCGTAGCGTGAAGAGGCATCTCAGCGGGCCGGCATGATTGTATCGAATGGTATCAGACTAGTGACTACCGTCTGATACCATTCGATACTCCATCTGGACGGCATTAGCACTTACCATCAGGTGCAATGCAGTCACTATGCCGTGCCAGATTTAAAAAAGAAAAAAACCGTAGGTTCGTATTGAATTATTATACGGTTATGAATCCCTCACTATTGCAAGTCGTGAGAACCATGAGGAACCAAGAACCGAAAACATACACGTATACGTATTTAAAACAAAACTGAACCACTATGACCATCTACACCACTCAATTGTAAAAGAAATCCTTGCCCAACAAAGGCTCCTAATATGTAAATAACAAAATTCAACCAACAGTTACAAACATAGTCCTGACCCCACATTAAGATTAATTAAGTCTTGTGTCGTGGGCATCAGAAACTACGAGACTTGTGGTTCACACAAATATTTGTCTAGGTGCGGGGTCGCACCCGCGGCCTCTCGTTTCACAGCCGGCTTCTAACCAACTGCGCCACGGAGGCTGTCAGTAAGTTACATGAAAGTATTTTCTATCTGGGACATAAACGATTGATATAGGCATCTCCCTAAGTCTTTTGCATTTGTGTACAACAACTTCTCTTGAAGATTTATTTGTGCAAAGTTTGACTTTGTATTAACCCTCTACAGACTTATCTTATTGCTTGAATTCTGAGAAATAATATTAATCCTCGAAATCTAAAACAATATTTGTTTTGAACCACGTCCAAGTATTAGTCTAAATTATGATGGACGTAAATGTAATATAATTTTTTATTTTCTTGTATAAGATTATTTCATATCAGCCATTATTAATGTATGTTTAGTGAACTAATGGTAATAGATTTATAACTGCATGGATAGCCGCAGTATAGCTCAGTTACAGACAGAATAGTTGAGTCTAATGATCTTATTAACAGACAGAATTAAAATCTATTTTATTAATCGAATGTTTTGTTCCTTTCGAACGACTTTAAAATTCAGTTTGAGCGAAGAAGACAAAACATTCGATAACTTAAATAGGTTTTTAATCTGTCTATGAATAAGGCCATTGGCATATAGGGTTTCTATTGCTCTCATCGTCAAACGCGTTGTTACCATTTACTTGATACAAATATTTGTTCGTGGTCTGCGTGTCATAGGACCAAAATACCATTCTAATATCTACGACACGATATTAGGTCCCCTATTACGGACTATGTGTGACAGATATATTCATAAAAAATATATAATTTCCAACAAAACAAGGCCCATTTTTACAAACATGTGAAGCGCGTTTACAAAATACTGCCGGTTGATTGACACGGGGTACTTTAAATAACTGTAATTATACGTCGGCCAACGATCGGTCATCGGCGTCACGAACACGGTTGACGTTGAGTGAGTGCCCTACAACCTTCGAAGCACGCCACGAATGAAACGTTTACCGTATATTGTTACGTCATTTGTAATTATGCGTCACTTTAGGTGGTGAGCGAATCGTTGGTGAACATTGTGGATGGATGACGAGACAAGCATGCCATTTCCCTGATAGTAAGCGATACAACCGCTCATGGACAGTAGCAAAACCAAACGTCATGAATTACAAGGCAATGCTTGGCATTCTACTAGGCTCGCCAGTAGGAAAATCTACAATAGGCCAACAAGACTGTATCAGTCCATAATCGCGTATTACTGATGATAGTAGTCTACAATCAAGGGATCGGTAAGGTGAGCTCAGGCTACAGACCAATACACTGGATTGGTTGGCTGAGTAACAAAAAACGAGGCTAACTCATAATATGAGTAATAGAATATGACTGTGCTCGCTTATGATTGAATATTTGTTTCAGTAGGAATCGAATCTGAGGCTTTTTGTATACTTATACATTTTCTGCGTCAATGTTAATGGCCAAATTATTAAGATAATGTAAATAACTTACAGTATGTGTCGAAACATTGTGCTAATCTTGTTGAGAATGTGATTATTAAATTTGTCTTTAAAACGTATAACGCTGAATAAGACTTAACAAAACTTGGAGTATTTTGACTAAATGGCTTTAGTTTCAGCTTATCTTTGTTTTAATTACAGTAAATAATTTATCTAAGCTAATTAGTTTAAGTAAACTGTGACAACTAGAGAGTTAAGACAGCGTCTAGACCGCTCGAAATTAAGTCATACTTGTTAGTAAAGTTGTGAATTTGTAAGGCAACGTTTTGGAAATATTAGGTTTAAGGCAATACACAAGTCACAATACGTTGATTGTATAACAAATGAACGTTTTAATAATCCTGTTTGGTTTAATTAAATAACTAAATAATATTTTCTGGTGGTAGGTCTCTCAAATGTTAGACCGCCTGGGTAGGTACCGCAATGTCTACTTCTCCCGCCAAACAGCAGTGCAATTGCACTGTTTTGTTCCGTTTTGAAGGACATTGTAGCCAGAGTAACTACAGAACATAATAAGAATTAGCATTCTATGTTTCAGAATGGCGAGCGCAGTGGAATGCCAAACTTTGCTTTGTAATTCATGGTGTAGTTTGGTTTGCTACTGTTCACGAGCGGTCGTATCGCTTACCAGGCGAATGGCATGCTGGTCTCGGCATACATTGCAATAAAAATATATATCCGTAAGTATAACAATCATATATTCACAGGCCAATAAATCATGTGTATGTAATAGAATAAAAAAAATGCAGAATAATTCAACCTATTTTCAACTAGCAATAATTCCCTACTAACCGGCAATAAATAATTCGCCCATATTTCCACAGTTGGAAGAGAAGATATTCATAATTCAGAGGCGATGAAACCCTTCATGCGATGTGGCATCAGCGAAAAACTCGAGCGGCCTGAGCGGCTGTATTAAAATCATTTATTCAGCAAATTTCATCCCACGAGTGAAATTTTGCGTGTCCACGTGCCATAGGGCCCGTGATGAGAAAACGATCGAAAAAGTAATGGAAATTTTGAAATGGTCCGTCCAGACGACACGAAATTCGGTAACATTTTCAGACGCTATTCATGCCGAGTGAGGAATTATTGATAATATTTTAGCACTAATATATTATTTTGTTAAAGGCACTCCCGAGTTATGTAACCATTTGAACACTTTAAATACTGAGACGACAAAGTCAATCCAATGGACAAGAAGTCACTTGGTATAGTACCGGGCAATCTAGAGAATACAATTATTATGCAGGCCTAATCTTAACCGGAAATATACAGACTAAACCAAAAATGCAACCAACTGAAGGTATTTCCACCACTGTGTACTGTGGTCGCTATTCAGGTGCTTATGATTATCCTGCCACCAACTGTTTGTCTTATACCACATCTACAAACAAGGAACGATCCTTCAACATTATGTGGATGTGGGCTTCAGTCCATCTAGCTGTCTCGTGTGGTGTGGAAGACGGAGGAATTTATGTCAATGGCGAGTTTAGTACAAGATTATTTCCAGCCACTAGAGCTGGTGACGCGCCATAATTATGTTTACATTGTGAAATACCAAATAGAAAATTCATGTAATTTATTTCAACTCGAAAAAGATTCTGACCCAAATACTTAAGATTTATAATTTAAAAAAAAGGTAATTTTCTCATATAACATGCACGCAAATAAAGCATAATTTAATTTAAAGACCGCTAAAACAATGTAACAGTTAACTCAACTGCTACTTACAATAAATAACGCAACGTAAAACCACTTTATCACAACAACACGATCGAATAAATCAAAATTAAAAGCGTACATTGCAATTAAGACGGAGGGAGTCTTTATGGTAAGTTCGCGCAGAAGTTAAAGCTTGGATAATGCAGTATATCTTTGGGATCTGCGGCACATTTATAATAATTACATCATGCATCGACAAGGCTATTCATTACTGATGATCTGCGAGGGACAGCAAAAACTGTAGAGTCGGCTTGATTTTTTGCACTGGTATTTTATTGGGCAAAAATACGGTGTCCTCGAAACTGATGAGCTTGCACGAAGAGCTTAATGACAGTAAATGAAGCGAAAGAGGTATGTATGGACTGCCGTCAAGTGCTGCCGCACTTGGCGGTCAATAGTCTCTGCCTACACCAATGGGAGATAGTCGTGAGTTTATGTATGTATGTATGTATTTTATTAGCTGTTCGAAAAAAATCGAGAAAATCAAATATGATTATATGTTATAGTAATAACGGGCTACAAAAGTAAAATTGGGCATAGAACTTACATTACCCAAATAATTTAAGGAAACACCATAGTTATATTACGAGTTACGGTCGGCCTCGATTGAGTAAACTGTATTAATTAATGTTTTCACATTTGAATATTAAAAAATACCGTCAATTTACACACTAATACGAATTATAAATAGATGAATAAGGACATTCATATTCGTTTAAGTTATTTACGTCAAAGTTATATTATTCAGAAATATATGCCAAGCAATTTATAAATTATTTCTATCACAATATCGTATTTATATACATGCAATAAAAAAGCTAAGTTAATGTGTTTGTCACAAAAAGGATTACATTGAATGCGCATGGCAATGGAATTCTGAGAATTAATTCATATTTAAATTAAAAACTCATTTTCAACTAAAATGTGTGTAATATTTCACTTCTGCTATAAATTGCTTTAAATTCTGCTTATTTTATAAGTTGAGTATATAAAGTAGAATCGTTATATTTTTTTAATAATACAAAGTATATGGGCGCCACGTGATTTCGAGTACTTTTATTATAAAAGAATTGTTATAATCATGCATTGTGTTTTAAATACATATATTAATAATATGCGGTGCGGTACGGTTACAAAGCTGAGGTCTCGGGTTCGAGTCCCGGGTCGGGCAAAGTGATATTGGATTTTTCTATTCATTATCAGCCCGGAGTCAGAAATTTGTGCCTGATATGGCGATAGGCTCGCCCCCTATCACATCGTGGGACGGAATATACAAGGCGAAATGTGGGTGTCCTGGTGGCGCCTCTGCCTACCCCTTCGGGGATAAAGGCGTGAAATTATGTATGTATGTATATTATATTATAATAATAATCTAATTTGATTTGGTTGCATTGCTTTAATTTCTACCTATAATTTGAAAGATACAGACAATAATATGTAAGATAAGAAGAGAAGAAAATATTGGAATATTCTATTTTCCAAATTATTTTATCGATGTCTACTCTATGTTCCCTCTGTTCTTTGATTGTAACTAATATAGCAGTAATCGCAATGTTCTTTTAATTAAAGCCAAAGAAGTTTCTTTGCGTACTTCGATTTAGTTTCTTAAAATCTCAACATGGTAATACATATTAAAATAAAATAGCTTCTGTTAGTTTTAAATGACATTGAAATTTCATTTCAATTAATTAAAAGCTGAATAATTTCTTTGAAACTAAGTAAGTATTTAGATGCCTAAAAGTAATTTAATAACGACTTTAATTTAAAAAAATTGTGTAGAGGTGTTGAATTTAATCATTTATTATGGATATGGCAATTTATTTATTATTCTATAACTCTCTTTTTTATTGCGATGAATGGCGAGATGAGCATGCCATTCGCCTGATTGTAAGCGATACTACCGTTCATCTACAGTAGCAAAACCACCATGCATTACAAAGCAATGCTTGGCATTCCACTGCACTCGCCATCCTGAGATATAAGATGTTAATTCTCATTATGTCCAGTAGTTACTCTGGCTACAGTGTCTTTCAAACCGGTACACAACCGTGGATTTACAATGCTGTTTAGCAAGAGACAACTACAATTATTTCGTGACAATATAGATATATTTTATTCTTCCTGTGTGAATTTGTGTACAGTATTTGTAAAATTAAATATCTGTATTAAACATAGATAATAAAATATAATATTTAGCTGAGAATGATTTGTCTATTGACAACCTCATTATGGTTTTGATCGAGGATCTCTATACCTACGACCACTAGGTTATTTATACGATAATATAACATTATTTATATTTATAATTAAAAAACAACTCGCCTAGCTTACATATTGTTTATGTTATATTTAAACCCGACATAAAAATGATAACTCGCTTAATTTACAGACAATAATCCTGACCTTATTTTTTAGAACAAATCTATTCAGACCTACCGTAATTATTCGGGAATTTTATTACCCGACCATTTACCAAGCGAGATATTAACAAAAAAGCAGTTTTTTTTATGACAGTAAAACACTTGGCAAATATTTAGTACTCGCCCGCCTTGTTTTGTTATAATCGCCACAGTTGCCGTAACAAAATACCGAAACGCAATAAAAAGTAAAAGCTTACGGCCGTGTTAGGCTTTATCTTGCTCGCATAAATATTGTGGGAATAGGGAGCTATACGCGGCGAACAATTTCAGTTTGTTAACATTGCCCGGACATTATTAAACTACGTTAATAAGTAGTTAATTATTGACTGTCACAGAGTTGCGTTCGACGCGATACGGCCGCGGACAGTGGTTGCTAACCTTTTATGCGAGGATGTTTTAGCAAAGATATATATTTATTATGTGTTGTTGGTCGAATAAAAGAAGATGTTTTTAGAATATCAATGCATTTAGTTTATGTCTTTTTGGTCTTATAATAAAGCTCAAGAGAAGTTGACTCTTGAGGGTGTGTGTTCTACCACTGCAAGTTACGAGCCTCCTCTACAATCGACAGTACGACTGAGAGAGGTTAGGCCATATAGTCCACCACGCTGGCCTAGTGCGGGTTGGTGGACTTTACTCTTGAAATTTTTACTATATGTATACACATTATGTGAAGAAAATAATTGCACCGACTTTACAGATCTACACGCTATATTTATCGTAAGCAAAATTTACTTTTTACTGAATAAAACGTAATTTAAATGATGTCTGTCATACCAAAGTCGATGTGTTGGAGGCGAAATTAAATCTACATCGCAGGTATTTATTAACGCGACTTATTTTATTAAGGTATATCCAAGTATGAATTCATAAACTCGAGTGTACATATTAATATTACTTTTATTCGTGGCAAACGTCTCTATGTATGTTGTGTCAAACGAGTAATGTACAAGATAAGTCTTCTATATTAACTTGCGAGAAAAAATATACGAGTGAAATTTATATGAAAATATTGCGGTATTAAAGAACGTCTACGAAACAGACTTTATTAGATCCATTTCTACTTGTCCTTGCCCTAGAAAATTGTAGACTAGCAGTTGATATCACTGAATTCTGTATAAATGCTTATATGGTTTCTACCATAATATTGAGTAATATGTTCTAAAACCTAGGATGAGACATATCTTTCAAATGTAAAACCTCATACAGATGAACTAGTGAACTATACTAAGGTCACATTTAAAATAATTATAATTAAAGATTTAACAGAAAAATGCTAAAAGAAAATGTACTACTACCCCCAAAATGTACTGTCTGTTTAAACAAAATTTGCAAAACGAAATATACATAGAGGAGCTATTACAACAAGGATTGATAAAGGTGCTGTCCCGAACCACATTACCAAGTACCAACTAACTACAGCTGCACGGTTCAGGTGCGATGGCTACCCGAGTACTACCAACTACACATAACACCACGTAGATCCCGGAAGTGTGCCTAAAGAAATATATGCAAACTAGTATTGCAATCACGGCCTACTGGATGAAACGACCATACTCGTAGCTTCAATTTGCAATCGGCTGTTCGGAACAACACCTTATTCCAACAATAAGTAATATAGTAAGGCTAACGCACTCACCGGAGGCTGCTACCCGAAGCACGATGGTCATCGACGTGAGACGTGGTCTACTGGATCACTAAGCACCACTACATTGTCCATGATTATAATACAATTAGGTACAAGCAGCGCAGTGCCGGACCACGTGCTGTCAGTATCACCGCGAACACGAGACTCGAAGTCGAGCTAGCGACATGGCGAATGAAAGCATACTACCCTCAGTTCAATTTTATTTTTGAATAGAATATAAGTTCGGAAACATGATGTAATGAAACTGACGTTTTTAGTCACACATTATAATATTAATTATTACTTAATTATTATTATTACATTTATTATAAATTTAATTAATGGATCTCCCACGCCGCATGTCACAATAATAATATTATGCTTAAGTATAAGAATATGTTGCTTATGTTGTTCTTACTGTCTATTGTAATGTTATTAAAATTCTAAAAAATATGTTACTTTGATCTAGTGTAATATTGGATAATTCAATGAATGTGTAGAGTGAGTGAGTCTACAGCTGTATTAGGCATCCTCGAAAGTTTTCAAAGGCGATTTGTTTCTGGTAATATAAGCCGTAATTAGGAAATTGTAATTTTATATTATCGTAACATATAATATGAAAGTCTAGACAGAGATGCCACAAGTGCTAATCAAATTTCGGCAACTTGATTAGCGTCCCAAGATGGAATAAGGGGCGAACCTATCCTATACCGGGCACAAAATCGAGTCCCAGCACATAAATATCGGATAAAAACCCGAAAACCTCACATAAAGCGGGTTCCTCGTGCTGGGAATCAAACCCAAGAGCTTATAATCGACAAATATGGCATTATATTAATAAACTAAAAAGGCAACACATACATGTTTGTATTCACAGATGACAAAATAAAACAAAAAATCAATTTGACAGACAATTATTAACTTGATAATTTCTTTACTAGAAAATCTCTAATATATTAATATCCTACTTGTTTGCGACCGCTGATAAGATTTGTGCGTAAGTATGAGCACGGGCAGGCGCAATATATACGGCTGCGGGCTCCGCGGCGTCCGCGCACTAACCCCGCTTGATTGGAATCTACCGCAGCCGCCGATAAATGACTCGGACGCCTAGACTTCAGCTGGCTGGAAGAGCCACTGGTGTCGCTATTGGGTGTGAAATAACATAGCTCTAGAAAGGGAATTAAAGCACAGATAAAGCAAGTGCATGAACATGACATGGGACGAATAAACAAAGTTGGATTTTTCAAATCGAGCTAGGTGGACTATCACAACGTAGACGTTAAAAATTTGTTTATAAATCATACGACAGTTAGTCGGCCTGACATTAACACCTAAGAGAAATATCCTAAGTTCAGTAGCAAAGAATTACGCATTGGAACTTGCGCGCAACTCAAATCTAAGTCAAGGTTTCAGTGCTTAAAGATAGTATCATTTTCATCAACATTCCACGCCTAGAGATAGGCCTTTTAAGTGCTCGACCTTAAAACGCATTGTGCTGTATTTACCATTTTTTTCACATTTTGTTTTACATAATAATGAATCAATAAATTGTCAAAATAATATTGATTTACGGAACATCCTTGTAATATATCTTCATATTTTATTCTTAAAACCAGCCAAAATCTACGCACCATCCAGTATCATTGGCAAGTGTGAAACTCGGCCACAATTAAACTCGGAGCGAGCAAGGCGTAGATGTCGCGTAAGCGCAGCCGCACCGATACGATTATTCCCCGCGTAAATTACAATTGGCAATACGAACCTTTTAATTTCGTGCATTTACAATACGCCGCGTGTTTTTCTCTCGCCATTTAAATGGATATTGAATAACAGAATACGTTGGAATTTAAAATATATTTCTTTAGTGTAGAATGTTCCTCATCATATTATAGGTTACCGTCACTTTTAAATAGTAGGAAGTTAAGAAGTCTGCTTTGGCCTAGCAGGATTTCTTGACCAACATTGCGTTTTTGATTTAGCATCGTAAAGTTAATAGGTATCGTTAAGTTAAGTAATCTGTTAACAAAAAGAATCGGTCACAACAATTGTTAACAGTGACTTAAAGCGAAAAAAACATCGCATATTATTTGGGAATTTTAATACCAAACTAGTTTCATAAAATCCAGTCACACCTTTACCAACTACACAATGAATTAATACAATACAATATTATAAAAAAAAAAAATTGCCAAGATAAAAAAAATCCCTAAATGTTAATAGAATATCTCCATAAATCACCAGGTGGATAAGAAATGACCTGAAATCTCGAGATCGAATGACAATTGACAGGCGATAGACGTTGCCTGAGGGTACAATTGGCGGAGTCCTGCAGTGCGGTTGCAATTGCGGTCGTGACAGGGTCGTCGGGGTCCTTAGGGATGGTTTGAGTGACAACGAAGGGTTGTTTCGTAAGGGTCGATGCGAGGGACTGCTGTGGGTTTCGGGAATCAGCCATGCTTTAATGTTATCGCTAAAGGCTCGGATGTGTTAGTGATTTTTGTGGTGTTTGTTTGGTTTGGCAGTGGATTATAGTGTTTATTGGATTAAATTAAGAGATTTTTTATGTTCGGAAAATAGAAAACACCAAAATTTATGACGTAATTTTCACATGTTAATTACATAAACATTAAGATTTTGTAACGCTGTTTTATTACATGAAGGAAAGCTTTAAGTTTTAATTACAGGTGATATAAACAGATGTTTGATGGAATGCATCGATTAAACTTTTAAGGGCAGAATGAAGAAATACTAAAATGTATATACATAATATAATATAATAATACAAACCGATAGAAAAAGATCCGCTCATTCCTTGGTTTATTTCGAAAGCTAAATAATACGATACAAATAAAGTACACAGCATTTAATACACATATAATTTCTCTCGAAAATTTAATAGCAGCGTTTCGAATGATGATGTTACGATTCGGTAAAGCTTAATCGAGATGATTGTGGGAAAGCGGAGTCCACGGGCACCCGGTTTCAATCCGAAATGTAACTTTACGATACGCCTTTCTTTCTTACCAAATTACTCAGATTTTTGACGTCAAATTGAAGTATTAGGAATAGATGTTACGCAGTTCAACGGAAGTTTTATCCAGATGCAAAGGTTTCATTCAAATATTTGCAGAACTTTTAATCTCACTTCGTGACCCAAAAGAATTGTTAAATTTAACAGTTCACAAAAAAACCGCTTAAATAAGTGTCTGTCTACCTTCACGTTATCTGTTTCCGCTTCACAAAAGAACTTTACAGCGCTCGCTCAACACTAATTAAACGACAGAGTTGATTAATAAGTCGCTCTTAACTATTTAACAAGCAGAGACCATTGTCTTCTCATAAAAAGCACTCGCTGAAAAAGGGACAATAAGTTGCAATGAATTGTCAGAGTAAAAGCGTCGAGTCATTCATTCTCGAGCTTTAATTATCCTCTGTTTAAACAAATCGCAATAAAGAGCCAATGTCAGCGGCGATCTCCTATCGCAAAAGGACATTGCAAAAAATATCGGAAGTACCGTGGTGACGTCAAACAAATTTCTGGAGTAGCCCCGTCCATTGTACTTGTGTTTGCGGAAAGTGGCTACTCAGAGTGTGTGGCGCGGAAGGTGTTATGCTGGAGGCGACTACGTTCCATTTTGCACCTTAGGGACTGCAAGGTAATTTTTACTTTCAGATTTCATGGTGGCAGATGTAAAAACGTTCCATTTTACGTGTTCAGTAGATAGTGTCTGAGCATTTGCGAAGGAGCGAACGATGCGACGATATAGCCAGGAACACTTCCGGATGGAAATGCGTTTTCAATGGACCAGCCGTACCATTTGCACTATCTAAAGTTGCACCGCGCTCGGTTGCCAACTCTTTGTACACCTTGTATTCTTTCTTACTCTTATAATAGTGAAAGGTGGAAAATTACGGCGTTTTAAATAAGCTCTTTTGTTAAGAGCTTTATGCAATTCAAGTTTGCTATATCGTTTTTTATTTCAGTCTGATATACTAGAAATAAGGTTCATTTTCTTTTCTTCGTAACATTAATATCATTACGGTTTTAATTTAGCTGCCTGATGGTGGTAAGTTATTTGTATTCGCCTATATAACAATTACCCTACATATTATGAAATCTAGGGATTCAAGCAACTATATCGCGTGTCGAATTAAGATTCGAAAGCCAGCCATAAATAATTGTTACAATTTTGTAGCAATTATTATACCAAATGTAAATAATTATTATACCAGATTTGGTTTGCACTGTACTTCTCATCTCATTGTGTATTGTTGTGATGTCAAAATTACACTATTAAAAGGCGAATAATATACTCGTATAATATACATACTCAATCTATTACCTCCTATAAAAAGCTAAATGTAGTTTTGACCTTGTATTCCCAATTTTTCAAATCATTGAGTAAACGATTTTTCCACTTTCACTGACTGACGAATACGTGATCTGACATTTCAATTTAAAACCAGCCCTTTCTCTTTACTACAGAACATTTTCAGTTACTCATTTCGAAAGAGTAATTAGATGTCCAAATAAGTAATGAGTGTGCAATTTCGACACTAATATTGCCTAATTCCAGTGTTGTTTCGTTAAATATCAATATGTCCAGTAGTTACTCTAGTACCTATATTTGTTCTTTGCACACCATTGTCGGCAGATCTTGAAATACAATTAAAACAAAAACATTTATTTCTTTAACCGAAACAATTACACTGTACTAAATTAGTTAATTAAAATGGTAAAAAATCCAAATGGGTGGCATTAAGGACACAAAAAGCCGAGGCAGCTGGCTTGGTGCAATCAATTAAATTCTTCAAATTCCGATGCGTATAGAAAATAACACATGTGACCTAATGAAAGACAACTATCCTTAAGAGTAAGCCGGCAGCAAAAACGCATGGCGAGCGAACACGTTAATGTACTGCGGACTAGCCGGCAAAGGCCGATCGAGTAATTGACCGTCGATTTAATTTAGGTTGGGGATTGTGTTGGCTAGAAGAGACTGTTTAATTTATTATTACGGCTTATTTAATAAGTATTAAGTTTCAGTAATTGAGTGGTTTTAACAAAATATAATTAGTTAGAGGAAGGATGGAAAGGACTATTACTGAGTGTTATTCCTTTGAGTGGTTCTGTTTTAGATCTAGTTGATAGCTAATTAATTTATTAACATGGAGTAGGGACTTCATTAGATAAATATTAGATAAGACTAATATTTGTTAGTTTATGAAAAAAAACGCGTTGCCACGTTTCGACAGTATAACTAAGGTACATTTGGAATGTATGTAGGTTTTATACATTTCTGTAAGGAAAATTAAAATATAATAAATTCGTCTGTTATTAACCGCGTTTCATTAATAACTCAAAATAGTCTCTTCGCAAATTAATCGTTATATTAGTTATCTGATCTTCGGTTTCTTAATCCAGTAATTAGTTACTGTATTTAACCTTAATGTTATCACTTACAGACACGTTTTCAACAAATGTTTGCTCTACAATCACGGATCCTTAACTTGCTTTGTTTGTGACTTTTAATCCGAAACGTAGCAGTTGCAGTCAAATTTGACTTGCATAATCCCAGGAAAATGAAAATTTCCCGGGAGACAAATATTGATACGCACGCCACGCTGCGGGCAACAATAGCTCATTGAAAATATGCAAACTTGACAAAAATGAGACATGACAAGCTGTCGGAAGAGACCTCGTCTAAGATCTACTGTCGCGAAAAGTGCTGTTTTCAAAATTTCAAAATTAGTTTTATTTCTTCACATTTTATTACATTGGACGTGTTAATTTCTATTAAAATACGAGTGTAAATTTTATTTTTAGTTTCAAATTTCGACCCACGCCAATAGATGATAAATGACATATAGTACAGTTTTTTAATTGCCATGACATAGTTACTACAATGCAACTGACGATGGAGTGAAGGCCAGATGGAGTTCCTATCGGTTAAATCTAAAGACTGTACTATAGCTGGCCAAAACAATCATGTCAGCCTCCTCGAAATTGGATACACAGAAACTAAACCCGACACAGAGCATACTTGTACGGTCATAGTGAACCATAACTATTACGCGTTTTTCAATATTGTGTATGGAAATCGATTTTATGGCGAATACGAATAACTTCCCAGTAATACTGACCCAACAAGCAGCACTATACTCCTTGAAGCTGAAATTTGTTGTAAATGAAACTAAATTGTTAAAAGTGGAAACGAAATTTGTTACTTTATTAAACTACTTTTTCGCATGAAAAACACGAAGTGCCTACTTAGGAACTTCTGGGTAACCTTTGAGGACGGAATAAACTCAAATTACGCCAAACTTTGTATAGCAGGAACTTTATTTATTTTCGCATGGAATTATTTGTAAAAAACACCTACTTATAGCGACTGTGGAAAACAATTTGAAAAATATACTTACTGATTTTTTTAGTGACACTGGTTTACAGACAGAGTTAGGTTTTTTTCCACTGGTACTAGGAAAAACTTGACTTTTTCAGTGACAACAAAATGTATCAGGATGCGATAAAATAAAAAAATTGAGTTAAGTAAATTTATTATTAGTAGTAACAAAATTACTACCTACTTCCTACCTATGTATAGAAATCTATATCCTTTTAAAAATAACGATAAAATATTCGTACACCCAACGCTGAAAAATACAATAGTATAATATATATGAAGTATAAAATTATGACATATTTGTCGGTCACCAAACACCCAAAAAACCTTACAACTTCGTACAAATATTGTATCAATGCGGCATTAAAACTTCTAGCTTTTACCATCTTAGACTCTGAGAAAAAATGACCATAAAAACATCAAGAAGCGCCATTCTATTTCCACGGCGGCATCGCTGATGCAACGCGTTAATTGTTCGTAGTGCGATGATCATACAGTTATACGTGGGTACCGGTGCGCTTTGTACTCGCCGCTCATTCAAACCCTTGATTATGTCTATTCATTAGCTCTATTAATTGTGTCTAACTTTATTTATCGAGGTTTTACGTGAGTTGAATTAAAATTGTTGCACATTGTTATGCGCTGTGGTATTTTTATGGATGGAGTTATCGTTGGTATTTTTTGCTGGATGCGTAAAAGTATTGTCTCAGAGTGGAAATGAAAATTACTATGCATTTAGTATTTATTGAATGTAGTAAAATAAATGGATTAGGTTGTTTTCTGATACCAGTGAATAATATTTTTCATGGACTTTTGTTTTATCAAGGAAGTAAATAATTTATCTATTGAGAATGTCTTGGCATTGTGGGTAATAATTTGTCTTTCTGTATGATCTATCTATATCTATTTGAATGATCCTCAAATGTTTTATTGTAATTTTAGCGAGTTTCACAAATGACAAAAAACGTTATCTAGAAAAATATCTAGATAGGTATCTATTGAATTTATTTATTTATAAACTGACATATTAATAGTTCCAAAACACTCAATAATACCTTTTCCCTACAACAATAAGCCGAACAACAAGCACAAAATATATATTTCACAAGTTAAACACAAAAGTAATATCCCCTCAAAGTATTTTCGCAAATCTGTTTGCATATTCCTTTTGGCGATAGAAATAAGAAAGTGATGTGGTAGGTCCACAGTGCTGCCCCACGGGAAATCTTCACAAAAAGGTTCTGAGGACAAACAATGAAGACCAGACCGTTTCGATTTAAAGGTATTAACGGACTGTAGACTACGCGCAGAACTTGGGATGAAATTTTATTTTTATTAGAGGCAATTTTATTTTATTTGAGGTAATAACTTAATTAAAATTTAAAAAGCGATAAAAAATTTCAATGGAAGCTAGTGTATTGTTTCATTTTTCAACCCTTATTTAGTTGAACTGCATCGTGATCGATGAGTAATTTTAAAATAAATTGAGTCGTTATCAAATAATTAAATTAAAAATGTAAATACACTATAGTGATATTCTCTACAATTAATTTAATTATTTAATACAACTTTTTACGTAAATTTACATTAATAATAACTTAATAAAAATCCAACTTGCTTGTAATCTTCACTTGCCAGGCAGCGTCCTCGTTTATCCGGGACTGTCGCCGCTGCGTACTCTGGAAAGATAACAGACAAAATTATACAGAGTAATACAATTCTGCATTTACGTAAGAGATAACATTTTTATGTGAATTCATTGGCGCAGTTAGTTAGACTCTGGCTGTGAAACGAGAGTCCGCGGGTTTGATCCCCACAACGAGACAAATGTTTGTGTGAACTACAAGTATTTGTTCCGGGTCTTGGTGTTTGTGACACCATAAAGTCTCTCTCAGTTTCTGATAACCTCGACACAAGACTCGATTAGTGTTGGGTCAGGACTATGTGTGTGACTGCTGGGTGTATTTATTATTTATTTGTTACTTTATTTCTGAGGCTTGTCACCACATAGCCATATGAATATATTGAATTAATTAAGAACCTAACTATATAAGTCTTGTTCCAAGTGTCTCATGGATGTTTAAGTATGGCGAATAGTTGAGATTTGTATTTCAGAAGTTGTATTTCTTGTGTCAACTTAGATGGATAGTATTGCCCAACCCTGGGATAAAACTTAACTTTACAGCTAACAGTATTATTTTAACATATTATTCGTGTCTGACATAATATAGGTAATATTAAAGATATAACTATGTTCGCATAGAAAAACAATTCCATTCGCAGAAAACGTCAAACACAAAGTGAAATAAACAACAAATTGAGAAAACTCCTAAGTGAGATTTGTCGCAGGTACAAACTCTTTAGAGCTGTTGAGTTGGGATAAGAAAGTTTTAAACTAGGCGGATTATATGTGATTCCAAAATATAACTTCAGCAAATTCTGCCTCGTGGAAATATTATAATAAGTTTTGCTTTTATTGCGTACTTGTTTATAACCTACATTTAGACATGGATTATTTATTTATAAATATTTGTTATTTTATATTTACATGATTTATGCAGGAAATAATTTGTCATATTATGTACTCTCTTACATCGTATGTACTGTACTGTTTATTGGTCTAGTGGTAGCATGTATGAGTGGTAAACTATAAGCTTATGGATTCGATTCCCAGAAACTTTAGTAATATTTTGTTCCTTATTAACAAAGAAATGAAACCTTAAATTAGGCGATCCTATGATCAGAAAGGCTGCATATTACTACTACGACTACTACGAATACTACGACTTTTGTGTCTAATCGTATTTCAAAGTTAAGGTCGATACAAATTAACATCTCACCAATAATGTAATTTGCATAACCCGATACACATTCAGTTTAATCTGCAATTAGCGGGTAATTAAATATAATTACTGATTAGATTGAGTTAGATCGAAATCACTATAGAAATTGAAAAAATATGATTCAATTAATATTGCTTTTGTATTAATCAGACAAACAAATTATTTGTGACAAATATTTATTTCTTGAATTTATTTTTGTTCGCTCAATATTATTACTTTAATATAAATAGTTGTCATTAGAGATATTAGTAAAATTTTTTAGTATTGGGTTAGGTCTTGATTTTGTATTTACATTTGATGCGGTGAATCAATTTTATAAAGTAATTCAATGCTAAAAAAGTGTTATCACCCAGTAAATAATTTAATTTAGGTATTAACGTCATCAATATTCAAGTTAAGCCGAATTCAAGTTAAGTTCATACAATATTTACACTTATCTACATACATAAACTCACGCCTTTTTCCCAGAAGGGGTAGGCAGAGGTCCTACCAGGACAGCCACATTTCGCCTTGTATGTTCGCCATATCGGGCATATATTCCTGACTCCGGGCTGATAATGAATAGAAAAATCCAATACCGCTTTACCCGACCCAGGATTCGAACCCGAGACCTCAGCTTTGTAGTCGTACCGTAGTACAACTACGCCACCGAGGCAGTGACACTTATGTATATTGGCATTTATTGGAATATTGGCCTTTTCTATTGATCATTCCGTAACTGTTTATCGAAGGCAAACCAATTTTTGATATTATGATAATCTATCCCGAGCATAACTCCACGTTGGTTTACCTAAAATTTCGCCCTCCCATAAACGAATGTAAACATTTCAATCGCTACTAACGAAGCAATCATAAATTAGTGATATTATTGAAAATTAATTAATTGATTAACAAACGATCGGCATTTGTGTAATTTATTTTTGATAATGATTTTAGGTTATTGTTGCTTTAGGTATGTTTTGATTATAAAGTTTAATGGTATCTTAGATTTACGCGAATGTTACACATTGAAATAAAACTTATTTTTGCGGATTTTATCGCGGATTTGGTTAGTTTTTTTACATAATTTTTTACATTTTTTACATAATATTAATATGGCGATAGCCTCCTCCCCTAAAACATCGTGGGACGGAATACTCAAGGTGAAACGTTGTTGTCCTGGTAGCACCTCTGCCTACCCCTTCTGGGTAAAAGGAGTGTTGTATGAACATATTATATTATTATTGAACCATTTTATTCATAATATTAAAATACGAATTCCAAAGTTATTAGTTCTATATCTTAACTTACAACAAAATATCTATTTCAGAGGTATTTTGATATTAAACATTTTCTCGGAACGTCTTCTTTAATATACAGCGTGGAAAATCCAATTAAATCGGACTTGCGTTAAGTTTGAATTTATTACAGTAATTGAAGAACAATGAGAGTTCATTTGGACTCGGAAATACCGTGTTTTCTAATTTAATCGCTGTTTATTTCAAAGTTCGTTCACAGCTGACCTTTTGACTTATTTTCACGAATTCTATTTTCAGATGTTCGATGTTTGGACTGAAGCAGTGGTTCTAAGAATTTGTATGCAGCTTTTGGTCAAAGATTATGTAACCTTTACATACGTCTTATCCATTTATTCATAGACAAAATTTGTCTACATTTTTTCTCCCCCTCTGATCTCTTTGAATAAAGAGTATATTGCGATGACTAATGCTCAACGAATCGAGAGTAATTTTTTTGTTGCTGGTTTTTAAAGTAATAAAACTAATATTAATTATATATATTTCATATACATTTAATTAATTACAGTTTTATGAAATATGTGAGTTTAGTTATTTCATTATAAATAAGCATACGCTTGACCTGTCCTTTGTTTAAGATACCACTGGTGTGGCTGATAAAGATTTGGTAAGTACAGATATTTTTTGGAAAATTTTATTACATTGTGACATTGTAGTTTCCATTTTAATTCATGCTTGAAAAAATCAGCCTTTAACTGCGATATTGTTTGCTATGTCAAATACTATGGAATTGCCAATGAATGTGTAATCACCGCCATAGGGCGCGTAAAAATCTAGTTATAAACACTGACAGTTTAAATAAAATCACAAAGTGCCTCACAGACCGGAAAATTCGGTTGTGTAGTTTTACATACGGGCATAGCAAATAAACAGGGTGTATCATTTGTAGACTTACGAACAACTTCCATGCGTATTGGCTTTTAAATTTCGAAATGGTTTACAACACATTTGATTTCTTTTATATACAGCACATTTTTTCTATTGGTTTATATTTATCTTAATGGTTATCTGTGAGATATTATTGAGACTTGATAATTTTGAGACTAGAATGGAAATGTATTCAATATCCAATAAGTTAATATTATTGTAACCAAAGATTTGAGCTCGGCCCGAGATTGCGCGTAAAAGCATGCATGTTTTTTTATGGCCTTTGCGGGCAGACGAGCATGCGGCCCGCCTGATGGTAAGCGGTCACCGCCGCTTATGAACCTTCGCAGTGCCAGGGTTCCAGCACAACAAAGTCACTGTCTACTATATTTCAGTCAGTGTTTAGTCTTCAGTACCATAAATATCTGAAATAAAATTAGTGTATTTTGCTTTCTTTGGTTTTACAACTCAATCATCACCAAAATAACGACTCACTAATCCGAAAACAGCCTAACATGAAATCCATTAAGGAAGTCATAACGTGAGCGAAATAGAAAAAAATCGGTCTGCTTCGGTTATTTCTAAAGGCTATAAAGTCGGGTCGAGGGGGCATAATAAACAAACGCATGGCAACAGATACGGGTGGTCGGACACAAAACATTGTGCGCGATTTGTTGACACGCCATGCTGACGGTAGTCGGTTTCGTTTGTATACACAGGTTCCCAAAGGGGCGTCGCTCCTAATTGCCGATTAGGATTAATAAGCCCTTCTTTGTTTAGTCTGTAGAGCACCTTCGATATATAAAGTGTTTTAGCATATCGACGGTTTTCAATCAATCAAGGTTTGGGTAATATTTTATGCCTAAAGCTTACAATGCTGTGAAAGAGATTTCTGCTGGCATTTATGATACGCAAATTAGAAAAAAGATAAAATTGGCATAAGCAACTGGCTAAATTGTATATTTTCGGTTGAAAGAAACACCTTGTTATATCTAAGTCTGACTGTAGAATTTGCGAATATTATATCTTGTTTTTAACGCGTTGCATGACTGATATAGTAACTACCGTTACCGCAAGAATTGTCTCCAAGATGTTGGTCACTAAATAGGGTAATGTTTAGTAGAATCTTAATTAAAATACAATCTTGGCTTCCATGTCCTTCAATTGGAAATTATATTACTATTTTGAAACGTTGGACCGATTACCAAATATCTTCACCATTCCAAAGATTGAGAACCTCTGTCAAAGCAAAGGGTAGATTAACAAGTGCGCGGCTCAGAGCACAGGTAGGCACATTTGTAACGTCATTTTAATAACACACACTCGAGCATTGTTTATCTAATAAATTAAATATGTTGGCAGCGAATTGACGTCATCCCTAGGGATTTTGCTGGTAGGTAATTTCGTGAAATCCTTTGAAAACATGCTTTAGTAGAACATGAAATATCAGTTTCATGGTATATTTTGTGCTATTGTTGAATTAGTAACTTATTGTTTAAAAGAATGATTTATGCTTCGTTAGAAGCTGTCTGTTACATCTAATGTCAGATCGTAATTATTATTTAGGACTTACGCCCAAATACTGGAACGCAACTTAAATATAACTTGCGCTTAACTACGTTAATCCCGATTAAATGTACTGGCTAAGTGAGCCGTGCGCTGTTAAGAGCAACTTATTATTTGAATGTCGTTCCAGTATTCGGGCGTTACTTTGTGAGAGTTAATTAGATGCATATTTAATTTCAATTTAATTCATAGTCTCTAGATGTTTTTTAAACCATCATTTTGTATTAAAGCTACTGTAACTGGAAGCTTATTTTTTTATGATAGAGGTTTGATTCTTTACCCCAAAATCATAATATATCCAAATGTATAATACAAAACTTTATCAAATTAGCAATAATAAAAAATCACCCGTTCTGCAAATTTTTTCAAATCATGTATTTACGTGGGCAAAAATAACAAGTAAATTTAAATTTAACACAATATCAGGCGTTTAACTGCGTCAGTCGGTGTTAATAACTCGACTCATGTTGGATATTATAATAATGTTATACAAACAGTCGGCTTAATGCGCTATTATTTTTTTAAACGTAAACATATTAACCTGGTCTTGCGTGTTGTGTGATGTACATTTGAAGATTTTTAAAAGTATTTTGTTGGCTGAGGTTTACTTTGGTTTATATTTATTTTTGAGGACATTTTTTTATTTTTGTTAAGGCCAAAAATGTGTTGTATTTGATAACACTACTGCAAAATAAAATATTGTTTGTACTCCCATATATACTAAATGGTGTAGTACATCTCAAAAATATATATTATTCCAGAATAATTCTATATCAGCCCATATACGTCCCACTGCAGGGCACGGGCCTACTCTACAATCGAGAGAATCGATTAAGAGTGGTTAGGCCATATAGTCCACCACGCTGGCCTAGTGCGGGTTGGCGGACTTACATACCGTAGAAATTCTTTAAAATCGCTACTGTATGCAGGTTTCCTCACGATGTTTTCCTTCATCGTTAAAGTGCGTGGTGATTGACTATCAATACACTAACTCCGAAAAGTCAGAGGTGTGCCCTGGGATTTGAACCCGCGACCACCGTGAACATGTAGGTAGCCGCGTCTGGTCCGTTACCAACAGGCCACCAGGCACTTTTTCAATTCCAAAATAATATTCATTATTAAAATATTCGAAAGATTCCACGTGATGAGGAAAATTCGTTTATCCCAGTTTATCCCAACTTCGTAATTTTTCGCGTGTGCAAACAATATTAATAGGTACGCGGGGTGGAAAAATATTTGTTCAGCTGATAACGACGAAATTAACTGCACTTAATGTAATTATATAGGCTCGTTTGTTATTCAGTTTAATTACACACATTGTGCTGTTAGAGTGCACTGAGCTTTAGATGGCTTTTGTATCGCAAATATGAATTACATATTATATAAATATTATTTTATAACAAGAGCACCATTATTAATTTACGGATAATAAACCTACCTACCTAGCATATGTCTACCAGTGGACAACAGTTTTGGCTGATAATTATGACTAAGCATCCGAACGAAAATACATTTGCTCTCATGTAAAAAATAGCATGTTAGTATTTTTTCTATTTTTATTGATCTTATTAATTGTAACTTCAAAAAAAAAACATCTTGGGACTGAAAAAAGAAGGGAGCACTTAAAAGTTACAAATAAAAATGGCATTGTTTATCTAAAAAAGAACTGTAGAATCTTATTTCAATTTATCATTTAAACAAGAAATATAAGCCCTAAATATTTATTCCTAAAACAAACCACGAATTCCAATATACATGCGTGCAGAAAATAAAAAAATATAGTCTGTACTTTTCTAATTGAGCCGTTGCCAGGTGGGCCACTATAGGAAGTAGAGACAGCAAGGAAGGGATTACAGGGTCTCCTGCAGTCTCGCTGACCAAATGAAACGCAACTGCAATATTGTTTTTACGTCGATTTTACATGAAGCTGTAGGCCCAATTTTGTCTAGCCTTCCTATCTATTTTCTAACCAAAATTGGATATATTCTACCTCTTTTACATAGATATAAATATTATTCGTTGTATTTATTTTTATTCCCTAAAATTCTTAAATAATTTTGGTGTGATCTTTATTATTACAAACAAAATGAAATACAAAATGGTTATTAATCAATTTAATGAACGAGATAAAAATGTGGTAGGGCAAATAACGCCTCAGTAATTAATAAATAAGCCTCCAATTATTAAAATAAAATAAAATACAAAAACAGAATTCGTAATGAAATAAATTCAAAAACATTCAGACAAATACAGCTCAGTAATCAATTTCGACCGTAACAAATGCACGCAAACAGTTTTATTGCGTTTGGGCGACTGTCATTGACATGCCCATACGAGTTTTTCGATGGTTTTGACATACGGACCGTTTGAATGCTGAACTGACAATTTGCGGATAGGGCAAAAAACTATCAATAGTTTTAGGTTTTAATGCAATTTTACGTACAATTTAATCACCCAAGATTTGACTGGTAGAGTATGCCTCGGCATTGAGTCCACCTATTCAGCATTTGTATAAAGTGTAAAGAAATAAATCAGTTGTGTTTGACCTGTATCTCAAAGGGGTGGATAGAAGATATGACGATTTTCATTATTGATAATAGAACATAAATGTGCGTTTTCTTAAGAATTCACAGCCTGAACATACTTGTAAATGACATGATAAATATCGAATATTTATTATATTCATATGCGTGATTATTTCAATCCACTACATAATTAATAAAATAAATTAATAATATACAATTTCAAAATAAAATTACTTCAAACAATTATGTAAATCGCAAACTCGAAGGCCGGCGTAATCAAGCCAACGAGGACGACGTAAAACTCCAAATCCCCAATCCTTGTTCAACATAGAAATGGTGTAATTTTCACCGCGCGGCGAAGTTAAAACCGCCCCATGATTGGGCCAAGATAATGATTACACCGGTTATCTGAAGCGGACGCATCGGATTTCGCATCACGTACTGTTGATTGTCGAACGACAAACCGGCTGCCCGCCGGCGTTCCAATTACTACAGACATAGACACCATCCGCGCTCCACAAGTCACGGCGGGCAGAAGGCTTAAAATTTTTTTTTGATTTATTAATTGGTTTTGTAAAGTACTATGTTTAAATGTATAGCAAAATTTGTACAGATTTTGTTGAAAAAAATATATAATATTAAACGCCATTTACACGGTGAGAGTTTCTCGCGGCGAGAATCGTATGCGATTATCGCATGACATATCCGCCATAGATTATAGTATTCTGACATATGTTTACACCATGCAACTTTTTTATATCCAAGTACGATAATCGTATCTTCAAGGCGAGAAACTCTCCTCGTGTAAATGGGGCTTTAGTAAGATAAAATCATAGCTTTACTCGCCGCGTATAACACACCATCAAACCATTAAATATACATCGTATTTTGAGTAAAAAGCGACTAAATTAGAAAATACATTCAATGCACGTATGGTAAAATAAATTAATATTTATTTAAATAATTTATCATAAAGTATGGATAAACTTTGTTTAGAAGTCACGACACATGAAAAAATAAATACACGACCCTCACTTTATTTTATTTTTAAAGGATTGAGAGTTACTAAATTTATAAATAAGTTATTCCATTCACATTCAGTTATCACCGTAAAAAGGTGCGCAAAAATTCCGATAGTATTTATTTTGTGGCTCGACGCGGAGTGAAGTTTCTGTAGTTTTTGTTCGTATTGTAACAGCGGCTACATGCCACCGCCCGCCCGCCTTTACAGGATACGTATTGCACTGGATATGAACTTGACGAGCGGCAAATTAAAAATATATATTATTTCAATTGTGTGCTCGTTAATAATAATTACAAAATAATATGTAATTTTAATTTTACTAATTTCAATATGTACATGTAATCTTGATTATTATTTAAATAAAATTTAATTTTGCAATATCGAACCTTTTTGGTGCATTTATATGTTATACAGTAAAGTTTTGGAATTGCATTTTAATAAATGCGTAGTGACCTGCACATACAGTAGTAAGTGGCTAGTTGTCACTATGATGTCGGCCTGCGCCATATACATTTTCATTGATATTGAAATCTTACACATTCGATTAGGTAAACCTTGCTTTACACTTGTGTTCCTTGATAGCAATCCAGCCAGATGCCAATATCCGATCATTTGTAATTCCAATTTAAACGCCAGCCATTTCCAGCATCGAACTAACTCAGCACCACAAAACGCGTGTCCACTCTCAATATATCGCATAATCTATGTCCCCAACCAACCCCTGTCTCGGTTATCAGGTCTCACGGGCTAATACCGAAGGGCACCGCCCAATCTGCCGCGCCGCTTATCTCAATTTAATGGCTTCCGTATTAATACCGCCTTTGTCTAATTTGAGGATACTACGGTCGGTCTTTGTTTAATCGACCGGTAAAAATTTACGAGCTCTCGGTAAGTTTTCTATCGCAATCGGATACACTGGCCAGGGGGATGTAGTTTGGCACGGATGTGGAAATTAATTTTGGTTTTATAATAATATAATAATATTTTATACGTAATAAAACTAAAATTTAATTTTTATTTTTTTGAATTATTGTAATTGAAAACTGTCCGACTGCTGGGAAAAGTTCTCCGTCAACTCTTTCCACTCATATTATCTGTTCGTTATCAGCAGATCCACAGAATACGTTAAGAAAGGAATAAAATTATGCACATTTTCGGAAAACAGGCGTATGGTATTATTAATCTAATTATAATCATAATAACTATCAATTCATCTTTAGTCTATATACGGTGGTAATTTGGATTATTTGAACCTTACTCAAAAATATCCCATTTGTGACTATTAGGAAAACATTTGTAGATACTCGATGTTGTTTTCTACAAGTCAACAATGCAATAAAATAACATCACAAAACCTGTCACGTCTACTATCAAAATGAGAAAATGATCTTAGCATTTACCAGGGGATGCATCAAGAATAAAAGAGGCGATTGTTTCCAAAATAAAGAGGAAAACTTTTATGAGGCACAAAGTAGATGTTACTCGTGCTCAGGCAATCAGCCGAGCCTTTGGATAACTCCGGATACCGGTCTCCTGAATGCAAAGATATTTTTTCTAAATGCGGGTCATTTTCAAAGGGTTCGTCTTATGAGGGAAAAATCGACGGTCCCTTTTCGATTACCGGCGCCGTGGGTCAAAACCGAGACGCAATTAAGCGAAGATTATACTTTGTCAACACATCGGCTCGTCTTTTGTGTGCTGACAAACTGGTCGAAGTGGGAGTACAATCGTTTGTCACGGAGCAAAGGATTAAAGGTCGTAAGAGTGAAAGTTACTAGACGCAGACAATCAATTGTAATTTTTTCAGCTATATTTTTTTATTTCTTTATAAAAATCGTTTAAATACAGTTTTTTTTAACGCAATACATTTCGTAAATGTTTGAAGCTTCCACTTACTTACTCAAGTAAAGGACAAGAATGGAAAGGTAAAGAAAGCAAAGATTGTCAAAAATACTGTTCTAACGGAAGCATAAACTATTAATATGAATAAAAAACAAACTCACCATTAAGATTAATTAATCAAAGAAGTCAAAGAAGAACAAACAATATTCTTAAGTTGGAAAAAGTAAATAAATGAAAATGAAGAGAACAGAAGCAATAGAGACGGGCAGACGGCGAAATCAATAAAAACCAAAGCCAATTACAAAAGCATCGCTTTATGAAAGCACCGCGTAAACTTCATAACGATCGTGCACTCATCTACGGCTATTCCGTTTATTGCTTCGGTGCCAATATTTTCAAGCCCCAGGGCTGAAACGAGTCTGGAATCGTAATGATTTTATGTCACATTTTGAAAGTGAGGCAATAACACCGTTTCTTATATTTAATAATAGTGGCAGAAACGTAAAGGTCGTTTCTTTGGCCTTTGCTAAAAGTGAAAAATTCTAGTTTTTGTTTAAATTCAGTCACATATTTGGGCGTATATTGCATGATGTTTTATTACTTAGATTTTATGTCACTTCTTATTTTTATACATGAATTGGTAAAATATGAACAGTGAGGTTGAGGTTCATGACCCATTTTGTAGGTTAAGTAATCTAAAATTAATTTATGGTTCATGCATAGGCCATTCATACATGTATAAGCCATATAATTTTGTTATACCTTATTTAAATCGAAGGCTAGTAAAAGTGAAGGAAAAAGAAAACAAAACTATAACATGGCAGCTACTTCTATTGAAGCAGAAACTATTAAGATAAAAGAAACCAGCATTTATAGAACAAAGAAAAAGTGTGATTGAATAATATTCAATACAATTTTATTCTCCGACGCATTTACATCATGCTTGATGATATAATTTAAAATTTGCAATAATATGGAACGGAAAGGTGGGAATACACTAGAAACCTTTAGCCTTTGGTGAGTTGGGACGCTAGTCATCATAGTAACTGTAGATTGTATCCCCCGATAAGAACACTTTGTAACTATGATTGTGGATACCAAGAGGAGCAAACGATCAAACGGCAGTCGGCACCCATAAATAAGTGTATTCGCCGATATACATATGTACTTAGTATACTTGAAGCTTTGTATTTATTTGAGAGTGCATAATGAAATAAATGGACGACACGAAAAGTATGGAATTTCACGAATCGTACTAAACTTGACAGCAAAGCATTTTCTGCATGTGGTCTTCTAAGGTACTTGCGAATTCTGGCACCAAAGGTGGCCTCTCCCCTTGTTAGGGGGATATCATGGCACTCGAATATATATGTAGATATGCTAATTATATTACGGACTTGGCTTGAATTCCATACCATTATTTGCAGAACACGTATTCCCCACAGGTCCAGTACAGTTTATGCATTCTCGTCCAAACATTATCCCAAAACAAATATGAGGGTAGGAGCAACGAACCATGCTACCCAGTATCCACCTTACTGTTTATTCCCTTACAATTTTTAGAATGCGCCGTAAAATTTGTTAATGGTTTATGGATATTTTTTATTATTGTTTACGTTGAAAATATCCGTTAAAATATGTTTTGATACCTATAATAATAATGTAATAAAAAAATATTTTCACGTTTTACGTACCTGGCGCTGAAAGCACGGACCGATAAAGGTTGGTATAAAGACAGATTTGTTTACGCTGGCGCCATAAAGACGCTGGAGTGACTACACTGTAGCTGAAAGCAAGCTTAGTGAAGTCCAGAATACTAGTAGAGTCTTAGAGACTTATAATATGCGGTGTACAGCGCAGTATCATGCAGTGCTTATAATAATAAGTTCTAAGCGGTGTTGCTCTTTTTTAAAACAGGTATGACGCTTTCTATACGGCAAAAGATCTGCTCGTTTCATGATTCTGCCTGTTACAAAAGTGTCAATGGATAATCATCGATCCGATAATTTTGCTCTTCAACACGTTCATGCCAGCCTGCACGAAAGTCAAAGTACACCGGCTGATCTAGGATCGCGATGCACTTCTTTTTCATTGCGTGAAAGGCGAGACGAGCATGCCATTCGCCTGATGGTAAGCTATACGAGCGCTCATGGACAGTAGCAAAACAAAACAATACCATAAATTACAATGCAATGCTTGACATTCCACTGCGCTGGCCATCCTGAGACATAAGATGTTGAGTCTCATTATGTCCGGTAGTTAATCTGGCTGCAATGTCCTTCAAACCGGAGCACAATAGAGCATTTGCACTGCTTTTAGCGGAAGATATAGACATTTCGGTGATACCTACCAAGGCGGCTTCTCACATATGAGAGACCTACCACCAGTAAGGACTTAAACTTGCATGAATACATTATTGCTGGATTAATAACACGAATTTTATTGCAGTTACTATTCAATTAAATGCGATTGTTCTGGCATATCCTTTGAATATTTCTCATGCAAGTACAATTGCTTTGAATACAGTACACAATTTTATACATATATATTATATATCTATAGTACATTCAACAGCATTAAATATTCCTATGTTCAAGTCTACACTCAGTTTTGACTTTACTCAGTCTTGAATTCCACATCTCTGCCCCTTGATCTCTTTTCTGCCACGAGTAATATTTTCCAACAGATTTCGCCACAATAGACCTTATAACGAAAAACAGTAAGCATACTATTGCCTATCCCGTGAATACTTTAGTTACTTTTTGCAACACTAATTCGTAGTTGCTTCAGAATTTTTATGGAGCTGTAACATGGGGTGCTGTCGTTCTGAAACCGGCCTTATTTTGGATATACTATAGTTTATTTTTGAGTGATATTCGTGCATAGGTAGTTAGGTTGCTTCTCGAATCAAGCGAAGAGGATATCCCCAGAGGCATGATCCCGAACTCCACATTTATCATGCTTGTCACGTGTTGACCATCCCTCGTGTATACCACTATACATAAGCACATAAGTATGCACATAAATCTATACTTTTGCCGAATCTTGATGCTTTGACGCCTTTTTATTCTTTATTACGCAGTTTTTCATGGACTGAGTTTTTCATGGTGCGTAAATATAGTATATAGGATATGTCCTAAGTGTGCAGTTTTGTGATCTAGTGGTTTTCTATATAATATTATTATTCCTCCCAGCCGGTTTCGACTATGGCGATCGCTTATTTTTTTCCCTTTGCTATTCTCTAACTATGTATGTAAATGCATAATAAAATTATATTTGAGTTCATCAATTTCCATATAGGTCATATTATTGTTGATTAATTATTCTAGAACAAACTAATTTGATAGCAATCGAAATTTCATATATTATGTATCTGTCATTTGTAATTGGTTTGGAATTAAATGTTATGCTTATTAAATTGATTATAATAGCCGAGGTAATTATTTCTCTTTGTTAATGTAAAGCTATTGAACTGGAATATTTATATATACTATTAGCCTTTCTGGAATTTTATGGAATAGCTGCAAAGGGCGAGGAATTACTAAGAAAACACAATAGTAAAATTTAAGAATGGAAATAACAATAATGAAAATTATTTTAGGTATACTTAATATATCGATTTATTTCTATCACAAAAAAACTTAATAGTGACATCTGCCTGGTCATTTCAACTAGTTTCCAATCAAAACAATGAATTCAACTTTTAAAAACCTCCAAACTGACTATAGATCCCCAGCCCAAACGAATTTGCATCGTTAATCTACCAAGTTTGATACTCCAAAGCAATGTACGCCCGCAGTTACAAACTTAAAACAAACATTGTCGGTAATGGAAACCACAAATGATTAATGCATCCCAAGAATACAGATGTGGTGGTTTATTAATGTATTGATTGCTGCCGGGATGGATGTCGATAATGTGCCGCTATTGTGATTTATAGCACAACTTGAGAAGTTGTCGTAATTGATTGTTTCAGCACGGCGCTGTGGCTATCTGCTATGAATTTCAGTCGTGTATTCAGTGTTGGGGACTGATACGTGTTCTTATATGTGGATGTAGGAAATTGGTATGTGTATTAGTGGGTTCGATTCTACAGATTATTTTTATGTCGGATAAAAAATAATAAGTTAAAAAATGTAAAAATTTAACCTTTCACCAAAGTCAAATGTTATCAGGGGTTATTTGTTCAACTTCTGAAACTTTATTACAACAAATTCACGTAACCAAAGGATGAAGATAAAAATAAATGTATATTGAATAGAGATACAAATTAATGCAAATGAAAGTGTTTCATTTTATTTATTTGTTTACTTCTTTAAATAAATAAATATATAAATAAATACACCCAACAGTCACATACATATTCCTGACCCCACACTAAGATTTCATTTAACACTTTAAACGGAAGCAGGTTCGTAATAATAAACGATGAAAAAAAAACTTTAGTAACATAACCTATATTCATTATGATATTTTTGTTATTACGAATTGTTTGTCATTACGAATCTTTATGTATTAAGCCACCTTCAATATAAAGTGTCAGGTTTAAAACCCTCCGTCCCTTTTACTCATTTAATTCTCCATAATCGGAAGTGTCTAAAGGCAAGAAAACTGTGAAATAACACCCGGCCAACCACAATAGAAAAGTGAAACCAAATTAAAGATTCCGCAACGAATATCTTTTGGAGAGAAAGGAGGCTAAGATTACTGTGGGCTGTGATTTGAATTTATTGCCCTAAGGCTAATTTTATTTCGGCGGGGTTCAGAATATGGCGGTGCGGGCTTCTTGCCCATTACCAAGACAATATTGTGAACGATGCCGCTGCTTTGCACTGGATCTTTGTACAATCAAAAACGGAATAATCTCCTTTTGTTTAACATGAAAATTCCTTGTTGTTTCTTTTAGGGAACTGTGTTAACAACGGCTTTTATGCTTTTATTACGGAGAATAGTTCAGCTCTGTATATGTTGAACTTGCGAATGGAAATTTATTTTCCAGCACTGTTCTTTATTTTTTGGTTAACATTTTTACTGAGTTACGAATTTAATTTATAACATTAGTGGTCTAGATGGCCTTGTACGTAAAAGAAAATAAAATGAATTAACATGTAATAGCAACGTCTTTTTCTTTGTTCACGGCATGGTATTTTTATATAATATATATGGGCATAAGGGCAATATGACAAACTTGATTAGTACGAACCTTCCCTACATTATGTAAAGATTTTTGGGCCTTAATGGGCTTCGTCGTTCATTTTCAAGATCATGAATGCGTCTACAATAGGCCAAATATTGTGATTCTTTATGGCCACCAGTGATTAGAGTCGTTTTCTTTGTTTGTGACAAATAAAACTGTTTTCTTTCTTTCTTACTTTCTATTACTTTTCTGTAGGTAAGCTACTAGTCAGATTGCCGACCTACACATTCAAATCTATTATATAATCGGCAATTCTCATGTTTTAAATGAGTAATTTCTAATTATTTTATTTCAGAGTAAATCGTGTTAACGATTCCTTAAACTATATCTACCAAAAATGTATTCATGGAAGTCAAGATCAAAATTACCTACTACAAAATGCTTTTTCACTATGACTGTACATTTGAAACTTACATAGCAGGTAAATGTGGACTCTTAATAATAAAAAAGCGGGAACAGGGAAAACTCCACGAAAAAGACCACTGTTTATCGAGAAACAAAGGCAACTCAGCCATACAATATGCATAATGATTGTACTAAATTAGGGTCGCGACTGTACCTCTTACGCGAACTTAAATTGCTTATTGTGTGCCATTTCCGACTTTCAATGTATACAATTCCTATACACGTAAAAGTTATTTTTGTATGATAGCAATTTGCAGGATGAGGGAAGATTTTTAAATATTGTTGAAATGAATTTTCCTTTATTTATTTGATTGAGGATGAATTTCAGTTATGGATAAAATGCGGATATAAGTTCCTTGCATGCTTAATTTTGAGTAGATTCTGTTCTACTAAGTGCGCTTTAATTGTCCTGGAAGGAGGATAAGGTTTTCTGAACGTATATCGGTGTGTTTATACAGCCGCACCTCTTATATATTTTTCCGTTTTATCAGTCTACATAATCGAAAATATTGTCCATTAATTGCATACATACATACATAAACTCACGCCTTTATCCCCGAAGGGGTAGGCAGAGGCGCCACCAGGACACCCACATTTCGTCTTGTATGTTCCGTCCCACGATGTGATAGGGGGCGAGCCTATCGCCATATCGGGCACAAATTCCTGACGCCGGGCTGGTAATGAATAGAAAAATCCAATATCACTTTGCCCGACCCGGGACTCGAACCCGAGAACTCAGCTTTGTAACCGTACCGTAATACAACTACGCCACCGAGGCAGTCCATTAATTGCACTAAATACGAAATTAAACTTATTTCATATTTCGTGTGCTAAACAGGTTATATCCAGAATTCGAAAACGAAGCCAGGTGGTCGTTTTAGCAACTTCAGACACAATTAAAGTAAAAGTTTCGCGTTTGTTATTTTTTTACTCATCGTCGTGTTTGGGTGGTAAACACGTAGTGATGTCCAAATAATAATGTTAAAAAGCAAATTTCTTAAAAAGCAATACTACGTAAGCATTTAAGTTAGTATGTTAGCAACAATCATGTATTTACCACTCCAATAAGATGTTTTTTGAATAATTAAAATAAAATCGTCTGTGGTTTTTTTTTCTACATTTTTGTTATTGTGTCTGTAGTCTCAAAACTACCACCTGGCTTCGTTTTCGATCGCAGGCTATATATACCCGGTATAATTAAGGAATTACTAAAAATTATATATCTACTCAACTTACTGAAGTACCGCTCACGAAGCTGGATCAGTGCTGAGACCAGTGATCTATGGGATAAAAAAATAGAATTTACATTACGTTGTTCACAAATAAAATAAAATATGTGTGAGCAGCGGAGGAATACGCGCGACAGTTTCGAAAGCATGAACCAGACTGTGGACTTGTGCGAAAATAGAGGACGATAAAACTACCCTCCGTATGATTATTTTTTTTATTCCAATATTATGAAAAAAATAATATTGCCTAGAAACTGGCCTATTTAAATATATAATAATTAATGAGAAACATTATCCTTATAACAAAATAAATCTGTCACAACACCTTACTAGGTTTTAAAATATTTTCGTAAATAAAATTTTCATAGAAATATCATTGTAGGTACCTATTAAATGTGTACAAATCAGGATTATACAGATTTATTACTATTCTATTTATACTTTACCGAATACGTGACTATGGGCCACACAAAACCAACAATTAGAGCACGTCGTACGTACCAATCACTTTCACAGACGGAACCCAACGCTTGTCACTCCGTCACAAGCTTAGTGCACACTGCACTGTTTTGACAGCCAAAGCAAAATTTACGATTGCTCACCGGGCGCAATAAAACCACCTTTGTGACACCAGCTCGGCAACACTCACACATTTTACGAGCAAATAAATTTCAAACACTATTATGATTCAAATTGTGACCGGATCCACAAAATAGAAACACCCCTTTTTATCGAGACCTTACAAAAGATGCACCGAAAATATTTTTACAAAAACATGTCTTTTTAAAATGTGGAATGTTTATTTTGTCCACACAATAATGTCACCGGTTTTATGCGTTTCATTTGGTCAC
This sequence comes from Deilephila elpenor, assembly GCA_949752805.1. NCBI lineage: Eukaryota > Metazoa > Arthropoda > Insecta > Lepidoptera > Sphingidae > Deilephila > Deilephila elpenor. The sequence continues at coordinate 5,814,334 of OX457105.1, read as the reverse complement.
GTCGGGCGCTTGTGATTAATAAATTATTTATATGGTTATGATTTTTTCTTTAGTAAAGGATTACTGAGATTCTTATGCATATGCGGCATTATTTTATGACGTATAAAATATGTTTAAAATGTTGCGCCTGTTATCATATTTCAACGTGATGACGTCCGCATAGCTGCGGGAACATAATTTTTATGTGAGAGATAAATAAACTTATACTAATAATGTAATATGCTACTAATATAAATGCAATAAATGTACGGATGTTTGTTGCCTAATACACCTTAATTTATGTTGAAATAGATATTTATGTAGTGAAGGGAACTTTATTAATATACGTATTGGTATAATTAAGTATTGGGAACCAAAATATTACATCATTGGCTAGCAATATATTACTCATAACTAAATTGTTATTTGTCGTAGAGCCAGTAGGATCGGTGTTAACTAAAAATAACTTAAATTTTCATCAATAATCTATACAGGGTATATCAAGACCGCGACCGAAAACGAAGCCAGGTGGTAGTATTAGTGATATCAAACATAAAGCAAGTAAAAATTTCACAAAAAAATCGTCAATATTTTTTTTGTAATTTTTTACTTATCGTCGTATTTGAATGTTAAATACATATTTTTTCTAAAATTATGACGTACACCGCTTTATTTTTAAACACGCAATGATACGTTAGGGTTTAAATTCCTATTTTTGCAAAAACTAGGTATTTACCCTCCAAACACAGTGATTTTTAAAAAAATTTAAAAAGAAATCCGTCGCTGCGTTTGAAAAATTTTTTGTTGCATTGTGTCTGCAACCACTAAAACTACCACCTGGCTTCGTTTTCGGTCGCGGTCTTGATATACCCTGTATATGTAAGAAAAGGTTTTAGTAGTATCAAAAAACCATAACACGTGCTAATGGTAACATCCGCTGTCCGTCGAACTTATTTTCAATCCAAAGTATATGACACTGACAAAACCACACAAAATACATTGCTAGACCTGGTAATCGAATCGAGGACATATGGTCCTCAGCCCATACATTCTGTTACTACACTTATGAGGCGACGCCTTTAATCGTACAATCCATCTTTCTTCTAAAGTACAATAGGCCCATGTGGAACATTACTATACAATTCTCTTCAATCTTGAGAAGAAAGTCCTTTAACTATCGCTTTCACTACGAATTTTAAATAAAACGTTGAAATGACAAAAAACGGATGGCTTAGATTTAGAACATTAAGAAATCATTTAAACTATTATACTTTGTAGAAAAACTATGATAAAACATTTGTTGTATAAAATAGAAACTTAATAAAAGCTTTAACTAGAGGATTACATGAAGAATAACAAAAAAATACATAATATACGAAAGTAAGATTCTATTCTTGGAACGGTTCTCTCTGAAGACCCGAGGAAGCGATTTAATGGGCCTTTTACTGGTAAGAAGCTTAGATAACCGCCTACATTAGCAACCTAGAAATACATAATATATAATATTATCTCTTAGAAAGTCAAGTAAATACACGTAACATCTATTTTTATCACACTAAGGGCCTCGTTCACCATCTTCAAGTAAACCGTTCATTAGTTACTTTTTGATTAACGTTAATTGCCAAATAAATGTGCAGAGTATCTTCCATCGATATGACAAGTGAAAATAAAACTAATGTGCTGATTAAGTGAATGACATAAGAAATTGAACGAATCATTCGTTCAATATTGCGTCAAATGCAATAATATAATTATAGAATATTTTTATTTAATCATTGGTCAAATGTTCCCCGCCCTGCCACACGCTGAAGAGTCAACGTGATTTTTCTTAAAAATAAAAAAGGCGGTTGAGATTTTAACCTTATTTTAACCATCAAGTTCATACGCTAATTGGCGGATGATGTAGCCAGTAAAGTACTGATTGGTATAATCAAAGGATTAGTGTCACTGGAGCATCGTAAAATTGACGTGAAGTTACGGGTGACTTTAACTGATGACTAGCCTAATCAACGGTTTACTTGAAGATGGTGAACGAGGCCCTTAGATTAACGAAAACAAAACAAAACTATTTATATAAAAACATATACGAAAACAAACATTCTTAGGATTAAACTCATTACAAAATTATGAACGCACAAACATAATCATCATCTATAGTCACAAGATAGACATCCTTCAAGGATTTCCGTAGCAACCTGTTGGAAGCAGTCTCTATCCATAGATTTCTTGAAACCTTTCGTCTGTCCATCACTTGGGTGGACGCCCCACCATGCATGATACGACTAAGTATTGTAATGAAAAAAAAATCCCAATTTCAAATACAATCAATGCAATTTCAATTGGTAGAGAAAGAAACAATGAAAACATATTTATTACCACAGAATACGAAAATTATATTATAAACAAATTCACCTACACCAGAATCACTTTGACAAAGGAGCATCATGCATTATTCCTCGCATCCCAACCACACATCATCAGTTTAGCAGAGCATTAAGTACATTGCACACAAGAGATAAAGCAAACAGCGTTTGTATAGGCCGCGTTGAGTGCAACCTAAAGTGTCTAGTCTGCGAAAGACCAGGGCACTCAAGGAGACAGGTGAGAGCTTAGATCAAAGAGCTCCATTGACCCGTTTGCGGCCGAGGTAAGCGCTACTACCGGTTCGAATTATGAATTTCACGGGTTTATCCATTTTATGGTAACGAGACCCATATTACTGCTTATAAGGTTAGATTTTAGGGTTGACTCGGAATATAGGATTTGTGACCGCACATTGTGCCCCATTATGGTTAAGCTTTGACCCTTACGTCGCATATTTGTCTTATAAAATCGATGTGTGTTTATCGTCCCTTTTGGGGCAGCTATTTATGAATTTGTTTGGTGTGAGGCCGATATCACTGTACCTGGGAGTAGATGCAGGATAGGGTTGTCGCTTAACGCAAAGAATCAACTCGAAATAAGTAAAAATTATTTGTTGGTAAATTCTGTACCTTCCATGATAGTCAGGCAACACGCGTCCAACTTCTTTGGTGACGTGTGTATAAATCGGCATAGTCCAGCATTCAGGGTACTTTTATTAAACACATAATGATTTAAAGAAAACAAGCTTTTTGGAAAAAATGAAATAGCATTATTCTACTATGCATTTTTGAAGGAAAATTTTAAGAAATAACTATACCACACAAAAAACCTCCAAAATTTAGGCAGCATTGCGAGAAACTCGTAGTAATGGATTTGATAGCAGTTTTAACACAACAAACTGGGTTAGCTGACGAGGTTCGACGCTCCGCCGACCTTCCGTAAAGAGACATCACCCACAAAAATGCTGGTAAATTTACTTTATCAAGAGTTTAGTGCCGGCTCAAGTATCTGACTAAAAGACAAAGGTAATGCGGTAAACATTAGGGAGCCTGAATAAGAAAAGTGTTGCTTAGTATGTTACTGGGTAACACCAGTGTATATTACTGTAGAAGTAGAACGCGAGGATGTTGTTTTGGCATGACTGATGTAAGAAATCTTAAAACCTTCAATACATACGACCAATAGAAACTATGGGGTATATTTCAGTTTTAAAGTTAGCTTTTCACTAAATATACAACGGGCCTAAATAAAATCTGATCTCAATAATAAAATCTCGTATTGGTAGACGCAAGAATAAGTCTGGTTGGTTTTATTTCCTACTCGGATTTACCTTGCTCATAAATCCTTGTTATGTATAGATTGCCATAACCTCCAGTTATAGAATAACGCGAGTTTATGGCACTATGACATCCAGACAAATTATTGCCATATGCGTAAATGGGTTAATCCTAAATAATCTCGGCGGGTTCAGAGCGTCCGTTTTGATAAAATTTATTATTGCAGCCTGCTGCTAGTAAATCTTGCGCTCAAATGAAATCGTATCATATTGATATTATTTTTATGATTGGTATGGTCTTATTTATGTCAAAGCTTATTAAATATTTTGGTCTTATTTGATCTAATTCTGAAATCCTGGGGATCAGTTTGGGGAAGACATCTTGATTGTGTATGATTTGTTATTTTAGCATTTCTAGGAGTTCTAGATTCTGAAGGTTTTCGTGTTTTACTTGTCGATATTACGTAAATATTAAGTAACGTTAGTTTAAACTAAAAATGAAAACCCATCCGAATGTTAATTCGTGGAAGTCAGATTTTTCAGGCCAAATGGATAAATATATTTCTGATGAATTGTATATCAGGGTATATCTTGTCATCTACAATATCAACAACTATTCAACAAAACAACTCCAAATCAAACATCCCTTTTCTTTTCTTTTCAAAATGAAAACCTTTTAAATCCCCGAAAAATAAACAAACAATTATGTACGTGTATTATGTAAGTACAAATCAATTTAACCATTAATCCAAATAAAAAGTCAATATTGAATTTGAGCGCGTGTGGGTGTTATACCGAAAGCGAAAGGCAGTTGTAAATCAATGTGATTTGTAATGTAAGAAGTAAAGGACTTGACGTTGTTTGACCATAAATTCAAGTAGGCAAGAAAATTACGTGGCCATTGGCACTTACATTTCTAAATTTGCGTACGGAATCGCCGGCAGTACTTTCGCACTAGATCGGCAAATGTTTGGCCCTCGACTTAATTCAAACGTCGGCTTATCGCGTAAAAGGGTAACAGTAAAGATTTATCACTACCCTCAAGGCTTATTAAAATTTTCCTTCTAGTTACTTCATATTAGGTATTGGACCTTAAAATATTTTCTAGGAATCGAAATACGGGACCATTTGCCTTGACAATATCTTTTTTGAAGTTCCTTTGGGACGTTTGGAAATTTATTAGAGTATAATTTTTATGTCCAGCAGTGGACAGCAACGGGCTCATGACGATGATGATGATAAACATTTTTTAAATGTGAGCGCACACCTGCTTCGACACGATGAAGTTAGCTATTAACTGTGCGTCAAATTTCCGTGACAACTCGTGACTATATCTATAGTAGTTTCTTAAATATTCATAAATGTACAATACGTGTTTTATATCAGTGTTGGCTGTGAGAGCAATATAAATTAGGTGAATAATCCCATTAATAGTACTTTTTATTATTAAGACGCTCACATGATCACGCTCACAATGACTAGGATATACAAGACTTCAAGTTTGGCACACGTTGTCACATAACCAGTAAAGCCACTTTAGAATACCGTTGGAATAAGCCAAAAGATTTAGTGTTTTCTCTTTTTCTTGATTTAAATTCTACTACAACTGATTTCCAATAAAAATACCTTACACAACAAAACACTTACATCTCCATTCAGAATTTTATAAGAACTGGTTACGTCTGTATATGGTTGTACAAAGTAATGTATACAAAACTAACTGTTCAATAGCGGAATAACACATTTTTACGAACATTCGGTAAGCGGGATTTAAACTGAAATGCGTCAATTAGATACTCAATACTGTTTTGGAACAACTTTTTCTTCATTGTGTTAAATAAATAAAATTACAACACACACCGTTAGTGTGTTCAAGTTAACTGTTTTGTGTTAAACGCGTTTCCATACAAAACTATAGTATATGTAAAAATATAGTTCTTTTTTTCATGTTTTCATGATTATAAGAACAAAAAAGCTACAAAATATTTTTGAAAAACTTAACATCCTAGGCTATAAAGCTTAACCACGTACAAGCTGAAAAAACATAATATTTCAATCTGACCTCAAGAAGTAAGAAGTCGGTTGGGCAAAAATCATTAGATAATTAATTCTACAGAATGCATAAAAATATTTAAACAATGTTAGTATGGAAAAACGGTTTTTAGCAGATTTCTTACTATTATTCCTATGTAAATATTGATCCATAAATTTTAATAGTTTACGATCAAAAATGTAGTCTTAATAAGAATATTTATAGATCATCGCAAATGACTTTTCTTAAAAAAACTTTTAAAAACCTTTTTTTAATTCCGTTTCATTTTTATCATATTTTATCCGTTTATTTTTCCATACAGTTCAGTATCTACACTACCTCTTATTACGATTTACATTTGAACGTTCACCTTTTTTTTAAATAAAACATCTTTAATATCCACACTACTATGTAAGCATTACCCACACATCACACGGAACATTGTCAATAATGTAAATTTTTTATTATCTGATTTAGAAATTTTATTGCCCAAATCGTCGGACGGTGTTCGAACGGTGGGCGTTTCGTCTAATGCCTCGTAGCTTCGAACTTGTCACGTGCAAGTGCATCTAAACAAAAAAGGCAAGAATATATACGATTTAAAACGGTAATTAATCAAGCTCTTTACTGTCCAGCTCTTAACTTTAATGTGTGGGGTGAACACGGTGTGACAAAGTAATTTATGTTCGTTGGTTGGCTACCGCCTATATCTATGGATTTATATAAAATATATATATTTTTTGTGGTAAAATATTATAATCGACTTTCTTTCGCCTCATTCGTCTTTGGCAGCATTCTAGTTTCGATTCACAAATTGGACAAGTTACTTTGCATAAGTTTTAATTTTGGAAAATGTCAACTGGAAATTATGCCTGGCATGGCGTTAAATCGCATTCTTTAAATTGGGGGAAAAAGGTTGGCAAATTTAGTGGCACTAGTGGCATTTCTGCCTATAATTTCGGGGATGTGTGTGGACACAGGTGTGTGTTTATATATAAATATACGTCTAATCGACAATGTTTAAATCTAGCCCAATGTTATGAAGTCATCAAGTTAAAGCAGGCATGGAAGTATAAAGAACCAACCAAACGGGTGTTATTGGGAAAATGTCTTATTTTTTATATTTTTTTATCAGAAACCAAAAATAGAAAGAGGCGAGAGTCTTTTATATGTACGAAGTATAACTCTAGGAAGTGAGCTGACGGCGTAATATTTGATTTTTCAAGTCAATTGTAGGGTTTCCAACGTGGTTTAACGACTGACATTGGCGAACGTCAACAACCGGGATGGACGGCTTAACGTGTCGCCAAATGACAGAGGGCCTCTGGATTTTTGTCGCCAAACGTGATCGCTCCAAGCTTTTATTTATCCTTAAAATCTCGATTCCTTTTATTCACAGTAAATCGCATTAACAATTTCTGTCGGCACCGAGAAAAGAGAATCACGCCGTAGCGCTGTCAATCTTTACACTCAATTTTTTGCGCTTCGACGGAATTGTTAATGGCTAATGTCCGAGTATAATTATACAATATTTCATTGAGTTTTTCTCCCAATCATTGCGTTTCGAAGTTGAAGCCTCGAGGTTTCGTCGGAGGCATTTTTCTGTAATGAGCACTGTGCATGACGAAACGTTTTAAGTGCCAGTTTGATTGATACTGTGAAATGGAGTATACATTGTAAGAAATAAATAATATAATGGCTTGCATGATACTTCAGCCGTTAGCATGTGATCCTGATAACTCCTTGCAAGGTATACAAAACATTGTAAGTAGAATATTAGGATTTGAAAATTAGTTATTCATTTTGGCGAAGAATTTTATAATATAATTATCAATTCGGATGGAGATGGCGTTCATTCAGTTCTAACTAAGACTTTTATGATTATATTAATATGACTCTGATTGTTTTACCGATATCATATACATTATTTACATTTAATTTAAATAAGTGTTTACCTAATTTGTTTATATTTGATAAAATGTAAACCAAATGCATTTACAAGTGAATAGAACGCAAAGTGGCACTGAAATTAGTAACATAAATTATTGTTTGTATTCATACGTTGCGAATGCATGAATATTAATGAAAATGTCAATATACAATACATTTGCGGTAATGTAGTATTGTACTAAAATAATTTTAGATTACATAATTTTCATTATTCACACTATTGTTGTAATATATTGAAAACTAATTTAAACACACAAAATAATATCAGCCCATATTAATTATTATCTATTGTTGGTATCCATGTTGCCTCAATATTCCAGGACCTCGACCGAGGGGTAGACCGAAGAAGCGCTGGCTTGATGTCGTCAAGGAAGATATGAGAGTCAATGGCCTTACTATTGAGGATGCCGAAGACCGGGCGAAATGGAGGAGACTCAGCCGGAAGACGGACTCTGGCACCGGCCGGGATAACGCCTAAGAAAGAAAAGAAAGGTATCTATGATCATCGGGTTACATTGTTTATCCTTTGTCAATATAATTTGAGTCCATATGAAAAACATTTTCATATTAAATTAATTGAAGAGGTATAAAACTGGAAGTTCCATCTTATAACATTTAATTTTAAATTTATTTGAACAAACCTCATTCTATATTCATAAACACACACCACAATTCGTAGCGAAATATTTTCGCAAAGTCCGAAACTCAAACGCTATTGCATTAAAAAATTCGTTTCATGTGGTAAGGTAAGCCGCACATTTCAAATCCACGCGCCTTAAATAGTTTTAAAACAATATATCATCCAATTCATGAGCTCGATAAATTTAAGCATTTTCGTTTAAAATCGTACTTTAACCCTTCTGCAACGCGCAGCCGCCACATCAAAGAGATTGGCCGGCGCGTCGCATCGCATCGGCTTGACACATCGACATTGGACGAACTGTCGCGGAAATTAAGCTCCCAAATAAAAAACTGGACGGCGGGATCCAAGCGCAGATAATTAGCGCAATCTTCTGATAGCTGAATAGAGCGTGTGATGGATCGGTAATTGTTCTGCATTTTATAGTTCTATATTCGTTGTAAACTTTTTGTGCTGATTTCATTTGATAATTGGATAATTTATTTTTTGGAAGGCGCATTAAATTGGTTTAATTTTTTCAAAGTAATATGCAATTTATGTCTGAAAGATATTGCAACACGATGGATGATCTTTTTAGTTAGTTTTAATAGATATTTAGTAATTGTTAAGAGAATGAAGAAACTAAACATATAAAGCTAGAACTTGAAAATAACAATAAAGTTCTGATAGTAAAAAAAATATGTTTCAAATAATCATTATATTAAAAAAGTAGTTGAAGGCAAAATACTAGCTACCATGCATTTTTAATATAAATTAAATTAGCATGTAATGAAGAAAACATTAGTTAACGTATACCTATTACCAAGCGCGTAATAAATAATTTATTAAGGAAAAAAACCTAAGTCCTGCTTTAAGAGCTAAATGAGAAAATGTGGTGGAATCTGAGTGGAGAACTGAGTACTAACAAGTTGCTAAGACGTGGAGGAGAAAAAATTACTCTTTACTACGTACATTTTATTCGTGACAGTAACAAATGCACTTCCTTTGTTTTGTATTTTTGCTTTGTTGTAATTCTAAAGATATAATCATCGATCAAATATATACTAGATACAGGGTCAGGAACAAAATCACATGCCAAAAGTGGCCGAGATTTAAACATTTATATTTCGAATTATGAGATGTAGAAAAAAGTATTTTAATATGTACAACTTTAGGTAACAATAAACTTTAATAATTTGCTATAAGATTTATTATGACTTACAATATACATGCATTTATGATTATTTTGACAATTTTGAAAGGCTCATTGCGGCATGTTTACGCGTTGCCGTTGGTGATGATTGAAGCATATTAAATTGAAATAGAGCCACACTTGACTTTGTGGCTCTATTTTCCGGGCCGTTTTTGAAGTGCTCACCCGACATCTAGTATATATTTGATCGAAGGATATAATGGATTTTTTATACTGATATGACAAATGATTATAATACACGTAATGCTAAGTGCGAAGATACAGATTGAGAATCCATCGGCGCGAGTTTTCTTTTAGTCATCCACAACGCTTGGATCATAGATATGGTGCCAGCCCATCAAAACGGGAGGGGAGCGGGAATGTAGCTTTCTAATAAAATGCAACAAACACACATAAATTCAATACATAACTTGTGACACTTGATCTTTCTTTGGCCATTGTGCTACACTTAAAGGTCAAACATACTTCGCCATTTCAGGCTTTTATCTTTGCTTATTCAATGTTCATAATATCAAAAATATATTGTCGTTGTTGCGAACACACTACAAAAATAGCTTTAAGTATATGTTTATGAGGCACTTACGACGTTTTGATATCAGTGCTACATAGTTTACTGCGCTTGCAGCACTTTACACGAAGCACAATAGATGCAAACGACATTTGCTCCAGAAACGGAGTTATTTTATTAAAATAATAACACCCACGTGTTGTTGCATTCGCGGCTCAATCTCCGCCGATAATACAGCGAAAATAACATGACCTTCCTTTCCCTTCTTATTTATGCTAAGTTATGAAGCAAACGGGGTCCGAGATTTACCAAGCTTGGGTCAAATTACATTGGATACTTTATAAGCCCACGCGTTCTGCTTTATTGGTCCGAATTGCCCCTAAACGTTACCAATGAGGCGTTTGTTGTTGTGTATTTACGGCTCACACTTGCATGCTAGGCCCGGTTTCGATATAATAAACTGCTAGATATATGAAGGGCCGAACCTCATAGACGAGTATCAACGATTTATTCATAAATTGGAAGTCAAAAAGTAATTCGGTAAAAGAATTTATGTTAAAGTGTGTTATACAAATAATAATATTCGATTAAATTTAAATTATACAAAGTTATTTTATGGTTAAATATTGGAAAGATTTTTTACGAATGACTGCGATGAGTCTGTCGTAAAAGTTTCTCGATATTATGTTAAACAAATTTCTTTTCCAGAAGCCAGCTATGATGTGGACGATTTATTGAACTAGCAAGACGGAGGTTGCAAGTTCGAACCCTAGTAATAACCTGTGACTTTTAGAATTTACATTTGCCTGCGTAATAATTAACCCTCACTCTACCGACGAAGAAAAACAGCGTGAAAAATATAGTATATGTTATCTGGGTGCTAGAATTATCGGAGGGTTTGTCTCCTATTACATTTATAGATAAAAATACTCACGGAAAACTATTGGGCCACCCAAGGCCAACTAGCTCATACTAGTCCCAGAGATAACGCTCTGTCTACTCTTTTGGGGATAGTACCAATATAAGTTGTCTATTAAAATCTCTTTTATTAATCTCACACATTTACAAAAATATCGGCAGGGTTAAAACAGTCTCATCTTTGATGAAAAAATAATTGTTCAAGCTGTGGTGTTGAAATGCGCAATTGCGCGATTTTCAGCTTTTGTTAAATTTCAATTGGGTCATAATTACTCAGGGGAAACGTGGAGGTCGTGTGCGGGGATTAATATTTTGATTGAGCCAAATTGTGAGTTTTCAGGTTCAAATCTCATTTATTTAAAATTATGTAATTAAAACAGTGGGTATTAATTACAGAGTAAACGTTGGCTGTGGCGTAATTATGTACATATATACTTCACAAGTATATAAATGTGAAGAAACAAATTTTACATTAGTGCAGTTGATAATAGGTGCATACCTACTATGATTATTTTATTGACGTGTTTTCAATCTCTTGAGAGTGAATTAATTTGTTGTGTCAAGTGAAGTTTTTCAATTTGGAAAACTCATAGAAACTGTATTGCCTGGCCCGGGAATCAAACCCAAGACCATTATGTTTGAAGGCGACTTCAAAACTCGTACATTCTGCCACTAGTCATGTTTGACGAAGCAATCATTTTCAAAGACTAATACAGAAAATAAAAAATCGAACGTACCTACACACGTGATATGAAAACCTGGTGTTTTATTATTTAAGAATGAAAACAGAACAGCGAAATACAAGTAAAATCAATACGTTCCTATGTTTACAATACAGATAAAAAGGAGCATATTAAAATTTATTAGGCGGAGCATCAAGGAGGCCCGTACAAACGAAAGGGGGATGTTAATGTAGAACTATTTGATGTCGGAGCTTTGAACGTATTTGTTTATAGAGTTCAGAGCATATTTTTTGAGTAGGCCTGCTTTGTTGCTCCTGTACAATGTTTGCACAATTTAGTGTGTTTATTATTCCATCCGGGTGTTTGTGCGAATAGGGATGTAAAATACATTATGTGTACGGATCAAGAGCTGGTGGGTGGTTTAAGATATGAGAGACGACCGGAGATAAGGATTTCTTAGTGCATATTTTTTCCACGATAGTCTCGTCCCTATCACATCGTGGGACGGACACACAAGGCGAAACGTGGGTGTCCGCCCCTCTGCCTACCCCTTCTGGGAAAAATGCGTGAGTTTATGTGTGTAATTTTTCCACATATCTAAACACATGTCCGTGTACCTTTGAAGATGGTAGGAACTATAGAAAGATAAGTGCGACAACGCAAATATTTTCAAGCAACAAAATCTGTCGCTTCGTCACCTGTCTTTTAATCCCATCGTGCTCGCTTACTTGCTTATATCATGAATTATTATAATATCTTTTACCTTGAAAAGTATGTATGTAACTCGTGGTATAAAGGATTTTGTTTTCTAGGTAACTTTCAGGCGCAAAATATTTTAGATTATTTTCTTTATGTTTGGTATTTTTAGATATGTATTGCCGGAGACTCCATCTATTATTATAATATGGTACATAATACCGGCTTTCTCAACAAATAACCAGAGCGCCCTATTGGGATCGTCCTACAACAAGAGACTTTATATAAATTAAAACGTATTTTAAATTAAATGGACTAGGACGCTGACGGAGCGGTGGACAAGGCAGGCACGGTGGCTACTAGGCAGACCACCTGCCAGATGGTCGGATGACATCGTGAGATTCGCAGGAAAATAGTGAATTCGCCTGGCACAGGGCAGAAACACGTGGTGTGCAAATGAGGAGGCCTATATCCGGCAGTGGCTTGACATGGGCTGATATAGATGGATTGATAAACTATATAGAAAAATACATACATACATACATAAACTCACGCCTTTATCCCCGAAGGGGTAGGCAGAGGCGCCACCAGGACACCCACATTTCGCCTTGTATGTTCCGTCCCACGATGTGATAGGTGGCGAGCCTATCGCCATATCGGGCACAAATTCCTGACGCCGGACTGATAATGAATAGAAAAATCCAATATCACTTTGACCGACCCGGGACTCGAACCCGAGACCTCAGCTTTGTAACCGTACCGTAATACAACTACGCCACCGAGGCAGTCTAAAGTCTCGAGTATAGAAAAATAATTTAATATTAACCCGCTATAAGTTTGTATAAATACTACGCGTCAATTTCCAACACCGTAGTTATTAAGATAAGCTGGTGTACATCCCATCCCTCCGCAGTTTCAACATGTTTATATTTTCCGGTTGCCATAGCAACGCTGTTTACAAATTGCTCACCATTGTACTCGTTGCGTAAGCAAAATTATGAAGGTAGCTTTTAATGCAGTTTGATGTAATTAATTAAAATTTACGAGGGTAAAATTCATAATATTATCTCAAAATGAATTGCTGAATGTTTGCGCTGCAATATCCGAGAAATGGGATAGGCATTGTTTGTTTTTATGGTAAAATTTGTATACAGTATTTTTAATTCTGTTAATGTGTAAAAATACGGCGAGTTTTTCTGAATAATTACTGAGGGTTAGTCGTTTATATGCCTCTTTTAACAGATCGCTGTGGAAATGGTTGGGTCTGTATGCAGCAATATTCTTATTATAGCTAAGGATATTTATCATGACGACGTGCAAGGGCTATAAAACTACATTTTAAGTTTTTTTTTATTTCAATGAATGGCGAGACGAGCATGCCATTTGACTGATGGTAGGCGATACGACCGCTCTTGGACAGTAGATAAACCAAACAACACTATGAATTACAAAGCAATGCTTGTCATCCACCGCGCTCTCCATCCTGAGACATAAGATGTTAAGTTTTATTATGTCCAGTAGTTACTCTGGCTACAATGTCCTTCAAGCCGAAACACAACAGTGTATTTAAATTACTGTTTGGTGGAAGAAACAGACATTCTAATATCAGGCAATCGAGCGAGTAAAGCTCGACAACGATGTTCCGTCGTTGTTTGTACTATGGTTGTGGATGTTGCTGAACGACGTACAGATAAATAATCAAATCATCTGTTAAATTAAAAAAAAACTGCCGGCTATAAGGATGGTGAATGAAAGGCGTGAATCGAATAAAATATTGTCCATTCTTCTCTATAGTATTGGGTATATTATTACTCGGTGCCTGCCTGCGGACTGCCTCGGTGGCGTAGTTGTATTACGGTACGGTTACAAAGCTGAGGTCTCGGGTTCGAATCCCGGGTCGGGCAAAGTGATATTGGATTTTTCTATTCATTATCAGCCCGGAGTCAGGAATTTGTGCCTGATATGGCGATAGGCTCGCCCCCTATCACATCATGGGACGGAACATGCAAGGCGAAATGTGGGTGTTCTAGTGGCGCCTCTGCCTACCCCTTCGGGGAAAAAGGCGTGGGTTTATGTATGTATGTATATTATTACTCTTTTTTTTATAACTTCTTCGGTGGCGTAGTTGTACTCCAGTATGAATACAAAACTGAGGTATCGGGATCGAATCCCGCGTCGGGCAACATGATATTGGATTTTTCTATTCATTATAAGCCCGGAGTCAAAAATTTGTGCCCGATATGGCGATAGGCTCGCCCCCTATCACATCGTGCGACGGAATATACAAGACGAAATGTGGGTATCCTGGTAGCACCTCTGCCTCCTCTTCTGGAAAAAAGGCGTGAGTTTATGTATGTTTGCAATTTTTTTGTGGACTATCTAAGACATTCTAAAGTATTAACCCAATACAAATACTGTTAGTCTGTGTTGGATCTCCTACTAAGAAAACTATACTTGTTGTAAACATTTCTTTTACGACTTACTGGAATACATTAGCGGGTTCTTGTCGAGTTAAATAAACCGCGCTGAAGTGTGTTTTTTAGCTAAAGTAAAGTGTTAGTTTTCGCACCCCGCGTGTTGTGGTCGAGCACCGTTTGACTCAAATAAAAACTTACTGTTGTTTGTGTTCGATAAGAATTGGATGAGGTAATGGGTATTTTAACTGGATTTTAATGTTATGGACATTTCTCGTATGTTTTAAATAGGGTCAGCAAGAATACATATTCTTACCGTGGCTTCCTAGCCACTTAGCTCGAATATATAAATTTCGATTGACTCATTAATAATATATTTCTTTTCTGCAAATTAATAATATCACACAGCGCGTCCATAAGTTATAAAATTGTTAATCAAATGATTCTGCGTTATCCATCACATTTATATCATCTTACAAGCAAAATTGGTGAACTTCCCACCATATACGACTGAGTTTTCTAACTGAGATTTAATTTAAAAAAAAACTAATATTTCCTCTAAACTAATACCTTGTAAATCCAATCACCATACTTCCCATACTTCATGTATCAATCACGCCAATTAACTACACCGCCCACACGTTCGAAAGACAACAAATCACTATGCCCGGTGCGGCGCAAAAAAATGCCGGCCAGAGCGTATTCAATAATCCATTAAACCATGATGGTGGAGTTTTGACATGTGACGTGTGAGCGTGTCGCCGTATGACTGATGTGTGACCTGAGGCCGCAGGAGACTCTACCATTTGTCTCCAACTCGCAGGTGAATAGTTTTAGTAGGCATTCCATAAACTTTGAGTTTGGAGTTTGGAAGGAGAGTGAATTGCCATGCTGAATTATGTCTGTAAAATAAGATCTAGAGATTTTGGTAAAGTTGTGGATAAATTAAGAACATTACTAAAACCTCAATAATAATTTACAAGATATATTTACTGTTTCCTCGTGTTTATATAATACTATAATTATATCTATAATTCCACTAATGACGAGCAAAAGATGATAAGACAGAAGCTAAGGCCACCCTATCAAATGATCAGTATGAACAAACAACATACAATTTAGGATGTGACGTAAAATTATTACCTTTGCGAAAAGTGAGAGTACCTACAGATGAAATTGACTTATTCAATGTAGAATTTAAACTGTACAAAAGTAATTTCTGCCGTACTCAGAGACATTTAATTTCAATTAAATCATTAGTCAGTGTAGATTTTACAAAGAGAATCTAAGGAACAATTTAATTGACATTAAACGCCTATGAAAATATTGGTAGGCCGAATTTTTATTACAACTCTAACGGCAAACTATTTAATAGTTTATGACCGAGACCCTTGGTAAGGGCACTAACAGTTGATGTGACCGGAATCTGTCACTCGCACGCTTGTATGCAAATACGTTTCTAGTACGAACGTTATGCAAATGCATACCATTTTTCGCATCAATGAGTTCAATGTAATCCAATGGACAAAGCGCGGAGGCCTTGTTATGATGGTGTTCACGGAAATTGCTTACACGATCTAACCTCTGACCACTATAAAACTGTCCGCTGCTTAACGCCTATCTGTTCCGATACAATCGCGTCACGAAGCGTGATAATGCTTCTCAAATTTATGTACGGCGTTTTTATTATTATTTTTTGATAAAAATAATGAAATGTATCTGTTTTTGAAGCTTGTGATGCAACACAAATACAGTCGTTTGTGGGTCCGTCTGATGAAATTTATCGTATGTTAATAGTATTTTATATATTTTTTACTGTTTAGAACGAAGTGACAACATTTATTTGTGGAGGAACGGCGGAAATTGTCCACCTATTTAATTATGTTGGTGGATATTATTTATTTTATTTTATTTTATTTTTACATTAGGAGGATCCACAGCTATATAATACAATAAAATATAAAAGTATGGAAACAACTTAAGCCAATTAAGGATCTACACGAATATTAACCAGATTTAAACAATATGATACACAAGCAAACGAAGGAAACACGAGAAAAGAAAAAATAAAGAATACATTACACTATACTATTCGAGGTTGAATAATAGATTTAACATAAGATAGTCTTAATTAAAACAAAATACAAGGAAATTTTTCAGTTACAAGGAGTTTAGTCAGTGTGTATTTGCGAAAACGAATTATGTTCTATGAGGAAACATATGAATAAACATAATACTTATCTATCCATTGCAATATCAAGGAACCAAATGACATTTAATGGAATTTCACCAAAAGCCTGCCTAGATTTAGGCCCAAACCGCTTTCAATCGAAGAGGAGGCACGTGCTCAACAGTCGAACATATTCGAATATTAATAACGAGAGATGAATAGACTGTAACTTTGGTACCTATCATACATAAAATACAACAAACAGACAATAAGACGTGTATCCTTAAAAGCACACAGCATACATTGGACCCAACGCTTCTGAACTTATCCATATTTGTAATACAAACTCGAAATATGCACTATTCAGAACCGAACCGCCATAGCCATTGAAGAACACCACTATTTCATACTTTCCATAGTGGGATACAGCAATATTTCCAAACTTTGGTATTGGATGCGGTGTTCAAAGCGTCAAAGATTCAAAATGCTACTAAGTTACACAATGAGATGGGGAACTTATGTTTGTGGTTAAGAGCGCGCACTCCTTTACTCTTATACCTACTACGGGTTAGATATATGATCTATCGGTGATAAAGTTAAAGCATTTACTTCAGTTCTGGTGAGTATGAATAAGTAAATTTTTTTTTTTGTTTTAATTATTTTTTAATGTTTTCTTTCCAATTAATTTTAGGATTTCTATTTAGTATGGAACTAGTTTATATTTTATACGGAGAGGGGCGTTGGTAGATGCACCACAGTTATTAAAACTTTAGCATGTATCACCGTTTACTTATTAGATAATTTGTATGTGTTTCTTGTTCCAAATAAACTATATTATTATTATTATTATTATTATTATAAATTGTATTTATTGTTACCAGTATAAAATTGAGCTAGGATTTATATTATTTTAAGTTTTATTTCAATAGAATGGATCTGGGGATACAAAATTAATTTTCTCTAAGATATTATTGGGGAGATCTAAGCTCGTTATAATTTTTTAATAAATTCAATTAAACCAGCTTATTTATCATTTCTTAATAGTCTTCGTGGTACAGTGGACAAGGAGACGGCTGTAAAATAAAATGGTTCGGGTTCAATCCAAGCATATTTTTGTATTGTGAGTTGCGTAAATCGAATTCAAACCTATGTCACCATATTTAATGATGGCTCGCTTTGTATTTACGTGTGAAAATTAATTATCAAAGCTTTGGTTTAATTGATTGTATAAAATTATCACAGCTATTAAATATAGATGACAGATTTACGAATATATTCAAACCATGCAGGCTTTTAGACGCTACTTACGACCTATTGGTTGTGGGTATGTACATATTATTATACTACATTCTTTTAATTTTGAGTAGGTACAGTTTGACTCAGAATGAAATATTTTTATTTTTAATGTAGTTTTTAGTAAATAAACTCAAATTAATTGAAATTTGTCGTTAGTTAGTTATGGCTATTTTACTTGGCATAAGATCCTATACACATAAATAAAGCTCGTTACACCACCCCGTCTTCGAGGAGAAAAACACTATTTGTTGTATAAAATTGATATAACCCTCATATAACATACTTTATATTCAATAGCATACGTAGCAATATTTTCCCTAATAAAATCTTAACAATCGTTGAATTTATTGAAACGTCCATAATTCTAATCGACAGTGACGTTTACGACGATGCAATGAAGCTCCTTATTTTTATAGCGGCCGTAATGGCACTTTATGTTTTATTGCTATCGGTAGGTACACGTATTCTGACCAAAAGTGGTCCTAGGATGGGTGTTATATCATGTAGATATCAGTATACAAACATACGTGTAGATTTTACCATACAATGTGCTGTGGGTGGTACTGTTTGGTAACTAGAACTCGTTGTTTATGATCGATGACAATTGGGTAACGCAAGAACGGTGTGTGCGATTGGAAAGTATTGTCAGTCAGTTCGATCGAAGTGATCTATTTGGAGACAAAAACGATGCAGGTAGTATGCTTTTTGATCGTTTTTGCTGTTTTTTGACATAGATAAACGCGCCCAACGTCATCCAGACTGGAATAAAGAGTTTTAACTTTTAGTGCTAAAAATATTGAGCATTTAATTTTCTCATTGCTAAATATTTATATGTTTTTGCAATTTTTCGTGTTCAACAATACAACAGATCATTATTTCATATATTCAATTGTATACCAAATGCGTACTATTTACCGAACATACCATTGAACCGAGCAATGTGTGTGCGTTATCCGGGATTGTTAGCACTACTTGTTGCGTTCCTAAATGGACCTTCTTAAGAACACCCTTTAAAGGCATATGAAATGGCTTCGTTAACATCTCGAAGTCTTTAGTGGAGTCAGTCGGTTGTGAACTTCTTGCATAAAAGAATAATAATGATTGACGAAAATATGGGTTAATAGTTTTGAATGATGTCACGGTGCGAAAAATAGCGTTAATGAGGAATTTTTGATAAAAAGGTTATGGTTCTTTTATCTCAGAATAGTCTATCAATATTCAGACAGCCTCAGTGGCGTAGTTGGTCCGGCGCTGACTGTCAAACGAAAGGCCACGGGTTCGATACGCGTACCGTGACAAATGTTTGTGTGAACCACAGGTATTTGTTTCGGTTCTTGGTGTTTGTGAGACCGAAAAGCCTCTCGTATTTTCTGGTACTCACGACGGAAGACTCAACTTTAGTGTGGGGTGAGGACTATGTATGTGACTGTTGGATTAAGCATTCAATAACAATGCAGTCGTTTGGTTCTAGATGACGCTGTTTAAAAATTACATTAATTTTGAGCGATAAGACCGCCAATTGTACTTTTTATGTATGTGATTTTCTTTTTATTTGTATTTTTTGTGTGTGTGCAATAAAGTGTATATAAATAAATAATAAATAAATAAATAATTTTATCAATAATGTTGTCAACTTCACGACCCTGTTGAGTTTAAAGCGGAGGAATTCGTATTTTGCAGATGCATAAGGGAAATAGTAAGGGATAAAATCTAGGAAAATATAGAATTTTAAAGACCGAATTGAATGCTACAGCGAAGTTCTTCCTCCACGTTGATTTTGTTTGAAATAATGTTACCCTTTTATTGTACCCAGTACATCCTACTTGTTATCAATTCGTGTCAGTGATTGGTTATAAATAGCCTATAATATAATCCGTAACACGCTAAGTATCAAGAAATATTTCACAAGGCGACTCAGTGGCTACTAACATTAAAAAGAACGTCACAACATCACTTATACAGCGGAGTGTAAATAAATCTCCACCATGATTGCACATGACAACCGCTTAAGAATTATTGTATAGCCACATAGCTCCACACGTCTAATTAATTCAATTCACTGGAACGAAATTAATAAATGTAATGTGGATTATTGAAACAGTTCGCGTGGGTTGAATCGTGGTAGGCTACATTTATCATACCCACGTATGTTTATTAAGAGTGGTACGGATTAGAGATATAACAAGTTCAATGCTTGCACATTTTTTTGTATAATATTGTGGTAGGTCTCTCATATTTTATTAGAAGCCGCCTGGGTAGGTACCAACGCAATGTCTATTTCTCCCGCCAAACAGCAGTGTAAATACACTGTTGTGTTTCGGTTCGAAGGACATTGTAGCCAGAGTAACTACTGGACATAATGAGTCTTTACATATTCTTTTGTCTCAAGATGGCAACGCAGTGGAATGCTAAGCATTGCTTTATCATTATTGGTGTTGTTAGGTATTAATGGTACTGTCCATGAGCGGCGGTATCGCTTTACATCAGGCGAGCAGCTAGCTCGTTTCGCCATTCGTCGCAATACAAAAAATGTATTCGTTATTGCTTGGATTAATTACCTGATGATACGTCAGATAGCATTCCAAGTCAAAGTAGCCTATACTTTCGGCTTTTATTAGGGATTAAGGAGGATGACGACGTTGTCAAGTATCCCATAGGGGTAGGTAGAGACTATGGATCTCCACTCTCAGTTCAATCGCCTGATATTAAGTGTTACGCTTACCCATATAGGTATAGGAACAACACCACTCAGAACATGTTATTATTAAGCCTCGTACGGCACAGCACTCTGCACTGCGTACATCACTCCGAGTTATTACATGTTAAGTCACTTAATGCCTTCTAATAATGGCTTTATACAGAGTCAAAATATATAACCTGATTTCTAAAAATACACTTCTTGATATTTAGCCACCTGGCACAAGAGTCTTTAATAATAAACCTGTGTGGGTAGACATCTGTATATCAAAAACACGAATAAAACTTGTAATCACTTGCGAGCCTTGAGCGGAATCCATTCCTAAACTTTAGTCGGTGCGGGTACCGCCGCTTGGAAATAATAAGCGTACGCAATTGATTTGTGATATTATAATTATTAGCCAATATAACTTATCTCAATTAACACACACACTATTACAATTAAAATTAACTAAATGCAACTGGCGGCGATTCGTCGTAACCGTGGTGCGCTGGCGCCTTCCTCGAGCGAGACTGTCGTCCCTCCTCCCGAACCAGGCCGCCCCGCTGCCGTCGACACGACGCTCCGCCAGAGTGGGGTGTACTACCCTCCACTCTAGTTGCTCACAATTATTAAAACGCGCCGTCACGGCCGGACTGACATACGACCGTCCTCGGGCGTTGAACGTGCTTTAATTTCTGCAACAAAGAAATATCACCACTGGGACACACGCTCGTCCATTCTGCTAAGGATATGATTTGATACTCACAGAAAACGGGTTAAGGATCTTAGAACTACCTAAGTGCTATATATCACATACTTCCACACTGCATTTTTTTTTCAGCAACCAAACGCAATCCATCTGATATTATGAGCAACTTAATCCAACCAAACCAGTGTCCTCTACCACACCATACATCTGGACCAAACAAGTGCATCCTTTCAAACAACCCTATTAGATGTGTCCCGGACGACACCCCCCGACCAGGATAGACTGTAATACAGCACATCTGAATTGAGCGAATGCATCCCTTCAATCAACCACAATGGGCCTAGCCCGGACGACATTCCTCAACCAGGATCGACTATAATGCTGCACATCTGATTTGTGCGAATGTATCCCTTCAACCAACCACAGTGGGTGTGGCCCGGATGACATTCCACAACCAGGATAGACTAGAACACCACGCCTCTGTACTGAAGTAGTGAATCCTGTCAGGCCTGGATGTCACTTTCCAGTCCAGGATCGACAGTATATCTAACACACTCATGCCAAAATGGTAATACATACCTATGATGACAGATGATGCTCTCCAGTGTCCATTTCATTTTATTTATCCCATGTCCCGGCATCTGAGTGTACACTCAGTGTGCCTGAATCAGCTGTGATGGTATGGGAATCAGCAGATAAAGTATCTGAGCTTACAGACAGGGTGTCATTGTCATTCAGGGAAAATACATCATCCGTGTCAGTTAAAATTGTATCTACTACATCATCCGGAGCCGTCTCGGCCTCCATATCATTTAAAAGACTAGTTGTGATTTCAAGAAGACCATCATGACCCTGAGGTACTGGACGCAAGTTCTCGTGGGCATATTTGAATATTCTATTAGAACCACCCAAACTCTTCAATTCATACCTATCATGTTCCAGCACCGATGTTATAACAAATGGACCCTTAAACTTCCGATCTAATTTAGTTTGACTCCGTTCACTATTTTTTATGAACACAAATTCGCCTACTGAAAACGGTTTAATTGCTGCGCGGCCATGATTGAATCGACATACTTCCAATGTAGCTGCCTTTTCAATATTAGCCGATGCATCTTTCCGTATGGTATCGAGGTCTAGACGATCCCGTTGCCCATGTACCTCTGAGTTTAGCTTAGACATGCCTAATGATTGTGATTGAACCCCTAACATAAGTTCCATAGGTGAATACTTTGTCACTGTCGACTTAGAACTATTGAGTGCCAGTTGTATGTTTCCAAGTTCTTCACGCCATGTTTTATTAGAGTCGTTTTCAACAATAGTTAACAGACCTTTGAGAGTACGCATAACCCTTTCAACTTGCCCGTTAGCCCTACTAGAACCTGTAGCAATAAGGTGAAGTTGTATCTTATGATCGGCGCAGAAACTTTTAAAATCGGAGCTAATATAGCAACGGCCCTGGTCCGCAATGATTCGTTTAGGCGCTCCGAATAAACAAACTGCTTTACTTAACGCATGTATTGCACTCTTAGTATCAATAGAGACAGTATGTTCCAACAAGATGTACTTGGTAAAGCCGTCGATGATCACTGAACAATACTCCTTCCGATCACTTTTCCCGCTAAGCTTACCCGAAAAATCAATGTGTACTGTATGCCAGGGCACACTAATCTTAGGGATAGGATGAAGCTGAACAGCTTGCGGTCCGGATGTACCTTTTGATGCTTTGCAAATAATACATGAATCAATAAACTGACGTACACATTTCGACATCTGAGGAAACCAATATAGTTCATAAAGTTTTTCTAAGGTTTTATCTTTACCTAAATGCTGTAGCTCGTTATGGATGTGATTGATTAACGTCCAAATTAGAGACCGAGGAACTACTGGTAGCCAAGAGACTATTTTATTACGCACTATTTTCCTGTAAAGCATGCCGTCCCTAACATCATATGTTGGAGCTATTGACTCAGGAAGTTCACTATTATTGTGTTTTGATATAAGATCTTGTATCTCACTATCGCGCTTTTGTTCAACCGAAAGCCAATCTTGATGAAGATCGACGTAATGAACTTTCTTTATATGAGAGCTTTCAGAAGTACCGGCAAAATCCACAGTAGGAAGGGGGTTTCTTGAAAGATAATCCGCGTGTTCCATTCCCCGTCCTTCACGATAAACAATATCGAAGTCGTATGATTGTAAGAATGCCCACCATCGATGCATACGAGGCATAAGGTCTTTTTTTGATTTTGATGCCTTAAGGGAATTGCAATCTGTGAAAACAACAAAACGTCTACCATAAAGATAGTGACGGAAATGTTCTACTGCCCGCACTACTGCCAAAGTTTCTAACTCATACGAGTGATAACGTGACTCTACCTCTGACGTGCGACGGCTGTAATATTCCACTACATGGGGTAGATTATTTTTCTTTTGTATGAGAATTGCCCCATATCCTTCGGAACTAGCATCGGTATGTAATTCTACTGGTAGCTCTGGATCAAAAATAGTTAACACCGGCTCGGTAGTAAGTACACGTATTACGGAGTTACGTATTTCCTCGTGTTTCTTAGTCCAAACAATGGGTCCCTTCAATTTTGTAAGGGGATATAACGGACCTACAATACGTGTATAATCGTGAATGAATTTACGGAAATACGAAGCAAGACCAAGGAATTGCCGAACCTGAGTAGCCGTTTTTGGCTGCCGCGAATCTACTAATGCTCTTATTTTTTGAGTGTTTGGCCTAATTTTACCAGATTGAATTGAATAACCCAGATAGTCGATTTTACGTTTCATAAATTTACACTTTTTAATATTTATTGTAAATCCAGCACCTGTTAAAGCGGCTAAAACCTTCTCCAAGCTAACCAGACCTTCTGTTACGTTAGCAGAATAACATAAAACATCATCCATGTAAATTAGTGGCTTATTACTTAAATGACTCATGGCCTTAGTAATGCACCTTTGAAATACTGAGGGAGCGTTTCGAAGTCCAAATGGCATAGCTAAGTACTCATATTGCCCATCGGGCGTAACAAACGCTGTTTTCTCTACAGAATCAGGATGCATACTGATCTGATGAAACCCTGACGCCATGTCTAACGACGAAAAAAGATTAGCGCCTACAAGTTGATCTATCTGCTCGTCTATCCGGGGTAAAGGATAGTGTTCAGGATGTGTATTGGAATTTAACTCCCTGTAATCTACACATATTCTGTATGAGTTATCTTTTTTTGCAACTAGTAATATTGGGCTTGCAAAGGGTGACGAACTTTCTCTAATTACACCAGAATCAAGCAACTCCTGTACCTTTTCTCTAACAATTTGTTTTTCGGCAAGTGCTAACCTATACGGGCATCGCTGTACAACTATATGTGGGTCTATTAAATTGATTTCACATTGTCCCGTCTTAATTCTGCGGGTCGGATTGCCTTTACTGAAATAATTACAGTACTTATGTAACAACGATATGAGCGAGTCTTTTTCCTGACCTTGTAAATCCGTGTCAATTTGTGTAAAATCCGGTTTATCCGACTTTACATTACATAAATTACTGCGTTCCTTGGAATAGAACAAAAGATTGTCATTATCAACTTTGACGCATAGCCCTAGTTCAAAAATATCCCTACCAATTATTATAGGATCCGAAATACGTGTGTCGGGTACTACATGAAAAATAAGATTTACTACAAGTTCGTCAATTATTACATCACTTTGCACCTGGATTGTACATTCTAAATCTTCACCGCCTATGCCACTAAGATAAACGAGACTCTTACGTACAGTACCCATTAGTTTATCATTAAAACTTTCTTTTACAAGAGAACAAGATGAACCGCTATCAAATAAAAAGGAGACTGACTCACCGGAAGATGTTTTCAGAATACCCCTGGAAGAACGGCGCTCGCATTGGTGGACTTCCTTAACCGCAGCTCGGTTCCCATTCCTTTTATCTGGACATGCAGACGCTACGTGTCCAAGCTGACCACACGTGTAACAAGTTACAGCAGTTTTCTTCTCCATAACGCATGATGTACTTGGAGTGTCCTGTGTTTGCGCTCCGAAGTCATTACGTCGCTTACGACACTCGGCTATACGATGTCCAGCCAATCCGCAATAGTGACACTTGCCAGTAAATCTCTCCGTTAGACGGAAACGCTTGGCTTCAGATTCTGGGGCCAGTGCATCTAACCGTCTCTTTTGTGGTAATCCACCAAGAAATCGAAATAAATGAGACCGACATGTGATGATTTGTGAATTCAATTCCCGACGTAACGAGTTGTCTTTCTGACACAGTACTGAGATAACAAACCCAGTTATAACTTCTTCCGGCATGACAGTATTAGGTATACGCTCAATGAGATTCCATAACCGGAGGCCGGATTCAGATGCAGCTTCTTTTGTGTTTATTTCGAATCGTAAAATATCATCAAAGTATTCTTGAATGAGCTTTGGTTTAGAAAATTTGGCAAGTAAAATTTCTTTTATAGAACTCCACGTGATATTATTCAAGTTTAGCTTCGTCAGACATGAGGCTGCACGACCTTTTAGCGCACCAGTTAACGCCACGAGTAAGTTAACTCCTTCTAACCCTTTGCTTTGCACGATTACTTCAGATAATTTACACCAATCGTCGATATCCACATCTACCTCATCCGGGTCAAATTTCAATAATGGTTGGTTAGTACTCACTGTGGGTATTTGTTGAGCCGCCACAACTCGGGTAAGCAAAGATTCCATGCTGCTCAAAAGTTTCTCAGCGTAATTTAACTCATTTGGATTTGTCTCATCTGGGCGTCTGTCCGATCCCAATTCTGATGTAATCACTTGCGAGCCTTGAGCGGAATCCATTCCTAAACTTTAGTCGGTGCGGGTACCGCCGCTTGGAAATAATAAGCGTACGCAATTGATTTGTGATATTATAATTATTAGCCAATATAACTTATCTCAATTAACACACACACTATTACAATTAAAATTAACTAAATGCAACTGGCGGCGATTCGTCGTAACCGTGGTGCGCTGGCGCCTTCCTCGAGCGAGACTGTCGTCCCTCCTCCCGAACCAGGCCGCCCCGCTGCCGTCGACACGACGCTCCGCCAGAGTGGGGTGTACTACCCTCCACTCTAGTTGCTCACAATTATTAAAACGCGCCGTCAAACTTTATTTACTCGCTCAATCCCATACATTTCCGAATGAAAATAAATTTGTAAATACATTTCAATGGCACTCATTTAAAATGCCATAAAACTCCATACGTAGTGCGTGGGCGTGTACGGTACAGATATAAAAACTGGATTAACTTTTTATAGAATGATAATCCGAGTATATTTTAAAGATTTGCTAAATACCTGTCTTACCGGCTGTCAGTAAGGAACACCGTCATTCCATGTTTATTTAGTATGAGAAGGGAGTGGTAATGACGACATCATTTTTAAATTAATAACACGCGATAAATATCTTGATTCAACACATTATTAACAACGTACTTAATAAACTTATATTTATAATGAATATTTCATATGCATTGTAACTAATTCTATTCTAAATAAGTGTGGAAATTCTAATGTCAGAATTTTAAGCCTTCTGTTTTTATGTGGATTAATGCCCACTACCAATTTTTAAATGTCATCAAATTATGTTGCTTTTAATGATAATTAACTTTTTATAACACCACTCCGTAGTAATAATAACTGGATATAATGAGACTTAACATATTGTGTCTCAGGATAGCGAGCGCATTGAAATGCCAAGCATTGCTTTGTAATTCATGGTGTTATTTGGTTTTGCTACTGTTCATGAACGGTTGTATCACTTACCATCAGGCGAGTAGCATGCTCGTCCCGTCATTTATCGCAGAAAAACTAACATCACAAGCAACGTCACAAGTCTAATTAAAGCTATCGATCTAGGTAACCTAATTAAAGTTGATTGTCGACCTAAGGTGGAAACCAATCAGGAACATTGATAAAGTAGTCTTACAGAATAACTATGACGTATTTGCTTTCCATCTAGTTTTATTTGTCTTGTTTTGAGTCGTAACATACCCGAGTTTTCTAACGGTATGTGGTAACTACATAAGAACAATTCAACAATTTCTAAACAATGAAGTATGCATTTCGCAGATAAAGGATGTGTGTGGTAATATTAAAATTCCACCCTCAAACATTCAACTAACAGAATTAACATATTCACTGTTTCATCTCAACTGGTTCCCACTTTTGAATTTCCTATTAGTGTTTACAAAGGTAAAGTCAATACGAATGTGGTAGCCACAAGCTCCGATGCATTACAATCATATTTAAGCTTTATACCAACGCTATAAAGTCCAATGTGCTTTGTAATGGAACCGTGATGAAATGAGGATCCACACGCTACTCTATTGTTGAAATTTGTTTACAAAATTTTCAAGTTATTGACTTTGGCGTGAGAATTGGTTTCTAACGTTCGTAACGCTGGTAGGTCCGATCGATCAAACATGAAACATCTAGCATACTACTGTTAAGCATTTTCAAATTGCGTATGTGTAAATACACTTAGAAAACATTTATTGGCCGATACGCGTCAAATAAGTGAGTGACAACTGTGGGGAAATCTTTGGACATAGTGTTTGCATGCATTACTTCGCTTAATCTTTTGTTCGAGTCATATACGAGTATATAATCATATATAAGATTGTTTTAGTGAAAAAATAATTATAGTTTGCAATGTAAAAAGCACCGCATGAGGCATCCCTTAGTCCCATTCTTATAGGTATCAACCAATACTACTAGGATTAGAAGTATAAAAAAAGGTTAATAAACTATCTGTTATACATTTTTATCATCACTTGTATTATAAATTCCACTAACGTATCCAAAGCCCCATTTACACGGGGAAAGTTTCTCGCCTCGAAGATATAAATAACGTAAGGATGTAAAAAGTTGCATCGTGTAAAAATTTGTCAGAACACGATGATCTGTGGCGGTTATGTCATGCGATAATCCCATACGATTCTCGCCGCGAGAAACTCTCCCCGTGTAGATGGCGTTTAAACAAGTCCTACAAAAATCACTCATTAAGTGATATTTATTGTTCTGTAGTGAATGTTTAGTAACAACTGGTTGTTAATAAGATAACACGATCATTATTGTACGCTTGAACGTCGACGTTACGCCCTGAACGGAAGTAGAAGCTAATAAACATGTCACTGATATAATTACTTCCCAAATTGATTTTGTACCATCATATCTCGTTTCATAATTGAAATTGTTGATGGCAGCTATCCTTTATAGATTTTGTTTGTGGGTAAATAGAGTGAATATGCACAGAGAGAGCATTGGAGCTAATGGAGTTACTTTACTATTCAATTTAATATGTATGTACGTTGGAGCATCGTTTTAGCTGAACCACGTGCTACTGGCACAGTTGTCTGGGGATCGTTTCGTGTAACTTCATGCTCTGAAAGGAAGCATGATGTTTACTCGGCAGTGAGGTATAATTGCTGTGGAATTTCTATAAGATTGGAGATGCAAATTTTTTATATTGTAAGTGATATTGTTTAGTGAATAGGTTAGCAATATTAATCATTATTTTATTGTTGGTGATTGATGATGTCAGACTAGTTATTTTCGTAGGAATGCGATATTTCTAAAACTGTGAATTGTGTTTCGGGATCAGCCAACTTACACCTTTATTCGAGCTTTGTGCATAAAAGTGTCGAATTGTAACAGTTGCGTTCAGAAAAAAGTGCTACGATAATCTTAATTAGTTTTTTTTTACTTCAATTTGCTTGATTGCATAGTATTTTTACATACAATCCATACCGTGTGAGGTCTCTTAGTTTACAAAGAATCAAGAAGACTTCCGTACAGACGTTTGTCAAATAAAATCCTCAACATTAATGCCTCCTTGCGACTTCCGACCGGCGTGGACTTAATCGAATAACTCAAATAAACTGAGGTGAAACTTTTCAATACGCTTCGTGACCATGAAGCTTAAATGAATCGCTTTATGCCGAGTGGGAGCAACATCGAAGTGCATTTTAAATATTTTATTACGCTATTTCGAGCTCGCCTTTTTGCGATTTTCATTGTAGAGTTATTGAGATTAATTGCTATGGTGAAATATTAATTTTGTGCTCTCGATAAATCGTCTGTTGTTGTCGTCTCATTGTGTCAGTGTTGACGGAGTATGAATCAGAATTTTCTAGTATATGTTGATAATTACAGTGCGTTCATACTATTGTGTTATTACTAGAAATAAATATTTATTCATGTGTATTATTATTTCGCCACTATTTTAAAATGTATTTTAGTAGTATTTCCAGTTAAATAATATCTGTTAGCTTAAATTGTATTACATAATCTAATCCCCACCGCCAAATCAAAGCTACTGTGATACGGAACACGTAGATCGATTCGTTCCGAACTTGCACCTTCTATAGTACCTATGAAAAACTCGCCTGGTGTTCTTATTCTAAACACAACCGCCATAGTGTCTCACTGTGTCAAATATTCTACTCAAAAGTGACGACACAGCGCTCTGTGACGCTCAGTTGGAAAAACGGTATAGGCTTCTACGCACCTAGTTAAGCCAGCCGAAGATTAATGAGCTCTGCGTTTCTAATGAAACAGAATTGCAAAGGAAGTCACGCTAATTATAATTGTAATCCAATGCTCCGCGGTTGGTCATGAACTTTTGATACGGTTCATTAGTTTGGGAATTATCTTTTACGGTTCCTTTTTCACGCTCAGGTATTTGGTGTAATTTATGCAATGTGATTAAGCTTTCTGTGCTTATAATACTTTAGTTATAGTTTGTTAGAATATTTTATGTTGGTAGTGTTACTGTTTGTTGATAGATGGCGTTGTTACAATATTAAGATTTTTTATTACTTATATATTTTAATATACGAAATATAGCAACCTTTAAGATGCCGTTAAAATAATATTTTATGGGATCGTTATTAGATTCGTTTTATTAGTTTCGGTGTAGTTGTTTTATATAAATAAATAAATAGAATAAGAGTAATAAAACAAGACATTTTCAATGATACAGCATTTCATTTGGAAATCATTCGATACAAATTAACTGGCTTCAGTGTAGTAATAGGATGAGGTTAAAATTATACAATACAAAGTGCCTTATGTACAAAAATGTAGAGAGACAATGCGACAACATCAAATCTATTAGGATACGGAACCATTTAATACAACGATATTTTCCTTAAATAAATTGAAAATTGTAGTCCATGCCTTTTGTGTATTTTATAGAAGAGGATTCTACCCATATCATGTTTATTGTGATTGTGAATGACACATGAAGGGGTTTATTTCATAATCAACCGCCTGGCAAATGTACAGTATATGCATTAGAACCGATGTATGGAACCTTTTTAAACGTGGTCGTCTTTCAAAGAATAAAAATTTATTTATTTTAGTGCATCATATTTTAATAAGTAAACATTATAAATAACCAGCACATACTTTTAGTGTTTAAAACTTGATAAGAATATCAAACTTAAAAATGGATTCAACAAAATGTTCATTATCCTGAATATAGTTTTCTTAATGTTGAAACCGCTTTAGCGTACATCAGCGTACTAGGGTAAAAACTATGAAAGCAAGGCTTGCACATAATGAAGCCTATGATTCCTTTGTGGGACGACCTCGTAGGATTATGTTGAGTGCCCTGTACTGTATTAAGCTCACACAAAACAAATGTCGAGGTCAGACTAGTACAGTAATGAGGTTTAGAAATTTCGACAAGAACTAGACGCTCTAGAATTTCTAAAACTTTTGACGGTGATTTAGGTGCTGGGAATTGTTTTCTTTCACATAAAATTGTGTACATACAACATATTATGCTCGTATATAAAAATATTTCAAATTAATAACTCAATCTACGCTAAAATGTTGCGTGGTTTAATAATGAGATTCTTAAATTCTACGTTTCCACAGCAACATCTTCAGCACTGAAAACTTGTTTTTAAATAATTATTTCTAGATCGCGTCTTTTATGGTATGATTATGAACACTCCATAATGAACATTTCATATTCATTAAATTTTATTATATTTAATTTTATTTATTAAAGAATTCCCAAAGAAGAACACACACAAAGAAAAACATAACACAAAATAAACTATACTGCGTGTTCCTTCAATTAAACGAAATGATTTAGTATCGAAATATTGAAAAATTACGATCTCCAGTAATTTGGGTCGATAAATGACCAGTTCTGAGGGTAGTAGGACACCATTCGATGTCAATTGTGGCTTAGCCTGCGCGACGCTTGATGTATCGTAAATCAAAACCGAAATTAGATTTTGGGCGGTTCCATTTCGATATATCATTCCGTTTATCTCGATTTGACCTAGTTGCACTCGTCTAGTTTTATGGTCGATGTGGGGTTTTTTAGTGTTGTTTTCAAAATATGGGTAGAAAAATAATCAAACAAAATATATTTGAAAGTTTTGAGAGGCATGGATCTGAATCTACGGGAGCATCTGTTTGCTATACGGACGTGTTACTGAAGTTATGCTTTATATCTATTCATACTAATTTGCTTAACTAACAATGCTGCGTAAACAAAATCAGCATAAGTTACAGTAGAAGCAAACCTCTCACATTTGTACTGATTTAATCATAGTGGGCGGAAATAAAATATCACAATATTGGTTAGGTCGATGGTATTCGGCACCTATTCGGTTTTTATACAAGACAGAGGCATTGCTTCTGCAATTGAATATGCTTATTACACAGTATTGTTACTTAAATTATTACTAAAATTTTAAAGACGTTATTCATTGATAGTTTTAAAACGTATTTAGTTTTTGAATGTTTTGTCCCTTTCGAACTACTTTTGAATTCAGTTTAAGCGAAGAAGACAAAACAATCGATAACTAAAATAGGTTTTAAAACTGTTTATGAATAATTTTATGTTTCATTAAGATCTACATACCTTTTAAGGTAAGCTATCAATAATATAAGTTATAGATTTGATTATGTCGCATTTTAACAGATGTAATGAGTATTAATCTTAGAGTATAGCAGTTAATATAGTATTAAGGAAAGGATTAAGTCTAGTATGAAGAGATAAATCAGATATAGCCACAAATACGAAATAATATAACAATCGTATTAAATAATTACAAGGTTTTTAATGGGGGAAATTTAATGTCCCAATACATTAGGTCCTTTAACCACCAATTCCATTTCGTCATAAAATATAACCTATACGAATTGAATTAATTCTTAAAAGCCTAACTAATTTAGAATATTTACACAATATCAAAGGGGTTTTGTACAATTTTTGGATCGCGTAGTGTATGTAAGGTCGTGCTAATTTAAAAAAATAAATCTTATCATTAACTTTACAAATCTATGTGTGTAACACAGCGAAATAAATTAATTTCAATAAAATAAAAATCACAGCAGATCTCAATTACCTATCTACATTTACATTGTAGATTATACTTATAGTTATAATGGTGTATCGTCTTACATTAAACTTTCACATGAAATCTTAATTAATGTAATTACAATGAAAATTCGTATTCCATAAATACAATAATAATTGATAGTAATTAATTATTTCTCGTTAATTATAAATTTACGTAGAGTTAAAAGACTGTACAATATTAACAATGAAAGTGAGGAAACGAATAATTATTTATAATTAGTGATAACTTATTCGAAATTTTGGAAATAAGTTTCTTGTAACGGAATAAAACTATATTACAATATTAATTTAATAAAGCAATAATTCAAGAAAAAATTAATTAAAATCCTGACATTGTAAATAATTTAGTAATAGAGTCCGCTAACTCGAACAAATCACCTTTTCTAATGATTTCGGGTTACTACGCTCGATTTGGCCAATGTAAGATATTTTCCTCAGTACCATCTTATGCAACACTTAATTCCAGACTGTTCTTATCTTAGTGTATCGTGTACAAGACATGTATAAGCAATTTTGTGATCCAGTTTGCTTCGATAAGTCCGCAGAATACGTTCTAACTTTGTCCATAAATGGCGCATTACTCGTTGCCCGTCATAAATATTCATTTTCGGCAACCAAGAGGAAGTTTTCACGCTTCTCATCGGTTTCGAACCCGAAGTAGCTGGAATATTAGCGAATTTATGAACAAGAAATACTTTCGTACTTTACAAAGATTTCACATTTGGCGGATTCTTTCGAAGGAAATTAAGTAAGGTTATCTATACCAGAATCAATTTAACTTTCGGGACTTTGCTTTACAGGGCTTATTTAATGAAATAATGGAGGACATAATGTGATTATTACGAAATACCTAATAGTGACAAATAAGATATCTCTTTACAGTAAAACACTTCTTATTCGCTTACCGAATCGAATGGCGCAAACACTTACAATATAGACAAAATATTCAATATGTACACGGACTAGTAGTCAACGGAGAAGGTATTAGAGAAACGTTGCATTATTCTAGATAATCCGTTTTCACTTAAGAGTTTCGTAGCACAAGTTTTCGCACTTTAAGTGTCCGAGATCAGAGTAAAGCTTCTTCGAATTGATCGAAGCCTTGGTACCATCAGTCACTCTCGTATACAGTTGAGTTTGAACTCTTTCGCCGGCTGTAGGGGGAGCAGAACTCGATCCTGGTGTCTGGGAGCCAGGTGTACGCAGTGCGCTCTGACGATGCACTGGAAACAAAGAGAAAGGAGTGTTAGAACCAGATATCATAACAATCTTAAACACATATATAATGTATAAATAATGACGTCATCTTAATTGTTTTTATAAAATAGTATTGACAGTTTAGGTGTTTCATAAGTCGTCTAATTGTTTTAGTGGTTGTGGACAATCTGTGCTATAGAGTCTTAGTAAATTACTTCATTTTATTTAGCTGATTAGTTGGCTGAATACTGAATAGTACTTCTACAGTAAATAAAAAGTTCTTTATCAGCCATAAGACTAAGACACAGGACTTAATTGAAATGCCTGAGGATAAGTCACAGCTACTTCTCTGGATTAATTAGTAACCATACATCCACATCAGTGACGGGTATTTTCTTTTTAAATTATCCAGTATAAATATTGATGCATCGAAATAAAGGAACTCAAATAAATCAGTATTAACAGGCCGTTCAAAATTACACAAATTAAATTCTCGCATTAAGTCAACTTCAATATAGAACTGTGAAACATTTCAAGCACTTAAAGCTAATGAAACCGTTTTAATCACTGACACAATTATAGCCATCTAATTAAGGTTATGGCGGATCGTTTTAACGATACATTAATTTGCAGCCTTATTTACATTTGACGTATATCTCATTAAAATTAACTTGGTCTCTCCAATCGACTGAGGATTATAAACTGTCAGTTCACTAAACTGTAAACTTTCCAAATAATATCCGTTTGTATGATTATAATGGAACGCTTAACTTTAGCCTTGTTTCACGTCCAATTAACGTTTACAGCATTGAATGTTCGACTTTCAAAGTGGTTGTTGCAACGCGTGCTCTTAATGGTAATCGAGAACAACATTTACATGTTACAACAATCGAAACATGCTCGGTGGACAAAACAAAGGCGTAACCGGCCCGAGACACTAGTTACGCATTGTAACGATCTAAGAGAGTCCTATGCTCAATTCTCCAGTTGGTCAAAGCTAAATAAACACTAACAGTGTCTTGAAAACGCAGCCAGCAGATGATTCTTCAACACGGTGAAAATTTTATGTATTCGCGCCTTGGAGTGCCATCGCTGACTCCTACGAACACTTGAACAAACAGAAGTAGTATTTATCTTTACCTAAGGTGCAGTGTGTTGTTTTAAAGAGAACCCCCGCAGAAGAGGGGTCAACGATCTTGACACACTTCAGTTGCTATCCAACAATTTCCTATTAAATAGTTTTGTTTTACTTCAAAGAATTTATCGTCATTATTAGCAATGGAAGTAATGCTTTATGTTGTTTGCTTCTCATTAATCAATCAACGGAGATATTTACTTATATTCAGTGAGTTACATCAAATTCTGTGATAGATTGTGATAGAATAACCGTATCTTTTGACCGATTATCCTCCTCGCCCTTGGATATAGACGTCTCTTGCGGCCCAGTGGTCACGACGCAAGATTAACTGCTGTTTGCAACCTTTGACGATTAAGTATTGTTTGAGTAGTTCACCATGATACACGAGTTGGAACAAATACAGAGTAAATTGTATCACTGGGAATAGTTCTAGACATTCTAGTGCAGTTGTATGAGTCGTATAGGCAAGGACGTTTACAAAAGCACTTGTAACTTTGTGAAATGTTGACGTGAATATGTTTTCATGTTATATGGTAGATACAAACGATTCTATGAATACAATAAAATTTACTGATTTGAGAAGTATTATTTGAAGAAATGTAAGTCAATTTAGTGCCAATGGGTTTAGAGGGACTCTAATTTTCATATATACTTAATACGTCACCAAGTATTAATCTAATCATACACGCCTTATTGGTTTTACTGACAACAATAGGAGACTAATAGAGAGAGCACGTCAACGGACACTATTAAGCGAGACGAAGACGCGAGCCACGAGTCGCGATTCGAGTGAAATCCAATTTGAAATAAGTGCTTTCTGAATTAATCCGACCACTTTGAGCGGACCGGATGAAATTTCTGGTATTTTTCACGTCCAGCAATAAAAACGAGCCCTCGACGCGGGAAAAAGATGAGTAATAGCTTCGCCCTCAGCTTTGAGAAACTGTTAGGAATAATAATATTATGCCCGCACGATGGAAACCTTTTTTAATCCGTCTGTGTGACGGGCGAGAGAGCGGTTTCGGTTGGAGAGCGTGAATTTGCCGACGTACCCTCGGTTTTAAGTAATGAACGGTTGTGAAGTATTTTTTGAAGTGAGGTATGTTTGGTTCAGATAAAAATTGTTGCGGCATATTGTCTAAAACGATTCACTTTTTTTATCATTAAAAAAATCGTAAATTATTTAATCGAGTATTGATGCATCATTCTGTTGTTTGTCAAATGCCTGTTTAAGAACTGTCTCGTGTAGTTTGAAGGGGCACAAGTTCCGAAACCCTCAAAGGGTTAGCTGGCCGAAGCGAGACCGCATTAAGGCAAACTTTGTGATGCCTCCTGGCTAGATATTGTCACGACCTAAGAGGTAAATGGCATAAACTTGGTGTTTGAAAACCTAAGTTCAGCGTTGCTCCGGATTACCGCTAGATTGGAATTAGTTTAAGTTCACAGAAACAATGTAATGGGATGTAGTTGGGATATCTTATTGTTGAGCTTGAATCAAACATTAGACTTTTATGTCTATGCTATCTTTGTTATCAACACAAGAATTTATTATTTACCAATTTCCATTAGTCACAAATACGTAACATCTAATCTCAATATTAATTCGGATTTTACTTTTAATCAATTTGAAATAAAACTTCCCATTCCAAATGATTTTATGTTCTGAATCTGATAAATTAATTATCAGCAGATCTTAAAGGTAACACAATTGTCCTTCACGACGAATAAAAGACACAGACCACCAAAGGCGTTCTGTCAATTTCTAATTAGGCACACATTCGAACGACATAAAATACTTAAAAGGAAGTTATCAAGATTAGTAGATATTTTCATTTTAACTTCATTAGGCCACCAGATAATAATTACGGCAGCCATCCATTTCATTCAGACTTGCTAATAAATAAATTTTATTACGCATATAAAGATGTGATTACGTGTTATCGCACAGATTGATTTATTGATTTTAAAAAGTTTTTTTAACTAGTTACGCGAATTCTTGTAATTCTTGACTTAATAGTCAAGAATCATACTTATCAAGGTGTATTTTAACAAGTCAGGGTTTTTTAATTTATATTAATTGTTATTTAATTGATATTGATATTATATTGCACTGCCTCGGTGGCGTAGTTGTACTACGGTATGATTACAAAGCTGAGGTCTCGAGTCGGGCAAAGCGAAATTGGATTTTTCTATTCATTATAAGCCCGGAGTCAGGAATTTGTGCACGATATGGGGATAGGCTTGCCCCCTATCAGGCTATCACAGCGTGGGACGGAACATATAAGGTGAAATGTGGATGTCCTGGCAGCACCTCTGCCTACCGCCGCGAAAAAGGCGTGAGTTTATGTATGTATGCTATGATATTATATGTATATCTATTGAGATTGTGTTTGCTCGGATGCAAAAAATGTTAAAAAACTACGAAGTTATAATCTAGTCAAATCATTGTTCTAATGGCAGCATTTACAAGCTATGATTTGAGAGGTCCTGGGTTCGCTTTCAACGTGGAATCTGCTTTATGTGAGCTTATGTTTTATTTTTTTTATAATCGTCAGATTAGATTAGTGCTCAGGATTGTGATGAAGTCGCCCCATTTTGCCTTGGGCGGAAATAAGACCGGACACAAATGCATTGCACTTGTGAAACCTCTGCCTGACACCGTCTGCGTTTTAATATGTATGTACGTACAAATTTTATTACTTGTTTTATCTGCTGATATTATATCTCTCATAAGATGTCTACACTATTTACTTAAAGTCAAATTTTTATTTCTAGAGCTTCATTAAGACACACGTTGAAAAGACATGTAAAACAGCATTAAAAATGTCCGTGTAGAACATACTAATAAAACCCATGATAGCATAATCACAAACGACTATCGGAGGCCAAATACGTTATTAGAAAGTGAAAATTTTAAAGAAAAATAAAGATAATGGGCGCTGTACTCTCCCTTCCTGTCTACTAAATTAGATCCACTAAAAATCGTCTACATTAATGGTCTGTTTACATTTTACAACATAACCAGTCTGAGGCATTAGTAAATGTAATTTCAATGATGCGATCGCTCGCTCTATAACCCGGTTCATGTATTTACATATAGGAACGGGTTCCACAGTCAATATTGGGCTCGCCATACAAATGAATACATTCTGACACAATGGGACTTCCATTTTGACCGCTACGTGTGTGTTTGTTCAGACAATTCTCACCACGCTGGCTTATGCCACCGAAGTATTAGTGTGCATTACCTTCTTTTGTTATCGAATGGTGCTTTTAGCTATCCTTTTGAATTTTTACCAGATTATGTGCAGAAGGTAGTCTATGGACAGATATACGTAATATATAATATGTATACACGCATAATCATATATGCGTGTAATTGGCTGGAAATATTTTTTGTCTATCCTCCAGATGACCAATAGGTACAATATTGTAGTTTCGATTTCATTTGCTGATACGTTTGCTTTGTGTAATCAAATTAAAGTAAGTAGTTGATTTTCAGTATTTTTATTATACACACGATTTCGATTTAATTAACACCACCATCGACATTTTTCTTAGCCACAGGGGTCACGCAGTCCCTATCAGCTTATCAAAATAATGTAACGACGACCAAATATATTTAGGTAAAACATAAATGAAACAATACCCAAACTCATTGACTTATTCACAAACAAATTACCGGAGTACATAAGAAAATGATGGTACACAGTTGGGTCACACGAACTTTAACTAGATAATCTGAAGCTCATAAATGCGCACGCGAGCGTTAAGACGTAGTGTTAACTGATCTAGTTTGAAGTTTACGAAAGCAGGTGTTGGAAAGTACAAAGTTGTTGGAACAAGTAATCAAACTACAGGACTACCGCGACTACGTTTAACTGCACTAAGTATTCCACGGAAAAAGGGTATTAACTATGATTTATGAATAATAATTCGTCGTTTGAATATTGCTTCAATTATGAATATATTTGCTATTAAAATGGGATGTAATGTTTTGCAATCTTTTTTGTTTAAATATTCCTACAGGATCCAATATCACAAACTCAAAAACTACTCAACCAGAGCTCTAAGCTCATAGTTCTGTTGGGGTGTTAGGAACTAGGACGAAGTTTTTAGTTCCAAAACACCCAGATTCGAAACAAATATTTGTTAATTTAGATATTGACGCAGGCATCTAATACGCGACTGCTCGTTTCACAAGATTCGAGGATTCGACTCGGATACAATTTGCACAATTATTCGGAAAAAAATTATAGCATATTGATTAATCCCCGATTCAATACATAACATTATATCAAAACAGATATTAGGGCAATTCAACTAAGAAATAATTATAACAATACTTTCCTTAACGATCCCCACAACAAACGCCCAAGTAATTCATTCTAAACTGTATGAAAAGCCACGTCGGCACTTCTATTAGCTTTCTTAACATTGAAACACCTCCCCTGAGAGGTTATTTCCACGAGATAACATTCAAGCAACTGTAATAATTGCTAACCGCTAGGTGGAGCCCCGGTGAAATATTCATCGGAATTTGTAATTAAACAACTATTTGAATGTTAAATAACTGAACTTTGTTATTAGTCCTCGTCGTAATTATAAGCTTTAAATGTCTCTGATCAGACCCTTTGGGTATACGTGTGAGTAATTTTGATATGGCACCGTTGATTATTTGTTATTACGTATTTGACAGATTGCTTTGGATTGGAACTGTTAGAGTTATTAGTGCGATACCGTATCCACCCGGGAATCGATTATCTTACACGATGACAATAAGCTATTCATACTGAAGTTAGTATATCGCGTTTGGGTTCATTTTCAAAGGAGAGAGATAATCATCTATCGCATGTAGATACTCCGTTTGTATTACAATGTTCTGACGATCACGTGCTTTGTACTGCACTTAGTTATACCAAGTATTCTGTATCAGCCCATATACGTCCCACTGCAGGGCTCGAGCCTCCTTTACAATCGGGAGTACGATTGAGAGTGGTCAGGCCAAATAGTCGACCACGCTGGCCTAGTGCGGGTTGGCGGTCTTTACATACCGTAGATTTTTTTTAAATCGCTTCGTTATGCAGGTTTCCTCACGATTGTTTCCTTCACCGTTAAAGTGCGTGGTGTACACACACAACTCTGAAAAGTCAGAGGTGTGCCCTGGGATTTGAACCCGCGACCACCGTAAACATGTAGGCAGCCGCGTCTGGTCCGTTACCAACAGGCCACCACGCACTTACCTTGAATAATACTTGTACGTATATTATATTTGTATAAATTGTATTGTACTTGTACACACTTGTATTATACTTGTATGAATATGTAGGTAAATGATAAGCGCCTATGACCCAGGGGTACTCTTGCAGAAGTATATGAATGTCTGCCACCCCTTCAGTGACACGTGATTGATTACATGCATGAAGCTTTATGCACGAGCGATTTAGAATATTATAACGTGTTTGTGCAAATGCAGATAACATTTCGCATGATTCATATTAAAGGGAGCGAATAGAAATACGGGATGCAATAAGGATTTTGGCTGTTTAGTTGGACATAAGAAACAAAGGCTGTTTTTTAAATTTTCGAAACTTGCCTTTATCCAAAGACAAGTTGACAATTTCATTAAGCTTTCTGTCCTGTTGGCTTATACAATAACCAGGGCTAATTTTATTACTCCAAAAGATACGATAATAGCTATAATCAAAATAATAATTTCACAATTATCTGCGTTTGAGTATCACACATCCGCGTTATAATGAAGTCTAAGCACATTACGAAATAAAATTTAATTAATCGGAAAACGATCCCGTGGCCGGTAGCAGTGGCTATAAAGGGGGGAGTGAATTGTTATCCGAACAACCCATTACAATCAACGGCCTGGGAACACAAGTTTAAACAATTTCCGAAATCTATATGCCGGCGGATTTTACAATGTATTGTAAATTCACACTGGGGATGTGTTTATTTAATAATAAACCATGAAATTAGCGCGATTTGTATTTATTACTTTATTGAGGTATAGCTTACTTGGTAGTAGTAGCCATCCGGTCGATTGACAAATCGCTGGTGGGAATCCAAGGTACACACTT
This sequence comes from Deilephila elpenor, assembly GCA_949752805.1. NCBI lineage: Eukaryota > Metazoa > Arthropoda > Insecta > Lepidoptera > Sphingidae > Deilephila > Deilephila elpenor. The sequence continues at coordinate 5,772,952 of OX457105.1, read as the reverse complement.
TTTTCAAATTGCGAGTTTATTTGTTGTATAATAGTACCATATTATAAATATAAATACCTCAGGTATATTTAACAAATGTATAAACCCGGAATAGGCCAGCATGATGTAATAAGGGCTAAACCACTCTCAATCATAGAAAAATAAACAAAAGTAATTGTCAGGTTTTAAAAGTAATAACAGTCAATAGCGTGCCCAACTTTTAAATTTGAAATATGTTTAAATGATAATTTTGTTCAGAATAAACGATAAATAAAATAAAAACAAAATTGAATATTAGAATAAGTAAACAAACAAATCCGTAATTACATAAGATCATACAAAATAACAAATTCGTGGAATCAAATACTGGATTATTACTGCGTAACCGCATCCAATTATTGGGGTAGTAATAGGCAGGCTCAGACACGTCACCGATACGGGGCTGATAACAATGTTTGGGCGTATCTAATCTCTATGGTAACAGACAATTAAATGCACTTTCTGGAATTGTTATACGAATTTGCGGCTATTGGATGGAGAAATCCGATATTATTGTACAAAATTTATTTTACTTCGTATTAGTGGTTCGTGTATTTTGTTGGATAAATGTTATTGAATATTCGCTTTTAATTTGTTGTTTGAAATTTCAATAGTGTGTGTGCTGTGGGTTGGCGTGTGCAATATATATAGAAAGTATTGTAATATTTTGACAGTCTCCGTGATGCAGCCGATGCAGCAGACGCCGCCTGTGAAGCGAGAGGCCGCGGGTTCAATCCCTGCACCGAAACAAAATATGTTTTTGTGATCCAAAAGTATTTGTTTCGGGTGTTTGTGAGACCGAAAAGTCTGACACTCACAACATAAGACTCGATGTTAGTATGGGGTCAGGACTATGTAAATAAGTAAATAATACACCCAACAGTCACATAGATAGTCCTGACCCCAGATTAAGATCAATAAAGCCTTGTGTCGTGGGTATCAGGAACTACGAGAGACTTTTCGGTCTCACTAACACCCAGAACCTGGACAAATACCTGTAGGACTCACAAATATTTGTCTCGATGCGGGGATCGAACCCGCGGCCTCTCGTTTCTCAGGCGGCGTCTAACCAACTGCGCCACGGAGGCTGTCAAATGTATGTGTGACTGTCGAGTGTATTTGTTTATTTTTACCAACCTGAATGGCCACGTGGCTAATCAAGCAGATATCTGCTTATGGCTGAATATCATTATCATATAACAATTGTCAGGAAGGCACGCATCAATAGAGACTGGGCATTATTTATTCAAATCAATGATTTATTACGATTGTCCACTCTATTTCTCTGTAGCCCTAGTTGGCCTGTTTTCTTACTCACTGGCTACCCTCGTCTAAATGGGTCACCAAGCCCTTATAGAGACAGAACACAACTGCGTTCCTCATTCTATTAATATTTTTATTGTATTGCAGCTTTAAATAAAATGCTATTACCGTATTTGATAAAAATATAGTAATAAGTTTTAATAATAGCGAAAGTGAGTAAAAAAAAATTTTCAGTTTAACAAACACTCAGATTAGAAATAAAGTACTTATTGATCTCTACAAGTATTAACACTGGTGCGGTTATCGAACCCAGAACTCTGTACTTCACTGCATGAGTCAAACGCGCTGCTCAGATTAAAAAAGAATACGCAAATGAAATACGTAACAAGTCGATTGGTCTGTATGTTTTTAGACTAACAAGATATAACATAATATTATTTTCAGACTTCCAGCGCCTACCCAAATAAACGAAGTATATTTAACATATTTTTACTTCTTCGTGTTATAGTACAAATACACTCACTCGATATTTTAATAAAAACAAGTCAAGTTACAATTTATTAAAGGTCAAAATGGTTTGCGTGACTGTAATAGTGGCGTGATTTTTCATAACACAATCATTTACCATAATTTTCACTGAGGTTAAAAAATGTAAGAATTATTGGGGCAAAGTGAATAGTTAGAATTTTACATTTACTTACCATAATTGCGTTGTAGTTTTAGCTTTAAACTGCTGTTATTTATGAGCAGTGATTGTATACTTTATTACACTTTATTATTATTCGACACAGCTTTTCCTGGTTAGAAATGTATTCCAAGTTAAGTGACCGTTTACTCCAGGTTTATGCTACCTATATTTCCAATTATACTGAAAAAAAAAGTAAATTATAAATAAATTATAAGAAAACAAAATGAAATGTAAAACATATCCAATTCTTTCTACCAAAATGTTTCAGATATTTATCGCAAATTGCGATACTTCAGTCAAGTAATAATTATAATAAACTCCAAATACATACCATCAACTGTCACACACAAGTGATCAACATTTGTTTCAGTTGTTAGGTAATATATGAAAAATATCGTATGTGTTTTCATATTGTCTTGAGAAAACTAATAAAAAATTTACTCAATACGTCTTCTGAGTAAAGGTCACAAGGACTCAACACACACAATGATTTATCCAGAAACATTGCTCCATATATCTCTGCCTAGCATTTGTTATTTATTTATCTAAAATAATACGCTAATATAAATGAGTATTGTTTAAATCGTGCATTTTGATAAACTTTTGATTTTAATGTTTGGTGACAAACTAATGTCTTATAGAATCTACAATATGACTGCCAATTTATCTCTTTCATTATATTTTAAATATTAATTTGCTAAATCCGTAGCAGGTGGTGTAATAAGACCTGGGAATCAAATCTAAACCCTCACCGTCCGCAGGCTATTCTTACCATTGCGAAAAGATAAATGCGATGTAACCGAACTTATCTAATTTGTATTATATAAAATAAACTACATTATTGCAATTATTTTTACATTGTTACTATAAATCCTAAACAATTAAATACCCATATATTCCCGAAGCGACGCACAGTTCCGGTGGGAAGGCTCACAAGCGAAGCCGGGGCAAACAATACATTCAATTAAACCTCCTCAAATACACACATCCATATGTTTTGTTGAAGTTTATAAGCTCGATATTCATTAACAAAGTTGGCGGAGTTAAATCTGAATGTTTTGAGCCAATAACATTACCATTCTGTGGATTTGATTGAATCCGCAAACAGCTTCCCATGGTTACAGTTCAGTGTTGGGGATTTGACGGTTCGGTTGGTGTTGTCGATAGATTTATAGTTTTGGTAGTTTGTAAACATTTTAATGATAAAAATCGAAAGCCTTTGTTTAAATGGAATAGTAAAGTTTTAAGAATGTGTTAGAGTTGTGTTATTTTTATTTATTTTAATGTTATCATTCACCGAAACATAAGAATATTTTTGGAATTCTACTGTATACTGTATCAGCCCATATACGTCCCACTGCAGGGCACGAGCCTCCTCTACAATCGAGAGAATTATTGAGAGGGCTTAGGCCATGTACAATTATACTTCTACAAATAATTGTATTTTAATTAAATTTCACAGCAACCTGATGGAAGCAGCTTTCTATATATGTACATCCAAAACATCCTGCAACCTTTACTAGGTCGTCCTTAATCTTAATCATTGTAATATTCGAAACCTTGATCAAAACTAAGTTTTATAAAAATATCGACATTGTAGTTCGCACATCACTAATAGAGGAAATGACATAGTGCGTGATATGCGGAAACGTATTTAATGAAACGAGGGGTGCGTTGTGCGTGGGGCCGCTGCAACCTACTGTTATATTATTATGTACTGCTTTATAAAACATTGGAATTAAGATATTCAAAGGAAGTGAGACATTACGTGGCGTGACGATAACCGTAGTGTATACGTCCGGCATACATCTTATTGAGCAATTTTCTTTTAAATTTGCAGTTAATAAATTGTAAGTTTAAAGAGATAAGTTGATGTCTTTATTTGGTGTACGTGTGTTAGTGGATCACGTAGCTAGAATGAGTGTTTGATGTTACTTAACACACGTCGATTTTTATCAAGAATGGTGTTAATAAATAGTTTTAATTTCTCACCCCGCCATGTTTTGAAAACAATTCTACAACGAATAAAAATATTGGTAATATTATTGGTTAGGTTTCGTTGAAGCTATGTTGGAGTTTAGAAAATTCGACTACGATAATTGGATGGCACCTCGATGATAAAAAACATAAGGCTTTTGTGGACATAGGTCCAACATGGATTCATGTGTTCATTTTGACAGCCTCGGTGGCGCAGTTGGTTAGACGCCGGTTGTGAAACGAGAGGCCTCGGGTTCGATTCCAACACCGAAACGAATGTTTGTGTGAATCACAGGTATTTGTTTTGGGTCTAGGTGTCTGTGAGACCAAAAAGTCTCTTGTCGTTCCTGATACCCACGACACAATACTCGATCTTAATGTGGGGTCAGGTCTATGTATGCAACTGTGGAGCGTATTATTACTATTTATATAAAAAAATTGTCAAGCATCGTCTGACTAAATATGAGACATGTGGTGTGCTAGAGGTGGCTGGAAATATATAAATATTTGAATAGTAAATTTGCTAGTCCTAATCTTGATTGACAATTTATTTAACAAGTTATAAAGGAAATAGCTAAATTAATAACAATTAATCTCAAATTATAGACATTAGAATATGGATACATTTTTAAATGTCATAATGGTATTGCCATATTTTTCGTGTTCAAACTAAGTTTGAAGCCGGATGTTGAGTAGATAATCATCGACAATTGTCGGTATTTATACCATAATTGTGAAACGTGACACACAATTTTGTTTTGCATTCATTTTAAATGATTTTCATGTTTGTTGTCTGCGTAATTTAAATAGTTAAATCTTTTATTAATGCTACTACAAACACCAACAACACAGACATTTTTTTTAAATTCCTGCAATACACTTTTTCATTTTACGCATAAGGATTACTGATTTAATATAAAGTTTATTGTTAAAATTGGCTATTTTAAAACGAATTATAATAAAAAAATCAAAGAACACGCCAGCGGGAAGCCAATTCTTGAAGCATAAGGTCAAATCGGTTATCGAAGAGCTATTGTATTCGACAACTAAAACGGTTTATTAGCGAATATTGTTACATTTTCGCTAAACAACTCCGGGCAAACCTATAATTTACCGATTGGGGAGAGACGTTTGAGCTATTCGAAATATTTCGAATTGATTTACATGCTGTGATTGGGCTCGTCGCAGATGTTAGAATGTAGTTTATGTTGATGCAGTAGCTCAAGTAATGCCAACTGAAATAGACTTAATTAACGACTGTTTTTAGACTTATTGTGCTTGAATTTGTTTGTATAATGACACGACAATGTATACCCAGTGTGCCTTATGGCAAGTGCATTTTGATGCCCGACTTTATAAGGTAGACAGAGACTGTGAATCTACACATTGCTGGATCCTTATTTGGCTATTTCGCTACATCCACAATTTCTTTGTTTTTTTTTAATTTCAGGAAATTTTTGACGTGAAATTTGCCTAATCATCATCCCCTCGTGTATCCGTTTTGATACTTCTCTTATCCACCCTTTAAACGAGCAGACTACCTGTATTTAGTAGACTACCTGAAATTATCTTCTGGGAAACTGGTTTTATTGAAATAGTGAAATTCCTTACGATATAAACCTAACTATAAAATACATAAAATTACTTCGTGATTTAACGTAATTTGGATACTGAATGTATTTTGAAATTTCTTGTCATACAGGGTATATCAAGACCGCGACCGAAAACGAAGCCAGGAGGTAGTATTAGTGATATCAAACACAATGCAAGTAAAAATTTTATAAAAAAAATCGTCATTTTTTATTTTTTACATATTGTCGTATTTGAGTGATTAAACATAGTTTTTCTAAAATAATGACGTATATCGCTTAATTTTTAAACACGCAATGGTACGTAAGGGTTTAAATTACTATTTTTGCAAAAACTAGACATATACCCCTCAAAAACGATGATTTTTAAAAAATTGAAAAAAAAATTCCGTCGCTTATTTTGCAAAAATTTTAGTTGCATTGTGTCTGTAGCCGCTAATACTACCACCTGACTTCGTTTTCGGTCGCGGTCTTGATATACCCTGTATATTATGCATGTACTTCCGAGTTGACGTACTGCTTCAAAACATTTAACTGTGTCAATTATTATTTGGGACTGGTAATATGGTATGCATTGTGGTTATTATTAGTTTTTGTTAAGCATACTAAATAATTTCTGTTTACATTGTATACTTTTGTTACCATTAAAAATACTCGTAAAAGCATGTTTTTATAATAAACAACTATAATGTGTAAATCATATTGGAGTTTAAAAAAATGTATGATGGTCAATATTAATAAAGAATTGTATCAAAAAGTTAAAATAATAAAGAAGATAATTAAAAAACAAAAAAAATATTTCATTTTTCATAAACTTGGACGACGATTTTTTAATTAGCAAAGTCGCACACAGCTTCTGTTGTATTAAGCTCATAAAATAAACATGGTCGTGAGAATCGCAAACACCCATAATGAATAAATGCCTCATAATTTCAATGCGATATAATGACCCGTTATGGTCGTTAATAAAGAATAATTCATAAAAAATAGCATAAACGGTGGACGTAACAAACTGCACAACCATTACGAGTTGACCTCCGTCTAGGCTGAAAAATGGTCGAGCTCACGTATCTTTATAAAATGGAAGCTTACGGGCTGATTTAATAAATTATGGTACACCCCGAATTTTAGATATCGCTGCACACACAACACACGCTCAACTAAATTCGTACAACCCTACGCTTAACTTGATGTTTAGTTCATTGTCAAACGTAATGTACTATATACCCAACACTTACGTATAATATTATTTATAGTCCCCACATGTGTCTGTTAAAAAACACAAAGAGATTTTAGATTATTACATCTCTCCTGGTTTAATTGTACACAGTGTGTGAGCAACAAAACCCGATTTGTACATTCGTAACAGTTGCACACGAATTCATTATAATAGACGTAACGTTCAAAAAGAATGGTCGTGTTTGTTGCGGCTTTGATTTTGAACAAAACGCTTTCGAAATTTGAATGATAAAAGTCGATAGCAACTCGAAGTATGTGAATAAATGAAGATATATTAATCTAGTTGGGGTTAAATTGTTATAAAACTATGATTAATGGATAGTGTTAATGGAAGGCAGATTAAGGAGCGGACTACACGCAACACCGTTCAAAATTAACGACGGTTAGCCCGTGACATAAGTGTAAATTTATCTTAATCATTAACAAGTTAGTTTCGATCGTGAAACCATAACATGAACGGGTAATAACATGCATCAAGATGATTTAGTTACAACTTCACAAGCCCTTCGAAATAATAGAACATATTTTAAAATATATTGATGAGAACAAAAAAAGATCAAAAAACTAGTAAAGGAAATTAGACTGAGATTAATGAAGGTAGTTAATTGAATTTAATGCCTTAAATAAATCCAAGGTTAACAAGGTATAAATGAAAGACGTAGACGAAAATGACTCACAATTATTTTGTTATGCTAACGTTAAAAAACTTGACATACATGCTGAAAACAAACAAAGTGACTGCCAAGAAAATACATATGAAAGTTAAGACCAAAATAAACATAGCATTTGAGGAAGTATGCTTTATCAACTCATTATTAGTATTACATCATTTCATTTAACGTTGAAGTTTAACCGCTTGTCGGTATACAAACAAAATTATCCGCTTTCATTGCCTCAGGTTTCGTGATTCCAGACGATTTTCAATGGATAAACAAACTTATGACGGCAAAAGGTAAACACGATCGGTTTTTGGTACGATTCGCGATCGCGAAAATTGTGTAGCGAATCAAAATTTTGCGCCGTTTGTGTTCCGTATTATTTTATTGGTAAAGCGTCTATTTTAATGGATTTTAATCAAAAGTGGATCGACAGAGGTGAGGTTGGTTCAAGGAACTTAGTGTTGTTTATATCAAATATTATTTAAAACGATATATACGTAAATAGATTTATATTTGTATTATTTTTTTATGTTACATTTGTCTATCAGAGAATCGTAAATAGTAATTGTAACGTGCAGTTAACATAATTGATAACATGCTATTTTATTATACCTAAATATTATAATTTATTTCTCAAAATGAAACGATATCATTCTACATTTGAGAAACATATAATATTTGAGATTTTTAAAATTCGTTGAAACAACATTTAAATGCAGAATTTGTATACGAAGTTAAAAAGGAAGTAAAGAATTATTTTAATCTCTACCAGAGATCTCGCAAACCATATCCCTCACTCTAATGGAATGTTTGAATTGAACAAACTCATTCCGGGGAGCAAGCGTGACGAATATTTCTATAATAAAATTAGCATAATCAATACTTCGAAGCCATTGATGCACCCCCAAATGTATACAGTCGCCGGTCTCGTAACGATCTGTATCGATCTTTATTGGCAGCACACCATACAAGTTTACGTGTAGTTTAATGCATACGGAATTGAAATTAAGCATTATTTCATGCAAACGATCGGGTATAACGACAATTATTACGATAGAATCTATGAAGCAGCGTGAGTTGGGTTCGGAGTTCATTATTGGATTGCTTTGCTTTTTCTTGTGGAGAGAAACTATAAATCTGCCAGTTTGGATATTTGTATTGGTTGGGAAGTTAGTGTTCGTCTGACATTTTCCAAGTATCTATGGTCGGTGTCATTTCTTTCCGTGCAATTGGCAGTTGTTGCTTACCGGAATATGGTGGATTATAGTTGTACGTACACTTAATAAGAGTACTACTTTCATCTAATTTTCTATCTTCTGTTACTACCTGTACATTAGTATTCACTAACTGTTAATAACGATCAACAGTTTTAATGAATTCAGAAGTCTGTCCAATTAATATTTGTTGAAACTTTAATAATAATAATAATTTTTTAAGTCTATATTCACGATCAGCAACACAGCAGTGTTTATCAATATGCTAACATCAAATTCTTATTCAAATATCCAAATTGAAGACGTTCTTTTGGTACGCATCAAATGAAAGCTATTACAGTATACGCCTGTACAGTATACGTCGGGATTCAAATACTGGCTGTGATGTTATGGTGTAAGTTTCCATCTCTATATTACAGAACTGCATCTGACCTAAATGTATGCCGAGGATTTCGTATTGTTAAGGCATACCTGCACGTAAATTCGAGTATATTGCTATAAATTTATTAAAAAAACAATTGCTTGGGTTGTTATGTGTGTTACAAAAATATAGTTGGCAATTTAGCAAGCGCAGTCGAATTTCATGTCTGCATATCGTCACGTTGCATCTGCGGAATTGCAGAGAGAATGGACCTATAAAATAAATGAGCGTACGTTTAATTATAGTACGAGGAAAAGAAAATACCATTCGTTTTTGCTTCTCTCCAAGCAATTGATTAAACAACTAAGAAAACCAGTTGTGCAATTTTGGTATTGCAAGAAGTATTCGATGTATATTTCGACTTTGTATGATTTGGCAACTTTGTTTGAACTGATTATTTCATCTATGTCTCCTGCTTCGGCTTCGTACTTGACTATGTCTTCAATTTGTATAAATATTGCTGTGTCGGTGTTGCAACGGGTGTAAACTGGCAGGTTCATAATTCGATATTCCATTTAGTAATATCCTTGACCATCATTGTCGGTAACGTCTAGGCACAATACGTTGTTGGTGCGAGCTGTCGCCGGCATATTGTGATTCAATTACGCCGCACTGAGCACCGGCTGACATTGTAACGGAAATTCATAGTGTTGGGTAGGAACATTCCGTTTCATTGTGGTCCGGTGGAGTCGGTTTTTTACTTTTATTTCGCTGTTGCATAAGAACACGTAAGACATTGTCAATGAAGGAAAATGGACCAGTTTTGTAAACTAACTATGTTTGAGAAAAAAAACGTATACCTACATTCAAAACGAAAAGTACCTACCTAAATGAAAAGACAAATTATCTAAACTAAAAGAAATTAAAAAAATATATTTTTAGTTGTTTTTATTTTAATGTTTGATATTTGATAATATTAAATAAGAAAGTCATATTTGAGACGACTACACTATTCGTCTATAGTCGTATTTATAAGCATAAAAATACATGTCGATGCCAAAAGCACAATTGAAATTGACTAAGTCGTAACTGATAATGCTATATTCATTGCAAATTTTATTAGCAACATCTCTACATCATGGTAATAGGTATACTAATATCATGCGGAGTTTCGAGCCAAGCCCGATTCCAGCTCATCGGGCCGAATTCGTCACATACAACTGATGTAACATTGTGGATGCTATAGCTATATTCGCTGTTTAACACGATCTCTCGTTCATGTTTATCATTCGGTACATCTTTAAAATATTCGAGTTTATAGATAAGTTATAAATTAAAATATTGGCAATAATTAATATTGAGCAATAATTGATAACTTCACTCCAGAGTGCTATAAAATTCTGAGCGAATCGCGTTTTCTTCCCAATTTAAACTTTGACACCAATTAAAATTTGCTAAACCTGGAAATTAATTTCATTACATTACTGTTAAATGAAGGAGCATGTAAAATATCGACATTATCACTTCGGTTTCCACAAATCTTTGTAGTCAAATTATTATATTTATCATCATCATTTATAATATGTCTACTATCCAAAACAAGCACATATACAATATTTATTCTTACTTTTATTTTTGAATACCTATATCAGATCATCAATTAAAGCAATTCAGGATTGCATTCTATATCAGCCCATATACGTCCCACTGCAGGGCACGGGCCTACTCTACAATCGAGAGAATCGATTGAGAGTGGTTAGGCCATATAGTCCACCACGCTGGCCTAGTGCGGGTTGGCGGACTTACATACCGTAGAAATTCTTTAAAATCGCTACGGTATGCAGGTTTCCTCACGATGTTTTCCTTCACCGTTAAAGTGCGTGGTGATTGACTATCAATATAAGGATAATATAAGGATTGCATGCATATACCAAAATCATCAATGCCTTAAGTTGGCAGACGCATTGACCACTCGCGATTGATTCAGACATTAATACACGGCGTGGAGAGATTGTACGGCTTAAGTCTGCATTGAACATGCATATTAAAGTATAGGTAGATAGGCAGAGGCAATCGATATGTCGTGAGACAATGGCGATCGGTCGGACCTGTTTTAATATCGCTTGATTATTTTATCTGCCGCTTCCTTTTGTTCGTGAATTGGTCGTGTTTCAATTTATGACTAAAGGGACATTAATGTGTATTCGATATGTGTATTCAGTTTGTTTAAGAGAGAAAAAGGTGCATTTACGTCATAATATCAGATTCTACTTGACTTTTACTTCAAAAGTTTAATGTAACAATAGAATTGAAATTGTAGTTATAATAATGAAAAATCTGATTTGAACAATAAGGACTCAGTAGACATTACTCGTAGTAGTTACAGGAGTAAAAAAATATTTTACGTTTTGATAAAGTAATGTGACAACAATTATGGAACGTTCATACAAAATCTTTTTATTTTTTCTAATTGGTAAAATGTGATGTGAAACATAATAGGAATTCGGATATTTTATGTTACATTATGTAGTAAAAATGTATTCAATATATAGTTCGTTAATTATTTAAAAAAAACTTTATAGTACCAAAAAATAATATTTTATGGACTTTTCGAGCATCTATATTTGACGCGATTTTTCAGCAAACATGCATGGTGTTTCTGGGTTTAGAATTCATCTTGTAAGCTTATTTTGAAAGGGGAAATAAAAAGCCAGCGTTCTGACACGTCGAATGAAATGAGATTAAAAATGTATTAGCTATGAAGTAGAACAGTCCTAGTCAAGCTGATTAATAATTAAGTGGTTTTCAAGGAAAGTTAAACCGAATTTATTTCGTTTATGAATAATCACAAATGGGAACAGCTGTTTAGTAATGGCAAGACGACATAAAACTACCGCAATGTTCGGGATTGGTACTTTAAATATGACTATGTAACATGTATGTAGATCAGTGGAGAGAGATACAAAACCCAAATTTTAAAATCCTAACAGATCTATTCTGAATGTATGCTTCAAAGACTTTGAACATTCACAGAGAATAAATTGCACTAACCTTGGTGAAGATATCCGCATTGACTAATGTAGTAGCCCAAATCCTTTATGAAGGTGAAGATGAAGATAATGAGTGTAGGTATAAACCTTGTGGGATAAATCACCGAGGTATCCTAGTACCACAAATTCGAGTTAAGCTAATAAATTTATTGTGCCATAACTAGCTGTATTAGTAAGTTATGTTTTGTATGGTTTGTTTACATTGCTCGACGGCATCGCGTTTGTGTTGGATAAATATTCCATCCACCAATCTTTAAGATACAATGTTTTTATTTTATGTAGCGGCTGCAATAATTGTAATATAGTTACTTTGTCCAAATAAATAGAAAAAAAGACATTAATAAATTTAATTGATGTTTCTAGTAATGGTCATGTATTTTTTTATTTATGTGTTAGAAAGAATGTAAAATAAACCTGCTTGATATTTGTTTTTTACATAAAATAGAATTATTTATATTTAATGAAAATGTTACCATGTTATTTAATTTTGCATTTAATTATTCATTGTTTTACTTATATAATTAATTGTCTACTTACATTGTCTGATTTTAATTTTTATTTAAGTTCATAAATTATGTCGTTTTTTAAGTTATTTGTAAATGAGAATGTTATAAGTCAATACTTTAGTGCCCCAAGACGTCGCAATATGCTAGAGAACATCTAACGCCAGGCTTCTTTATCCTCAATATTTTGTTGAAAACTAGAATAACCCCTAGTCATAAGTATGCATTTAATATTAATTCCACACTATTTCTTCCCATTTACATTGTAATTAATACGCTTGATGTTGAATGTACATTATTACTAATATTTAAGACCTATAATCTCACATTATCGTATCGTCTCAGAAATTGGAATCAAACATTCCCCAAGTAGAGTTTTGATGAAGATTAACAAGCACCCCGTTAAATCATTCTAAACGCATTGTTCAAAACAACACGCAGTGCTGCGTTGAAGGATGATTTCTATTCCCGTCCCAAATAAATTGTCAGAGCGTCGACTCTGCAACTTTTCAGTGTAAAGTTTCCAAATGCACGTCGGAATGATATTTTCGTCCGACTAACTAGCTGAAATAGAAACATTTCTGTCCATCAAAAAAGTTATTTCGTATAAGTTTCGCCTTTCTCCCCAATGGAGTTTGTGTATTCTTTTGTTTATTTAAGCTGATAAATATGACAAGTAACATCGGCTCTGTTTTTCTATACTAACTTATCGCAACACAACTTTTTATAACGGTAATTAACTTGTCTTCTTGCTGTTTCTGCTTGAGGCGATTTTGCTACAGGTTTCGGCTTATTTGCGAAATATTTTTGTGAATGTTGTTTGCAACTAATTATTGTAATAAACTGATATGACAAAAAAGGGACTACTACTATGAATTCTTTGTTTTACGTATTTCGTTTGGGATTTCAACATATTCAAAGGGTTTTCAATTATTTCACTAGATACATTTTATGTGACAAAGAAAATTTTCTTGTTAAAAATGTTTGAGGAAGACATACTAAATAGGTATATTTCAATAAACAAGTTATGTATATGAATTGCAAAGTAAAGCAAAGTGCCTTTGTGTGTAAAAAATGTCAAGGCATGAAATATTATTGGAAACTATAAACACCGCCACCCATGCAAATAATATCCCATTTTCAAGAACAATAAAAGTCGCCAACAAAGACATACCACATTGACACAACAAAAAAACTATAATGGCGCGACTCGGCCCGCACATGTCATTGTTGTTTTAATTCAACGGAATCAAAGCACCCCCAATCATTAAACAGGGCTGGTATAAATAAATAAATAGATATGTAGGGATGTACGTTGAGGCCGGGAAAAAAAAAAGCAAAAATTGTCACAAACATAAAAATAAATCCGCTGGAAGCGACATAAAAACGGACCGTCCTTATTAAAGCTGCCTACTAGTAATAAGTTATCTTGGTTAGTTTATGTAAAGTCATGCGAAATAACCGTATTAAATGTTACGAGCGGGTTGAAAAAGAAAATTCAGTCTGTGTTTTGTGTAAAGTTGGGTGGTTATTTAATTAAATAATATGCCTATTCGAGGTCGTCTAAAAACGCTGGCATCGTCAGTTAATATGTCACATTAGCAGCACGTGTACGTTGAAACCTATGGCCCTGTTATTCTGTCTTGTTTATATGTATATGTATGTGCTTCTGTCTTCTTGGGGTTAAGGGTAATAATCATGGACTTACCTGGTTTCAAATATAACAACGGATAGGTACAAAGAAATTTGTGTCTTCGTACAGATTTTCGTTTCATGTTTGTCTGTTAAAAGGCACATCCATCAGAGTTACTTGATTTGGAAGTACATGTCTTATGTGTTGTGCTGTATAATATTATTTTTTTATTATACACATTGAAATACGCCAGAAGAAGCGTTCCCATACAAAATGCATTGCGAAATAGTTGAAAATATTCCGGGTGCTACATAACACATAATGGGGGAAAAAGAAAAAAAATACTATACAAGGGTATCAAAAAACTTCAGTTTTGTGAGCAATAATGAGAACTTACGGCCGATACTTGGCAATGAAACGCACTTGGGCGCCTTCCAGTTGCGTTATAAACGGGTAATGCCAAACATGTACTTGGTGTACCGTACTGTCGCGTGTAAAACAGTTAAAATATTTTTTGCATGTTTGATAATTGTGTCGAATCTGACGCCAAATGATTTTTTTTGCCGTCTGTACCATATTTTCCCAAATGAAACTAGGTTTATTTTTATTTTATCTTTTATTGTGGACTTGGCTCGACGGGTATGTGTTCATTTGTCTGGTATATGGCCTGCGAATATATTGCAATTAATGTTGTGTGACTTTATGTGAATATTTTTTGACCCAAATAAGATTATTTTCTAGGAAAATTCGTTATCAGTCGCAAAATATAGAAATAGTTATCTTTTCTTTTTAGAACAAATAGTGATTTAATTAATATGTTTTGATAGAAATCTAGCAAACAACCATCAAAATAATACATTTTTCTAAAAAGTAATAAAACATTTTTTTTCATTCACTCATCGCGGTTTCAACGAACTAATCAGAATTTGAATATCCTGGAAACCGGCAAGTGCTAAAAAATTACCAACACATTTGCCACACGACAGTACACGCACACACATAAACATTGTGTTTAAATTTTATATTCTGGTGTGCGCGTTGGAAACTTTTGATCCCCTGACATAAATCTCCATCAGAAAATAGGGAGGGACGTAACCGGCTTAAGCTTAACTGTGACTAGTGGGCCCCAACTTTAAATATATTTGTAATAATGATAAAATATACTAGTTAATTTGGGACCTCTATTTATTTTGCAGTAAAGAGACATTTTGTCATAACATCCCGTGTGCCGGGCGTGTGCCGAAAATATTATTTTATATTTCGTGCGAGTAAATAGATTTTGTATTGTTGGATGTGATAATCTCGTTACTTTGGTAATCTGTGTAGTGTTATCAGATTTATGAAATTGTATATTATGAGGGAAAGCTTAGATGGCCTTCTAGCATTAGGCTTTGAAGTGTGCGGAAAAATTGGCAACAGTCATTAGGCATAATTGTTTGAAAGAATATTTGTATTCGCTCGAGTAGGTTCTTTTGTATACGTGGAGAATAAAAACCTTCTTACATTGCTTTATTACCTATATATCCGATTTGTGCAGGCCAGCACAAATATGTCAACCACCGAGAGGTAGACATATCTTGCCGGTTTATTACTCTACTAACATTACATTGCAATATCGGGGAATCAAAATACAAATTCATAGGAAATTTAAAAATCGAAACCAGCCGATTTATCGCAAAAAACAAACAGCTTAATTATTGCGCTAATTGGTCATGAAAGATTAACATCGGCGCAGTTATACGCAAGTATAAGCCTTATTAAAACGCTGTACTTTCGATAAACTTTCCCTTTTCGCCATGAAAGTCTAGTCGGCGGAGTTTTAATTACACAAAATAAAAAATCAAATGCGCCATTCATCGCCCTTGCGCCACGCGCCCTCACGCCTTCACCCTCTCAATGCGCGGCGCAAATTAGCGCGTTTTGTTTAACTCAGCTTCCTGTTATTGGTATGAATCGCAGCTCAGTTTTTGATGTGGAATAAAAAGTAACATACTGTAGGCAGGGAAAAGTGTAATTCTTACAGGAGATGAGCAAGTAGGTCATTTGGTATCAGATGCTCAAGTGTCTATGGAAATTGACAACTGTATCAATATGAGATTGCGAATGCGATTAGAGTGTGAATGTGATTTTACCCATCTCACATAGCCGGTGAAACAAAATAGTAATGCTGTGTCTCCTGAAATAATTGTTTTTGTCTTCACGTAAACTTTTACAATAACGCTTACAAGTTCTTACGAATGAATCCATCATTATTGTTTTCGATCAGAAATAAAATATAATATTAGATTTAGGTGGATATGTCGGCAATAAATCATTTCTATAACTCCGAACAAATATCAATAAAAGTCGATTTTCTGATATGATCTCTTGAAGAAATAACTGGATTCGAGCTAGGCCTCAAGAGGTCTTAGAATATTTTTATAAGTTCTCAGACATTACCTTAAGCCCTTCAATAGGCCGCGAGCCCTAAGGGGTCATAAATCAAACAATGTCGAAGCAATTTAGAACCTGAATCCTTGTGAAAGTTTCGTTTACTCTTTTCGTTTTTCGACACACAAAGATTGGGGATCCGTTCTGGCTATTATTAAACTGCCGATTGAATTGGGACGTGAATAAAAATATACTGTTGTATTGATCAATTCAGATTTTAAGTAATTTTACAGAACATACCATTAATATAGGGATTATTAGAGGTCATAGGTTATTTTCTAAGAAATATTGAAGTCAGGTAGTTGCCCGTGAAAAAATATATTGAATATTGATGAACCAATTTTTGAAGTCAAGTGAAAAAAATTATTGTACATTGATATGCCAAATTTTACTGCAATATTTTTAATAATTATGTTTTATCTTCCACGTATATATGGACATAGATATGAATAAAAAAGAAGAAGAAACAAAACATAGAACTTAAGTATTGACTGGCATATTAGTACAAATTTCAATTTACACATTCTTTCAAAATTAATAGCGAACGTAGGCCCACGGGAACGTCTCAACAATGTTTGATGTAACAGTCGACGTTGGCAAACTTCACAAGATTTTATAAGCCAAACAATTGTATTTAACATAAAATAAAATAAGTACCTATGATTTTCGACTGTATTGTTAGTTATTATGTCTGTCCAGAATATACACATGTTGAGTATGTAATAATATATATCCAAAGAACATCATCCCTCGTTTACATAATAATAACAAGACATAACAATTCAACTGAAACTAATATCTCACAACTCATCAACGGCCGAAAATTTAATTTAACTTGCTTTATTAACAGATGCTCGCGTTCAAGCATCGGTGCGTATCAAGTCAGTCGGCGTGGACTACATTTCTTTCACTCGACTGATTCAGTGAAAACGTCTGCGCTGAGTGTGTTCAATTTGGAAACTCAATTCGGCTTTGTGATGTGTAAAATTATATCTAAGAGTATTTCGATGATGTCTATACTCGTGATTATCTCGACAAAGGTTTGAAATGTGCCAATTAAAATAACACAGCTGAGAGGTTTTTATTGTTGCGTCTTTGGAAAAATGGAATTAGGATTTTTAGGTATAGTTGAATTTGTGTTTGTCTAGAATAAATAATTTATAGAAATATGGTTTTATATATTTCTATAAATAAGACTAAATTCGTCGATCACTATATCTATGTAGATTTTACGCATGGCTATATAGACGGAGTTTAGACCTAATAGTGTATTTATGTTTTGCCTAAATCAGTCTTAAGAATCGCAATTTAAAACCATATGGACTAGTTCATTTGCTAGACAAATTAATTGATTAAGATATATGTGCGAATAGTTCCGTTTGGGTCAAAATCAAACAATGATCGTTGAGATGTTCTTCAATTTAATTTATTACTCTTGTAATTCGTTTTTCCGTACATCGTCTTCCAAACTATTATCTACTATTGCGTCCTTTCATATTTGACATCTTAATAATTTATCCTTTAACTCTTTTACTCCTTATACGTCATCTCTTTCACATAACACGTTTCATATGAGTCATTCGTCCAACGTTTCATTCAACTCATATTTCATCATAAAATTCAAATCCTACATCTATATAACAGTTTGAATCACAAAATAGACATTATTAATTTTATTAAATTAATGATCAGATTTTCATAATTAAAAAAGATATATTTTTACTCGAAATTGCACTCCAGATTCGCATCGAAAGCTTTACAATGAAAGCGATTTATAAAGATGACCAATACGGAATGTTAATTCAATCGTTAATATTCAGATGAAAACGGGCGAAAATAATTGAATTAAAATCGTTAATGTGTAACAGTTTTGCGTTAATCATGTCAGTGTGAATCGTAGTTTATGCATTCGCCAAATGTTTCTGCGGTCGGCCGCGTCGCGCGCTGCAATCTCAATATAGAATGTTGTGGATACGCCAGGATGCTTTATTGCTCTTGATGAGAATAAATAATAATATTATATTTTTAGTATGTAATCATAAAAGACTAACTGCCGTTTTTAATGTCAATTAAATCATTACTTAGTGTAGATTTTAGGAATTAATTAATTAATTCAGGCCTATGTTAAGCAGTGGACTTCCTGTGGCTGATTAGATAGATGAATATAATTAATTTTACACGAATAAATTTTAATACCCTATAGACATTGTTAGTTATTGCAAAAAGTCTCTATGAATGGAAATTTAGTTAAAATTGCAAAAGCATTGCCACATCAATCTTTCCGCCATCCATTATTATGATTCCCATGTGGTATATTATTGAACTTAATGGTATCATTTACCGTATTTCGATTCCCAATAGGGACTGTGTGTCCTCGTTACGTCATAGCAATTTTTTATTCCTGCCCATTTGACAAATATAGGGACCCGTGTTGGAAGTGAATGTACAGTAGAGTAACTAGTATTTTGTTACAATTCAATTGTGTATTATGATCGAAATTCATGAATCGTATTAATAGCAGGATCTATTAATTTTAGATATTGTTATTTATATAATTAATATAATATTATTTAAAGATAAAATATATACTTTACAATTAAAGAACTTCTGCAACAATATTTAATACATACTAGGTATTGGAAAAAAGAAAAAACTAACACATATAATATGTTGTTAGTAGCTTTACAATATGCAATATGAGAAATAAGTGGAAAGACAAAGTTGTGACTTACAATATGACGCCATAAATCAACAAGAGTTTGATAAAATTCCCTTAGCTTAATTAAACTGTAACTGTAAATAATTAAACCCATTCATATACAGTGTAAGTTTTGATGACATAGATAAAGGAATATAAAAAACTAAGTAATTAGAAAAATTACTGTCCGAAGATAAACCCGATACTGTAATTGATAATTTCACAGCAATACAATCTCACTTTGTTGCTATTATTTTTTTATAGACTTAAAGTCGCCTTACTGTTTCTCACTACACTGTAACACAGTAGTAACGTTCCAAACGCAACTGTTGTAGACAGCAGGTTCATTTTAGCGGTGACCGTAAAATGATTTTTATGTTTCAATCACTCGATATACTATGATTTATTGTTATTGTTTACGGGTAGAACATCCCTAATATGTTATTCTTTGTGTGCCCATTCATGCGTTAGTTATTTATGAACATAATTGTAGGGTCACATTACATGTAAGTAAATATAGATATTTGTGGTGGTAAAATTTAATTATACTACGATGGATAGCCTTAGTAAATTACGGAACGATGAGTGTACTTAAGTGGGTTGAATCATTATTTTTTAATAAGGCAAGCTTGTTAGTTCTATCATGTCATTGATGATGATCGTCTTGAAAGATATGAGAGCCAATAGTCGAGGATTTTTTTTAGGTGTGCATGGCGAGACGAGCATGCCATTCGCCTGATGGTAAGCAATACGACCGCTCATGAACAGTAGCAAAACCAAACAACACCATGAATTACACAAAAAAGTTTGGTATTTCCTGAGACATAAGATGTTGATTCTCATTATGTCCAGTAGTTACTCTGGCTACAATATCCTTGAAACTGGTACACAACAGTGCATTTACACTGCTGTTTGGAGGGAGAAATAGACATTGCTATCTATTGGTACCTATCCAGGCGGCCTCTCACATATGAGTGACCTACCACCAGTAAAAAGAGAGAAAGAGGATGCTAAAGACTAGGCGAAATGGCGAAGGTTGGAGCGGGTTAATTAATAATGGTACCCACCAGAATAAATGTACATGGCTAGATAAAATGGAAAAAGAAACGGTGAATGTCTAATTGGTCATGATTACCTTCTACTCAATTCTTCCCTAAGTCGTATCAGTTCAAAAATACCAATAAGGGCCTACCTGTCTGGAATTTAGATACGATCTAAGGAATAAACAACGATGGAAATAGATTATCACGTAAGTAAATAATAATTTCGAGTAGGTATAAGCTACGCATAAAAGCGTCAAAAGCGGATTTGCGTTCCCTAGAAGATACCTCTTTGTAAGCGGCTCCGGTTAATGATCTCGAAATTATAGCGAATGTTTGGAGTAATTAATTTTGACACGTATTTTCGTATAATGTTTATTAATATTATAAACGAGCATTAATTTACGTACAATCTTCTTATAAAGTGGTTGAAGGTCGCTTCCCAGCGATCACATTTAGGATGTATTTTACTAAATTATTTATTCGAGCTTCTTAACTACATTTTTTGCAAGGCCATTTAACTGTGACACGCATTTTAACTGTGGGTTTTTAAAAAAGTAGTAAGTATTAGGAAAAAAAAATACCTTTATAAAAAAAGAAAAACACGAAAAACAACAGCTTTTTATATTGGCACAATAAAGTGTCTACTATCTATCTATCTATATCAGCCCATATACGTCCCACTGCAGGGCACGGGCTTACTCTACAATCGAGAGAATCGATTGAGAGTGGTTAGGCCATATAGTCCACCACGCTGGCCTAGTGCGGGTTGGCGGACTTACATACCGTAGAAATTCTTTAAAATCGCTACGGTATGCAGGTTTCCTCACGATGTTTTCCTTCACCGTTAAAGTGCGTGGTGATTGACTATCAATACACACATAACTCCGAAAAGTCAGAGGTGTGCCCTGGGATTTGAACCCGCGACCACCGTGAACATGTAGGCAGCCGCGTCTGGTCCGTTACCAACAGGCCACCACGCACTTTACATTTCTACATTTCTACAAGTGTCTACATTTCACCTAATTGTAAGTAACGTGAAATTTTGATATAATTATGCCCACCTGCTCGAAACTGTGTCTCCGATATACGAAATTCATACCGCAATGAGTCATACGTGCGTGAGTTATTATGGAGGGTTTCAATACCTGACGTTATAGTTATAGTTAAAATTAAGAAAAAAAGACATTTCATTAACCTAAATTGAAATAATCTTTGGTAAGATCTACAGTATATGTTTCAGCTATTAACAAAAAAACAGGAAAGTTATACAATATATCCCACGTAATTTATTATTCTCATTTTTTTATAACCAATTTTTACGTGCATTCATTAGGTCACAATAATTAAACCGTACAACGCATCTCTACAAAACATTAATGTCGTATAACAATTGTAAATAACCCAATTTAAAATTAACACACCGCTGTTACAATGGTTTATCGAGTACGTGATGTAATATTCACCACAGAATTCTGTACATGAGGGTTATAATTAAATAATAACAAAACGGGGGTACTGAATTTTTCAATGCACACATTAAAATTTTATGATACGCGGCAATTACCGTTAAATTGACGCAGTGTTGTGTGTTAAACTCGGTAATGGACGCGATGGAGTCCCGTATGTGATGGTACTATTATGCGATTAAATATAATTATGTATATACCATACTAGACCAGAGAGCCATAGTTTGCACTATATACGAGTACTCTGTTATTATTAACAGTCTGACAGTAACATACACTGCCTCAGTGGCGTAGTTGTGCTAAGGTACGATTACAAAGGCGAGGTCTCGGGTTTGAAACCCGGGTCGGGTTAAGTGATATTGGATGCTCGGGCATGGATCAATTAATGCCAATTTTATAACATTACTGTAGTTATTCGTTTTCTGAAGACGATTCATGATATTTCATCCCTGATCCTTGATATAGGAATATTAATAACATTATTAATATCACAATTAGTATCAGTATTAATCCATATAATTAGAAAGTACATTTTTGGGAAATGTCTGTCCGTTTCATTTTGTCTGTACTGAACTAGTATAACACTTACAATTTCATACTTACAAAATGCCCTAACAAGGGTTTTGTAGTCCAGACCTCCAGTATTTCATTAGTCTGAGTATATTTCAATCAATATTCATCAGCAAATTGATACTAATAGCGGACCTGAGACGTCTATAAATAGATTTCTAAAACTAGATCCTTATCAATCTTCATTTAGGAATTACTTAATATAATGGCTAAACACAGGCCGTAGATGGAAAGACGACTATTTTTTCAGTTATTGTTACAGTAAGTATTTTTTATGTTTCATTTTTTTTTAGATATCAATCTTTGGTTACCATGGTACAAAAGATTAGACGAGTAAAGTTATATTTGAAATATCAGAAATAAAGGCTTTTAACAAATCTCTCGAGAGAATTTTCTTAATAAAATATACATTTTGAAGTACGCCAATTGATGTATAAAAGATTTCATTTAATCTACTCTTGAGCCTTTGGTTCTTATAGAGGCCATTTGTAAGGATTGCGAAATATTTCTTAACTAAAAATAAATTCCAATTGACTTTGTTTTCAATTAAATTCCGAAAAGTAAAACATTAAATCTACCTAAAAGACAACTAAATATACTAACTTTATCTAACATTTAGAGAAAGCAAATCAAGATTCAAGTAAAAATATTTTTTGAAGAAACAATTGGAAATACCACAGAAAGTTACCACGAAGCTCCTAAATTTGCGTGTACAAGCAAAACGCGTAACGTCGGGGTGACTCCGCCAAAATCGTATTTAAATTCACCGATCCCGACACGAGATAAGCAAAATCATGAGTTAGGTTGGAAGGGTTATAGAATCCTGCGGCGTGAGGCCGCATAATTCCCATCTGGGGTGTCCATGCGCACTGTGAAGGAGATATCTCGATCTTCAATGCAAAGCCTTTAAAGTCTTTAAAATGTTCGCAAATACGCAGCGGCTTATCGTGCATTCTACGAATTTGTTTGCTTGTTAAAGTGTATGGGTGTTGAGATTCTGCTGTTTATAGAAGTGCGTTGAATTGTTCAATTAATCAATGCGGTATCTGGATAAGTGGATGTTTGTATAAATGGCACCTTTAACATTTGCGCCAGTGCTGTTTATAGTGTTGTGTATAAGTCTACCTATTCAAATGTTTCTCGACATAACTATATTGTGCATTATATCATAAACTAATAAAACGTCGAGAAATTGTAATTAAACACAGTGTAATTAGCACCGAGACTTGGACAAATATTTTTGCAAAAATTACACCATTTAGTTTTACATTTAATTTCAGCAAATTATTAATCTGTTATATTAAATAAACATAACCTTTAAACTACGACCCATGCCCACTGCAACCGGTTATAACTTATGCAAAATTTGTAATTAAATTTTTTGGAGTCAAAATTTATTTTTCCTTTTTATCCGGTGGGTCAACCGTAATTTAGGTACACTAATCCGCAGCTCTACGGGGCACCGGTTCAAAAGGGGTGCGCGAGGGAAAAATTAAGGGGTGATTAAAGATAAACAACGGCTCAAGAACGTGCGGCCGAGAATTTCTAGTAGAATAATTTGCAATTCTATAATTATCTTTGGCGGTAAATTTAACCAGAGTTTTATGTCTTCCAGGATCGAGACAGAGATTTATTAGTGTTCGTAAAATATTCTTACCTAAATAACCTTTGGTGGTGTTTAATAAGCGGAGGAAGCCTTGTACCGAATGAAGGTTGGAAGCCACCATTACTATAAATTAAATTGACGGGATCTTGATGAATGTTAAAGGTTATGGACTAACGCCAGTCTAGATGACAGCTGTGTTTTATAGGCGAAAATAACTAGCTTCATATACAATTAACATTTATGTCTGCAGTAACATGAGCCATTTCATTTATGTCTTGATGCTACTTTAACATAAATATAAATTGAGAAAATAACACACACAACTGTGGTTGAAGTCAATTTCTTACGGCCTTATTCATAGACAGTTTTAAAACCTATATCATTTATCGAATCTTTTGTCCCTTTGAATTACCTTTGAATTCGATTTGAGCGAAGAAGACAAAACATACGATATCTAAAATAGGTTTTATAACTGTATATGAATAAGGCCTTTAAAATACAAAAACCTACCTCTTTATTATTACTTTAAGAATAACATCTAATTTTATTTTCATCAGAATGAGATCATTAAAAAGTAAATCCCTTAGTACTTATATTTTGATTTTGACTAGCCATTTTGTGAAGGAATCTCATATAAAAGATATAATTTAACTATCTAATGTTCCATATCCACGGGCCTTCCTCTAGAATCTAGATTATTGAAAACTAGAGCTTTCGTCTACCACGTCAGTCCAAGGCGCCTTTGTGGATATTTGTGTGTGTAGACTAGCGGCAGTTTCATATTAAAGTAATTCAACCACTCATAGAATTACATATATACATACATAAACTCACGCCTTTATCCCCGAAGGGGTAGACAGAGGCGCCACCAGGACACCCACGTTTCGCCTTGTATGTTTCGTCCCATGATGTGATAGGGGGCGAGCCTATCGCCATATCGGGCACAAATTCCTGACTCCGGGCTGATGATGAATAGAAAAATCCAATATCACTTTGCCCGACCCGGGACTCGAACCCGAGACCTCAGCTTTGTAAACGTACCGTAATACAACTACGCCACCGAGGCAGTTATAGAATTAATATTAACCAAGTGAAAACAATTGGGTTTACAGACTTCAATAACGGTGGTAATTGATTTTCGCCAAAACGTGGCGCTCCTCAATGATTTCAGCTCAGTTTAATCTTAAAAATAAGATAAAAAAAATGAACCACCACTCCCTTAAGATAATTCGTAAGAATGACAAGAGCTTGCATCGGAATAAACTATGATGTAATATTTCGTTTATGAACTAAACCAGCAATGAAAGTGGGCCATCTGCATATTGTTTAATTATAAGATGCGCATGTCTTCATAACGGTGCCGACAGCTGCCAATTAACATTTTGAAGCTAAATTGCTGTCAAGGCGATGTGAGCAGAAAATCAGATAGAGCTTACAAGGTCATTGATTTTTTTATAATACTTAATAATTTTATCCAACAATCATATATGTGGGTTTGAATCCGAACTAAGATACCGAGTGTTGTGTCGTGGGTATTAAAGACCCAGACATTTTGGTCGCAATATATTTGAGCGTCACACAAAAAAATGCCTCAGTGCGGAGGAATAAACCCAAGATACACGACTTTAATATCTCTATACTACAATAGAAAATTATTTCTAGTCTACTTGGTGTGAAAATATCGTCTGCTTTTCCACAATCATGAAAAGACTGACAAAATTATTATTAAGTTATCAGAATATAAATGAGAAAAAAATTGACAATTTTTTATAATATTTTCTTCAAGGAGTTCTTGCTCGATGGACACTTGTGTGAACGACCGCCAGACAGCCGTTTAAGTACGCTGTAATTACTTCTTTTTGTTTTATTTTTCTTTATTTTTCTTTATTTTCACGAGAGATAATGTTTATTTAATAGTCATTATTCATTTGAACAAAACTTATTTTGGCGTTGTTCCAACTGGTCGCTAGATGGTAGTAGTATCTATTTACTTTCTTGTGCCTCAAACATTCTTGGACGAGAATTAATTTTATTTTTATTATGCGTGTGGCCGTTTTCATTAATACTTTTTTTTGGTTGTTAGGAATAACTGAACTCATATGAAAATTAGCTAACCAGGTGGGAATTATATCTTAGAGGCCCAGGATTATGATGGAACAAATTATCTCAATACAGTCTTCGAATCAGTGAGTCTCGGTGCACAGCTGGTATCCAACCCACTATACCACGAAATTCTAACGTAACAGAAGTCAGTCAACGAACAAGAATCCACAAACCACAAAGTAAACATCGCGTACATCTAACACCGCAGTGGTCAGTACGGGCCCATCGACCGTACAACGACCTTTTTTGTATACAATTTATCCTCTTTCAACCCGGCGAGATACACCTTATCCCAGCCGCGGTCAAAGCTAGCCTTTGCACTTCAAAATCCCCTTAAAATTCTCTTTTTCTCAAGCGAAATCTCAACACGCTTCTGCGAAACATCATTCAACCAGCTTTCATTCAACATTTCCCCCGTTTTTCATTCGTAGATGAATTGATTTGTATGTGCCTCCATTGTTTTCGTTCTAAAAGTTAAATGAATTACCTCTCACAGGTTCAGTTTGTTAGCTTAGTTTTTACGCTGGGCGCTTTTATGGGAATTAACGCGCTATTCTTTAGTGCGAACTGTTGTGGTGCAGTTCTGTTGTATTTATTTACGGAATAAAACTCTAGTGGCTCGGAGTTGAGTGATTGTGATCATGTTAATTGAAATGAAACCCTTTCCTTTCTTCGCGTGGATACTTGAAGTTTGAAAGTTATCCGTAATCATTAATAGTTTAGCTATGTTACCGGATTGTTTTCTTCGTTTGTCAGTACTTTATCAATAGAAATGTAATTAGTTTGTAATGTTATATAATTATACAAGGACCTTTAAATAAAACTAATTTTTACAGATTTCATCGCGGATTTGGTTAAATTTTTACTTTTTTTTCACTACACGACGCTTCGATTTCTAGTGAAGCGAGGGTCCATGAATAATTTATTTCAATACACAATTTCCTCAATAATAATTAATGTTACATTACTTTTGTATATATTTGGGTCGTGGGTCGAATACTCAATACCCTCCTTCAAAAAGGTTTACGTTAAATCTTACATCTGCTGTAATATTATAGTCCATTAATAATATATCTCTGGTAATGTTGTTAGTAGATAGAATGGGAACGAATGAAATAACCTTTTTTTAAATTGGCACCAAATTTTAGATGGATATGACGATATACATAATATATATTATATTACTAGCTTCTGCCCGCAAACTTCGTCTGCGTGATTAATTTTATTTGAAATTAATTTTATTTTGAATTTCCCATCCCGTCCCGTCCCGTCTCGTCCCGTTATATCCCGCCCGTCCCGTATCATTCTCACTCAAGACATATTATAATCCAGTCCCATCCTATTCTTTTGAGTACCTACAAAAAAGTAACAAATATATCGGAATTCCTTCCTCATCCCACAGGAACACTCCATTTTTCGGGATAAAAAGTCTAAGTGTTAACCCAGGGTGTCAGCTACCTCCATACCAAATTTCATAGAAATCCGTTAAGCCGTTTCTGAGTTCATCGCGCACAACCGCACAGACAAACAGACAAAAATTCTCAAAATCATAATTTTGGGTTCTATAACGTTAATACCCCCATATCAGGTTTTTTCATTCATCTTAAATGTACAGACATCGAGCGGTTACAAATTTATTATATGTATAGATGATGTAGAAAAACATTTTTTTAATTAAAATACCTTTATTAGATTTTCAGAATTCATACTTGCCGTTAGTCTTAAAATATTTACAAGATTTAAAGTAAAACTCTCCGTAGACAAAGAGATTTTACTTAGAATTAATCTCTAATGAAACATTCTAAACGAGAACAATTCTGCGCAAAACTAACTTACAATGGAGAGAAATTCAATTACATCAAAATTTAACATAAATCGCCAACCCTATATCGTCGTGGTGGACTATGGCCTAACTCCAATCAATTGAACTCTCATTTGTAGAGGGGTTGCGTGGTCTAGGGGACAATAATTATACTGATACAAAATAGTAAATACAGGGTATATCAAGACCGCGACCGAAAACGAAGCCAGGTGGTAGTATTAGTTACTTCAGACACAAGGCAAGTAAAATTTTCGCAAAAAAAAAAAACGACAACATTTTTTGTAATTTTTTACTTGTCGTCGTATTTGGGTGATAAATACATAGTTTTCCTAAAAAAAAGATGATGTAGACCTCTTTATTTTTAAAGACTCAATGGTACGTAAGGGTTTAAATTATTATTTTCGCAAAAACTAGGTATTTACCACCCAAACAAGATGATTTTTAATAAATTCTTAAAAAATATCTGTTGCTGCTATGGTGAAATTTTTATTTGCATCGTGTCTGTAACCATTGAAACTACCACCTGGCTTCGTTTTCGGTCGCAGTCTTGATATACCCGGTATAATAAATAAGGATATTTAGAGGCCAGAATTATAATACATTAAAAGTATTCATACGCGCTTTTATTACGTTCGTGTGAAAACAGAAATAAAAGGCAAAAACAAACATTTTCGTAAATATCTTCTTGTGTACATTTCATCAAGTCCCAACTATTCCTCGAGAGAATAAGCTCTATGAATATTTTTGAGGTACGAATTTGTGTCGTTACCATGGTAACAGCTGAGCGTCGGTACGTATGCCTCTGTGGTTTTATTCGAAGATAGTTATCGAAATAATATTTGGATTTTATTGGATTGGTGCTATTTCTTAGATTCTGCTCTAGTAAAAGGTATACGTTTTTATTATTATTATATTTGTCTGGATCTGTGTGTATAAAAATAAAACTAACTGTATTGTAAAGCAGTCACAGCCCCAGCTGTCAAGATTAGTCATAACGTCAAAATATGTATTAGTACGAGTACAAGTGAATGAAGTCTAATTAAATTTTAAAAAATCTCTTATTTATTTTTATCAGACTCCGCTTAATCTACATAAAAATAATAAGGAAATAAAATTTTTTATTACCCTTAAAATATGTATTACGCAATCAAAATATCATTATGACAAATAAATTAATTGTTTCTCATTACACTTTACTACAATAACTGGATTAAAAACTAAGACAAGAGTAAGGGTCGATAAGATTTCGTATTCCCTTTCGTATCGTTGAACAAGTATGATTCTTATATCTAACCCAGTCTAATATTATTGTCTACATTATTTTTGTAAGTCGTCGGATTACTGGGACCCTCTCCGATCTCCCTCTGAGGTTTGTCTTCGGTTCTTGTTAGAGAGGATTTATACGATTACTTCGACATTAGTTGTTTTTAAATAAACAATTCCTTATATTAAAATGAAGATAGTTAATAATGAACGCTTGTAAAATCGGATATGTATGTTTTCAATTAAAGACCCATTTAATAATAAATATTTTCTGTAAAAAAGTGAATATTTAATGCAAAAAAATTACGAATTATAATAAAGTAACCGACTGCTTAATGAAATATTTTCATAATTCAAAACCTTTCAACTTCCTAACTAGGCGGTTCCCGAAAGAATTTTTGTGTTAATAATTAAATTTCTACGAGGAATTTTTGTACGCTAAATTAATTATGAATTAAATTGAAGAATAATGGACGTCTGAGCTGCGTTTAGTAAGCGACCTATTTCAGGGCGCAAAGAAATGGCACGCTCCCAAAATTTCTTAATTTGTCATTATTTAAATTTTCATGACTTTTTTGGCCGGTACTGTTTATTACAAGCAATTTATATTTAAAGTGTTAAAGTAGACATCGAACTGGTAAGCTTAATAAGGTAAAGCGTAATAATCTCATCATTTTTTTTAAATGTTAGTCTCTTAGTTACAATAACCATGTGCTAGAAAGTCTTTAATATCAAAATAAAACCTTATTTACAACTGTCAAGTCATAACACTAATTTATCATTCTCGGAATAAAAGTAATCCAACCTTAATAATAATTAGCGTAGATTTCGGCCATATCATTTGCAATCTCATACAATTTCTTCAATACGCATCTAGTGTAGCCATCTATTACAATAACGAGTTTGTAACTCATTTAGATTCGAATATGAGCCATGTCCGGTCAAAGTTATATAGAAAAAAATGATTTTTTGATTGGACCTGCTATAATGGGTTTTGTAAGGAGATATAATTTACAGAGCTGATAATATTTATAAAGATATTTATTAAGTGTGAATGTGGGAAAGTGCTCTGTATTTTTGCTGTACAGAATAACGAAGTTTATCTTAATTATTCTAGTAAATAATTATTCGAATAAAATTATTTAATGTGGCAATAGATTGCGGTTTTCTACAATCGCCTCTCGACACTACTCAAGCAATATTTAACCTACCACGAAGACTAGTGTGGTGACTTTGTAATGTTAGTACAATAAAAAAGCATCTAAATTTCTCCATTCATTATTCTGGTATGAAATGATTTATTGTTGGGCAGAGATTCCATTGTTTTTATGTCATAATTTTAAAATTGAACGATATTTCCCAAAATATTTTTTTTACCACTTACTTATTAGAATATAGTCCTATCCAATTAGAAGCCTACCATCACCCCATGTTGTTTAATATTCCGAAATAAATCATTGTCTTGTTTTAAAATTAACCAAAAACAAAAGGTTAAACTGTTTTGTCCAATAATATATTTATGTAAAGTTCTACAGCATATTAGATGTAAATAAATGATGTTTTTGAAATGGGTTGGTTGTAACTCCTCTGTATAATGTAATAACGGCTGGTTAGGTCAGAGCGCGCAAGTGGGCCGTCCCACTGACTGGATACTTACAAATGTTATTGACCCTGCCCTATTGTTCCCGACATATGGTAACCGAAATACCCTTATCGAATTAGCAATAATCTAAATTTAATCATATTCGCCGGACCGAGAACAAAAACTTCGCGTGTAACACTTTTGGTGTTTATCCTGTTATTTTCTTGTTTCCCGTTTTTTGATGGCAGCTGCTAAATAATTGAAAATGTTTTTTGCACAATTATGTACCTATCTTCACACTTTGGAAGCGCTTAAATTTGCACGCAATCTATTTTTGAATTCTATACTAATACGTGTATATGTCTATAATAATATTATGATGTAAAAAGCTGAAGAATTTTTCTCAGAAACTACTCGTTTGAATTGAATATTTCTTTTGGTGTTGGGTAGTCAATTTATCGAGGAAGGCTATGCTTTATATTCTTGGAAAATAGAATATTGCGAGAATTTTACCCAGAAAAAATCTTTTTCAAGCGGACAAAGCCGCGAGGGACACTAGAATTTAATATATTTGTTATTTGGGTTCGGCAAAGTGACTAGGTATTGCATATTATGATGATCAGCCTACACTTGAGTAGATTATACAAATACGAGTGATCAATATCATTACGTGCTGCATCCGATTGTGTTTGTGAGCTTGTGCTAATTTAATCACAAAACACTACCATTAAAACTATTTTAGTACCATTTAATGACAATAAATTTCATGCTCCCATATTACACATGTTCAGTACAAATTTTAATTATTATTTTAGTCTTTATTGTACACAACAATGACACACAATATACAGATACAATAAAAAAAGTACAAGTGGCGGTCTTATCGCTCAAATTACTTCCAAACCTAACGTCTAATGCACAAAACTTCACCATTCCGAATGTCCGACGGCATATGGCGAACACTTTTTTCCCTACCGACGATAATAGCGCGGAATTACGTCCAAAGAAAAAGGAGGACAGGATAGACAGGGGTGGACGTGATAAAAACATATCTTCTAACACGTAATTACATAATTGCGCGCCCTTGCCGCTCACGACGCCGCGCCGCTTCGATATGGGTTACAGTCTACAGAACTAAAAAATAATATACATTATCTTTGTGTGGATGCACTTTTATATTTTTGGTTGTAGAAAAATTGCGTTGAAATGTGGTAGTGTAATATTATTATTTAAAGTGAGTCTTTTTTGGTTCAATAGGTCCGGCAAACGAGGAAACAGCTCACTTGATTGGTAAGTGATCACTGCCGCCCATTAACATCCATGTGGATCATGGATATGTTGCTGGGCCATCAAATTGGGATAGGAGCGGGAAGGAAAAAAGATGAGAAAAGAAAAGGTGTATTGGGCTTCCGCTAATCTCACTCACCGAACGTAACGCGATAGATAAGCTGTCGCTTTCAAGCTGTGGCATCAGGTCGGGCTCCGATGAGACAGAGGTACAGCCCCGGACGAGCCTGCCCATTTATACCGAGTCATGACTAACAACAACGTGACTCACACTGCACAACTTACTTATTTCGCGCAAATACTGAACTAAATATTATGAAGACATTTTATTATCTTCATAATATATCTTCTTATAAACAATATCGTTTGTTAGATACCATGGATAGAAAGAATCGTCTGGAATCGACTATGCAATTGTCAAACAAAAATAAGCATTCTAGAATGAGGAATTATTCAATCCATCAGTATTTTTATTTACATCGCATAAAGTTTTATATTTCACTTGGCAGCTCCACAGGAATGCGTACTCCACTTCATAAAATATCATACGATGAAATGTTAAAATTCACGCGCCATATCTCCACTATTTCCGAAACGGACCATAAAGATAGAACAGAATGGGCCCAAAACAAGTTTAATAAGAATGTGGAAGTAAAATATTTTTCTGTGCCGGAATTGTATGCGGTCAGACAGGCTCCACTGACAATTCCCTTTTAATTTAAAGGCTGCGCAACAATCGGAGCTAACAAGACTCGCCCTAATTATACGCTGCGAAGAACAAACAACTCCGAAGGCGATTTCGGATTGTTATAACGCCATATGTTGTGTATTCTTAGTTATTACGTTAGAACCTTGTTTAGCTTTATCGAGATTTATGGCGGAAATTACAATGTTGAGTAAAATTGGTTTTAAGGTTGATTGAAGATGAGATATAAAACTTGAGCATGTGTCGAATGGCGAGAAATAATAGTCTGAATAATTTGAATGCCAAAGTAAACCAATCATATCTTATGTAGAGTGGATATTATAATCAGAATTAAAAAATAAATAAATAAATACACCCAACAGTCACATACATAGTCCTGACCCCACACTAAGATCGAGTCTTGTGTCGTGGGTATCAGAAGCTACGAGAGACTTTTCGGTCTCACAAACACCCAGACCCGAAACAAATACCTGTGGATCACACAAATATTTGATTCGGTGCGGGGATCGAACCCGCGGCCTCTCGTTTAACAGGCGGCGTCTAACCAACTGCGCCACGGAGGCTGTCTAATAAACAAAAATTAAACAAATAAAGTCGAAAAATTGACACCACTTAATTCCAATAGATGGCGCTCATAAACTATTGTGTTCTCTTAATTCACACTAAGATATTATTATGTGGAATATTATTTGAGTTTTTAAACAAAACTTATTCCTTGCGAAAAAAAATTAATGGTTCATACAAAAGTCTTATTCATTGCCAATTACAACATCAAACGAAAGCTACATGCTACACTATGGACTGTAAAACTTAGCTTGATAATTTTGACAGGTCGCAGTAGGGATGAGGGTTGTGTATAATCGTTAATGAATCTATTCGATTATTATTTTTTGGAACTTGTAATCGATAATCGCGTGATTAAGGTATGGATTTTATAAAATAATTTCTTTAAACATCTTTATTTATTTTATCATTTATTTATTATTAACCGGACTAGAAATATTATTGTTACAGTCGTGGAGTCAATAGATACTATTTTTTATATCCATTTTCTAGTATAACACCAAAAAATATGACTGGGTAACTTTTATTCAATGCACATATTTTATCATGTAATCAGTACTGTTAATGGAACATATTTCGGCAATTAAGAAACAAATTATTTTTATTTTTATGTATTGTTTTTATTTCAAAACCGATTATTGATAGTCTGCGGTTATTCGTTATGTGTGGCACATCTCTAAGGGGGCGGTACCCATCCATGAAGTACGGTATTTATCTGTATGACATCGTAACAAAAAGAATGCCTAACTTTATAGGCTTGAGCTGTCAAAATTATCAAGCTATGTTTTACAGCCCGTAGGCAATTTTCAGAACTTTAAAATTCTAGATATTTTTTAATCAAACTCGTCTTCTCCCATTCCATTCGAAGTTAAATCATTAAAGCCCAGTTATATTATCACAAACGTGTATTTATACCTAAAATTATACGGGCAGTCATTATTTTCAAGGGTCGAACCACCGCTTAACTTCTCACAGGAAATACCAATACAATAAAGGCCCTAACACTTCCATGAATAACTAACATCGATCAAAGAAATAACCATCGACCCGAATAATGCATAAACAAGTCTCGGTGACAAAGTTCATAGAACAATTATCATACCAAAGCACAATCTGTGCTGCAAGATTTTGAATTTATTATTAAGTTTCCAACTAAAATTACTATTGGTAATATTTGGCTTCAAGACCCTCGTGTTATGCATATTAATGCTTGTGTGTATTAAAATGTTATATGATATACGTTATTCTAGCAATATCAGAGATAAAAGGTATTAAATTAGACTTCGTAGATAATTGAGAAATGTTGAAATAGTGTTAGATCATTCAGTTGTATCAAAACTTCGGAATTTGTGTGGTTTGTTAACGATATTGTTTGTTATACATTGAATACATTTTGGTAAGGTTTTTATATAAATAATGTACGTAAGCGAAAAAAATGTTAACAATTGCGTATCTCAAAATTAAACACTGTATAGAAACACGCAAAAAATGAAGCACAAAACATAATTTTAACTGTAATTGCTGCTAATTAGTAGATGCTATCTCCTATTCTCAAACATTATTCAAGTTGAAATTAAATTTATGTTTCAACCTAGTTTTCTTGGCAAAACGAAAATTTCATGAACCTTAATTACACAATTTAAGTTTGAAATGAGCTGTCTGTGGGAGTCAAAATAACTCAACGGTTTTGTTACTCTTTCAAGTCACGGATTTATTTACGTGGAAGACAAACTAATACTTCTCTAATTTTAATGTCTAGACGCGAGGAGAGTCGTAAATCTAAAGTTTTCTCAGAAATTAATATCGATTATCATAATTGCTGCCCGTCACAACTGTGGACTTCAACACGAACATAACAATAATTAAGACCGTAAAAAGCGTTATCTTCACGAAGCCAGTAATGTTCAAACAAAAACACTGTCGCCGTCGACTTCTTGATTTCAATTTACGACGCTTAGCCGCTGGCTAGTGACAAACTTATATTTACCGTCCAGAAAACCCATATGACACCGGAAACCTAGCCATTTGTACCAAAGTTATTAGACGTGAAAGCGGAATTAAATTGGTCCTCTAAGTATAGCCCGGCTTTAGAAGATAAAATATCAAATTCTCACAAGCCCATTACAGTATCAAAATGAAGAAGCGGTTCTTTTCCCAATTGAAATGAATTATAATTATAAACAATTACTAGTTGATTTAATGAACGTACAAAACTGTAGATATGGAAAGGGACGAAGAATACGGTTTAGAAGAAGTGAGAAAAGGAGGTGAATTATACAACGCCTACGAAGTTTCTTTAAGTGTACGATTCGGCGAGCGATAAAAATCGCCGGTCTTATTCGTCAGTCTTTTTTTAATTAGTGAGGGGTCCGACATGTGAACCGAGGTGGCGGCCATTGTATGGGATATAAATACGACATTTATAAATGATGGAGCTACCATGATACCGAGAAAGCCAGGGAATAAAGGAAGAGCCAGTAAGGCTGTACTTTGTTTTTTATCTGGCTTAAAATCTGAGCTTGCGTTCATTGCATTACACGAGCGCTATAATGATATATCCCGAAAGATCAAGCTTCGATTATAATCGGGTGAATAGAATTTGTAAACAAAACTGGTATGCATATGAGATTTCAGAAATACTTTCGAATACAGAGAAACGAAACGAAATAAATAGAAATTCATATGACGGTAACAAGTTAAATTGTGATACAGATAGTGAACTTGAAAAACAGATTAGTCATGTCAATGACTGGTTGCTAAAGAGAAAAGGCCTAGAGGCATTATCATGCAAAAAGAAAATTAACACAAAGCTATAAATACATAATTAGCAAGCAGTTACAAATACATGGCAATTTATATCCCTCGGCAATTTTAATTCTGAACAGTTTTCTCGCGAGTTATAATCTACATAAATTAAATAAAGGTTATAGCCGTAATTCTATCACCTGATTTGTAGTTACACAGCAAATAAAATGATTACCGATGCTAATCATTCCGTAATTATGTGGCGTTTAGGTAATTTGCTTTGTAAAATTGCACGTTTTGTTTGTTCTGCTTGTGGTTTCTTTGAAACAAAGCGTCGAGGCAGATGTTTAATAACAAGTTTGGCTTTGGTATTGTAGAAAAGTTCGTATACATTTGGATTAGCAAGTAAGGAAGTTCTAGTCGAAACGAATTTGTTTTTATAGACTCTTTTCAACTCCAATTCTTTGGTTTGAACATTCTTTTATATTTATAAAGTTGTTGAAAGTAAAATGAAAAGACGAAGTTTGTCTCAACTGTGTTTTGCTTACTGAAAAAATCTATGAACATTTGAATTTAAAATGATTGCAAATACGTTTCTTACATGCTTAATATTTTTTGAGTTGACATAATAAGTTGGCGAATGATGTTTCATTAAGAAATATTATAGGTCTATTTAGGAGCGAAAATATTTAAAGAATTTTGTGTGCTGACCAAATAATTCCGTTGCAATGCAGGTGTAGAGAACTCTTCGCCTCGGTACAATTTCATAAAAAAAACTTTAGATCCAAATCTATTGAAGTAGAAATCACAATAGAGAGGATATGTGACAGACCAGAGGACCTACGCACAAAAGTTTTTGAGTGTGCAAAGACAACATTAGATTTTCATATATCAGATTCATGGTTGGATATTAATGCCCTGAGATATGGTTTAAAATTGCGTGGATTTTGAAAATGTCAGCTCAAATCAATTCTAGTATATGAATGACACGTTTTAAAATGTCGCCGAGAAAGATTTTTTCGACAATGCTCAGTAATTGGTGGGTTGGGTACCTGGGTTGGTCGGTTTTGTTATTTGACAATAGTTTGGTTCAATCACAAAGGGACACGCGGAACATGAATATCAAAGTAATTCGCTCATTGAATTTTTCGAAGTAATGAATATGTCGGTTAAATCGATTCGGTTTTTTTTATTGTCTTTCATTTTTTACGCGGTTGCTGTGTTCTATGTATTTTACCTCAAGTAAGTACCATTTATTCCCAAAAAAAATGTCCATAGTTTTCGACAGCGAAATGTATAGCAATTGGAGAGAGTATAATATACACCAGGTGACATTTTTATTGTTTTTTTTTTATTTCCGGGTCTAGCGTAACAAAACCAAAAGTGAAAATTGCAAACAACAATATTTTATTTATTAGAATCACAATAACTAGAGTCAAATTAAATAGTTGAAGTTTCTGCAAAGTTTTTTCTTGCCACAGAGATCGAACCGCGGTGTCGTGTTATAGAACTGGCTACTCTACGGTGCTATATACATACCTAGTTACTTTTTGAAACAATAATATAATTATATAAATTATGATCTATTATACGTATTTCTAAAGTAAAATATCATTTTCAACATTACAAACATATATTTCTATCCACCAGAGAACAAATTATGCTGAATGTGAAAATATGTAAAAAACATTATTTTAGAGCACTCAAAAGTAATTTAAAAGCAAATGCGAACAAAGGCAGGCGCTGAAAAAAGTTCATTAATTCACAGACAGCATGTTTAATTAGACGGTAATAACTTACTATTTTCACTCTGTTCATGGTATTGTGAGAAATAAAATATTTACCTGTTTTGTAGTCAGCATCCAAGCAGGACATGAAAACAAACAAACATATTGTGTTAGAGCAATAATTTGTACAAAATATAATTAACTATTTATTACACCCAACAGGCATATACATTATTAAAATAATATAAAAAATAAGAAATTACTCATATCTTTCACGTAAAAAATAATAAATAAATAAATACATCCAACAGTCACATACATAGTCTGACCCCACACTAAGTTCGAGTCTTGTGTCGTGGGTATCAGAAACTACGAGAGAATTTTACAGTCTCACAAACATCCAGACCCGAAGCAAATACCTGTGGATCACACAAATATTTGTTTCGTTACGGAATTCGAACCCGAGGCCTCTCGTTTCACAGCCGGCGTCTAACCAACTGCGCCACGGAGGCTGGTAAAATTAATCGAAACAATAAGTATTGAATAAAACATGGTATTTTCCCCTGGAATAGAATCTGCTGTGACTACATTGATCAGTCTATAAATAACTATTTTCTGGAAACCGATATCTTTAAATGCCAAAGGTTTCTAATAATTGGCTTTCGGCAGCGTATATTTATAAAAGTTGTTTGGTGATGTTATTTGGTTTCCTTAACTGTTTGACTTTGGCTTTTCTTTTTTTCCAAGGGGTTGATTTTCATTTAATGTCGGTTTTACTAAATTGCAAATATTCTATTTTATGTAGTATTTCGTTATAAATATTTGAAATGCTAAAGGATATGTTCGAAGATAAGCTTTGAGGATATCGCTATTAATGTTAAAATTATACACTAAATGTTGCACAAAGGCCCTCCCTATGACTGATATGGCCAGTATAGGATGGCGAACCTAAATAAATTAAAATAACAGTAAAATTATAATAACTTAACTCATACTTAATTCTACATTTGTCATCCATATCGACTAATTTGTTATAAAAGCCCAGATTAATCTCAAAATACATAAAACCTGATAATTGCTAAAGGAAACTTCGAGAGCGACTCAAGGAATTGACGTCATTAAAATGTCATTGTAATTAAGCAACGTGGCATGGGAATATAGTGGCTGTAAAAATAAATAACTTAGTTTAATCACTTTGCCAACAGATGGCGGTATTAAAGTACCACATTTATTCCAGTTAATGAGGATACAAAGTTAGTAAATAAGAGGAAATGCACGCAGCTTTGTATGGAACTTTTGTTATTATTTTTACTATTTAGTTTTCATGGAGCTTTGCGTTAATAATCTGGTTCGTTTGTTAGGTTATAATTAATGTTCATGAAGGTAAACGAGTAATTAGAATTTGCTTAGTCATTAGCAGAATTTAAAAAATACAAACCTATGTCAAGGAAATTTGAATGTTGCTCGTAAAAGAAAAAGGCACCCATTAATTATTGAATTAATTATTATTAGAAGATTTTACACTATCTACTGTTTTTTTACTTGTTAATTAGAAATGATATTATTTCATTTTATTTAGTGCCCAATAAGTTTGTTTAATATTACATCCTTAACATACTGCTTCAATTAGATCGTAAAATAGTAATTGTTTTCTTAATGTCTCAATCAAATATTGTTATGTAATTACCAAGTGATTATAATTTAAAGTACAACTCACCTTAATGACAGCTATTACAAACAAAAGCGTAACCACCTAATAAAAATATACTGAGACGAAAATAAACCGAGAACATAAAATGATCACTGTAAACATTGCAAGCATAGCATAGGCGTTCATATAAAGCATATAAGAGACCCTTAACTCCCAACGAAGCTTTTAGTTGCGTCGAAATTCGCAGACCGCAACATCTGGCGATGTACCTTCCACCAGAATACTCGTAGATTGCATTTTGTCTACTTTCGCTAACGAATGTTCATTGCCATCCAAAAATATACCCTAATACTTATGTCGCAAAATGCTGTTTTCATTATTACGGTGTTGGGAATTTTCATGGCGTCTACGCCCTTCTTTCACCGAAACACGCGCTCAATCTGTTGTCTCGTGTACTTCAGTACTATCGGGCTATTTCGTACAGATGCGGATTGCGGGAAGAAGAGAGGCAAACTCGATTTGCTGGGGACCAATTTTGTGAAAATGAAAACGTAAGAATTACTTTGATATACGGAAGTGTACGGTGCGGGCTCATACATAGAAATAATCAAAGGAAAGCTGTTTGGCAGGCGAAGGTTATTTTCATGCATGTTGATAAAGAATGGTAGAGACTTTATATTAACTGAATTTTACGAATTCCAATGAATTACCATTCGAACACAAAAATAAATCATACAATTATAATGCAGATTTTTGAACCTTATACGTGGAAAATTCCGCGAATTTTATAGTTTAAATTAATGTTCATAAAGTTTAAATAAACATTTAACATAATTTTATATTTAGTCACCACTCATGTCTTCTACATTTAAAAAACATTCACGCATCTAATCAGAAGAGAGAAACTTTTATTTCAATATCGTTTTGCTAATGTAAAAGTTTTAACATCAATAAATATTTTCCTTTGAAAAATAACGTTATAGATTTGTATTACTGTTTATTATATAATATTCTTTGAGCTAATTTAATGCGAGTTCCAACTTATTATTTACTTTATTCCAAGTTTACGTAAAATACTGTAGCATTTGATGTAAAAATGTTTTTATATTTTTTCTTTTTTTGATTTTTATTGTTTTCATCATCGTCATCAAATAATTTACGTGTAGCATATCGCATTGGAAGAAAAAAAAAGATCTTTTTCACAAGATAGAATTTTATAGGATAAATTACTTATAACATCATTTTGTTTGTATAAAATAATTTAATTTTAGTTTTGATGTGACATCTAAAAGTATTTCAACTGTTCTGATTGTGTA
Organism: Deilephila elpenor; assembly: GCA_949752805.1. Classification (NCBI taxonomy): domain Eukaryota; kingdom Metazoa; phylum Arthropoda; class Insecta; order Lepidoptera; family Sphingidae; genus Deilephila; species Deilephila elpenor. Next base: position 5,732,179 of record OX457105.1, on the reverse strand, counting down.
ATGACGTCTTATCTACTTTGTATAACGTTAAAAAAATCCTACAAGGATTAACTTCAATATTATTCCCAGAATAACTGCGCGTTGTAATTTAAGTCGTTGTGTGCATTCAGCTGAGAAATGCAAGGTAGCGGGTTCATTTGTCATCATTCATCCTTTATTTATGGCATCAAATACATGATATGCTAGGATTAAATATTTTAAGTATATTTGTTATAGCCCGAAATTGTCACAGTTGCAGGCTGAACCTTAATGCGACTGACAAAGGACAGAGAAAAGTGGCATTGTATGAGGGAGGCCGAGACCCAGGAGTGGGACCCTACGGGCTGTGGATGATGATGATGATGATAGCCTAGTTTGAGGCAGGACTAGGCTGTCAAAATAGAGAGTGCAAGATGGAACGTAAAGGACATATTTCTGACTTTTTGAAGGTAAATATGTGGGTATTCGTTATTAATTATTATCAGTTACTTTAACAGTGAAAAAAACATTCACTTGCCTTCTTATAAGCAAGAATTTTAAAGGAAAGTGAAATTACCAACCCGCACAAGGCCGGCGCTGTAAAGTGCGAGCGAAATCCCACTGAATCGTAAATACAGCACGTGCTCTACAGCGGGGTATTCTATTTACAGATATTATTATCATTAACAAAATGCAATGATGAACGATCAAATGAAGATTGTCGTTAGTTTCTGGATGGAGTCCGCTTCAGACAAATCGAATTTTTATTGAAAATTTGTCGAACTTGAAACCTTTGGGGCCCATATTCGGCAGTGAACTTCATATCGCTAACACGATGACAAAGTCTGTAAATCCAATATATTAGTGGAGAATTACAACAGGTAGCAGGAAACAAGTGTAAGGTCCTGTCTACCACAATAACATGAAGCAAGAATGGAAACTACACAAAAGTCGGGTAGTGGACCACCTCAGTGAATATTAGGAGCAGTCTGTGAAATAAGGTCACGTTCGATTCCAAATCACGTTAAATATTTGTTTGACACACAAAGACCACCGTGGGGCGCATGACAAAGTTATATGCGGCTACTGTTTGCACTTTATAATGAAGGTAAGTATTCGTGATTTATACACAGATAAAGGTAGATTAAAAGAAGGGAGGTTAGATATATATTTTACTGGAGAGCTTCTTCCTAAGTATGGGGATATGTTTCACAGATTACAAAGTTGTGATGTCTGATTTGAGCTTAAGTTGGTAGAAATTTTCACAGTAATGCTCAATGTAGAGACAAAATTTTCAACCAAATTATCGCGACTTAATTGTGAAGTAATTTTAATATAGCGAAATTCCAAAAAAAAAAAAACCTTTTATTATCAAGTTAACACATAATATTATATGTAGCTGAACATATTATGAAATAAATTATATAAAAAGTAAAGTTGAATTCTTATCAAGTATGTAGTTTAATGAAATCTCTAAGAGGTACGCATTTTATTTATTCCCTCTGCCGCAATCATACGAATCCAATCTTCATTCAGCATTATAGAACGGTACTAATAAAAAAGTCCACACATAATATAAATTATAAAACAATACAATTATATCACGCCCATCTATTCGACGAGACGTGAGCGTGATATGTATCTTTAGAATCCAACTAGAATCGATTAATAAATCAAATACATATCGAATGATTGTACCTATTCGTTATTGTCTGGCATCGATTACTACCTTTATTTACACTAGGAACAATAGGCGCGGGACCGAATAGTTACACCAGAGACGGCTCTTTGGCGTATTGGTTTAGTTTCATTCTATATGCCCGTATGTATTGTTTAATTTCGAGTGTATGTGATTTCACGACTGTACGAAATTAATTTCAACTAATTTTGCGCTAGTTGGTTCATTACCAAATCTCATATCTGCAGTTAACGTTCTGTTCATAATTCATATGTACAAAAGGAAATTGATACGCGAAACAGTAATATGTATTTGCGTGTAATACCAACATTTACGGTATAATTATAGAATTTAATATAAATTTAGTTTGCAAAATATAACCTACTTTTTAGTGAACAGTATCTTGCAATAACTGTTACTTTTACTTGCAATAGAAAACCACATAATACTCAACTAATGATAAATAAATATGTCAAGAAAATGTTCCACAGCTCCAAACATTGCGATGTGGAAGCTCACACTATAATACGAAATACTTCAAATACATCAGTCTGGTCGAAGACACTCCAATTTCTTAGTCCTAAACAAACATGTTACCGGCGGTAGTAATTGCTGACTGTGTTTGCACACTTTTATTGTGTATCGCTGAACAAATATTGCCTTTGAATGCATCACTTGTCTTACCTACAGCTGAGAATGGACTTTTTTAATATTTCCAAGGCAATTTAACAGCGATACGACCTTATTTCAGTTGTATTGTTAGTACATCTTTGAAATTGTTTAAGGGAGCGCAACATATTACACAAAGATGAGAATAAGATTTGGCCTTTAAAGTTCAACGATGTTCGAAGTCGTAATTGGATCATTTTTTTCATAAATTAGGATACATATCTTCCACATGAGTCACGCTGGATTTAAATAAGTGATAATAAAGAAGAAGCCAAACCCTTTATGATTCATAGCTAGTAAACCACATCACACAATTTCACATGCTTAAACAAGATATAAAAACTACCTTAAAAATAAAAGACGACAATCCTTAGCAAGAATTGCGTATCAGTCGGTTAACTTTATAGCCTCTTAACTTTAGACACCATAAACTTGACTTACACCGCCCATAACTACACCCACTAACAATTACTAAGTAGCCGCTTCGAAAATAACAAAAAATATGCAATACGTAAACCGATATGAATAAACAGCACCTCTATTCTCTAAGGTTACAACGCTACAAAGAGGCTACCGTGTAATTTGAGACACTAAAGGAAACTAAGGCGACAGTCGACGGACTGGGACACTAAAAAAACACTTTCAATCGAGCGAGAAAGAAATTCAATATGGCACTGCAACGTGGATTAAATTTTGCACAATCTAAAGGCAAAATCGACAGCTGTTGCCAAGAATTTATCCGACCATTGATGTGATGAGTTTCGGGAAAGAGCATTTGGTTTAAACTTTAACAATTCCCCAGGAATAATTAAGATAAAGCCGACATTGGTTGAGATAAAGAATTTTGAATTTACTTTTGCGAGTTGAAAATTCCAGATGCCACGATGGCACGAAAACGTAATAATTGCAGGCTAGGCCGTAACCCTCTTGTAATATAAATTAAAACGGAAATGAACGTTGCCAATATTTAGATCAGATTTTAAATTCTGAAAACACGGGGACTATAAATATGATGATACTTTGTAATCCTTCGCAAAAACAAACTTTAACACAACGAGTATAATCCAAAACCATATAATATAGATTATAGAAGATATCTGAAAAACACAAAGATAAAATAAACTGTAGCATTCCATTAGTCAAATACGTCCCGGTATATCTCAAACGTTCAGATGCCAGGTTTAACGATACCGTCACATGGGTTTCAATAAAACTCCTTGTCATACTCGTAAGTATAAAAAACAATACCGAAGTTCGATCTTATTATATGACCCGTAATAAACATAAAAGTGATTCATACTGTCGTTTATCAACTAAGTCTGGGTTTTTACTAAATTTATAGGTTCACTTAAGCTTATGAAAATACCTCAAATTCATAGTTTAAATTCATTATTCTGTTCGCTGTCTCCGCAGGAGTATCGAAATATATTTTTCCGATGACAAATTCTTTGTTAAATCACTTTGTACAGTAATTTGAGATGGACCCCACTAGGGTGGAACATTAAGGTAAGTAAATACAACCAGAGGATGGCAAACAATTAAAATATCTTTGCAGACGAGGAATGGGACGTAAAATGAAGCTTAGGTAATTAATTTTCTTGTGCAATGTATATTCTGCTTCTATTGCTGAAATGGTTAAGTAAAAAGCAATTAGTGAATTCAAACTTCATTTATATTAGTTCCCTCTAAAACGAGTTTGAACCAATTTTTATACACTAAAAGTTCGGATTCAACTATACCTTTAAGAAATACGCGCAATATCATCGTAAATGTCAAGTTTTTGATGGAGTTCAAGTTGAATTTAAGCAGTCGGATCCTGAATATTAAGGTTTGTTACCTAGTTTATATAATGCGACTATCGATAGGATAAGTATATAAACTTTCCTTTGGTTTTTTTTTTTTCAAAAGTATGCGTCGAAAATCGTGTCGAAAAAATCTGGATGTTAAATTGTTTATCAAATCATTAAGGAATATGAATTTTACATCATATGGAAACAATATAACCTACCTATGAAAATTTTTATAGAAATTAATCAGCACGCGTCAGCAACACCCTAGCCGAAGTGCGAAGGGGTCCTTCCAACACTATTGTCATAGAATGTTTGTGCACTAGGGTAGGTTCTGTAACACCCTAGTGTCCTAAGGCCCCTCGGTTATAAACCAGTGCTTGCACTAAAATCAATAAAATGTGCGCACCATAAACATGAATCTAAATAGAATAAACATATTATACGCTATCAACGCGGGTTCAAATCCCAGGGCTCACCTCTGACTTTTCGGAGTTATGTGTGTATTGATAGTCAATCACCACGCACTTTAACGGTGAAGGAAAACATCGTGAGGAAACCTGCATACCGTAGCGATTTTAAAGAATTTCTACGGTATGTAAGTCCGCCAACCCGCACTAGGCCAGCGTGGTGGACTATATGGCCTAACCACTCTCAATCGATTCTCTCAATTGTAAAGTAGGCCCGTGCCCTGCAGTGAGACGTATATGGGCTGATATAGATAGATTATATGCTATACCTACGTGTCCAAAGTAAGCTTGGTTTACTTTGAAATAAAAATATTTTTTACGGATTTTATCGCGATTTGGTTTAATTTTTACACTTTACACTTGGTTTACTTACTTCAACGATGTTTCATGTAATCGCGTTCCGTCGCTTTTTGACTATTTTTGCTATTCAATTTTCGGGTTCTTTCTAATTATAACAATGTTTAACTTTCAATCGATTTCGTCCAAATATTAACAACTCATTTCACTACTAAGACCACTATTGTGACGTCACAGTTCATATTAAAACACACGGTATCATGCTTAGTTTTTATGAAGGGATTATCATCTATTTAGATCCATGACTGTGTGTGTGACATTCAATCGTGTTCGTATTTATATTTGAAGGTATTACGCCATTTCACGTGGAATGGTAATTGGCTGATCGGAAAGACGAGAATTCTCCGTCCACTATCTTTAAAATACAAGAGAAACAAGATAGTTTGAATTTTACATGAACTTACTTCCGAGTAAGTAGCTTCAAAAGGCACGGTGCGGGGACAGGCGATGCGGGTTCCACTCAATACATATTCTTAAGGTATCGGTGATATTAACTTTAATATAATAAATTTAGATATGGTTATGATTAATTTTTAAATAATTATAAACTTTTCATAATCGGTGACAAGATATTCACTGCTTTGCATAGCTATCCAACAACAAGTAGGTAGTAACCTACACACCTAAATCTAGAAATCGATCTGTATCGAGCGACCGCCATTACACATGCTTACCATAATAAATTTTTGAATGCAGAATAAATTTACATTAATTTAAAAAACAAAATACTATTTTATTGAACTAGGTAATGGTAAAATTTATTAACGCGTGCCTTTCATCCATTTTACATATTCTAAAGAAAGAAAGATAAGCATATTGATTTGTGACCCAAGACAACGGACATTCTCGCTTAACAAAAATTTACATACATAATATTTAAAAAAACAATAATATTTACAATAAACGAGAATGCACGTCGCATCGCTGTGACAAAGTAGGTGACCACTCACCTTAGATTTTATGCTATGAAAGGGGCATATTATATCGCCAGTATGCTCCAAAGCTCGCTTAAAATTAAATTGATAATAGTTAGGAACAATGTGTGAATGGATTCCATAATATTATTTAAACGAATAGTCGAATTTAAATCTACCTAAGTTCTATTCGCAATCCAAAGCTATATTAATTAATGAAATGTAAGACTACAACGTCATAAGCTTATGTATTTGAATTATGAATCTTTAATATCTATAAATCCAATGTTTCTATTCTATTTTCAGCTATAGAAAACACAAGAATATTCAATTGATAAATTGTATCGAAGCATTTCGTTTATAAAGGTTTCGAATAAAACGTAAATACCCTCTCAATATAATGCGAATGACATTGAATAGAATTTACGATAATGTTATCATTACAAACAATCGCCGAATGGCAAATCCTTCAATAAAATCCGAGAGTCAGAAGTACGATCACATAGTATTAGCCCCGAGTCCATTGTTCTGACAACTCAGCGATTTTTGATACCTTTGAAATAAGAAATCACAGACATATTTGTAGCTACGTAGAGGTTATTATTTTTCCTCGGAAAAGATCACACTTTTTACTGAAAACGTTCCCGTTGTTCCATCGCATGTCTTTTGTCTTCAATGTAAGCGTATTTTTTATTCTGCCAATGAAAAATTTTTGAGCCAGGAGGTAGGTAAATGATTCAGCGTAGTCGGGAATGTTTCTGCACTAGTTACTTCAAATTTATCTTCCCTCGATGCTGAATATGCAATTTTACGCTTATTCGTATAGATGGTACGATTTGTAGCGTAATCTGCGATGATTGATGGCCGTTGTGACTCTTGCAATATCGAGTAAGTGGCGTTTTGAAGGTACGCCAATTTGTCTACGGCAAACATTCGAAAATATTGCGATCCTATCGGCAGCGAGGAGATTTACTCCGCGACTTCATTCTGTATTTATTAACTCTTGTGCACGTGGATCTTTTATTCACAAAGCAAGTTTCTCACGAAGTTTTTGTCATCTACCAAAAAGGTTACTCCTTTTTGTTATTAAAAAAATCAGTATACTTCGGTGACATATCAGAGATCTTATCCGAACTAAACCTTCGCACAATGCCCCGTAATAATGGACGTACAAAAAATGATCGATATCAAAAAGCGGCAGTAAAGGGGACAAAAATATCCACAAAACATACATAGCAGCACAACTGGTGACAAAAAAACTACATTGGTTTACATGTGTGCGTGTCGGAGCAAAGGGTTCGCTCGTAGTGGACCTATAAATCCCGTACATCTTTAGAGTAAATAAAAGCGGTAAAAAAACAGACACAACAGAAAAGATATTTATTTAAAATGTTTAATAACACAGCGGCTCGTAAAACTAGCTCTATTTTTATTTACTTTTGTCAATCTGATCTTTAGATGTGATATCGTACTCGCCTCTCGGGCACTCTCGTTAATGGGGTACCGATGAGGCCTTGCCCGCATTGTATGTACACGAGACCTTTCTATACCAACGTCCCTGCGTGACAAAACTTTGTCCCTCCCCACATTCAAATTTCTGAAGGAGCAATTGAAATCGGAGATGTTAAAGAGAATTAGAGCGGGGTCCTTTTCGAGCGCCCGTTTTGTTTCGTACTCGTTCAAAGCGGGGCTTCTTTTGAATCTCGATCAACCATCGATGTGGAAGTGGGGTACGCGTTTATTAGGATTCCCCATGGTCTACCAATCGGCCGACGCTGCGACGTGTAATCTAATAGCTTATTAATGAGGGGAAATGCATCGATCGACCCCTATTTTTCTATCCTAGTAAATTTTGGAGTGCCCACTGTGCGTTTTTTGGTTGATTGCGCGGTATAGCCGTCTTGTTCGTGCGTATCGCAAAGTGGGAAGGTCGCCCGCGCCGCCGATAGCTCCTCCCACTAAATTTATAATACAATAAATGAGTGAAACCGCGCCGCGGAACCGGCCGCGGAGATAACACGTAATGTGAGGTTATTGCGTAAAAACAAACGACAAAAAACACATCGGTAAGAGAGATATACTGTTTCGCTTAGCGGATCTTTATGATCCGCGCTGGAGCTAATATACGAGCGGATGATTCGCGCTCCATGGATTATATGTGCAATAAAGAGGATAATTTAAAATTACGTTTGCCACAATGTTGCCATTAAGCATTGTTGGTGAAGCGCGCTTAACGTTTACCGCGGTGTTAGATAATAAACTTGCGCGTACAGCAATTTTTTAATTTCTTCGTTTTATTTCACGTAATTTTATCTGAGCGCTGTAACGTACATTGCGTGTAATAAGCGGAGTTAGTAAGGGCAGGTGAATGTAATTTCACCACGCGTAGGGCCTGCGGTGGCTTATCGCTTTATGTGGAGGGTTTAAGCCCGGGAGTGTAGCAGAGCGTACTGTGAATTTTAATTACAAATGAACATCGTACTTTAACTCTTATAGACGCAGTACCTATGGCGATTATACCGATTAAGTAGCGTACTTGCACTGGGCCTGAATGATCGCACACAACGATATACATATATTTGGTACCCTTTGTGCGTTGCAAGCCAAGATGTTTGCTTAAGCGTTGTCAGACCACAAGCACTTAAGACTATGAAAACCGTGGCTTGCAAATGTAAGCACTAAACCCACTCCCTTAAACTACTAACAACGCTTTATACAAGTTAAATGGCGGATTAAAGTTATATTAGAAAGTAATAATTTAAATACAACTTCACTTATCTCCTGGCTATAAAGTTGTGTTTTTTTAGTTTAAAGTGTAACATATTTTAATTACAGTTGTAGTTTCAAAGGGTTAATTTTAAAAGCGTCTATATAATTTTTCTTTCGTGCTGGAAATTGTAAATATTTCAAAGGGGTAATTTTAAAAGCATCTGCCTCATTATTCTCTTATGCTGGAATTTTTTGTAAATAGTTTCGAAGTATCAATAGCTTCACAGCTCTTCTTGCGGCGCGGCATGGTATTTTAAAGTGCGTGGTTGTAAGCAGTTATTCACGGAATTTGCAGTTAGACGACAAGCTACAACTGTCGGAACATTGAGAAATCACGCTGTGACCATCGTATGAGGAAATAATATAGTGCTTTAGTAGCAGGTTTTATTGCTATAAGAGTTTCTTCGCTGGGAAGGCAGTGACTACAATGAATATAATTCCAGTATTCAAATAATCAATTTTCAGTATGGATGTTGAGGGATAAGATATGTTTTCCCAATAATTTCTTTGTAACACAAAAACCTGTTGTACAAGATTGTGACATTTTAAATATGATATTGTAGGGGTAAGATTAAATAGAATAAATATTTTTTTATTCTCTTCTGTGTGCTAATACTGAACGGATTCATGAATATTGCAAAGAAACATGTTTTTTTGGGCTTATATACCTATATAGACAGTAACATAAAAAAAAAATGTGTGTGTGTATTAGTGTACACACGTAAGAAGTGAAACTTCTTTATGACATCATTTTTCGAAAAATGATCTACTATTTACAAATTTACAGAATTGGTAAAATAAAGCTAAATTAAATAAAGTTTAAGTTTAGGAGGGGGGAAATGTTTGAGGGAATTTGGGATTTCTATCGAGGCCAATTTGTAGCCCTCACCGAGACGGTTCCGAGGATACCAAGCTCGGTGGGTCCACGACCTTTATTGGCCGAGATAGGTTTAGGGGGGGGTGAGGTAAAAATTTTAGGTGGGGGTAGGGGGGGGGGTTTAGGTTTCGTGGGGAGGCTATTGGGCACCTTAAAATATTTTTGGGTGGGGAAAGTTGTGGAGGGGGAATTCGGGAATTCTGTTGGGGCAGGATTGTAGCCCTCACCGAGCCGGTTCCAATGAACCCAAGGTCGGTGGGTCTACGATGGATAATGCCGGAGATATAAGTAGGGGGGGTGAGGTAAATTTTTTAGGGTGCGGGTAAGCGAGGGGGGAGGTTTCGTGGGGAGGCTATTGGGCACTGTTTTGGATTTAGGGTGGGGGAAGGCCAGAGGGGGGGTAAGGATCAAATTACAAAAAAGTGGGTGGGACTTAAAATTTTGGGTGGGGCTTGGAAACGGTTGGGGGTGTGGCTTACTGAAGTGGGTACTAATTTACTAAATAAAAAAAGATGGCGCGTAACGGAAGAATGTGACGCGTAACGAAAAATTTTTTCCAACCCCGTTATAGAAGTTTCACTTCAATAACTAAACACAGAATAAAAGTATATTTTTCACTAATCTACATCGAATTTTATTGCTGGCCAGACATGAAAATGTTGGTTTAATTTTTTGCGAGCCCACCGTCCCGATATTAAATTTGAAATTTACGCTTTTTTTATTTTATCGATGAGTTCGCTACGGTAGCGGTGTGCGCTTTAGCTCAGGAAATAACTCTTTCGTTTTGCCTGTTAGCGTGTAATTGTAAATCAATTTTCCGTTGTTTCAAGATTGAAAGGGTTTTTAAACTAATTTACTTTATAGGCGAAAAAGTAGACCACCTTTGAAAGATATTACGTGACTGGGAATACGTTTTTTTGTCTATTACGAAACTGTCCAAGTTAATTGAAATAGAGAGTTTAAATTTATTTTGACGACGTTTCTTGCGTAATGGACTTGAAGATAGTGATGAAACAGGAGATTCCAATATTGTGACAAATTTTGTATGAACATTATTCCCTGTTGGATACTCTTCTTGGATTGAACAGTAGGTATAGCCAGGTGCATTGTAGCGTCTTTGTCGTGCTAGTGTGGAAAATGCTTACAAATGTATACCACGTTTGGATGTTGCAGGAACAAAAAAAGCGTGGTTTGTAAATACTAACGCCACAAAACACGTCTTACTATGGACCATACACTGTATGTATATGCAACTGTTTTGTGCGTTTATAAAAGTTATTCTGCATAGCTCATAAAATACGTAACATTATAAAGATTGAAAATTAAAACTTTATTTAAACTACACGATTCAAACAGAACCACGTTCTCATACTAGTCGAAAATATGTAAATTAAGTCAAAATTAAACAAGAAAAATAATAAGGCCCGACTTGTAACTTAATAAGGTACATAGATAATACAACTTTATCTCGGCATCTAAGATTCGTCGGTGCGTCAAGTATAACAAATTTTCTGACGATGACTTGACAGTTCCGTGTGACGTCATCAACGAGTACTTTTTACAAGGTTTACTCCAAACGAACACTATCTTAATGGATTTGTCATGTTATGGTAATAAGCTATGGGAATAATAAGTAATATATCATTATTAAGGAATTGTGTGGAAAACGTCGTATGTACCAAATGTGAGTTTGCAGGCTTCTTCCATGGAATTGTAATATTATTGTTGAAGTGTACGTTTTTTCAAGATGTTTTTTATGTTTTCTGCAAACGTAATCGATATCATATTTGTCCGATGTAGGTATAAATATTTGTTGATAAAAATTATGAAATAATATTTTTCCTTAACTTAGGCTTTGGGTATATGGTACACTATAAATCAAAAGCAGATTTGAACATGCTTAGTATAGGATAACCTTCTCCACATAGACACCGATTCAATATGGCGAGTTGAAGAATAAATAAATAAATAAATACACCCAACAGTCACATACATAGTCCTGACCCCACACTAAGATCGAGTCTTGTGTCGTGGGTATCAGAAGCTACGGGAGACTTTTCGGTCTCACAAGCACCCAGACCCGATACAAATACCTGTGGATCACACAAATATTTGTTTCGGTGCGGATATCGAACCCGCGGCCTCCCGTTTCACAGCCGGCGTCTAACCAACTGCACCACGGAGGCTGTCGACAGTGTGTGTGAAGTGTCAGCATATTTTTTTTGGTAGTTACTTCCGTGTTGAACACACAATAAAGTAAACTGGTTAACGAGAGACCTATTGTGTAAAAAACTAGTTTAATAATATAATGAATTCCTGTCATTATTCTGAAAAAAAAAAACGCAGCAGCTGCTGAATTATGTCGTGTACTACTTTTTGTTATTAGGTAGTCGGCACATCCAAATACCACCTAGGACACTACTCCGATGACTTGTTATCTAACTTTGATTAATGTTCGACGACGCCTGTACTGGAGCACACATGTAGATATGGAGATTACAATGAAAAATTGTGATTGGAGCAGTACGATGATGTATGGGCACTTACGAATGTATGTTTATGGTAATGAGTGCTTCTGTGTAGAAAATGTAGATTACATCTCGAGACGCGAGGTTTGCGGCTACTGTTATGTCAATGTAATCCTTCGAAGAAGAAACGAAAACCCTTAGTTCTTTAAATCTGGTTTTAAAAGAAATATTTGCTAGCGTCTCAAGGGATGACCAGTAAAGATCGATGCTCATAACCACCTAACTCTTAATAGATGTGCTTGTATTGTCGGCCTTTAAATCTGTGTAGGTAAGCAAATTAAAATGACATAGTAACAGGCTGAAGATTGGTGGTAAGAATTTAGCAACGAGGAGAATTTCATGTCGATTTTCTATAAAACAAATAAAAGCCAAATTAAAAATTATGTCCACATTAAAAAATCCTTTATACTTCTGCTTCTTGTTCTGAAGAAGATAAGTATTAGAAATCAATTCTGTAACACATTTATCTTAACGTTTAAGAAAATAATTTTATCTTTATTATAGTGTTAATGACCTGAAATAATTTGGCGTTATCGCATGAGCTATGAGCAATAAATAGGTCACTTATTGTTGTGACATGTTAAATAACGTGTCAGGCGTATCTGCATGGCCAGACCCGGTGTCATTGTTCACCGATAATACGAATATTGTGAGTATTTTGTATTATTTTAGGAGTGTACTGTATGTGTATTGTAAGCACCTTTTAGTCACATTTTATTGTAGTTTTCAATTGATATTGTGCTCTTTTCTAGAGATAAAATAATGGAATAGATATTAAGATATATGTAATGAAATAATGTCTTCAATGAACTGGTTGTGAATGACATTTTGAGGTATTGGTCAATAAGATAGTGAAGGCAAAACTAAGCAGTTAACTTGGCAGAGATTCGATTCTGGGATAATACAATGTTGGTGGTCCTTTTCATCTATTCTTCTTTAAATATAATGAATTTGGTAACTGCTCGATGTCAGTACGGGGAAGATATTTGAGAAAATCTATTAAAGGGGGCCTGTATAAACGTAATAGAACCCAAAACAATGGTTTTTAGATTTCTTTTCTGTTTGTCTGTGCCTTTGTGCACGCTAATCTCAAAAACGGCTAAGCCAATTTCGTCTAAATTTGGTTTGGAGGTAGCTGATTTAATAACATAAGCTAGAATTAAAACATAAGCTACTTTCTATTACGAAAAATGTAGTGTTCCCAAGGGATGAGCAAGGAATTCAAATATATTGGTTATATTTATAATTGAAAGGGATGAGATGGGACAACATTAAATGCCTTGAGTGAGAATGAGACGGGACAGGACAAGAAATAACGGGATGGGATGGGACAGGGCGGGAAAAGCACAGGACAACATTGAGTATGAATATAAATAAAACAGTACGGGATAAAATATTCTTCCTAAGTGGAATGGAATCAAAAAGTGCAAAACGTGGGTGTCCTGGTAACACCTCTTCCTACCCCTTCTGGGAAAAAGGCGTGAGTTTGTTAGTATGTATGTAACAGGGATTTAATTTGAAACATTTTTCTTAATTCTTTTCACGTATGTTTAGTACAAAATAGGATTAATAGTGTACGCCGATACATTTAAAGCTCTGTGTGAATGCAGATAGCAATAACATAAGTAAAGTTACGCCGCGGATGTTCGCATAATCTTCCAAATGGCAGACATCCTCATTTCGATGCGCTCATATAAATGCATTACATTTAAGTCTGCGGAAATCTCAAGTGCTCAAACTTTCCTCAATCTTTTCATTAAATTCTTTGAATGAATACTTTAAAAGCTACGTTATTTCGTCTTGAATTTATGCGCTATCTAGTGTATCTGTTCTTTGTTGTTAAGTATTTAACAAATACGGACAATTTAAGTAGAATATTAATGCGTTTCTTTTCTACTTTGAAGACAGTTCTATAAATTCGTTTAAATATCATATTTAAAATATATTATTTTGTGTTCTAATCAATTTTAAGATTAAATAATAACATGCTTGGGGATAACTCCGTATATACAATGCATATATTCCGTACTTAATCACATAGAATGAATACGTTGAAGTGGCAGTGGGCCGCTAAGAACTGATGGCCGTTGGGGCCGGAACGTTCTGGAATGGAGGCCACGGATAGGCAAGCGAAGTGTCGGACATCCGCCTACAAGGTGGACGGACGAGCTGGTTAAGGTTGCAGAAGTCGCTGGATGCAAGCCGCCTCCAACAGGTCGATGTTCGAGATCCTTGTGGGAAAGCTATTTTCAACAGTGGGCTCTCTGTGGCTGAATAGATAGATATACACATCATATTCTTTATAATGCATATGCTATACTCCTAGTTTTTCGTCAAGTTACGGGAAGTGTAGTTGTAGAATATTACAACATATCCGAAAAAGCGTAACAAATACAAGCACGTGTTTTGTTTTACGTGTATCTCTAATCTTGGAATCGAGAGTATCTTAAAATACCCTTGTGTTGTGGTTGGGTTTTTCTTACATACTACTAAAAATATAACGTAGAAAATAGGAAAACATTTTATCTTTGAAGACCTCGTCATTCTTGCGGAATTTTATTCATTTCTACTTTTAAAGAATAAAAATAGATCTCAGCCCGCGAAACTTTTATTTGGGACGTCTTAATAATAGGTTTATTTGAAAAATTATAAGCCGATAAAATAATTCTATTAATGTTCGGCATTGAACTTTAATACCTATGTATGTACAGATGTAAAAGCCTTACATTAAAAATATGATGATGAAAATATATTATATTTCACTGAATGTGGAGTTTAATTTAACTTGCATGCTTTATTTTGTTCTCCGTGATTATTTTTCTATCACGGTAACAAAGTAATAGGCTAATTTACATGTTTTGGCGTAAGCTATAAGAATCCATTATTTTTAATAAAAACATACATATTTTAAACACTAAATAACGTTATTTATGTTGTAGGTAACATAAATAATAAACGCTTACGTTCAAATGATGAATGGGGCAGGAACCCAAAAGCCTAAGAAGGGAAGACAACATTTTTAAAGCTTAAACTCATGAATAGAGAATTGAGGATGACACAAATCATAATACAACTTGGCCTTTTTGATGCAAATAGTTAAAAAACGTAGATTGTCATATTACCATAGAGAACAGTTCGGCGTTTTTGTATTCCGTATTCGAATATGAGAGAGCATAAATTTTAAATATGGAAAGTCGAACACACACAAAGAGTGCGTACCTGTTTCAATATACCCTAAGTGCCTACACGCGCTGTCTTTGACAAATATGTATCCATTGTTGAATTACTAAGAGAACACAAGAGACAAAGAGGCCACGTAATATGAAAGAAGCCACTACGCGTCTCTGGGTTTTAATATAAGCCATATGAAATAGTAGAAATTCGTGACCTCGTTCTTAAAAATATCTAGTGTGGAGATTTTTGAAGGAAAAGCATTTCTATATTAATTAGGTACTAGAGAACAAAGTATTTTGTGACCGGGCTGTGACTTAGAATAGAGTCATCCATCACAAAGAAATTACTGCGCGTTTATATTTTCGGTTCGTAGTTACTATATTTATTTATAACTACAGTTGTCTATAATACTATGACCGTTGGTCGAAATAACATCAATTGTTTTTAGAATAAGCTTAAGAAGAAAAGTAGATATTTCTTTGTAACTTTCTAGGTCTATTTTATCCTTTTGTATCTATTAAAAGTATTCTTTAACCCAGTAGAATTTACGTTCATCTCACGTAAAATAAACAAATACCTTTTTTCTACAAAAGCTTTTATTCATACATTGATATTTATAAAAGGAATTATTCTTTGAAGTTCAGATAGTTCAAATAACAAAGTAAAATTTAAATGAATTTGCCGATAGATCCAGTGATATCAAAGATGCTGACGGCACGGTTTTCTCATGATTTCGCAAGTATGTGAAAAGGAAAGATATGGCATAGAATAGACAATTGACAAGGGTACACGAGACATAAAGCAACTTTGATGTGAGCCACTGAAGTACAAGAAAACTGGCGGGTCGTGATCGGAATTTCTATTAGTTTGACTTGAGATAGATATCCTTGAAGACGTCTTGGCTGAATTGCCGCTGACAGATCTTTCTTCTATTTTAGTTAACCTATTTGCCTCGAGCGATGGTTTGGGAAAGAAGCAATTGTAACGGAGGTTGTGGGTTTGCTCCCAGGGGTAGCCACGTTTGTATCACTAATTAGTCCAATGCATTGACGACGAAGAACTGTGAGATATTTAGCGTACCTGAGATCCTTTCTACAGAATAATATCAACACAGATAAGAAGCCAAATTTCATTAAGCCAGGGTGATGTGTTGTTGGTGTATGTATATATATTATGTACGGTGATAAACTCCAGCATGTTCTATCGCCCAAGCACAATAACTATTTCATTCCCTCTCTCTATCTCATTCTCTTCATCATCAGTAAAGGATAAGAGCATTTTTATTATTTTATAAGTTTCATGAGTGTTCAAGTACGGCGATCATCCCACTATCATACTGGCATTAACTCATTTGCTTGTGTTCAAAAATAAATGCATGCTTCTAAGCAATGTATTGCTATTAAACATAACCATAGATAATTTCATACTTTCCGATAACCTTAAGTTAACTCATCCATAACCAAGTTGCGTCGTAAGATAAATTGTCTCGGCATATAAATGCGGTATAAAGAAAAAAGGGAAACCTCACGTATTTATACGTATCTCTAAGTATAGACGTGGTAATTTATTATATTCAGTTCGCTGCGATCCATTGACTTTTGTGGTCGTCCTCGGAGAATCTTTTGTCGCCGTGTCAGGGGTCTAAGCGGCCGTGTAATATGAATTAATAAGCACAAAGAATCATTATAATGCGTTTATTTGTCGCGAGAATATCTCGGATGGTTTTCGTTTTATTGTGTCCATTTATTGTAAGATGTTCGCCGCCATTGTAGGCTGGAACTAATTTTGTATCGCGTGCGCAAGATCATGCTTGTTAAGGATTTTTTCGATGACAATGACTATGGGTACCGTTTGAGTATCTACTCCAGAATCAAGTGTGGTACCTATTTCATGTACCGAATACCGATACTAAAGTATTGATATTTCATTTCGTGTTTGTAATGTGACAATCGTTTTATTCGTCTATGAACCTGAGGTACTGTGTTTGATTCCCGAGTCTTCCAAATTAGTTTATTCGATTAACATACTCAATACATAATTGGCATGTGAAAGCGATCGGTTCTTACCCTACTTCCCCGTTTCATCTTGAAGACTTAACTCATTGAAAATATGAGTGGCATCACTACAATTACCTTATTATAGTATTCATTATTGCGATGTTCGAGTATTTAAGTGTATGAGAATAAATGATATTCAATAAATCTTCATAGAACAAGGAAATAACATAGTATTATTAATTATTTTAAGGACGAAAGTATCATAATACATAACGCTAAAGCAATATCTAAGATCGAAATGTCTTCGTCATTTGTTATATCTAGGGTCTTCCACGGCGGCATGTGAGTGCCCTTAATCGAAGGTTTTATCTGAACACTATCAAGAGGGATAAACGACTTTTCGATAAAGTTGAGTAAATGTACGTAACAAATAAATGATTGAATCGGCAGAATAAGAAGCAAATTGACTATTAATTCATTGGAATATCAGCAAAATATACTTACTTGCGATAACCATATCGAAGAAAAGATATTGTAGTTAGACCAATTTGTAAAGATTGCAACAGGATGCGGTCTTTCAACTCACACATAGGTATAGGATTAAAACTTAATAATTTTGGGACTAGAATAATTAGAATTGGGAAAGAATCAAGACCCATTTATATTCTACTTAGCATATTTAGGCTTTAGTCCCTTAGTCTAATACGGGTACCCACATACATAAAACACATGGGTCAGAAACCAACAAAATTCAAGTTGATGTCCGGCCTCCCATTAGCTGTGGGAAAGGACCTAAACAAAGTTACGATAATTTTAGTGCAATTGTTTAATTAGCATGACCCTTATTTTAAAGGGTAGCGATAATTGAGAACTCGTAATTTGCACATCAGCATTAAACCCGTTAAATTTTGTGACTGGTCAGGCAAGATAAAGTGGTTAGAGTCTCGATTTAAGTACGTCATATAAGGTACAAAATTAACATACGTTTCTACAGGTTATAAGGTTATCTATAGGATGGATATGGCTATTTACCAAGAGATTTTTACCAGATTCATCGATATTTTATATGATAATCACTATCTATATTATTAGTGTCTAAAAAAATTAAATATGTGTATCTTCTTAAAGCAATTTGATAACACACATTATATTATTGTTAGTTTGTATGTAGTTAATATATTATCTACTTTTATTTTTTTTACAAACACCCTTTTTGTCTCATTACTGCATCTCCCAAAGGTTGACTGGTAGAAAATGCCGTTGGCATTAAGTCTGCCTGTACAATTTCATTGTATGAAGTTTAATAAATAAATAAATAAAAACACTCTGTAATATATGACGCTGTAGTTTAACCTTAGATGTATGAAAAATATCGCCAATTATATTTACCTAATAGACTAAACATTTTTTTTATGTTTTAGAATCTAAGTTGTCCATATTCTAAAAGGTACATGATATTTTTGTACTCATTACATTAATAAATACGTTCGTTCGTTCATACAATAGTTACAACGATGGAGAATATGTATTGAAACTAGCTTGCCGTTGGGTTCAAAGTAATCAACCAAAACCTCACAAACACAGCAAATGTAGTTTATTTTTATGACGAGCATGCAGTTCGCCTGTTCGTAAGTGATACGACCGCTCATGGACAGTAGCAAAACCAAACAATACCATGAATTACAAAGCCATGCTTGGCATTCCACTGCCCTCACCATCCTGAGATATAAGATGTTAAGTCTCATTATTATATGTAGGTAAATGAAAATGACGAAAACATCAAACTACACACCAAGCATTATCAAATGCATTTAGTTCGCTGAAGTCTGAGATACTTGGCAGACAAAAGAGCTCTTCGGCCGAGTCGTACCGCAGACAGACTTGTCAACTCCAACTTTTGAACATGCGGGCGATGTAACACAAATGAATCGCTTAACACAAGAGTGGTGTATGTCCGGCCGCATTTATGAGAAGCGATGTGCTTCCGTTTGAGCATCGTGTATGGACAGTCTCACGGTTATATCCACGAGAAGGTGAGTAAAGGTGTATTAAATGCCAGACTTTTTCGAGCGAAATTCTGTCCCAAGATACAAAAATGAGATGAGCCTAACGTGTTCAGCACTAAATCCATTTAAGAGCAACCTAGCCAAGATTTTATAAACAAATTTAACAAAGTGGAGTTTCCAAGCTGATCTTCAAATACAGGGTTCAATGTATGGAAAATGGAATGGTATTTTTTTATTTTCAGTTGACTATTCAGTAGGAAACTTTTCCAATATTTAATATGGTATATGATCAATATTGGATGCTATAATAAGAGATCTTAAAATTGATAAAAGTATTGTAGCCGCTATGAAAATATCTAATGATAAATATAACTAGTAATTAGCCGTTAATGAGTCATGAACTAACACTGACGTTAAGCTGTATTTTTTCTTTTATTTTAATGTTGCTGACAACTCTGTATTTATTTTCATCTTGCACCATATGGCACTATGGATATTTTTATGGTAACGACATAATCACCCCATCAATAAGGGTAAAAACTTTCAGTATTTTACAACTCTAAATAGTATTTTTTAGTAACAAATAAGGGGTATGCGTCTTAAGACAGGAATTTTGAAGCTGAATAGTTTTGAAATTGTAATTAATTACAGTCAACATTAGAACATGTCAGAAATTGCTTACAAAGAAAATCAAAACATTACTACGAGTCTAAAAATTTGTTCATTCAACCAATAGACATTAAACAACTAAGGTAAATTGAATCTAACTAAGAAATATCGTTATAGACTACCTCAAATGATCTTCCAAAAAAATCTGATACAAAACCATTTTGTTGAGATAATGGTTTCTTAGATTTACGCGAATGTTACACATTGAAATAAAACTATTTTTTAGTTTTATTTCAATATTTTGTTGACAGTTTACCATTGAAGCTCAATCTAACAGAAATCCCACGAACTGATTAACATTTAAATTGACAAAAATGGTCAGCATCGCGGCTTTAATTGAAACGTAATTAAATGCACTGTTGGTTTTACCAGCTACCGTGCGGCGAATGTGAAAACAGTTACATTTCTAAAATTAGTTAATAATGTCCAACTGCCAATCAAAGTGGAATTTACTAACTCACCAATCAAACTAACGAAGTTATATTTAATTAACGTATGGTCCACTCGGAGGTAACCGACTAGAATTTACGACGCCGCTAAAACATAGACCCCGAGTAATAATTTAAAGCACATCTAATAAGAAAATTATGTAAAACGGGCCTATTATAATTAATAATTCGGAGGGATAAGGGCCGGCGAGTTAAACGAGCAAAAATGATTATTTTAGTTCACACTATAACGATGGGATATCTCGGGACGGAAACAGATCATCTGTTGGGTCATAACTCGACGTGGACGGCGCCTAATCTTGTGCACTATTTTCGCCTCTGATGCGGTTAATTAACCCGGCGGCGGGCTTAGTGGTCTTTTAATTTGTTTAAATCTTAATAATACGTACCTATATTTTGCCTTTTAATTTTTTATTTAGTAATGAAATAAAATAATTAAACGCAGGAGTATCAGAGTATCTTAATTAATTGCTTTAACAATAAATGAAAATATTGCGAAAATATCTACAAACAATAAATATCGGCCTTGTTCATAGACAGATTGAAAACTTATTTTATTTATCAAATGTTCTGTCTTCTTCGCTCAAACTGAATTCTTAAGTCGTTCTGAAGGGACAAAACATTAGATAACTAAAATAGGTTTTAAATATGTCCATGAATAAGACCGTTAGGATATAGCAGTAGATTAAGAGGCCTACTTCCGGAAAGATTTTAATATGTCTAATAATTCTGTAACATGGCTAAAAGTATCGACATCATGTAGATATAGCATAAGGACTAACAAAAGAAGTAGAAACTTAATTCATATCAAGGGGAAGTTCTAGAAGTTTGTCAATTTGCCTGCACTATTCAAGCATTCGTACTTAACAGCCACAAAGTCAAAGCACAAACTCAAACTACGAGATGTAAGTACTGATTCCTAAACCGCGTCGCCACTAACTTCCCCAACTATTCTTTGTCTTTGTATAAGTTTAATCACATCAAGTACCTTCAGTTCTCCTTACATTCGTTTCGTTCATAGTCTTCTATGATCTGTGTACTGTCTACCAACTTTTACACCTGTACGATCTTTTAATTACTATCTTTTAAGGTAATGTCAGTGTTACGTACGTAGGTAATAGTGCATTAATCCTTATTTAGAGGGTGCAGTATATGATGAATAGAATTGTAAAACACGTGAAAGAACGAATACATACGGGATTCATATTACAGTGTATTCTCAAAGACTTTATTTTTAAACAGTGTAAACAGTGTAAAAAGTAAATGAAAAGGTTCCTAAAATACAATTTGTTCAGGAGCTAAATAAACCATTATGACTACATTTTTAAACCTTGAATATACTAATGACTATGAAATAACGGTGGATGTTAAACAATTTTAGCCGGCAACAAATGAGCAATAAATTTAAAAATAAATCTGAAATTAAGTCGTGATAATGTATATGGACGGGACGGGAGATTAATTGGACACCAGATTTATAGCAGAGAAATGGTGTATTAACGTTGATTTTTTACGTACGCCTTTTTCATTTTGATGACAGTATAAAAAGAAGATGAGCTCTGTAGTTGCTTATTATAAACTCGGCGTTATGTAGGCTAAGCACCTGTGTAAAATTTTATTAATTGAATGGCGGGAAATTCTGTGGATTATGCATAGTCGCAATTTCGTACTTTTATGAGACAATATAACCAAGACACTTTATAATTTTAACTTAGTAAAATATAGCTGTAAGAAAATAAAATAGAAAAAGACAGACGCATAACAAAAACATTAAAAAAGAAATATTTTTGTTTAAAAAAATGAAAAATGTCCCAAAAAAAAACATATTCGAACTGTCGCCATATTGATTCGTGTCCGCCATATTGATCCGTCCGTTACGCGCGCGCGCATTTGTTTGCGTCCAGGTGTTGCGCTGACAAAACAATCGGCTCTCGAGCGAGAAAAGGGCGGAGAGGCCATTCATAATTTTTATAAAATACACTAAAATAAAAGTGAGAACGGAGAAAAAATATTTTGTGAATTATACCTGCTTTGTCCGGGTTCCGTATCGACAATTGAACGTTTGTGTGTTGAAGTGGTGCTTCAGATTCAACTGAGACATTAAATATAAAATGGAAAATAGCTTCTAGCTGGAATAATTGCAGGGTAATTAATTTAAATTGTCGTCTGGGATTGATAATGGGTGTTTTCAAAGAAATGGTTCGAAAGGTTGCACAAATTATTTCATTATTCGCGTCATTGGTATTTCGAAATGCAACATAAATTTTATTTAAAAAAATACTGAACTATATATACTTAAATAACTTATGAGTCGTTTTTCTATCTATTCGTAATTTAATCATATGATTATTTGAGGGATGTAACATTTATGTACCTACCCTACGGACCCCTAATTCTCCAACGTGGAGTGGAGGTGCCAAAGTTTCGATTTCGGGGTAATATTTCATAATATTAACTACTTAGGGATGTGAAGAATTGGTGTGTTATAGAATTTGTAATTGATTGCATTGTATCGGTTTCTTTCCCGATGATGTGGGAACGCCACCCAATATTTTTAACCTTCAATTTATTTTATTAACAATTCCATACAAAGTTTACTGCTGGGTCTCAGCGTGATGAAGGAATATTTGTTGATTTCTTTTTATATTTTATTTTAAATTTTAATAACTTGATTAAAAATAGACTACAAAAAACACCACTTAAAAGTTAAAAAATAATATCTGTTTCATTGTACTTGTAAGCGTTAATTAATATAATATTATTTATCGACTTGACTAACCAACAAATCATAATATAAAATATATTTTAAAATATTTGTGTGATCCACAAGTATTTGTTTCGGGTCTGGGTGTTTGTGAGACCGAAAAGTCTCTCGTAGTTCCTGATACCCACGACACAAGACTCGATCTTAGTGTGGGGTCAGGACTATGTATGTGACTGTTGGGTGTATTTATTTATTTATTTATTTTAAAAATGCCGCTGCAAAAATCCTCAAACACTAGGTTGTTTTTAAGTATATTTTTAAGGTACAGTGCGATAGTTTCATGAGCAACACATCCAAACAATACCAGAATTACTCCATCGACAAAAAAAGAAGCACAGTAACTCCATCAAAACTCCCGAAAACATTGTTCATACAACAATACATTGTAATGTTTTGATAAACCTCGAACACCGCCTCTGTATCCAAAATGGGAGATATGAACGCACCGTCACACTTCAATGCAAATAATTAGGTGTATATTTTACAATTTGCCAAAGATCTCCATTGTGCTCTTTGTATTCTAAGTGGATTTCGGAACGGTCCAGCCGGTCTTTGCAAGTAATGTTATTATTCGGAGCCGCATCTGTCACAAAGGCCGTTGCGTTGTAATTTTACAGTTTAATCAGCGTTAAATGCTCAGAGACTCACCGCAAGGAGCAAAAAATTGTGATCCGAGGGAGGGTCTCAAGAATTTCGAGTTCATAAATCATGTGCTCACAATAGTTCACAGGTTTTGCTAGCTGGCAGGAGATCGGTGGTTTAACACAAAATAATGCTGTTTTATCAGTTGCACATCGTACGGTTAACTAAATATTAAATAATGATATCGTAGAATAATTTTAAAAAACTATTGTTTTACCGTAATTTGCCTGAAGGACCCTTGACTATAATTACGTACGAGACAGCAATTTTGAAACAACTCTTTACTATAAATTTGTTAGGAATGCTAGCAATCCTATGAAATATGGTGACTTGAATAATCATGGTACTCCGGCTACAGATCCCATGCAGTTACCATTCAGTATTGGACCAAATGACCCAAATTCCTTAGTAGAGAATGTCTAAACTATGTAGACTAATATTATTCCAAATTGAGCAAAATATAATAAAAAAATACAATAAAAGTAAAAGAAACAAAATGTGAATTTCGATACGCTTTAAGAACGATATATGTTTGAAAAAATAATTCTGAATTTAACTACAAAGGAACATGGATTTAAATCTTCAAAGGCTAGAGATTTATAAATATTGAGGATAAAAGCAATGATTGTGCACAAATATTTTATTTATCTGTAGTTGTTTAAGTAAACATTTTGATGTAGAAATATTATTTCATCATTCAAATGATATTAACGAGACAACAGTTTACTCAATGTCAAGAATATATCTCCTTCATTTGTTGGGTTTTATTACGGAATGACTTCTTAACGAAGGGAGGAAGTCATTTGTTCAAGGATATTCCATCTATTATTGCGTTTATTTAGTCTTCAAAATTGATGTAATTATAAAGACAGACTAATGATTGCATATAGGTATTCACTTATTTCTTATTGCTATTGTCTTTTAAAGTAATACATAATAGTATATTTCGGTTTATCTATTTTTATGCATGCACTTAAATTTACTTACTTAAATTTTAATATCGATTATATAAAACAACTGTGGTTTGTCTACTCCTTTTTTTTGTTAAAAATATTGTACAGAAGTTACACCATAACGTTGAAATAAACATAATATCTTAAAAAATATACAATGACAATATTCGAACCGATTTGATATTATTTATTACATATACACACTTTTGTAAATGGTTTTTATTCAAACCTTTGCGTGTGTAATTGCTCCATCAGAAGTCAAATTAGTATAAAGAATCAATTAACCAGCTTACTGTGTGGTAGCTAAAATTAATTAGCCGACTTTCCTGCTCTGATTCACAAAAACAGCAGATGCGAGAACTCCGTGTACACAAGCTGCATTATTAGCTGCTTGGTAATGTTTTGCTTTTTTTTGCTCTTTGCTAACCACCCGAACTAAAGCGCCATCTGTGTTCGGCCACGGTTCATAATTGATACATACGGACGGTCTGACAGTTGAGTAAATACGTATTATTGCAATTACAGAAAAAATCTGCACAACGCACATCCTTTTGAAGAAGACGGGGTATCATAATTTACATTTAAGGGGCTTAAAGAAAGATAGAGACCGTGAATCAAGACTAAAACTATTGAAATAATAATATAGGTACAAAATGTGATTTCTCATGTGGAAACTAATATTCTAATAATTTTACAGCCTACTAAACACGAAGAGTAATAAGACGATAGATTCTATAATGAAAACAGAGCAATCAATACTAAATAATCCAAGTTACTACTTCCAATAAAAACTATGAATCACAAAGCGAGCGCACCGCACATAACGGCAATGAGTACCTAATCCGAGTTAAACTTAATTATAACACTTGTCTATAGGGACCATTCGCTCGCATGACTGTATGAGAAGGGAAGATTTATTGCGATCCTGCCGACTCGGTTAGTAAGTGTTGTTCGACTTTTTGTTTCATTCTCTTTACGCTTAATCACTGCATGATCTTGAGCTAATGTGTTCGGCATTGACTGTAGTTGTAATTATCATTGCCTTTTTATTTTTTGAATTATTGCTTTGATACAATTTATATTGGTAGTCGCGTCAGGTGATATGGAATACCACATGTTTGAGATTAATATAACTGCCGACACTTTTGCTACTTTGCTTTTCTAAAATTAATGATTGTGAATTTTTAAAATTGTTTATTGGTTATCATAAAACATAATTATTAGTAGACGAAGATCGTTAATACCAATTTATGGCATTCAGAGCCACAATGAGTCGACACTACTGAATTATATACGTGTTTGATAATTAACCGTCGAAATGTGGAAACTGGTTCGGTAACACAATATTTATCATGGAAACTATAACAAGTTACCCGGACTTTTTATTTTCGAACCTCAACTTGTATTAATCCGAAGCAATAAATTTGTTTTAATTGATTACCGTTAATTCACAAAGAAACAGACCGCCTCTCGTCTTTAATTACGTTTATGATGATTACAATCATTTCAGGCTGTTTTGTTTTTAACAGGTATAATAAAGGTAAGTCGACCTGCTTTAGAGAAAGCTGAGCTTGTATTAAATTTGTTTCCAATTAGTTTTCGAATAACCTCTTACAAATCTGAAGCGTTTTTAATTACCAACACTCGTAACAAGTCAAAGAATATTATCAAGTAAATATTTTTTTCTTATAATAAACCTTTTATCTATTGAAAGCATCTCGACTTCGAATAATTTACTTGCATCAGTTTTCTTTGAGCAAAAAAATCACTTTGTGTCCTCACATTCATACCTCGAAGAATTTAAGTGGGTACTCGCGTAGCCATTAAAAATGATATCAAAGATATCATCTCCTCACTTATTCATTCAGACGTTTGTACACGTTATATAATGTAAGCGTTTTTTTGAATGCTGTCAATCGTATTGTACTTCCAAGTATTGATTTGTACAATTACTGTTGATGACTTGTGTTATATTAAATAATAAAGAACGTTAAATATTTTATACACCTTAACTCAAAATAGTAGCTGAGTTACCTAACCTCATATACGCAGGAAGCATAAACAACAACACGACGCTTTCTTACTTAGCCGTCATAAAATTTGTAGATAGCCTTAGTTCATCTCAATAAAAACTTTGGGTAATAAATTATGGAGCTTGACAAAATGATATTTAATGTCTCACCATATTTTGTTGCATGTGTGAGGGTTACGTCATTACCCGAAACTCATTTGGGGCAAATACCCTCAAGGAATCCATTCTTAATTTTAAGGACGCGTTTTTTCAACGCCACTCTAACATCAATCTGTTCTTCTTGTACGCTACTTATTTCCTTGTTATTTCTTTCGTCCTGCTCTTTAAGGGGTATACAGAGGGTAACAAATAGAGAATGTGTTATCTATTTTGTCTTGCTTGTGACAATAATTGATGACTGGATTTAAACGCTTCCTCACGCCCGTGACATCAACATAAATAGAATGATCTTAGTTCACTCGTCGCAGCCCCTTTGATTCTTGTATTTTTAGCTTAGCAGGCCCAGGTTTTGTATATTAATTTGTTAGTGGATGCATTGCTGTTTTCAGTACTTTGATGTCGTGCGTTATAAGGTGTCTGGTGATTTTCATGTTAACGATCATTAAGTGCTTCACATTTATTAAGTGGGCCTGTTCAGTTTTATCTCCGTGAACTGAATTCTATGTGTATTTATTCTGTTAAGTGAAATTAACGTTGCCTTTAATTGGTACCGATATCTCACTTAATGTATTAAGGACTGTTGACGTATCATGTCTTGTTTAAATTTATTTAAATTATTTTCGTTGGAACTTACTTTTTATAAGTTAATATCTTAGCAAGCGTCACTTTTCTTCAATATTTCTTTAATTTATAACTAAATACGTAATAAATAATATTTTGTATTATAAAATGGATAATAAACGGGACCGAGTGGAGTGACGTTTGAAAAGAAACAATAGACTACATAAGTTATGCGCGCCGGAGACGCGTTAAGAAGATTGTGAAATATTGCAATCAGCTGTTTGAACATCTTCGTTTTGTTTATGCTAATTGCTTTGGAATTGTTTGCTTTTAATGCTAGCTTCTGAATAATGCATTAACGCATTGATGGAAGTGACTTTGCAAAGAGTAATGGCGTAATAAGTAGTTCTTTTTCTTTGTACTGAATTCAACGGAATTCAAATTCTCAATTTAACTTGTGCTCTATTAGTAGATTATGATATGTGATAGTCTATTTTATGACTACGGAAAATGTTTACAGAAAATGTCATGGCATGTAATTTGTATTCCATCCTTAGTTTATTACTCGCTTGGGGATAAATGCCCGAAATAGATATAGGTAATCCCCATGACGAATCACCATAAATCCGTATTGGAATTCATATGTTATGTCACATATTTACTGTGACATAACATATGAATTCGATTTAATGTCTATTTAAATAGCAAATTTTAAATCTGAGATGACTTACCCCCGAATACTCAAACGCCATTTAAATATTAAGTTGCACTTAATCAGTACATTTAAGCGGGACTTGCGTAGATAACTGCATTGTAATATTTAAGTGGCATTTGAGTATTCGGGCATCAATGTGTAAAAATGATTGTGAAGAAAAAAAGTGTCACATAAATTATTTTTTGCTTATATTTTAAGATTTTTGTATTAAAAATATGCCACGTTTTAAATATTATTGTTGACTTTGGATTTTAAAGAATCTAGTAAACTACAATTCAAATGTATTTTTTTCTTCGTAACTTCTATCACCTTGCTTGACTAAGGGCCAAACGATCTTTCATATAGAGTATGGCCCAAGCAAAATATATGTAGGTTGTACAGTTGTATATAATAATTAATTAATAAGCTTTGATCATGCATCTTTCATAACATTGTATTTGGAACACAAATCTCTTTTAAAAATTATAATTAATCGTGGGGCGACTATGATAATATACCAATATTT
This sequence comes from Deilephila elpenor, assembly GCA_949752805.1. Classification (NCBI taxonomy): domain Eukaryota; kingdom Metazoa; phylum Arthropoda; class Insecta; order Lepidoptera; family Sphingidae; genus Deilephila; species Deilephila elpenor. Next base: position 5,703,546 of record OX457105.1, on the reverse strand, counting down.
CTACTTATACTTGATTATTATTTATATTAATTCGAGTAATATTAGCAGTATTATCGTTAAGTTAGCAATAAACCCCGCTTCTTTATTACTACACATAAATATATTGAATTTATTCGAAGCGATCGTTTTATTCTATAATGTATTTTGTGTGAAAACTATTTAGCGCCGAGTGGTTTGATGGCGATGTTCGCACATATATATTTATGTTTTGTTTTATGGACCATTAAAGTGTTTAGCAGACTAAGGGCTTAAATATTTTGTTTTACAATTAACAAGTATAGTCATGTTGACTGTTTTATTTCAGATAATGTGTTTTGCTACTATTTATTTTTATATACTTAAATGTTTTTGTGATTTATTTTCAGGTTTGGGAACTGTGGAACCGCAAGTCCATCGTTATAGTGTTATTTTTGTACATTCTTCGTTTCCCAATCTGCATATTGTGGCTCTCATCATTGTCTCATCATTCTCATCACAGTGAATCTCCTGCTGAATATAGCCCTCCCTAAGGGTTTCCATAGCGACCCGTTGGGAACGCCTGCATCCAAGGATCCTTCACTAGTGCCCTAGTATCCTATTGTGTATTTATTTACCGTAAATAAGGCGCATAAGCGGTGATTAGAAAGTACGTGGACGTCAAGCTATCTCTACATACAACTTAATCTTAAATATGTCACGCAACGGTACCAGAATATTATGAAGTAACGTCAGCGTGCAAAATATGCACGAAACTTTATAATATTTCGCAGAAACATTAATTAGCAAAGCCTGACATTACGTGATACGCAAGATCTATCTTTGAGACTTTGTAATAAAACTAACAAAATGGCTTTTATATTTGCGTACACCATGTTTTAGTATTACCAGGAGGATATTCCCTTTTATATTTTAGGAGTTCCAGATGACGTCATCAAGGGAACTATGAAAGCTATGATGGATTTATGTGACTTAATTGCTGAGATAATCTAGATTATTGCCCATATCTAGATTAAGGAAACATCAGGACGTCCGAAATACGATACAATAAAACACAATGACCCAATGTTTTATGAAGTTCTTTGTAAGCTTGTATTTACTAGTACAATTTAATTGCAGCAGTAACGTGGAGCACGTGTTTATTTAAGTTTCTGTACATGATAAAGTGAAGACCAAAAACAGCAATTTCATTTCAGAGCCAGCAATGCAATATAGAAAAGACAATTGGAAACGCACTGTTCCAAATGGTGTTGGATGATAAGAATTTATTTTAAGATTCAGTACGTCATTTTGGGTGTAATATAAAATGAAAATAATAAAAAAGCTTAGACTATAGATTGTTCTAATCAACAAATAGTTTGTCCAATACAAATTGATTTTAATTTTGAGCTTGAAACCAGTATAGTCTCCCAAATGCTGGTCACCCCGCGCATACTTCACCAGACGGCAATGGCGCACAACCGTTATTTTAACATCTTTACGCAGTGTTGCCAACTGGAATGATTACGTGGATCTATCCTACGTGACGTTGGTAGATCGCGGGCACCGTTTGTGAGATAATTCGTGATTTAGAGACAGTGAGGCGCCATTTCCTAAGAAATATTTGCATGTTTTTCTATGCGTTATGTGGAACCTTGGCTATTGTGATAACGTTGAGTGGTTGTTATTTTTATGGTAATGAGACACACTTTATTTTTCTGTTTATTTTTTTTATTGCATAGGTCCGGCAAACGAGCTCACAGGCCTCCTGAAGTGAAGTGATCACTGCCGTCCATGAACTTCCATAACGCTGGATTATAAAAGCGTTGTCAAAATAAAACACAAAATATGAATATTTTCCAAAAAAAAATTGGTTTAACTCGTATGAAAATAGCATAATCCGTTTTTACATTGAATAGGGACCGCAATACAAAAAATTCTCAGTTTTACATTATCCACCAAGGTGATTCAAGTGAAATATGAAAGATAATAAAATCATACCGAAAATTCAATACGCGAACAAATACGCACGAAATATTTCATTTGCCTCTCGGTCTCTGACATCTCACGTATTTTGTGTGTCACGCGAGTGTTGGTATTTTAGGGTTTGTTGTTTTGCCGTCTTACGTACTAAGTCATGATATTTACGGCTTGTACACAATATTGTGTATTTCGTTGTTTTTGTGTTGTAAAAATGTTTTTGTAAGTCGACTAGTGTACACAAGAACCCGTCATAATTATCAGAGCATCTATATCCTATACTTTTCATCACATTGTTGGAGAAGGTTAAGTTGGAGTGATTTTTTTTATTGCGATGAATGGCAAGACGAGCATGACTGATGGTAAGCTATACGACCACTCAAATACCACCACAGTAAAAATAAGTAAGTTGCGGTACAATAAGAGTCTTATAAAAGGTTAGACAAACGAATACAAGGATTATTTCGATGATAAGCGATCACTGTCCTTCATAAGCACGTTATGACATGACGTGAGCAATACCTCCGTAGAAAAATATGGGATTACTGCAGAAAGTAGGAAGAGATAAAGAATTCAGTAATATTGTTTTGCAAGAAGTAAGTTAGAAACCAATGGGACCAATAGGAAATACATTGCTACTATTGTGATAAAAATCTTGTACCAAGAAAGAATAACAGATCTTATTAAGAACAAAAGCCACGTTTGGGATTTACAAAGTTATTGAAAACAATACTGGTTAAGTTCCTATAAAAGTCAAATTTGTTCTAGGAAGTGTTATGTCATAGAAACACAATTTACTATATCTTATTGGCGTGCGAGAACAGTGTTCAACGGGTAACTTTGTTTTCCGACATCATTAATACGAAAATGCTCCAAACACTTGAATATCCGAATGTTTGCGCTTCAAGCACTTCTAATTTATACCGTATGCTTTTAAGCAGATTTCGCAGAGACAATATTTTAGCTGAATATGGCAAATTCGATTCGATCGTTATCCATCCCGAGATGAGAAAAATAAGTTGAATGTTCTTAATATATCTCGGTTAATGGCAGGATTTACTCAATTCTAGTTTATACAGTCCAGCCACATATTGCCAAGAGCGTGAAATAATTGCCAGATAAACTTGGCAACCTTACTCGGATTTTCTTTAAAGCTCCATTCTTTACAAAAGAAGATTTAACTTGTATTATAAATATACCGGCTATTGTTATCCGCGGATTGGGACATTTTATTACGTATGTTCAAAGGCAAGTATTATTTTCTTTTCATAAAAGGTCGAATATTATTTCGTCAAACAAACATTAGCCAAATGATCATTGCTGTCATTGGTTTGCGAAACCTCGTTTATTAAATGTGATGAGTGACACGTCAGAGCGAGTCATTGTCTCTAATACAACTTAATGATCGCCGTCATTTAAATAATCTGATGACTGTTTCAAGTATTCGCTGAGACATAATATATTCTAAGATTTCAACTAACTTAAATTTGCCATCTCAAATCAAATATATAGGTGCATCTGTCTATGGCTGGTTTTTGCAATGAACGCAATAGTGGCCGAGAAATGAATTTGAATCAAAAATTAATGGAGTTGTCACTAAATAGATTGGTATATAATACTATTGCTTTTAAACAAGCTAGAAGGCTTAATTTTTTGCCTTATGCAGATCGTTGCATCATCATTCTGGAAGAGGGCTAAATTTATGTAGAAACTATAGAATTGGAGGTGCTAGATATTACGATTATAGAATCTTTCGAATTGCACTATACATAATATCTCTGATTCTATAACAAGAAACTTATACAAAATTAAAAAGTAACATTATGTGTATTTCTTCTTTTGTCACAACTTATTCCAGCTATGCGATTAGCTTATGAAACCTTGTTCGTGATGTCAACTCTTGTTATTTTTATTAAAACGTTTTTATCGCTTTGTTTCATCATATATTTAAATTGCGCTCGCAATTACATTTCAACAACAATATTTTAATGACGCGCATTTACGTTTTTGTGAAAAACGCAAAGAAACATGCTATTTTGAGAAGTAAAGATATATTTGAGTTCATAAATACGTACACTTGGTTTTACCAACTTCTTGCAGTGATTGGGTAGCATGATGCTATTTATAGTATAACTCTTCTAATATATTGGATTATGTGACATGTGTGTGTATTAAAATTGGCATAAACGTACAATATGTTGAGGAATCCCAAGTAAAAAGTTACCAGATTAATGTATTTTCAGCTATTCCTATAACATTGTACAATTGACAAGAAGTGATCTGTCACTTGAGTCAATAACATTGTAATGTGACATTACACGTCACATGTCAATAATAATCATCAATCAATAGCCGGCATCAGTGATAGTATTCGGCGATGTCAGGGTTCTTGTGTAATACATCGATCAAGACGTACTTATAATCCGTCTTGGAAATGCTTGTTGATTTTATCAATGGTGCAATTTGCATAGAATCACAAAAATGGTATTGAAGAGGGCAACTTTAAAAAATAATCAAAAACTTAAAGCTTCAGTAGCTTCTGATACTTGTTGCATGCAATATAACCGTTTGCTGTTTTTTATTAATTGGTGGAGCTAACAGTGTTTTTTTCCTCGTGATTTGTGCTATGTGTTGTCGAATAAAATATAGTAATAAACTTCATGTGGGCCTCAAAGATTTTCAGCAAAAGATTGCAATAATTATTTCTATTGTATCACTGTATACGTCCCACTGCAATCGAGATCGACTACAATCGAGAGTACGATTGAGAGGGAATAGGCCATATAGTCCACCACGCTGGCCTTGTGCGGGTTGGCGGACTTTACTTATTATTATCACAGTAATTGTCCAATAATGGTCGTTGGGTTCAGTCATTACCGATACAAAGTCAATAATAGAATTCATGTTAGTTATAAAAGTTGGAATTTCAAAGATATGGAGGATATATACAAATATAGTTATAGCGTAAATACTCAAAATCTAAATTAATTTTTGCAATGTAATTTTTCACGTAACGCTGGAGTCATGACGGCACTTGGAAACAATAAACAACGTAAATGAAGTACAAAGCTATTAATTTTGCCTCTTAAAATAAATTCAATAAACGGCGAAGGCACCGTTTTGCATGAGTCTTAAATAACTTCAAACAAATTTATTGTTGCATAAATTTTGCTTTTGCTAATCTTGCTCTTGTTGCCTTCAGCTTTAAGGCTCTTTCGGAACAATGTTCGTTGTAATTCAACTGTTTATAACACTTTCAAGGGAAAGACAACAATCCGATTTAAAATTCAAAATACCGAGACGGAGAAACAACCTGTATAATATAACAAAACAGATATGATTTAGACGGTAGGTCGGGCTGATCTTTTAGCCCCGGGAACAATATCCGATGGCACCAATATTATTATGTTTTTCTCATAACCCCGGGCCTTGTGCTCCAATTATTAAATTCCCATTCTTGTATTGGGCAGGAATGCATTTGGAACAATAGCCACGAAAGAAATATGAATCATAAGAATTGAGTTGTATGCATGGCCGATGTAGAGCAGTGTTTTTCTAGCTAAAATAATTCAAGCGGGCATTTCATTATTAATTAATGGGAACATATGGTATGAATTATTTATAGTGGAAGCGGGTCAGAATCCCGTGCATTTTTACACGACAATTTATTGATCGTTCCGATTCTCGTAAATATAAAAACAATCGATTACGATATATGGAGAGAAAAGGCATAAAATTCTAAGTGTTGTTGGGTATCAGAAATAAACATAAATTGTTCATAAATAAACTAATTTGCTTCCCGTGTCACAGATATAAGTAATCTAATTGATTTAATAACGTTTTAATGGAATATAATCTTGAAATTAATAGTTCAGTCATGACCTCCGATAGGAATACTTAAAAAATCATTCGATTTTTAAATAATGCTAATCATATTATATGGTAACGACTTTAAGTGCAATTCGATTTCGTGACGGATGAAAATCGAACCCAATGTGGAATAAGTTAATTTGCATAATAAGAGGTGAAACATTCGAATTATTTACATAAAAATATACCGATTATCCATATTAAATTCCAATTTGAACATTAATTTTTAAATTCTTGAGTGAGGATTCGTGTAAACATTGATCGAGTAGCCGCTTTAGATGTTTTAATGCATACATTTAAAATATATTTGCACCTATTTAGTTTGTATTTCTTAATTCTTAAAACTGTTTAGTTTATTAGAGCGCTATAGTTCGATATAAATAGAGGTTGGAATAAAATTATGTGGTTTTTAAATTCTAGTCTAGTTTGATTAGCTAGGGAATAATACCATTATTAAAATTGTCGTAAAAAACAATAACAATTCCAAGTAAATTAATCTTGTTATTATTTATATTGCCGATTTTTATCTTTGTACAAAAATCAATATTATGGCATTAAAGAATACTCCGAAAAATAGCGATGAATTTAGCAACTACAACACAGATAGCGCTGTACAAAACTCCACCATAGCAAGTTATTTCCATATTTTTTGTGGGATGTGATGGATGATAAATTACTCCAAGACTCAGCCTGAATGCAAATCTTTGAAACTGGGTCAGCGTGTAGATATTATTTTTCACGTTCAACCACTAGTCGAGGACCTTGTCCGTTGAATGATTGATCTCTTATTGTTTCGTGACATTTTTACGATTCTATTTTGTTATAGAATTTTACAACGTACGGAGTGGTGGTATTGTGTGAGGTTGAGAATTGCGATCATTCATGAAACTTGAATGTGACTTTTTGCTGGTTACTCAGTTCCGGTTATTGACAGTTAAATTGATTACGGGACAGATGCAAGCTGCTCTCAAGTGTACGTTGATGCAACACGTTTGAAGTATCTCTTTTTACTTTTGAAACCACTTGTATTTTATACTCAAGTTATGGTGTTCGTGACCACAATTTTGAAGTTAATTCTATTACTCGTAAAAAAGCTAAGTTTCTTAAAAAGGTTTGTAAGTAACATGTTTACATTATAGCATCAATGACCTAGTAAGAATGGATGAGGCTTGTAAAAGTCATTATTAAAACGCTTGAGATTAATAATATACGAAATTAATAATTGTGTTTTAGCGTTTTTTTAAAAAAACATCTATTTCATTCAGTATTGTACAACTAACTGCGTAGTCTTATGTAAAAATAGCGAAAGGCGTAAAAATAACATAATATTATGGCCAATTTAGTGTTTTAACATATCTGTATCGAAGAGGCTTTAGGAAGATTATGCAATAAGAGCAAAATCACTAATAAAGCCGTTATTAGAGTAACACCGCACGCGATATCGTTTCCCTTGCACGAATCGCGCCATTAGCTCGCAAAATTATATGCTATAAAATGCAAAAAGACACGAAGACCGAACTTCATATTTTAAATAAACATTTAGCGTATTAATATGTGTGGTACATGGGTTGTGGTGAATGATTTTTATGTTATTTCTTGTAAGCTGAAATGATTATGATAAAATTTAATGGTTTTTTGTGTTTATTTCTTTTTGGGATCGAAAGCTTATGCACCAAAAAAACTGGCTGTGTAACGAGATGTTGACAGTTTGATTTCAATACTGAATCAAATATTTGTGTGACCAATGAATACAGATTCCGAGTTGGTTTGTTGTAAAAATAAAATTTTCGTCGTTGTTTTTGATGCTTACGACTCAAACCATATTCTTTCTATGTAACCCGTCTCAAGTTTTGGGACTATATCTAAGTATAATATCATAATTGAGCCTGAAGACGAAAGTGTTAAACCAGTGCGTCCTCCCTAAAATGACGTACGGGGCCGAGACGTGGACACTGACTGTGGGGCTGATCCATAAGCTTAAAGTCGCCCAACGGGCTATGAAAAGTATTAATTTATTTAGATTTGCATCATAGCAAAGAATTGCCAAGTCCAGATTTTGTATCTTTTATTTCAAACATTAGAAAACCGCTGAACATTTATTACATTACATCGATTGTAATCGTGTTACCGTAGCGATTTTAAAGAATTTCTACGGTATGTAAGTCCGCCAACCCGCACTAGGCCAGCGTTGTGGACTATATGGCCTAACCACTCTCAATCGATTCTCTCGATTGTAGAGTAGGCCCGTGCCCTGCAGTGGGACGTATATGGGCTGATATAGATAGAGATAGATAGATCTTGTTAAGTTTAAGCCTCGTGCGAATGTATCATGATGAACTATTCGAAGAAGCCCATTAACGGTTCGGAGTCCTCTTTATGGCGACGGATTCACAAAATGTAATGATGATGATGACTTATGTAACGTAATCATCTGTAACATTTGACGCGGACGTTGGCTATGGTAGTGGCGGCAAAAAAGGGAAAAGTAATTTGATTTTTTTTCATTGATTATATTTTTGTTAAGTTTAAATAATTAAACACACTTAAAAAATACTAAAATACCTAATATAATATTTGGCTAATTTGTAAATAGTCATTGTGTGATTTCAGAATGCGTGCATTCAGTTTAATAGGTTTTTAATTGATTATAACTAGTAAACAAGATCATTAAAATTTCAAGTTTTAAGAAAAATGGTTTTATACATTAAAATTAACGTACATACATACATAAACTCACGCCTTAATCCCAGAAGGGGTAGGCAGAGGCGCCACCAGGACACCCACATTTCGCCTTGTATGTTCCGTCCCATGATGAGATGGGTGGCGAGCCTATCGCCATATCGGGCACAAATTCCTGACTCCGGGCTGATAATGAATAGCAAAATCCAATATCACTTTGCCCGACCCGGGACTCGAACCCGAGACCTCAGCTTTGTAACCGTACCGCAATACAACTACGCCACCGAGGCAGTCTAACATTAACTCTATAAATAAATACTGCCCTAAAAGAAGCACTAAATATACTTATAAGTTTCTGCCGATATTAGTCTTGTAGTTAAATGAGATAACTAAAGAACAATTCAAAAACAGAATACTACCCATTTTAAACACGAAGATATGTTTAAAGTTTATTGATCCTATCTACAAATGATTGTAATTTAGGTAGATTCGGCGACCTGATTATGTATATTAACATAAACTTTGTGTTATATGAAATATAGCCCCAATTAGATAGATATTTTAAGAGGGCGTTGATAAAATATAGAGCGAATAAAAATAACTACAACATTAACGTTTTTAGATAGGGTTCAATGCTTGACCTCAATGAGGCAAATGTTTACATTGTTGTGTATTAAGAATATTTTCAATTTTCTCCCATAATATGTTCGTCTGGATATTATACGTAGTACAATATAGCGAAGGAAGATTTAACGTGCCTATACCAACCTATTTGAAGTTAAAAAATACGGTACATAATACAAATAACTTATAATATAAAAATCAGATTGCTTTATATGACAATTGAGCTAAGTCCCACACAGATAAAACAAAAGCAAAATTAATTTAATAAAAGTCTTTTCCTTTTTTGTTGACGCTACGCGTGTTGATGACGATTAAAGTAATATGGCGTAACATCCGAGCCTCCATTATTACGTCCCATAGTAATCTGCGTATAGGCAGGTAGACGGTGCCGAAAACTCCTTAACTAACTATATACAACTTGGTGGTACTGTAACCGCAATGTTAATGTAGTTGAGTGGCTCGTTTGTAATTTTTGCTTCAACAATTTAAACAGCTGGGTTACTGAATTTTTACATTGGAATCATGTTGTGACTATTTTGCGACTGAAGTAGGTTAAACAGAGTTTGCAAAACTCTGGTACGGATTAATATTAACACGGCTAATAAATACAGCTTGTCCCAGAACTAGTCGATAAACCAGTAACGGGAGATAGACCGAACTATGACGGCGCTGTCCTAAAGAAATTCCACTGTGAAGGTGGAATTGGTGAGGCATGATTACAATGGCACCAGACTACTCGAAACAGCGTGTATTCTGGCTTTTACTAAAACGTAACTAACTGCCGTGGGTTAATAAAGTATTATAATATGATGTATACGATAAATAGTGCGTGGTGGCCTGTTGGTAACGTATTAGACGCGGCTTCCGACACGTTCACAGCGGTCGCGCGTTCAAATCCCAGAGAACACCTCTGACTTTTAGGAGTCAGGTGCGTATTGATAGTAAATCAACACGCACTACAACTGTGAAGGCAAACATTGTGAGGAAACCTGCATGAAATGGCGATTTCTAAAAAAATCCATTGTATGCAAAAACCGCCAACCTGCACTAGGCCAGCGTGGTGGACTATATGGCCTAACCCCTCTCCATCGTTCTCTCGATAATAGAGGAGGCCCGTGCCCTGCAGTGGGACGTATACGGGTTGATACAGATACGATGATCTCTATACTGTAAGAAACTGCATACTTTTATGGCGTAATTGGTCCAGAAACCGGCTGTGAAATAGGAGGATTCGGGCTCGATATCTGCACCGAGATAGATGTTTGTGTGAACCACAAGTATTCGTTTTGGTGTGGTGTACGACCAAAAATTCTCGTAGATACAATAAAAAAAATTACATCTTAGAGCCGTAAGGACTACATGACTATGAAGTGTATTTATTAGTTACTGCTACCCCACCAAATGCTTACACAATTCCCACATTAGTACAATATCGAATTGCTTCGTCAGCGTCATAACTATTGCATTTATTGTAGTCATTGTATGCACCAAATTACAGTGAAAAGTCAAACCAGAAGCGGCCGGATCAACAACCGTAAGCAATAATCATTACTCCACTCATCAACCTTGAAAGATGCTTCATTGTCTCGATTCGGCTTGTTGTCGACTTGTTACGACTACAAAATAAAAAATAAAAAGATATCATCAAAGTTGTATTATAAAACCTCACGCAATCGGATGCGGCGGGAAAAAAACTTGGAAATAATATCTCGACTCCAATTGGAATGGGCGTCGAGTTCTGTACGTTACGAATTATGTTTGTTGTGTGCTGAATGAAATTTATTTGCGTTATCGGATTTTTAATGTTTACCGAGCTATTATTTAATTCGTGTTGAAAAAGAACCTAGCATTTTAATGTCATTAATCATAATATCGTACAAAATGTAGTGAATAATTTATTGTTTGTTTTTATACTACACGTTGGCTGACGTGTATTTATTATATTCATACAATCACGCCTATGGAAAGTAGCGGCAATAGAATATTTTCATTTCATGAATAAAATCGACCTATCGACAATAGAATGTGTATTGTGTCAGGATTATATTGGACACTCATAGTTCATTTGATATTGAATAACTTCTATAAATACATTGTCCAGTTAACAACAATTGAATTCTAACGCATCTCAATCTTAATAAGTCTATAATCATATCAAAGCATCTTTTCAACTTTCTTCTTCTTGTTCTACTTTTTTTCTTTTCCACCACAGTAATTTATCTTTTCTATATGGCCTAGTCTAAAAATAATTGAGGCCAAATATAAATATAATTAATAGAATCGCTTTGAAGTTTTAAAGTGCCAAAAATGCTTTTGGACTTGTGTGATGATGAGGTTAAAATCAATAGCCAACTTATCACGATCTCCATTTAAAAAAGTGGTTATGACGAGTAAAATTCACTGAGTTAAGATATCTCTTTATCCCCGTTCTTATCCTTAAGTAGGGTTTCATAACCCCATTTTCTTTATCAAATAACATTTTATTACGAATTGTCTTAATATTCATTTTATTAGGAAGGTTCACCTTTACATATTTCTTACTTTATTCAGCTATTTAGACGTATATAGAAAATATAAGTAGAAGGTAGAGCTATCCTTTGAACCATTATAGTCAAGACAAATCCGCGGACACTAACAAATTGGCACCGTTAACTCAAATAAAAGTCACGTATTGTGTCTTTTCCTTAGGTCAATGAAATTGCTGGAAATCCTACCATTCTAATTTTCTTCTTCCCCATCCCGTAAAGCGAAGTGTTTGAGACATCCATTATCATCAGACGACCTGCTAATTTGCAAGCCAGCCATCAAATTGGTAAGTAATAAAAATATATTAATACCCATAAAAAAACAGTAAGTATTTTAATAACGTGTTTAGTACGAATAGATATTTTAGAGGCGTCTGATATTTCAAGCGTTATTTTCGAATAAGGAGTTGTTGACAAACTTGACATAACAAGTGTAAAACCATCAATCGGACGTGACTTATTTACGATACAATAATCGTATTTATATCATTTATGTACTATGTTTTTTCAATAACTCGCGCGACTCGGGAGCGCAATAAACTGTACCCACACGAAACTGTTATTTCTTTATTGTTATAGCGATCCAAATCCCCGCTGTAGACAAAGCGAATGCCAGATAAAGTTCATAGAAAGTATATTTTCCACTCAGAGGCAATAACTTTTTAGGGCCCACCATGAAAGTAAGTTTTACGATTGTTACGAATTAATATCTGAAAAATGGTTTTGTACCCTCATATCTTGCCGATAAAGTTGGTATGTTGGGGAAAATTGCTCTAATATAATTTGGAGATTTCTGCATGGTTTCTTTGTTAAAATTAGGTATAATTTGCAGTTAATATGCACTAGATTGATGCTGAATTTATTGTTACTGTTTTAGAACATCCTTTGTGGAGTAGTTTTTTGGAGACAAACTATGTAAAGTGAGGCTACCAGTTTCGTTCCAGGACTAAGGCAATTCACGAAATGACTCGAAAACCAATCACACTTCCTCCCTTCTACCTTCCATCCTCATTACATCACCAAATATCCACAAGGATCAGTAAGTATTAAACGCCGGTAGTTATTGATAGTGTGTATAGTGATACATTTGATAAATCGTTTTCTTCAAAATGTAATAAAAATATTCGGGGAAAAATAATAAAAAGTACAATATGTAAAATTACCGACGTACAAACATAAAAATTTCACGGCCCACCTTTATAACTATTTTCAATTCGTTTTTAGTTATTTATGAAATGAATATTAAATAAGCGTAGGAAAGTGCCTTGAAAAGTAAAAGCATATTGGAGTTACACGAGCCTATTTTCACTTTCAGTGTAATTTCTTAGAAATACAGTAAGGAGAACTCGACTTTCAAAGGTTGTGTGTGTAGACACGCTAGGAACAACATTCTCGGAACGATAAATCTAAAACCTTTTAATATGAATTTATGTATTTGAGGGGATTACAACCTACAACTTCTGAGATTCAAGTTAGCTTCAGCCACTTAGGCAACGGACCGAAGCACTGGCGACCGACCTATAGTGGAAAAACAATCGCAGTGACCACGTAGTCGAATGTCAGGCTAAAAATCTATTTGTATGTTAAGAGGTGAAGCTTACGCAACCATAATATAATTTATGAAATCTTAATTTTGTAATACCGATTTAACAAAAAAAATTAATAATATTACACAAAATTAAAGTCATACCGGTACTTAATACTCTTCAAAAAATAAAGTATATTTTAAACACTAATCCGACTTTTAAAAGATTTTTAACCACCGAAACGGAGAAATCCATTTTCATCGCTTGTGCAAATTTAATATCACGCAACCTCTGAGCGGAGCTCTCGTAGAAACTACCTCTGAAACATACACAAGGCTACGCAATGAGGCTATATAAAAAAGAGATTGGTTTTTACACCGTGTTCCAGAATATTTTGAGGATAGTACGTTACCCAATCCTTAAATATTTATGAGTTTCTTTCCGTACCATACGTGTTATTTATTATTTACATGAACGTATATTACCTTCCTGAGGCCTCTGGACAGCGCACTAAACGGATTAACATGAAGACGGTTCAAGGAATATTTTAGTAATACCTTACTATATAAATACATAATAAATACACCCAACAGTTGCTGACAAAGTCCCGATCTCATAGTAAAATATCCTATGTAATGTCAAAAACTATGAAAGACTTGGTCTCGTCAGACCAATAGCCGAAACAATATGGTAGTCACACAAACATTTGATTCGGTGCGGCCAACGACACCGGGGACTATTGTTTCTACCCCGCATCTTAACCAAAGCCGTTCGTAACTAAAAACGTTGTCAAACTACTAAATTTTATTCTCTTTACTTCCTTAATTTGAAATAAATTTTTGATCTATTCAGTATACGTGAGCTTTACATTCCGGAATAAAAATTAGTTGTTCTCGGTCGGTGCATAAAAATGCAATGACATACTGAGGAAATTAATATGCATTTATAAAACTCAAATGGATATATTCAATGAAGAATACAGACTGTCAGCATAAAAATTAATAATAACTGACTTGGAAGAATCGGTCTAAATTCGCCTACAGCTAGACTAAACCCACCCTTGACATTTCATTAGAAACTTTAAGCTACATTCCACGGCTATAAATATTTGATGTAGTTATAAAAGTAGAATAGTGTCAATTTAATATTCAGTCCATCCCTAAATTTCCTTGATAAATATTCCCATTTTACATTACATATTTATATTTATTGTGTCGACATGGCAAAACACTAAGCATTACCAACTAACTTTAGCACAATTAACACCAAACTCGCTTAATTTAACTCAAAAAACAACGGTCACACACCATGTATTTGACGTCACGTCAAAAAAATTAAATTCAGCTAAAACAGTCCCGAAGTAACTTCGGCACAACAAGGCGGAACGTCTACCGCGCCTCAACTTTCTGAGCGTCGCCGTAAAAAGTTCTTTTTGTTATTTTAAGCGCTCGGCCGCCACCTATAAAGGTCGTCTAATTTGTCGGACGGAATTCGACATTATTACTGCTGGCCATTGTTTGTGTTGCGATTACCGCGGGGGTTAAATAGCGCGTTTAAACGCTGAGTTTTTCAACTCCCACTTTTGTAGGGGAGCGAACTTAAAAGGGTTAAGCTGTCGACTTTAATTGTGAGCTTGCGTTCCTTTTGTTTGGGATTCGTGATTTCGGACGTTTTGAGGCGTTATGTGCAGTCATGTTAGAACTATACTAATTAATAAAGGTGCACGTTCAAAGCGTTTATTGACACCTAATTTTCAACTATAATTTCTTCTGCTGTTCCTTTTTCAAAACTACATAACGTTCTAAAGCGCGACTTACAATTGACTATTCAAAAGATTTTAGAAAAGGCAACCAGTATTTGAATAAAGAATATTTAGTTATACAATAATGATGATTGACTGTGTCTGCTTTGCCATATATTTGATCCAGTACGTTACACAAACACTACAGTACAGTGAACCACTACATTCAATGATAATAATCAGGATCTTAGTGTCATCGTCAAATTGTCAGTTGTTGATATGAGAAGTTCATATATACCGCGTAATTAATACGAACGCTATTTGGTCCTCGAAGTTTCTGACACAATACTACACGAATCTTAGGGTTGAAACTAATTGTGTGGCTGTTGGGCATATACTGGTTTATTAATTCATTCATGAATCCATATTATAGAGACGATTCATTCGATCAGTACGGCTTATTTGTGAATAGGTACGCAGATTTCCACCGGATTGGCCACTTCTTAAATTAACCTATTCATTTGCAGATTAGAGGCTAATTTAGCATCATTATTGACTGTATTTAGGCAAATAATAGGGTTTCCATTGCAACTAATAGTAATAATCTGACCTATCATCTCTCTCATATGTGAAAGGCCGTCTGGGTAGGTACCACTGCAATGTCTATTTCTCTCAGAAATCAGCAGTGGAAATGCACTGTTGTGTTCCAGTTTGAAGGAAATTGTAGCCAAAGTAATTACTGGACATAAAAAGACTTTACACCTTATGTCTCAGGATGGCGAGCGCAGTAGAATGTCAAGCATTGCTTTATAATTCAAGGTATTGTTTGGTTTTGCGACTGACTGATGAGCTGTCGTATCGCTTACTACCAGGCAAATGGCATGCTCGTCTCGCCATTCCTCGCAATATTAAAAATCTTCAATGCTATTCCTAAATAAGACAGCTAGGTTCTATAACTTTCGCTAAATATGTATATCAACGACATCGTACTCCATTCTCTAGGACGGTGTAAACAAAATTATGCCCTAAACCTTAGCACAGATAACCCGGTGTAAACTAGTTTATCCTTGAGATAGGGGTTTGTAATTTTCCTTTAGCGTCACCGTCGTTAGGTGGTAAGAAGAGCTTGTGTAAGATGACGTCACTAATATCTACCCCTGCCCTATTTTACGCTTTGAGATATTGTGCAAACTTTGAACTCTAGTAAATTCTGTGTTATACGTACTGACAATGAAAAATACCGTTCTGGTATAGGATATTTTGGTAGCATCTTATTACAATAAATAATTCAACTTATTTTGCCTATTTCTAATACGTTGCCCGTCAGCTTCCTCTCATTTATGTAAAGGCATAGGTTTTTCTCTTTCACACTAGTCCGAAGCTTGTTTATTGATGACTCGAGAGTTTAAGGCCCTTGACTGTTTTACATTGGAAATTGTTGGTTCCCAACCTAAATTCCAGGCCATGTTGCTGCCAAGAAGTCGTATTTTGACAATACTTTCTATTGGCCCAGAATATAAGATCATGTTGACCACAAAATATATTTCCCAAGTTCACAGTGCTCATGCCCAGTATTACTATGCCGCACAGTTTGCCAGGTTATGTCTCTATTTTAAACTCCGAGCATTAATTGAATAGTATGTTTTTATTATAAGATTTTTATGTATTACTGGAGTTGCTTCACCAAATAAATCAGTAGTAGTGAAGGAGGAAAACGGATTAAGAAAATATATAGGAAGTGTGTTTTGATGCCCGATAAATAGAACGCGGCCCAGAAAATATTAATTCGGCATTTGTGGACCGGTGGATATTTTTACTTTAACGATTTATTCGTATTTAATGATTTTTTGTACGTGAAGAACATTATGTGAAAGCTGCGAGAGTAATCTAAATTTGATTTACGGTTATATTAAAATAAAGTTGATTTTGAGTTTATCCTCTAATTGTGTCTAAACCTTCACCTAATTTTTGAACAGTGTTTTGTCACGATGGATTTGAGAAAATATTTTAAATGAAATAATTGATTGATAATATGTAATTTTAAATCATTAAAACATCTCTTCAGAGTCAAAATCGTATTTTGTGATAAACCCAAGTAAATCTAATGCAATTAAAACTAGTAAATTCTTTAAAAAAATTGACCGCGTAAGTTATGAAGTTAGTTTATTTCACAATATCCTGATACAGGGAAATATTGCAATATAAAACCCTAGAGTTGTATTAATAGTAGAACATTAAAGTATTAATATTTAAAGCGTAGTAAACATTACAAACTCATCCCAAAGCTCTTGTATCAGAAAAAACCTCTACAGAACAAGGAACAACTCAACCTTTTAACTGATAAAAAATAATGAGCTAAAACAAAAGGACAGGAGTGCCGAAGACAAGAGATTGGCGCATCAGCAAGGCACATTGATAACGATGCCTTAATAAGGTGTTAAGTTAACTACGCTTTAACTCACTGCTATCTTAACTCCAGTCTATCAATTCGATCCGAGCTTATCAACAATCGCTCCTCTTAATTGTTGCTCGGCGCATGTTGGAGCCTTAATTAGTGAAAATACCCACGGCTTATCACGAGGTACATCTTTGATTTTGAATGCAATTATTGTACTCTTGATAAAGAGTCTGCTTGCAACTGGATGGCGCCAAATGATTTTTATTGGAGCAGGTTACACGCTACGGTTGGTTGATCGTGGATTAATATAGTATTCGCAAGTTATAAGATGTATGGAAACCCTCCCTTACATTATAAAGGGATTGCATGGGAGCACTACGGTATCTGTTTAAATTATATTAGACTATGCTAATACTAAGTGCCCAAACCAGTGACAGATCCTTCAAACCACAAACATTTTGTCCATCGACTAAGGTTTGAACGTTATCAAAAACCCAGTTTACAAGAATACCCCGATATAAATATGATAATATATATATAAAATTAAATTTTTCCATGTTATTATATTAAACAGTTTTAATCAATTTTGAAAGAGATTTTTATATTCTTAAAGTTTTTACTGTCACTACGACTTTAATAATTATAACATTAATTCATAGATCAACTTCCGGACTGTAATAATAAAAAGTCTAACGTTACATACTCTAATTAATACATTGATGAGAATTCATAATGTATATTATCTACGTGGATTACAGACAGTATTTACCCTACCAATAAATACAATTCGTAAATTCCGCGAGTGTTTTTACGTAAACAAATAAACAGTAAATCTGTGTTATCTCAACGAGGCACATGAATAAAATTGGTAAAACAAATTCACTGCAAAACAAATAACATAGTGAATTCGTTTTGAAATATTTCCCGCTTGTAAAATGATAGTGCTACATTCAATTTTATTCGCGACTGAAAAGTGTACCCTGTGGGTTTACTGCCTTCCCTACACGGGGTAATCCAATAAATTCCTTGAAACCGCTTCTCCTTTCAAACGTTTCTGTTATGTGAATACTTGTAACGTGAAAGGATAGGACTTTTGTGAATGAAAACAAAGGCGAATGAAAATAAAAATCCATTCAAGAAGGAAAGCATCTTTGACCTCATAAATGTGTTTTACTATGTAGTCATAGAGTTAAGTTTTCAACGATTGGATGTGATATCAATATACCAAAAAATGTATTTTAGAAGTCTAATATAAACACTGTCAAATACTATCAACAATTTTTCTCAGCTGAAGTGTAATTAATAAAGTCTCGAAAGTCATACGTGGGGAAATAAAGAGGCAAATAATTTCAACTCGGAGGGAGGAATTTGCTGTACGTAATGCAAAGGGGGAATCACAGAAGCATTCGAATACACCTGAACAAAAATTAAATTTTAATCCTCTTGTCTTCATACCGCATAAACCCATTCAAATTATCTAACACGGTTGATCTTTAGTTGCTCACTGAAATGTGTTCGTACTGGGCCTTTTATTCTGGGACTGCGCATAGGGAACTGAAAGGATTAAAATTTTAATTAATTTTTCACTCCAAGGATTTCTTTAATAATACCGGGTGGCTTAATTGCCAAAATATTTCACAATCCTTTTAAGGGGGGAACCTTAAGACGTGTTTAATTAGCAACGTGGAAACCATTTTAAATTTGTTAGACGCGGTTCCTATTGGGGTTGTTGTGTTGTTACCGTTTAATCTTTACGCTATGTCGAAATAATTATTTAAATTAAAAATTCGCATCATAAGATTGAAGATAAAAGAAATTGTTTGAAAATTTTAACGCCATATGGGTGGAAACCGTAACAGGTTGCTGAAGACCCTTACTTTGAACTCATAATTCGGTGAAATTATTTTACGAAAATGCTTTCTAGGAATTTAACTAAGAGAGTTGTAAGTTTGATAAAATATTTTTAATTAATAATTATAAAGTCACTGACAATACTAAAAAAATCCTACTTACCCGAAACCCTTGGCAAATTACCTACGGTAAAAAAAACTATCCGGACAAAATATTTTTATAACCAAATTAAAAAAGCCATCCTCTTAAACGCTTTTATTTTCTATCGACAGTAAATTGTAGTACAATAGGTGTTTTACCTCGCGATATAAAACATAAAATGATCATCACAATATTTACAGAGCTATTAAAACCGCTGAACCCTCCACTCGACGTCGTATGTTAAATTTGAAAGCGTTTCAAAAATGTTTTTTTCCTTTCATACCAAACGTTAAATACTGCTGTGCCGAACAAAGGTCTTCCAATTCATTTGCTTATCTGTTTAAAAGAGCGGGTTGGTACGGGGTATAACACATTGAAAACCAATGGAGCCTAATGTCACAAAATGACGAGCACATCCATCCACGCATCGCCGGAACGTATTCAGTGAAAAAATGTAAATAAGCCTCTCGTGGCGTCAAAAAAATTGTGTGAACGTATATTCATAAACCATTTATAAGAAAGTTTGTGTAATATTTTGTCGTACACAAAAAAACATCGTTCACCGACAAAAGCGTTTTATTTTACGATTATAGTTTCTGTCTTGTAACACTAAATCAGAATGTGGCAAGGTGACTGTTTTATTTTGATTCGTATAATAAAACGATTATCGAAAAAACATTCAAGGCAATTCCAATGTGATGCGTTTGTTTTGTGTTTTAGACACTTTCACTTTCAAAACATTGCGCCGAATGGACGCGAATTTACAAGTTTTATTTAAAACCGATAAAATCAATTTCGACTTATAAAGAGAAAAAACGCCATCCGAAACTTTATACGCTCGGAGGAAAAACATTTCGCATTGTTACCGAAACTTATTTTCCTGTAACACGAAAAAAACCTCTTTAAATTCAATCCGGTGCGCAACCTGTATTCGTAAACAAAATATTATAGGAACTCAAAATCTTATTCCCTTGCCAATTCCGGGACCATTTCTACCGCGATAGTGTTGACAAAAAGAGCAACTTTGTATTCAGTTACATTACTGGATGTATTTTCGACTGCGCCTCAGTTACTTGCCAAATAGCGTGCTTTAATATCGGTTCAGTTGGCGGGCCGCTATTGGCATCCCAGCTAGCCTTCGGGACTATAAAGGAAATATAAAGAGGCGAGCGGTACTTAGCAGGGTGAGTTAGAAAAAGGTCGGTCACTCGCTTCATTTGGCAACGTTTTCATGGTAGTTTAATTTTCAACTTAATTACTATGGTTTGTTTACGGAATTTTCCTTACTTCAATAACATCCATTCAATTGTAAGATGTTATTAAACGGTACAATAGGTATTTTTTTTTTTGGTTTTCTAGTTACATTTTTATGGAATAATATTACAGTTGCATATGCATTATGCACGTGGCATATGTGTTTTGGAGACAAGTCAACACTGATATAACGCTGTAGGAAGGCATAATAATCTTGGGAATCAAACGTTTAAAAAATACAACCTGACACAGAGCATAAGATCGGAATAGTGGAAAGTAATAATCGATGCAAACACCGATTTAAAACGTACTTTTGATCTTAATGTATGTATTTGTGCTATGCCAATCATTAAGCAGTAGGATAATTTATTTATATTTTATCACACTATATTATTTACTGATAAAAGATATTACCTAAATAAGTTAATTTTTAAGTCATTAGTCTATTGCTTATTGACCCATCTCGTCCTGCTTCTTAACATCACAAAAATAGAAGAGTGGCCGCGTTCTGCGCCCAGAGTCTAAAACCACGATAAATCACTTCAAAAAGTAATTAATCTCAATCGATGTTTCAGCTTCATTTGCTGACTATAACAGTCGTTCCGCGCGAATAAACACTATTTAGTACTGAAGAACTTCACGGGTTTATTTAAAGTCCTTAATTAAGAGCCAGACGCAATCGAGAACATCTCGATATAATTTTGTTTGCTTATTAAATTGTTGGTTGGATTTTGCAATCAACTTTTTGATTCTTCAAGTTTTTAAAGAAGTTGGGTTAAATAATAAACAGTTACTTTTTATTAAATCTGATAAGGCAAATTGACTGCATGATATAATATAATAAGTGTGATGCCACATAGAATAAGTGCCGAATGGCAACAAACCAATAAACCTTCTTTAACCGATAATAATAAACCACCTAGCCAATAATAAACGAAAAAATATAATATGAATTTTATTGTAGATACAACATTTATTTAAATAAACAACAAATCATGGAAATAATGAATAAAATAAACTCCCCCATCTTTGAAAACCAAACGAGGTGGCTGTACATCTTCATATTATGTAGGAAAGTGGAGATTTCCTATAACAAATGAAACGCAAACCTCTGCGAATATGTGGGTATTATTCACCATACACTGGTGGAGGCAGAGAATATATTTTTCTTTTTATTTAAATTATCCAGTATCTTGGGATAGGTTATTGAAAGTATAACATATGTTTTATTTAATTAGAATTTGGGAGGTAGTTTAAATGTTAAGTATCATCAGCAAAATCGTTTCCACCGCTGAATATATTGTTTTACTAAATATATCATGATTATTGTATAGAAATCTGTCTGTTTCTAGCGACATCGTACGACTCTTATTAGATCATCTCTCTATCTGTTGGCCTTAACAGCTTACTCTATAAATAATACGTGTACGCGTTATTTATTCAAGTATGACACAAAATACGATATATTCTGACTTGCATTTTTTCCCCATTTCAATACAAAACCTTTTTCGAATGTGATATTATTTTTGATTTTTCATTTTATTTTTACGCTGTTTTAACACAAAGGTAAGACGATGTAATGCAATTTTGTGCAAATGTTATACAACAGTAAAGACTTTATTTATAACATAAGAAGCATTATGTTATTATTAGATATTATTTAAATTTTACTTCACGTCCCGTATTTTGTAGATTATCAAGTCATTTGCGGTTCAAGTTTGAAATAATTTCTTAAAAAAAAAAAAACAAAATCAGCATTCAGTAGCACGCGTAGGTGTTAAATGGTAAGACATACATCTTATCAGTACGTCAAGCGTCCAAACTGAAGACGCACGACCAGAATAAATAGACCCCTGAACAGCCATTGATGATTCCCCGCCGGCTTAAGATATATTAACGGCACGGGAGGGGGGAAAGGTCTATTGTAATTGGAGGTATTATTCACGCGTGTACGTGGGAGGTACATTTAGAGGGAAAATCAAGATGGTTGCAACGGAAGCCAGGTGATGCATTGCCAGGTCCGCTCTCAATCGAAAGATTCTAGATTGGATCGAATTCGCTTTCTAGCAAACTTAACGTACACTTAGATTTGTTTGGTCTTGTACGATTCGTCTTATTTTCTTTCGGGATTGGAAAAAGTAAATTAAGATTTAGCTCTCTCCCTCCTCCTGTGTCTACGGTCGTTTGTCAATAGTCTTTGTATTTTATTTGTTGAGTAAATGTTGGATGCGACTTTATGTATTGTTTACGATGTTATAAGGTAAAATAAATGCTTTCTTACGTGGTTATTTTTTCCAAAGCAAAGGTTTACATGTATTGGTTTTATGAAATAATCGACGTATTTATAAGCAAATTAAATATAAACTGATGACAACGTTAAAAATTAAATCTAAGACAGTAAAATAACAACACATAAAATTGAATTAAAAATAATAATTTATTTGAATTTGGAGTCTTGTATATAATATGGAAGTAAACTACATATTTTTCTGTTGAAAGTAGATAACGTTATTTCAATTACGTTCTTAATCCAACATCGAAAAGGATTACCAAAGATTTTTGTTCTATTTTAAGTAACTTTCACAGAACAAAATCCAATCTTAACCATACAAGTCTAGTTGGCTGAATCTATTATATTAGTCAGTTTTGATTGCTCAAAATTAGATTGATATGAGGATTAACACAAATCAATATGACGCAAAGAGCTTGAATAAGATTTTGCGGATTGCGATTCCCCGAGATCCGGATCCGTGATAAAAAAAACTGACGGAATCTTCCTGAGACTCAATAACCCTAGATCAATAATCTGGGCTCTAAAAATAATCCTCTGATTGCCACACAATTACATCAGTAAGAAAAAAATGTGGGCGCCTGAATCCAGCATTGGAGTTATTATTAGCTATAAAAATACCAATTATGATCAAAGCAACAAAATAATTGTAACACCACTTGCACAAATTGTCGTCAATTGACAGCGCAATCTTTGGAATGATTAGCTTTATTTACTTGTCCGCCAACGCGATTCTTCATTAACAAACTGCTGGTTTGTTTTATTCGCTAAGGACGACTTCACACGATCAAAATGTCTATTGTTTCATTGAGTTTGAGTGTTTACTTCAGAACAATCATTACTCAATAAATAAAGTTAATAGTTGAATCACCACTTACGCTAACGAACTTTTGGTCTTTTGTTTGTATTTTGTTAATAGTTATTTATTGTAATCAAATAAATGTCTTCAATATGCCTCTTGTTAAAAATAAAATGAAATTATAATGAAATATTTATCGTGAATTTTATCTGTTTTAGTTACTTATCAAGTCACCACTATTTTACGAGTTGGGCTATATTAATAGTGTTTCCAAGATCACTAGCTTGCACTGAGGCAGGATTCTAGCTTAAGTCCCAAACTTCAAAATTTACTCAAATCTACTTAAAATTGAGTCAGCTGATAATTATGAGATCTACAACAAAGCTAATAAAGGGTCTCAAAATACTCAATGAATACTTCATTGAATACTCTCCACATCTATTAAATCAAATCAAAATATTCTCTATACCTAGTCTTTCACAAGCGCTAATGAATGATAGCTACCAATAGCTCCATGTCCCCGATGTTTATCGAATAAATTTCGGATCGTGCATAGATTTAATTTAATATTGGTAAGGTAAATTGATGGTGTACGGCCCGCCTTAGCACACATGTGACGTGGAGTGGGTGTCCATATTTCATTAAAAGGAACAAGCTGGTTCATCACGTTCGGATATTGTGGTGTTTAATTGAAAACGTTTTATGACACGTCCAATGGCATTGATTGATCGTGATTACATATGAATCTTTGTTTTATTTAATTCTCTATTCAAAGAAATAACTCAGTTTAACAGTAAAGGAAAACATCGTTAAGAAAGCATAAGTGACAATTCTATACAAGAATTTCGGAGGTATGTGAAACACCATCCCGCAATATACAGCGTGATGTATTAACTCCTTACTCCATTGAATCGTAGAAGTACCTAAGCTCCTTAAGTAATATGAGAGTTGGAATAAGGGATTATAATAAATATTTAACACATAATCTGCAAATGCGAGTAAAAGAGAGCTCGGATTGTAATCTTCCTACTTTCCATACAATTTACGACATTAAATGGTTTTCTCTAATGTCGTTTGAATCCAATATTCTCCTGCGATTGCGAACGCATTTATTGTACTTTTTTAGACCTTATTTGTGGATAAAAGTGTTACAATGTTATACACAGTGGGTAGTAGGTGGAACGTTCTCGAGCTGAAATGGCAATTTACTTATTTAACACATATGGGGAGGGACAATACCTAATACCAAATACATTTTACGAATTAAACCCGCAATGTATAACGTAAAAATCCTCAGCGCGCGTGCCGTTGACCGCTAGCGTCAGCTGACATTTATTGGCGTTACATTGCGGTATTAAAAAAAAACAGAATCAGTTTTAACAAAATAAATACATTTATTTATGCGATAATGACAGTATGACAAAGGCAAAAAATAATAATGAGATATTTTACAGAAGATATTTCACGATATTTTATTGATACAGTATTCATATTTTATAGTCACGATCAGTTTTCTAGAGCGGTGTGTTATGTAAGTCCGTTCAATTTACTTTACAAGTAACTATAAACTTCGCTTGAAGTTTGCCGTTCTAGTTATTTATTCAGAATATTTATTATTATAGAAAGTAAACGCCGAGAAATCAAGTTTCGTTGAACGAAAACTTACAAAAGTCAATCTCGAAGTACGCGCTTTATAATCCACTTCGTATTTGACCTTTAGCAACTCGAAGCCGGTATCTGGTAGATAATTCTACGGTTTTAAACTTTGTCCCAGGCGAATATAAATTGCGAATCTCTAACGTTGCTGGGTGCGTTAAAATATACGCACGACGGCCCGTGCGACCGCCCGCGATAAGAAAATAATGTCTCCTTATAAAAGGTACGCAACGTCTTTCTTATAAGCTCGTATCCGTACTCATTATCTTTTAACACGCCGCAAAACTTATGTTCCGCCGACGTAGCCCTCTATCGCACCTTTAAACACCACTTTCCCGGCTTTCGTTGTATCTCGGCCCTCCCATCAGATAGGGCGCCGGCCGACTCCATACACTTATTTATTTACAGAGCCAAGACGATTATTTACGACGCAAGCCGTGTAATAGCTTGCAGTATCTCGTTTTTCTACAAAAGATACCGCTCACACAACATGCATCATTGAGGCGGGTTTCGACCATCTCTAATGTCTATAGATCGTTTCTTTTTTCCTCTCAGTGAGGAATATATTCGCAACACGAGCCAGATTACCATAGGAAAGTAATTTAAACAAATTGCCTAAACGATTTTTGTGAGAGACGCGACGCCATTTATTTAGATAAAGTAGGTGTGCTAATATTTTACGAGAAATGCGTCTTCTAATTCACGTTTGTTTGAGCAACTTTTCACCGCGTTATGTGACAGTCAGCGTAGTATGTTTACAGGAAATTTTTAGGGCGAAACTTTTGTCATCCGAGCTGCTTCACAAATTCCTCTTTAGAGATTACATAACTCGTAAAGTTTGACGAAATAATTTCGCAATAAATTCTGTGATGCGTTGGAACTTCCCGCCAGTTATTTTTTGTTTATATTTGTTTAATATAACGCCGGTCGCGATCGCTGCCATAATTCTTCAAAATTACTTTATATACATTGGGCGATAACACTGAAAAGTGCCGTCACATTAAAGGCTCGCGTAACTGTTGTCCGATAACATTTAGCTGAAAAATACATAAAAATGTATATAAAGATAAGTCCTACTCTACGCTCTCCTAAATTTTTCCCACTAAATTTTACTCGCATTCGCACAAAAACGGTTTTCGGGTAATGTCCTGCCATTAGAGGTTCGGAAAAATGAATTTTTGTGTAAGCTTTTTGCTTCGTAAATTGCTTTTTACTTTCAACAAATCACTTTTTAGCATAATACGAAGCATTGAGAATATTTCGTCGATAAAGCCACGAAAATGGGCTTCTGAATGGCCTGAACGTGTTTTTCGACGTTTACAATCTTACGGATACATTGAAGAGGTCCAATATTTAACTACATTTGTATCGATAGGTTCATGAATAAGCATTTATTTGGTCCTCAGCAACTGTTATTGTTGCTGAGGACATATGTCGCAGAACGGATAACCGCTGGAGTAAGCGTGTTCTGGAGTGGAGACCGCGTCTTGGAAAACGTAGCGTGGGACGTCCTCTGGCCAGATGGCGGGACGACTTGCATAAAAGGGCCGGCAGCGACTGGATGCGTAAAGCAGCAGACCGGGCTCTGTGGCGTACCTTGGGAGAGGCCTATGTCCAGCAGTGGACTGCAACGGGCTGATGATGATGATGATGATGATGAACTGTTATTACAGAATTAATGTTTATAGTGTATCATTAAGCTTGCGCAGGAGCAAACAATTTTGGTTAGTACCAATAATAATCCGATGAACCCACAAATATGGCGTCTGCAGACGAGTCAGCCTCGTAAAAATTTTCCTTTGTTATTGAACGGGTGGTCATAAAATAGAGACTATTTTTAACCAAAGAAAGTGTTTCATGTAGTATTGATTACGGAGGGCCAAAGTTTATACTCAGCGATGTACGCAGTAATACAATATCATAACTTAATTTGTTTTGAAAACTCATTTAGTCTTCAAGAATAGTCTATAAATAGATTACTTTGGCTCTTTTAACAGATATTATACAGCTTTCAGCGTTTAGAGTAATTTTCCGTTTGGATCACTTTTATTTAACGACTGAGTAAAGTTTTTTATCAAGGGAAATAAAATACGTGACTTGAGGTTCGGAGTTAAAGAGCGGGTTTGATGAAATATTTATTTTGTTATACATTTCTAGTTTTACGTAGTGGACGTAGTTTTTTGCAAAGATGCCATAGTTCAGGTGATGTGAAGGATATTGAAGGGGAAAAGATCCTAATACTGGTTGAAAGTAAGGAAATAGGACTTTTTGAAATTATGATTTTTATAAGGTGAATTAACCTTTTTAAGTAGCTGGATACTAGCCTCTACAAACTGGTTTCTGAGGAAAACCTTGGGGGAAGGTTTATGTTCAGTGGACTTCATGTGGCTGTAAGGTGAGACCGAGATGATGATAGTAGAAAACCATTACCTCCCACGAATATGACGCTCTCAAAAATATCACTTATTTCCAAAAAAAAGTTATTACATATAAAATAGGTCACACACACGACCGACCTCAGAGTTCAACGAACGCATTAATTCAACTCTCGGTAATAAAAAAATTCAAAAGTGTTTTGTAAATAAATTGCAATGGCACTTGACACGTCGGTTCACTTCCGTGAAATAGTGTGTGCAAAAAACTACACAGTTAAAGTTCATTTATATTGAATAAAGACCACCGGAATAATATTAAAAGTGCCATTTTAAAAATCTAGTGCAATTTTTAACCGTCTTAACTCCCCATTGACCCAATAAAATAAACTGCTTTTATTTCAACTGTAATGACTGGCATATATCCGTTTCTTCTGGTTTATGTCAATGTTAAAGCGGAGTTTTACTTGTGGTTTTACTGCCACGTTGGTCCAAAGACCGCTAGGCTAATACTGAGTGGGTGAAGGAATGGGTCTTTCAACAAAAGACCAATTCCGTGGTATAGCCTGTAATTTCAGGCCAATAAGTTTTCTATTAACTTTTACGAGAATTGTGATTTAAATGGACGATGCTAAGCTTATTGAGGCATGTGTGGGTTTTTAGTACTAGAATATATTTTTGCCTAAGTCTGGAGAATATTACGGATATGAATCATGATTTTCCTTTGTCTTTAGAAGTCCATTGCTAAACAAAGGCCTTTCCCTAGAACTGTCTCGACAAACTGTTGGAAGCGGCTAGCATCCAGCGAATTCCTGCAAATTTATTGGGTCATTCGTGACTAAATACATTTATTTTATTAATTCTACAACAGAAATACACTATTGCAGTAATAGCTCTGTGTGATAATATGTACATTTTTGCATTATTGATGTCTAAATAATAAACAATTTATTACATTTTTATTATCACGTAGAACTATTGGTAAAATTTCACAATGCATTTTATTGTTATTCCCGAGGCACACAAAGTAATATAAACGAAAAACTTCGCAACGAACAAAGAACATTGCGTAGTTTCGGTGTTTTGCTTTACGAATCCCTTATATGCAAATTGGCAGTGCGATTTTCCTTAACCGAGCGCGTCGTCATAAATAACAGGCAAGAGTTGCTACAAGCCTGGTCTTCACGAGACCTATTGTGAATGACGAAAGTGAACGGTTTAAATGCGCTTTGTTTTTATTTCTCGTATCTGTTGATCTTAAAATCGCAAAAGCATTGAGGTGTTAAAGGGGACTTTGTATTTACGGAGGTGAAAAGGTATTCGTATATTAAATCTGTGATTGGTGGGTGGTCCAGGGAAGATATTGTTAAGCCTCCTATTTGAATTATAGATTATGTTTATCTAAATACATTTTCAGTGAGTGCTACTGTTATTCCCGGCTTTTGAAATTGTTTGTACACATGATCTCGGAACGCTACACTCGCGTTGATCAATAAGAGGGCTTTTCCTGCGGATACGATATCGTAGCATTAGCAAAAATGTGAATCTATATTATGGCGTACTAGCTTGTTGCTGCTGGCAACCATTTATTTATTGATCATCCTGAAGGAAGATAATTAAATACCGTGTAAAACAAATCTTACCTTTTTAAAGTATCTATCCAGAAAAGATTGTTCGAATTATTGCTATTATATGAACTTCTAGACTAATTCGCTACAATGAAAGTAAACAGATAAAATTGGAGGAGCATTTCTTTAATGCCAATAAATCGCTGAACGTAACCCACAAATAAATCCCATTAGCCGTGCCGGTTCGTCTAGTGTGTTACAATAAAACAAAGTTAATTAGGATGGGCGTGATAGACCCTACTTTCTATTGAGGGTTGGTATTCTGTTTCTGATAATAATGACACAATATGAACGGTTTTTAGGGTTGTGTATTTCAGATAGAAAATAAAAAGAGGTAATTTTATTCTCTGACCGTCTGCAAAAAATATTTTTTCAGGATTCAATAGAGATGTAGGATGTGACGTAGGCTGTGAAGCGAGTGGTCACGGATACGGCTCCGCAGTGATTAAAAAAGTCTGTGTATTATTCACAAGTATTTATCTCGTGTAAATTTTCTCAAAGCTTCTGATACTCGCGATGCAAGACTTACTCTGGAGTTGGGATTATGTGTGTGACATCTGGGCGGCCTTATTTATTATTATAGAAGTCCTCGATTTTATAAATAAACAATCCTGAGAATATGAGTGACTTTTTTTCTATTCTGAGTAGAGAAATATTAAAATACCGTTTTATTACACGCTTAAATAAACAACACACCGCACAAAACGCAATCACATTATTTTGAATTGAGGAAAATACCTGTATAAAGATATTGGTAATGATATTTTTCCTGCTATTGAAAACACTTCTTGTGACCCAGTTATGTCAAACAGTGACCTAATAACAACGAAATTACCTTTAATACTTATTGAAATAACGATGAGATATTTATTTGGTTCTCATTAAAACACTTAATAGTAAAAAACATACATACATACATACATAAACTCACGCCTTTTTATCCCCGAAGGGGTAGGCAGAGGCGCCACCAGGCCACCCACATTTCGCCTTGTATTTTCCGTCCCACGATGTGATAGGGGGCGAGCCTATCGCTATATCGGGCACAAATTCCTGACTCCAGGCTGATAATTAATATAAAAATCCAAATCACTTCGCCCGACCCGGGACTCGAACCCGAGACCTCAGCTTTGTAACCGTACCGTAATACAACTACGCCACCGAGGCAGTAGTAAAAAAATCCCATTTAATTACATTAAGGGTATATTAGCAAATGCAACAAAACAAAATCGAAACAAATATCCTTTTAATTAGACGGCAAAAAAAGTTACCAGAACTGAATTCCTATAAAAAAAACAATATTCTATAACATGAATATTTGTCGTGGATTTGTGTCTCACGGTACACGATACACTTATTCTGGAGCAAAAAGCGATACCTTGAACTTTGCCCGTAAAAAGACAAGTAAATATAGGTGCTATAGAGTTTTTGCGCATACTTTTCCTACCGCCTGACATTTTGTTTATGTTCCATGACCAAATCCTTAAGAATGCAGTTAACCTCTCCTTCCTTGGTAGACTAATCTTCGGGCGCGTTACAGCACATGTAATGTCCCAATGAAATGTTTGTTATTACTTTCAGTCGCTTTAATCGCATTAGAAGCCTCAGCCGAGTATATGAAGCTGCTGTAATAAAGGAAGCCGGATTTAATTAGCGTTGAAATGCGACACGGCTGTTAAGATTGTGAATATGTGTTACAATTTGTGATACGTGACGTCTCAGGGTGCGTTACATTGTGTTAAGATTTTCGAACCATTGTTGAAGGAATGAAGGATCTTTGATGTTCGTGTTAGAATTTGTTCTATCCACTTTCATTACATTTAATATGATTTAGATTTATTGTATTATTACGACGATGATGATAATATTTATCATACTAAATCCTTATCACTCTCAATCGTCTTTTTGATTGTAGAGTAGACCCGTGCCCTTCAGTGGGATGTATATGGGCTGATAAAATAAAATACAATACAAAAATCCTTATCAAATGTGAATTCAACCTTTTACTCGTATATCGCTAAGCAAAATGGATTATTCGACCCGAATATTATGGTTCGAGAACCATTTTCTTTCGCTGTCATTAATCTCTTCATGCAAGCTCGTTGGTTATGAGTGCTTCCGATGTGACCCTTTTTGTGTTATGTCTTGAATCGACATTGTATTTTTTTTTTAAATTTCAAACAATCTGAAATTAGTAACAAATGTTTTAGTCATGGAATAGTCATTTTCATGTCAAGTCGTATTGTACTTAACTGTTTTACCTTAAGATATAAATGAAGCAAAATACGATCAAAAGTTAGAACAAAATAGTTACAGACCACTTATTTAAGAAATAGAGAACCAATATAGAAATGTACAGAATGAGCATTCCGAATATCGGCCATTTCGCGCCCCAATAAATGTAGCACATTCAAAGCTCTCCAATAAAATATAACCGTATTTCAATAGAAATCCAATTTAATGCCGATTCCAAAAAAGACAGAATTTCATTAAACGTTCATGCTTCAAACATTTTGTTACGTAAGGTTGAGCTTTGCTCGGTGTGTGGTGGGGAAAACAATTCTCAATTTTCTCCCGTCTTCCCCTTTAAGCAAATCCGCACGAATTCCTAATCCTTATACGGTTGGAGTCCCGAAGGATCAAAGCGGAGATGCAAACTTCCTAGACGTGCCTTAATCTTAACCGTACGTTGATAAAGTCCTTGGCGTTTGAGTAATAGAAACTTTACAACTTATACTGTTGTCCAGAGTTTATGGTTTATATGTATGCTTATAATGGATTGGACGTATAAATAAAATGTTTAGAAATCCATACGTACATACGTAGATAATCTCACGCCTTTATCCAAGAAGGTGTAGGCAGAGGCGCCACCAGGGCACCCACATTTCGCCTTGTATGTTTCCTCCCACGATGTAATAGGGAGCATATCGCCATATTAAGCACAAATTCCTGACTATGGGCTAATAATGAATAGAAAAATCCAATATCACTTTGCTCGACCGGGGATTCGAACCCGAGACCTCAGCTTTGTAATCGTACCGTTGTACAACGACGCCAACGAGGCAGTCGTATTAGTAAAATCTATACGTTAACTAATTATTAGCATCGTTATTGTGTACCTTTGGTTTAAAATTATATCTGTATAGATCACATTGTTTATGTCTTTACAAGAATATGTACATGCTTGAACGAGCTACTCTTTCAATAATCTAAATCTTATCTAGCAATCCCTTTTTTACTTCAATGGTATACGGCACTATTCCCCGTGTCTTAATGTCATTCGTAGTTGTTTTAGGAGCCACAGCGCCGGCAAACAGACCTCTTCTTAATTACCATGCCTTAAAAGAGAAATAAAAACAGTATAAAACAAACGCTAGCTTTTGTGGGTCCGTTGAAATAAAACTTAAACTTTTATTTTATCCGGTACTACACGCTACAATCTTCTAAGGATAAATGTTAGATGTATCGCTTTGAATGTTGTTATCAAAAAAAGGACGATAAATATAGAAGCTATGCCTTTTGTTCCATTTACTTTATAGCTGCTTAATGTACCGAATAGTTTAATAAAACTATAGTAAAATTGTAATTATATCACGTCACGAGCGCAAAATTTCAATATTAATGACCCATTTTCGATAAATATACACAATTGATTACCGCTAATTGAGTAAAGTAAAACATTTTTCATTAATGACACTTGATGCAATTAAAAGCGGCCGCGTTAATGCAGCGGCGTAAACCTCCATATAAAACGTGATTTAAATAAAATTTAAAACATCGAACGCAATTTGTTTGTAACAGATGAGCTGCCACCTAAATCACGGGTAATAGCACACTCT
Organism: Deilephila elpenor; assembly: GCA_949752805.1. NCBI lineage: Eukaryota > Metazoa > Arthropoda > Insecta > Lepidoptera > Sphingidae > Deilephila > Deilephila elpenor. Next base: position 5,670,421 of record OX457105.1, on the reverse strand, counting down.
AATATATTCATTGATTTATTTAAAACGATCCTAAATAATTATAGTTGATAATCGACGGCATTATTTTACCCATTGTTTAAGTTGCCCACTGAAATATTACGTGGCATACACGGCGTATGATTTATCGTGACTGTAGGCGTCACAGAACCAAAGAACGTTCGTCGAGCATACGATAATTAAATTTGACCTCAAGCGTTAGATAATACAACTTTTGGTTTGTATTTATGACCGTATAGACTAAAACGGACACGTTCATGAGCCAGGTGCTAACATATTCCCCGGTAAGGCAGTAATTTTTTTTAACGCTGCATAATGAGGCTAGGGAGATTATCCATTATTACGGCGTCTAAGAGAAAGTTTGATGTTTGTTGATGGAGGTGCATTATTATTTTACGTTGCAAAAGCTTTTGTTAACCCGAGGCGTACTGTTTAATGGCGTTAATTGCATGAACTTTGCCTTTAACTTGAATATAGAAAGGAAACTGTTATTTTAAATATTCAAATTAAAATAATGAGATTATCAAGTCACTCGCTTGATGGTTAGCGTTACGTTTGTCCATAACAGCAGCAACACTATTCTGAACTTATATTTACTAAGGCATGGCACTGCACTGTGCTGGTCGCCTCGACAAAGGTGTTAAGTCCTTTAATGCCCAGCAATTTTACCGGCTATAACGTCCTTTAGACCAGAACACAACAGTGTTTACACACTACTACTTAACTGGCACCATTGTTAATACTATATAAAAATAAGAAAGATTTTTGAAGGATCTTCAAATCGAGCATCTCAAATGAGTTTTGAATGTACTAAGAGTAATTAATTTCGTTGAAAGTAAAATGTATAGGCATGCAACTTGACAACTACACAAATTAACAATTTTCAAGGAATTTGTATGGGAACTACATAATATAAGTCCACTGCTGGACATAAGGCACCCACTTACATGCCAGCGTACTGGCACCTTGGCTTTTCTTATCTTTGTCTAGTCAGACCTAGCGTAAATTTAAAATTTCTGATATAAGCAAATTATAAACGAACTTTTATCATATAAGTTATCTTTCCGTTTTGTATCTAACATATTATGTAGGCAGTCCAAACGTACGTAGTTTTTACGACGCCCATAAAACTAAAACAATGCTGAATAAATAGTAATTTAAAGCAATTAGTTGAGCAAACAATATTAATGTGTAGGCGGGGACAATGTAAACGTGACTTGTGATAATTATGATGAGAGTAGGAAACCGGTAAATACACCTCTTTGGTTGGTTGCTGGATTGTGTGGACGTAAAAACAGTGAGAAATTAACCAATAATAAAATTGCACATTTTTATTGCGGTAATTAATTATTATATTGATGAAAGCTCCCTTTAAAATGGTCGCCACATGCAAAAAGACGATGATTTATATTCAATTTAAAATTATTTTCAATTTATAAAGTAGGGATCCTTAAATTTAATTTGATATTATTTTAAATTATGCTGCTGGACTAATCTTTTGTTTCGCGTTGTATATTATCAAGATGAATGTTGTTGTTATATCAGCCTACGTAATAACGGCCCATATACACCCACGATTGAACCGGGATTCCTCTACAATCTAGTGCTTGATTGTGAGGGCTTAGGCCACAATCTACCACACTGGCATATCTAGATGTAACTGTATGAATTACTTTAGATATAGATTTGTAATTCCTGGTTATAAGGTTTTTTGTCCCTTTACAATCATTTAATCAATAAAACATAATATTATTTTTAAAATATTACCTAATTAAATCAACACTATTTATTATTCAAAGTAATTACACTAATTGCAATTACATTGACGGCCTCCGTGGCGCAGTTGGTTAGATGCCGGCTGTGACACGAGAGGCCGCGGGTTCGATCCCCGCACCAAAAGAAATTTTTGTGCGGCCCACAAATATTTCTTACGGGTCTGGGTGTTTGTGAGACCAAAAAGTCTCTCGCAGTTCTGATACCTGCGACACAAGACTTAATTGATCTTAATGTGGGGTCAGGACTATGAATTTGACTGTTGCGTGTATTTATTATTTATTTAGTATAATATTTGTACTATTCTAGTTTTCACATCCCTGGCTACATTTAGCACAAGCCACTTTTCACCATAAGCCACAATTCTACCCAATTTAATTTAATCACCAAATTATTCACATCGACGTTTTATTTAACGGCTATTTTTATGAGCTATAACACGATGACAAAATTAGGAAACAGCCAAATTAATAAGACCACACCTGTTGCATTTAACGTTGTCTCGTTTACAGCATAAATAATAATAAAACGTCTTTTAACGCATATTTGATGAGTCCCCAAAAAGATTATTGGTGTTAACAGACGTATAAATACGTTGGCAAGGTATGATACAAAAACTTGGAGATTTCAAACTTGGGTTTCCGGATGCAGGGCTATTAGTGGAAGACAGTAAATCCAACAAATTAGTGGTGTATGACAAACGAAAATTAATGGAATTTTGTGTGGTGTTTTTTTAGCGCCACGAACTAATGATGAAGAAGGTGTCAGCGGTGTGAAATGAAATATGACGAATAGTTTTCTAAATTTAGGAATTTGAACAGGTCTTGGATCGTCGAACTCTTGGGTAATTGTCCGGATGGGTTTCTACGCATATTAAGCAATTTAAATATTATTAGAGGTGTTGTTTCGTCATACGAGATTTCGAGGTGCTAAATTCGATGCTTTTGAAATCATATTTTCTCTTTCTTGGAATGTATAATAAAGATTGAAAGTGACAAATTTATACATATTTACCATCCTAATTGGAGAATCAACGTTTAACAATAATCGTTTACATTTTACAACATACCAGTACTGGAATTGCGACAACACATTAGCTATTTGACCAAATTAGCTATTTGTCCAATAGTTTTCTTCAATATAATTACTTATTCCCATATTCCTTCAAATTCAACAGACATAAGCAAATCAAATTGGCGTGTAAAAACTTTCCTTATCAAAATGCTGATGCAAAATAACTGATGCAGAAACGGTACGGAACCCATTAAACTGTATCCGATACGATACACGAGGGGCCACGAACTTTGATTAAAATTTCATTGCATTGCTTAAGCAGTGCAGGTTCATTGTACATTACGTATGTACGTCTCAATAGTTAATGAGCCAAACCTGTGTTAACATGTGTTCAATTTTCAATGATCTTAGAATGCCGTGATTGGAAGTGAATATTTAATGCTGTTTAAAAAAAGGGTCTTGGTAATATACAACAAAAAGGGGAAGGTGAAATTGTCTGATATATTCGCAATAACATTAGCATAATGTTGGCATAATAAAGCATTTTACTAATGACAAAACCGAGGTAAATTAAAAATTGTACGATAATACTAATACATAAACTCATTAATGCTGTTTGTTGATTAATATCGGGTATTTAACGTATGTTTTATTTTTGATTACAGCGTGTCATTATTTCGACTCATTTTTATTTTTATAGTAAACATAAACAAGTTCAAAATTTCACAAATAGTACTCTAAATTAAACGGAATGAAATGCTAAAAAGCAAAACTAGGACCACTAAGATTTTATCGTCTTTGACCTCTACGCAACGCCAACAAACCTTCCAGATATTGTTAAATAACTCCAACACTAAAAGCGAGACCTGTTTTACGCAACTTAACAAAACGCCCCGCATTCTCCGGGGACCGAGACTACGTATAACTCATCGTACTATCGCCGTCAACCCGCCGAGGAGGCTATATATCAAGTTTGATAGTCAATTATTGGCACTCGGCACTACCAACCGCCGTCTCTTGGTTATCTGAACCATATATCCTAGCCTTAGGGATAGCCCTTTAGTAATATGCTATTCATAAGCCGTCGTCTAGGCAAATAAAGGTCTTTATGTACTTTTGACCCGAGTCACCCTGTCAAAATTTCACGGGTTTTGTGTTAAAATCGAGTTATGCATAAATAATTTGGTGTATCTTTAGTTAGTAGGGAGATATACTTGACTTATAGTCTATCTCAAAAGATATAGAATAATGAGTCGTAGAGTGATAAATTACCTGTTCTACTGCGTAATTTGTGAGTAATATTTACCAATTTGAAACATGTTTCTTCATTATTTTATTTTTATTGTCCTTTGCACAATAAACCATCATCACTTCCTTCTTTTTTATATATTCAAGCTATCATTAGGTGCGTGCCGTGATTTCACCGTCATTTGCACTTTTTGTAGCAGTATAAATTTGAATTGTAATTGTTTTCTAGTAAATAAAATACATTACCTGCCGTAGAATAACGTTAAATATTTTGTGACCGTAAAATTCATAGCTAAAACCAGAGAAGCGTGTTCTAGGGGCGGCTTGATTCACAGTCTAATTTGATAATACGCGTGTGGTGTAGCTCGCTCCACGCTGTAGATTATTAATATTTGGAGCGTATTTACTACAGCAGAGTTAACTCCCTATTCATTTATTACCTCGTTACACCAAATTTCTATTTAGCTGTCAGCATTATTTTAATTTCCGTACGGCGTATTTGAGTTGTTCAAACAAGAATTAACTCGTATAAAACTTTGTCAATTGTTTCAACCAGGTTTTACGGGGAAAATTTTACGGACATTTTTGTTTTAATTGCCTCTAGACCGCAATGCGCTCGCGAGATTTATTATCGGAAGGATACTAAAGTGACATCCAACCGTAATGTTGGGAAACTCGAAATGAACTCGACATAATGACGGTCTCTCAGTGAAGCTATTTACTGCGCTCCGAAATTTCTCATGCCCGGACACTCTATTCACATTCTTTACCAACTTCCAGATTGAATTAACGACACTAAAAAGTGCACGGTGTCACGGAATGCTAGTGAAATTAACAGTACTAAATATCTATTGAACCAAACGTGCCGTGCATTCCGAGAACTAATTCCGATATAGAACACGACTTCTGAACGTGGAGTTTTAACGTTTAACAACTAATTCTACTCGAGATAATGTCGTAAGCACGTTTGTACACGCATAAATAGATGTAAACGAAAATAGACATTTTGTGAGCGAACTAATATGCTTGGGATAAGCAAACATTTTTTCGGAAGCAACGGTGCATGTGATTAAGGGATGGGACATTATCTGTTGTACCATTGTCCTCGCATTGCGGTCTGTGGTTAATGCACTGCACGCAGCCGATACTAGCTCTTATTTCTTTATAATTACGATGTTTATTTGCTACTCATGTATGTTTGTTAAAAATGTATTGAGTTACGCAAACCCAATACCGTTGCCTAGAGGAAAGCTGATCTCTGACGGTGACATCTTTGGAGTAAAGGATTATAGAATGACAATGTGCATTTTTTCGTTATGTGTTTAGACGGCATTCATGTGATGCTTTTAAACTAGGACGCTATTAAATTGCGCATGCTCCTTTTGTGTTGCCACATGGCATTTTCCAGCAGATGGCTCTTTTGTCAACTAAATATTTGAGCGAGCAAAGCAATACCTCAGAGCATTTTGAAATTCAAACGTATTTAATGTTTACCCTATTTAAAACCACTTACTTTCATACAAATTGCGATGTTTTACTGAGTAAATGTTTGCTTAGAATTTTGCCACTAAAAGGAACTTCAATTATTCAAGTGAGCAGTAACCTGGTTGATAACAGATCGGGATTTTTTATCCAGGCAAGATAAAGTAACCAGTCCGCAACTGAGGGTAAGTGCGATATAATCAAGTAACATCAAGTCGACATACATATTTCCTTCATCCTGCAAAGACCCGGCATCGTAAAGATACATAATAATTGAAGGCAATATGGTGCTTCTAGACAATTTTATTTCTAAAATTGTTATAAGATGAGTTAATGAATGTCTAATGTCTTAGATCTACCAATAACGATGTAATAAATAATGACCTAATTAGTGCGAAAAGATTGTTTTGTCTATAAAAAGGCTTGTCTCGACCCCAATTTTCAATAAACAGTTAGTTTAAGAAATGTTTTGTATCTATTTTCTTGTGATATTTGCGATCCCACCCACGCTGTAAGCAATATGTTTCGAGTTAAGTAAATAGTAGATACAAAGGTCATCAAAGAAGATTCTTTAAGATTATTTTGATTATTTCTGAGTTAGCTTTTCTTATCACCGAATCTTTTAGTTCACTTTTATTCTACTTCCTATTAATATTATAAAGGCGAAAGTTTGTGTATTTCTTACTTCTTCACGCTCAAACTAGGCTCTAGAAATTAGGCTACTTTTTCTTTTGAAATAAATGTAGTATGATGTTTCCGTGTATGAGCCGAGGTATGAGCAAGGTATTCAAATATATTTGGTACTCTTTCAAACACCGGGAGATAGGATGGGATAGAGAGATAGGAGTATAGAGTAGATGAAATTAGACAGAATGAGATGAGCCAAGTGGGATGTGGCGGGACGGGACGGTTAATGCAGTGTAGGTGACGGCAGTCACGTTGAGTTTAAATACAACACTGTTAGTATAATAATATGAATCTTATGTAGACTGGACTCAAAAAGTATCAGCACCCGGGCGAAGCCGGGCTGGGCTGAAACTTTGTAGCAGATAAAGCCCTGTAATACATTCCAGATGAGCTACCTCCTAGTCATTTAAGCAAAGTAATAAACGAAAACTTTACACTCAAACTGTTTTAATGACTAAGCATCAAGCCAAAACTCCCCTATTGTTTGGTAAATATTTGTGCTGACTCTGCCATACGTAAGAAACTAAATATTCGCAGTAGCCAAACCTTCCGATTCAATTATGAAAACGTTAATTATTAAACTAATTCCATTACAGCGTCCTTCGGTATTATTAACGTTCTGCTACAATATATTAGTTTACATATTACGAACTAAAGGGTTGAATATTGAAATTGTGTGGAGATCATATACCGAGAATATTATATGAAATACGTACATAATTATAATATGTGTGTGCTATAGAATATTATGGATGTTAGGCGAACCACACGCAATTTATATTTATGACGACATTAATTGTTTTTATTTTATATTGTTTATTTCATTAGATTATTTTATTAGTGAGTGCGTTGTGGCCTGTTGGATCGGACGAACGAACGGATCAGCCGCGGCTGCCAACAGGTTTGCTCAGGACACACCTGTGACTTTTCGGAGTCATATGTGTATTAATAGTCAATCACCACGCACTATCACGGTGAAGGAAAACATCGTGAGGAAACCTGCATACCACAGCGATTCAGAAGAATTTATATGGTATGTGAAAGTCCGCTAACCCGCACTAGGCCAGCGTGGAGGACTATATGGCCTAACCCGTCTCAATCGCACTTTCGATTGTAGAGAAGGCCTATGCCCTACAGTGGGACCTATATGGACAGATACAGAATACAGAATACGGATTTATTTATATTAATGTTTTCAAGTAATTAGGCACTTAAAAATAAGCGAAGGGTAAATGTAATATAACAAATGTGCCTGTTGTATTATTTATAGTTGTATGCTATTAAGATACCTAATGAATAATTGTTTGTACGTAATTTGAGCCGCAATGTTCTAGTGGCGGTATTTATGAGATATGATCTACGGAGTCCTGTGTTCGAATGCCGAGTTCACGTTGGACAAGATTTGTGAAATTTTAAAGTTTAAAAATATTTTATTAATTGTTTCATGTATTTAAATATTATATTTTTTTCTACAGCTGATATTTCGTTTCAACCGTAGAATACCCTACTTTGTCAAAGTTTTCGTCAATACAGTCCAGCTAAGTGTTTGCTGAAAATCACGTTACGTAAAACCGGTTCGCCAGCCTTCATAAACTCGATGTACAAATTGGTCCACTCACATTCGGTGGAAAACAAGTTTCCCCATTATTTCTGCTGACCCATCTACGCTCTGGTAAAAGCGAATTGCGAAAATAACCGATGCTGATTTCGTTTTGATATGTCCGCAACGAGATAACAACAGTTTCATGAGTCGAAAACTAGATGCCGCTAGTAGGTATGATAAAGGCGGTTATAACCAGATTTGGGGTGAAATATAAGGATTTATTGCGCGGAGTGTGTACGTAATGGTGAAAAAATTACGTGCTGAATGGGGGATACAGTTACTTAATGTCATGTGTGTTTGAGTTTGGCTTAAATCGCGAAAGTTTTGGCGTGGGAAATAGATTAGAAAAGTTAATTTTGTTATGATATAATCGAGTAAACTTATATTATATGAAGCTTTAACAACGTAAAAAATATGATATGAGTTTCGCGGGTGAGCTATCTATAAATCACATGGTCACATAAGAAGTGTTTGTCTAAGCTCGAACCTCCGATCGTTGATATGTCAGTCCAGTCTCCTGTCCGCTCCGCTACTGCTAACTTGTATACTTATATTGCCTATATTTGCGCAAGAATCCAAATTTATGCTAACATTGAAATTAATGCTGGCAACTAGAAATAGTTCCAAACAGCGCTTAGTGTTGAAGGAAACTTAACTCTTTACTTTGACAAAGCATTTGCAAGATGTTAAGCCATTAAACAGACTCCTCTCCTATATACCTTTTAGCCATCTTTTCGCAATTTCTATACTTCAATTGCCATTCTTTTTTATGAATATTATGGTGTATTATAATATTATGACGTGGAGCCATGATTTACGTAATAAAAACCGACATCAATAGCTAGAGGTTGTAACTTTAGCCACTCAACGGAAACTTTTCGAAGATACATATTATTCGTAATTTACAATTACTTACTTTAAAAAGTAAAATATCGTGAAGAGACCTGCGTGCCTGAGAAATCTCTATAAACATTTCAGAGGCACCAATGTGAAGTCTACCGAAGGAACTGCCACTGTTTTTCATTTGTGGATTAATTATAAGCTGTGAATATATGCAGGTCTTTATGTTGGATTTGTCATTTAAATATGCAATTAAAAAAAAGTAGTTTTATTTATTGATCGATCTTTTTTAAATCCCCTATACTGCATTTACCCATTAGATTATAACTAAGTACCTTATTGAGTTCCAGGATACAGGATTTTATTTCGTCACATAGTGTGTATAATTTTGTAATTCAACTTGAAAACCTATTTGTCCTCGATTTGAATTTTATGCCTCGGTATTCTTATTTATTTACTTCTTCTCTCCTTATTATTTCAAAGTGAAGTAGTCGTATCAAATAAACAAAAACTAGGAAAACAGCTTTGGTAACCAATTAACAAAGATAAATAAAAATAAATTCAGTTTTATAAAGATAAATTTCCTTATAAACCACTTAAAATAACCTAGGACGTCATTCAAACTTGCGTAAAACCACTTTCATTTAAAGAGTTCCTTTTACACGAAGCCCCGTTGAACTTCGTAGAATGATTTTCAATTAATATTTATGTTTTCATATTGACCGGGTGAAGGTTTTAGTTCCGTAGACTGCTACGTAGATAATGCCACGACTGGTTCTGTATACTGCAGGGGAGGGCAGATACTATAGATCTCTACTTTTTTGATACTGACAAATAACTTTCGGTGAATCCAAGTTCATCTATTTCTTATTCTTTTTTCAAAGATGCAGCTTACACCTATGCAGTCGCTTGCTAAAGTGTTACAGTTTTGTTTAGACCTATACCGACTCTTACACTCATTTAATCCTTGGGTACCCATTGCGTTCTTCTCCTATCTTATCTCTATTCTATCTTTATTCTCACTGTGTTCTTCTTCTATCTTATATCTCTGTATATGTCTAAACTACATGTATTAATTTAATTTTGTTGTAAATTATAATTAATATGACTTATTGTTTACTCTTTACTCACGTCGTTGCATACTTAATATGCTACAAATTATAAGGTTTATTTAATATACCTCAGAGGATAATGGCCGTAAAGTCATCGTTTTAGTCTAAAAGCTTGTATAAGCTTTTAAGCTTGTTTATCTAGGAAGATGTACATAATATTATTTCTATTTATATTAAAAATTTGACATAGACAAAGAGTGTATTGTCATATTTTGTATTGTTTTTCATGTTAACTTCATGTAGTTAATAATATTTCTCATGGATAATGGCCATGTCTTCAATATGTTATAGATATTTCTTGCTACTTTTAAATGTAATTCTGTGTGATGTTATAAATCGTTATTTATATTCAAATCTTTTATATGGTCATTTTATTGAGTAATGTAGGTATAGTCGATGTGTATATGTTTAAATTCTTTTTTTTAGGACTTTGCCCTTAGAGTCGGTGTTTCTTTTTGAAACTTATTTGTTCAAAATAAGGAATCTTAACGAATGGAATATCTAGAACTTGTCTTGTGTGCATGTGTAAACAATGTCTGATGTAAAATTAAATAAAAAAGGATATAGTTACCATAAAAAAAAATATTTACCTAACATATCCTTGGTGTTAGATTTCTCTATGTCAACATAAAATAAGGAAACAGAAATGAAACAAAACAAAATAAAATGTTGAAAAGTGTGTATTTCTTTTTTCTTTCAATTATATCTTGTCCATTTGTACACGTATATACAATAACATAATTATTTACAATCCTTCGAAAATATGTTTTAATATAATAAATGCATCTGTACATCATAGTTTTAAACTTTGGCATTATATAGTTTATATTTATTTATATTATTAATGGAGCATTATAAGATCAATTTAAATTATAATTTACGATTGAAATAAAACATTCGCGTAAATCTAAGAAACCATTATATAATTTACGATATTTACAACATTGTTCACGTTAAAGTTTATAAATTATTATCGCAGGAAACAGGAAATTAATCCGTAAACTTAAACACAACACTAGCCAAATCTATACAAAATAAATGCAGCTGAAATATGACTACAACAATAAATATAGTAGGGAATAATCTTAAATTAATTATCACGATTTTACTGGACTAATACGCTTAAGCGTTGCAAGTAATGTCAGCATCTGTTTACCTGCGTTGGAGCATACGCTACGCCCAGAGCTGGGCTTGCGGGGGCATGCGGTGCGCGTGCGGGTCCCGTGCGTGGACGCCCGCCGGCAGCGCCAGCGTCTCGCCAAGCAGGGGGGGGAGCTTGCCCGGTGGCGGGGGAGGGGGCGGCGCCGGCGCCCGCCCGGCCCCCATCGGCGATACAGAAGCGTAAATATTCACTGTCGAACGGTGATACTGACACTTCCTTAAGTCCGGCATCGCGAACCTCAACTTTTGCCAAAACTGTCTATCTCCCCACTCTATACACGTGTTCGCCTTCAGACACAACCTCAGCTCCGGATCTATGTCCCGGTTTGGAATCTCGCCTAGTAATATTATTATCAGTCTTCTTCGTCTCTCTTTCAGTACTTCGTGGAGCGCCGTTTTAAATTCGAAACGGCACCATTCGTTGTTGATGAAATTCTTTGATAGGACTATGATGGTGCGTTTTGATGACTCGACAGCCTCTATTATCGTATCGGCTACGTAGGCCGAGGCGTTGAAATCTCGGTAATGTAGACACAGCCGGAAACTCGGATCGGTCGATTCTAAACCGGGCGCTAACATTTGGGCCACGAATGCTTCGTCTTTCACGCTGTAACTTATGTAGGCGTCGAAAAGTCGATCCTTGTCCGCCTCATCGTCGAAAGTTGTGCTCTTATAACACATTCTAAATCCACAATGGTAGTAAATCCATACTCTGAGTTCTCGTCGCCAGTAAAACAAGCCGCAAATTAGGGCCGAACTCACGACGAACACGCACAGGGATATCAATAATAGCGGCAGGTAATCATTTATAACTTGGTTCTCGATTATAGATGAGCTCCCGCCGACGTGGCTGGTGCAAATTGTGGAGTTAAAATCGGCCATTAAGGGTCCCACGGCGTTGGTAACATTATTGAAAACACATGTAATTTTATTGGCGTCTTCGACTTTGCCTAGGTTGTTTTTGAACCAATTTCTAAATTTATGCATGTATTGGCAGTCGCACGACCAAGGATTCCTCGAGAGACTGATCGCGACTAAATACGAGTTCATAGTAAATTGCCAAACCGCAAAGCCGTATATGTTATTGCCTTCCAGTCGCAGAACTTCTAAATGTCTCAATTCCATGAAAGTTCTGTTATCGATGTAATGTATTTTATTATCTTGGAGATGCAATTCACGTAGATTTTCCAGAGGCGATAATTCGAAGCCGAGTAGTTCTTTTATATTATTTTTTTCTAAATGTAGAATAGTTAAGCGTTTTAGTCCACTAAAAGTATTATTATACAGAGCGTCAATATTAGAGTTATTCGCGTACAATATTTTCAAGTTTTTACGTCCAATAAAAGCGTGGCTCGTTAAACCACCAAAGTTATTACCGTCCAAATAAAGTTCAGTAGCGTCCATGGGTATACTGTTAGGTATTTCAGCATACCCAGCCGCGGAACAGTCCACAATATTAGCCGACCACGGTTGGTCATGATAGCACGTACAGTTCGACGGACACGTCATTTCACAATCACAAGCGTCAAAATCACAACAATGGCACAACGTAAAGCAGTGAGTCTTGTACGTACACAAAAACTGTGATGATTCCGCTTCAATAAGCGGAATATAAGTCCTTTCACGATTGTACAATAACTTGCAGTAAATACTCTCCAAATCCATTACTCGAGGATGCTGCCGGAGATGATCGAGTTTGTTAATCCGCTGTAACCACTCCATAGTACAGTCGCATTGAAACGGGTTTCCGCCAATATAAAATTCGGGCAGTGGTCGTCCCGGATCGACCGGAGTTAGACGAAGCGCATTGAGATCCATACTAGTTATCTGATTTGCATACAAATCGACTCTCGTTAAATTGGTTTTTCCAACAAAAGTTTGGGCTTCAACTTGTGTAATTTGATTATCATTCAAGAAAAGTAACTCCACGCTGCTCGGAATAGAATATGCTGATATTTTAGTCATTTTGTTGAAACTTGCATCCAACGTTTGTAAGCGAAGCTCCTTGTCCATGCGGTAGTTATTTCCTAATTCTTTGATGTTGTTGTTGTGAAGATCCAACCATTGTAGCGCCGAGGGAATAACGGTGTAATCAAACCATTCTATTTGGTTATCTGACACGTTCAACCACAACAGAGAGGGAATATTTACAAATAGGCCCTGTATTTCTGTAAGCTGGTTTGCGTCTAGTCTAATGGCTTGAAGGTTTGATAGTGTTTCAAACGCATTCGTATCGATATGTTTCAGTTTATTACGTGCTAAATTCAATATTTGCAGAGAAGGTAAATCGGAAAACACATCTTTGCTTATATTTTCGATTTTATTTCCGATAAGGCGCAGTCCGTACACGTTATGCAAACCGACAAATCCGGGCTCTTCCAACGATGTTATGTGATTTTCTCCGAGGTCTAGTGTTCTAAGCAATCGCATATTCCTGAGCGCTATGGGCACTCTCTTAAGACGATTTCCATTCAAGTTTAAGTCTTGTAGTGAAGAGGTATTTCTGAATGCTTCTGGGTGAACGTCTTCGAGATGGTTATTGTCTATTGAGAGGAGAGACAACACGTAGAGGCCATTTAGTGCATATGCGTCGAGGTGCGAAATCTTGTTGTAGGACAATATCAGTGTGTGCAGATTGTTCATTGGCGCAAAGGTGTCAGCGGCAATACTCTCTAGCATATTGTGCTGAACGTTTAGTATTTGCAGAGTGTACAAATCTTTGAAGATTTTTGGGTCGAGTTTCGTTAATCTATTGTTAGATAAATTTAACAATACCATTCTTATGAGTCCGGTGAAAGTGTTTTCATTTATCCACGTACTTGTTAGATGGTTATTAGATAAATCCAACGCTAACAGCTGATCTAAGTTAGCGAAAAGACTCGGTGAAAGAACACTGATAGAATTGTTTTGTAAGTATATTTCTTTTATCACAGGTCTACAATCTTTGAATAGATCTTGTGGAAGAGCGACGATTTTATTGTTCGATAGATCAATTATCTGGAGTTGTTTCAAACCGGCTAATGCTTTGTCGGCTACCATAGATATTTCGTTGTCATGAATGTGTAGTTCTTTTAATCTACGCAATGCCATAAAGCCATTCTCGGGCATTAACACGAAGTGGTTACTCGAAGCATCTAATACCTCAATATCTAGCGAGCATGTTGCATGTGCGACAGACGACACTGACGGCGGTGGACCATCTTGTTCACTTATTAGAGCTTGATGCATTGCTCTTTCCCTGAATCCAAGATCACTCACATCTTGAAGTCGATTCGACGACACATTCAAGTAAACCAAATTGGTCAACGGGCAGAACAAGTTCTCGGGAAACGACCAAATGTTATTAAAACTGAGGTCTAACTTTTCTAACTGCCGGACGGCCGTAAAGCTTTCTGATGCTATCTCTAAACTCATAGCGGCCCACTCTGTGTTTTTCGTTCGAATCGTTAAATTTCGGAGGTCCCTTAACCCAGAGAGTACGCCAGGCGGCCATCTTCCAATTTTACAGTTATCCAAAACCAGTTCACGTAGTTTTACTAAATGCGCGAAACTTCGGTCGTCTAATGAACTTTTGTACATCATTTCTTCATTACACTCTATTCTGAGCGATGTCGTGTGCTCCGATGGGATAACACTAAAATTTGTCGTGTCAAACTCACTGTTTATCGTGCGAAGTTTGCACGTGAGAGAAACTTCGTGTGCATCGTTTGGGCCTTTGAGCCACCACTGGCAATCATCAGGCGCCTCATATTTCAGCGGCAGCGAGCTCTGATCGGCGACATTGAGTCCAACGACGAACCAAAATAGAATTTGGTTGAAGAACTGTCTTCTTGAAGTAACTTGTCGAACAGCCATTGTGGGGGTAAATCAAATATCAAGGAAGAAAGAAAACAAGACACGTTAGGCTTAGTGTCATGTTTTTTCCGTCGGCGTTCCTGTGTTGCGTCCCCTTGCCGGATGTGAAGTATCCATCAATTTACTAAGTCTATTTCGGCTTCAATTTAACGAATAGTCCTTATTGTGGTAATGCACATGATTGAATGATTTCTGTTCACGTTGGAACGGTTTTACAACGTAGTTAGAAACGTAAACAAAATCACATTAACAGTCCAATCGCGTCCAAACGTCCAGTGAGCACAAAACTAAAACCAAGTTTTAAATGTTCTTCGATACTGATTTCTTTCAAAATGTTCGTAAGTTTGTTTTCGTAACACGTTAGTGATAAGCGTATTTTCACGGTACGTAATTCCGATCGAAGCGTCGTGTGGCGCGACCGTGCCCAGACGCTGCTACGAGTCGACTGAATGTTTCCAGTAGAGCATTGCAGTCGAGCCGAGTCTACGCTACGCGGAGGGACGAAGGGCGGGAGGCGAGATGAGCCGAGCGGTGGCGAATGTTCACGATGACTTATTACAATAAATTATATTTTTTAGGGAGCTTTAGCGATCGGCCGCACGTATACGAAGCCGCAAACTTTGAATGAGTGTAGGCATCAGCTGTCGCGAGTTGTGTTGGACTTAGAAATTATCTTGCGCGTATTACGCATAACTCTTTACCGCACCTGTACGTGTCAAATAAATCGAATTACTAACGAGATGTTATTAATAACAATCCATTTATGTATACGGGGCAATAATTTTCTAGTTTGTATATATTTTACGACGACCACCTAATAAGTAACACTTACAATTTATTACAATATTGAACAATAGCTCATATTATTTAAAAAATGTAAGTTATTAAATAATTGCGAGATTAATTTGCTAACCTGCTTTGAAAATAAACATCATTAATTTAGATCGTAGATAAAAGTGAGTCACAAGTGCTGTATTTTTTGCTTAAAGTGTAAAGATTCCACGGCCCAGTAAAGCTGAACTGTCATCAATTTATTTGCGCGGAATTCCGGCCAGTGTGGGAATTTTCGAGCGTTAGCCGACGAAACCTTCAAAGTTAAGGAATATTTTGCATGCCGTGACACGATCGATCTTAAGCTCCTCTAAGACTTCACAGAATTGACTGCTCAAGGAAACCTGATTTAGGATATTGCGGCTTTACCGCTCACTGTCGTAATTATGTAAAACATTATGTAAAGTAATATAATTACAACTACGTAATCTTACTTCAGAATATTTATAAGTCAATTTGAATATATTTTGACGGTATCCTGAAGGTTTTCTTTATTAAAGGATGGAAAGGTATTCAAAAACATAAGATGAAATTAATGAAAATTATACCTTAACGCTTTTGAGGGGATAAAATTAAGCTAATAGAGTTGAATTATTGCAATATTTATAAATCATTATAATTTACAACTGTGTCCAACAGATGGCGCCAATTATTATAGAATACCTATAAGTCTCGCAATAGCTACTTAGCGGCGCAAAGTAAATTTATATTTCGTCTACATTTCATGGAACAAAATTGCCTATAATTACTTTTGCTGACAAGTGATTTAATTGGGGTATTGGTTACTTTGATTCTACGATTTATTATGGGCCCTATTCATACAAGTTTCGTTAAAATAGAATTTTATAAAAAAGTCAATAAATATTTTATAACGATTGATATAGGTAGATACTCTATCATCTTAGATAAATCCGAGGTTTCCTTTTCTTTCACACGTTCTCGATGCAAGTTATTACGTTTTTTACTAATATTTTAAGAAGATTAAACTTCAAAGTAAATATGATTTAAACTCGTAATAGGATTTTCGAAGTAAATCCGACCTTTTTTAAATCCATTGAAAACGAAATGGTTTCACCGCAAAATGAAAGGAAACTATAAATCGACAATAGTGAGTAAATAGCGTTTCCTTTCGAGTCCGAGATTAAAAATCAACCCTTTTATGAATCTGGAAATTAAAAAGCAATAGAACTTAAACATATTATGAGCTTAAGGTAACAACATTTCTTGAATGCTCACAACAAAAGAGATTTCTGTTAACGCTCGGCGGATCACACTGGATGACAGACGACGGAAGATATCATTTTAATCCTTTTAGTTAAGTTGACTATAAAAAGACAGATGCCTTGACGGCATCCGCGTTTTTCTTTTGTCGTCTATGGATCGTAAGAAAAAATTGTTGCTTTATTCTATTATCTTTGTTCGTTGGCTACAAAGTACAATAGATTTGTAAAAATTAATAACAATTGTGCTAACTTTTAAATGTATTTTAAACTTGTTATGTGATTGTCATTGTGCGTAAATTAATAATTAAGCAAATACAGTTTGTACAATCGAAGAAAATTAAGTGATTTTAGTTGAGTGTTTTAGATATGAATTGTAAGTAAATAATGTGTATATTACATTAGTTGCCAAAAAAATTCGAAGACATTACACGGCACGCATCGTAAATTAGAGTCGGCTCTTCTAAAGCGTAAGTGTTTTTAAAAGCAATTGTGAACCTGGATTGGGTCAACCAAGATTTAAGCCTTATTTTGGAGACATAATTACAACAAGAAGGTTTATCTTAAGATAAACATAAGGGAGTTTATAAAATGTACCACTAAGCCCAACTTGCGCCTCATCAGTCGCTGCCACCGACCTTTCATACCGCGCTCCATTATTAATAGTGCTTGCGAGAATATTAATGCTTGATAATTAAGGAAATGTTAAATGAGGACCTCGGCTGTATGTAGTGCAGTTGAGAAAGCGAGTGCGGTAAAAAATCTTAAGACCCATACTGCTTTGAAGAGCACATGTATCGGATCTTGTTAGGAATTCAGAAGCTAATGACTAAGGTGGATTAAAGAATTTGCTTTGTGTGGTGGTGGGTTTACTGTGGTGGATTTGTTGCGACAAGCTTTGATAGGTTAATCTTTAATAAGTTAATAATTTACTAAATATGTTTAGTTGTTTTCGAACTACATTCTTAAATTGAACACTGGGTTTCCTAAGTGCATTGATGATAATCGTAATTCTCTGAAAATCGAAGAGAAAATGCAGGCGTAAAGAAGAGAAAAGAGGCAAGGATTGTGGAGGATTCTATATCTCGTGAATTCAAAAATGACATCAAAACTGTTACTTCGTGTTGGTTTAAGTCAAACCTAGGTAGAATTTCATTCACCGAATCGTATAAATTGCTGTAGATCACTATGTAGACGATCGCCTCTACAACTGCTTTGTATCCGTCATCATTTACATACCGAACTTATTTAATATTTCGTCCACAAACTTCTGTACGACAAAACTATACTACGTTGACAATACCGTTACTTCCCCTCACGCGACACAATGCACACAAACGCACCATAGTATTAATTAAGCTGTAGTTTCCTTTCGGTAATCCGGTGCCGAAACACGTATGACGTAATTACATTCCCCGTTTTGTTGTACCAAAAAACACGTGTTCACATTTTGTTGTTTCACAAAACATCTATCAAGGAGACGCCGAAGCGTGTTAAAGTTATTACACCGAAGTGTTTCCACATCACAATCTGTCAGGCCGAGAAATGAATAATGATCAATCATTTTCGCTTACATTCGCCGTAGGGGTATCTCCTTACCACGCATGGGTATTTATTTTTTGATGAATGTGCAAATCGATACGGCGATGACGCGAGACAATTTTAAATCGTCTAGAACCGATTATGGCGCTGTTAGGGTTAGTCATTTGTATCGGTACTCTCCATCGACTGTGTAATATGAGCCAATATTTCTTATGCCCGGAATGTATTAACGCGGTTGACCTCATAACGATGGAAATGTTGAGGTATGAATAATAAAATAAATTTACAATTTAAGTGACTGGGAATTGTTAGGTGTCGGTCAGGAAATCTGATAAAAGTAGCCTGTTTATATTAAGTAAGTTAAATAACGTATTCTTTTCAATGCTGAAAATGTAGTCTTTATATTTTCAAAATACAAATACCTTAAAAGTGCGAAAAAATAAGAAAAAAATGAAAAAATTGAACTCCGATAGTCCAAACCAGTATTAAATTTAACAATAAAATACAATACAAACTTCACCAATTAAAATGGCATTCGTCACATTTGTAATTAACGTTCTTCCGTACAATGACGTAATTGAAATGAAAAGATCAAATACAAACGTGAAATTGTCGCACTGCGAGAAAATTTCCACGTTTATTTTATTGTTTATTACTTTGTCACGAGAATGTTATGTAATGATTTGTTTAGATCAAATGCTGCGAAACGAGTGGTAAACACACAGTGGCAACAATCAATATAGGGCTAAGTTCGATATTAAAGCACACATTTCAACATAATATAAATATACTAGCGCTCAACTAGCTGAAAGAAAAATACCTTGATTTACGTATTTCGGAATTGTCTACGATCAAATTAACATTTACCAATATTAAAAACTAGAGTATGAAAATAAAGCATTCGAGAATTCAAACAGTAAATCTATCGCACAGATGTATCTAAACAATTCTCTATTACAATAGCTTGAACAAATTAGTTTAATGCACCCGTTTATAAATCGTTGTAATAACCAAGATTAAGGAGTTAAGTACTCAATTAATTTTAAGTTCAGCTCTCGATTAATCTATCTGAGTTAAGTAGGCGTGCCTAAGTCTTTTGCCTATCCCATTAATCACGTTATGAGAGATTGATTTCCATTAATGTGTAAAACTTAACCTATTCCGTAACCTGTAATAATAGACTTCACGCCCCACTTAAGGATACTTTCCTTTTTTACATTGCATCATAATGGTAGTGGTCTTATTCAGGTACTGTTTTTAATGAACATTCCACAAGTATAGAAAGGATTCGGAAAATATTAGAGTGCAGTACCTTACTATAAGTACACTGAGCCCTTCTCTATATCGTATTCTCGATTATAGAGGAGGCCCGTGCCCTGCAGTGGGACTTCTAAAGGCTGATACAGATATAGAAAACTTAAAATACTCAGGAAATAATAAATAAATACACCCAACAGTCACATACATAGTCCTGACCCCACACTAAGATCGAGTCTTGTATCGTGGGTATCAGAGACTACGAGAGACTTTTCGGTCTCACAAACACCCAGACCCGAAACAAATACCTGTGGATCACACAAATATTTGTTTCGGTGCGGGGATCAAACCCGCGGCCTCACGTTTCACAGGCGGCGTCTGACCAACTGCGCCACGGAGGCTGTCAAATAATACGTGTGTAGTTCCAGTTTTAAGGTAGGCGTGATGCTTTCTATCTTGCATGCTCGTCTCCCCCCAAATAAAAACTCATAACATTTTTCAAAGGAGGCATCAGAAAATTCATCTCATCAAGCCATGGTAACAAAACCCGCATAGTAAAAACAGCGTAACACCAGGATCGGTTAGCGAGCCTCTACTACGTTATTAGAACCTCGTGATACCGCAATGAATATTTTGTTTATCTGAAGTATAACGCGGAGGATTAGATAAAGACGAGTTATGCTATTGAAGATACCACTTAACAAGGGTAAGGATAAAGGAACAACGGCCCGTAATTTGTTGTAATATGTAACACTATTCCTCACTTAATATTATTCTGTGTTACAATTATACCCTCAGCACGTATTTACCCGTGTCTGCAAGACGCAATTTTCTAAATCGTTGCCATTATTCAAATTTAATTTAACTCGAAGCTCAGTTGGAAATTTGAAGGGTTTTGGGTTTTATAATTTCGCACCTTGGAGTTTTGTTCTTCTACCTGCCTTTATTTTACAAATGCGAGGAATTCGCGAAGTATGTCTGCATGTTAATGTGTTGTAGCAAAAAATATTTTGCACGTTTCTCTATAGATGTACGTTGTCACAAAAACTAATGAAAGACATTGTTCTTAAAAATAATATCTAATTAGTTCTCATAAAATTAACATATTACTTTATCAGTTTAATTTAGCCAGAAAACTAATAAAATCTGTCCAATATTTAGTTCCACTAAAATCTCTCATCATCATCAGCCCGTTGCAGTCCACTGCTGGACATAGGCCTCTCCCAAGGTACGCCACAGAGCCCGGTCTGCTGCTTTACGCATCCAGTCGCTGCCGAAATTTGTAATCTAAAATCTCTATTCCTTGTAAAATATTGTGTCCCGATATCGCTACAAATCGTATTTTTCTCTTCACACAGTAAATCTTCATATCCCTGTTTTCGCTTGTTTCTTAAAACTCACAAATCATTCATTACATGTATTTAGTAACATCTTATCTGCAACATTATCCGTTGCTCGCGTCGCGTCGACTCAAGAGGCTTGTTAGCCGGTTGAAATATTTCGAGAGTGTCTCTCGTCAGTTCGCTTCAAAATATCGCAAAACATACATTTCCATTCATGTTGTGACGGAAGTAAGTCTTAGTAGCATGTCTTTAATTTATACTTATTAGCACAAAATTATTACTTATTTTAGCTACACACAAGTATTTGACTAACCTAAAAAAACGGAATATGATAATTCAGTCTACAATTATTAACCAAGATATATTTTTATAATAATATAAGAAGTATTTCCTATTAATTACAACTAGTGTTCAAATGGCGTTGGCACGTATCCGGATATAGTAAGACAGTTTGTTTTTAATTACCTTTAAAAATTGTAAAATGTAAAAACATTGCAACTGCTTTAATCAGCAAACATAAACCAAAGCTACGGCAACACCGATTTAACACGATGATTTTTTATAAAATCTTAAACCAGTGACTTTTATCTCAATTCATTCATATAAACAGGAGCTAGCTTCGTTCTTTATCTGCAGGTAAAAAAGCGTTTCATAAATACAGATAAATTAAATGTGTTCGTAAAAGATCAAACCCATAAAAAAGCGTCAAAGTAAACTTCCTTCAGGAAGTAAGTACGAGGCGGAATATTTCCTTCTTAACTTTTTATATCGCAACTGTGGTGACAGTCACGGCTTTCAATAATTTCATATTGGTGGTTCACAATGACCCAAAGCCGAGAAGGGTAAACACGCCATTCAGCTCACACCAATATTTCATTCGGACCGTACAAAATCAGAAAATATGAACCTTGACATACTGCGTGAATCACTAAATTAATATCCTTGAAATCTAATCAAAGCAATTAAGAACGCTTCTTTCTTATAAGTCGGGTATTTCTGTCCTTCTTTATCTTGAGGAGTGCTAAATAGTTCATCTCTTTCTATTAACTTTTTTATATGCATGTGACAGGGGTTGGCTCGCAATATTTCATGAGATCTGGGCCTAGAATGCACCCACGCGCAGGTAGCAAACATTATCACTATAAGCGTCGTTTGCAATAAAAAAGATTTTTGAAAAATAGAACATAGATGTTATGGAGTAGATACAAATATTAAAAACATATTATATTTCCTGCATTAGTAGCGTAGTTGTACTAAGGTACGACTACAAAGCTGAGGTCTCGGGTTCGAATCCCGGGTCGGGCAAAGTGATATTGGGGTTTTTTATTCATTATCAGTCCGGAGTCAGGAATTTGTGCCCGATATGGCGATAGGCTCGCCCCCTATCACATCATGGGGCGGAACATAAAAGGCGAAATGTGGGTGTCCTGGTGGCGCCTCTGCCTACCCCTTATGGGATAAAGGCGTGAGTTTATGTATGTATGCATGTATTATATTCCCATGTAATAATTATACCTTATACAATTGAAGAATAGGTTCATTGCAATGTAACACTTACATTCAATATCTTGTTTAACCAAACACCCACAACATGACTTCACCAACCGCAAACGCAATTATAATTAGAATATTTGTCACATAACACTGTCAGACCCATAAGTGATGTCATATAATACATTTAAACTAAACAAAACACACATAAAAACTTTTAATAACAACATCATCTCAACACAATCTTTATTCTAAACACCCGACAAACGACCAAACTATGAAACATAAAAAAGCCAGCCACGGTAGAGCCGAGAATAAAAAATGACTAACAAAAATATTAATCTCAAAAAAGATAAAGAGCTCTGTGTTCGAACGCTTTTTGCGATATGCCATCTTTTGTGCCAATTATGAGGCCGTTTTCATATTTTTTGTTCTGTATAAAAAGTCGAATCTGCGCTATCAGTGGGTGGGAATTGGTGGACAAGACTAGTTACAATTTCTTTGTGAATTAACTGATCTCGAAATACTACGCTATTGAATTCACAGAGAAGGCAATCAGTTCTTAGTTTCTGCTTTTGACTTTGAGTGAACGTTTATTTTCTATCGTTTTAGTAATGAGTGAAAGAGTTCCACTTCAGTTTAATTTTATTAGTTGTGATTTTAGACTCTTATGGAGTTGAAATGGCTTGAATTTTACTCTTGTTGCGCTAAAAAATACCGTATGATGCGTCGAATCTACCTATCGAAAAATATGTCTCTAAAAATCGAAATCTGGTAGGTAATGAAATTCAAATTAATGTGCTATCTAAGACCGTATATAAAAATCATTTTAACTAAAAATCCTGACCTACATTCCCCGAGTAATTATCGGCGATAACTACGTGAAATATTCTAGAACGTAAAAGTTGGATGGAAACAATTTCGAACAGCCCCGGCCGGGCCAATGAAACAAAAGGTTTTTTCATCGGATTTTGGCATGCGCCAGAACAATGGAAAGTTATCAAAAAAAACTTTGATAAAATAACATTTCATATGAATGAATATAATCGATATTCACTGTTCCATGTATGTGTACGTTAGATAAAAACATAATGGTAGTGTGTCAATAGGTTGAACGATTGCATTGATTTTGTGAGAATATGTTCACATCTACGCTTTGTATCCGCGTATGCCTTTAAAGTAGCATTTTTAGCAAATGACTAACTATGTCATTAGAAAAAACACTTTAAATACAATTGAAACACGTATTTAAACGGGATAATCTAAGCACTTCCCCTAATGTCTTGTGTAACTCGCTGAACTACAAAACAGTGTTTAAAACTTGTTCTACATCGAAAACCACTAATTTTTCCAATTACTACTTTAACTAAACACAACTGAAGTCACAGAACATAATTCGGCGTCTAACCAACTGAACTACGTAAGCTGTATATAAAGCATCACATAATTCTACTCTTCATGTAAGATAAGGAAAAGCTTATGTTAAAGCATAGATAAATTCAAAATTAGATTCACAGAAAAAATCACAGAACCCATGAATTTACACATTAAATTTTTATAGAATTTTCAAACAGAGGTATTTTCAATTGCATTTTCCTTCCTCGGCAGGAGCAGTGGTCTCTATGGAATTTCATTTAGTAGAGCTCCGGGCTAACCTCACCGCGTGGTTCCAACGTCCAGGCAAATACTACTGACAGGCGTGAAACCAAGCTCAGTATGGGAAAATTTGCGAATTAATCTATGATTTAATTGTCTAATGCTTTGCTGTCTTTTACGCGTCAGAAAGGATTAACATCTGTATCTGTATCGGCCCATGTGCGTCCCGGCACTACAAGCCACGGGCCTCCTCTACAATCTAAAATACGTTTGACGGGTGTTAGGCCATATAGTCCAGGATAAACATGATTTTTGCAAAAGTAGAGAATTGATCAAAGATGATAAAACATACAATATTTTTAAATATTCAAGTACAAATAATTAAGTTAAATCAAAATATCAAAAATATTTCAACTAAAATCCCAAAAACCAAGACCATTGCCCAAAACAGTTATTTTGTCATCCAGTTCATCAAATACAAACAACAGACTAAATGTGACTTTGAATTCTGTCAAACATTTAAACTTAATTTATTTAACTTTCGTTTGAACGAACCCGTTGAAATTACAAAAGATAAACAGGTAAAGGAACCAATCCGGCGAAAAGATTATCCAATGTGAGATAAAAGATACAGGCAGGGTCTAACAAAGATTGAATTAGCATTAGAAGATTACAGTATACCTTTCTAAAGGGTTAAGCAGCTTAAATAAATCGATATCCATTTGACGCATTCAAGATGCTTGTCAAAAATGTAACAAAGACTTGGCGCCTCGAACGACTATGACGTCATTTGCTAGTATTCTTTTAATCTTTAGTATTTGCAAAAAAATTATTAAATTTATCTATCTATCTATCTATATCAGCCCATATACGTCCCACTGCAGGGCACGGGCCTACTCTACAATCGAGAGAATCGATTGAGATTTGTTAGGCCATATTATAGTCCACCACGCTGGCCTAGTGCGGGTTGGCGGACTTACATACCGTAGAAATTCTTTAAAATCGCTACGGTATGCAGGTTTCCTCACGATGTTTTCCTTCACCGTTAAAGTGCGTGGTGATTGACTATCAATACACACATAGCTCCGAAAAGTCAGAGGTGTGCCCTAGGATTTGAACCCGCGACCACCGTGAACATGTAGGCAGCCGCGTCTGGTCTGTTAATACAATTATTATTAAAGTGATGTATGAATAATTATTTTTTTCTACGGATTTATGTTTTACCATTTAATATATAAATAACTGAATAAATAATCATGTTTCTGCTTCAAAATTATATTACTGAACTGACATAAGGGAATTCATATAGTTAATAAAATATAAAGAACATAAGATAAAAGAAAATATTATTAAACATCGCAAGAATTTACAACTTGAAAAATTATTTATTCACAGAGCTGTCTTCGAGTCATAAATGAAGCATGAAAGCCGATAATTCGACATGTCTATCGAGGATTATCTGCATATTTTTAATAGGCAGACTTTGTAGGCATTTTCTAGACAAAAGTTTTATCTTATTAGTCTTTGAAGGCATCGACATTAGTGCATTATTAAAAAACTTGAGATATTGACTTACAAACTTTGTAATTGCTTTTACCAAACACGTAATGAATTTTTGCTGTGCCTTGTTAGCTGACTAATTAAACCTGGTTGGCATGATGAATTAGTTTATAAAACTTAGTAATTATACAGATAAATATATCGATATTGTTATGAAGCTAAAAATCTCAAACTCTTTCATCAAACAAGTTAAATCCCGAATAAACAAACTATAAATTAGTTAAAAAACATATTTGTGTAAAATGAGAATATAAGACGCGTACATTTTCTTAAATCATGTCTCAATTATTTAGAAAAAAATATATAAAATACGATTTAAAAATACTGCCTCGGTGGCGTAGTGGTATCATGGTATGGTTACAAAGCTGAGGCCTCGAGTTCGAGTCCCGGGTCGGGCAAAGTGATATTGGGTTTTTCTATTCATTATCAGTCCGGAGTCAGGAATTTGTGCCCGATATGGCGATAGGCTCGCCCCCTATCACATCGTGGGACGGAACATACAAGGCGAAATGTGGGTGTCCTGGTGGCGCTTCTGCCTACCCCTTCGAGGATAAAGGCGTGAGTTTATGTATCTAAAAATACTTAATGAATCAGCCTATCAGTTCACACAAACATCTTTCCAACAGCACTCCACAAGTTCCTCAATACATCCAAACCTCCTATTTTAATAACCATTAGATCACAATATCTTGGTTATTAAACCGCGCACATTGTGACTTTGCAACAAACACAGAGTTCTGTAATTATGAACGAGGTACGGTTTAGCAAACGTGTTCTTGTATGAATGTATGCGGTCGCAACTAGTAGGCCCGAGTAAGGCTTGGCTGCAGGCGTGAAATTAGGATGTAATAAAAGGGACCCGAGACCCTGTGTGGCTGTGGCGACATTTGGGCATGGTGAATATGTGTGCAGGTTTACTAGTAATATGCATTGGGTTTTGTGGCTTGGTGTTTACTTTCGTATGCAGATTAGAGGTCTGTATTCTGCTGTAAGATTTTTACAGGCTGCTATGAGTAAAGATGGAAAGATGCCTGGTTCTAAAAATTGTCTTTAATTGTTCTATTCATTTAATTTAATTGATCTGTATTTGACATTAAAAAAGATTGCAGACCCTGGTTGATTATTAAAAAAGAAATTAACATAATTCATGTAAATAATTTATTTGTATAAAATGAAAAATAACTTTAGTTTTCATAAAAATGCACTATTTTTGTAAATAAATTTGAATAAAATTACATACATACATAATATGTAAACTGACACGTTTTTCCCAGAAGGGATTCGCCTTGTATTTTCCGTCCCTCGATGTGGGCGAACCTATCGCCATATCGGGCACAAATTTCTGACTCCGGGCTGCTAATTAATAGAAAAATCCAATATCACTTTGCCCGGCCTGGGACTCATACCGTAGTACAACTGTTCTACCGAGGCAATAAAAAATACATAATATTTTAAAACTAATTAAAACATGCGCCCTCGACAGTTTAACTGCGTCCCTGCTCAGGACTTCATCTGAACCACTTCCCACAACTTTAACAGTATCCATCCACATCCGAGTTCAACTTATAACCATTAGTGGACCGGTAAGTGCTTAGCTGCGATACGATTACATACATTACACAAAGTAAATGCAAACTACGGCTTGCTTTATTTAAAACCTAGCTCGTTAGATTGTACGACTTACGATTTTGTTTGAATATTGTGAATATTTTTAAAGTTCATAATTGTGTATGTTTGCGGGGTGTAGTGGGAGTGTAGCCGGGTGCGTGATAAGAGGTCGCAGGTTCGATTCCGTAGTTTCTGTTATTTATCTGGTTCTGGTCGCGCAATGTAGAGCCGACATTTTTTTATAGTACGTGAGTTATGTAAAAAAAATAGTTTATGGTTTTTATCTCCACACTTGTTAAATAAAATACTAGCAATAAATAGTTAATGACGAAGATAAATGAATTAATAGCAAAATAATGTGACATTATCACATTATTTTGGTTTATGAAAAATAAATAAATTAAATTAATTATGAATTCTATAATAAACACCTGATAACATAATAATAATATGTATAAAACTTTTTATGAATTACGAACATTAAAAATATCATAAAAGTTATCATTAATGACTGAAATAAAAACAAGTGATTAAATTTGTTTAATTTATAACAACAAAACGAGATACATATAAAAACAAAAAAATATATTACTTGAGCGTGTTCTATCAACACAAAACGCATACACTTGTATTTTTTTTACATGCACATATTCAAACGCTTACTGGGTGATCTGTAAATAATACAAAAAGTTCATCAGTTTCTTATTAAGCCTAGCGGTAACCGGTGGATCGGTAACCAGCAGAGAGCCTAATGGAACATTTCGAAAGATTCCAATACAAATAGTAATTCCATACTGACACAATGAGTGGTTCGATTTGTAACGAATCTGTTTCGGTGTGACTTCGGTGCTTCTTTTTGTACCGAACTTGTTATGTTGGTGATTTTTTGTGATAGTTGATGTGCATCTGAATTCATAGTATTTTCAAGTTTGAGTGAAGATGTGATGGTGATAGAATGTTCGTCCCCGAATTCGCCCGGATAAAGGTACTGATAGTAACATAAAACATGAAGTGAAATTTCCTGTTGTTACAAAAAAAGTGCAGGGATTTTGGGATAACACTGTACCTACGGTTTTTAGCATATCGCTACAGTTTGTAGGTTTTTTAACTCCGATTGGTTTTGTTTCAAAGCCCTACTCATGTTTCTTGATAAAATATATATAGATTTAAACACAATACTTCCTGCCATAGCTGTTAACAAACGCAATAATCTTTGATATTGGCCGCGATTTTAAATATTAAACGATTAAAACATTTATATTTAATAAAAGTCACATAAATAAGCCGAACGGAAATCTAAGCCAAAAATATTGAGGTCAAAGATTAAAGTAAATATAAATTTTTATAACCAGTTTAATGGGATTGTTAATTCGTCTCCGAAATTTACGACCACCGATACGTATCGCAGACTCCCAAATTTTTGTATTTCGCGGGTGAAAGATGTTATCTATTGTTAATTTATATTTAAGCATTAGAACGACATTTTCGGCGCTATTAAATAAGAGTCCACACGTAAGAGATAATATCAGGAGAACATACATTTGTTTATGCCTAACAAGTATGCATGAAATTCCCAAAGTTAGGAACTTTAACTACGGTATTGAAATAAAACTTTAACTGTGATAAGATCATCTATAAATTTATATCGATCAGGTTCAGTCATTACTCGCAGGATTTCCACGGCATAAACTAGGCCTGAAAGGTGCCTAGAGTTATCTATTGGAACCTATTTGTTTTAATCATACATTTAAATATATATTTTAATTTGTTTTTTTTTTAGTTTTTTTTATATAACCAAGTAGTTCTGAGAACTACCAAAGTATTTAATTATGCGTAAACATAATATTTGTATCTACCATTTTGATTGATATTACGACTTTTAATTTTCATTTACGTTGTCATTGATCAACTTGTGATTTATATTACTTGAGCAGCTGTATATTCATTTTTAACCTTTATTTGTATTGTAATTTATAAATTAATTCATTTGCCACCAGCATTGAAATAATCAACATGTTCTTAATAACAAAAATTGATTGCAATGACATTGATTTTCACCTGGATTATTATAAAATGAAATCACGATTGCAGGTGCATTGCAGGGCACATGTCAACATTAATAAAAAATGTAGTATTGAAACATGGATAACTTACGAGTCATAAACCTCTGTTACATGTATTATTTTTAAAATATATCCTTTAATTTGCTGTCTATGTCAATTATCTACTATTTTTATCCTTTAAGCCTTCAATCGACCATCCTCAAAAATAATTATCTTATTCACCAATAACTCCCAAATTATTATTGATGTTTTGATCAGTCGTTACGTCTTTCTACACATTTAGGTGGTTGATTGTTTATAGAACTTATAGAAAAGAGAGAAATAGTCTTATGGCTTCTACTATTCTCAACATAGTAAAGCAAAACCTATCAATCAGCGTGTAAGACAAAAATGTACAATCGATTGCTTACTAGAAGTCTTAATTAACAACGCAGACAAGGTATCTGGCTACCGATGAAAATATTCCATCAATCATGCACCGGTTGATTGATAATGTAACGTGAATTACTGATAGATGCTGCCAACCGCGGGAATGCTCGTCTCAATGTATTTACATGTGTTTGTATCACTTGTTGATGTTGAGTTTCGATGCGATGTGGGTTTGGTGGATAAGGCATTTTTATTTAATGGGGTTTGAAGCCTGCCACACACGTTCAAGCGCGTTTGGGCAAACGTGATTTGCACCAGTCTTGAATCAAAAATTGGGAAGAAGTTTGCGCAGCTATTTGCCCACACACGTTCCAGTATACTTGTGCAAACTCAGACTTGCACAGTTATATCGTTACGAGCGTGGCGGGCATTATATTGAAATATTTGACTTAAAGAAATGTAATTACTATTGAGAAAACCATAGATGATGGAAACAAGGCCAACCAGAAAGAAATATGTAGTAGGTTAATCAAGTCAATGGATAATTTAATCTACGCAAGGAAGTTGAAATGAGTTTTGCAGGTTATAGTAGTATGTAATTTTGTTACATGATATGGGAGCTATATGATGAACTAGTCGAACCACCGATGATAAGTAACGACTGCCTATTTAAACATAACATTGAGGTTAATTACTCATTCAATACGAACTAGATAGACACAGAAAAAAAAATTACACGCACAATGCATCTCGTTAGCAACTTCCATACAAAAACAATACCGTTAAATTCTACGATCAACAGCCATTATCAACGAAATTAATATTAGCAGGCCGCAATGACACATCAGTCATAGAACCGAATATTCTTCCTATAAAAAATCCGAGGCACCGCCACATCCATTCGGACCGATCATTTTTTACCACCGATCTAGAGATACGAACGCTAACGAACCGTCGGATGTGATTGAAAATCATCGCTAGGAACCTTGTCCCAGACGGAAGCTATTATAAATCACCGACGGACAGTAGCCCATACATCAATAAGGTCGATTATTTGATAACTGCACACCGAGCGCGATCAACGCTTGTTTCAACTAACCGGTTTAGGTGGCCGTCGTAGTGCTTACTATGATGATTGTGTTCTAGAATTATGGGTTAAATACTGAAATACGTTATCGTTCCAGATTTAGTCACATAAAGATTGTTACAGTAAAATAGATAGCTTACGTGTCATAGAAAGAGACACACTTTATTTCTCCCGCAAAACAGCAGTGTAAATGCACTGTTGTGTTCCGGTTTGCAGGACATTGTAGCCAGAGTAACTACTGGATATAATGAGGCTTCACATGTTATGTCTCAGGATGGCGAGCGCAGTGGGCCAAGCATTGCTTTGTCATTAATGGTATTGCTTCTGTCCGTGAACGGTCGTATCGCTTACCATCAGGCAAATGGCATGCTCGTCTCACCGCGCATGGCAATAAAAAAAATACATCACAATACAAAGGCAAAAATTAGCAACGAGATGAGTTAGCGTGACCAAACATGTTTGTATTCATATTGACATGTCAGACCCGTGACCACGAAACCTGGAAAGCAATCGTAATGTTGGGAAGTTAAAAACGTAAAGTTAAACCAAGACCGCGATAAAATCCGTAAAAAATAGTTTTATTTAAATATCAATAAAGTTACCATACTTCATTTGGCACAATTAAATAGTTAATAGCATTTCATCGGACCAGGGTTTAATATGCCAGAGATATGTAATTAAAATAAGGTTTCTGTTAAACATTTTATATTAGTGAACGGTTTTCAACTCATATGTTGGGAAGGTATTTTGATTGGCAGTTTGACCTTAAGTAGGTTTATAGGCCTTTAATATGTGAACTGTTTGAAATATTACACTGCCTTTGAATGTGCTAATTTTAACACGTTCTTAGTAACTGAAGTTTGTAACTTGGTACGAGTATGTGATATCAAAATGTCTGAGTATTTGATTATAAGTGCGTGGTGGCCTGTTGGTAAACGGACCAGACGCGGCTGCCTACATGTTCACGGTGGTCGCGGGTTCAAATCCCAGGGCACACCTCTGACTTTTCGGAGTTATGTGTGTATTGATAGTCAATCACCACGCACTTTAACGGTGAAGGAAAACATCGTGAGGAAACCTGCATACCGTAGCGATTTTAAAGAATTTCTACGGTATGTAAGTCCGCCAACCCGCACTAGGCCAGCGTGGTGGACTATATGGCCTAACCACTCTCAATCGATTCTCTCGATTGTAGAGTAGGCCCGTGCCCTGCAGTGGGACGTATATGGGCTGATATAGATAGATAGATAGATAGATTTGATTATAAATAAATAAATAAATACACCCAACAGTCACATACATAGTCCGGACCCCACACTAAGATCGAGTCTTGTGTCGTGGGTATCAGAAACTACGAGAGACTTTTGGGTCTCACAAACACCCAGACCCAAAACAAATACCTGTGGATCACACAAATATTTGTTTCGGTGCGGGGTTCGAACCCGCGGCCCCTCGTTTCACAGGCGGCGTCCAACCAACTGCGCCACGGAGGCTGTCTAAAAAGAAAGTAGAAGAAGAAGAAGCTGTTTAAGAAAAAGGTTTTTGTTTTTTGTCTATTTTTACAGAAAAACATAATGGCTATTATTGTAACACTAGACTTGTGGTGTTGTGCCATCTAGCTGGAATGCGCTATTAGCATTTAACGCTTGTGAATTGCCATTCGCCGCTCCGAAAAATAATATCTTTAATTATTCTAACTGAGAAAGAAAGATTTGCCTAGTCCACTTTTTAATAACTGATACACCAATTGACTATAATATAATTGAATTTTAAACAGGTGAATTAGAGCAATCGATTGAAAATAGGAATGTCCAGGTGCAATACTTTATTAATGCCGTAAAAATATTTCCGTGCCATCAATCTACCACAGTCTTTCATAATTCGCCGCAAAAGTTATAAAACAATCGACAATCGTCCCGAAGTTAACAAGGAAAAAGTTAATGATAATCACACACATAAAACCGAGTTCTCAAAAAGTAATAATTACTTAATTAGAGATTCGGCCGGACGCCATGCAGGTGCGTCCATCACAGAGT
This sequence comes from Deilephila elpenor, assembly GCA_949752805.1. Taxonomy (NCBI): domain Eukaryota; kingdom Metazoa; phylum Arthropoda; class Insecta; order Lepidoptera; family Sphingidae; genus Deilephila; species Deilephila elpenor. The sequence continues at coordinate 5,637,646 of OX457105.1, read as the reverse complement.
ACCGGACATCAATTCGTTACAAATTCATCCATTTAGTTACACCTCGTTGAATCAAGGACTCTCAAAGTCATTCTGTACAATAAAGAGAAAAAAAAATGAAACAAATTAACCGATTCAACCTGTTCCCGGACCCCTAAAGAGCGGGTTCCAGTTAAGTGAACTAATTTATACCTGTACCATAAACAATATGAGGCGGCGATAGGGGGCGTTTTAATATTTTACCATTCGTTAAGACACTCGCCGACGATGTTAAAGAGATGTTAGCCGTCGTATAAACTGGATACGTGCGAATTTCACGCGTATTTATGAGACGACCCGCTGCGTTTGTAAGCGATTTTTATATGTCATACCGCATTAAAATGCATAGCTTGTTGTAATTTCTTATGCGGATGGACTACAATTTTCCAGTTTATAATATGTGCGATTTATGTTTGGGCCGAGGAAGATTGGACGTACTTACCTCTATAAGCACTTTACTTTCCAACACAAAGTCCTGAACTCACAATTTAGAAGTGTTGTTTCGTGGGCTATGATTAAAGTAAACTAAGCAAGTCTTGAACAACATTTACAAATTTGGCCATCATGTTTGTGACTAATGCAAACATTGGTCTTAATTGAGGTATCTCTTGTCTTATTGGTACATCGCGATTGACGAAAGTAATTTGGACAATTATTGCCCATCATTGAGAAAATGATGATGCATCATGCATGAAGCAGCAGACCGGGCTCTGTGGCATACCTTGAGAGAGGGTCTATGTCCAGCAGTGGGCTGCAGTGGCTAATGATTATGATGGAGAAAGCAAGAGTTGATATACTAAGTTTTATAGTAAGTAAGTATATGTACATATATTATTTGCGGTTAAAGACGCGATGTGTTGTAGCGAATGAGATCGTATTGATTTGCATATTATGTAAATGTACGTTTAAACAAGAAGGCCTCGCACTTGATATTGCGTATAAATTGTTAGGTAATTGTAATTGAATGCGATAAATATAAGAAGAAGATATGTAGCTTCTTCGATTAATACAGACGCAATTTCTGTTATTAATTTCATTTTATTGGTTGTTATATTATTAACAGAATGCTGTTAAGTAGTCTATATGTATTATTATTTTCAATCTAAAACACAGTATTAATGTTAGTTAGTAAAACATAGAACTTTAAAATAACTTTCTACTCCTTACCTTCGATTTTCAATATTAAACCTACTTTACTGAACTTGAAGTGTACGAGCCAGTTTCCTTTAAAGCTCTTAATTATATTAAACTCAATGTAAATACTCTTTTGTATTTTTTTCTCTATTAAACAAAATAAAATTTTACAATTAAATCAATAAAATACTGAGCACTAAAAATATTCTCATTAAAACTGATACAATTCAATATGCATACATCGAATCTCATTTATATAACACAAATTAGATTCCATTAGCGGTCCAGTTTAAAAAGCCGGCGGCGCACAATATTCCATTTCGTGTGCCAGTGGGGGGTTCGTTTCAATCGTTGCGACAATTAATCAAAGTATAGCAGTGTCATCCGGCGTAGCTCAAACGGACAGAGCCGTGGAATTGAGCGTTTTTTACACGCTGGGAAACGATGTGGTGATTATGTAATTACGTGAACAGTTGCAGCGGTTTTAACGAGGGATAATTTTCGCCTCGGTTCCCACTTTTATGGTAATATGGATGACCTTGACGCGGCTTTGTTTTATGGAATTGCATTTTCGCCGCGGGTGTACAGGTTTTTTGGTGTTGGTGCTTATTTCACACCACCTTTAAAAAACTATATGGTGAGTACAATTTTATTTTTACAAAATGCTTTATGTTTTGAAGACCTTTATGTAATTAATATTTGCGTGATCCACAGGTATTTGTTTCGGGTCTGGGTGTTTGTGAGACCAAAAAGTCTCTCGTAGTTTTTGATACCCACGACACAAGACTCGATCTTAGTGTGGGGTCAGGACTATGTATGTGACTATTGGGTCTATTTATTTATTTATTTATATATTATCCAGATGGCTAGATCAACGAATCAAGTTAAGATACTCGCGATTCACTACCAACTCACGATGTCACAGGATCGAAAAACACAAAACATAAGTTAAAGGTACTAATTTGGAAGTATTTTTTTATAACTTTTATCTAAGTATATAAAAGCCAACGGAAATATTTTTAACAGTAATGCCCATTCAGGAACGTTAAAAAATGGTTAAAACGTTTTCAGTAAGCTTTTGTTTTTGTCTCAAAAGGAACATCTTTACAATTCTAAACACGACGTTACTAAAATAAGATTACGCGAACAAGGAAAAAAATCGTAAAGAGAATTTTCATTTGAGTTATTTTTGGTAATTTCTTTTTTGTGAACGGAAACCTACTTATCCCATTAACAATTCAGTTTGAACGAGACAGTAAAGTATCTATGGAGTAACATAAAAACCCTTATTTGAATATTACACTTAATTCAATATACTTCAGCCGTGATGTAAATTTAATTATGACGTTTTTTATCCAGAGTGATGTCTCAATTTCGTAACACTTGATTCGTTTAATTTGTCCCGAAACTTAAGGTCTGACTAAATATAATCTACTTCTTTACCGGAAAAAATCATATTTATACATATATTCATGGATTTTTTTTATTTTATCAACAATTTTGACAACAATACCTGTTACAATAATTTATCAGTCTACATCATATTTCTAGTTGGTACAATGTGTTTACGTGGCATAATATAGCAAATGTGGAAATATTGAAGGTAACCGCCCCATTCGGTACGTCATGGTATGTACATTAAGCAACTAGTAATCCACTGTCCAAAAGTTCTATATTTCTGCTAATTAAAAGTGATTGACATAAATATTGAAATACATATATGCGGAGTAAATTCACTTTTGTGTTCCCGTTTGAAGGACATTGTAGCCAGAGTAACTACTGGACATAATGAGACTTGAAATATATTGTCTCAGGATGGCGAGCGCAGTGGAATGCCAAGCATTGCTTTGTAATTCATAGTGTTGTTTGGTTATGCTACTGTCCATGAGCGGTCGTATCACTTACCATCAGGCGAATGGCATGCTCGACTCGCCATTCATCGCAATAAAAACAACATATGTATAATGAGCTTATATAAACATATACCTATACATTATTCATCAATTTCATTCTGTCTGAATTACAATAGTAATGAAATAAAATTTCATTATAATATGAATGAAAGAAAAATTAAACATAAGAAGAATTCCTTTTGTGATTTAGATTAAAATAATGATCGTATTAAAGCTTGCCAAATTGATAATGATTTTCATATAAAAGGTGTTCAAATTATCTTGAAATATTTCAAGATCATTTGTTATTCTCCGACGTCTCGCAGTGAAACGAATTTCGTTAGATTATTTTAGTTCATTTTAATAATAGAGATTTGTGTTTTTATTAACATTGTTGTAATTTCAGTGAATATTGCAATAAGACGAAAATGGGTTCTGATTTGGAATGTATTTTCTTATAATTTTATTATAATGTCTGAGAATATCGTGTAAGATTTGAGACACTTAAGATAAACCATAAAAAATAAAAAAGCTAAATCACGCCTGTAATTATTTTTTTTTTTTTTTATTTATTCATTTACCAGTACACATTAACATAAATAGGTATAGATGTATCAAAAACTAGGATAAGTTTTTCTGCACATCTACAATCATCATCGATCATCCGTATTTGATACAAAGCAAATTTACTTAATAAAATTAAGCTTACAATTAGGTGTAGAAAGTAATTGAGCTGGCTCCAAAACTTACTCTAAAAGATTTACATAGTTTCGATAAACATATACATTGGCCGACCACAGAATGTAGGTAGATATTTGTTTTTAAATCAATATAATACGAGATTACGGAATTGCGGGTACGAGTTCGCATGCCGATTGCAAATCATGCGTCGACATGTGCATACAGCGTGTATTATTTTATACAAGATCCTCTTTTATAAATATAGATTAAATAATTTATCTTATTATATTTTTAACTTATTTAGGAAATAATTTTTAAGTGTAACTTTTATGTTTTTGGAGGTCATTTTATGTTTTATGTCCTCGGGTAGCTGGTTTAGTAGGTAAGGTATCATATATTTTACTGAGCGACGTCCGTATAGATTATTATAACGAGGTAATTTAAAGAGTGGTTTCAAAGCTAGCCGTGTTGTTTTATTATGTTGCTGCGTTACCTGAACATCAGTGTTATGCGAATGTTCTAGTATTAAACAAAAGTTAAGTTTCTCTCGTATAGGTAGGATTTTACAAAAGTGGAATAAACCGTAATAGTTGTTATCGCTGTATTGCTCCTTTATTTTCTGTGGGACTATTGTTTTTAAAATACGAAGTTGAAGCTTTTGAATATTATCCAAATGAGATTGAAATGTTCGACCATAGCTACTCAATCCATAAGCTATAATGGACTCGCCTAGTGCGCTATATAAATGTAGTAGTGTTTGATACGGTATTTTATATTTTATTATTGAGAATTTTGCAAGTAAACCTCTTAATTTATCACAAATGTAGTTAATATGTGCTTTCCAATTCATACGACTATCAATTATCAGTCCAACATATTTGTGTTCTTCAACCCATTCTATTCGGGAGCACATGCAGTATAGAGGCTGGTATAGATTATAATTATTCGTTTGGTGCAGGCAATCATGTTCATGTGCTATCAGTTCTAGGTTTTGTTCGCACCGATTTTGGGCTGAACTTATATATATTGCCTTCGTTTTATTCGCATTCAATACTAGACCTACGTCATGTGACCATTTTAACAAAACTGTAAAATCAGATTGAAGTTTTTGCAATGTGTCATTTATGTTTTTATTATTATGAAATTATGAACGACAGTCCAATAAATAAATAAATAAATAATAAATACACCCAAAAGTCACATACAATAATATAGCCCTGACCCCACATTAAGATCAATTAAGTCTTGTATCTTGGGTATCAGAAACTAAGAGAGACTTTTCGGTCTCACAAAAACCCAGACCCGAGACAAATATCTGTGGGCCTCAAAAACATTTGTCTCGGTGCGGGGATCAAACCCGCGGCCACTCGTTTCATATCCGGCGTCTAATCAACTGCGCCACGGAGGCTGTCAATGAATAACAAGTTCGTTAAAACACGACTATTCGAGTTAAACATCTTATATCATACATACATAAACTCACGCCTTTATCCCCGAAGGGGTAGGCAGAGGCGCCACCAGGGCCCCCACATTTCGCCTTGTATGTTCCGTCCCACGATGTGATAGGGGGCGAGCCTATCACCATATCGGGCACAAATTTCTGACTCCGGACTGATATTGAATAGAAAAATCCAATATCACTTTGCCCGACCCGGGACTCGAACCTCAGAGACCTCAGTTTTGTAACCGTACCGTAATACAACTACGCCACTGAGGCAGTCGATCTTATATCAATAAGAGAGAAACATCACCATAATCAATGTAAATATTAGACGATTTAAATCAAACGATTCAGCCACAAATCACATAATAAATAAAAAATCAACACGAAAACCAAACGCGTAACTATTAAATCTGCGCATAAACATTTCATAGCACAAAGCGCGCCTCGTTATTTTTATCGAATAAGGCAAAACTCAGAACTAATAAATTGCCAACAACAAAACTGCGTAAAGGGGTGGTCTAGATGCAAAGTACTCGAGTCATAGCAGCTAAAGGCCCTCGTATGAATGCCCATAGAGTAACCCGAGCTCGTAGCTAATCAAAGACGTAAAACAGGAATTTATTGTGTGCACTGTGCCATGGCAGGTTTATTGTGCATTACTGTGACTGCAGCAATTACTCAACTCATATATAAAACCACTGGACAAGATTTGTTCTGTGGTTACAATGTGATTGTTCGAAATGAAATACATTGTCCGATTTATTTTTGCAACAACGTTTCCGCTTTATTATATCTACGATTAAAATTTTATAACTACGATTGGTTGTGCGCAGCCTTTGGTGTAATTGTGATAATGCAGTACTTTATTTTACTTACAGATTAAATCGTATAAGCAATTCTAATGAGTGAGTGCTGTATCATCTCATATACGTCCCACTGCAGGGCACGAGCCTCCTCTACAATGGAGAGTGCGATTGATGAGTGTTTAATGAGGAAAATGTATAAGAAATAGATAGTACAGATGCATTTTACTAAAAATGTTAAAATGAACAAAACAATCAGATAGTGTAATAATAATGCAATTTATGGTTGTAAAATATGATTATGTTAATCCATGGGGCAGACATATTATGTATATTCAACAGTAAACTTACTGTAACTGAAGTTTAGTTTGTTGAAGGTATGTTGAAGACCCGTAAATAAACAGTTATACGTCTTTCCTAGCACGTAGAAATAGCAATTAAATTACAAACCACAGAAGAAGAAAAAGAAACAAAATAATCAAACATTAAACAAAAGCCAAACACGTTTGATAAAATGTTGGAGCATTTTGCACCGTTTTAAGCGAAGCATAAATTGCAAAAACTTTGTACAAAAAGAAAGGGTTGCGCTGCTGTTTGAGATTACGAGATAATATTGCAAAATAAAAGAAATTCGTCAAGGAATGAGGGGATGAAAGTTGGCAGTTTTAATTTTAAAGTTTCACGTTTCGCTCGGGCCTGCAACGTTTAATTTCCTGCGGTGAAATTATCAGGAAGAAATAAGCCAGAAGGCTTGAAAAAGAAAGCAAGCCACTGCACCCGTCGCTCGCGTCAACTTTTAACAGAATGCTTTTAAAGACAATAAAAGGAAACTATGTTTTTGATACACGCTTCGTGTAGTATCACAAACATGATGGTATGGTGTATCCAGAATTTTACTGAGTTGAATTTGGGAGGAGATTTACTTTGATGAAATTTTTTACAAATTGAATTAGGTACTCGTATATATGCAGATCCAAAAACTGAATGCATTCTTCTTCAACTATTTGATACTGTAAGAAATTGCAAATACATATAAAATATACTGATTGGTCTTCTCATTATATCTGATTTTTTTCATTCATTAATTAACATAACGTTCAAATAAAAAGGGTAAATAATGCGTTACTTGGCATTACATATTGACAAGTTTTTAAGATTTCAATTTTTATCCTAAATTTCAAATAAAATCGGGTATTCAACATAGGCTAGCTGGAAAAAGAAAATCTATTCCCATTAACGCAAGCATTTGCCAGAATAACACAATACAAACCGAAACAACGTTAAGAATCAGGAAATCCTAGCTTTCGTATAAGCAATTTCCTAGTACGGCTCGTGATCGGCAAACCGCTGATTCACCAACCATAAGATCCATACAGATTTGCGATCGTGAGAATAAAAAACTAAATTACAGTCAATTTGTTGCGATATCCTTATGTAGAAGCAATGCTCTTACGCGTCAAGTTATGGAGAGATTGTAGGTAACCAGCGAGCGAGCGAACCAATCTAATGACTGTCTTGAAAGAGCAAAAGTTCTACGTTCCGCCTGCATCCATGGACTTTTATCTCGATGAGGTGGTTATTACATGTGAGAAATACTTTAGCTAGTTTAGCTGTGTAAAATATGGATTCGTTTTGTATTATCTACGTACCGCGAATTTGTCTGCATTTAGTTTATATTAAAATGGGTTTGAAACAATAACAAAACGCCTAGATTCGTTTTAAAATAATAATCCTAAAATTAATAGATTATTCTAATAAGTAAAATTCAGTAAGAGATAATAAATCTATTTTCACCTAGTAAAATCCGCATATTGTTTTTAATCATCACCTACTTACAAATAATAATCGATTCCTACACTTAAATGTCTACGCTCATTCACATGAACGTTAAAATTATTCATTAGGTCTGGTTTTAAAAAACCACCACGAAGATATAAATATTTACTCGACACGCACAATGATCCTAAAATAAAACTTCTTTGTTTATAAACAGACAAGACTACCCTTATAAATCCCGCGGTAGGTCCGCCATTATCAGTCTCAGCCTAGGGAATCAAACCACCACATTATGTTCCGAAACTAGATTAAGGCTGGCATAAAGCGTAGTGCATTAATGCTGGTAACACGAGCCAGCCAGACAATGCTGGCTCCTTTATTGCTCAGGTCTTAAATTGTAGTGCGGTTTCAATGCAAGTGCCTGTGACGTTAAATTATTGTCGCCGTGCAACGCTACACCGCCTATGCTGGTGCGGTACACGTGTGCACTAGGCTTAATGCCTGTTATATTATGGTACAGTGCAGTATTACAATACCATAGTCCATTAAATCTGTCGTAAAGCGCCTACAATTTCGCTTGATTTATTTTTGCAAAATACTGATTTAGCGATTAATCCGATGTATGGCGCGAATTAAAATGTTATTTGTCGCTTTATGAAAACATTGTTAATGGTATCATTGTATTCGTATAACCAGTTTTATTTGTGCTGCTTTTTTGTACTATTTAAAAATATTATGATGTATGTAAAAAATCGCTGAATAAACACACTCATGTTTATTCAGCGATTTTTTACACAGAGAATAGTAATTAATATGAACCTTCACATCAATACATTCTCTAAACTATCTTATTTATAGAATCTCAAATGAATTATTTACAACCTTACTAATAGAGGTTTACATTTCACTTGTGCATTATGAATGAAAATACACTAAAGAAAGCCAAGATCAAAGGTGCAGCAATTACAGACAGATTTGTGTCAGAATTCATACATTATCGTACTATTTCGGCATATCATTTCTGTTTATAATGATCACCATATTTAGCCTACGCTCGAGCAAGTGTGTGTACGGGTTATTACTTTAGAATGATTTGTGCCATCTTTCTACGCTTTTGATGTACTAACACCTACTTTATAACCTTTATGTCGATACACGTAAGATTCATTATACGGCGGGGTTGTCGAATCGTATGATGAATGAAAAATTGGTAATAACAAATCTGAAACGTGATCATGTATCGTCCATACATTTGCATGTTATTTTCGACTGTCATTATTTATGATATTGTGAATGTAATTTTAGTGGTAATTTCTAATTTTAATATATGTATATAATTTATATTCGTATTAGTGTTTTAATCCACTTCGTTGATTTATTATGCTATCCTTACTTTACTAATTACATTAAATACTCATCAACACAAATCCATACTCACTTCGTAAACCCGAATGAGCTCAAAGAAATAACGAAGACAACATAAATTATAATTATAAAAACAAAAATATAAAAAATAAATTAGCCGGCTCACCGGACTCAGCTCTCGAAGCTAGATAATAGTTCCATTGGACCACTAAACACTATTTACACACCAGATTTTTTAAAACCACTGAAATTAAGCAAGAAATTCAGCGCATGAGCGCAGTTCGCGTCGCGCGATGGGAGACACACACGAGACTCTTCAATCAACCGAGCGAAAAGACAGGTTACAACAAACTACCCTCTAATGGATTTGCGTGGCCGATTGTAAGTCTTGTTGTAAATACTAGTCTTAAATAGTAATTTTATTTGATTATATTCTATGGAAATATAAATAAATATAAAATTAAGAAGATAATACTTATGACTTTTGTAGGTTAAGGAAATATGACCATGGTGTATAAGTTTGCATTGCTCACGAAATAAAACTTAAATAGAAATTCCTGTCAATCACAATATACACTCCTAGCCACTACTTACATCAAAATACACCTTTTATATATATATTTTCATTATATTTTTCACTCCCTTGATAAATGCTTTTCATTATATTGCAAAGAGAACCGCTTTTACAAATTGTGCGATCATTAATAACTATTTTAAGTATAATATTTTTTAAATCTGCTTAATCATCCGCATTATAATCATTGAGTATCAATTTTGAAGGCGAGGCGGTCCCTACAATTAAGTATCGCTAATTGCCCGCAAGTAGAACATACATACGAGGTGCCGTTAGTATTTCTTAATTGCATTTCGGTACAGTCACTTTAACGGTGAAGGAAAACATCGTGAGGAAACCTGCATAGCGTAGCGATTTTAAAGAATTTCTACGGTATGTAAGTCCGCCAACCCGCATTAGGCCAGCGTGGTGGACTATATGGCCTAACCACTCTCAATCGATTCTCTCGATTGTAGAGTAGGCCCGTGCCCTGCAGTGGGACGTATATGGGCTGATATAGATAGATAGACAGTCACGTTTTATATTAACCGTGAAAGATGCAAATTGAGACAAAACTCACAATTTGTACGATATGTTGATTAATGAACGTAAAATTGGATTTACTGCAGTATTTTAAAGATTACTATGAATTGATTTGTTATTTTATTTAAATAGTTTTTGATAAATGGTGAGTTTCAATTTAGGCTCGTTAGGGTTGTTTGCATTATAAAAGCTGCTTTTTTACAAACATTTTATTTAATATTCTGTCCTTTAAGGTCGACGAGTTAATGTGTACTTACCTCAAATGTAGTCATTAACATAGTCTAAATACTACTCACATAATTATTACTTACTATTTACATAAATACTACCAGCTTACTTACTGAATATTAGTTTAAGCCAATCAATTTCATACTAAGTACACCGACAACAAATATCTTTGCAAATCACGATTTTTATAGTGAGAATAACTTAGATACATATGACTATGAACAGTTAAATCATATATAGAATTCATACACATGTGTAACCAATCAATCCGTGTGTTTTCATTTACGCTATAAAAGGCTATTGAAAAGCCTGGATTGACGCGATACGCGGCTCATACAGATCTAAATGACACTCCCAACCATTGGGACTCTTCCCAACAGACAAAAACAGCACGGAAACGATTAAGTGACATAGATTTCTAGAGTATCTCGAAGTTGTTACAAATTAACGTCGACATTTCAATTACATTCTTGTGCAAGTATTGTCTTTGCGTCTCGGCTGTTCCAAACACGGAAGTACTGTGTTTTCCAGACGACATTCGTTGTTTGCGATGTCGCGACACGACACCGACACGTTGTCTCGATAAGGGAAGTGTTTTTTATTACTTTCATGTATTGACAAGTAATAGTAACATGTTTTTTTGCAAAAGATTTATAATTGTTATCAGGGTAATGTATGTAGATACTAGTTAAAACAATAATAATAGTTATGTTGGCTACTTGTTAAAAAAAAAGGATAATTGTACGTAAGTGATTAACCAGGTTTTATTCGACAACGGCATATTAAGCTTAATAATGAGAGATTTATTATTAACAGATCGAATTTCAAATATTTGTATGGAGGATTATTATGTAGGTTCCAATAAAAATCATAATTGCTTAAGTCAGTTGAGTCTCAAAGTATCATGAAACCTCTGACATCTAACAAAAATACCAATACTTTTTAGTATTAACTTCTTAGCTAAAAATATAACAACTTGCAGTATGAACAGACCTCATACACAGCAAATAGTAAAGGTCCAAAGCAATACATTTCAGTAATTAAGATCGAGCAGCTTTCACTGCTTCAATAAAGGACCTAAAATGTTTAGGTGCTTCGGCCGCGCTCGTAACTCTCGCAATTAAGTCGAATTAAAAATAAAGCCCAAAGAAACCAGTACAGCTGTTGATTAAACGCCATCTCGCGGGCTCCCCATCAATAACAACAGTTTAATTAAACACTTTTATTCTTGCTCGAATGGCCGGGACGCTAGTCTCGCTATAATTCGCTTTTTTATTATTATTTTTTTCAAAGTTGACAGTGTTGGCTTTAGTGTTGAAATTAAGTTTTGGTATTGAATGTTTCTGATATAATTAAAAAACTACTAATACAGGTTCGTAGCTCTGTTCGCAAAACCACTTTTTGATAAGTAGGTATAGTGCTTTTTAAAGGACTTTTAACTGCCTCAGTGGCGTAGTTATACGACGCGATGGTACGATTACAAAGCTGAGGTCTCGGATTCGACTCCCGGGTCGGGCAAAGTGATATTGGATTTTTCTATGCATTATCAGCCCGGAGTCAGGAATTTTGGCCCGATATAGCGATAGGCTCGCCCCCTATCACATCGTGGGCGGAACATACAAGGCAAAATGTAGGTGTTCTTAATATGTAAATGCAGGCACTTATGCCTACCGCTTCTGGGAAAAAGGCATGAGTTTATGTATGTATGTAAAGTACTTTTCTTGGACCGAATTGATTTGGGAAGCAACGATGCTTAATTAAAACCACATTTAATACACTTTTATCGAATATTCGAGTCACTTGGGATATATTTATTTTTAGACCAGTATAACTAGCTTAGGTCCCGGTTAGCAAATGTTATAAGAAATCAGTAATGAGAGGGTTATAAGCTTATGCAGATACAGCATACAGATATAATTGGGTATTTTAATATTTGATATTGTAAATTTATTATAACGGCGAAGGAAAACATTGTGATGAAAGCTGCATACCATAGGGATTTGTAACAATTCCTGTGATATTCGAAGCCAACCTGCACTAGGCCACCGTAGTTGACTGTTGCCTAACCCCTCTCAATCGTACTCTCGATTGCAAAGGAGGCTTGTACTCTTCAGTGGGACGTATATGAGCTCATATAGATATAGATTGTAATTTGAGTGAATAATAATAATACGATACAGAACAATACGTTGCGGAAGACCTAAAAAACGCTGGCGTGACGACCTGGATGCTTTCGAGTCCATGTGGCCTGAAATTTTGTTAGAGCGCGAATTGTGGAGGGACAGGGGAGAGACTTTTGCCCAGCATTGGGATGAAATATGTTAATGAAAAAAATATATAACACATTGTCCACTATTTGTATAACACAAATTCAAACCACTGAATATGGATAGTTTAATTATCAATTAGCCGAATGAAAATTTACATCCCAGAAATTATAATAAAAAACACATTAAACCCCCATTAAAAATTGATAAGAAAACAATAGAGTATTATTACCTTCGGGCAGATAACGGTCGAATTTATTATTTCCCGACTATCAATGTTCGGACATTAATGTTGACTTGATAATTAAATTGCTGAAGTACATTTAAATAGCTCTTAATGAAGGGAAATTTGTAGTTATTTACATATCAAACGCAAAACCAAAACAATGGATGCACATAGTTTACCTACAAAACACTCAATTTTAAAATATTTTAGATTTTCAAAATTAGCTCGTAACGAAATGACGTTAAAGTTGAAAATACAATGCAGATTTTTTTCGAAATACCTTGACCACGATTAACGCTGAATATTCGGTTTAAATTTAATTTAAGCTGATTTAAAGCGAACATAAATTAACGATACGTGCCATTGAAAGGCATTGTCTGCCACAGAAGATATGAAAAGCCGTAAGACATTTTGCAACGAAGTGTTAACATAATATGTATAATTTTAATATGTAATTATTTATTAGTAAATATAATAATTTATCCTTGGACAGCTTATATCGTTAGTTAAGCTCTAGCACCAGTTTAAACCAATCATATTTTCTTAAAGTAATAGTACAATTTTTCGGGGCAATTAAATTTTGTTGAGGTTTAACGATAGATGTATATTTTGACAAAGTTACAAATAACAATGAAATAACGTAGAGCTGAGTTTGCTGCTTCCACAAGTATGAAGAGATTCGGGATTTTACTATCGGAAGGGGTAGCTCCAATTTCTATATTATGATGTCATATCACTCGGGAGTGACGTCACTGCCCTGTACTGATGGAATGATATCATTAACTGTGTTACACCAAGTAAGTCATAATTTCCTTCAATGTCTTGATATTAGAAATAAGAAAATATGACATCCACATGCAAAATAAATAGTTTTAACACAAAATGTACATTTTCTGTGGCTCCAGGTGATGACGAGAATACAGGCAGTAATTTTAAAGATTTTAATTTACATAGAAATGAAGTAATAAAATATCTGTGAATAATGTATGATAATATTGATAAGGACATTTATTGCCAAAATACTCATAATGTCTTTCCCAAAGGTTCCAAATTCCAATAGAACCGGGTAGTGTTCGCATTAATTTATAAGGCTAGTTATTTCCGATGAATAACAAATTGTGTATCGTGTGAAAAATATCTAATAATGAAAATCGGGACAATCAAATTAAAAAATATTACAAACTATTTAAATAAAATATATTCAGCGTCGCATATAATTTGTATCAAGCTGATTGGAATAAATTTATCGCTAATTGGTTTTTGTGGTTTGTTCGATTTCCCTTTCTCAAGTAGATATAACCTTGCATAAAATAACCTTACATAAAATTTATCAACCAAGAAAGATAAAATCAAGAAAAAGAATTAATTTGATTTAGCTGTGTTTAGAGTATTTTTGAAATAGTTTTATAGTTTCTGTACTAGTGGTTTTTTTTTCTGTGGGGTTTAATATTATGGTTGTGGCAACCCTATAACCCATACGATGATGATATACAACGTGCATTGAGAGACGTGCTGTTTATGCTTTTCTCTCTAAATGCTTGGGATACATGGATGAGACTCGTATGTATTCGTGTAATATGGTATCGAAAGATTGGAAGAGATAGATCTATCCATAGATGGATAGATTTGTTGATAGATTAGAAAACTTATTGAAATCACTGCGATGACGTTATAAATTGACACAAAGATGTAAGAAGCAATGTTAATAGTTTAGAAGACAAGTAGTTGTAGTTGATTTCTGTGTAAATATAATAAGAATTACACAAATTACAATAGGCAAACTAATATAATTATGTATAAACGATTCGATCGACGATAAATGATAGAAATATAAGAGTAAACACAACTGAAAAGTTAAATAACAAAATATCCTTCTAAAGCAATCCAGATTAAGATACTTTATCATTTATTTAACTGTACCGTCTTCCTAAGATTTCCTCTTTAAATATTAATTGCTCCTTATAATAGAGGTTTATTAAATGGAATGTATATTTCATATTTTACAGGGCAAAACTGCTTTTATGGTATTTTTTTTTTCTATACATTCTTAAAAAAAGTTATGGATGGGACACTGTGTTTCCTAAAAACTACATAAACTCACGTCTTTTTCCTAGAAGGAGTAAGCGGAGGTGCTACCAGGACACCCATATTTGTATGTTCCGTCCCACGATGTGATAGGTTTCCTTCTGTCCATGATAGCGGTCGTATCGCTTACCATCAGGCGAATGGCAAGCTCGTCTCACCATTCACGCAATAAAAAAAAAGTTTTCCAAATATTGTAGGTGTCTACATGAGGCGATGATAATTTTCAATAAGATGTGCCGCTTGATAACAACGTGATTCTGCCATATATCTCCCCTAAATTAGTATCGTTGATACATCGTCTCTTCACCCACGCTTATAACATTTTATAACAAACTATGAGGTCATAAATTAATCATCGGGCGTGTTTTCTGCCAATAATTTGATTTGTATGCATTATAGGTATATATGCGACATAATACCTCCATTAAAATAAGCCTTCCCGCCCACACATCAATAAAGAGCCAATTTAATAACACTAACAAGATTGTAAAATAGGATCTTATAAATAACAAAAGGTGCCTGTTACAGCTTGTTTTATTTGGGTATGTTGATGTGTTAAGCCGCCATAACATGGCTTTGAGAAGATTAAAAGTTATTTTCGATGCTTTAAAATTTAAATTGACTAATTTGTTTATAATTGTTTGTTTATTATGTTTATCGTCCGTTACAATCAAAGTGTATTATCTTTTTTTACAACCTTGTAATGTTTTTAATAATTTATTTTTGATATATGGCGGCTAACAGCTTACCTACTAATATTATTTTCAATATATTTATACGAATTATATGGAAATTGAAGTCGATTTTGCACCGCAGTGTTATATTTCGAACTGCATTCGTTTTAAACCTTAATTAACTAATCGTGATGTCATAGGTTCAATTCTATGATCTCATTATTACCATTATGCAGCAAAATATTCTTCAAGATTGGATTATTTTGATGAATAATATGCAAAATATTTGTTACAAAATGCATAAAAATCATATTATAAAGTCGAGGTAGGTGATTTTATTAGACAAGGTATTAAAATAATGGAAGGTAAAGCTTAAAAAAAATAGATACACTTATTTTAAAATATAACATGTAAATACTACTCATATTCATTTAAAATAATTCATAATGTTTCATAGGCTCAATTCGTTCTTATGAAAGGCACTTCTTGACATAATTTCGTGCCGTTTTCTCAAAAGTGTGCGATGTTAACACAAATTGCTGCACCAAAATACACAAAATGCGTTTAATTCATACGCTCGAGAAACTCAGTGCCACAACTAAATTAAACATACTTGTAGCAAATTCATAATACTAAGTCGTAACGGGCAACGGTAAATGGAATGTTACCGCTACCATTGTTTGATGTAAAATATATACTTTATAATTACTATTGTCTCCCATATTCGAAGAAAATTTAGCTTTTACTGTTCTGTCGAGTTAGTGAGATTGACGAACACTTGTCAATCTTTATCTCCTTCTTCCTTCTCCCTTTCCCTCTTTTCAACCATCCGAAGTCTATAACTGAAGATAGACCACCCCTAAAGATTTCTGTACCAACATGTTGTCTTTTCTTCCTTACGTATTTTTAATTTTATCCCGTCAGTTGCTGCTTTCTCCAAACAACACTGTATTTAGAATCACGGGAAATATACTATTATGTGAGTATAAAAAATCGAAATATTTTGGAGTTAGCTTATAAAACTTTGATACGTCAACATCATCATCAACATGACATCCACTGTAGCCATAACCTTATAGCAATTGAGAACAATTTCTTATATGGTAGGATATCAAAATTTGCACTGTTGTATAAATATTTAGTCTCTTTATTCAGTGTTTTTACAAAACTCATCAATTTGTCTACAAAGCCAACTTCATCAACACACGATTTGCCACTTCCGTATTACATTTGTAGTGTCAACACGAAGTACTCGAATAGCAATTGGTATTCATATTCGAAACACGTTCGAGAATTCGTAGTAGCTGTAGAACACGTACAAAATTACGAACCCTATAATAATTCTAACAAGGTACAGTACTTTCTCTTAATTGCCTTCACACACATCTATGTTATGGAAAAGTTGAGGTGTTTAGATAAAATATAATTCTTAATGTTAACGCCTAAAGGCTTTTCTTCAGTAAAAATAAAGTTATAGTTTGCAAACTTGTGTGCGTAGTCTAAACATTTTCCTTAAATAATTCTCTGGAAAAAAATGAAATAAATTGTGTTCTCCGTAAACACACTGTTTTTGTTTAGTCTGTTATTAAGGTGAAGATCGTATAAAATAGACATTATTTTATTGATGACAGTCAAAACACATTCTGGAAGTTCAAGGTCAAGTTCTGGATGGTCAAAGAACATGAACAACTGGGTTCAAAGGTATTGGGTATTTGACGCTACGATTAAGTTCCATCATGCATTATACTTAGTGTGAGCAGATTTTTTTCGTTTTGGCTTACTGATACCGCATTTAGATCGCGACATGTAATGGATTAAGTAATATTTACGTGAACATTACACCTCTTTTGCAATTCGTTCACAGTGCTGTGAATGCTTAGATTATTTTAATAATAATAATAATAAAAACTCTTTATTGAAACACCATACAGTAATAAAAATAAATTACTAAAAAAAGCCATAAAAATTAAAGTGCTCAAAATCGGCGGTCTTATCGCTAAAAGCGATCTCTTCCAGACAACCGTGCAAGAAGAGGAGACAAGCATTTTAAATGGACGGTGCTTTTATGAAAATATAAGATAAAGTAATATAATAAATACAATACATACTCGGGAATATACAATGCATTAAGAACATACACTAAATTGATATATATATATAGATATATATACAATAAAATAAAATTACGTATATATCTGTATATACATAAACATATACATATACTTAAACATATACATATAATATAAATAATATTGCATGGACATAGTTTAGCGTGAAAGGAGGTGTGCTTTCACCCTAGTTTTGAAAGTTTCCAGCGAGGGCGACCGTCTTATATTTAGAGGCAATGCATTCCACAAACGTACTGCTTCCACGGTGAAGGAGTGGTCGTAGAACGTTGTCGTGTGAGCTGGAAACTTCAACATCAGATTCTCTGACGACCTGAGGGAATGAGAATTTGCAGTATAGAGGAAACTAAAACGTTCCTGAAGATAGCGCGGGGCCGAGGGATTGAAAAGAATACTGTAGAGAAGAGACAGAATATGAGCATTCCGGCGATGTCGAATAGGAAGCCACTTGAGCTTATTTCGGAATTCGGAAACATAGTCATATTTACGGAGTCCAAATATGAACCTAATACAAAAATTTTGAAGGCGCTCAAGTTTGTCCAGCTGGGCCTCGGTAAGGTCGAGATAGCTGATGTCTGCATAGTCGAGGATAGGCAGCAAGAGAGACTGTGCAAGCGCAATTTTAGTGGCAGTCGGAAGAAAGTTGCGCAACCTACGCAAAGAACCTGCAGACGCAAAAATTTTGCGACTGACAGACATCATCTGAGGGCCCCAAGACAAGCTGCGGTCGACAATTACGCCAAGATTTTTCACAGTGTCACTAAACGGGATAGGAACCCCGTCAAGCAACACGTGAGGCAAAAGAGTCCAGTCGACCTTGCAGATGGTTCTCGGGCTTCCCACGATGATGGCTTGGGTTTTGCTAGGATTTAATTTGAGGCCGTATGCGTTACTCCATTGGGCAATTTTCTCAAGATCGCTATTCATGATATTAATAGCGTCATTTAGTTGAGTGAGGGGAGATTGGCAATAGATTTGAAGATCGTCTGCATAAAGGTGGTAGAGCGAAGAAAGTTTACAAGATATAGAGTTAATAAAAACTGAAAACAAGAGAGGAGATAAGACGCCACCCTGAGGTACACCGGCAGATGTGTTACACCACGAGGAAGTAATTTCCCCAAGGCGGATACACTGACGGCGACCGTACAGATAACTTTGAAACCAGTCAATCACGCTTGGAGATATGTTGAAGGAGCGAAGCACAGCAAGGAGAATATCGAAATCGACCGTGTTAAATGCGTTGCTGAAGTCCAGGAGCGTAAGGACGGTCAACTGCCCGTTTTCCATCCCGAGACGAATGTCATCGGTGATTTTGACAAGTGCAGTGACCGTGCTGTGCCCTGGACGAAAGCCAGATTGGAAGGGATTAAAGAGGTCATTTCGGGTAAGGAAAGAGTTTAACTGATAATAAACCAGACGCTCGAGTACTTTAGATAGGAAAGGGAGGATGGATATGGGACGATACTCGGAAAAGGTTTTAGGATTCGGTTTTTTAGGTAAAGGAATAATCTGTGCTTCCTTCCATAAAGAAGGAAACACGGATAAAGATAGAGGTTTGATAAATGTTGTCTATAATTAATTTATATTTTACCTATATAAATTAATTATAGACAACATTTATCAAACCTCTATCTTTGAAATCACTCGAACCGATACAAGGAAACGATACAGTATACACCACCAAATAGTGCTGACTAACATTTCATAAATGAGTTTAATTAAAAAAGTAAGTATACAAAATTTTAATTATTTTCTACGTATTGTATCTTTCTCAATACGTACTAATTACGACATGGTCTTCGCATCGAGTGGCCAGTCCAATCAAAAAGTTAAGAAAGTGAGTTTTCGTTCATCAGACTTTGTTCATTACTCGGTACAGTCTCAGTTTCGTTGAACAATATTAACAATTCGACCCTATTACCTGAAGGTGATCCAACACTTTCAAACAAACATATAACGAAATACTTGAGGACAATGAGTATTCTTGTTTGGGTAAATAATATTGTCTCCGGTGTACATACTGTAATAATGGAAAATGATAAATAAGTCTACACAGTACGTAATCAAAAAGTTGGGCAAACATTCACACTAATATGGCCGGCGCGATGTCATTTGGGCATATAGTTGTAGTTGTAGTTGTTAATTTTATTTTTGAAATGCGTTAATTTTAGTTTGAGTTAAATAATTGTATGATGCAAGTTGATTGAAATAAATGATTATTATTAAATTGCAAAATATTCGACTATTGGTCTGATGTCAATCTTTTGGTATACTATAAAATGTAAGTACTGTTATACAATTCTGAACTGTAATTAAATATGAAATTCTGTACTTGGGATCTGAAGCTCGGACGTAGCACTTACCATAGTTGCACGGTTCCAGTTGAGCATTACGTGAGCGACCAAATGGAGTGAATTTCGTTTTTATAGTACGAAACTGACGACAGTACACCATATCATTAAGTTGTAACTCGTCAAATATTTCCACGTCTGTTAAAACAAAACAAGAAATCTCACGAACATCTATTACGGATAACAGATCTTCCAAATTAACAGTTGTAGGCGATTAACATGGCCTCTATAGTAATTCAACGTAACATCTTAAGCTCGAATGATGTATACGTGAACGCCCAAAGAGCGCGCTTGGTAATTATCAACTGGCAACGCTAATGTGATAATCTCTAAATGTTCTGCTCTGATGAGTTCATCGAAATAAAAGACGAACCCCGAATGTTACTAGGCCATTAATATGACTTTTTTTTAGTACCTGTCATGTGTATGTGTCTCGATTTAAATACACGCAAGTACAAAAGTGCTTTGAGGTACAGTTCCAAAAGAAGACTGAAGTTATATTTTATTCGAAACAATTTATTTTTATCTTCCGCAACAGTCACTATTTTCAACCCTTGAGATTGAAACTCTGATGATATGTAAATAATTTATATATTGAACTGTCACACACAGAGCCACAAATCTACAGTAAGATTCTTCGTCATGAATATTTGCACCTATTTCACCAAATAAATATATCAAGGTTGGGTTTTACAGATGTAGTGACAATAATACTATAGGTAAAGTACTACAGCTATTCTATTAATACTAAGTGCAGATTGAAATATAAAATTAGTAGTTTAAAACTCGTCAAGCAAAGGAATTTGTATAACCAACATGAAAATACACCATGTCTTGTGTCATTGGCAAACAGTCATTACATATCACTAATATTACATCTTGTCAGGGTAAGTGTTACTTTTTCTGCCAACGAACGGCCGTCATAACTATTTTATTATACGGCAAGTGCCATTTGCATGTTAGTTTACTTTTCTAATCTTAAATAGTAATATGTAAATGGGTGCTTGTACTCTGTCGTACTCCAACCTTTGATTTATTTATGGCATTAACGGACAGGCAGATGTCCTAATGCAAAAATATTACTGCAACTTATGAACATACACTTAGGAATTGAAAGTGCATTTTTGAATGAAATATAGATGTAAGGTGCGAAAGGGAACGGAAGAGATCTTTGGATTTGTAGAAACACCACTTGCAAGTTTATTCTTCAGCTTCTCAGTCCCAATACTCTGTTCGCTCTACCATAGATTTATGTTTGGTAATTTGTACCAGAGTCTTGAATTAACGTGCCTATTTTTGCGCTTATTTTTTTTTGCACAAATATTTTTTTGCACATTTTTTCCTGACGTGTTCGAGTTTAGGGCTACCAATACTCATAGCTATCATATTTAGCCGAAGAACGTGTCTAGCGCCTCTCACAATTACAGGTCCATAATATAATGCCTTAGAAATAACTAACATTACAGCATTCCTTTCAAAACATTCTATTCTTAAAAGCCTGTCTATCCAGGCTGACTCGCAATTAATACACAAAATAATTGCTTTGAATACGGCGTCGGCTGCGATGGGCGAGAGGTGGTAACAAGACAACGTAATGATACGACCTGCCTTTTGTCGGATGTTTCGCCACCTGCCCAAACGGCAAGTTATGGCAACGGTTATCGATGTCGATATTTTTTATCGATATCGGTTTTTGGAGGCGATAATGTTTTGTTTTATTTGGCCTGTTGAAAGGTTTTGTTTACGCAAAAAATATTTTATGAGTATGCTTATAATATTGCTTTTTCTGCTTAATAATAGCATATTATAAACATATTAATGAGACTCATTTTGTACACAACTAATTGAGGTATTATATGACCTAATTACTGTAGATTTCTTAAGTGTATTAAAATACAATAAAAAAGTTATGCTAAAATCATTTCATACTTAAATGATTATCTAAGCCGGACAACGGTAACCTTCGATACAAAAAGAATAAACTATTTTAAAACCTCTTTAAGACACGTAAAAAAACAACAAACACCACTTAAAATGGCAATTCAACTCTAATTACATTTTGAAAGCTGAAACTAAAGACGAGTGATATGTATTGTGAGTTCCCATTACACTTTTTATTCACACATCATAAAATTAACAAGAACAATGAGCAAAAAATATCGATAAACAGAATCGCAGGTCGACATCCTTATAATGATAGCTTGTTAGCGGTTGTTACTACCCTCACTTGGCACGTTGTAAGGAAAACGAGACTTAATTTGAAGTTAAAGGTGGGATTAAAAAAATGCGGTTCTGAAATGGATTACTGTTGGGGTTTAAATTTTAATTAGAGGTGATTTTTTCGTCTTAATCCATTTTGGAGTTGGTTTGAGTGACCCTTTGTTATTGTGTATTTATAATTTTTGTTTTAATAAATCATTTTAATAAATTCAAAGATAGACCATTTAACCTAAAAGCGTAAAATATGTTTCAGTATCAAAATGTAATATAAAAATATCTGTTTTAAATACTCTAATATAAACACCTTCGTGCGTGCGTGGTGGCCTGTTGGTAACGGACCAGACGCGGCTGCCTACATGTTCACGGTGGTCGCGGGTTCAAATCCCAGGGCATAACTCTGACTTTTCGGAGTTATGTGTGTATTGATAGTCAATCACCACGCACTTTAACGGTGAAGGAAAACATCGTGAGGAAACCTGCATACCGTAGGGATTTTAAAGAATTTCTACGGTATGTAAGTCCGCCAACCCGCACTAGGCCAGCTTGGTGGACTATATGGCCTAACCACTCTCAATCGATTCTTTCGATTGTAGAGTAGGCCCGTGCCCAGCAGTGGGACGTATATGAGCTGATACAGACAGACAGAAACACCTTCGGACGACTATGTCGAGGTTTCCATGATCCCAAATACACAAATTTTCAAGAGTTAAATGATTTAATTTACTCGATTAAATTTTAACACCGGTCATTTTTAGGGAGTGAGTTCGTTCACTCTAATTACGGTGTAATCGATAAATAAATCGGTAACCGGGTGTTATGAACATCAAAGTGGCGGAAAATTGTCGCTTTGGCTATTGAAATTTGCGATGCTAAATTGACTTCGAGAGCGATGTTTGTGAATAATTATTGAACAATATCATAGTGGCAATTTCAATTTAATTCTAGATTTCTAAAAAGGATTATTTTTTAATAGACTTGTCTTTTATGGACTACTTACTGTTATATTTTTTTACATGGATAAAAATACCATGAAAGTTTTTACTATTAAGTGCATTATTTGCTAAATGAAACTTTTGAGTTATTTCATTGTATCCACAATCAACTGAGCCTTATTTCTATACATATTGCATGTTTAATATAAAACGCAATACTAAGATATTTTCAGTCCATTGCTTGCTTGCTATATGACAGAGATCATTACACTCATAACAATCGCAATAAATTATTCAATGTAAAACGATTATTGAAACATTGTTACATTGCAATCTGCTGTATGATTCAGCAGGCTAACAAATAAACGGAGCCTTTGTGATGTCAATTACAATAACATTGTGAAAGGTATCCAGCGGCTAGCCTATGTATTATTTTTTAATAGAAAATAAACCGTGTAATTATGCGATGATGTTATTAGTGCCTTAAGGAAATAAGATACAATTTAATACATTTTACATTACCTCCTTTTTCTATAGTTACTTTGTCTCGAAACTTATTTGAATGAGTGTTTAAATAAAGATAGAACTATAAGTCATCTATGTCTATTGACGTGTGGTGAAATTTGGAACTAAAAATAAAGCTTAAAAATATTCATTTAAAGCGTTGTTTGAGATATGTTTTGATTAAACATATAAACGCAAGCATTTATACTCGTAATCGAATAGTATTAATACGTCCAATGTAATAAAATGTGATGAGAGAAAAACTATTCTGAATATTTCGACAACAGCGCTTTCGGCGACAGAAGGTCGTAGACGACCTGTACTTACACCCGATGACAATTCCTTGAACTTGTTACCATTCTGAGGTATATATATACCGCCTATCACAAATTCTAGTCCCGGACAAATCATTTGTTATTTTTTAAGCTTCCTCACACAAAATTACCCTAACTAAGAGTCGAACTCAACCCTCTTGGTCAATATCTAAATATATATTTCTATACCACCACAAACAATCCAACTTTATACAAGATAAAAATATTTACGATTATAAAACCATTAACGCACTCTTAATTTATGAAAACGGAACGTATTTAACTTTCACACATACAATACAATGCTCAAGCTAGACCGTTCTTTACCGAAAGCCTTTTACCGGCCACATACAGTATGTATCGCCTTTCTTTGTGACGATTTATGGCTATTTCATGAACTTTATTTACTTTTATAGACTCCTTATGCCGTACAAGTCTGCGCTATAAATTACATCCATGGTTATACAAGACAGACCCGTAACTGGGAAATGATTTAGGAGGCGCGAGCTCCCTGAAACACGTATATTTTTGTTTGGAAATATAAGTGAATTAAGTTAAGATGTAGTGTGAAAGTTTTGGCGTGTGTTGTCTTAGTTTATATTAGAAAATTAAATAAATAAAGTAATGGCTTTCTCGGGTAGCTCGTTCGACATTTTCCGAACCGGAAAACTCACATAAAATGGATGGCTCGTTCTGGGATTAGAACCCAAGACCTTACCGTGCGGATAATCTAAATTATCAGTTGTTAGCAGCCATCTGCCGTACCGAGCGGAGGCAGTTTAATTTGTCCATTTTCGCAGCTAATTTGTGTCTTATTCTGATGCGTAGTCGATCTGTATCCTATGAAGCCATGTATATTGCCTTGGTCACATTTAGTATTAGACTATTGTTTCTAAAAACCACCCTTCCACGGTTCATGTTATACTCCAACCACCTTAATTAATATTACAAGTTATTTTATAACAAAATAATATACTTAAATTAATGTAAATATGACATATTATATATTATTCCAAATATTCTACATTTTGTATTATGTTATATTTTGTATATAATATTCTGTTATAAGTATTCAATGAATATAAATTAAAAATCATATTTACATTTGAGGGTCAACCATCAAAATTCACTGAGTGCATACCAGGACCGGACATAGTAGGCTACGTTCTGGCCCGTGAATAACATTTTCCTCTTATTATGTTTTCGGATATAAATTAGGTAGATTTATTGTGTCCTCTTGTAAACAGTCTACCGCCACTTTGGTTTAACAATCGGGAGCGATTGCGCTGTCGTCTCTATCACAGTGCATTTGAATTAGTAGTGGAAGTCTGTAATAGTTCATCTAATTAGCGACTCTTTTTCTTGGTATTAGTGCATTTATGTTGACAATTAAATACTATGATTATTTTCCTTCTATCTGTAACTGTTCGCTATTTACTCGGGATCAGTGCAACATGACTTTTTAGATATACCTATCGAAGAATTTTTAGCTTAATTTTTTTAGCTTAATTTTTTACCTTTAAGAACGGACACGGACTTGACATAAATTCTTTTAGAAATAGGCCTTTTAGTTTCTCATGCTGACTTAAAACGCGTTGCATAATTTCGGACATTTTAGAACCCATATTGAAGTAATTAAGTAAAATCCAAATTCCTCAAATGCCAACTGATTCGTCAATGATAATTCATTCTACTTCCTGCAGTACGTTCATAATGCGAACAAAGTTCCAGAGTAAATAATTTCAAGAATATTTGCGGTGTAGTACTAAGCGTGATTTAACTGTGAATCGATTGTCCGAGATATAAAATGAGATCGTTATCTCGTGAGGCACGGCGTGGTAAATTTAGTAGCGCGGATAAGGCCCAGTTATTGTCGACCAATGAGCTTCATGATTTGCTTTTATTTACACGCTTAAGGATTATGAATGTTTAATTTATTCAATTGTGTCTACAGGAGAAATGACGTAACATCATACAAGGGCCCACGCAGCGTGTAATGCGTTTGAATAAGCATTCTAAGTTTATTTTTATTTAGATATAAACTAGTTTGCTCGGTGATAGGACGTTCTACTCGCCTGCAAAGCGTATCAAAGCCAAGTGATATGCTCCCGTGGGCAGAGTTGTATCGTGTCAATAGAATGCTGGTGTATGTCTGAACTTTTTAAACTTATGAAAGGATGGTTCAAGTGGCCTACCTACCAATTTATTACTCTATATAATACAATTTTATTACATATATTTATTGAATATGATATGATAATGTTTCTAAAAGTGAATTAATTGTATGCGTGAGTATATTTGAGTATCGATTTATAAATAATAACTAGTCTAAATTTAGCATTGATACGCATTTTAAAGTAGACATTTACGAGGCCACATTAATATTCAAAACCTGAACATTACATTTAAAATACTCATCACATGAACCATAATCGTATCAAGGAAGAAGTATCGAAATAAAATAATGTAGGCACAGTCTTTTGATCAATAACATCCATAAAATGGTTTCCTATAATAGCTCCAAAATACGGGCTCAGGTAAATGAAAGAGGCTCGCCGTTGGCCCCATTGTACAATTTATTGTTTTACAACGCATTCTGACTATAAATTCTTTAATTGGCCTCTACTTTACGGCTAGCGGACCCTTAATTTACAAGGGCGAGCATGAACAGTATCAAGATTTTTTTTATATACTGCGGCTGTTTTACGTACCTCGTTGCACAGTGCATGTGGTATACTCAGTAATAGAGCTTTTGTGTTTCGTTGCGTTTTGCGCTTATGTACTTTTTTTTTGTACATTTCTATTGAATGGCTATGTTTCATTCACTTTCTATGGAATGTAGGTAATATTTTTAATATTAGGAGTGAGTTTCTATAAATAGGCATCAATAATTGCATTGCATTAATTCCAAAAAAATCACTTCTAAGAAATGGGTCTTAAGAAAGTGATACAATATAATTTCGGTCCTTATCGCAAATAACAAATATGTTCCAAAGCTCATACACTAAAAGCAAAATAAATACAAAAATAAAACATAGTCAACAGCGGAACTTAGTCTTTAATCGATTGAATGAACGCACTGTGACTTTTTTCAACTATGGCAGCCCAATTTTTAAAGAATGTTAACTTAGTTACCACAACTGCTCTGCAAAGCAAAGTAACAATTTTCACATTTGAAATAACAGTTTATGAAGGATAATGTTAACCTTTAAAATTGAGTCCACTAGAGCTGGTTGAACCGTGATGTGGTATTACAGTAATTTGTACATTAAAATCAGAGTCTAATATCACGAGTATAAAAATATCAGTACGGAAACTCCGTCGACATACCCGTCGGATAAAAGCTTATAAAATATTTATGATTCACTCCTGCAGTATCGTAGTGTTCATGTTTTATTACTTCTATGGCTTTTAAGGCGGCTTTTGAAGTATGGATTCGTTGCGCGAAGTTACATTGTAAGCTGGCTTATGAATGGGATTTGTAATTTTAATCAAGAAAATTATGTTTGAATCGTTTTAATATAAAATACAGTGAAAATACTCTATATTTTATAAGCTATCATGACTGGAACTACAGCAGAAAAAAACATTTTTATGACTAAAGCAATTAATCAAAGAAATATTAATAAAGTAAAGAGGTTTAGGGAAGATATTTGAATCCGATTACGTAACTAACACCGAACAAATGATGGAATATACCCCCCGTAGTGACCCACGCAAGTGTGTCCCGTTCCGCGATCAGCCACTGAACATCCTCTGAACAGTACGTAATTGTGTAAACCGACAAAAGATAATTATCTCTAAACAGCAATGACTTTTAAGGGATAATGTGCTCAATATGATACACCAGTAAAAAATAGTTTTTTTATATATTTTAGACATAACACCATAACAACATATTATGCAAAAGGCTAATTGCAAAAGGAAAATCGTTTATATAAACTTTAGTTGATTTTTGCAGTTTGATTATCTTGCCGTAGTGATAACTCTGTACGCTGCGTTTATTTCGTGTAATGTTTTAAAATGGTCAGTTTATTAGTTATTAAATATTAAACATATTGGTAGATTCGAAGCTGGTTAAAGCTCGTATTAGTATGATTACACTTACAGTTACACAGATTACTTCTGATTATACGCGAGTAGGTCCAGTTTTTAATTGAATAGCACCATTCGAGAAACATTTATTAGCAATCATCTAATATCAATTGGGATGTATTTATGACCGCCGTTCGGAAATTGGTCGTTTTCCCAAAGTAAGTGATAAAAAGGTATTAAATTTATATGCTTTTTGCTACCAACGCTGTTTAATAATAATGAGGTTTTGGTAAGAAACTTTTATATAAGATTTTTTCTAACCATTCTTATGATGATTCCAGCCCGTTCCGTCACATGACCTTGAGTCTGTCGCCACGGTAGATTTACATGACAGAATATAATTAATTAAATATTATTGCAGACCGCGTTACTTGGAACAATAATACAATGACTTTATGCCCTTTATGGCGAACGAAGTATTTCCCTTCTAAGAATACATTTGATATAAAACCCGACACTATTCTAAACAAAATATAACAAAAGTGGAGACAACAAATTCTTTTAGTCAGACAATGGTTGAGATTTAAAACGCGAATATTGCGCGGTGAGATGGCGTCGGAGGGCCGCCGTAAAATATTCAGGCCAAAAGTCAGTCACGATGTGCGATGCTTCTCTCACTGCTGCTTTCCTGGTACTCACATGATTTTACAAGTATGTAGTTTTGTTTAAACGGCTCGTTATGGTTAGTTGTAGATATATTATTTAGTTGGGTATTAAAATATTGTGTACTTCACTTGAAGAATTTATGCTAGTTATTTTCCGAGTCATGTATCAGAACAAATCCTTAAAAAATTGTCACCTGCACACAATATTATGAGTAATATTGTAAAAATGCTACCTGCTAATATAGTACACATATTGCGATTGGAACGATTTAGTACTGAGTCCACCACGCATGGCCAATGCGAGTGAATCCTTACAAACTTATCATTTTGTTTGTGAAAACCTGTGAGGTATTAAGGTATCTTCACGCTATTTATTTTATTGAAAAAATGCATTAATTCAAAAATTGAATATATTCGCAGTGAGCAGTGGTATTGAACCTAAGACCGTCATTGTGGCCATCGGGTCGTATTTCAACAAGACTATCGCAAAATCTGACAATTTATTAAAAACTAAAAATTTATGAATGATTAAACCTTAATGAACACAACGAACGTCGAACAGTAACGTCATTTGTTGTCTTTGAATCTTTGTGTTTACATTTTTAATTTCCAAAAAAAAATGCCCTACCGAAAAAAATCACTTTCCTTTATGACGTCAGGTAATATTCCTGCATTGTAACCGACGGAATGTTCTAAAGTGAAATGACAATGTAAATGGCTCGAATGAGAGCAAAAGTATGACAAGTTTATTGCACAAATAAAATGGCAATATAAAAAAATTAATACGAAACAAAACGTAAAAGTGAAACCGTAGATACGTCGAAATTCTTCAAAATACAATTTGTTTGAACAAAGTTGTAACAATAGTGTCGCAACGAAAAACTGAGAATAAAACAAGTGGACCATAAAGTTACTGCTGTAAACATTGTTTATAAAACAATTCAGTAAACTGAGACGCAAACAAAAGTTTTCGACGAAATTCCGCCACCCTTTTGGCTTCCTTAAATTGTTATTGCCGTAATAAGCCTCCGGCCAACATGTGACTTTTATAGCCAACCGGTTCTTTGAAAATTTCGTTGGACGTTTTGTCACGGGCACAATTATTGTTAGTAATTGGTACGGCGAGTAGAGCAATGTCCGATGTTTTGGACATACCGAACGACAGACAGTAACCGTATTTAGTACTGGTAATAAACCTCTACTGCCACTTCGGGAGATAGATTTTTTGCTTTACGACCGCAGTTATTCGTTGTAATACACCGAAAAGCGAAGTAAATTCTCACTTTCGCCAAACTTTTCATATAATAGAATTCAAACTTGTAAATTACTTGTCTAATAACTCTTTATTACACAAAGTACTCCGGCGGGAGTTTGTGCGTTGTCGTTAACCAGTGTTACGTGTAATTAATAACTGCCGTCAAAGAATCCGTTACCGCTCTCAAGACAATAAAACGCTTTCGGATTATGATATGAAACGCTGAAAGCTAATTCAACTTATAATAAATCCCGAGACTCGTTAATTGCCTCGACGACAGTCGTAAAGGGATTGCCTTTTGTTTTCGGCGCAACTTTTCTCGGCATCAAAAGACTTTAGTGGTATATACAAAACGTCACTTGGGTATCCAGTCTCGCGTTGCAAAGTAAACTCAAAACTGCATTTGAATATAAAGTGCTTATAAAAATTCTAGTCTTGACCTCTCTCGTTTCCTCGTCTTCCGTTTACTTCATTACACCGCTCAAAGCGAAAACATGTCAATTTTGTTAGGCGAATTAAAAAGTTACCTGGCCTCAGATTAAGGTGGTAACAAGTTGAATTTTCTTTATTCTGTCCGGCGTTACAAAGAACCGAACTCAGTAAGACTTTGCACATAAAATGTTTAAATCGTGTTTAAAACTCTGCAAATTTCTTTGGGATTTAATTATATTGCTCCGATTCGAGGTTGACGATGTTACGGCATGGGTGTTCCTTTGAAGTTCTAAGACAGGTCACTGCATTATAAAAGTTATAATTCGCGCAAGTACAAGTATTAATTGTCTGGATGTGGTTTCCAAATTATTTTTTCCAGAAATACGTACAATTCCGTTTAATATTGTGACTTTTTAGGTATAATAACAATACGCACGTACTTATCGTAATACATAATATTATTGTGACGCCGCTATAGTATAAAATTCAAAGTAAGCCTTATTAATAGACAGTTTTAAAACGTCGTTTTGTTATCGAATGTTTCGTCCCTTTTAAACAGCTTTTTATTCAGTTTAAGCGAAGAAGACATAACATTCGATCGCTAAAAAAGGTTTAAAAACTGTCTATGTATATGGCCTTTATTGTTTAAGAAAGTTTGCAAAGTGAATTTCGTAAAAAAAGATGATACGTAAGATGTGCACTATGCACAACTAATCATCCAAAAGCAACAATAAACCTAAGATTTTCCCATATCAGATTATTTAATAAGAGCAAGTAGTACACTGACCATATAAAAATCAAGAAGTAAACTCACTAGTACGAAATATCCACCTCTTCAGCGATACAATTAATGTACCTGCATTGACACACCTCTATAGTCACTCCTCTTGAACTCTACGAATTCCACTAAGATCATATCATGTCATGTCAATGCATAATGAGATTCAGAGCATCGAAGCGTGATACATACGCCCCTTATGTATCGTGGAAAGGCGTTCTCTACATGCTAGGGGCCGGTGGAACCCATGCATAACCTACACAATTCTTTATTTTATAACGAGCACCAAACTGTTATTACCACGTCACCACGTCATGCCCATATCACGTCGACATCCGCCCTACATACAATCAGAAATTCTTCTACCAATTCGAAAACGTCAAAAAATTTATGCAGCAAAAAATACGTTACGTCCTTTTGATTCTGAGAGACATGTGGTGAACTAAATAAATGAGGGTTAAATGATTTCCTGACAATATAATGCCAATGTGCGTTATCAAACTCTAAATTCATTAATAACAATTTGGTGATAAGTATTAGATGGAACTTGGTACACCTGTAGAACTGAGGAAGTCTGTTAATGTACTTTTAAGTAGATATATTTCTTGATTGATGAATCTCCTTTGCCGGCAGTTTGTTTGGGAATTGATAAAAGGCGGTATTTTAGAAAAAAGGTGATTTTAATTTGTTTATTTAATGGAGACTGATGTTTCGATGTTTGTTTGTGAGTAGTGTAAAAAAAAGGAGGTATAAACTAACATTAATTGTCTACAATAATTCGAATCCTGACTACACATTACAAACTAAATAGTAAAACTCAACATGATAAATCATGTTACAAATTATAACCGCCAACTTTTAAGTAAATTACCCTTCTTCTAAAGCCCTTCAAGTTTCAATGACAGTCTATAGTAATATATAAAGCTGAAGAGGTTTTTGTTTCTTTGTTCACGCTTATCTCAGGAACTACTGGTTCGAATTTGACAATTATTTTTGTGTTGGATGGGTAATGTATCGAGGAAGGCTATAGGCTACATAACATCACGCTATATTTAATAGGAGCGGAGCAGTAGTGGAAAATGATGCAAAGAATCAAAAATTATCTGCACGCGGATGAAGCCGAGACGGACCGCCAGTAATTTGATAAATCTACTCAAAGACTAAGTACATGTTACTTTTTTATACATATAAACGTAATAACTTGTATTTTGAGTACTAATTACGTTTGGAGCTTTACTGAAATCCAGTAATTAATCCTCAGTTTAGTAACACGTATTTAAATACAAATAAAATATTTTTAGAAAGTTTCCACTCCGAAATTTAATGTGTTCTAAGATTACAGGATCGCGAGTTTGGCCGCAAAATGAACGTTCCGGTCCCGCTCTGGCTTCATTAAAAGCAATACCAATGTAGCCCACAACGCAATCCTGAAACTAATCTCTTTTGTTTGAATTTTGTACGAGAGCCAAATCTAAATCGCAACTGGTAATAAGCGGAAGAACAAAATGAGGGCATGACTCTGCGCAAACACATATACGGAATGAATTGCTGTGTTCGACTTTTAGTATTTTTGTGCGATTAAAGGTCTATGGATTTATTTAATTGATGCTTTCACAATACAGCTTATATTATGTGTAAATAGTTTTGCGTCGTATATAATTGAGTAGGCGCCTTTGCAGCAGGCATTGATGATTTATAAATGTACAATGGAGTTACTTTACCGTCGTCTATTTAAATTATCGACTTAGCTGTTAGCGGTCGCCTATCATTAAACCAGTATGATTTTTCCAAAGCCGTAATCCCTATTCACGATTATTAAGATTTGCGACGCATTTACGATTACCTAGGTGTCATAGTTGTTCAAATACAACAGTAATAAGTTGCAAAACAGAAACCAGCATGCTTGTTGGCCACACCTACACAAAAAAATCAAAGACGAGACGTAGTAAAATAGAAACCACAAACCAAATGGTTGCTTATCTACAAATTAAGTACAACTTAAGTAAGGCTATAAACGCGATTAAAACCTTCTCCGCGCATACATAGCGAACCTTTTATCATTCTAATAGAGTAATATAAATACTTATAAAATTGAGTGCCTTTGGTATCCAGCTTTAAAGAAATAGCTTGCGCAATCCGTTTACAACGCCTATCTCCGATTGTTACCTGTTCAATTAGATTAATGACGGTATAAAATACGCCATCATTAAGCGATGGAATTGGCAGGGGCGGTGGGGCATCATTTACATTTACCTGCAGATCAAAATTGAGTGAAGATGTTTCTACCTAGCTAGACAGATAAGTCCTAAAATTGTTTATTTCTGTGTTGAAGCTTTCGAGTAGTTATCATTAAATTTATCAGTTGATG
The DNA here is from genome assembly GCA_949752805.1 of Deilephila elpenor. NCBI lineage: Eukaryota > Metazoa > Arthropoda > Insecta > Lepidoptera > Sphingidae > Deilephila > Deilephila elpenor. Next base: position 5,603,977 of record OX457105.1, on the reverse strand, counting down.
CAATAGGTATTTTATGATGGTTTAGCACTTACCTGAATTTAATAAGTCTGGTTCGATACCTGGAACGGAAAATATTTCTATAGTTTGTACATACATAGCTCTATGCGTCTGGTTGTTTACATATGGGTAGAATGTTTCTAGAAAAAGTGCTCGTGATGAAGAATAATCCTATTGCATCGAAATATATCGTAAGTATGTAATTTATGAGTTAGTAACCCAGTGAATGCTGCTATTGAAATAAACTGCCTACTTTACAGGACTAAATCGATGGGGCGGACCAAAACAGTAAACGTAAATAAATTGCGCAAGGAATCAAAACAAAAATATCAATAAACATTTCACGGTAAGAAACCCGCGGAATGTTCAACTTAAAACGGGGAAAATACCGCGCGATTTCGTAATTTCAAGCCCATTTTATACGACTCAAGAGCCAAGATCCAAAACAACCCTTTAGGGCAAATTGGCAGCAGCCTCTTAAAGGCATGAACACTAATTATAGGATTGCATCGGTGCGCGGTTCAATTGTCCTGAGAAAAGTACAGCATTTTTGAATGAGATAGTGCTGTTACTGCTCTGGGTTTTTTAAAATATAAGTCTAGTTTATATATATGTACTATAAAATTGCCAGTTACAAATCTATGAGAAACAGATTTCTCGTAATTTCGGTTACCAAGTATTCACGTTCAAAAAAACATATTTTCCTAATATAATTCAAAACATATAACTTAATTACATAATTAATTTTCAATCTTGGCAAAATACAAGGTATATCTTTGTTATTTCCAATATCATACTGTATAATGATCTCAAACGTAATCAGCTTACCAAGAACTGGTGAGTCTAAGATTAATTCCGTGAACTCGGCGCGAGAAATCAAATTACACCTTCCCTACCCCGGCATCCAGTGGCCGTCGATAAATCTCCCCTAAATAGACGAGAACAAAAAATCGATAAGGAATTTTTGAATCGATCGTCTCGCAACACCGAAGCGCGGTGTTTAGTTAAAAGAGCCCAGCCATTTGCATAATCGACGTTTCCACAGGTGCAATGGCAGCTGATTTAAGTTCCTTGCCAAGTGACAAGACCCTTTCGACGTATAAGGGAATATACTTCGGCCATTTTTATTTATCGACACGACAAGTCTCCGGTGTATTTATGCGGCTTCGCGTGAGTGGTGAGCCAATTGGTTGCTTTACTTTTATAGCCTGAGAATCTACCCGATCGTGTAAATATTGCTTTGCTATACAGCTGACAAATATTGAAGTGTTTTGTGAGCTGTCGGTAAGTCGTGGCTAAGCACGTTTTGATTTACTAGTATTTATTGAACATTTAGGGTTAGATTTGAAATATAAGGATTCAATTTTATTTCACTTAAAAGAGTATTTTTATCTTATTATCAGGACCATACAATTTAAGAGTTTGTAAGTCTGTGAGTTACTAATAATCATTATTTTAGAAACAAAGCCATTTCTCAATTTTAGTCACCACGAGAAAGCACTAACAATGCAACTTACTTCATATTGAATCCATACTCTTCATATATGGAAGTTATTATTATCCTTACATTGTATTGTTTATATCCATTGATATATCCCTGAGGCGAACAAATGGAAAGAATTTATACAAACTACAACTGGTTTAAAGAATAGCCAAATGATTCTGCTTATAGCTAGCCTCCCACGTCGTGCGATCATTCGTTGAGATGCACTCATTCCTCATGCTTTATGCAAAAGAATTACATTTTGCAGGAAGAGACTACAATACCAACAAGTATATTAATATTTGATACTCCTACAAATCATCTCAGGAGTGAAGAGGTTCCACAAAGAGACAAAATATGTATTGCTTTAGTCCGTAGAATTAGCTGAAGTGACAATAGGAATATACTATATAGATACCCAAAAACCAATAAATATTAGAGTAAGCGCGTTGTTGAATGGAGATCATAATTCAGACGTAACCAGGTGCTCCTTTGTTTGAGTGTAGCTACGATAATCAGTACAAACACTATGTACAGTAGTTGAATAAGTGACGTCAAATACCAAATAAAAAGGCGTGCTATAGGAAAATTAGGAGAATGATCGGTATAATATTTAAAATATTATCGATACGGTAATAATTGTAATACAAAAGAGATTTCACCATGACTGTCCAAAGAAATAGCGAACGTTAAGCAGAAAAGCAGATATTGGCACCGGCCGAGATAATGCTAAAAAAGAAAAAAAGTGGCGAAACAAATTGAGTCGGACATACAGAGAACCTAAGCCCACAGCAAAAACAAATGAACTTGCTGCACCTTCCAGAAATTTCCATATTTTTATCCATAAATCACAAACCATCTATATTCCGTGCAGCACCTGCGAAATCCAGAGACATAACGAAACCCAATTAAATACATCTCGATACTCACAGATCATTACTGTACAGGGCTTGTTAGTGTCGACTCTTGCGAGGTGTGAGGTAATCATTTCTGCTTCATTTTCAAGTGTAAATGTAGTGAATATCAAGTATGAAACGTGAAGGTGAAGTTTAGATATGTTGGAGTGGCACTTGCCTCAGTATTACTCGCGCGGAAGTTGAATATGTTCTAGTTGGTCGAGAAGTTGCTTTAGTGTGTTTGAATGTAAGTTCTAAGTATTTAAATAGGAAATGATTAACTATCTATTGCTTTGCGAGGTGGTGGGATATTTGTGGAGGTAAGAGATTTTTAAAAATGTGTGAAGACACAACAGTAATAATTTCAAACGTTTCATTGTTTTTACTTTGGTATTATGAAAGAATTCTGCCACAAAACAATATCAACCAGATATTACGAAACAATACAACATCGTATTTAAAATAAACCAATACTATACAAAACTGTAGTTAATTCGCCAATAAAATAAATTATTACCAACGAAATACATTTCATTAATTACGTGATACAAATATTACAAACTAAAATATAAGCCATAAATACCCGTAAATATCGCTTCAGTATTTGTTTCGTATAATTTCCATACAAAGTTCACGCGCCGCCGTGTTCCTCCGAGAACGCTGTCACTCAAGTATGTTGTCACTTATTAAATTGTAAACCAAACCGTACGTAATGTTGAATATTCACATATTGTACAGATTTATTCGTTGACGGCAGGTACAGTATGATGCAATAATTAATCACTTATTAGTTATTATTGACTGTGGTGTTTAGGAACATAAATTCCAAATATACTATTAACAAGATTCATTTTCATCTTTGGTAATGAGAAGTTCATTGTTGAATATAAGCCAGCTCCAAGGATTTCTACAGTGACCTCTGAAATCGGCATGGCATTAGTGACTGCGACCTTTATTAGGTCATCTATTCACCTTGTAGATAAAAGGCTGGTAATTTCTTTGCTAGTTTAACCCCAAAATTAATTTTAAAACGTCCTATCTTGAACAAAACTTTGAATACCCCGTTCGCTTTTGCGTCAACCAATCGTGTTTTTTTACAGTATTATTATATACACCAAGGATTTTAATAAGTAGAGTACAATAAGAGAGGTCTGAGCTTTTTTTGCATTCCACAGTATTATAATGATTTTTTCGTCTTTATCCTCTTGTGCAACATAATTTATAATTATTGTAGTACTTTAGGAATCAATGAAACACACTTTATACTTCATGAGGTGTAGGTATATGCGCACTCAACGGTTAAGCTGTTCACTCGGCTACGGTCGGCAACCGAATGCTTGCCAACCTCGTACGCGCATACACTACATCCCTTCTTTATTTTAAATTTTGAATAAATTTATTATATTTTGTCTACTGAATTATTACGAATATTAGCTTTGATAATTATACACCCTGAATCATTTATTATCTTTAAATCTATAATATTTCGGCGATATTCTTTACGGGTTTCATTATTCCGGATAGTAATATTATCAGCCTTTACTTTAATTGTATTTATTTATTGTTTTTATTTAATTGCTGTACGTATTAAACCTGGCTATAATCTTATTTTCCTTCAAAAATTTTTTTTTTTTTTTTATTCTTTTATCTATTTGTATAACGTTTTAAGTAACATTAATTATTTACTTAGATTATTTTTGATATTTGGTTTTCAGTTTCAGTTCTTATTGTTTAATATTTTATGGTAAAAATAATCATGGAGATACATTATTTACGATAATAAATGTCTGAGTGGACCATAAGAATTAATAAAACGACGCGCATCGATTTAATATTACCACCGGATCTAACGCGACCCTGCTGAGAAGACCCGGCGAAACAAACTCAGTGGGCTTACATTACCACTGGAACTACGCGGCGCGACCCAACTCTGAGTATATCCAGCGAATAAGACTCAGTGGGCTCGTTTTGGGTCCAATTGGTTAGATGCCGACCAGGAGTATTTGGAATATGTACCATGAAATGGAATATGAACTAAGTTTCGTAACTTAGGTAAACTATTTTACTCATGGAAGTTAAATACATATAATTTACTTTTGGATTTTCCAACCAGCAAATATTTTTTTAGTATATGGTATTGTTTGCTCTACTATGTAGGTACATTTATTATTTTGAATTTATCAGCTTGAGTTTATTTTTATTTTTTACTTTTCTCCTTCCTCTAGCTTTATGAGACGGAAAAGGAATATTTCATAAATCCGACTTTGTTACGGGGCAAAATAATTGTCTATTTTTTTTAAATATATTTGCCGTCTAGGCCGATGCCGACATTGATATATTAATGTTACATTTGGTAAAACATCCTTCTTCCTTTATTTGTTATACATAGGTGCGGTCCAGGTACCGCAAACGATTCAGTCCACATCGCCATAGCAGTACACTCTTTTGGATACACTTAAAAGGCTTTTTCGTCAAACCGACAGTGTCTGAAATGAAAATATTATTAAAGCACACGAAGTAAGTGATATAATTTGCAGTACAATTAGATAGCAAATGTCTTGTTTTTTTTTTATAGCTCATTAAAGCACCAGGAGAGTTCAACAATTGCTTGTCTCATATCCGTACAGAAAATTGCCCTTCGAACAAGAGAGACGGCTTATATTAGACATAGATTATTAATGAAACCCTTATATCAGTTGATCAAATGGGCATAAACTAGCTTAAATAGTAGTCACCAGGGAACTAAAGTCACAGATATTGCTCGTAGAATTAGCACGCTGAAGTGGTAATGGGCGGGCCACGTCTGCCACCGGACAGATGGTCGGTGGAGCAGACATATATTGGAGTGGAGGCGGCGTTTAGGTAAACGTAGTGTACGACGTCCTGCAGCACGATGGACCGACGACTTGAAAACGCGGCGTGTAGCAGATGAATGATGACTGCTCAAGACCGGGATGGTTGGCGCTCACTTGGGGAGGCCTACGTCCAGCAGTGGACGGCGATAGGCTGAGTATATACTCTGTCCTGTGTGTCCTGTGACCATGAATCCTGTAAGGTCTTTGAAACGTCGGGAAAATAATTTCAGTGTGTAATATTCGCCTAAATATAACTTAACATTATGAAATATTACATTAATTTGTTGGCATCGTCGACTAGGCAATGTCTTATGGCGCGTCCACACTATCGCCAATCAGAATTAAAGTATCTATATGCACAAAAGTTTCTAAGGGTGGACATATTTCAAAATGATTAATTATGAGGCATGATAAATTGAACGAAAAAATCAGTTTCTTACACACATAAACAACATTTCGTACATCTCAATTTGACAGAATGCCAGTAGGCATTCTATATGATTCGCGCATTGAATCGCTTATACACAATGGGCGCAATAAAAGTTGAAACGCAGAGTTCTACTGGAGCTAAAATGCACATCTGCACAAGGTATCATTTCAAGACTGTCAATTGTCAATTTGACATGTTGCGGCTAGTCTATCAGCGGATCAATACGTCTCCACACACTTCGTCCATTAATTTTTTTTTATGGAACTTCTCATCAATCTGTGAGGCTCTGTTATTCTTTGACTACCATCAAATGATTGAATTGTATCGTTATTGTCCTTGGTAAATTCGGGATAAACAGTTTATATTATGGGTCTCGTCTATCAGTAGAATATATCTAAATCCCTCTAGGTTTTTTCCCACTTGTCGAGTAAATTCTAGTAAACTTTTTGTAGTGCTAGCTAGTCCGACTACATGAAGGTGTAGTTCGTTATTAAAATAAGTTACATTGGGAAGTCTCGATAATGCATGAGTCATTTCCATACAGACTCGTTTATTTACATACATACATAAATTCGTGCCTTTTTCCGCCCATAATGTGATAAGGTCCTAGCCTAACACTATATGGGGTACCTGACTCCGGGCTGATAATGAATAGAAAATTCCAATACCACTTTGCCCGACCCGGGATTCGAACCTGAGACCTCAGCGCTGTAATCGTACTTTAGGACAACTGCGCCACTGAGGCAGTCATTTATTTGCATGGCTTGTACTGATACTCAGTAATAGTATTACATTTGCATAGCCTTTTACTAGTTGCACTAACTAGTGTTTTCATTGCGTGAATCTAAATGTCTCTAGTATGTAGGTTGTATACTTAGAGGTAATTCAAAGAGATCCTTATTTAATTTGCATGGCCATTTATTATTCATTTCTGAATACGTTGCCCTTTTAATTTTGGATTGTATCGGTCTACAGACTTTAGATAGGTTAGTAGTATTTGTCAGAACTTAGAGGTATACAAAATACCATATGAGAAATATTGAGAATATAATAGAATACATTTTCATAAACACTGGTACAGTGGTTTAGTTGCCTCTGTTGTAAAATCGGTTTAGGATACTTTTAAGCCTATGAATTTGTTTTATTTACGAAACTATGAAAAGTTAGATTGGTTCTGGTTGATGTTTTTAATCCATCTCATATTTTACAAAAAAAAAACAGGAAAAATGAGAATTAATTAATAATAGTTACGTTCTTGATTACCAATTTGTATCAAAACATTCACTTTCAATTAATGTAAGTACATAAAAATGTAACAGAAATAATTTCAAACTTATGTTAAACTTCTGAAAAATCCTTTTTATGAGCTTTTCTTCTCTTTCTTTTTCAGGTATATACCTTTCGAAAAATATCTTTCGAAGAACTAGCTGTAATAACCTGTCTTGTGAAGTTCTCATACCCTGAAATCTTTATTTCATCTCCTTTGCAATCTAGTAGGATTTTTCTCCCTGCTCTTTACTTTCGGAATCAATCAAAAGTTCTGTAAGGGTTATGATCATAATCTAAAGACCGAATAGAGTAGGCCACTCATTTTTGAGTATCTTCAAGTATCTTAAATCTGAGGTAAACTATAGTTTTTTTTTAATTGATCGGTAATTTCAATAAAAATCCACTAATTAGCATTTTAAACTTCCGCGCGTAAATGTAAGAAAAACTTGACGCAATGTTTCGTTTTATTACGTCACTCTGCGAGCACATAATCTATGTAAACAATAACACTGTTGTTAGTAAAGAGTGAATTTTTGCAATAAACATGAATTACTCTCTAGTAATATTTTATTTAAAATAATGTACAGGAAGAATAGTGTTCGAACTTGTTTGTTAACATACTAGTTTAACTATTTACTTGAGGTTTTATGTCATATCGCTACTCATCATGGCGGCTACCATTTCATATATTTGTATGACAGATGAATGAAAATGGAATATGTAATTAAAAAAAACTTAATTTTTGAATTCGTAAATTAAAATTGACATATTCTGATTGGTTAATACTATACTATTTGTAGTTTTTAGATTTTTCACTTATAGTCAAATACCCTATTGTTCTTCTTCTTCTTCGTCTTCTTCTTCTTCTTCTTCTTCGTCTTCTTCTTCTTCTTCTTCATCTTCTTCTTCTTCGAGTGCCTCTTCAGGTTGGCCGTCAGCTTTTTGTATATTTCCTTGTCCTTAACCAGGTGGAATAGTTGTTGAACGGTGCTGATACCGCTCCACTCCCGGATGTTTCGCAGCCACGATTTTTTCCTTCGTCCAGCGTGTCTCTTGCCTTGCCCATAATTATTAATTGGAGCAGGTTATATCTATCGCCATACCTTATTCTAAGGCCATCAAACATTCAGGTTTTAAATTTTCCATACTCAGTTTTTTTTTAGAAAGCATTTCCCATTCATAATCAATGCTTTGTCAAAACTGCTTCCTAATTCCTAATCGAATTTCAACCAAATAACAAACACTTGAAAATAATTTGTCTTCTGAAGAAGTTCTTGATGTGTGAATTATTGAAAATGTCTCATACGCTACAATCATTAAAACTGCGCCAATCCAGTAGCTTTGTTAAGATATTCGAATGCTGTGGACTTGATAGCACAGAAATCCATAGAGATATCCAGGGCAAAATATTTAATTTGATGAACTATGCAAATTTTTTTATTACTTCGATCAGTACAATTTTTTTTTTATGAATAATGAATAATTACAATTTGCAATTAAATAAGACTGGTACATATTATAGCCCAATACTGTGAGAATTACCAATAGAAACAAAAATCATACAATAATAAAAGAACATTATGTTCGCAAAATTTATTTTTATTTTTACCGCATGATATGGTACTTCTTACCGAGCAGCATTCCTCGTAGCCGTGGCTGTTGGCTGTATAGTTTATGGGCCTTTGCTCGACAATTAAAACCTTTCACGGAAAAAAGGCGGGAACCAGGATGATGATGAATATTGTTGTAATATACCACTTTTAGGCGTAATATTACTTAATGTTATTTATGAATATTTCCCAGTAATTTAAAAATACTATATTCATATACTCATAACTCGCCTTATTAGACTAAAATTTGTTGACTTAAAATCACACACCTACCTACATGACAAATATAAGTTTATACTTTATAAAAGTAATTAATACAATTAAAGACAACTAAGTCCTTGCAATAGGTATTCTTGATGCATATCAATATAGCACAACTATATTATTATTGTAATATTAGTGACCTATCAGTCTGAACACCGACACAATCACTTTTCAACAATAATTAATCTTGCGTGGCCCTTTTATAACATGCTCGTGTTATATCTTCTGGATAAAGGCATGACCATCAATTGTCATTTATTTAGCTGTGGTACAGCATGCACCTATATCATAGCAGTCACGTAGGCAGGGTTTCATAAAAACGATCACCCTCCTATTATTTTTTAACAACCTTGGTATGTATTTCATTGGTAAGCTATTAAATATCTAACATACCTATGTTAGTTTTACCTTAAACATATGGAAACTTCTTCCATTAATACTCGTAGTATACGTTTTCATAATTCTAATTTACTATGTAAGTAATACTTACTAATTATTATGATAACATGTCAGCCATGCGTATGGAACCATCTGTCGCGCATTTATTTCCATTATAATTTGTTGTTTTTATATTTCTTTGCTTAATTTTGGTTACTTTTATCCTCGTCGCCACTTGTAGTACTTTAGGAATCAATGAAACACACTTTATACTTCATGAGGTGTAGGTATATGCGCACTCAACGGTTAAGCTGTTCACTCGGCTACGGTCGGCAACCGAATGCTTGCCAACCTCGTACGCGCATACACTACAATTATGATAAAATATATACCCCATTTCTATTCAAGACTTTAACTACATTAGGTCTGCCAAAATATTGAATATAAATGGCAATGTCCATAATGGTGGACTTAACAAAAACGCTAATGTTAATGGCTGACATTTTACACAAAAACCTACTAGTGTTCAAAGCATTTTATCATCTCTAACATTTTACTTCTTCTTCTTCTTCTTCAGCCTATGTATCCACCCAATGCTGAGTGTAGGCCTCTTCTAATGCACGCCTGGTTGTTCGGTCCTGGGCAGTCCTCATCCAGCTCCTCCCCGCCACGTGGACCGTTGTGATGTAATAGAATAGTTCTTTGTTTCTTTTTTTAATATTTTTTGCTTGTATTTAGGTTTATTTTGAATTGTCATGTTGTTTGTTTATTGTATTTTTTTTTACTATTAAAATTTCTGTCTAATAAATAAGTAACTCCGACTGATCGTCCGCACGTCTCTTGGGCCTCCCATTGAAAATCAGCGTTGTAGTATTGCATATGCAGTACTGCAGCAGAAAGCTGAATGGGAGGTTCCATTGCTGGCGCAATATTTATAATTCAGAATAATTAATTTTATATTTATAATTCTGTTCTTAGTGTAATTCGTTTTTTGTTTTGTATTCTTTTGGTTTTTTATTTTTTGTAGTTTATTTTGTTATTGTGCTAGCAATAAATAAATATTTCTTTCTTTCTTTCTTTCTTTCTAAATCAGACATCAAAAATATTCAAGCACCCTAAATTACTATCATATAACTATTTCATAAGAAACTACTGGGTTCTGTTCATTAATTAAGCGTTCACCCCCGTATTATCAACACCTGTTCTTGAAAAGCATTTAATAATGACGTCAAGTAACAGCTGTGAGCGGTTACGGCGTTGGCAGAGCGTTAGTTTTCCGAGCAAGCCTGTAGGAAAATTAAAACTAAATTAATTGTATCGGGCCTGTAGTGTTTTGCATTCTATATAAAAACCTTGCTGAAATAATTACTTTATAATTAGAAACTACCGCAAAAACCTATTTTCCGATAGATTAGTCGGAAAATAATTAACTAATGAACTAGATTATTTTAAATTAGAGAACGGATGAAATCGTCCACATCAATAAATACAAACAGTTTTAGAAATATCTTTAGTCCATTATTGATAGTCAATTACCGTACAGTTCAACGGTGAGGGATAACATCGTGAGGAAACCCGCATATTTATTTATTTACATTTTACACTTCATACAAATACATACATGTATAAATGGACTTAATGTTGAGACATTCGCTTGCAGTCGCAAAATAGACATTTTAACTAAATTTTCTACGGTGTGTGAAGTTCATGAATCGGCACTGAGCTAGCGTGATGGACTCTTCTCAATCCAACTCGATGCTCATGCTCGATGGTCTGATACAGTACGGTAAGGCCATATTGGTTGTTTGAATGCTGTTGAGTCGTCGGTAATTTCACCTACAATGAACTAAACAAAGCAGTAACTTCGCGTGAGTGTTATATGAACATAGTTATACCACATCGGTCGAGTTCTGAGGCTGGATTAAAGATGACTCTAATATTGCTCTTCGTAGTGCCTAAGTATGTTTAATAATCATGTTTTAAAACTGCCTCGGTGGCGTAGTTGTACTACGGTACGACTACAAAGCTGAGGTCTCGGGTTCGAATCCCGGGTCGGGCAAAGTGATATCGAGTTTTGTCTTTTCATTATCAGCCCGGAGTCAGGAATTTGTGGCGATACGCTCGCCCCCTGTCACATCATGGAACGGAAAATACAAGGCGAAATGTGGGTGTCCTGGTGGCGCCTCTGCCTACCCCTCCTGGGATAAAGGCGTGAGTTTATGTATGTACATATGTATGTATGTTTTAAAATTGACTCTACGTAAATTTTGTGTTGTTTAAAGTCAAAAAGGAGCGACATGATCACTCAGTGACCAAGCTAATTTAATAAAGAAAAAAAAAAGTCAAAAAGGAAAAGAAATTATATAGCTGAGCTCCCCTATAATGAAATTTGCTGTGATAGGTTTATACGATCATTTGGTCATAATATAACAAATGATAAGAAGTTACCAAGTTAGTCTGAAATAAATCTGTCTCAACCAATACTGCTGGGTTCATAATAATTGAATTACCACCAGTCGGCTCATACTTGGTAAAAAAGATCCCAGTCAAATGATTCTATTTGGATACATAAAAGGAAGTCTGAAATATTTAAAATATAGGGATCAAATGTGAAAGACTTTTCCTTTGCTCGGCGTAGGCGAGTAATCCTAGGATTCCTTTAGCCATTTCATTCGTGTCATTTGGCCTGTTTAAAGGGCCTGCCCTCATGATCTCTGTGACGTTTAATCAAAAAAATTCTTTCTTAAATATTCTTTTGTTATTTTATCTCCTTTGGCTGGAAAAAAGGGAATTTCGTTTTTCAAACGCTAAAAAAGGAATAGGCCAGAATTTCTCTTATAATGACTAGAATGCGTAAAGCAATTGTTGGAAGTGAATGAACCGAATGTGATTTGTCAGAATGGAATAATGATTAAATCCAAAAGTATTAATTTATAAACAATTGACAGATGAAATTTTAATGGCATTTAAGGTAAGAATAGGTTATTTGTACCCTACTTAGTTTATGTAAGGAGTAGTCACATCTTTATCTTCCAAATAAAACTGCCCGAAATAGTAGTAGCAACACAATGAGCTTATTCCACATAATCTCCGAGTCAGAAATTGGGATCAAAAACATTTGAAATCTTTGGATGTTTTTGACAAAACGTATTTCTACAATTCTTCGAAGAGCCACAGGAAATACATCGGTCCAAACACAATAAGTGTCTACATTGATCTCAAAAAAGATCTACAAGAAATCCAAAGAAAGCGCGTGCTATAGCGAGAAAGCTAATTATAGAGGTAATCCGAATCGATCCATTTACATCATTGCGCAAGCATCTATCGATTACTATCCGACGTATCGTTGGAACGGTGCATCGCTTACGAACTCGATTCTTTAATTAATCCGTTATCTAGATCGATACGCCGTAATCGAATGCTAATGTGAAGTTACTTATATCTCGCTATTTAATTGGATCAACTTATTCAATTTTTGAATTATGAGTACCGAATGAATTTCTAACCGATTACATATCGATATAATTATTTAGTTGAGGTGGAATTCGTTCCGATTATTTTAAAGGGAAATATTACTAGACATTATCAACATTTAAGTAGTAAAGTTTATTAAGACGTATGGGCTCTGCATTCTGCACTCATTTCGCAAAGGTATCTTTAAAAACGATGTACTGCAGTAAATAAATAAATTGTTACTTTGTGCATCGAAAGATTGCTATTCATAATATTATTTCTTTAAGGTATTGGGAATAAATCGCATTGATTATATTTTATTTATAGCTTGTGATCTTTATTCACGAAATCTATTAAAAATAAAGCCCTCTATAATTTTTGTTTAATTGTTTAGTATTCTCCATACATTTACTTCTCGCGCTAACATTAAGATGATTCACCGATCACGCTAAGCCCAACAATTCTTTTTTCGTTCATTATCTTCGCCATCGTGACGTCTGAGACTATCGCCTCGTATTTTGCTTTCGAAAATAGGAATTAAAAATATAGGTCCCTCTTTTTCCATCTGACTAACACCAACTCTCATTACGTGTGCCTCTGATAACATCTGAGAGCCTCAGGCGGTCCCTACAATACTAAAAAAACGTTTTGATTCGAAAAACAGCATACATTTAATTTTATTTCAAACAATTTTAAGACTTCTGGACTTATATTAAGATATAAAATATCAAAGCTATACAATTGTCGAAAATTAATGAGTTATGTTTGTATTTATATTATTACTCCTATGTTGTGTACAGTCATGTATTCAATCATGGCCTTCATTATATTATTATTGAAATTATTATAAAAATGTATTTTTCAAAGTCAGCGTGAAATTCATGAAACGGACATACAAGAATTTTAATTACTTATTAATAAAAATAAGATACGATAGAACTAGAAAAATAAACCAAACATTCCGGGGAAATGTGAAATTCATACAAATAGAATTGAAAAGCTAACATGAAACAAATAAAAACTTAGATAGCTTTAAACAGAAATAACAGCAATAGAAGTTTAAACAGGAGCATTGTAAAACAATGAAATCGCCAACTTTAAAATGTATGGCGCTATGAAGATTTAATGTGCTTTTAACCAGAACAAAACTGCAATAAAACAGGAATATTGCTTTTAAACAATGTCAATACAAATGTATCGTAAAACAGTAACAACCATTTAAACGGTTACCGATCAATATAAGCATTACGATCGCTCGAATGTCGTCCAGGTCATTTAACTTGGTGATAAATTAAGAGCGGTTTGCATAACCGTACGTCAATCCGATAGTACATCTGTCAATCTCGAACGATAGAGATAAATTTGAGATAAATACACGACTTTACAGTCGGATTATTGGAAGTCAAAGGCACCGGTGATACCACCCAATAGCGCCCGATTGCACACGAAGTTTATTTAAATGGAAACTGATTTCATTAATTACAAATATTGCCGCTAATCTTTATTGTGTCAAATGCCAGACTCCGAGCGGATGTTGACTTTTTATTTTTCACCCATTACAGAGTTTTATTTGGCGTGTCGTTTATTTTTTATTGGGGTTCGTTATCATAATCTGAATCAGTTTGGGCATTAATATGACTGTCATATTACTTTGGTAGCTCCCCTAACCGGATAGGTTGGGTTTCATAGTTTATTGTCAACGGCTCGGCAGTCAGAAATATTGCCTGGTGTCTGCGTTTAATAATTATTTTAACACATCATGATTAAGTGTAAGTTATTGTTTGTTTACGTCCGTTTCTTTCGTTTGGTGTCCGGAAGGTTTTTTTTTTTTTTTTTTTTTTAACCTGGCACGGCATAGTGACTGCATTGCACCTGATGGTAAGTGCTAATGCCGTCCAGATAGAGTATCGAATGGTATCAAACGGTAGTCTCATACCATTCGATACAATCATGCCGGCCCGCTGAGATGCCTCTTCACGCTACGGCGGTTGATGTATCTCGAATAATATTTTGTTGTGGCTTTGTTGTTATTAGTTTATTTATGTCTTATAGTCTCAAAATTATTACACGAAAATATACTAATTTATAATATTTTTAAAATATGTCTTAACATACCAACAGCACTTAATACTTATGCACCTTTATTATCATAACGATTAAAATCTCACTAAAACACAACACAGACACTAAACAGAATACAAATCAAAAGCAGTGAATCGCGTTAAAGATTTAAAACAGTTGAACTGCACAAATATTAATATTTTTGCGCGTGCATGAAATACGTGAAAAGAGTGCCTCTAGGAGCAATATTTCAAGCTCACCTCGACTTGTGCCCTCCCTGTATCATATTGCTTTATTATAGGCAATAGTGTGGATACGTGGAGGGAAATTAATTATGTTGGTAGTATCAGTAACAAAGATGATGAAGGTAGTTAGGATAATAGAAGGTTAAAACAATAATTGGTAAGCAGAATAAGAAAAAATTTTGTTAAAAGAGTTTAGTCAGGAAGTTTGGAAGGAAGCCAATATTTAGACTCTAAATATTTTTTTCTTAATTATGATCTGTCTATTTTAATTTGATGCGTTTCAAATAGTTAAATGATTTTGACGGTAGCTTAAAATTTAATTATGAATATATTTATATATGCAACAGGGAACTATACTGCTCTTTAAGAATGCATTTTTATACCGATAACGCATAGCTAGCTAGAAAATTCGACACATTTACTTCAGTATAATCGACAACGGATGAAAACTGGCTATTATGGCGGCTTTATACCTATCTAATCTATTTAGTTCCACGAAAAGATAGAGATACAAAGAGTTTATATATAGCACTAGACTTCACACTAGGATTCTCTGTGTTGTGGGATTTAGTAATTCGTGTGAAAGTGTTTTAAATTTACGAAGCCTATTACAGTGTAAGCGTGCATGCCAATAGTCGACGGCGTGTGTGCGTTTATGTGCAGGTGTTTGTTCGTTTGTTATAGCAGTCAATTGTCATACCGGTTAATATAATGAATAGGGTATTTGACTATGATCGATATTTCGTATTATTTTGCGTCCAAACACAAATAACATTAAAATAAAACATTTCTGTCAAAACAGTATAAAAGTAGCTTGTAACATGAGGCAAATATTACTATTTTAAAAATAGAGTGGAAGTGTAGTGGGGACATCATACTGTCTCTTTCACACGCGTACACTGTAATGCATATTGAGACTAGTGACGTCACTAGTTTTGTTTTGCATCCCTTTTCTTTTACTCTCACTACAAGATTTAAAATGTTTCCAACTTGTTTAATTATTATGAATAGATTTTCAAAATTCTTTGTTTACTAGATTTTGAGTATGGATACATTTTGATACATACAATCAAAAAATGGTGTCCAATACCGTATTGTCTAAAAATTATGAACACTTATTTTCCCCACCACTTTCAACAATCAAAGTTTGTTGCCCCCTCGCCTTATCCATACAGATCCAGTGTTTAAACAGGAAGTCAGTATTCAGTTGCGTACTCGCTCATCACAGGGGGAATCACTTCAATCTACCGAAGTTCCTCCTATATTAACCGTTTTCTAAACTTGGCCGACTTGAATAATTTCATGTTGTTAACAAGGAAATTGTGATCCTGATGGTTCATTTTAACTTTGACGTTATTGATATGTTTGCTAACCTTGAGAGTTTGATACTTGAAAGGGTTTTGAAAACAATGTTTAATTAGTAATATTAGTCGATGATAAGTTTCCGTTTTGTAGTGAATATTTTATTTTATAATATCTACATTGGTTTCTTGTCAATTTTTTTATTTCACCAAAAAACTAATCAGCTAAAGATTACAACATTCTATTTTACTATTGAAAATACACTTTGTATACAGGTGGACTGAATATCATCATAGACATTATTTAATAATAAACTGTTCATTTACACAAATCATGAATAATAAAGTTAACATAAATATAAACTCACATCTAAAGAACCCACGTTCCCAAAGCACGTAACCGAAGCATACATTCAGACGCATACAATTCCACATTAATTCCTAATAGTTATTTGATTCCCATAAATCCGCGCAACATGATGCAGAAGTAGGAAGCGATGTACCTTACTTATTTAAGACTACTCATTTCTACGTAGGAGTTTGTTTAATACGTACGTGTGTAATATAATACGAAAATTGTAATGAAGGCCAAGGGAATCGCGCAAGACGGTAGATAACTAGCTTTAGAGAAGACTGAAGACACGGGCAACAGCGGGAGAGATTATTTCGTAAATATTGACATTAGAAGACGAAAATAGAATTGTTTAAAATATATTCACCGTGCAAACTGCGATGACATGATGGAGTTTTACTTTATAGGTGTTTTTTGTAACGTTTACTGGTCGTAAAAAGCGTGACACATGTTATCTGTTTGAGTTGTTCCTTAGTTGCTTTTTTAAGTGTTGAAACTTTGGCAAATTTTAGAAACAACTATATGTTTCGATAGATTTATGTCACTCTAAACTCTAAAGTCAATGAGTATCATTGTCATTCGTTTAACAGATAGTTTTCTTAGAGTATTTTATAAATGTATTTATGCATTGACCAGTGGACAGCTAATACAAATAGCCGTAAATAAATTTCTATTGAAATACAGATCATTTACACAAGAATCCAAAATATAAAAATAAAATTTAGAAATTAATCCATGATAAAAATAAGAAAAAAAATGTAAAAAATATTTCGCTTCAAACTCCTAACTTGAAACTATGAAATCTTCCACGTTGAGTTGATTTATGCTCACAGTGGGTTCATACGTTCGTACGTTATGTAACTGTTTCTGACCTCAACGTCTCATCAACATGCGTTAATCCTGGAGCCTGGCTCTGTGGCGGTTTGTCTATTCAGATTACTCATGAAACATTAGTAGGGGTGGAACTGATACTTGAGGACACGGTTCCTTAGCATAATTATTTATAAATGTGAGCGCAAATCGCATTATTGGTTTAGTTAAGACATCCTTGCATAACAAGATGAGGGAAATGTATCAAATCAGCGCCGTTGAATTATTGGAAGTGGACGCGTCTCCAAAAGCATATTGCGATACAGTAGGAGCGGCACTTAAAAGATTTTCTCTTGTTTGGCCTTGTTTCTGCAAGCATAGTCATCGCAAAGTTGATCAGCATGGAAGATGATTACTCTTATAATATATTATGTCTCTCAAAAGAAACACTGGCACAAAGTTGATTTTATTTTTAATCAACCATAACTACTCCATTATTAAACCGTTACCATAAGATTAATATTAAACTTACAAAATACAAATTTCTTGTTACCAAAACCTAAATGTATCGCAAAATTTAAAATTACTACAAAAATATACTAAACATAGCATATACAAAACAATCAAAATCACAAAATCTGTAGAATATCGTAGATCTACTTTTGATGACTGCTCTTGAATAAATAAGCACGTCAGGCGCTACACAACTGTCCGCACGGACACCCACAAAAATACAAAGGCTGAGGCAATCTTATCTTCATTTATAGGGCAGTAAAATTACGCCTCGCGCAAAACATAAATCCGGTTTATCATCCACTTCTCCGCGGGTAGTTTAAGCAGAAATGTATTGAAGATTGATATCCGTGAAACCGTCTTCTTTGTTTTCTTTTTCTGGCACATTCTTGTTAGGTTCTTCATTAAACTTACTCGTTAGAGTTCTCATACGATGAAACATCTCATAAGTGGTACAAGATTACAAAAGTTATAATTGCTATGAACAGAGCGAAGAACTATCGAGTTACATCGAATTTAAACTCATTGATAAAGTTATTAATAATTTGACATTCAGAGAAGCCTTTAGGAGGTTATTAGTACAAAACACAGTGCCTCCAAACACTTGATCTTGAATTATTCAGTGATCCTATATTTAGACTAAAACAAAGCGGCCTAGTTAATTATTCACATCAAAACTTCCATTGTAAACATTTGTGAGTAAGCTCATGGAAAATAATAGGTAGTTTTTCTAACTAAGTCAAAAGTAAAATATGCTAAAACAGCTACTGCATATCCGTTACTACTATAACTACCTTACTCTCCGTTACAAAAGGTTTTAGGAAAGACGACGTGCGAAAACAAACCAAAGGCAACTGATTTATACATACTGATATTCTTGGTAATGAAAGCATAGAGATCAATGGTAAATGTTCACATATCGACCAGGATCTGTTTTAATAACAGTACATCAAAGTCGACAATAGTTACAGACTGTATTGTAACAAACAGTCTAACTCTGGAATTGAATGAGGTTAAAAGCTAGCGAGGATCGATGTTTTGTGAACATGTCGATCATTGTGTCAGTGGAGAATAATGAATTAGGAACTAAACTTTCACAGGAAATTGAATGATCATCTCAAAATAGATGGAGATGAAGACATTGCTATTGTATGTTTTTCACAAGTACTAGAGGTAATGTAAGCAAACTTTTGTAACCAATGGCCGATAAAAATTTTAAAAACGGCTTTTGAATTGTTAATTTATTGAAAAATTCTATTAACACACTGGGGTAAATCTAATTTAGTAACTCCATAGTTCAACGTCAATCTATGCGAGTAAACTAGTGAACTTAATAAATTATCTTTATTTACCTCGATGCACGTTCGTCCTAAACTCGCAATAAATTTCACATCAAAAGTAACCTACATTTGAAATGGGGTTTCAAAACCAAGGTCTTCAGCATTTTTGATAGAAACCATGTGACTTATTAGCATCGTAAATGTTGCTCGTAAAATTGATGTAATTAACTTCATGTTACCGGAAAATAATTTCCTTTGTTTATCAATATTGGATTTATTGTAAACAGCACGTGCTCGTTAGACGTTTATGAAATGAGTTGTTGTGAACAATGTTTCTTTATTTTGTATCTATATTTACACGTTCTATTTTAATATAATACTTTTTGCAGATACTTTATTTTTGTATTTTTGATCATCACGTTTTTGTTTACTTGTGTGAATTGTATGCTAGTTTATTTAAGTAATTAAATTCGTAACAATTTGATGTATTAAATGCTTCGTCAGTCTTACTTGACTTTAATGATACCGCTATTAAAAAAAAATTGATAAAGTGAGAAGAAATGTACCTTTCTTAGAAATCACCACTACAAAATAGCGCGAAATATAAAAATCAATTCCCATCCCACCACGTAAGGCCAATTACAACATTTCGACATGAATGCACCGAGGATGGTATATTTTGAAGTTCGCCGGATAAACATCGGGTCGTGAGCGAATGTGCCTGTTAACACGTAACGAGGTGTGGAGTATAAGCTCACCAGTCATGATCATGTCTTAGCGAGTTATTCGCCGACCACTGACTTCCAAGCGAAAGCGAAAACGTCTTACAACCATCACGACGCATCTTTAAATTTAAACCCTCTTTCTTTTAAAATAAAGTTGAGTTTATAGTTGGAATGATGATTTTATTTAATGTCTTCAATATTATAAGAGTCCGGTGTCGGCACAAGCGATAATTTGTATGCCTCATTGTAGTATTATCTGTGCGTGAGGAACGTACAACAAGTGTAAAAGAAGGAATACGAGTATAAATAAGGAAATAAATGGGCTTGAATTATAAGGACGGCCGTGGAGGCGAATCGATTGTAATTATAGTTTTGGAGATTCAAGATGTTAATAGGTTTGCTGTCTTAAACTGTCTTGTTTTGGCCGTAAAGTTCTTTCGATGTTCGCACATACTTATTTCGCGCTTTCTCTTATAATCATGCATTCTTAAGTTTTATTTGGATTTTATATTTAAAAATATAATGCTGCCGGTGGCTTAAGTGTTAACTCAAAGTGGATTTTGATATTTTTTGCGGAATTTCGTGCTATATTCATAAAGTAGACTGCAGTCTGATATTATAAAATCTTTCCTTAAAACATCGCATTAAACTTGCATGTTTTACTGAAACACAAACCAGTTTCGTCCACAAGGTACATCGGTACTATTTATACATTGTATTTTTTCCTTTATTCTTATTTTTAGTTGCTTGAATACAATTTTTTTTAAATAAAATTTTGGGAACTTAATTAACCATAAAAGTGCCCTTACTGAAACCACATAGATAAAGTTTAATTAAACCTGTGCAGTAGGTACTTAATATTAATTAACAAAACGATGAAAGACAACCAGCCAAAGTGTAATACAACAGATCTGCCAAAACATAAGCTAACAGACAGCCATTCTAATGCTCTGAATCGTATCGTTTAACAGAGGCTTTGTAGCGATTCCCGCTGATGTTGACGGTACGCTCTTTGCCATCGCCGGTCGCAGTGCATCTTTCAGGTGGTTAGCTGTTCCCAGACTAGCATCGTTCGTCTAGACTTTAGTACTCGTAGTTACCACCAAATCACAATTCTATAATTTGTTGAGTTTAGTTTTGGTATTGTGTTTTGTTTGACGGCCATGTGCCTATTATTTCTTTTATACCCGATTTTGACCAGATTGGATTGCCCTATTTGAACTGCGTTGTAATTACCGTCAGGTCCATTGCAATCCCTTAGATTCGCCAACATAATATTATAAAAGTACACTATAATAGCAAAAATCCCCTCCTTATTTATGAAACTGATGTAAAATTCTTCGTTGTATCCTTTGTTGAAATCTTTGGATTAAATGCTCTAACAAATTTTCATATAATATGATGCAAGCAAATGCACAATAAGTATAACGCTGTTCCTTTTACTCGTACTAAAGCATCATTTTGTTTTCATTATACGTATAACATAAGGCCAGAGCCACCCTTCCGCAACCGCACTACGTGTCCTCTTTCCTTATAACGAGTAAACTTGCTCCCACAATAATGTAGTGGGTAATGCGCCTGCAGTTTATTCTCAAACACTGTTACTTGAAACTTGATGTATTGTTCTATTTAAATTATAATTAAGAAACAAATAGAGTTTAGATATTTTCATATCACATCTTTGAGATTTAAGTTTCGCGGTTTGACGCTACACAGTATTTGATATATAATAATATATTGTTTGTAAAATATGTTTTAAAATTACGGAAACAAACAAAACTAATATCTACTAACAAATCGGCATCAATATGAAATTAGATAGCCTGCAAGCCATATTTGTAACTGCTAAATACAGACGGATTATTTTTTTCTCAAACTATTCTGACAGCGCGTATACAATAAGATGACAATATATTGATAAAACAATTGATTCTAAGATTTGATATCAACTAAAAATAATAAAAATAAAAACATGAAACAGGATATTCTATCCGTTGCTTTCTTTTTAATATTGATAACGAAGATTTACACCTACATTTTTATTAAACGAGGGTTGCATCCCACTATAAATGCACAATTACATGATTTAAAATGTTCCTTATTAAAAATCTAGGGGCATGCCGCTGCTTATAATTCAGACGTAAATGTTCAGCATTATGCACAAGAAGTAGTTAATTTTTACGATAATCGCCCTTGCATGCAGTGGGTGGAATCATTGTGAAGCGAACACACAGAAGGCAATGTAACCTAAGCAGACCTAAGCAATATTGGCGGCGTTGGCTTAATGAAATAGCAGTTTAGCACGCCGCAACGTGGGCTGTTGTGAATATTGCTTCACATTTTCAATGTGACGTACTTTGAAATGAGTTTAATAAAGTTAGCTGGATGCGTTTCGCTATTCTTTGGTAATGTTCGCTGAAAAATGGATAAGGTACTTCGAGAAATGGCTTCTGCAGTTGACGATACACATTTTCTGGATTATTATCAAAGTTCTGCAGTTGGGAATGTAAATAACGTCAATGCAGGTACAGTTAATCTGGCACCTTATGTATTGTATACATTTATAAATTGTTTCAGCCCATATACGTCCCACTGTTGGGCACGGGCCTACTCTACAATCGAGAGAATCGATTGAGAGGGGTTAAGGCCATATAGTCCACCACATTCATAAATAAGAGAATATAATGATAATGAATTCAAGTACTAGCTACATACATAATTCTGACTCAGACTGCGTTACATTAGCAAATCCTATGTCGTAAGAATGAGAAACTACGACAATTTTAAAAGTGTAAATTTTGATTCACTTAAAAGTAAAGCAGAATTCATTTTTAAATTTAAATAAAATGTTGTTACTCAAAAGAAATTGGACACGCTTTTATCACACTGATCAATTTCAGTCAAATTGCGATTGCCAATAGAATGTTGATTAAAAGTAAAACAAACGAATGTCAGACTATAAAAGTAACAAAATACGATACTCGTTTTGAACGAGACGCGAATATTGCGATTTCAATTGTATCAGAGTCCCTTTAATTCAAACAATTACCACTACGTTTTAGCGGAACAAATAAAAAAGTAGCCGAAAGGGCCGCCAATCGAATAAGCGCGAATCCAATATGGACGAAATGAGTGACCGCCACCGACCCTTTTCATTCATTAATTAATCCCAAACGTGTGGAGCTCGCAAAATAATAGACTCTTAAATCGATTACTCACTTGGAAGCGCCAAACGAATTGGTAACATACGTTAATTAACCTCGATTCACATTCATAAAATGTATATGCGCACATAATCTAAAGTTATTTAAATGGAAATATGTTTTGTCATCGGAGCCCAATTGGAACATTATTTTTTATTATTTGTTTTATAGAGTTATTATTCTCAATTACATGTCAAACCCATTTTTTTTGTTAGAAGTGTCATGTAAAACAAAAGACAGTATAAATTGTGATTTAATTTCATCGCGTTTAGAAAAAACAATCGCGTTTATTTCTAATACAAACCTATAATTTTAGAAATAGACAGGTATAATGTGTTATTTTAACCATCAATTATTATCATTATGCAGATAGCTTTGACTCGCTATCGGTGCTTCGGAAATTGGGATTTCCGGGTCGTTTACCGAACGGAGAAGTAGCGCTGAGAGTTCCAGCCATCGGTCTTTAAAGGTATATCTTGTTTTAATACAGCAAAGTTAAATAAAAGATGGGTTAAATATAATGCAATTCGTAAGAAGAAATATAGATGATACGTATACGAGTGTTTTTGGTTCTTTATTTTCTATATATTATACACTTAGGAGCATTTAAAAAAATACACTGCCTATAATATACTTAATATGTAAAAAAATTATGGGAGCTCCATTAATTTTAGCCTTGACACTGATTATTTATTTTTAATCAAAACCACAACCAGACCCATTTTTTTGTGTCAAAGCTGTCAAGCTCTCCTTTTTCGGTACTCTGGAGGAATCCGAAAGGGGTATGTTAGAGGCACTGGTCTTCCAGCCAGGCAGTCTGCAGATAATACGGCCGAGCCGGGTCCCTAATAATCCTACACCAGCATACCGACAAAAACCCCTCGGTGGCCGTCCACCGTATTGTCAACATTGTCAACCACTCCCATTGCTGAAACATCAAAATTAATATTTTTGAACTAACAATTAGTGTTGAAGAGGTGTTCCACTGTGGCTTACCATAGTTGTTAATTTCGATAATACGACACGCGTGACGTATTAGCCAACGTTTGTGGGCAAATTAAATAAGTGTGTACAAATGAATTGTTTTTGCGTGCGGTTTTATATTTATTATACATTGAAAATAATAATTGTTAACAGTTTTCAGTAGTTAATGAGGTCCGGTAATGCGTTTTGTAATTAATGTTAATGAAAATTACACTGTAATGTTGGTAGTATCTGTCAGACAGGATCTCTGCATAATAGACTGATAACTGAAACAATCCTTTTCATATACCAAATGATGACATATTACCCATTGTCTCCTAAAGTGGGATAGGGTAGAAAAATATGGTACCTAAATGAGTTTGGGACATGCATAGATTTAGCAATTCACAAAATAAAAAGTTGTATATTTTCAATGCTGTCCAAAGACGTCTGAAAAACAAATACAATAAAAAAGTATATTAAAGATAAATGACCTATTAAGCTTTAATGCCAGAACAATTAAACTGCTATATTTATTAAAAAGCCTGGGCTAAAATATTGATCTGAATTTAATTATTTGGCTGTTGATAGAAATTGGAACATTACGAAACAACAAGTTTTACTTATGCGATTTTGACCGTTATTTTGTATAAATTTTAATATAGCCATGTTTAAATAACTGGCATTTACCCCATTTCTTGTACGTTAAATGAACTTTAGCAAAATAATTCCACAAAGCTTGAAATAATTTGATAGGAACAGTCAGTTTCCTGACTTACAGTTTCGCGAGCAAACTAAGCGAAGTTTCTAAACGATTATTAAACAATTTGTTAATTAGAAAGCCTTTGGAAATTTGGAAAGTTAAATATATTTCTTGCTATACTTATTTAGTGAAGTGGCCAGAAACGTTACTTACAAGACGTGCCCAGTAAAATTTGAATTTAAGTATAAGCATATTTTGTTTATTATTTTGTTATTAAACTGGTATAACTGAAAGAATTTACGGTTCGGGGCCTTAACTGATTGCACTAAGAAGAAGTTGGTAGTAGTAAGTAGTCACCCAACATATTATACGCAGTAATGAGCGAATAAACATATTTTTTATGAAAATTGACTTCGCAGTATTGTTTAATAAGATAATTATTTCAATAACATTTGTTTATTCTTTTATTTTACGCTATGTAAATAAATACACCCAACAGTCACATACAAAGTCCTGACCCCACACTAAGATCGAGTCTTATGTCGTGGGTATCAGGAACTACGAGACACTTTTCGGTCTCACAAAAACTTCCAGACCCGAACAAATACCTGAGTACATACAAGATTTGATTCGGTGCGTGAATCGAGCCCGCTGACTCTCGTTTCACAACCGGCGTCTAACCAACTGCGCCACGAAGGTTGGTAATTTTTAGCGTCACAGATCAAATGTAACAGATCTACCAATATTCTACTGATTTTGAGATCCACAATCACGCCCATTTCAAACATACAAGGCGATGCTAATGCCTTAGCTCGGTGTACACATTTAATTTGACAATTAAGCATGCACTGCGTTTAATCCGGCACAATAACAAACACATAGGCACATTACATACATTAACTGATTGGGAATACCGCTCGGTTAGTCCCGTCCACCCTATGTGGTTAATTGCGCCGTACATTCACAAAGACAATTAGTTAAGCGTTGTCTGTGATTGCGTGTGAGGGCTTAAGGGGAGTTGGTAAATATAAATTGGTATTCAGATGCAATTGGCAGATACTGAGGTCTATTCCGATGGCAGTAGGAGCGAGTGCGCTTAACGATTCAGAATGTCTTATGACTCTATTGTGTGCTCGTTCAATCGCAAAGAATAAGTGGTCGGCTTGTAACTAAATCATCCTGTGTAAGTGGCTAAAGGTTTGCAGTTCCGCTTTATGTGTTTGAATGACCAATTTATTGCGTTCATTCTTATTCTTTTGCTTGTGTCTAGGTTTGCGGTCATTAGTGGAAGGTTTACTGCTGGAGACGCGATTTACAATTCTTTGCCACGAATGAATGTAAAGTTATATTATATTTTAACTATGGGATGTAAATCTTGCAATACGAGAGATTGTAAATAGACTTTAATGGAAATACACTTCGTACTATTCAACGTAGTGCTAATAGACTATTGCTCATTAACATTGTCGAACATTTTCTATGTATTCACGAAACCTAATAACATTGTACTCTATTATATCAATTTTGTTGGAATTCTGAACACAATATCAAATTAATTATACACGGTTACGTCACTGCCTTCTCTAATAATTAACGAGTTCACAGAGAAGTAATGGATACTATTGCATGTACGATGTGTTTTTGTAAGGAATATGATCATGAAGCGGACAACAATGTAAGTCATGCACGTTCATATGTATATCGGCTTAAAGTATTTGATGTCATAGATAAAATCCATATTGCCACAAATTTTTGTCCTTTACTAAAACTTTCTTGTCTTTACTAAATCTATGCCTACATCTATATGATACAGGCGTGACGTTATATATGTAGATACATACATAAACTCACGCCTTTATCCCAGAAGGGGTAGGCAGAAGCGCCACCAGGACACCCACATTTCGCCATTTCGAATATACAAGGCGAAATGTGGGTGACCTGTTATGTATGTATGATGTATTTAATTAAAACAATTTTTAATTATTAATCATTGATCGCCCTGATTTACATCAAGTCTGACAATGATTCCAAAACGTTCAGCCAATCAGCCGTGATCCAAGCCACCCATAAAGATTTCGACGAAACGGATCATCAATGTTCAAAGAGCGAGTGGTGATTATTCATATGATTACGTCACCGTTCACCGCATTCCTGCTCGTTGATGGGTGAACACCGGAGTTGGAAGACGCCACCGTCAGCCGGTGCACTCAGCCTATAAGGTTACCTGTGAGAGAGCTCCATGGGCATTCTGTGAGGAGGTAGAAATATTGGAGCTGGCTTAATATTACGATCAATTGTTTTTGATGTTTTGATGCAAGATTTCATTTAGCTTTATATTTAAATTGAAAAACCTTCAAATATTTATTTTTTTCAATATTATTTTAAAAGTTTTTATGGACAATATAGTATCAATTTATTTTTAATCATTTGAAATGTTACCAGTCTATGTTTTTTAATAGCTGTGATTTTATTCAGTGCAGTCGAGTACCTAATAATTTTACGCCAGTGCGCAAAAAAATAACACATTACTTAATAGGCCTTCCTAATTACGTTATTAGCAGTGATTATAATCATCTCAAAAAAGCTGTAAATCCAACCATTGTATTTGGGCCTTGTCTGTCTACTTCAATATTTTATTGTAATTTTGTTTATCAAATACTTAGGCGAAATGTGGGTGTCCTGGTTGCGCCTCTGCCTACCCCTTCTGGGATAAAGGCGTGAGTTTATGTATGTATGTATGCAAATACTTAAATTAATCAAAACTTGGATCACACTCAATCACACAAATCATCATGAAACTCCACTTAAACCCAGCAAATGCCTTATCCAAAACCCATTCAACTCGCAAGCTCCGGTCGAGTAACTCGACACCTCAACGGACAGCCACCACAGTCCATTGCTCACCATCCAGTCTCACCAGTTTACTGGGCCCGTCGACACAAATGCGCCACTTACCTTCTACCGCTTGCTTGCCGATTGATTAATACTGCTTCATTTGTGGCGAATTAGTCTGCGCCAGTTTGTTGATGATGTTGTCTGGTGTTTGGTACACATTTTGTAATTAAGTTTTTTTTAAACCGATTGATATCATCGGCTACAGCTTTTTTGTTCTAGCATAAACAGAAAATGAGTGAAGATTTTGAACTTTATAAATCTTAGCGTTTATTGGGATTTTTTTTTTAATGCAAGCAAACACTTTTAGGAGTTATAAAAAATGTGAATGACCTAGAAGTCTTTTTCAAATGTTATGTTACTAAAATCTTATCCCTATTCTAATGAATGCACCTTTATCATTTGGCTATTGGTAACAGTGATGAATATAATTCGCTTTACTTTTAATATTTCAAATTATTGAAGTACAATGTAACATACAATTTAACCTACAATACAAAGTAACTAATATCGTGTCTAATATAATATCTAACCTTGTAATTAGTACAACATATTGTAGGTATCAAATATTCTCATTGAACAACAAGTGCTCCCATTATTATGTAATGCTAACAACCCATTCATGCGTGCATATTAGGCGCCTCCTTCTATAAACACAATTAATTTAATTAAGCATTCAAGTGTCTTATACACATAATAGGACGTCAATAAACTAACAGCTCGTTATAATTACTAAATTAGATATTGGAATAATTTACTTGGTATTGGCTGTTCTTAAGATTTAATTACCAAATTGCAGTGTTAAATGTATGGTTTTGATGCAAAGTCACCTTGGAGATATTTTGAGGGCATTGACATTGGTTGCATTTATATTACTGGTAATTGTTGCCTCGTCTAAATAGGTATCTCTCAATTTTCAAAGTTCATTTATAAGTGCCCAAATATTGTCTGAAAATATTTGAAAGTTAATTGGTAAAAATTTAAAAATAAAACCCACAATGAATACCTTTACCAATAGATCAAAATTGGAGATTTCTTTGTATTTTAATTATTTTTTTTATTATTTTACAAGTAATCATTGTTACGAGTTTGCATTTTACACCCAATACATCTTTAAATGTGTTATGATTTTATAATGCTTCTCACACTTATCAAAACTTTTGCAACTTCATAAAACTGCCAACCATAATTCATAACAGACTAACCAGATCGATGATTGAAAGTAAAATAAATAAAGATGTTAATTCCATTTGTAATCCACCTTAAGCCCCAATAGATATCAATATAAATAGACAGATATCCATAATAGATATCTTATTAATACCCGCATTACCAGTGGTTCGACTGGCATTCAACGTATTAGTCGGTGTAACAGCACCGTCAAAGGAAACGTTAATACCAAGACCATTGAGTGTGATCATATTGATTAATAAGAGGCGCGTCTGCTCTAATTATGCTTCTATATTTAGTTGACTGTATAACATTGTGATTATTGCAGGCTTTCAAGAAACTCATAGAAATTCTAAGCATATTGAATTTATGTCTGGAGCCTTATGTACTCGAAATATCACATATGCTAGTATTTATGTTACTACAATTGGTACGTCTGCCTGAATTCCTGGTGGAATTGAAACATTTATTTATGGTAAAAACTTATTTTTTTTACATTTTCTGTTTTGAACGAAGATTATTCCTGTTTATTTTATGCTTAACAACCTGTTGAAAATAAACAATACCCAGCTTGGGACATGTTATATAGATAAAAAATTGTATATGCTACAAAACGTAATAATGTATTAATATTGTCAACGATTGTTGCGTCGTTATTGACTTATAGCATAAAATATAACTAAATAAAAATAGACAAAAGAAGAAGTGAGAAATCCATCAGACTCCGCAAATATATTGTTTCCCCTTAAATTACTTCTTACAAAACATTCAATACTCTAAGTAGGTACATAAGCACAAACAAAAAGAAATACATAATATAAGTTAGGCTTAACTAGACGCATATGTTATTCATGACGCAACGTGTTAAGTTTTCTTTAAGTAAGTTCGAAGTTTAGGGCATTAACTAAGACGACGATAAAGTTAAATATGTTTTCTAAAAACAAATAACTTTGGCAACCGCGCCTATATTTTTAAATCTAGACCTACAGCTCAGAAGGGATTTACATTTTTAACCTCTCGGGAAAAATGGTACTTTAACATTAATTTATATAAAAACTCGAAGGTCCAAACGAAAGAATTAGAAAATGTACAACCTATTGCTACTGAAACAGATTTTGATTTGAATATTAAGGTCTCGTAAAGACTTTGAGTTGTCAGCGTTTTAAAATGCAGTGACGTCACTTAAGAATAAAGGCAATGTTCAACACGGCGCGGCGCGGCGATTCGTTGAAGTATATTAAATTACAGGTAATAAAATTGGTACAATAGGTGGTAAAAATGTTTGCTGCCTACGCTTTGCTGCTTCAGGCTACTCTTACTTGAGATTTTATGCGACGTTAAATTAAGGATGAATAGTAGCG
The DNA here is from genome assembly GCA_949752805.1 of Deilephila elpenor. Lineage (NCBI taxonomy): Eukaryota > Metazoa > Arthropoda > Insecta > Lepidoptera > Sphingidae > Deilephila > Deilephila elpenor. Next base: position 5,573,763 of record OX457105.1, on the reverse strand, counting down.
TAAGTCCATACGGTGTCAATTTAAAATTTTCAAAAGTACGTACGGATATTGGGAGACATTGACAGTTGAAGACGTGGTAAATTTTATTTTTCGTCACGGATAAGATTTCGTATGTGTAAAATTAATACAACCGTATCGAATTTCACAAACTGCAGGTCATTATTTACTCATCATTAGTTACTCATTCCTACATTCTTATATTAGTATTCATTTTTAATCACAAGGAATCTAGTACTATAATTATTAGACCTCTGTCTAGGAATCCCATATCGACTTACTGTACAAGCCTGCTTCCAGTGAATTCTTATTATCTTTCTCATGTCGACTGTCGACTATTAACATTTGAGTATAGGTTATACTAAAAATAATATTCAAAATTTGGACCACTGTTACATTACATCTCTTAACTATTTTTAGATTAACTATAAAATAGAATTCCAATTCAAATATTTGAATATTAATTTTCAGAATAACATTGAAAGTATCCAGATTTTTTACTTCAATTCGTTTAAAATATTTTCAGTAGACGAGAAGGTCACAGACTAGGCACATTACCATAAAGATTCATTCCATATTTATGTGGTTAGGTAGTCCGATTTCAAGTCCTTCGATTACACAAGTTTTCAAATTTAGATCGAATTATACATCCCAAATTCGGATTCTTCACAACTTTCCTGACTCCAGAGCATTAATAAATTCAAAGAGAACAAATAACTTGACTTTCAAAATTAGCTTTAACTTAATTGTTGGTGAGGGAGTAGTATATAAGTTAGGCAAACGTGACGTACATTTTTTCTATGGCAAATTAGTTTAACAAGCGGGGTTGCGCATTTTTATGACGTTCTTTTGGAGTTAGGATTATTTAAAAGACCTAGTTTTACTTAAATTTTCACGCAAGATTGTTAGTTTTCATAAATTACTCTAAAATAATATATTTTTAAAATAATATACAGATACTATTGAAGTTTTTGAGGATTATTTTCTACTAAAATCCGATTTTATAATTGTTAGATAAAAGTTATCAGTCAAATAAGGTATACCCCCCGTTATAACCCCACTAGAAATAAATGAGACATCATAGGAAAAACTTAGAAAAACATCTGGTTTATAAAAATGTTTTACAGTTAATGTTGTATTTTATCTGACGAATGAGTTCCATGTAACGGTTGTAAAATAAAAGCTCTAAGGCTGTGAATTCAAAGGAACTTCAGTTGAAGAAATCTGCAAATTCTATAAAATTTACAATCACGGCCACTGAAAAACTGTGCTTCAACTGGCAAGTGGCAACTTTTATGGGAAACTAGTAAAATGTCAACAGTTTCCATTAATTAGTGCTCTGTGAGCACTGCGCCTAAATGGTGGAAAACAACAATCCCAAAGACTTTTATTTTGTTCTCATTACAAAGAGAATATCCTGGCCAATGAAACACTATTCCATTCTAAGAAAATATGATTATTAAGTACAGAAAAATTAATTACTAAAAGAATAAAAAGAAGTAATTATGCGTTCTGAGAAACAACTAAAGGCAGGCAATGGCAGCTCCAGATAGTGTTAACTATTTTATAACTAACCTAGGTATACATTTTCTTCCCTTGAGACAACTTCAAAGCATTAGCAATTATTTCTTTGTAAAATATCTGAAATATTTAATTTTTTTAAATTACCTTTTTATGTTCTTACCCTAGTAAGACTGCTACAAAGCATACGTTGAGTATACACAAATATGAGGATATTAAATTGACTGCACTTCGCGTGGTGAATAGTGAAACTTTTGAAGTGAACTAGCCAGAGGCTAGGTTATAATTTAGTTCAGAGGTAAACAAAACTGAATAGCATGCGCGCATATTAGAGGAAGTATTTTAATAACTATGAGACAACATTTGTGTGAGGTTTTTATTGACAATCCGTAAGAGAATGAGTTTCTCTTCCTGTTTGCGCTAATATTCTAGGATTTGAATGTTTAAGTTTAATAAAAAGTGACTTAATTTGACTTCATTTTGATTTCTTCGGCTTGTGGATGTTTGTCAGATTTCCTTGAATATTTATAATATAAGTAACTCTATAAAAATGGTTCATTAAAAAATAGGACTTTAAAAAGATAATCTTAGTTTATTACAATAGTTTTACTATAAAACTTTACCTACTTGAAAGTAGGGATTTACCTTAACAATTTTAATATAATCTTATTCCACTCAAGCGTCTATCTATATCGTTTAACCGAAGAACATTTAGTGTGGATTATAGTTTACGTTATTCATAAAGCAATTTGTAACTTTTACGTAATAAACGAGCCGTTTTAAAATATCATTAATATTAAACTAATATTATAACTCAAAATATTAAAGTACGGTTAATCTAGAGATTATTTCGCAAGATCGAGTGATGTATTAGCCGATTAATTATATGCTTCATATTTGCCTTATAAGATATATTATGGTTTATTCGCTTTAAGTTTAATTACTGTCTACTGCGTAACTTCTTCACTATTATGTATAATAATATGCTTTAATTATTCATGACGAAAGTGCAAGCGGTTCACCGGATGGCTAGTTGGGCTATGGAAACATATTTAATCTTTGGACATTCTCACTCCTAAAAAAAGCGTATTGTTTTGCTAATAGGTAAGATTCTTCTTTTATGTGCAAGAGAAAAAGCTATTAAGCTCTCCTTTCGGTACCCCGGGGGATGTCGAAAGGGGTATATCAGTGTCACTAGCCTTCTAGCCTGGCACACTGCGGATGTTGTGGCCGAGCTGGGTCCCTAACAATACGTCTACGTCATAATGACTAAAAGCTCCTCGGTGACCGTCACACGCATTATGGACGGCATCGGACATCCCAGAGCGAGGAAAGTCCCAATTTACGTCTGCGTAACTGCCCAGCGCAAAACCATTGGCGGTGCTTCCATTATTATAGGGCTTGGATCACCGGATATTTTGGGGGTCCATGACAGAGACTAGGCTACACGCTCTATCGTAGAACTCGGGGTCGTTATACGTGAGGGCGAACCGTCCCCGTAGTGTGCCCAGCGACCCTGATGACCCCTTTAGGTCGCCTCTTACAAGGGGCAGGGGATACCGTGGCGGAATACTTGCACCCCCAGACCACAGGGCAAATTAGGTAAGAATCTGACATTTTTTAAAAATATATAAGCATCCATTTTAATAGCGACCACCGTAACCGATGATGCAAAACTGATCCATGTAAGCGTATTGCGTTTTAGGTTCAGCCTGTTCGTACCTAGTTTCGATCAGGCTGGAAAAATGACTACCTTAGAGATGACCCTCGCGTGACCCTGGATTCACTATCTGGATCGCACTACAGTTGATATAACTTGCATTGTAGTAGCCAAGTCAAGCCAACTCATACTATTCGAAGCCAGACACAAGACTATGAAACTGGATAATACTTGCCCGTTAAAACAGCCAACTAGAGTCTTGTTACATCCTTTAACTATTCCACCGCCGACGAACGCAAGACGATCCTTCAATAAGCGCAGTTTAATAATGACTATAAAAACTGAATGACACCCATTATTAGTGCTGGGGACAATGGACATTAAAATTTTATCGATACCGGACCAAGCGCATTGTTTTAACGTTAATACGAACTCATTTTGTATCGTACGCAAGGCTAATTACGTATTTCTCTATTGTGTACAAATAGTGCAGATGAAACGCTTTTGTTGTGAAGTGTATTGCTGTTTCCATATTTTATTTAATGTTTAATATCTGAGACTAACTTGTGTAAATGTAAACAATAAAATATATATTTTTTTTATTTAAAACTTGGGGCCATACTTCCTATGCATTAGGTCTTACCATCAGAAAATTATTTTTCAGACTACCATACAAATCCTTTATAAATAAATGTTTTTTTTTTGTGATTGCAATAACCAAAATTGTATCATCATTTAAATTGAATCTACAGTTGAATCCCCAAGTTATTTCATAGCTTGCAACTAAATCCCAATGAAATATTAAAAAATATCGCATCCATCGACATAACTCCACATCACTAAGACGCACGCCCGCGGACGTATTCCGCAAATTATACAGCGCATCGCTCAGTCTTACAGTTTGCACCTCACGCTCGTTTTGTAAATTTATATGAATCATTATTGGCTTGAATTATAGCGCAGCGCCGTGCGGGACCGACTCACTAGCATGCGAGAATCTACATGCGGATTATTCCCTATAACTTTATTATTAGATTACCATTATTATGATATTGTATCCGTAACTCACGGATTACAGTAACAACGCTTTACTGCACCGCTAGACATAAATTCCTTGGAAGTTGCATCATACTGAGATTACGTTGTGTATGGAATATTGCGATATTTTTTATTATATGGCTGGAGTAACACTCCCTCCGAGTATTATCTATCCTATATAGCCGAGATTATGGACCATTTTTAAAATTTAATAAAATGTATGAAACCCGCAGTCAGTCTACTTCCAAAACTTTTAAATGACAAAAACAGTAACCAAATGAAAGCTAAATGAACTATGCTCTTTGATACTGAACCATTCAATTTTGGCCTTCAAACGTGGTGTCCATAATTTTACTGTAAAAATGAACGGTACGGCAACTAATTGATTCTCAAAATTGGCGAACGAACTACGCAGTTAATATTAACAAACAAATAAGAAGTTCATTCCAACAAACTGGTTCTGGGCACAATATGTACATCTTGAAATTGTAAATAATACGCATGAATTCCTCCATGATCCAACAGCCGCGCCGTTGAGTTAATTATCCGGGGTCAAAGATCTTCATTTGATGCAAGCGGCATAATACAACCAGTTGTACATGTATTTGAGAGAGATTTGAACAGTAGCGGCTTTTTGTTTGTCTGGAAGGAGTGATCAAGATTGCGACCATTGTTTAATGGAAATGACAAGATATTTAAATACTTATTAAAGAGCTGTGATATGAAGATTAGACCAAACTTTAGTATGGTAAGTGTGATTAATATCAATAACAAATTTTTTTTTTTTTTAATTAATTTACATCTGGATGACGACACAATATATTATGATTCGTCATAATACAACAAAAGTCGTTTACAGGAGATGTTATCACGTACACGTTAACATCGCTTTCAAAATAACAGTATTTGCATTTCCTGTCTCTATAAACACATTTATTTCACAGTAGGTGGGTTAAATGAACAATTCACTTAATAGTCTGTCCCGTTGTTTATTATTTTACGGTCTTGAACTTACAAGGAGTAATTTTATATGCAATTTTGGATACCTTTATTACAAAGCGTTTCCATGTTCTGCATATTTATTGCCCTACGAGTGATGATAATAACATCGCTTAACTCGGAATAAATTCATTTGCTTGAATAAATGTCTTTGTTTTTTTTATTTAGGTTCTCATATAATTGGCGCAAAATTATTTTTCGTAACTTTGTATTTGCAGTTTGGTGTATTGAACTATTTTGCTACAACCTCATAGATTAATCAAATGTAAACACAGGTATCTAACTTCTGTCTAAATTACAAATTGACACTTCAACGTTGAAATCCACAAAATGCCAAATCCCAATATGCACAATCTCATCGCCGTTATTATACCAATTTTGTTCCTTCAAGAGCTAAAAGCCTTTGTAAATGTTACAGAACAAAAGAAAATTGCATCAACACCCCAGCTGGAAAACAATTTCGGCACAAAGCCGGCTGAGGTTGCAATTACAACAGCTATTACAGTGGGAGATGAAAAATTTGATGATAATGAACTCAGAAAACTTTCTGCACAAAAACTTAAATTACATGAAAATATAGACAAAGACAGAAATAAAAACGACACCCGTGAGACGCGGCAAAGAAAATCGAGGTATGCCGTGAATGCTACCAATTATAAAAGGATGGAATGTTTGTCGTGCCACGCAGTCGGGGCTTCCAGTGCAGATGTGAATTGTTATAAGGGATCTGGGTGAGGAAACATCTTCATTAACTTTCCTGCAGAAAGCAACTTTTACGCAATGTTATCAGGTCGCAAATAGACGAGAAAATTAAATATTTTTTTATATTACTTAGAGTATCATTCGTATATTACCACAATACTTGTATTCTCCTCGTAACTTTGATGTAAGAGTAACAAGAGTCTGTAAAGAGGATGAATATTGTAAAGTACAAGAATCCCGGTTATTACACACAATAGTTGACCACATCAGCCAATATGACTTGGTATACGCCACATATGTACCTTTAAATATCTTTACATTATATTTTTTTGCTTTAAAAATCATACATCGGTATTTAGAAGAGATCAGTACGAAAGTGATAACTGTTCAGGTTAATACGAATATTCTGCGAGCCTAACTTCGGGTAGCTTTCTTGATCTTGTTTAGGAAATTTAATCAGTTATTAGTGCTTGTTCACGTAAACACGCGGTCGTGGACGCGGGTGCGGGCGCGATTGACGTGGCTTGCCAACAACTTACATCGCACGTGCGTTTCCTACGTGAACACTTGGTTGACATCCTTATGTTTGATATTTCGTGACCGCGCCCGCCACCGCGCCCGCGTGTTAACGTGAACAAGCACTTTCGAGTATAAATAATAACATTACTAATGTAATATACTTGTATAAAATAATACCAGAAAGTGCAATCTGTATATTCCTATAAAAACTTATAAGTGGATGCTATCAAACAGAAGTTTAAAACAAAACTTTAAACTGAATGTCGAAGTGGTTTAGAAGTAAACACAATTTCTTTCGAAACTTCATCTAATAAATCCATCTGAGTCTGTCAACTTGCTGACTATGTTGTACACTACGCGTAGAGGTATAAAGCGAGAGTTATTCTGATTTAAAATTCTTACAAACACAATGAGAAAATTATTTACATTACTGTCATTTTCATGCTGAAGACTATAGAGACCACAATCCTTTTCTATTTCGCAGAATTCCGATCAAGAATTGTTCCGATGCAGAGCAATGCTATACAGAACTTCACCCTTTATACATAAAAAGGGGCTGTATGTTACCTGGCAGCCTAAACAGAACGTTTGTATGCAAATGTCCCTTATGTAACGACAAACCTTCATACGACTCCACCTATTACGAATATACGAAAGTCAGCGATTGGGAGTACGATAACGAACGCCTTCAGAAACCTGTGACAGGAATAGACCTCATTTGCAAAGTTTGCGAAACCAAAAGGACAAATAAATATTCGGATAATGTTTGTAAATTCGGTCTAAAGTAAGTCCCATACAATTTTGCACGTATATACTATTTTGCCTTTAACGGGGTTATTTGTATTCTTTATGTATTTTTTTTTCAGTGCTGATTATATGGTTTGTGGTCACAATCAACTCTGTTATATAAACATTAATGAAGAAATTGACTCAGTAACAAGGGGATGCGCATCACAACCAATATATAATTCATTTTATCATTTTTGCAATGTCCACAAATGTAACAACATAGCTCATATAAATCCTAAAATAAGAAAACAAAGAGAGGTGTTGACTGGACTCATTCCCTTGGCAAGTAAACGTAAATCTAACAGTAATATCCTTAAAACGTGCTATCTATTGATTATCATCATGGAAACAATTTTATATGTGCATTTCTAACTGTAATTTATAGCCGTTTATAAAAAAAGTTTGGCTGTATTTTATACGTGTTTTTGTGAAAGAAGAAATGACATTTTGTATTTTTGGATTGAAGTTATAGTGACAACGTGATTAAAATGATGATTTTTCAAGTGATTATTTTATTTTATATGCTTTTTGCTAATGGAAAATGTGAAGATAAAAAACAAAAAAGTAAGATTTCATTACCTTCTTATAGAGCACAAATAGAAGAAATAGATATTGCTGAAGTAAAAACAACTGAAAAGGAGGATGCTAGTAGGGACTTAGTATCAGTACTAGTAAAAAATGTTAAGAAAATATTCAATGATGAATCAGAATCGGCAGATTTAGACGACATTGGACCCAGTTTAAAATTTAGATCAAATGTAAAATCTATAAATGAAGATAATTTTAGTATTAGACCTACCATTGCAAATGATGTGACAATATTCAAAATTCCATCTCTTCCTGCTTTATCAGATAAGTGCGACGAACAAAAGGCACATTCGGCGCTAGACGTTAACAAAGGCAAACACGAATTGTTACATCTGACGAAAGATCTAATGTACCATGAGAGTCCCTGTGACAAAGAAGAAGCCGTCAAAAATATAGGAGGTCGTAGCAGCTTAAGCAATATTTCTAGATTGGAAAATGATTTGGCTGACCCAAGGCGATCGTGCATATTTTGTGATAATGTTATGGTGCAGGATTGCTATGATCCGAAAAATAAATTGTGAGTATAGAGATCTTTAAAACTAGCATTTGAATATTGTCACAAAAGGTTATGTTTTGTGTGAGCCTCCAAAATCAATATTATAAGTTTTAAATAATCTTATACCAAACATTAATAAATCGGACTATTTATTGATAAAACAGATTATGATTGAGAACACAGTTTAATTTGTGATAATTTGGAGATGGCTTTCTGGTGTAATCATTTAATTTACAGAATCCCATCGATCGTGTGTGAGCACGAAGGAGATCTGTGCTATTCCCAACATACGCCCTTTGGCATCATCGATAGAGGATGTTTCAATATAAATCACAACCTCACCACCTACGTCTGTTCGTGCAATCTTTGTAACTACATATCCATTTCTGAAATGCCATACATTTTCTCTAACAAGCGAGATTGGGTCGATAATGTGATTGAGCTCTCACGTACGAGGCATTTTAGAAAATCTGTGTTTAAAGACATGACTTGCTTGAGATGCGAAGCCAACGTGACCACCAAAAGGGGCGATATGCTCGATAGTGCAAATTGCTTGGAAGGAAACGTGTAAGTCTTGTTTTGATTTTTTTACTGCTAATTTCACCAGTCCTGCGTGCAGAGCAACATGGTTCTTACGTTTCTATGATCCTGTACATATTATAGGGTTAATACATATATAATGAGGATAATATTATTGTTTTCAACTTTATAAACGTGCACATATATCAAGGCTTGTATAATATTCATTTGAAATATACCGAGTAACTTGATAACTTCAAGCTTAATAATAGCCTTTTGAATATTTTAATTTCAGTTCGAAAACTTGTTAAAACTCAAATGAAATCTAGTTTCTTAAGAAAATTTGAATTGTTAAAATTATTAAGGTCCAAAGATTGACATTTTTAAGAGTCAAACTTATTATTCTTTGAGCGCAATACGATAACATACGATATTTCTATATGGAACTGAATTTAAAAATAAAAGTTTCTGATTTATTTAAAATATTATAATGACAATATTTGTAATCAGCAATATTTTTCATGATTAAATAAGAAATGGCAAATACTTTTAACTTATTTTCTTAATGTGTCTTGAGCAAAAAACTATGTGTCGATAATTATTATAAAAAAATGCGCCAGAGAAAATGAAGTTCAGTCAAAGTACGTTATATTTGTTAACATTATAAGTTTTAAGTTTCGTATCCCGGGTCGGGCAAAGTGATATTGGATTTTTCTATTCATTATCAGCCCGGAGTCAGGAATTTGTGACCGATATGGCGATAGGATCGCTCCCTATCACATCGTGGGACGGAACATACAAGGCGAAATGTGGCTATCCTGGTTGCGCCTCTGCCTATCCCTTCTGGGATATAAGCGTGAGTTTATGTATAGGTTTTTATATCTTTTTCAGGGGCACATTACCTGTAGAAGAATGCCATGAAGATGAAATCTGCGCAGTGAAAGCTATTAAGAATATAGGCTACATTTGGAGAGGTTGCGTTAAATCACCACTTTATAACTACTGGTGGGCACTTTGCGATACTGATCTTTGTAATTACGACTCCCTTATTTCTATTTATGATTATTTGTAATTTATTTTAAATAGAATATATTGCTTTATTTATTTTTTCTTTATTTTTACTTCAATGTTTCTTTTTTTTTTCAAAGAATTTTTGAGTAACATATTCCATTAATGTACCGTTCGTTGTACTTTTATGAGCTATAAAAGCATGCACTCGGCCTCTTGGGACTGCCTTTTGTTCTCTCAATTCAAATACACAAAAATCCTTTTACAAATTTTATTTCATTTTGACTGGTAGATCGTGTTTGAATCGTATTGAAAAAAATATAAAAAGATTACAAAAAATCTTTCATTATTATTGGATCTAAAGCACATTCATTGGTGACTTAAAAGCATTTATTAGTAAAAGTTTGGAAATCTGAACGCAATGTCATAAAAAAACTTTTTCCATAAACTGCACATTATATTCACATTCAGGATACATAAGAAAACATTCAGGATAAGCAGAAAGCCTAGTTTAACGTCTTTCTCCGTAATCTAATTGAATTTCACGGTCGCGGAAGTTTCGCCTTTGAAGGATTTCATCTGATGGAAACTCGTGGGCACGAATACACGAAAACTCTGGACCGCTGATCCGGAATGCACGACAGATGTATCGCTCTTGGATTTCACGTTTCGATGCACTATAAGTATAAATTTATGGAAACAGATGCAAGTGAAAAAAAATGTAAAAGGTTTCTAAAATATTTGTGAATGGAGGCTAGTAACTCCGACCAAACGGTTCTTTTATATAGCTTTTAGAATGACGTTGATGAAATTCAGAAACGCAAGCCACATTATTTGACGGTGAATGTAATATAAAGTATTTCTAGAAATTTTTAAAAGACAATAACTGCTAATCATCTCTGCTTATATTTTGATGTCTCAGAAAGGTCGGAACGGATACCATCGGTCTTCCTGCTCAACTCGCATGCCAGCGGCCTTGGCTATTGTCAGTGGCTTTAAATTTCTTAGCCTGAATCGTCCTCGCGTCAAATACTTTTTCATCTGATATATTGCATTGAGGTATAGTGGTTGGTCAAGACTAAAGCCTGAATGGCCTGTGTCTGTAGTTAACTTGCAATGGGCCAGAGTAATAGACGATAGCCTGAGCTAACTCAATCGAACTCTTGATTGTAGAACAGCCCCGTGTTCAATATTAGAATACGAGCAGCTAATACAAAATGTGAAAATCACAGAGTAGAAATTATATTTAATTTTCTGCAAACCATATACTTTAACAATGCAATACACGTCTACTTAAACATATTAGTTCTTCAAACCTTTGTTCGGTAAAACTGCGGTTTTTCTGCTTTACGGCACATTTTATTTTAATTTAAACGTTATAAAATAGCAAGAGAAACTCAGAAAAGTTTTTTAAAATAACGTATCATCGTAAAACACTGTAAAATCTCGAGTGGCTTGTCGTTTCCTTTCGTTACTTGGTTCCCCGGAGGAATGTTCTCTGCATTCTGTTGGTGAGCCTGCGCTATGTATTTTAAATATTATAAAAAGTGCTCGTAAACTTTGCGGCTATATTCATATGCAAATAGTGTACAAATTTGTAAATCTTGAAGAGATTTTATCGTAAGAGATAACTAGCCTGTATTTCGCATGTAAATTGAAGATTACTATTGGTTTAGTTTTATTTTATTGTTTAATTTAGAGAATGAAAAATTTAAAATCTGTTTTTTGTTTCGTTTAACAGCCCGTCATAAATTCTACATTCATTTCACATTCACCCTAATAGAGTCCTATTGTCCAGTGGGCTAGCTATAATAATTCATTTTAAAATGTGAAATAAAATAATAAATTTTGTAATATGAGTAATAAACTCTACAAAATGTTGCAATTTTATAAAAAAGAACGCAAAGAATTCACGACCGCAAACATTTTCTTTGTGAATTTCACACGAGCTGAACTTTCTATCAACTTCATATAAACTAACAGGCCTAGAGCGATATTAGAACTGCCAACTGCCAACGTCTACCTTTCTATACCTGGCTCGGTGCCCATCCAAAAGGCTCCTGGATCGATGCCAAAGACATTGAGTTCTTAAACCTTGACCTCAAAGAAAACATGGAATTGTTTAGTAAAAATTGATCTAGTGTATCTATGTACTAGTAAAATATTAAACTATGTACTTTATATTACTAAAATTCAATGCGATTTAAACATAATTTTCCATGAATCAGGAAATAATTATTTCTCCATTACGTTTTGTTAAATTATAAAGTCCTTGCAATCGCGAACCAGATTCAAAAAATTTATAACTATCACTGTTTATGGAAACTATCAAAGTAAAGAGATAATTACTAGAGAAGTCATACTTTTCCAATCAAAATAAAGAGAATCAAAATCAGAACCTACGGTTCCCAGCCCATTGCTCCAAGAAGGCGATCGAAACTCTTACTCCATCGCAAAAGTACTCGCCGACAGCCATAACTGTCTATTTTTGCAGTTTTTATAGTAATGCACGAGCAACTTGTTTGTACTCGTTCACGTGCAAGAATTTCAAAATAATTATGTTTAAAAGTGAAAACGAGTTTAAATAGTTATTTTCATATCGTAAGAAGAATACGCTTGTCTTCTCAACGTTGCCTTCCACTAAATTACCTCGGATAATGGCAGTATTCCTGTTTGGGTTTGTTCAACACCAGTCAAAACTAAACAAAAAGCAGATAATCACATCTCAAAGTCGACGCGATCATTGCTCGCCCTTACCAAGGTTTATAATAACAGTGTTCGAGTTGGAGCGGATAAAATGGTAATGAGCGGTGTAGCAAACGTGGAAGGTAGCCGAGCTAGTGAGGTGCCCCGAGGCGCTCCCAACATTTCTTTCAACACCCACAATGCTGTGTGTTTAATGTGCACCTAACGCTCGCTATCAAAGGCGTCTCAGTGAGCTTGAAAGGATTTAAGATTCGCAATCCTGTTGCCGTAAACGAGATAGTCATTTAGCCAAGGGCAAATGCTTAGCTAGCTTTTTGTTTAGCCTGTAAACTGCATCTATAAAGCGTCAGGTAAAACAAAAATTACGGCTATAGAATGAGCTAGAGATGATCTTATAGTTTACTCAAGCTATTTTGCAGTCTAGAGCAAACCACGTCTTAGTGTTTATTAAACGTGGCTTTTATTTACATGAATAAGTAAACAGATTTCAACTCTGTTAATTTATTAACAGTATGTACGATCGTGTGTGTCAGATTATATTGCTTTTTTTGGTTACTAAATGTGACGCATAAAATAAAATGCATTATTACAGTATTAAAATGAGCGGTGGGTAATTTTTGATAAAATTGTTTAGTAAAGTTTGAATAGATTTTCCAAAGAATATAAATGTTTTTTTACCTTTATTTTGATTCAATAGTGTCAATTATAGCGAGAAACCCCAGTTAGCAGCCGAGAGCACTACAAAAAAGGATAAAGAGTATAACTAACGCCTCGCCGGCAATTATTGCTTGGCATCAATAAATGGCGATTTATTATTCAAATTAACTTAGCACTGAAATTCAACGATGTATCTTTAAATTTTAAAATGCATTTGCTAAATTAAGGCACGATGCAACAAAAGGCGTAAAATAATGGTCCAAGCTGATTGATTTATGTATTTGTGGTCGCCAATTTGTTGAGTGTTTGTATCAATTAAGGGAAGTTATGAAGACTTGAGAATACACTGTGATTTATAGAGTTCATTTAATACGATCGTATAAATTTCAATTGTTGCGATGACGGCTTTTGTCGTTGCTTTAATAAAAGTTAATTCATACTGCCATTAGTGATTGGTGATGCGAAATTTTAGTTAATAAAGAATCCTTCCATCGACTTTTATTATTCCAGTATTGTGTATTTTATTACCATGAAAAAGGTATCAATCAAGTATTTTCTTTTAATAATTTAGTCTGATTGATTCTTACCAGCATTATCGTTTCGTTCTTTTTATATAATTCATGCCTATTTCCCAGAAGGGGTAGGCAAAAGTGCAACCAGGGCACCTACGTTTCGTCTTGTATTTTCCGTCGTACGATATGATAGGTGCGAACCTATCGCCAAATCGGGCATAAATACCTGACTCCGGGCTGATAATTAATAGAAAAATTCAATGTTACTTTACCAGACCTTTGGGTCTTTGGGATTTGAAACCGCGACCTCAGCTTTGCAATCATACCATACAACTTCGCCACTAAGGCAGTTCTTTTTTGTGTTAATCATTACTTGAACAAATATATTTGAAGCCCTTAATAACATCTGTATTGGACGGCATTCGTAAATTAACACACATCTAAATATCATGGGTATAATTATAATGTCGTTAAGGTGGACCCTCCTGACCATTTTGTACATAAGATCCGACATGAAATTGTTACGAGAACTATCTTATAAGGAATATTTGAAATTTCAAACCGAAAGTAGGACAAAGTAAGCAGCCGACGTTATGTTAATGTTTCAAATATTTCAATAGTTTAAAACAACTGGAGTGTACAAGATAAAGGAATGATGAAACGCACGTCGATCAATATCTTCGTAATTAAAACGATATTTAAACAATCTCGCGGTATTATCAGGAATGTGGCTGTCGCTGACAGTAATATATTGCTGACATAAAATCTGGAGATTTGGGAAGATATCAGTTCTCAAATGCTTTCCGCTTGGCGACCCAAGATCCTTCGTTCGACAAACGTGAAAAAATTATACTGAGAATTCAGATCAATCATTAATAAATTTGAATAGAATTGGTCGTGATCCTACGGCGTGATAAGCTGTTTTTGAACGCCTGAATTTTTACCGCCTAATCTTATTACCATTTTCTATTTCTGTATCATAAAAACTTGATATATTTGACACTTAGAATACCATGATAATTTAACAATCTTAGAGAAATCCTACATCAACATTCAAGTTAATTACGAAAATGGCTGGATTTGGCAACACAATGTATTATAATAATGGCCTGCTAGTAAAGATATTAATCATTGTCTTATATTATTGATTTTTAACGGACGATATTATGGTATGACAAGCAGGAGGTAGTAGGCAGAGAGAGTGTGGACGGATTATTAGTGAGTAAGGCGAGTAATGTAGAACAGAGAGGGGTATTATGAATTATTTTAATGGTAAATCCATGGTGCGGTAAGCGGAGAGTAGAGGTAATGTAGATTACATTTGGTTCGGTCAGAAATGATATATGAGTTCAGAAATTCCACAATTTATAATTATTATAGTTCCATTCATAATTTAATTATAGTAATCGCATGTATAACCTGTCGGAAATATCTGTGAACCTAGCTGGTATGCGGTTCACATTTAATTTTTTTGTGTTCCCCTATCTACTATGTTATTTTACATTAAAAACGTTTTGAGATGGATGCGAATTCTACTTTTCATTCTTTTTTCTATTTTAATTCAATTGGTTTAACCTAAATTTTGAATTTGCTGAACTTATGTTCCAATGATGTCAATTATTCAGGTCCACAGATATTTCCGAAAGGCAGTACACTACAAAGCAAAGGTACACAGACCTCATAAACCTTTAGTAGGTTCGTTAAGAGGCGTGAATCGATGTTTCCACCGCTCACCGCAGCTTTCAAAGAGCATTTTATCTAAACATCATCAACAAGATAAGATTGGTAGGTTTTACGGCCGCATCACGAAAATAACATGTGTCAATACATTGCGTTTGATGGATTTTTTTAGTAATGTAACTGTTTTTATATCGCCAAGTCCGTGTTCTCAGCTAGATATTAAATTTTATGCCGTCTACAATCGATGCGTATACATATGTATTACACAAAGGAAAGGTAATAACAATGCTGAAATAATCTTGTATTTTTCCAACAAAGAAAATAAAATTATTTCAAATTCGTCGCGTTTTATTCAGCTACCGTACGTGTTTTGAGTATATACATCTATTATTTCGATTTTATTACGCGTTCGACCCATATTTTACGCTCTATATAAAGCTCAGATTCCTTTGTAGTTTTACAGGAGGAACTACGACTGGTTTTAGGGGCCAAATTAATAGAAATAATGGGGTAGATATAATATCCTAATAGGTTCTCGGATTTAAATTAATTTTAGTGCCAACGGGCTACGGAGATCGAACAACCTACACTGTGTTTCAAAACCAACCTAACTAGACAAATTATTGTGGATGAAACAAATATTTTTCTAGTGCGAGGATCAAACCCCGGTCTCACGTTTTACAGCCGCCGTCTTTCTAAATAACGTTACGTAAGCTAACGATATATTAAACTCATTAATATTGTAACTTACACTACAAGTATATACAACACATTTCCGTAAAAAAATGTGTATGTTTGAAACTCAGGGCTGAAGTCCTATCAAGTTTGCGAAGCATCTCGGCTATTTTAATATGAGCAGAAGAGTTTTATATTCGCCACCGCAATTTTTACATGTTTCGTCCAACCGTGTTTATACTGCAGAAATACCTTGTTGGCCGTGTTTACTGCAAAAACTGCATCGGCATAATAACCAAGCAAAAATTCACTTGCTTTTTTAAGTTTAAAACGCGCCTTAAAGTTGTTTTTTTTATTAACCCACTTGGCTTTAGAATCATGAGTGTTGTTTTTATATGATTTTTTCTATCTTACTTTAAGATTCTAAATGGGGAATTATGTAGAGATCTCTATGTAACCTTTGGAAGTTGATGAATACACATGACTTTCGAAACTCAAAACTGTGCCCTGGGATTAGAACCCGCGAAAACCGTCACGGCAAACTACGTCCAGTTTATTATCAAGAGGCCACCAAGCATCTAATAAGCAAAAACTATCCTTCATTATACACCGTGGTCTAAGTAACCCACAAGAACAAGAGAACATTGATCCCGCTGAAACAAATAGGTGTTAATTGATTGCCCCGAAGCTTCGCACCTAACGGTGTTCCACAATCTGTCATTATTTCAATGAGCCATCGTCAAAATGTTGTGACTTACTCGGGTCGAGGCCATCGCGATCTCCGCGGGCTATCGACGTGTTGGACTTATTGTTTTGAATACCGAAGCTATCAATCATCTCATACAGTTATATAAGTCAAATTTAAGATGAATCACAAAGAGGTGCACTATTCTATCATCCATGGGTCTTCTTAAATTAGTCGCACGTAGAACGGTTGCCATTCAACGCATTGTAATTTCGGTAAGCCTATTAGGACATTTAGGTTATAATGTACTGAGGTATTGAAATGCATACTCGTACGCTTTGAATAGCTTTCGCCCGAAGATTATTGTGTTAGCATGCAATGAAAATCGGTATTACCATAATGTTATGTATGAGGTATTTTCTCACGGTTAGCATATTGATTTGTTTGAAGCTTACGGTCACTTAGAGATATTAGAATGATATACTGTTATGATAAGTCAATGTTGGTAATATCACCATAAAATTAATTTTATTAATTTGACCCATGGCCTGTTGTATTTCGAGTGTGTAACTTATATTAGTTATGTTTCCGCGTGTTTGAATATATGTATAAAACTTTACTGTTTATTTGCATTTGTTTATATTTATGTGAGTATAAATAAGATAGTAGACATATATTTTTTCTTAGAGTTCCTAATTCCTAAATATCTTATTATAAAATGTCAAGTAAGCATGTATATACAATTTTGAAATATTATATCCACTTTGCCAAAGATAGACTCGAATGATACAAAAATAGTACTATGTATTGTCTTATTATCAACTTACTCCACATTTTCTTATTTTATCGTACGCAGTAGTTCAATTAGTCTAGTTAATAATTGAATATTTTCAATTTCCAAAAAATCTGAAAGACCAATGTCGAGAATATTTTACAAGGCTTTTTATATAATAAAAAAATACTGTGCCTCGACTGCATCGGTGACGTAGTTGTACTACGATGCAATTACAAAGCTGAGGTCTCGGGCTTGAATCCTGGATCGGGTAAAGTGATTTGTCTATTCAATATCTGCCCGGGGTCGGGATTTGTGCCCGATACGGCGATAGGCTCGCCCCCTATCACATCGTGGGACGGTACATACAAGGCCAAATGTAAGTTTCCTGGTAGCATCTCTGCCTACCCCTTCTGTGTAAAAAGGCGTGAGTTTATGTATCCATGTAAAAATAATTGTTATAGAATGCAGCAATATAATTAAATCTAGTAATATTAGGTATACTGTGAAAATTTATCTTCAATATATTACAATGCCAGTTTTACGCCATTAGTTCAATTTTCCTTTCAAAGAATTTTTATTAACGGGAAACCTTTTCTCTCTAAGGACACGAACACAAAACGTAAATTTCAATTCTACATCCTAAAATAATGATGTAACTCTATTCAAACATGAAGACCATTCGTGACTTTATACAAATTGTTCTAATATTGAAAATCGGCGTTCGAAAAATGCATTCTAACACCCACGCTTTGTTTCAGACTTTTTCACTGCGGTAGACAATGCATATTGGTTTTTTGCGTGCGAAGATATTTCTTTGAAAATGATTGGACAGCAGTGTGTTCATAAAAATGGATTATGTAGTAGGTAGCATATTTGCCTGCCTCGGTGGCGTAATTATACTATGGTACAACTACAAAACTGACGTCTCGGGTTCGAATCCCGGGTCGGCCAAATTGATATTGGGTTTTTCTATTCATTACCAGCCCGGAGTCAGGAATATGTGCCCGATATGGTGACAGGTTCGCCCCCAATCACATCATGGGACGGAACATATAAGGCGAAATGTGGGTGTCTGGTCCTGGTGGCGCCTCTACCTACCCCTTCTGGGTAAAGACGTGAGTTTATGTATGTACATATATAGCATATTTAAGCTCAATAAATAACAATACCTAAGTTATATTTCGTGATAAAATCGCTTGTTTTAATTTTTTTATTGCAATGAATGCCTGCTTAAAAACTAAGTCGATTCTCGAAATCTTGCAGGAATATCCTGGAAGGAAATTCGTAGTCACTCGGATAGGTTGGTACCTATCCGAGTACCTTTCTAGCATGGTGTGGTCACCAAGCCAGAAACTGGTTATAGCGACCCACATAAGCGTATTTAGCCCAGCTCATATCCAGTATCTTAAAATAATTATGGTATTTATAATAATAAATAATAAATCTGAGATAAATGAAATCGTGAATATAGTTTTCTCCATTTTTGCCGCCCCTATAGTAACGTTATTTTTACCGCTTAGTTCAACTTTGGTTTGATTCGGGAACTTGTCATTGATGACCAAAAGCCTTTAAAACGACAATCGCATTTTTTTCCAAAACTACCCGGAGGGTTTTTATCAAATTTGGTATAATGTTGCCTGGGGTGGTTAGTAACATGTGGATTAAATTATTTACCATATGTCAATATCACCTTATATAATAAGTAGTCTCAAGTTTACACGCATAATTATATCGTCTGGAGAGTGATACCGGTAACATACATTGTAGTCACATTGTCGTATCTATAAGTTTTTAAAAAAGTGTGTTGGATTGGCAAGGGAAGTAATTATTTTGAGGCTAATTATGTATCGCTAATTATGTGGTGTACTATATGGGCTAAACTCTCTCGATTTTATCGATTTGCTCTCGATTGTAGAGGCCCGTGGCCTGCAGTGATACAAATATATAGATACACACAGCTAATTCAGTTTTAAACTCAATTTTACAAACGCAGTCATATGTACCCCAAAATTCAATCTAAAAGCCACACTATACACTTCCAAAATGAACTTTGAATATCCGAATAAACCAAATATATAAATTCTCGCTAAATCGCATTGAACGTAAAATAAACGTCAGCGGCGGAGACGTGAAGACACTGTACAGTTAGTTCGACATTGTTGTTTAGTCCGGGCATACATATGCATCGTATCCTACATCGACAATACCAAGACAGCCGAGTTATTAATGCCTCCGGTCGTGCCTCTGTCGCCACTGACTCAAAATGCAACAACAAATTCCAATCCACTGGGACTTTCTGGATGTTTCGAATTATTTTAATAAATTTAATTTTAAGTTAGTGGGGAAACGATATTTTAGCATTGAGAGTAGACCAGGGCGGTCTACCCACCCATGAACATCCACAACGCCTGGATCACAGATGTGTTGCCGGCCCGTTAAATCGGGAGGGGAGCTGTAAGGAAAAAGTATGGAAAGAGGGAATGGGTATTGGGCATCCGCACTCACTAAACGAAACGCGACAGCTTAGCTGTCGCTTCCCGTCGATCTTGTGTGAGATAGTGGTACCACCACGGACGAGCCTGCTCATTCATGCCGAGTCATGACTGACAACAACGTGGCTCTACCACAATATTTTTTTTTGTCTAAATATCCTGTTTTGAACAGGACTAATTTAAAGGACCAGTGGACTAATAGACAGACCGGCTGAATATTTATTTATAGCCGCCTTGTCAAAACAAACGATTCACAAAGGCACGAAATGTAAAATAAATTAAATTAAATATGACGAAAGATTTAGATAGTTACGGATGGTGGTTTAACACGCACCCATCGTGCAACAATCACTCCAACATCACACGTCGGCCAACACGAACAAGACACGAGACAATTATGTACACTGCCGCAGGTTTCGCGATTCTTCGTTTTTATTGTTCCGGTGTGCGTCGCCCTTAAACTTTGTTACTTTTTGCCAGAATTTACGAGGGCCAAGACAATGTAAACTCACAATTTTATGCACCTTCATTGGTTTGTATTATCGTGTACGCTTATCGTTTTGCGGTGGAAATTTTGAGGTTTTCGTAATTTATTTAATGGCAAGTAATATTACTTTTATAAATAAACTGCGAAGATAAGTTGTATCCTACGCTATTACATGAGGAATGCTGGGTACTTTTATTTACTTTAACGTCTGTGAATATTTGCGGAGAAAATACTATTTACAAAATGATTGATGTAACCGATTCTCATCGCTGCGAACTCTAAATGAAATATCAAATAGCAGAAATAGTTTTTACACGTGTTTCAAAATTAATATGTCGACATCTAGCGCAAACTGCTTGAACCAAGTTCTGTTGTAACTAAAAAAACCAAAAAAAATGTATGAATAATAAATAGTAGAGTTGTTAAATGACAGCTGTGACGTAGCTGACTAAACACGGGTGTGTAGATCCAATTTCTGTACCGCTACAGAATGTGTTTGTGTAATGATTACTGGTCTTAGGCGACGTGGACTGAAATATCCTTCATATTTTCTGATTGATGACACTAACACACACGATGATGAGGCTACTTGCGCAAAAGTAAAATATTTCCATTAGTTTATCTGTAAGTACAGTTTGTATGTAAAAATATCAACATTATGTAGTCCAATTTACTTCAATTGCAAAAATGTCTGTTACGTAAACGCTTTAGCACTGAAATTTCGAAGTGGATGTTGATTAACTACGGGGATTTTTATTAAAATTCTTGTTTGGTTATTTGTCTTTTTAATTTGTCGCGCGCAGGAACGGTGATTAATCGCTTGCACTTAATAGCTTTTATATTTTAAACCCTTAAGCACGTAACGTTTGAGTTCACGTCGCTTAATATTTTGAAGAGAATTCCAAAATAATTACTAAGTTTAAATAATTATTTGTAATGATAAAAATTTTAAAATTATACAATACTTGTATAGTTATGGAAAGTCTGCTAGCCCGCGATAGTATAAGGTCTCAACTAGACTAGGCTAGACTAAGTAATGTATATTAAGTAAAAATAAATATTAACTGAAAATAATAACACGCTAATGTATACCAGACGTTTGGACTAGGTTTTGTATCGAGATTCGATTTTAAGCTATAAAACAATTACCGAACATGAAAAGCCAATCAATAAGCGCGTACAATAATATTATTATCATAATTTACCATATTACACAGCGGTTTATGCTTTTATCCCTCAATGTTTATACGCTAGACATAACATATTAAAAAGCCACAATACAGTAACCACTATTTGGTATCGTTTTAGAATATACCCTTGCCGTCTCGTTAGAGATCCCTGCATGTCTGGAGAGGTCCTGACGATGCATGGGGTACTGTAACCACAATTTACGCATGACTGAGTACTTTCCATTAGATAAACTATAAATATATGTATGTATGTATTGTACCAGAGTGAAGGTGTAAAGTCTAACCTACGTCAGATATAAGACTATAAGGCTTAGCTACGAAGCCCATAAACGGCTGGATAGATTATCACTTCGATGGCTAATTCTTAAAAATATGAGTTATTCATTCATGTAAAACGAGCAAATAAAATTCATTAGTAAAAGCGAAGCACAGCTAATAAGTAAGATACGAAAGTAAATGACAGCCTAAAATTCCTTGTAATATTGTATAGGTACTTTATCTCTGTCACAGAGTTATATAAAGTTGTTTACAGCAAAGCCATTAGAAGTAACTAAAGTGTTTATCGCCGCCCCTAAATGCTTACAAAACTCACTCAAAAATAGTAACTAAATGCTTTGCAAGGATCAAGGATTAAAAGAATAATATATAGTAAAAAAAGAGTAGAGATGATTAAATCGCCAAGAGAGATAAACCGCCATCTGTACACTTTACTTTACTTGTAATATATTTTATGTTTTGTATTCTTATTGTGTGCAGTAAAGAATAAATAAATAAATAATTGAGTTCTAGAGAATTTTACTCATTGAAACAGATCTGAACTGCAGCATATTAGTATGATCAGATTGGATTCATGATATTGTAGCGAATTCTATGATATATTAAATGTGATAAATTAAAATATCAAATGCTATCTTTAAAAAAATCCCCATTTGTACGTGACCAAGGTCGTCCTAATCCTCGCAAAATATTCGCTGGCAGACGTTTCTCAAAACCACTAGAATGCAGTTAAAGGTTTTTCCTGCGATCAGAGGCATGCCGCCGCCGTGTTAACGAATGCTTTTAACAAAATATACCTCTTATATACTTTCACAAGCTTTTTTATTCGAGGTAAGTCTCGTTCGTATTTCGGCCGTTGATATTAGATTTTAACGTACATTGAACGCGAAGTCTAATATAAAGAAAAGTTAGGAAAGCATTGAAAGTAATGTATATTTATCTTATACAATAATGTAACAACTGATTGTTAGACATCCCTGTGATCAATAAGTATTTTCTAAAACGAGTTGATGATACTATGAATTTTATAAGATATTTTCAGTGGCGTAGTTTGCAAGCCTGCTTGCTGTTATACAGCTAGGTTAATTTTGCAAAATAACAAAAACAAAATTGAACGATCTGGCAGTTTTGTCATCACATTCAACTGCATTGCATCCCGTATTCAAACTCTAGTCAATCAAGCTCAGAATAATTTAAATTTTGAATTTACCCAGATGTTAACTTTGAATGTTGAATACATGATGCGATGATTATTGTCCAAAAGATATCTTTATTTTTATTAAGGTACTGATATATCAAAAATGAATAATTATATCATGCATATCGAAATAAAACTATTATTTACGGATTTTATCGCGGTTTTGGTTATATTTGGTTTGATTTTTATATTTTTTAACTTCCCGACGTTTCGTTTATACATATTACACAGCTTTTGTGGTCACGGGGCGGACGAACATTCGCGTAAATCTAGAAAACCATTATCATTCATATTGTTTATAAAACAGAACACAATTTTCACATAGAGAAAACTTCGATGAGAATTTATGAATTCATACTCAAGCAGATAAAACTGTGGCTAACATCAGTTAACCTCCGCAAAGCGTGCAGTATAAGCATTTAATTGTATTAAATTGTTTTAAACAGGTCGCACAATAGCCGAAACGTGTTCTGCGTCCGTCGCCAATGTGGTGATTCCATTATATTCTCATAAATAGTGAGCGAGTTAAACGTGTTGAGGTGTGAAGAACACACGCAGACTTGCTCGGAAGAAACTACTTTGAAATTTTAAACGGGCAAAATAATTCCGTTTTAACAGTCAATTTACTACACAAAAAGTTCTATTAAAGGGTCTTTGATCGTCGGCAGCTTGGGAGTGGCTCCCGTGAAGTTAAAGAACGTCTGAAAATTATTTTTTGTTTGTACAATTTTATATTAGTTGCTCCTCTGTTTCTGCGAACTGGAAAAATACTGATTTAATAAGGGCAAGGATGGTTTATGCGATGCGCAGTCCAGTTGTTACTATCTTATAATGGTAACAATAGTTGAGCCATGTTCTGATACGGCATTCAAAGATCCCAGACTGGTCTTTAGAATTGTAACATTTAACTATACAATATGAGATGACATAGAAGAAATACATTATGTATAAAATATAAATACATTAATTAAAGTTCTAACACAAGACTGGGTAATAAACATCCAGCTGTTTACCCGTCTGCATTAGGTCAGCGTGCATGTTATCCAAACACCCATTCATAATTTTGAAGAAAACCACGTTAGACGTAACACTGCAACTAAACTATAACCCCACGACGTACTAATAGTTGAAGAGTAACAAAATCGCCATTCCCACAATAAATTTGAATCCAACAAATCAATGTGCATTGGCAGCATTCGGTGTATCACCGCCATAAACATTTTAACGCAAAGTTTGCTTTGTTTCTATTCGTGTCTATCGGAACGGGATTAATGGCAGATCCTCAAGTGCTAAATCACAAAGTGCTCGTAAAAAACACCTGTCGGCGATGGGATTGCCACCGTCATGATCTTGATTGGCTCTACTATTTTTTCTATGCTGTCGGGTTTTATTTGTTTCAGTGCTGTGACTTTGATTTGATCCACGTTTGTTTATGTTTTGTAAATGGTACAACAGGTTTTAATGGCAACCATGATTTATGTGTTACATTTTAATACATCTATGCGTCATAAATGGCGTCATGTACTGTGAAAAATCTGAAAATAGTTACATTAATACAAATATGATTTCGTAACGTTTTCCACGTCATAGTCATACGTCATACTTTTCTGCATTCTGCTACAAAGCCTTGATGCCAAAAGCATGAGAACGACTTAAGATTTTAATATTTCACTCTAAACTACAACATTCAATTAATATAAACAATATTTGAACATGGATGAAACGTATATTATTTCTCGTAAATTGATCTTCCCTTTCACTCCTCACAATAAGTGGAGCAATTAGTATTCTCACGTTATTTGTTGAACGCTTACAACGCTTTTATTGAATAAAAGTTAAACTTTTTCTATCTGCTTAAGCTGATAGTATAAAAAATTCATCATCTTGCTCGGCTTATGAACGAGCTTGTAACTTGACAATCAGAATGCCATTTTATAAAAATACGCTTTATTGAAAATCAGAGAGAGCTCTTTTTATTGGTTAGGTTTAAGTCAAGCAATGGACTGCTATGGGCCGATTATGATAATAATAATAATATAACATGCACAAACACTTGGACATATAGCAAATATTTATAATAGGCCATACATTGTATGTATATGTATATGGCTGCATTTATAGAAATATTTTTCCATGCCGAAATTGGACACGTACCCTCCGGCAGAGAGGTACGGTTCTTGCGGACCCAAAAAGTTATGATTTTTTTTAAATTTGTCGTGTCCGTGCACTGAAAAATCCTTCAATTTTTCCGTAACTCGAAGACAATGATAAGCGAAACCGCGGGACTTGCCAGTAGTATAACAAAACCAACTAGCAAAGGTTCGGTGCGGTACAATAGATTTTAAATTACGGGATCCAGTGAGTGTATCAAAAGTCCATATTACTGTTTACTAATGCATAAAAAAATATAAATTGAATGTTTATTGGAGAAAAATGTCTTAGATGATTTTCGTACCAAAACAAATGCAGGGTTAGTCATAAAGGGTATATAAAGGCGGAAGGGGATATGCTACCTTACATTTTGAAAATTGAAACGATTATTTTTGTATGGAACAGCTGATGTTTTTTGACCCATAGCAAGAGTTGTTCATTATGATGAGTCTGACTAACCCTGTATAGTAACATAGGACTCGAACTACAGGAATTTGAGATCAGCTGATGTCACAATATCAAAAAGCATAAACGGAATATTTCATTTTTTCAAAAATCCCTTTAACGCTACACAGTTGTGTACATCAATGATATTTAACTCATAATCGACTTTTCAAACCGAGTCTCTCAAAGAAGATATCACATAAAAACAGAATCAACCGAAGCCACGACACTTTATTGTATTAGCTTTCCTCCACTTTGAAAACATCGCGAAAAACCTTTTCTTTACGAGGTGGTAAAAATAAACGATCATAGTGTACCGGGATATCAAACTGGTAAATTTCCTTGCAGGATACCCGTTTGTGTATTGTTTAGATTCGGTACACCCCGAGCTGACTTGCCAAAAGTCGTTAACACTACCCAGAGCCACTTTATAAATATCTGCGCTTGGTCATGTGCGTTATTACAGGTTACTGGTTGTTCTGTATTGCATAGACTGGAAATGTATTATTAAATTATGTTTTAAAATCAAAATATCTAATTCCTTATCCTGATTTATTTGAACATATTTTATTTATTTATTTAAATCTTTATTGTACACAAATAAAAAAAATAATAATACAGAAACAATAACAAAAAAAGTACAAATGGCGGTCTTATCGCTCTACAGCAATGTCTTACAGACAACCATGGGATGGATTTAAAAGAAGGACAGAGAGAGATAGATATATTTTATGAAGGAGAGAGAGATATATTTTACTTATATGACATGCGTATTTCCTAACAGTAATATCGTAATTACCGGAATATTTAGATAATTTTGAAAGGCCATAACAATAGATTGGAAACATAACCTGAATTGAGACAATTTACGAAGCAAAAAGAACAAAAGAAGGCAACATTGGTGGTAGGTCTCTCATATTATGTGAGGTCGCCTGGATAGGTACCACCGCATTGTCTATTTCTCCCGCCAAATAGCAGTGTTCTACTGTTGTATTTTGGATTGAAGGACATTGAAGCGAAAGTAACTACTGGACATAATGGGACTTAGTATCATATGTCTCAGGATGGCGAGTGCAGCGGAATGTTAAGCATGGCTTTATAATTCATGGTGTTGTTTGATTTTGCTACTGTCCATGATCGGTCGCATCGCTTATCATCAGGAAATCGTCTCGCCATGCACCACAATAAAAAAATACACTACATAGATTATAAATACCCGGTATGGTAATTACATCAAATAACAGCAAAAACAAAACTGCGTAACTAATATATATATCTATATTCTACAAACTGTCTTCATAATATTCAAGGACGTCTCAACAATAACCCACAGTATGTTTACAAACCGACACAATCATTAAGTCTAAGCAAGGCTTTATCATTACAAACATTAAAACGGGGAGGTAATAACTTAAATGTATGTCGCGTAGGCCAAAATACAAGACGTTGGAACCTAGCCCGACCTTAATACCATTGAAGAGCCTACATCCCACATTGTAAAGAAAAGCGGCGGCCAGTGTACGTGGAGTAAGCGGATAATACTGTTAAATTGGAATTTTCAATATCTTGAGGAGACTTAGGTGCTTTATAACGTCACGAGATATGGCCGGATTATAATTGTATTTCATCTTTATTAAATTGGATTTTTTCGAATTAAGCTTGTTTGAATTCACTGCTTTTCTTTTTTTTTATTGCGGTTAATCGCGAGACGAACATGCCGTTCGCTTGATGATAAGTGTTCTAAGTCTTCCTTTATGATAATTGGGTAAAATGGACGCTAAATGACGCTTATGCATGTTCCTTTACATGCTTATGAATATAAGAACAGGCGCTGGGTTAACGAGCAATAACTAGTCCTACGATAGATATAACTTCGAATTAGAAAACTCTTACCAAGTAATTTGTCCGCCATAGTTAAAGAGACCAGGATCTTACCACTTACAGCCAAGATACGCTGCCTTCACTAATATACCGATGCATTATGTATGCCTAAAAAAACAAAAAGGCATTTCATCTGCCATTCAAGGGGAAAAAACACTCTTCATTGAAAGATGACGTAAAGGGACTAGCGTACTTACCACCCTTCTATTGAAGCGTGGCACCAAATGGCAGCAGGTTTTATTAACATGTTTCTGCACTCCTGTGAAGTCCTTCGCAGGTGGCGTGTCATGTTTTAGTACCGCAATAATTTCACCTCGGTTGATATCCGGTATCATGTGAATATTACGGGTGAGCAGTAAATATGTCATTGGGAATGAAGTTTGATTTGGTGTAAGGCTCGAGCAAGGTAGTAATCACGGATAATAAATAAATTATCGTGGTTATATCGCCAAATTATCAGAATAATGAGGAAGACACAGGACCGTCTCAAATAACGTAATATTATTCCATCCTGTGGGCGAAAAAAGATTGTCAAGTGGATGTAAGAAATTGAGGATGCATGCAAGATTGCATATATGAAGAGTTTGTGGGAATGATTTATCGACAAAAGATTAATTCTATTTGTAGAAAAGGGCACAGTGGTGGTGAAACTAAAGGCGGTCTCTGACTTTTTAGAGTCATGTGTATTGATAGTCAATAGGAACAAATCTTGAGAAAACCTACATATCATAAATATTCACAAGAATTTCTTGGTCTCACTCCTCTTAATGGTAGAGCAGGATCCCTACAGTGGGACCTATATGGGTTGCATTCTTACTATAGTGCATTTTGATTACTTCACATATTAGTTAATCGCCATTTCCTCATCAATGCACGGCAACCTTATTCATATTATGGAGTTTGGTGCCAGAGTCACAGAATAACGGTGGTTAAGTTTCAGCCACGCTCTAATTCACGCCTGTTTGTTGGTACACTTGTTATTAATTAAAATAGTGGGTTTGTTGGGATTCCGATAGTGTTCATAATTAGCTGCAGGAGCTAATTAATTATTGTAGTGTTGCTATGTTGGTATTTACTTTTGCAATTGGAGAGTATTGGAATATGTGCAAAATGTCACAGGCAAGGTTAAATGTAATTATATAGAAATAATATTTGTTTATTTATTTATTTATTCAACACTCATAGTCATTACAGGTATATCCAATCCGAAATAGCGTTACTACAACACAAAACTACATAAAAAAAATTAAACCCACACAATTAAATGAAGTTTAACAAATAACATATTATAACAAAAATTTTGCGAGCTCACTCCGATTACTTGTAAAATTGTACTTATTAATGAATGGCATTGAGCTAGAGTGGTCGAGGAAAGTCCAATACCTTAGTACATTTTGGGAGAAGATTAAGCGCCTTGGGAATAAAATATTTTAGTACCTTTATTATTACCTTTACCCATATTAAACTTTTGTTTGTATTTAAAGGTGGAAAGGACCGACAAAAATCTAATTATTCGCAGTCTTCGAACAACTAGATCATAAAGGAGGAGACCTTCATATATAAAATAACTGCTCCAAGCATTCCTATACATATTGCAGTATCTAATAAAAAGTCTTGGACAAATTGTAAACCTCTTTCAAGAAACTTAAACTTGTATTACAAGTCTAACTTTCTAAGCCTTGCCTGTTTCTCTGTTTTTATTTATTTATCGGCAAAGTGACTAGAGCACTTGATGGCTAGTACATAAAGGCCTAGATAAAGTATTCATAATTATGATGTCTTGCCTACAACTGAAACAAGGCGAACGTGATGTACTTGCAAAGGCTTCAATGATAAGATTTACACGTTGTTTAAGTTAGCTTCTCATGGTACAGATACAAACAAAATATGTTATTGTTTTTAATCATATTTTTAAGTTCTTTTTAA
Organism: Deilephila elpenor; assembly: GCA_949752805.1. Classification (NCBI taxonomy): domain Eukaryota; kingdom Metazoa; phylum Arthropoda; class Insecta; order Lepidoptera; family Sphingidae; genus Deilephila; species Deilephila elpenor. The sequence continues at coordinate 5,544,192 of OX457105.1, read as the reverse complement.
CTTCTATTAGCTGTTCCATGTCCTTTTCGGCATTCGAGAATGATCATCACCTCTCATGTAACATTAAATAAACTAAAAGCTACGAACGAATTGTCTACCAACTTTCACCTAGAAAAGAATTCACTTAACCCACATTTCATCAAGAATAAACGCTAAGATTTATAACAGCATTAACTGAAGCATGCACGGATCATTTAAAAAGAAAATTTCAGGTGAGCTCAAGATAATGATAGTGAGAGACGGCGGACTCTTAACATCCACTCTATAAAAGCTTTTCAGTAAAATGAACTGTAATGACAACGAAAACCACTTTCTAGTCCAATGTTTCTTTTTGTTCAATGCGTTTAAAGCGGAGTTAGACTAAAAGGGAAGTGTTCTGAATTGAAAATTGTGGTAAATGTATTTCCAAGATCTTCCTCCTTGAAGGTTAAAGATGGATTACACTCTTTCATTTTACAGAACTTAGTATTTAAATAAATTGTTCGGTCTATTATCCCGACTGCCTCGGTGGCGTAGTTGTACTATAGTACGATTACAAAGCTGAGGTCTCGGGTTCGAATCCTTGGTTGGACAAAGTGATATTGGATCTTTCTATTTATATGAGGAATTTGTGCCCGATATGGCGACATGCTCACATCACATCGTGGGACGGAACATACAAGGCGAAATGTGGGTGTCCTGGTGGCGCCTTTGCCTACCCCTTCTGGGATAAAGGCGTGAGTTTATGTATGTATGTCTATACTCCCAAGTAGTATAATGCATTTTATGCCATTTTAAGAGCGGTCTTGGGATGAAGGAGAAGAGAGGGCAAATAAGTCAAATTAATCATATTTGTCCTCCAGTCTCATCGCCTTCATATAATCTGGGTGAACTTGGACAGTTCGGCGGTATGATCTGATATTAAAATCTATTGTTAAAAATCGCATTTATGTAAAATAATTTCTAAATTTCTGAAAAGGAGCTAATGAAAAAATATAATTTAAATGAAAACCAATTTACCTCGAATAATAGATAGCTGATTACTCTAATATTTCAGAAGAAAAAGCATTGATTTCATTAATGGCTCCATTGTAAATTCTAATACGTTCAAAAACTTATTCCACATTGTAGTCAAATGTCTCACTAATGTGAAACTTTTAGTTCAAACCAAAAGGTAACAGGCGCGCCATCTGATGAGAAATACATACGCCATATGTTATTTTTGCATACAATTTTCATAAATGACATGTACGAAAGTTCGAGAACAATTTAACAAACATTACAAAGTTTGTTTTAGGTTCATTACTATTACTTTTGAAATGCATTAAATAGCAACCATGATAACGATTATTTTCGCCTAAGTATAATTTATTATCTTCATTTTATAATAATTTATTTGTATTTAAAGACGTAAATAAATACAGTACAACAAGTACATGGTCTAGAAACCAAAGATTTTGCAAATTATTGACTTCAAAATAAGAATATTTATTTATTGATTATTTTTTAAATTTTAGTATCTAATTTCGTTTTCTACACATATTCTTTGGATTTGCTTTAATTATAATTTAACGCTGCGTACTTAAGAAATCAACACACATTCAACTTCAATTTAAAATATTCTAACAATCTGCCTCACAAAACTGTCACTGCTAAAACACTTCATATAAAAACCAATTTTTTTTCCATGTACAACGTATACATTTAAATTGAAATCATGTTACATTTATCGATGAAAAACCGTCAGCTGCCGCGCGCCGCGCCGCGCCGTGTGCATCGGCCGCAAAACGCAAACTTTTACGTTTTGCCCGCTTGAACATTGCAACTTTAGTGTCTGTTTAGTTTCGGAGAGCCAGTTTATGTCGAGCGACTTTGAAAAGTACGTATTTCTTGCAGCCACTTGTAAGGTGAAAATAAAATGTACTCGAGTTAAGAGAAAGAAGTGGAGACGTTTTGACGTCCCTTTTTGTCACTTAATACTTGCTTGTGAATTATTATGTCCTTTGATACCCGAGATGGTGCTTGATTTTTTCGCTTGCTTTTTATATTTTTATTGTTTTCGTTGAACGCCGTTCGAATATCAATGTCAGGTGCTAAGTGTGGAATTTCATTTATGATTATTTATTTCTGCAAAAACAGCATTATTCAAACATGGCTATTATTTACGCAGTTGCTTATACAGTCAAAACTGAGGATTTAATTCATTTTTCCTGTTACTAAGGTTGATAAAATTTTACTACGTATGTTGTCATTATTTTACACGTCACCCTAAAAAAAAAATGTTTCTTATTTTGTACTTTACTTTTATGGAAATTAAAATGTGCGCTGATTATAATAAAAGTCCCATTTCGTTAAAAACGTCTATAATGGTTCCTTAACTTCATTTTGACAGAATTTGTAGAACTGCACGAGTAGGAGTTAGTGTAAAGAGCGGTTCCGTAGAGGTAAATGACCAAACTTTGAAAACATGTTTTTTTTTATTACTTACTGATGGTGTACTAAATAAAGTCAATATACATATTGTACATTTAATCCTATTTTAAGAGGACAAAAAGGATACATATTTGATTTACTAGAATAATAATATAGCATTGTTCTAGTGAGAGGATGTGTATATTCGTGATAATCTGGGTTCGATTCCTAGGTCTAAAGAAATAAAAAAGTTAACTGTGGATGGCACTAGCCTCATATAATAAAATAAACATGAGTTTATTTACGATTGTTTTTTTTACATTTTCCTTAAAATACATTATTTGCGTTGCAGCGTCTTAATTTTCCAAGTTTCAATACCAGACTCTCTCCTTCAATAAAATACCCATTTTCTTTTCTTATTCAAATATCATCTCTGCAGATATTTGAATTTTAATAGGTCATTATGTGCAAAATAAGTCATAATAGGGAAAAACCAGTTCTACAAACGTTTCGTAACGTTTTTGCTAAATTAAAACCATGTCAACAGGCTTTGCAGTGACAAAAACATCCTTAAATTAAATCTCCTTTTCATGAAAATATTTATTTCTGCCTGTCTGAAATAACAAGCAAAGTCTCCACCCAACTGCATAAAAATGTTCTTATTTTGAATGCTTTTTATACCTCGTTATTTACATAGTAAAAATCCAAAGGACATTGAAAGGAATAGAGTCCATTATATACGATAGTAGTTTAATGTGAGCTATATCTTGTCTTATAAATTTATAAAAATACGTATAATTATTCATTATAATGTACTAATATTACTCAAATAAATAAATAAGCTATGTTGCATCTAATCTGTATGTTATTGTTCTAGTAGCAATATTACCAGGGCATTATTTTACTTGATTACCATTTATTTACTTGATTTGATTAGATTAGGAAAGAAATTGTTTACGATTTTTCAGCTCTACTTCGTAAAATATAAGAAATAAATACATCTGACCTTTATTACTGCGGAACCTTAAAAACTGAAATACAAGAAAACGGAGGGTGTCCATATCTTAAAAAACAGCTCTCCAAGTGCTCATTACGCCATTCTAGTGCTTCTAAGGGAGTCGTAAAGGCAATTACTTTACATATCTATGATTTAGCTATTAGAAATGTCTTGTCTTTTAAGTATGTCCTAATTTGTGTTTTCAAGTCTTTTCGCTTTTGTACATTTAAATTGGTGCTTGTAAATTTTTGATGATTCTTTACTTGGCTTGCTTAGTTGACATACTTTTGTATTCTGTCTTACGTTAAATAACACAATATGAATGTGTTGATGGTGGGATATTCGTATTCGCCCAGATACCGACCACCCATTACGATAGCGGAAAAACCTATCATAGTGACTCAGTATTATGACGTGTTTCAGGTTCTTTTCTATTGGATAGGTCCAGCAAACGAGCAAACAGGCACCTGATGGTATGTGATCACTGCCGCTCATGAACATCAGCGTTTGAATCATGGATGTGTTGCCGGCTCATCAAATCGAGAGCGGAGCGGGAAGGACAAATAATGGGAACAGGAAGGGGTATTGGGTATCCACTCATTCGCAATCTCACACACCGAACGAAACGCGACAGCCATAATGTCGCTTGTCGTCGCTTTTGGGTGAGACAGTGGTACCGCCCCGGACGAGCCTGCCGTTTCATGCTGAGTCATGACTGCCAACAGCATGGCTCTACCACTTCCAAAAATTCTACCTATGCCTATGTCTATTGTCTATACGGGTTTTCATCAGACGGGCCCCAGCGATACCGACAGCAAATTCTCTAATAATATTACATTTTTACCATAAACTGCATTGCAGTTAATATATAAAATCCTATGACATTCAAATGACGCACGTTTGAATTTTAATCCTCCGCCCTGGGGATCACATGTCACATGTCGATTAGTTAATTAATGACAGCTTAGTTAAACCGTATCAAAAAGCCTACGCGATACATTTCCATTTGCTAATTAAAGTGCAACCTGCTCCTACCTCAATTGGTAGAACGCATATTCGATACGCTGCGAAAGAGTGGTGTTTTGAATCCAGTATGGAGATTGACGGATAGGAACTTACATCTAAAGGTCTTCCATGTCTTTCAGAACACGTTAAACTATGCATCATGTTTGAAATGACTCAATATAGCAAAATTTTGTTATGATGTGTCCAAAAATATCCGGAACTCAAGCCAAGACAAGAATTGTGGCCTGTATTAATATTATATAATATTTCATACTATCGTGCCAAAGCGAAGACATTAAAAACCGTTACAACAATAATTTGAAAAGTATGTTGAAAAAAAATGTTGCAAATATTCAAGAAAACAATAACACAGAAAAATAACCAAGCCATTTTATACAACCACTATCTGGCTTCAATTATTTAAGGAGCAGAACTTCTACTGAATGCTTTCAAAAGTTAGGAAATAAGTCTGAAAAGTATGTTTCATCAGTGTTTGATGTTGGCTTCCTCTTTACGTAAGTCTGTGGTTGCGAGTAGGGTCACTAATGATGGCGAAACACTCTAATACTTTGACAAGACTCGAGTTAAGAATAATAATATTAATTGTAAGTCCTTTTTTTATAAAGACGTGAACATTATCTATGTGACAATAAAATGTATCTGTAATATGGTATAAAAAAATATCATTGGCAGCTATATAAATCTATTCAGCAACGAACCATCATAATTAAACTTCGTCACTATTCATTTTAATTTTCTCGAAAATATTAGCTTATTTACGAGAACGTCACGCTAGAGTATAATTTTAGCCAAAAAAGATAAAATTACAAAATTCCCTGCCCGGAATGTTTATCCAAAGCCTATCTCAAAACCTAATTAGGCTAACGGCAGTAATTTAAGTCCGGTGAAAACAAAATGTTTACGAGCAGCAAACGTTCAGGAGTTCATGCTTTGAGTACCAAATTAAGAAAAAAAATAATTTGATCATAAAACGAAATAAGTACACAATTAAGGGAGTTTATCAAAGGAAACAAGTTAATATTGTAGGTGTAAAAGAAAACAGGGCTGCAGTTAATTAAAAAAGTCAAAGTACGTTGGGAGGTATTAACTTGCTTTTCTTTGCACGTCTTATTAGTGGACAGAGTCAAGCTTTCGTATTACGTTCGGATGCTGACGATGTTAATAGAAAAACGTTTCATTTCAAAGTCAACGCCTTTTTGAGGATATATCGTGGAAATTTTATAAAGAAAATGTAAGATAGGGATGATACTGTTAAATAAAATGTTTGGATAAAAAAGAACATAATTTTAAGATTTGAATTAATTTATTCGGTATAAATATTATTTCAATTTTTATTAAGTAAAGATAGTTATAGAACCAAACGATACTTTTATAATTGAAAGTTTCGGTTCTATAGTCGGTGCAGGATTAGTACCTAATTCTATATTTAGAGCCGGTACACAAAAGAACTAATTAAATATTATCACATTTTGCTTGTGTTTGATAAACTCTAAAACTCTTTCGGTTATTAACACAACAACCAAGTAAAAATGTTCTATTTATAGAACAACGTATTTAAAATTAATGTTATTAGAGGCGCAGAACAATAGAAAAGCTGAAATTAAAACTATTAAAAACAATCTGTCATAAGTCTTTTCATTACAAATGTACAAACCGACAGACACTGACGTGGAAATAAGTTTTCTCGAGTTAAGTCTCATGAATATTTATCTCGGTTTCTGTGGGGAGTATAAACTTTGAACGTTTCCCACTTGATCAAACTTTACTCTTAAGACAGCCAAGGGAGGCTGCGTGATCCACCACTTTTTAAAATTGCATACAAAAATATGGGGTTGTAGAAAAATTTAGAACTTTAAAACGTTTTTACGCCTTTGTTCTTAAACATTTTGTATAAAAATTGAGCAATATTGGTACTTTACTTACACATTCTAGGGAAACTTTGCGTGCACTCCATTTTATAGTTGAAGATACGGAGTGATAAGTTAATGTTGAAACAACTGTTCATGTAACTTTAAAGCTAAAAGTGAGTTTGTTAAAACATAAGGGTAACGTTTTCAGGGTTTTACGAAACGTTTTAAAACTAATTTGGCTAAATGAATATTTTAATAGATTTTTGTAATAATAATAAAACATAATTCTAAAATTGTATTCCAGAAATTTACGGTAATAGTCCAACACCTCACTGGAACAATGCTGCAATCAAAACGATTGTGTGCTAATTAGTTTTGAATGAGTCACGGCGTATGCAGAACAAGTTTGTTTATTAGAAATTCCACATTATTTGCACATGTTTGCGTCACGTCATGTACTCCAAATCCTTTAGTAAAAACGAGTTCAGGAGAAGACAAAGTGTACTCAAACAACGTTGGGCCTTCGCGCAACTTTTGTTTGGAATGAGAGGTAAACACATTAGGTAGCCTGTTTGTATAGGCGCCGTATTACTCAGCGGGCTTGTTTGATCTGAGACAAAATAAACCGGTACTAATCAGGTACATGTTTGGCGATTTAGATTTTTAAACTGTTTGCCCGCTGTGTTAAAGATGTTTCCTGTTATGACGTTCCGGTATCGTAATTAGCATGTGTTTAGTTCCGAATATTTGAACAGCTGATTATACTTTGGGTTGATTTTATATGCTTTGGGATGTAGCCAAAGGAAATGTACGAAGGTAAGTAGTAAACCTGAAAGATAAAAATCACAGTTGCCTGTGCCACTACCAGTAGCGGTTACTACTATCAGGTAATTCATTTACACCTTTACCTAAAAATTCATAAACATTAGCAGAAATGGTGAACGTGACGCAAAGAAGGTGGTTTATGATATGAAAAATAAGGATAGAAAAGAAGATGGTATTGGATAAAGCCATTAAAAAAATGCAACTAAAATAATGTGTTACCCCTGATTTTCTCTGAAATATTGCATCATCCGGAACGAGTCCTTGTTTCGCCTCGTAATGAAAACTGACTACAGCGTGGTTCTACACTTAAAGAAATAGTTATCATTTCTAGATTGGATAAGTTCATCCGCATAAAGTTAGGAATTTATGCGCCGACATTTGCGCCACTTCCAAGTCGAATGTTAAGTGTAATTATGTGTGTAGAATATGAAAGCTATGTTTGAATATACCTACTCGAAATAATAGGAATAGTACTAAGTGGCAACTCGTACAAATAAATAAGTTAGTATTAACAAAAAGTGTTGTAATTCTTGAGACTTTATTTGCTGCCATTTAGTCTACATATCAAGACTTTTATTCCCTATTCAAAACTATGTGATGCTTTTAGAGAATTATATTTAGTGACCTTTCCACCTCGACCTTATAAAGTATTCCAGATCCAAACGTTGCGTAATGTTTATGTTAACTGCGGAGTTAACAAACCACCAAAACATTGTTACGCATGTTCCCAATTTCCAAACAAAAAGCGTAGGATTTGAATTTATAAAGGCTATCGTTCATTTAGGCTCCCAAACCCGAATGTTTTATTGTTTGTTTTTTATGTGAACTAGATATTTTGCTGCTAGTGCTTAGTTGCGGTTTTGATCGTTATTCAATATTTTATGGATAACATGTTTTTTATTGATCATAAATGAACTTTAATAATTCTAGAACCTACATCACCCTATACGCCGACTACTAAGCACGCCTCGGTGGCGTAGTTGTACTACAGTACGATTACAAAGCTGAGGTCTCGGGTTCGAATCCCGGGTCGGGCAAAATGATATATCAGGAATTTCTGCCCGATATGACACTATCGCCATATTCTCGCCCCCTATCACACTGTGGGACGGAACATACAAGCCGAAATGCGCGTGTCCTAGTAGCAACTCTGCCTACCCCTTCTGGGAAAAAGACGTGAGTTTATGTACTATGCACGGGGCTCTGCTTCAATCGAGAGTGTGACTGAGACTAGACTGTTGTAGATTGACGGATTTCGTAAACCAAATTATAATAAATACAGAATAAAAAAATGTCCTTGAAGAAGATAAAAATGCTTTACATAAATATCAATACTCATAACAAAAGCAACAGTCGAACGGTTTAATAATACGCACCCATAAATCGACCTTCAAAAGAGCGGCGTATCTGAAATATTTCGCAATAATTACTCACAGGGCTATTAACAACTCAATCGACAATAACTCACGTGCATAAAATACGCCCGTACCGCACAATACAAATTACAAGACATGCAAAACATTCGATTCATTGCTTGTTTGATATCAACACCGTAAATTATTTAACAGGATCGCATTAATCTTTATCTCGCTTACCTGAATTATATTCGTTCGGCCCTCTCTCTATAAAGGGTTTTAATTAGAAGGCGTTCGATAAAATGTGTGGTCCGGCCGCGTTATCACTTGACAAGAGTTAACCAATCTCGAATGCATACGTAACGTCCTGAAGGATTAAGTATTTAGATTAAGAATAACTTCTCAATGATTTATTGTTTATGGGTGCTTCTTATTTTTTATTATTTTAATGCTTCACTGTTTAAAGAATAATAATAAATTGTAGACGTATCGATTTTGACTTTGATTTTTGAATTTGAATTCGAATATAATGTTAATATTGAACCCTTTCATGAGACGGAATATACAAGGCGAAATGTGGGGGTCCTGGTGGCGCCTCTGCCTACCCCTTCTGGGATAAAGGCGCGAGTTTATGTATGTATGTATGAACCCTTTCTTGCCTACGTGAAACCTAGCCGTTTCGATTAAAAACAAATGGTAGACATCAAATTTCGCTTTGCACTTCTTGTTTATTTTAAACTACGGCTAGTAAAGTAAATTTCATCAAACCAGCATTACATACCCATCCTTTACGTACATCATATTTTATATCCAACAGAATACACAACATTGGTATATCGCCTAACGTTTAAGAGGTATAATAATTCCCTCGTTAGTAATTTAACGATCTAATTTCCTAAGAAACGCCCTTAAAACTCTTTAGAGCTGTTCTTGTTTCAAATATCCACGTAAACCAACAATACTCGAGCAAACTGTCTTTATTTAACTTGTATTTAATATCAGCGACGTGTTTTGTTGAAGTTTCTCGGGCATGTATCAACCAGGCGGGCTGTAGCAAGTTCAGAATTTGTAATTGCTTACATTCGGATGTTACTCGTTAGAATTTCTTCGTTTGATGTTATTTCCAAAGTAATGGTCCTTATTTGACATTATGTTTATATTGAAATACTTCCGTTAAGTTGTTTGATAAAGTTTTTAATGCTTTTGATATAACATCACCTAAAATATTTTCGTTTGTCGCTATATCGTTTCCTTTTGCTGAATCTTAATCTTCTTTGGTATAATTGTCATGTATTCGCGTAAAGTAGCCGTCTTTTATACTAATGCCGAGTACATGTACATACATCCATAAACTCACGCCGTTTTTCCCAGAAGTGGTAGGCAGAGGTGCTACCAGGACACCTACATTTCACCTTGTATATTCCCTCCCACTATATGGTAGGAGTCGAGACTGTCGTCTTATCGGGCATAAATTCCTCACTCCGGGTTGATAATAATTAGAAAAATCCGATATCATTTTGCCCGACACAGGATTCGAACCCGAGATCTCAGCTTGCCACCGAGGCAGTCAGTAATGCCGAATAGTTAATCTCTTTTCAAGTATCTTTTATAAGTATATCTGTATCGATTTAAATATTAAGTTTAAGTGCTCAACATTGTATAGAAAAGCTTTAACTCTTACTCATCGGTCATCAAAGTGTATTTCCGGATTTTTTTAAAAATATTTTTATATTATAATTTCTGAAGTTTTAGAATTTGCAAAAAATTTAAACGGACTCTAGACGACTATTGCGAATGCTATATACCATATGGCAACAATAGAACCAACAGTTAAATGGTATTTCCAATGCACAAATTATTTAAATCCACTGAAAGAGTAACAACTTCACATCAACTAGAAGCGATCTTTGAAATGATTTGTCCATTTAACATTTGTAGACTTTTCGATAAAATTCTGTATCAGATATTTTAGTCATACTCAGACCTAACTTTATTTTTGCGAGGGAAATTTCTTACCTCATCTGCTCAAAGCAATAATGCGAACAGACTAACACTACTTCAGTCAGCCAGTTCGTTAATCTAAGTATACAATTACGTATCTCTTGTGAATTTCCTAATCTCTCAGAGCTCTTTCTGTAAGGGCTGTGGTGGTATACTTTTGTACGTAGGTGATATAACTGCTCTGATTGCTAGAATGTGTTTACATTTTATATGTTGTAACGAAATATTCAGTACCACTGCTTTATAAATGTAGGTCAGGGTTAGCTCGACTTTCGTGTGAAAAAACCAGAATTAATTTTGTACTTTGTAGCACTGATTTATGTATTTTATTTATGGAATATGTTTTATTTTACTTCTATGTGAAACGTAATGTTGCAGTAGTATTTTTTTTCCAAGAAGCACATTTTTATACGGCCCATACATTCAAGATTAATTTGTCTTAACTCTTAAAATAACATGATTATTTTTATTAAGAAACGATTCAATTTTATACATACATTTTAATCTCTACCAAGATCTTGGCTGTATACTGTACAGCGTTATTTAATCTCAGAATTATAATTGGAGTAGCCTTCTAATGCCGAAAATTCGTGAAATTAAACGTTTACACGATCGTAAATTATTCACAAAGTTTATCGCTAGTGAATATTTATTACGGACGTAATTAGGTTCGTGCCGGGAAGGTTTGCGCAGCGGGAGTCTATCTAGGTAAATAAATTAAACATTCCCTCAGTACGTACACAGTATGCATGAGACGATTCGGGATTGTGTAATGTCAAAGTGAAATAGGAAAACACTTAGGAGCTGTTTACACGGATCTACTCAAGACTCCGAGTTAGCAACGTCTTGGGTTCTGTTTGTTGTTCAAGCAGTTGAATTTACCGACACTGTTTACTATTTAGACTGCACGTCTAATTCGGGCTAATCTTTCGTTTGCGACTGTACTTTCTGGCTGAAGTTGAGCTGCTGTACCTTAGTTTGTTGTATTATTATACGATTCTGAGTTTTTTTTTTTTATGCTTGTGGAGGCCAACGGGTCTGCGGCTCATAGGATGGGATAGGTGATAACTGCTCATGGTCACAGGAATCTAAAGTACGTTCAATGTATGTGTACGTTAAATAATACGTTCCACGTGTACATTTAATAAAGTAAATTCATCATCTTCAGCAATGGAATGTTTATGAATAGTAATATTTTACGTCCGCCGATAAAAATCTCTTTTAATAAAAATGTAACAATAACCATATTTCTAAAATATACTTCTTTTCATAAAAATCTATTTAAAAATCTTTTTCAAACTGTAAGAGAAATGAGCTTCAAAGCTTTATATTTTTACCTCCAAAGTAAAAGTTTTTTGATGTAACATTGTTGTCATCAAAAGGTTTTGTAAAGATATTTTCGGTTGTCCGGGGACGCAATTGGAACATAATTTTCCGATTAGTCCGATCCGAATATCTGTGTAAAATTGAAAGGCGCTGAGTCGCCCGTGGCTATATCCTTCATTAACTCTTTCCATTTAATTCTTAAAATCTCTTTCAATTCTTTTGATTCAAACGGTTTCCCATTGTTAAGATTTTGCAAAGTAATTTCAATTTGTTTTGTCTATCTTTTAAAACTGTGTGGAAATATATTTATCATTACATTTTCGTACCAGAAATGTGTTAGATGGGATTTATATTAAAAATTATTTTAGAACAGTCTCTAAACAGCAATTGCCATATTGAAATAAAACTATTCTATCTTTCCGCAGCAGATCTTCTGCGTAGATCGGATCGCAAAAACTAGCTAACTTTTTAAATTAACTTTTTAATTTAATAAATATAAATTAAGGGTAGTTTAATTGTAACAGTCACTGAGCGGATGACTAATACCTCAGTCTGCCCCGTGACCATGAAAGCTGTAAAGTAATCGAAACGTCGGGAAGTTAAAAAATGTAAAAATTAAACCAAATCGCGATAAATTCCGTATAAAATAGTTTTATTTCAATGTGTAACATTCGCGTAAATCTAAGAAACCATTAAGCAATTGCCATATTTTGAACCGAAATAATGACAACCTTTGTACGATTTTTATCGTCTTTTTAATCTTCTTTTTAAGGGATAAATCATCAAAAATCTTATCCCTAAGCTCGCTTTCGTTAGATATTATGAATTTAGGAACACAATTTCATACTTCTAGTACCTACGTACATTGGCCGCCTATTGGTGCTTCATGTTTCATAAAATACATTATTTTAGTAACATCATTGTTTTATTATTGCAATGAATGACGAGACATGCCATTCGCCTGATGCTAAGCGATACGATTGCTCGTGAACAGTAGCAAATCAAACAACACCATGAATTACAAAGCAATGCTTGGCATTCCGCGGTGCTCGCCATCCTGAGACACAAGATGTTAAGTCTCATTATGTCCAGTAGTTAATCTTTACTTTTTCTTATTACCTAACCTTTGATAGTCAAAATCCGTCACACAATCCGATATATAGTTATAAAAATACACTGAACCTTGAGTATGCGTTGCTAAGAATGAATAAACAACAAGGGATACAACAGTTTTGTCAGCTTGAGAAAGCGTGGCTATTAAGTGTATTTAAAGGGTGTAATTAAGGCAATAACCCTTAAGACACTTCACCAACTGTCATTGATTTTATCGCGTTTTTATTGCCGTCTCCATACACCATATGGTGACATTCTTTGTTGACAAAAAATAAAGGGCCAAATATTACGTATTGTACGTTATATTTCTTTGTTTTCAGACAACACAGCACTCATTTTAATATAAATAGCACAACACTGGAGCATGTGGAAACTCATAACTTCGTATTTTCACTTTTGTCAGATGTTGTTTTATTGTTTTTTAATATTTCGTACATTGTGTGACGACCGGGGCAAATTGTTACAAGTAAAATACTCTTTGCTTTATTTTAAATATAACTAATATTTTATAAATCGAAAACATTTTGTCTCGTTTTTTCACATAACACTGCAACTTCTCTAAGTAAGGGTCGACAGTGGTATCCATTTATTGACCGAGCATTGAAGCTCATTGAGTCTCTCATTCTAGAATTTATCTTATACCCCCAAGCAAATCAACTAAATAAAACGAATAAAACTTGAAATCAAATAACTCCAAACCACAATAAATATAACGCGAAATACGTATTTCCTTTATTCCATAAAGATTATATTTAGGCTGCCCACAAATTGACCTTCCGATGATTCGGCGAATTTTAAAAGAAAAGGACCTTTCTTTTCTTGACCAAGTAAATTAATTATGGCATGTCAGGTCATGGCGGCTTTTGTTCAGCGACAATCAGTTCGTCTCGGTTGCCCTTTATGGTTTTTTTAGTAAGTTGGCAACATCTGTTTTTGCGGTCACGCGCAACCGTGTCACATAATGAATGATAACCATGTGTCAGCTACTTTTCGGCCCTCCTAGATTAGTGAACGATGTTTTTTCTTGGCATAACTTTGTCGGTGTTATATTATTTTGTTATTAATCTATACATTGAGTTATTTCTCGGTTTTTGGAAACTTTGTATTAGTGAACTATTAATTTAGTTTCATGACAATAGTTTATTCGATCATATTACTAGTTTTATGATTCGTTGATGAAGCTTATAACACACCTAAAAGTATTTTAGGTTAACAAAAAAAATATAAAACATATTTGGAAGAATGTACCTATTAGATTACAATATATTTTTATCAAATTTAAATAGGTATTTTATTGATTACTGTTCTTCTAGTAATTGCCTCAGTTTACGTTATTTCCATTTATCATTAAAACTTTGGGAATATTATTTTATACATATAATAATGTCTATTTATTTCTCTGTTCCGTATGAGATTTAGCCGACAAAGGCGAAACGTTTCACGCATTGTCTCACCAACACGTGGTGACACAAAAACACTGAACGATTCTCTCTAATTAAGGCCACTTTTCTAATCATCGTCAAACGCAGTGGCAAATATCTGTTCCTTCAGATTAATTAATATTAAAAATGGTCTCATGAATCATCTTAAGAGGTTTTAGGCCCGTATGTAAACATACCAACTGCTTTAAATCGACTACCCCGCTAAAACTTTGAAGGAGACCAAAATTACATCATGAAACAAGTCTGTCACAAGGGGTTCAAATTAAATTAGCAACAATAACACCACTGCGCAGTAAAATTCAATTAATTCTTAATTAACTATTGATATTAAACAAAATTGAAACTCTGGAGCATGCTCAATACTTTCCTCCTAACATTGTTAAAGGATTAAAGAGTAACATCGAACTTGCCAACTCTTAGCTAACCCGGAAACTTAAAATATACATGAAAGTGTGAGACGTCCCGCGCAATAAGGATTCGCTTAAAGTCGGCAGCCATATACCCTTAGGAAAGTATGGCCGGGTCTGTCGAAGGAGGAACTAATTAATCCAATGAGCGGCGTCTTTGCACTAACGAGATACGTCGTTTGTGCGCCATCCTTTCTATGGCGCTGAGAAATTGTGTTTCGGAAATCGATCTTGACGTCACCGCTTCATCGATAGCAAGTGAGGGCTTATGTATTAGAATATTATGTTCGTTTATGATGTTAGCGGCAAATAGGGCGATTTTTAATTTTTTAATAGGGGATATTTGTAAATATCTTTGGGTTTTATATGGGCTATTGATATTTAAATGCTACTTAACATGCTCAGTTCAAAAAAAGGTAATACGATTATAGGGTACAACATTATTCAGTTATGACCTTAATGAAATATACTGCTCTAAAGTAGCCATATAGTAAAAAGGTGCAAATTTAGGATAATCAATTATATTTTATAAATATAAGCTCGTAAAGGAGTACGTAAGATATATAGGATGTTATATTATCTTCAGCATTAAAATAAGTTAAGCCACTTTGTTTACTGTTGTTATGAGACTGAATTTGTCACACACCAATCTGAGACAAATTGAAGTAACATTACCCGTGGTGCTTGAGACTATCGTCCACTTTTTGCTCGCATTATGTTATACTGAAAAAACATCGACAAGGCCAGTTGAATGAGGAATGAAGATTGCGTCCCGTGCTTGGCAATCGATCAATTTACTTAAAACGTCAGCGGTGAGCTCGTCTATATCAATTGAGTGCTGTATCGGCGTATTTGTAAGGAAAACGTCAAATAAATAAATCACAATGCTGGCCACCATTCATCAACCGGCCGTTTGTGTTTACAGAACGTTTTACTTATCATCAATTGTACTGATGAGTGTTCGTGTACATGTTTTGCTTAATATGGACGGCTAATTGCACATGGGAGAATATTGAATTAATTATTTTTTAAACTGTTTTAAAAAATGCTTGCCCTGTTCATTTATTTATTTGTATGTTTCTTTGGGTCATTTTTTTAATGGTATTGTTAGTGTAGTTCAATATGGACATTAATACAGTAGACGGCAGCTTGACTTTACCTTGGGTATTGCTAAACTTTTTATATAGTGATCACTTTACAACGGGCGGGCAGCTAAATTGTACAAACAGAGCTCAAGAACGAAGTCTACAGAACCTCTCACTGCACAGAACAGTTATGCAAATCTCCTTAAACATAATCCTTCCACAGGGCGAATATAAAATCCCACCAAAAACCAGAAATAGCGTCCCCTTAAAACCGTAACACTAATCGTAAATGATCCAATTCGCTGAAAATTAGTTCCATTCGAGCGCCACTCGAAGCACAGGCTAAATCGCGCCAAGTGAAAACCAGATATCGAGGGCTTTCGTGATATTCGCCGTCGTATAATAGACCTCGTTAGTGGAACTACGGTCGTCGTTTTGGGGCGTTACTTTTTCAAGTCATTGAGTCAATCGTTTATCAAGAGCCTGTTGTGTTAACTTTCGCATCGGACGGGCAATTCAGGGATGGAGTGAACAGAACTGAAGTGTCTTCAAAAATGTTTTATTGAAAAGAGTTTGCTCGGATAGTTTGGTGTTTCGTGTGGATGTAGCGTTTATAGAATGTGGATTTCTTTGCGTTGGTTCAATGTGTCGTTATGTTGGTGTTAGAAATATTTTTAGTCAGGTTCGTTGTGGTTAATAAATTGAGCAGACAAGAAAATAAAATCCCAACGACCGCAGAGTTTATTGTCAATAAAGCAAAATTAAAGGACTTACTATTTCATGTCCCTTTAAAATATCGTTTATGATATGTAATCCTCGGGTCCTTTCCTTTCTAATTTCGAGGTCAAGATATCTATAAGATATTTGATTCGAAAATGATATAATAATTATCCAGAATAATTTCCAAAACAAATTGCGCTGTGACCCTAAAACGGGATATTCCCGAACTTTGTTTCTTGTTTAGAAGAGTCACGTCGGACGTCAGCCTCATTAGTTGAGGTAACTGGCCGAAAAAATTCCAAAGTCACTTCTTTCTGTTGTGCCGAAAACATTTTACATCCCACGTCTATGTGGACATTGATCTTTTGATCAAATACCCCTTGGTTGTCATCCCCCAACCTAGTTTATTATGATTGGACTGAGCAGCACGACCTAGTTTGGAGAAGGCGAATTAGAGGGATGGTGGAAGCACTCTATCCCCAATTAACCGACTTTAGAGTATCTAAGCGGATTGGGTGGACGGGTAGATAAATAAAGCCATTGTACGTTTACTTCGCTAAATAGGTTAACAAACAACTCGGTAAACGTGTCAATAGGTTGTCGAAATTGCACAGCGCTCCGAATTGCCGCATCATACATCGCGAATTCTTCTATGTAACACAATTTGTTTTGGCGTATTTGTACGTCTAGATTCGAAGAATTGTGTCAGTCGTCTTTCTTGTTAATGAAAACAATTTGTAGGTGTAGTTAATTTTCTGGTATTGCTGTGTAGTCAGCCACACAAGTGTGGGAACGTAAATATTCTTGTAATTGTTTTTCCTACTCTCACCATCAGAACATGGTTGATTGATAGAAAGAAATACTTCTTGATATTTTCATACATTTTTTGAACTTGCTAATTTCTACTACTTGCCAGATTAGTCCCAATAATATTCCCGTCAAATTGCAGTTTACCAATTAACCTTATCCCTCAGCCCACTTAGTATTATCTCCTAAATTATTTGAGGTGTTTCAGCCTTAGGAAAGTACCTAGCTTTAATCTAAAACCGGCTGACGGTAGACACTAGGCAGACCGATTTAATTAGTTTATTCGCTCATCGTTTAAATTGAACCTTTGAAACAATATCAAATACCTTAACGTGTTCTCCTAGTCACGAAATACCCCGATAGACACTTCAATATTTATGAACCATTAGTGCAAATAACACAAAAATGCCTTTTATCAATCGACCCCGATGTTTTATCTATTAGTTATTAATCTAGAATTTCATTTTATAAATGGGGCAATACGTCAATTAATTATCCTATCATAATAAAACTGCTTGTTCAGCAATATAATAGAGAGAAAAATTGTGTAAATCGGCTGATTGGTTCAGTTCATTTCATTCATTGGAAATGTGTCCCGTCAGCATTCACATATCAATTACAATGAATCTATACAGATAGACATGATGTATACATTTTCCCCTCATATGTGTTTTGATGAGTTACAATAGCAGACTGTCGAGAAATACGTTATTTATTCATTGTTTCTCATCGCCATCGTTTCATAAACTTGACTTACTTGATTTTTCGTTTTGTAGTTGCTATTGTTCGGTGATCGTAACAAGATGCGCAAGTGGTCATTGTTCCAGAATATTGGAGTTTATATTCATTATTTTATTTTTTATTTAGATTAATATTTTTTTTTTTTAATTTTTTGGATTCTTAATTAGTTGTTTTTGTGTAATTGAGATGTCGACACTTGTAATTGTTGTGTCTACCAAGAATAAGACAAATGTAAAATATGTTTTAAATGATTGTGTAAACACAATGTTAGTGTTGCTTAAACAATAAAATAAAAAAAAATAATAAATATTGATGTTTTTTTTACTTGACTCATATTGATTTCGTGGTTTTGTTTATTGATAGGTACTTACTATATGCATATTAGTAGATGGTAGATTTTGCTGTTGAATTTAAATATGGTGATACTTCCACCCAAAATCCTGAGAATTAATCCCAATTAATTATTTACATATACTTTTAATCCATCTGGAAATGTAAAAGTCAAAAATAAACACATTAAATTTACGAATATGTAAATAAAACTCGACGCTCAAAATTAATCAAATTAAAGTTAATATCTTTCATACAAGCATCCAAATTAATTAACTTCCAAATGTTTTCGTATTCCTTTAATCCTCGTGTCTTTGAAAATATTTATATTTAAACGTGAATCTGGAAAGTATTTAACAACATAAATTTGAGTGGAAACGTAAAGAGCAGTGGGCATCGACAATCTTGTTAGAAACTCTATTACGACGGACCTTACTTTATAACATGCTTTAGCTTTGGTTTTCTTTAACATCGTCGCTTAATTAATTAATGTTCCTCGCAGATAGGAAACAAACATTTACAATCGAAAATGTGTTCTCACATCTGCCACCTAAGGTCTATGTTCGTTTGAGAAATGTTAATACAGCAGGAGATTTCAACAAAATTACTTCATTTAAAAAATAAATACAGAAGTTAGCTAGATAATGTCCGTTAAAATTTATTCGTGAGTATGTATTACCTTACAGTGCTAACTTATTTTTTGAATAAGCGTGGAAAATTTTATTTAAAAAATGTACTCACTTACTGATGAAATTCATATTGTGTGCCGTCTGAAAAAATAAATCAAACTATAATTCACTACAAATGTCGCTACTTTATCATCTATTTGTCATTAATAACAAAAATGAATCTAAAATAATTAAGCTACCTACACTGAGATCTTTTTCCAACTTTATACTGCCAATGGCTATCAAGTTAATATTATTAATTGATCCCAAAAATACTGTTTTTCAGTATTCTTTATTTTTTTTTTCAAAGAACATAAGCACACTATAATTTAGTTATACTGTTCTTAACTGCTACACATCTACACGTAAACAAATAAGAATATTTTAAATTAGATTTAAAACATTTGGCTCGCCCACTGTCACATGGGACGGAATATACAAGGCGAAATGTGGGTGTCCTGGTGGCCTCTGCCTACCCCTTCTGGGAAAAAGGCGTGAGTTTATGTATGTTAAATTAGTTTTCCGCCAACGCTCCATGTCAAAACTCGTTAACTGACATACGAACCAAAACACCCGTCTCGTATTGGTTTGCGTTATAATTGGGCAAAAATGTAATAGAACACGAATGGGGTGTGACTTAAGTTATAATGCATTTGCTCTGTTTCTTATTCCAACCCAACTCGTAAAGTGTGCTGAAATAAAACTTTGATAGCGCACCGCCTTTCGTTATTTGTACTACCGAAGGGTATTTTTATAATAGCCACGTGAAGGATAAGTAAAGGAGGACGTCTATAATAATAATATGTGGATATTTTTTTAAGTAAAATCATATTTAATGTAACATAAAACATGATAGTTTTAAATAAATAAGTACACATACAGTATGACTGTTGGGTGTCCTGACCCCGCACTAAGATCGAGTCTTATGTCGTGGGTGTAAGAAACTAGGGGAGATTTTCGATCTCACAAACACTCAGGACCGTCACAATTACTTGTGGATCACAGAAGTTATTGTCTCGGTTCGGGGATAAAACCCGACGCCTCCCGTTTCACAGCCGGCGTCTAACCAACTACGCCACAAAGGCTTTTACAATTTATAATTTATTCATTTTTAAAATTCCTAGCTGCCAATAACATACATATAACCAAAAAATAAATTTAGTCGTCACATCTAATTTACTGAAATTTAAACTATGAAACGATTATTCAGAAAACAATGCCGCTATATCTGAAAATGTCACTTCAGGTCACGATTAGGTACCTAATTTCCAAACCGTGGGAAAACTGACCCAGTCAGTGACGCGTCATAAAATTTTATGGTCTACAGAAGGTTCAATATCAAACATAAGTTTTTTTTCGATTGCGGTGGAGACTGCAGTGCATGAGACCCTTTATCACTACCATCACGAATATCCATGTCATAACGAGTATAGTAAATAAATGGACACCCTGTGATGAAAATTGGGTATCTGTCTTGTCACTATAGTTACAAAAAGCTCATTTTGATTAGTAAAAATAGTTTTATTTCAATGTGTATATCCATGCTTTTATCTATTTTTTAATTCACCTAATGTAAAGGTACGTGCAAATAAACGAATACGAATAGTTATTATATAAAAACCAGACATTTAGATACGTTACTGCTGTTAGTTTCAGAGTAGTCTACAATAGACTAGCAGTAGATATCAATTATAATGAATGAATTCAGAACTATTCGGACTAACTTATAGTTTTTATTTAATTCTGTAACTATGTTGTTTTCATCCTTCTGTACAGATTATTTGCTGTGTCAACACGTAGACTGTCCCAATGATTAATGGGCTACGGGGCAACGGGGCGGGACGTCCCGAATCAGATGCACGTGACGTCAGTAAAGTAACGTCCGAATAATATTTCGCTACAGGCAAGCGCTAAATGGGTTAAAAATTACTCTAGACTGGGGCATTCTACTTTTTAATGTAGGCAATTAGGCTTTTGTGCTTCCACATTTTAAACGTGAAAAATATTAAGCGCTGTGTTTTATCGGCGCTTGTTTGTGACGGGTATTAATTTATAAACAATTTTGATATTTTCGATGATGCGTCATCAGTTCGAACTTTTGTTGTGAAGGGTGGATATCTTTATTAAGGTTAGCGAATACAATTAGTTTATTGGTGATAAAATTACAACTCGAATAAATCTTTAGTTTATCACACGACACGTTTCAGTACTGTTAACTTTATATTTTTAAATAAGATTTTGTTACGTTGTATAACTTATAATTTAAGTCAATAATTAAATAATATGGATAGTATAGTAAGTGCCTTTTTTAATGCTTTTCGTATGACACAATTATCACAAAAAAGAAATAAATCAGGTTGTGTACGTACTTCGCGGCTCGAAATGCACATAGAGAGGCAAATCAGAAGGCATAAAAACTATCCAGCGCAAAGATATCATCAATCAAGCCCAAGCCATCATCGCATCAAGCCCACTCACCAGAGTTCCGATCCTGAAGCTGGATGGTCAGCCCCGACGACACTGCTGGTCTGTGCACCCACTGTATCTGGACGGCATTAGCACTTACCACCAGGTGCAATGCAGTCACTGTGCCGTGAAAGAAAAAAAATACTTTTTTCGGCGAACGAGCTGGGCGAATATCCAGCTCGGCGGCCGAACACGCGCAATGCATTGCGAAGCGCACACGACACTGTCAATAGTGAGTACACCTAGAGAGCGGCAAACGACAAACTACCCTCCACTAGATTATATTCCCGATAAAAAATAATAAACAAACGAATACAAATATTATATTATGAAACTGTAAATAAACTAATAAATTATTGATACGATGCGCAACTGCAACAAATAATTTAACAATAATAAGAAAACTAGGTACTTTCGCCAAATAAATTATATGGTCACAGTTTAAATAATATGCAAGTAAAAAATAATTAAAAGGTAATTAAAGACTATATTGGCCGTAAATTAAACGTGTTACGTCACACTTATTGGGCCAACATAAAATGCTTATATTTCTAATCCAAAGAACTCAAGAAAATAAAATTACACTAAGCATGAAAACTTCATAGATACAACCACATTACCAAATTAATCGTTCATTATTTCTTAAATTTCAGCAAACAGCAATACGAAAACGTTACTTGCCTCTAGAAAGAGGTTTTATGGATTTCTCGTCAGTTTACCCTTCAATATCCGGTTTGAGACACCACATCCGGCGGAACGTTCTGGCCGATGCGACGATTTCCAGGAATCTTTTCAAATTTGGATATACGAAATTCTCTTGAAGTTGATACGGTGTTTGTGGCCAGCTTGCTAGTGGATGGAAGGAGATTTCTGGCAACTCAATATGGCATAGGTATTCAATCTAGGTATAATGGTGTTTACAACTAAATTAAGACAGCGCATATAATATTACATTTACAAAGCTCCACTAGTTCGTATTTAATCGGTAAATTAATCTTTTTCATGATTTTTGTAACAAGTTATCATGTCAATTTAAAGTACAGATTCGATGAATATTGCTGTTAGTAAAAAAAAATTATTGAAAAACAACATACTGCTAGAAATGTTATATAGCTGGGTCGGCTAAAAAGCACGTGCTTGATGTTGTCAAAAAAACCTTACAACCTAGGATGTCAAAGAATAGGCGAAATAGCTATAATGCTGAGCAGTACAAATGCAGACCCTGACACTGGTCGGAATAATACTAGATCGAGACAAAAACTACCATACACATTTTCTCATACTCACATGTTTAAATACATTTTCCTACAAATAAACATCAGAAATAAAACGCGACATTACAGAACCAATGCCTACTGCATAATCCTTATCAGATCCAATATTAACGTCCAGTAAATAAAATAGCTTAACAGTGAAAGTCTAGGTTTCCTACGGCCTGACAGGCTCGACAGTAGGACGCCCGGGAACGGAACGGGACAAAGCGCTGAATATTGGACAGTAATCCGCTGTTTCATCGAAGCTTTGGATTGGATTAACTTTACTATAATTAATTTTATTGAAAATAATTTGCGTTTTTGAAGTTTGATCTGCTTTTGAATTTAGCTTTCGGGCATGGTGTGTCCTAAACTTTATTACTTTTTTGTGTATACTTATATGTTTAACTAATTACTACTCACTGATCTATTCAGTCCATTTTAACAATCAATAGCGCTTCTTTGCATTCTTTGCTTATTTTCTATTTCTAAAAATAATATGGGTTTCAAGAATGAGTTAATTTTGAAATGAAATGTTGCACAGTTTTAAGGTTCTAATAACTTATTTCCAAGAATATTTCAAACCGTCAATATAACGCGTTTAAATTAATTAAATTATCTATTTAAAAACAGTAGCAATATTATTTAGTCTACTCAAAGGTCATTCGATGCTTACGAAAGCCAATATCAAATTAGCGCAATAATCTTGATATGTGGAGCGAAGACATATTCCATTTATATGTAAAACATTGCCCGAAGATATCAAAGCACATGTAGAAATAATAAATTCTGAACGTGCCTTATTAGCATTAGATTCAGCACCTAAAACTAATGTAGAAAAGTAGAACACGACTTTATTTAGGTCAGCT
Organism: Deilephila elpenor; assembly: GCA_949752805.1. Lineage (NCBI taxonomy): Eukaryota > Metazoa > Arthropoda > Insecta > Lepidoptera > Sphingidae > Deilephila > Deilephila elpenor. Next base: position 5,520,520 of record OX457105.1, on the reverse strand, counting down.
CATTAAAAAAATCCGACAAAATTATATTATGTCTGTAGCTCACGCCTTATATCCTCGAAGGGGTACCATTTTAAGTTTACAGGGGTTATTTCAATCCTCAATGTGATAGGCGAGCCCATCACTATGACGGGCACAAATTCGAGTCAAGGCAACTCACGACGGATTTTTCAAATCAGTAAAACGTTCAAAAAGTGGGTTACCTGATCTGTAATTCCATCAAGGAACTTCATTATACAATACGCATAAATATGCTGCAATTTCGAGATGAAATATACTAATAGGGCGAAAATATAAATGCAAATGTTTTAGATAAGTATTAGTGTAAACAATTGTTGGTGACATAATGAATAAAAAAAATAAAAAAACTAAATTTAAATGCACTGGTGCGTTCCGGTTTAATAGACATTGTAGCCAGAGTAACAACTGCACATAACAGACTTAACATCTTATGTCTCGGGATAGCGAAAGCAGTGGAATGTCAAGCATTGCTTTGTAATTCATGGCGTTGTTTGGTTTTGCTACTGTCCATGAGAAGTCGTATCGCGTACCATCAGGCGAATGGCATGCTCGTCTCGCCATGCATCTCAATAAAAAAATATATGATTTCATAAAACGCCCTCAATCCACAGGCTACTAAAAAACTTACACAACTCAAACAATCGCATTGGAATACACGAATTTGTGTGCATAGCGTGCCCAGTGGTTCGAATAATTCAAACGGCGTTACCTAAAATAAACATAAAATCAGTTCTATTTCCCGCCCGGGGCTGCGGAAATGCGGACAGCGCAGCCTGTCCGCTGTGTGACATGTCCGGGCGACCAGGAATATTCCTACCGTCCGCAATAAATAGATATTAGTTAACTTCTATTGGAAATTGAAGAGTTCGGTGGTATTTACTCCGTACGGTTTTCTAGTTCGTTTGAGTGTGCGGATTGGAATTAGGTCATGATTGACTTTGACGGTGACTTTTATAGACTATTGTTATTAATGAAGATTTTATTTATGGGGGCGTGTTTTGTGTTACATAATAACTCGCCGTTTGTATCATTATTTTAAAATACATATTACGGTAACAGCAGGAAAACGTTAATTTTTGGTGGCTCGGTAAAATATCTAAATGAATAAATTTGAAATAGGTGTTGGTGAAAACTGATGTGTTCAATATCCCTTTAAAGTATTTTAACAATGCAAAGCACTGAAAAAATATCATTCATGCAATATTGCTATATAACCACCATCACTCACATCAAGGAACGTCTCGAATTCAGGATTTGCCTCAGTCTCTTAGTGCGAGAATATTCAGTGCAGCACAACTGAACCGCCCTAGCTTGCCTAACGACTGCTATTAATTGACAACAAGCCGGAGAGACAGCTTAATTTTGTCCTCAAGGCACTGAACTCGAAATTTCAGGCATAGAACCACCTTGAATTCCTAATGACATAGCCTCATTTGGAGGTATTGTTGAATATAATGTTTTGATTAATTTGTTTACTGTCATTGGTGAATCGTCGAATGTATGTATATCACATGTTAATCGTGTCAATATACAAGTAATCTTTCACACCGAAATAATTGATTCCTGATTAATTGAGAAAGCCCACGATTTACTTCCTGCCGTCATTCAACAAAACCTGCCAAAAAATTGTAAATTAAAAATCTCTTAATATACACTCAAAGTTAATATCCAAATATTAATTTAAACAAATTAAGATCACAAATCGCAGTGGAAGGTACGTTCCAATAATTTTGCCTTTCATGCAGCCGTTCGGACCACGGTTTTGTCAGATACGCTTCGGATTTGGCACAGTGGGCGACGGGTGTTCTGTTGCGGTTATGGTCACTTTATATATTGCCCGATATTAAAGATTTTTTTAGTGTGTAGTGGAATATGAAATTGCGTTTTTCGTGACCAGTGCTGCGTTATTTTAGTGGGGATTGAAATGATGTGGATTTTTTTGTGGTCCACTGGCGGTGTAAAATTTTAGTATATAACTGTAACTATAGAATAACTAATATGACGTATGTAGTTATGGATGTACACGTCATTTACAAAAGAATGATCAAAGTAGACGAATAAAAAAAATAACAATTTTGTCATCCGAATAAAAAATGTTAACAACAAACATTATGCAAAAACATTATTATGAGAGAATTTATCCATATATAAATAAGAAATTGAAATAGCTAATCTAGTAACGCAGGTTATTTGTCTCTTAATATTCCAGTATTTGATGTAATTAATGTAATTACGAAATGTAAAACCGAATGGATGAGGGCCTTGTATGAAGTAAGAACACAAATATTAATTGATCTAGAAGTTTTCATAATCAATCACAAACATAGCCGTAACACAACTTACACAACATGAGCGTGCACATAGCTAAAGTAATTTTGAGGAATTGGGCAAGAATTTTTGAAAGCGTCTGTCTGCGGATTATCTCGCGTGGTAAAATGGTAACCCCGAAAAATGCTTTTATTTTTACAGAATGGAAATACTACTATGTGGGGCCATTCATAAAATATTTGCCAAAATATTTCAATATTTTTCACGCTCGAAAAAAAAAAAACAAATAGTGTTATTTTATTTGTAGCCTTTACTGAGTCCCACTGAAAACCTCAGTTGACGCAACGGTTCGACAATATTAATTATTAAACCACTAAAATTCAATGGCTTTTAAAATTCCGATACCCACTAACCTGTGTTCACCCATCAAATTTAAGGCTCTCTATTAATGCAATCAAAAACAATCCAATAAAATAAGACTTAACATGAATCAATTTAAAAATTCCTACTAATTTAATTGAAATTAATTTCGTATAATGATACGCTTGGCTGTCATCAGTCGCCCTGCACAACAGGCGTCGTCTACACGTGTTGCCCCCTGAATAATGAACGCTGTGACAATCCCCTGGCATAGCTATCACAAACCACGGACAAGAAATATCTTGGTGGAAACGTGGTACATGCTCTAAGCTTGCCAACATTGGACCGTCGTATGCAAACTATAGGGTGTAATAAATTCGGTATCGGTTGGTAAATTTTCTGCTAACACAGGGTGCGTATAAAGGGAATGGAAAGTTTTTTGTTCTTGTGGCAGAATTGCGAGTTAGGTGGTTGCTTTTATGTTAGTAACAGTATTAACTAGGATTTTAGTATCACCAGAAAATAAATAAAAATGTATAAGTTATTATGTCGTTTAAGTTTACGGGACTTAAAATGATGAATTTGATCAGTAATATTACAGAGTCTGCAAAAAGTGACTTAATTGGATGTTGGAGAAATTTGATGTATCAACTTTAGATTTTTCAACTGGCCAGCCCATCAACTGATCAGATAAATCACAAAAGACAAGCTTTTCCCAAATAAAATCTACATAATACATTTAACGAAAAAAAATGAAAGACACCCACCAACAGATATTGAACTGGATAAAAAAATTACATACTTTATTGTAGATGTAACACAGTAGCTACATCCCAAGAAATTTAGAATAAATAAAGAAGGAAGTATATAAAACTCTTCAAAGTGGGTAAGTTAGGAAGTACCGTTCAGATCTTCGTCTCGGAAGTTCGCCGCTTCAAAAATTTAATGTGTCCCATAGCTACAATGCAAATGTTTTCAGCTAAACTGCGCCCAAGGGTCCTACCGAAGAGCCATTAAAGAATAACATTGTAAATAAACTTATTCCCCAATACAACATCAATTCGAAAAAAGGTTTTTCTGATGTTCTCTTAAAATAGGGCATTTACGCAGAGAGAAAGAGCTAGCAATAAAGCTATATCGTGAGTGTAAAAGGGATGGATAAATGAAAAGCGAAGCATTTGTTTTTCCTTTAATCTATAATTATAATTATTCATAATTAATAATTCATTAACGATCTCTTAAAACATAAAATAAAAGTTAATTTTAATTACTATCTCGTAATAGCCTCTTCTTGGTACCATTATATTCATTTTATAAATTGCAAAGAGGCTCTCTTTATTTGAGTGGCGTATTCTTCTTTTTATTGCATTAGTAAAAGTCTTGTTTATTTTTAATGAAATTATTGATTATATACGTTTGTCGGTTAATTTGTTTATATTCAGTACATTACTGAATTCGGTTGTCTTCGCGCTTTGCGTGTGGGTGTTTGGGCTTTAGTCCTTAATACTTATCTTGTATATGTAGGTTGATGATTTATGAAACCATAACACGGAATTGTATGATTAAAACATCACGGATACCATTAGAGACATCTCGAACTATAGGATGGGGATGCTGTCAAAATATGAAAAGACTACGAATGTTTTTACGAAACATCGAGAAGTATGACAATACACTCCAGACTGTAGTACGACAAAAATATTCTACCATTATATTTATGAGTCACTGCTATTTTTATATATTTGAAATTTGAATTTATTTATTTGAATTTAAAATTAATATTGCTGGGTTTATTCATAGGATGAACAATATGTTTTACATGTTTTCACCTATCGGATATCAGACGCCACTGGCTAAGCCACGCTTAACCTCTTGGGTGAAATCAATTTACAAAGCTTAAAATATTTGTTTGAGTTCTTTGGCTGCTTACGTTACCACTTAATGAATTGCAATCACAGAAAATTGATATGGAACCGAATATTGCGTTTCGTTCGGAGAAAAGATGAAAAACTGGACAGTAGTAACAACCTTACTAGAATAATTGTGTTTGATTTATTAACCATTTACTTATCATTAGTTCCTCAAAGTAAGTATATATTTCCTCAGGCTAGTTGAAGCGTCGTTCTTCGCAGAACGCATAGGTGAGGCAGAATAAAAACAGTAGATTGGTCCTTAGTAGAATTTATTAAGGGAGTGCTAACGCTTGTTTTTCCGCAGCGTTCGGTAGACCTGCCTCTAGTCTCAGCCATAGTTGGCCGAACTTATTTCCGTCACAAATAGCTAATTCTGTCGCAGGGTACAAATCCCATTCCAAATCAACGATCTCAATTCATATGAGATTGTTGATAAAAAAAAATACTTTTAAAATTGGACTAACCGGCACGGAAAATGAACTTAAAGCCCACAGAGTTCAAAGCCTATACGTTCATATCATCAGTAGTGCATTCGTCCGAATTTATGATGACGAATACCATTAACCCCTTTTCTCGATACTTTAAATGGAATAAAAAGATACAAAAGCTTTTAAAATAATCAAGCATTAAATAATAATTAAACACAGGAAATGTATTTATAATTGTTTCAAACACAATTCTGAAACATTAAAATAAATTCATCGCACAAACGCTGCAGTCGGAAAATTAAAAAATAGCTTTACGTATAAGTTTTCTCCGTAAGAGATTTTAAATTGAAAAATATTAATTAAAGCTTAGAACTGTTTAAGCTTAAGCAACTATGAGGGAATAACAAAGTTTGAGCACTCGACCGAGTAAAAAATGAAACTTTTAGAACTCGGCAAAGTAACGAAAAATGCGGCTTAGTTGAAATTGCAAACTTTGTTTGTTTAATCCAGATTTTATCAGAAATATAAAGCGAGATTGGATATTTTTGTTGTTGCTGTAACTTTTTCAAGAGAAAAGCGGATATGTGTCTAGAAAGTTTAGTACCACCTGCGGTTTTGTAACCACAACTAAATGAAATATTTAATGAATAGACAAAATGTATTTATAAATAAAATTACTAGGGAATATAAAGAGTTTCTTGTAATATCATTTTCAAGAGAAGGTCGTCTACATACAGGTAGAAGGTGCCCTCAATTTACACTTAGTCTGATACCATCAAAGACAATATGAAACTATATTGATAGCTTTATTTTTATATAGAAGTGTATTTTGATAACATATATTTATATTACAATAAATTAGTAGGCATTGGTGAATTTTAATAATTTAGTATCCAGAAAAGCGATGCAAAAATTAACAAAACTACTGTATAAAAAGGCTTACCTTTATATGAAACAAAATTATATTAAATCTTTTATTCCCTTATCCTCTTGTATTCCCAAGAATATTTACTTAGACCTTAAAACTAACGCACGCTCTGAACAACTGATTCTAAGAACAAAGGAAACAAAGACAAAATAATTTTCGCCCGCCACTATCAATACACGTATCTTAAGTCTTACTGTACAAATACAATTATCCTGAAGAAATGGAAACGTAACCGACGCCAAAGATACCCTCCTTTAGTGTCTACTGTCTCTACATTTCGCAGAAGTGTTTACTTAAATTAAGATACCAAGAAAGATGGAATCGATCCCTCCCCGGACCCGATTCTATGAGATTTTAATTATTCACATTAATTAATGGAACATTTTTACTTAAGTTGTGTGAATTAAATATATTTTTTATTAAAGTTTGTAAAAATCAGTCTATACTTCAACATATTTCTCTGCGCTACGCTGTTGATCTTGACACACGGGAGTTGTATAAGCGAGTGTGTAAGAATGCGAATTCATTAATTATAATTTTCCAAAATGTTTAATTTTTAAAAAACTTATATATTTTTTCTTAGGTCCGGCAAACGAGCTAATAGGTCACCTGATGTGCTAGTACTGCTAGTGATCGCTGCCGCCCATCAACATCATGGATGCATTGCCAGCCCATTAAATTGAGAGGCGAGCAGGAAGGAAAAAGGATGACAAGAGGGAAGAAATAGGGCATCCGGCAATCTCACTCACCGAACGAAATGCGACAGCCATCCTGTCGCTTCACGTCGATCTCCTGTGAGACAGTGGTACCGCCCCGGACTAGCCTGCTCAATCATGCTGAGTCATGACTGACAACAGCGTGGCTCTACAACTTTTAAAACCTCGAGGTAATCATTTTAAACAAACACCTTTTGTCGTATCTTAATGCTAATCGATCCTGCTAAGCATTTCAAATTTATCAACACACTGTCAGTTAAATGGATTACTTTTAAGAAGGCCTCTATCGCTAAAACTATTTGTTCCACTCTGTCCCAGTGTGACTCCGGCACTTTCTATTAATATTATCATATCAATAAATAAAAGATTGTGTTTTAATATTCTAGCAAAAAAGAGTAGGGTGAGTACTTTCTGAGTTTTGTTTCTTATTGTGATTTAGTGATCTCAGATATAATAAGACCGTGCATTATGAATTTAATTAAATAACTTTTTGTTTTTAGAAAAATAAAATACATATCAGCTTTAAGGCGATTTATTAAAAAAAGAAACAAAATGTGTAAGAATACTTTATACCGAATACTCTATACAAATTTCGTAGAAAATTATTATCCCACCGGCATTACGGGGAATTATGGCTTCTATACAATCACAGTGTAGTAAATATCTTGATTTGATTTGAAATTAAAATATTTCAGATTTTTTTTTAAATTGAAGATCAAGCATCTATTTCACAGTTTTTTCCTGATATCTACATTTTGAATCATAATATTGTGTGGCGCCTTTAAAATATATTACGTGTAATGTTTAGTTTTTGAAAAATGCTCAAAACTTACTCAAACGTAGCCACCCTATCAACACCTTGCACCTGTAATCATTTTATTCACCGTTGACATGAAAAACTGAACCGAAAAAGGACAGGTGCGAAATCCTTGCGCGGCGGGGGTCCAAAAGACCGGCCCATAACCTTAATTGATAGGAATCGTTAACCCTCAACCGCGTTTCCTTCACAAACTTCGATTCTAATCTCACCTTTTTTTACTTGTTATTTTATACGTCGTCTGGTTAGCGCTCGTTTTATTTTCGGGTGCCTCCGATACCCGCCGATAGTTATGCCGTAATAAACAGGCCATTCTTTGTCATGTGATATTTTCTAGATTGTTCCAACGATATAATACGATCTGTTTGGCGCCGTCGTTTCGTTTACCGTTTATAATGTCCGACGTCAAATTATGGAGGTATGAGTGACATTCGAGTTATTGGTCGTTTAAGATTAATTATTTGTACGTGAGAGTTACACATGTGTGATTAATCTGTACTTGATATATTTGCTGTGATGTGTTTGACATAATTCTGTATGGGGAAATATTTTGTTACCGTAATACGAGTATAATGTGTGTTGCGTTATAACTACTGCTGTTATATTTTTTCGTTTTTGTATGTGTTCTTAAATATGTGCCTCGGTAACGTAGTTGTACTACGGTACGATTACAAAGCTGAGATCTCTGGTTCGATTCCCGGGTCGGGCAAAGTGATGTTGGATATTTCCATTCATTGTGGGCCGGAGTCAGGAAGTGACGGAGCGTGCAAGGCGAAATGTCGGTGTCCTTGTGGCACCTTTGCCTACCCTTTCTGGGAGGAAGGCGTGAGTTCATGTATGTTTGCATGCATCTTAAATAATACGTGTGTTATTTTCTTATAATATTCCATTTCCAACTATATAAATTATTTTGTGTGCCTTCTTGATTCAAATGTTTGTTATATTCCTTGAAGTACAGAAAATGTTTAGTAATGTATGTATGCCTAAACAAGTCCACGCCTATATTATCGGTAAGAGCTAAGTCCCACCCACTTTTCGCCAAACTTACTTCCTTATCAAGATCTGATAACTTACAAGCCTATCGCCATGCGGGTCATTAGCACAATTTATTTCAAACCTTGTTAAAATTAGCAAATAGCTACGTGTTTTATTTTAAGAGTATCCAATTAACACATTCTTTAGAAAACACCACATATCTATCATCAAAGAATATTTTCTACGAGGAAAATCAGCATAAATATATAAATCCATAAACCGATAAAAAGAACATAAACAGTTTAATTTGCTAAGAATTACCATAAATTAAATCACATCGTTTCTTCCAATCTCGCATTCTTATTTGGAGGCTCTAGTAAAAAATCTCAGCTGTAATCAATATCATTTGAAATAAATTAGATAGGACCCACATTCGTTACTCGGTCCGTATTTTTGTCATCGAATGTAGAAATTTAGATCTACAGATATCTATAAATATTGAAAGAAATAAAATAAACTATGGATCGGTTTTGGATGTGTTTGTGCACTTATTTATAATGCAATATAAACGCTATCGATTTCATTTAGTCGTTTTATGTTTCGTATATTGGTATTATTTGAACTATTTAAAAGCCCCATTTACACGAGGAGAGATTCTCGCCTCGAAGATATAAGTATTGTAAGGATATAAAAAAGTTGCATCGTGTAAACATTTATCAGAACACGATAATCTATGGCGGTTACGTCATGCGATAATCGCATAAAATTCCCGCCACGAAAAACTCTCCCCGTTTAAATGGCATTTAAACATTTATTTTCCCTGCGTTATCGTGTTAGATGTAAGTAGATCCAGAGTACAAAAAAGTTACTGATATTGCCAACCCGCACTAGGCCAGCGTGCTGGACTGTATGGCCTTACCCCTCTCAACTGTACTCTTGCTTGTAGAGGTGGCTCGTGCTCTGCAGTAGGATATAAATGGCTTGATACAATTCATTGATAAATATTATGTTGCTTGTTACAAGTCGATCTATTTAACAATATTTTTGTAATACAGGCCTACAGCTGAAATCTATCGCCTAGAATATTTTTAAAAATGGCAGTGGACATATTCTCGATTGAAGACTAGGTATCGGTAATCGCAGAGTCAGACGTCCACCCAATAGGACATATTGAAACTTAACATCTTATGTCTCAGGATGGCGAGCGCAGTGGAATTCCAAGCATTGCCTTGTAATTCATGGTGTTGTTTGGTTTGGTTACTGTCCATGTGCGGTCGTATCACTTACCATCAGGCGAATGGTATGCTCGTCTCGCCATTCATTGCAATAAAAAAAAAGTATAGACAACTTAATAAGGTTTCGAGGATGTCGCTTAATGTAGGTTGCTTTGCTGGTCACTGTGGAAATCTGTGGGCGAGACCATTGTTTAGCAGTGGACTTCCTGGAATTTAAATAACTACCCTTAGAGCTCATAAACCCAATAAGTCTACTCTTGAGGCTTAAAAAGATTAATTGATACTTGTTGGTAAATGTACGCCTCTGTCCATAACTTTGTTCATGGATCTTCAACAAAGGATACGCACAATGAGTTGATGTGAGTGCTCGTCCAATTACAGATCACAGTATTTGTGTATTATTAACAATAGCAAAATATTTGAGAACGGATGGTGAATTGCCCTTTTAAAATGATGGGAATAAAAAGAGAGAAATTATAGGATTGCTAGTCATACTTATGCGTTGTATCCTTATGAACTTTGTGAAAATTACTTTCGTCGTAGATAACGCGACTGCTAAGGCATTCATAATATTATTTCCAGTCCGGCTCCGATAACACAAGGATCGAGCCTGCCCATTACAACTGCGGTATCAATTAACAATAACTGAGCTCTATAATTCGTTAAATCTGGACTGTGATACATTAACCTACATAATACAATTGCAATAAACAAATTTTATTCTCTAAGCCGTGTTTTCATCACGAATACAATGAATGTTAATTATAATGCTATTATTTCCAATTCAATAACTCATTAACCTTTTAGGTTAATTTATATCGTGTTTTCAATAATATTTGTGTAGCTAAATTATTATACCGCAAATGTGGTGCGTGGGACGTGCGAACAAACCTTATTTAATTAGTGTAATTTACATTTTAATATGTACTAATGATAACAAAGCTATTATTGCTCTTTAGCCTATAAGAATGGGGAGCCTTGTGAAGGAATTTCCTGTTGGATCCATAACTCATGAAAAGGAGATCAATATTCAGTAAGTATAAACATACCTTCTTTGCCAACAATTTAACCTATGAAGTTATAGGGTGGTTTGTTTATTGAGGTATTCATAGATAAATCAGAAAATCAAGCGTTACTATATAGTAACGCGTGATTTTTTCAGTATTTAATTTATCTATGAATACCTCAATAAACAAACCACCCTATAACTTCATAGGCTAAAATAGGTTATAGAAACAACAGTAAAAGAACTTACCCCACAATACAATTACCTTACCACCTGGAATCTACACATAGTATATACTGTTGAAGTAGTGGTCATACGGCTCTGTGGTCTGAAACAAGACTCATATGGTATTTATCAGTAATTTGTATGTATATTATACAGATAACGAGCCTCTTTATCAAATAGAAATCGCGTAAACCGACGTTGCTTTGTCCCACGGAGAACAGTCACAAGAAAATTTATCTTAAGTATTTTAAATCTGAACAGATAAGGAGACGGTAAAACACATCTAGATGATACTAAAAAGACGAAATCCAGTTACATTCAGAGGCAAAAAGCACCACACATAAAATATCGAACATATCATCCGATCTCAATTACACGTCTTTAAATTAACTTAGAAAAAATCTAAAAATCGTTTGTCTACAAATATATTTTTTTCTTTTCATCGCACCGGTCACCTCAGCTAAATGGACAGAACAGGTGCATTTAAGTTTTTATAAAGTCTGGCCGATCATAAATCGTCTTTACTAACAAGGGTAAGCTTTAACTTTTTAAGAGTGTTTTAAATAAGAAATGAGCTCTCACCGAAGTTGGTCGAAAACTTTATTAAAGTACCGAAGAGAGGACAACAAATTTGCGAAACTAACCGCTCTGCTTGATAAGGGTCCGATCATTAGCTGGGTTTTGTAGACGTGATTTTTATTATGCATTATCTTCTAAATATGGTTTCAGGGTCGTACCAACGTGTCGTCGTGGTTGTGTGTTGCGACCTTTAAAAGTTAGAGAAATAGTTGAGCTCGAAGATGATGTTAATTCTAATGGTTGATAATATTTTTCGCTGTGCAACTGCTGTGCAATGTATCAAAAAGGTACTTTCTTTCGTTATGGCACTAACATACCGAAACGGATTTTTACAAAACTAAGTAGACTAAAGAAATGAAGAAACATTACACATTTTAACATTGAAAAAAATTGATAATTGAAGGACATTATGAAACGGATTTCTAATTGTATTTATTTCTAATTATAGTCTCAAATCAATCAAAGTATTGCTATAGTCTCAAATCTCAATGTCGAGTAGTAAAACCATTTTTATTCTGATTTTTTCTTCTATATTGAAAATATCCACTAATCACTATCACTCCAATTTCAAATTTAGGTAGATATATAATTTACTCTATTACTGCGTCAGATACCTCAAATAAATTGTAAAAGGACACAAGTAACAGTTTACAATCAAATTACTCCCGTTCTAATTACCCATCGATTCCCCCAAACATATTAACAATAAGATGCATTCCTTGTTAATTGTTATTGCTGATAATATTGGAGTAGTAAACAAGAATGGACCATTTAGCATCAATGATCCAAGTATATTGTCTACGAGAGTGAATTTAGTATCAGACGTAATAACTAATAACCGAATCGTAATGACTACAAGCAGCAATTGTTTATGTAAGGCTAACAATAGTATTGACGAATGAAGGATAATTATGTGTTTAAACTGAATATGTTAGCTTAAAAGTTTATTTAGAATTAGATCGGCATATTTTGCAATTTAAATCTACAAAAGACTTTGTGTGATTGTTTTCCTCCACATAGTTAAAATATTTACCCATAAAAGTAAAGTATAATAAAGTCGTAGATATGTGTAGTGTGAATTAAATTTTGTTGTTAAATTAAAGTTAATCATTTCAATGACTTCGAAATTATGACAAACCTCCGTTGCCAAACTCATGCATTATGTCAACTCTCTATTACATTTGGGAAGACATTTATGGAGATAGCATCTCACCCGTTTCATTAGCCATAATTATATGGTTCGTTAATCAAGTACAATTGATTCCGTGCGACCTAGCTTTGCTTTAAATAGATATTTACTACGTCCGGAGAATAAAATTGGTTACGTGATTGTTTGACAGTTCACGGTACATGAACATTAATAGTTTATTGTATCAAATTGAAACTAATTTGAATTTATAGTTGAAATGTGGTGATTGTTTAATAAGGTTCGTAAAAACTAGTAATAAATATAATATATGTTAGTATTGAAATAAAACATTTTTTTTTTAAGCAATCTAAACGTTGGGTAGTTAAAAATGTAAAAATTAAACCTAAACCGAGATAAAATCAATAAAAAAATAGTTTTTTTTTAATGTCTAACATTCGGGTGAATCTAAGAAACCACTCTTTGAGAAATTTTGTATAATTAGAAGAAAACGTATTGATTCTTTTTATTATTTTCCTATTCTATTAAAATACTTAATATTTTAAACAACATTTTCACGTCCAATAGACGAAAAGTGACAAAGAACAACATAAAAATGCTGCAGCATAAAAAGACTACAGCATTCCGAATCCTTCATATAAAATTGTGACACAAATAGATTGGAGGCCCGATCACCGTTACCAACTCTCAAAACAAAATTTAAAACACGCGTATACAGATATTAAAACGACAAAAAATAGTACCCAAATAAATCAATTAAAAGGCATAATCAATCATTCTCATCAAAACATGCTTAAGATGACCCACGCGAAGGAACCTCGAGATTGAACCCAATTGATTCGACATTGAACTTGAAAATGTTAGCAGAAACCACTTAATATCACCAAGTCATTGAGACCTTCATTCATTGGTATTTTTTAAAACCAAGTACTGGACTTGATGCCGGAAAGAGGTCTTCTTAAATGGTTTTGTTAATCGTGAGTCACGGACGATTGTTTAGTTCAATTTTTATGTACGAACGTCAAGTATGACGAGTCATATTAATCTTTATGAAACAATCAATTAAAGAGTGGGGAAAATCTGGATTAGATGGTATCAGCGCTATGTCGGCACATGCATAGCTTCGGAAAGTTCGTATTCCGTAACAAGGTTATGCGTTGATGAAGTAGTCTTGATCGTTTTAGTTACTTTGTGTCGTAATAGTCACAATCTGATAATAAAAAAACGGATATAATGACTGCAAGACTTTAATTCCGAGTGGAATATAATTTTGCTGTATAGCAATATACTTTTAAGTCTTCAGAATTTCAGTTTTATTTATGTGTTTTTCATATTAAAAACACATAAATAAATACTGTTAGAGTATTAAAAACAGCCTCCGTAGCCTTGTTAGTTGCGAGCCGGCTGTGTAAAAAGAGACCCAGGGTTCGATCGCCATATGGAAAAAAATGTTACTCTTAGGATTTCCTAGCCGCACCATAAGACTTTGTATACCTGGAATATTAGGACTATCTATATGACTGTTGAGTGTATATTTTTTTAAATTAAAATGTGAAAGAATAAAAATAAACGACTTTAAATAGAACAAAAATATACGTTACTTTGTAGAACAACACAAAAAGCCCGCTCTTAGTTAGTATGGACTACAAAGTTAACGGTAATGAAGCCACTGAAACGCCAACTTTTAAATGGCAGCCAAAGTGAACTAAACATTTAAAATTCGTGTCTTAGTTTTAAATTCTAGGGTCACACTTTAATGTTTCATAAATTTTGTAGTTGTTACTGTAAAATATTCTTCTCATTTTGCGCAAACGATTATATTTTAGTGCTGACTACAGCCTTGTAAACTTTGTTAGTACCTATTGCTTATACATTTTTGATTGCTTTTTTATACAATAGGTCCGACAAACGAGCAAACAGGTCACCTGCTGGTAAGTGGTCACTGACCCCCATGACCATCCACAACCCTAAGATCATTGATATGTTGCCGGCCCATCAAATTGGGAGGAGAGGGGGAAGGAAAAAGAATGGAAAGAGGAAAGGGGTATTGGGCATCCGGCAATCTCACCCACCGAACGAAAGCCAAGCTGTCGCTTCACGTCAATCTCCTGTGAGGTAGTGGTACCGCCCCAAACGACCCTGCCCATACATGCTGGGTCCTGACTATGGGAATAGTTCCGTGTCGGGTCAAATGAAACAAAGATTGGTCTGATATTCTTCAATATGAAATCGTCTTCTTTAATACCTTTTTAATTGAGTCGTCATCCGTCATCCTCAACGTGTTCTACCGTCTTCCAAACTGTTCTCTCTTATTCCGTACTTTCATACTTGACATCTTAATCATTCATCCTCTAACTCTTTTACTCCTTATTCGTCATTTCTTTCACATAACACGTTCTGTATCCATCATTCCTCTAACGTTCCAATTTACTCTACTTTCATCATAACACTCAAATCCTACATGACTGTCAACAGCGTGGCTCCGCTACTTTTTACTCTAGATATTTTGTTTTTTTTTTTAACATTATCTATTTATAAAACAAATATAATTTAATTAAATATACTTTTTATTTAATATATCCCGGAAAAGCATAACGCAGAGACTCAGTGTTGCTATTTATTCAATGAGATTTTTGCGATCTCAATAATCGTTTCCACCCTGCTCTCCTTATTCTTCCCCTTCATAATAAAAGGGCAGCAAATTATCTTCAAATCACCCGGTATAGATGTTCATGACTAGTTATAACTCACACACCACAGACTATATTTTTAGCTACCATATGCAATAAAATAAATATGATCAAAACCGTCACATCCTACTATACCACAAACACCAAGATGTGGTATGTTTTGGTTTCGATCGGCCAGTTATTCAAAGTATTGTCAGTGATTTAATTGAAACAGCAGGGGTCGAGGCGGACTCTGTTCCAACACCCATCGGAGCACAGGAAACAATGTTTTGTATGAAAAATTTCATCTAGTACATTTTAATTGACTCCATATACTTTAATTAGAAGCGTACCGTGTTCTGCGTGATTAATGTTGTACCATAAATGTATTGATGATAGTGAAATATTCTGTCTGTTACTTGCGTGAATAGCTTTGTACTCGTTACGGTTATAAATTGTTTGGGCGTGTTCATTAAAAGTGTGATGGAAGTAAACATATTGTGTTTGCTTTTAATCTTAGTAAATTCAGGTGTATTTATCGTAATATTTCTATAATTATATGGTCCCGTTACATAGCTTCGGCCACGTTTAATACTGTTAGATGTTAGTTGTGCCTTAAATATGTATATCTACAATGATATGTGTATAAAATGCATATCCTACCTAATAAGAGACATGGGTAAGTAAGTCATCTAGATGTCAAAGTACATAAAAATAATCTAAAAAGCATCGGCCACTAATTTACGACAAAATTTTACAATGACACTGCAACTCTAATAATGATCAAACTGCGCTATATATTCTAACTATCGATTTTGCACCTTTAGCTATTATATTTTACCAGGTCACACCTAATAACCCAGATCTCAGCATTCAGAACGATTAATACTTCGACGAATGGGTGCCTGAACTAATCTCGATTCCGGAACTTTAACGGAGAAGATTAAGGGGTACAAAATGTTCCTAAATACCTACCACAGTTTAATATCGATGTCTTCGAACTCGGACGTCTTGTTGCTCTTGACAATGGATTGCATCCGGCATTGTCTCAGTTCTATACGATGGATTATTGAAACTCGTATTGTTTTTGCAAATCCCACCTTGAGTAATACCGACCTCTGAGGTGAATTGAATCAACAGGAGTGGGGAAGTTTGTAACCTAGACAACGGTTCACTCCAAAATCCGATTTTAATTAAACCGATTGGCGATCGTTAAGAAAATACAATAGCTCTGTCGAGTATGTTATCGAGAACCCAGCTGATACGATTTATAATGGTTTCAAAGGAATTGTACTGATTGCGACTCGAAAGAGTAGAAATTACTTTGCGGGTTTATTGTCCTTACCCGGACAACTTTATTGTGGCGAGTGACCGCGGTCATTTAGTTTAAAATTTTAATTAGCTCCCTTGTTGCCTTGTTAAGGATATTGGTCTGATTTTATGACAGAGACCGTCTTGTTAATTCTTAGTAGTCATTATTTTATCTGATGTGGAAAAATGTACCGTGTTTCGAGCAATAAAAATAATTACGACATGTAAAACAGTTTTTGTGTTTTGTATAGTACTATAAATAGACCCAGAGTGTTTTTTTTCATACACACATTTGTTCGAAGATACAGAACTAATGAAGTGACTTTTAAGATACCTTTAATAAAGATCTAATCATAGGCGTAGAGGAAGACAATAAAAATAGGAAACAGATTCCACTGCGGCTTATGACAAAAGAATTGTCCCCAAAAAACAAGACACTAAGGAAAATAAAACAAAGTAAAAAGAGGACAAACAAAACAAAGAGAAATACTATAAATCAGTTGTTGTGGAAGTGTCGCCCTTTATAAAACTATGGATAGGAGCATACGGTCGACGTCGGCCTGTTAAGTGGGAATTTATTGTTCATCATGAAAGTAGAAGTCTCTTTCTCGTAAATTTTTGTGTAATACGAGTGGATTGATGCAAGATCAGGTCCGATAAGTACGGAGCGGAAATAATTGGGAGTTTTTATGGTGATGCCGAGAGGTGCGTTAAAGAGTAGCCGCACAAACAAACTTATTTTATCAGTTTCCACTCCCGTTCTCCTAATTTTTCGTTACATTAAGGTCGAGATTTGTGTGTGAATTTAATTTAATTCAGTTTGTGTAACTCCTGCTCGGTAATGGCGGTATCGGTTCTGGTCGTTGAGCATGTTTTAAAATTAGACTTTGTTTGTCCGAAGCGGGTCTCGTTTGGTGGGAGTTAGTGACTAGCATTGCAATGATTTTGGGTACTTAATTAATCGGTTTTGTATTTTAATGGACTTATTTCGTTATCTTAATCTCCGGAGGAACGGATATTTAACATTAAATTACAACAAAAACACTTTAAAGGTTGTGTTGTTTTTAATTGTAATTTAGGAGATTCTCGTTAGGTCGATCATGGTGCTTAATAATTATGAGGTTCGTTTTGTCACGTTCCGTGGGAAGTTTATTTTTAATTTGTACCTTGTATGACCTGTACGGCAAATAATGATACGGTCACGAGCAAAACACACAATCATTAAAAATTATTCAAAAGTTAATGTATGTAGACATTACATGGTTTTATGTTCATACAATAATTGTGTTTATTTGTTAATCGTCCAGTCGTGCTTAAATGGATTTAATAGTGAAAAAGTACATACTAATAAATTTATTTTATTGGGTTTTTGAATTAGTGGCTACAACTATTACAATTATTCACACAGTTTAGTGTTATTACTCGTGCTAGACTGTTCAGCTCTAAAGAGATTATTATGAATTTACGTGTTTATGTTATGGTCTAATGTCTAAAACGTTGATTTTAGCAAATACAAGTTCGTAGTTGTTTTTTTATGATACATCATAATTCTTTTTAGAATATGTCTAAAATAGAATAATCATGCTAGATAACAAATTTTCACATGAAAAAAATCATCGAGTTATTGCCGTCCTTTAAATTAGAGATGAAATGGTGATGGAAGGACTGACACATTAGTTATAACAGAGACTTATTGCGTGCTACAGGCTTACGGCCATACTCATAGACAGATTTATAACCCATATATATTTTTAGTTATCGAATGTTTTGTCTTCTTCGCCAAAACTGATTTCTTCAGCCGTTTGAAAGAGACAAAACATTCTATAACTACAATAGGTTCTAAATCTGTCTTTGAATAAGGACGCTAATGATTGTTTCCCTTTACTAATCGTATAAATAACACATCATAGTATCGCATGTATAGGAACTCGGCCTCTTTCGAGGCACGCATGATCAAGTGAATACACGTTTTACGATCTCGAGCTGTTTCATTTAAAATCGGTGACAAATCCAGCCCTATAGAACACAAGAACAACAAACTCTCAACAATAACCCTAAAATCCAGATTGGTTACTCACCTACCGCACTCCGACCAGACTGTTTCCCCAAAACAAACACTAGCGTGCACCGAAAGGGAAAACAATCGAAGCACTTACGTGTAATCAAAAGACGAACACACGCAATTAAATCGGGAATGTTTCCCGTAATAAAACTGTTTTAGTATCTCAATATGCGCCACGTCACCGTCCGACCTAAAACTAACTTGTTCAGTGTACGAGTAATTTATTAGGACTTTTATTGTTCAAATTTAACGGTCAATATGTGTGGTACCGTTTGTGGAATGTTAAAGGATTATTGGAACACTCATGTTGTCCTTGGATGCGTCAAATTTGTTATGAAATTGTCAGCCTTTATTCGAATAATTTTGGACATCGATTTTTTTCCATGTACTACATCGCTGGGCATTTATTTATTGCCAGCAAAATCTTCATCCTTCGCGATATGTTCAACCCTTTATAACTTCTGTTTATTCATTCATAATAATTTATAATGCTCTGTTGATCACTGAATTATAAATTATTATAAATTTATCTTTGTCATTTTTACTAAATAAAAAGCTACCAAGTTACCCAGGCTTTATGATCAACTTTCTCTATCTCCTCTCTATCCCTAAATGCCATTAATTATGACCTTCGCTTCTAGTGCTTATGAGCAGCGGAGAACAGTAACCATCAGGTGAGCCGCTTTTTCAATTTCAATCAGTGTTATAACAAAATAAATGTAGTAGTTACAAATACATCTCTAAAATCTGTTGAGCCAATTACGTTTGTGATATATTTTCTTAGAATCTGAAATGTTTTTAACCTTATTCTGAAATATTTTTATTGGATTCTCGGTAAGTAAAACACGTTCTTCAATGATTACTTGAATTCTAAGAATAAGTAGGACGATTCTATTCGTAGAATACCTGAGCGTTGATGAATTACTGAGTTCACGTGAATTTCCAGAGAACTGTGACTATTGTAGTGAACAAATGATGAATGGGAACTATAATTTATTCTGGTAAAAGTAAGTGCCATGCAGGTCTGTTGGTAAGTGTCATGCAACGGGACACGCGTCTCTATGCCCTATGGTGTTAATGTTCATGAGCGGCGGTGATCATCTACCATCACGTGAACCGATTACTCGTTTGCCCATAATTAACTTTAAAAAAAAAAAAACCACCAGTTGACTTAATAATACTAACCAGCTTGAATCGGAACATACACAGACTGTTCCCAATTTTCTTTCACAGAGCTTAACAATGGTATTCTTTTATGTCATTTTTCAGTGAGACACTTGTAGCACTCTAATCCGATCGGTACCATAGCTTGGCGAACCACAACATAGCTTATCTACTTCAATCTAAACAAACCCTTTATAATTTATTCCATTGAAAATATATCAGGTGATATAAAGAGTCAATAAAGCAAGTTGTATTATTCAAATCGCTACCGTTATGACACGCCCCTATAACCTTTATTTGGTCGAATAAAACTGAGAATCTTTGCACTTGCGCCTAACTAGCTAACTGTGAAATCTCATTCGCACAGCCTTAATACACTGTTGCAGTTGCAAATAAGGATCCTGACGATTATTCACACTCCTGATTTCAGTCTAAAAGGCTATATCTACAAACAAATGTTATATCAAACACGGTCTTAGGTTATTGTAAATAGGACACTAATTTATGTACACGAAAAGCCACATACGCGAAAAATGCGTGATGTTTACTGGATACAAGACTTCCTTTGACGTTCCAATGGGCAAAAAATAAAAAAGAGCGCAGCGGTGTTGTGATGAGCCTCTGCTGCGTTTATAAATATTTATTACCTAATTATTGGAGGTCGGCTTAACGCCTCCGACGAGGTTTTCAGCCAACGGCGCGCCCGACTCAAATACGACTGACAATTTGTATTTTAATTCTTATTAACTTGATGTTATTTTTTAAACTCGTTAACGCGATAAAAAAAATGTCAGAGCACTCACTGTTGAGTGTTGAACATTTGCGAATACATAAATACAGTTCAAAATTCATTCCGACATAATACACTCGTTTTATCACCCCATCTGATAAGCTTCGAGCTGATTTACATGAAACTTTTATGCGTAACACCAACATAAACATTTTAGTCGTCTCTCTTATCTATCTAATCTCGATTTACTTATCTAGTGCTCATCTGCCTTCACCAAAACGTTGATTAAGCCCAAATTCAAATGCATAGAGTTCAAAATCGCCTAAATTCTTCCCGCATCAGATAAAGCTGTGTTTTTGTTTTAAATAATATAATCCGACGCATTTTAATACGCTGTCGATATGAAACCTGTTTATCTCACGGAGTCTCGTGCTAAATTATCGAAATGTGACGTTTTATCACAAAAGAACAGCAGTTTACACTTAAACAAGTGTCGGTGATAGTATCGAAGCGAAGTTATGCCTTTAGTCACCTTATTAAATAAAGCTTTATCAACAACGTGGTCTCGCAGTTGTCGGGTTGCGGAGACAATGTGAAAGAATATTGTGGATAAATGCATTTAATAAATCCTTATATTGTTATCCTCTAATACTTATTGCTGTTTTTAAAAATAGCCACTTACATGAATTTATGTTTATTGTTATTGATCCACAATTGTCTTTGGGTATTTGATTAATGATTATTTGTCCAGGTAACCACTTAAAATAAGGTAAATTTTTTTAAGGATGGATTTTTTTCCCGGACTGTATTTATGGATTGGTATGATAAAATTAGTTTTTTTTAGTTGATAACTATAATACTTCTTTTTCCTTTATCTACCTTTAAAGAAACGAAGACGTGGAAAAATATATTTTATGTTAAAAAACATTTTCAAATAAACTTTTGATAATATTCATTTGACGATAGTCAATTGGTCTGTCAAGGTGTATCCATCGTCAAAAACCTAATCTAATGTAAACACTTAAGAATTGTAGATTAAAAGAAATATATTTAATTTAATGCATTAAAATTATTTATAGAAACTTACGCACATTACCGACATGAAGTTAAATTAAAAATTATAATGAACGCCACCACGGGTTATTTATAGATTATTCTAATAGGTGTTTTAGTTTATATTTTAATTCGACCCTTTAAAATTGATAGGCGCATAATGTTTATTTATATCTTAATACATTTAATTAAGAATGTAAATAAAAAAGCGTTATGGTTTGATAAATCAACGAGATTGTTATTTCAAACGTTGCATAGATTAAACGTTTTATTCCCATTGAAATTATAAATAAAATATTATTTATATTTCAATTTTAGCAAAGAAGAGAAATGCCGTTTAGGTATGCATATTATGTCTTGAAATATGTACAATAAAACCAAATAATTTTACGAATATGAACACTCCTAGATTTATTTATGACGCTCACATCTCCATCATAAACTGAATCTCGCACGGTAAGTAAAGCTCATTATTACCGTAGTTTAAACACAAAACAAAAGGCGGCTATAATTTCCCCACCAAATAGACAATTCCGATGAATTATGCTCTTGCGCAACCTCTGCCTACATTTTTAGCCCAAGGCCTTACCATAGCGCATCGCGTACGTCATTCAAACGTTACCACAATCAATCAAATAGACAGGATAAACATTAGTTTTGATTTAACAGTCGTTAAAATAAACAAATATTTTTGTTCAACTCTCATCGCGGAATGTGTAATTAACGTCATGGCTTCATATTTCTTGAATGTATGTTTCTTTAAAATAGATGCCAATTCTTTGTTGACGCCACATATGGACTTTACGTCCTTTGGGGTAGATTTAGCTAGTATTATTTATGTATTACCACGCTTTATTACTTAATTGTGTTGTCTCGGGGCGCCTTTAATTAAGATGAATGATAAATGAAAACCTGTATGGCTTAACCACTCTCAATCGATTCTCTCGATTGTAGAGTAGGCCCGTGCCCTGCAGTGGGACGTATATGGGTTGATATAGATAAATGAAAAGACATGTTCACCTACAGGGTGTAGTACGGACGACCTAATGACGGTTGTAGGAAGACCGTTCCCAACAAACCACTGTGCAGATCCGTGCTGTCTAGTTTAAGTAGAAGTTCAGGATTTTTTTATCAAATTAAAACATTTACATTTAATTTTTGTATTATTAATTTATTTTGTTTTTTTGTAAACAATTAAATTAGTTAAGTATTAATTTATTTTCTTATTTTGTTAATCATCCTTGGTTTAAAACTACGTCATCTAATATGTGTTGTTGAGGCTTTGGCCCATCATTAAAATCAGACAACTCTTTTTCATTATTTCCACAACCACCAATATCTAACATAATATCATGCAGAGCCTACTGCGTTTCACAAATAATATGCCATCATTAATAATTGTAATATTATGCAGTCACCTTATAGCCTTAAAATATATATTATTTAATTTATCTTTATAACGGTCATAAAGATACTAAAGACAAAATCAATAAACCTCGTCGCAAATCACACATAATTTCTAATCATATTACCGAATGACTCACGATATCTACGCGATATGGTCATTTTATTATATCTTTATTGGATATAAAACACGAAACCCTGTATCAAATTCCTTTAAAAAAGATAAAAACGCTTTAAGATTTTAATAAAATTTCAAACAATTTAATGGCCACTGAGCTTTTAATAAATTTAGGAATCTTTGGTGTTGAATTTAATTCATCGTATCCAGTTCATTTTGTAATATGATGTGAGTACAGCTTCAGGACAACTGAAACTGACATACAACTGAAATGATGCTCTGTGACAAATACCGCCGGCCTGATGTTATTGCCGGTATACCCGCGCGGCACAAACCAAGGCATAGTGTGTAGGAAGGAGCCTTAAAGGTTGACATCAGGACCAGTCATAGCCATAGTTCGTAGAGCATATTTGCGCCCAAAATGTCACTGGACAACGAGTGTAATATTTTTATAGTATACAGTTTATGATTGCAGTCAGGTTTTGATATCAATTGATATCAACGATGTATTTACGTACCTCATCAGCCTGGCGGCCCGTTTTAAAATCGTAAGTCAATTATTTTAGCAACTGATTTACTGTCATAATATTATCAACACTAACGCTAAACTACTATCCTTAGTCCCGGTCTCTCATAGTGACATTAGCAGCAGGATTCATCACGTAATACTAACACGTGCTGACGTGATAACACAGTATGTGTCATCAAACTAACGATGCACAAAAATATTTCCCGTGTTGCTTGATGCCCATCGATTAATCAGGACATTTATTTTTTATTCACTTTTTTAAAAGCATACGCTGTTTGTACGGCCTGACCACATGCCGTCCATTAAGGTTTATTAAGAGTTTAGTCAATATTGATAAATGTTTGATGGCTACATGGCGCTATGACGATGCAATTAAATTTTGCCTGCATGTTTCGCGTTAAATTACTAAGAGCGCATGACTTTATCGATATTGTGAAAATTAATTGAGTTAATTGATGACGGGACGTAAAGTTTTATCAATCTGTAAATTAATGGATTTTTATGGTCCATAAAATTTTACGTACTGATAAGTTTATGTATCATTTTGAATAAAATAATTCTGAACTGAATATAACAATGCGTTTAATGAATGATAGATAGTACGGAAAATATTTATAGATAATAATATTTAAGATTATGACTCTGTTATACAATATAGTTTTATGGCCGTTTTTAATATTGCGGTGATTTTTATACTGTTTTAATAGAAATGAAACGAAATTTAAACCATTTAAATTCAGGTTTTGCAGCAAATCATTCAGCTTTGAAAAGACTCACAAAAAAATCTAGCAAAAAGCCGTTTCAAACGGCATCCAAGAAAAGTCACACAATTATACAGATATAAAAGTTTAGCTTTCCCTTTACAAAAACAGCGTGCACAAAGGATTTTGCAAATTTTGCTTTGGCGCTTTGTGTACGCAGAACTCTTTGAATCTCTTCAGCTCAATCTGACGCCTTTAGCTACAGCAAACTTCCGCTGTGTTAATGTGACTGTACGGATTTCTTAAAACCCCAGACTTTAGTATTAAAACCTCTTTTCTTAAAATTATGAATATACTGTTCAAATACAGTTAACTAAATTTGTTCTAAAGTAAAAATTGTTTCAGCACGTATCCTCGCTGAGTACGAAACTCGGTC
Organism: Deilephila elpenor; assembly: GCA_949752805.1. NCBI lineage: Eukaryota > Metazoa > Arthropoda > Insecta > Lepidoptera > Sphingidae > Deilephila > Deilephila elpenor. Next base: position 5,495,728 of record OX457105.1, on the reverse strand, counting down.
ATAGTCCAATTTTGAGACTAAGCAAAAAGTTAGTGTGCGGACATGAACAGGTAACTCGTTGTGTGGACGATGGAAAATTTGCATCGTAATGGATATTCAGGCTTTCGTTGTGAGCGCTTGTATACGCTCTTAACAACGTATGCGTCGGCCACACTCATTTATAGCGTCCGTAAATTCACGAGAACAACCATTAAGCCTTTATTTTTAAATGTTTTATTTTACTGATCCACAATTACAGCTGTCGGGAGCGTTCGCACGTTAGACTTTGCGGAATACATGGCGTTGCAGATTGCGTCCGTGACAGAAGTTTGTGCAATGTACGGGGACATCCCGATATCGATGCGCAGCTGTGAAGTTGCAATTAGTTTATTGCCAACAATATGACGTGAGAGTTGAGACGTTTAGTTTAAATGTATTCCTGTGTTAAATCTAAGGTTCGAAATATCAATAACGTTAAATATTAATGCTTATGTATAATGATAGTGTGTAATTATGTGTAAAAAAGGGAAACTCGGAGGAAAATTATTAAGTACCTACAACATATTTTTATATTAAAATTGATTTCTTTAACGATGCATTGAATAAAAGTGTGCATACACAACCGTACAATACAAAAAAATGACATAAAATAAAATGACACAACATACTATTATTTATTATATTACAACGATGCTTAAAGCATCATACATTATGAGCATAAATAAAGCCACATCCGTCTCGCACATCAACAATAGCCTAATATATCGATTTAAGTACAACATCCCGCAGAGTTTTGTTTACATTGTCCTATTTTGGAAGCCTAACAATGGAGATTGTGCAAAATCAAGACCTCAGTCAATATGTCATATCATCAATATTGTGGCTGGGAGCAGACAATTCGGTTCGACGACCAACATGGCCCATTATTCGCGGGTGGCCCACAAGATCGTGGTCTTTATGATTCGCGAAATATATTTGTCAGTGCTCATTGTGAATGGAGATAACGCTTGAAGCTTTAAACCATCGACATCTGCCTCAGGCCACATTTTATTTCATGCCGATAAATTTTGCAGGAAATATACTGCGTAATTCTTGATGCTGCAGTGTAGCAAAATTCGTGTATGGAATTAATTGTAAACAGTTATCAGAAGCATACATAATAATATTATCCAAAAATGATTTTCTTTCAAAGTAAAACTTATTACAAAAATACTCAAACGAAGAACTTAGTTTAGAAGTTAATGGTAATTCATTCAACGACATAATTAATAATTATTGTCATGTTTTATCGAAATTCTAAGTGTAATGGTTTCTTAGATATACGCGAATGTTACACATTGAAATAAAGATATTTTATACGGATTTTATCGCGATTTGGTTTAATTTTTCACGACTGCCAGTCCGCCCCGTGACTACGAAAGCTGTAAAGTAATCGAAACGTCGGGAAGTTAAAAAATGTAAAAATTAAACAACAACAAAATTAAACAAATCGCGATAAAATCCGTATAAAATAGTTTTATTTCAATGAAATTGTAAGTGATTAAACTAAGAAATGACGTAAAAAAGCGGTGCATATTCTGCAACCTTCGCTAAAACGCCTATGCGTTTAAAAATCAGCTTTTGGACCATAAAGTAAGCGTAGCGGTTAGACTTACCAACGCCGGACCCACTCGGCTGTCCACAATCGAAATGAACCAAAGGCGTCTCCCGTCGACCGCATTGTTCCTTTGTTGTTCGCTTCTGGCCAGAACCTTTGTCCGAGAATTGTTTTATACAGAATGTAAGTCACGAATACCATGTACCGTCTAACTGAATAAGGACGCTCTTTCTGTGCCCTCTACCTTTGGTCGGTTACATATTTCCGATCTCACGTGCAACTCTATTTAGCGAATGTGATTGTATCGATACGTTTGTGAAGGCTTATTCCAATTCATTACCTACCGCAAATTGTTCATTGCATTTGGTTAAATATCAAGGATTTCTTAAGGTTTATTTATGGTGATTTATTTAAGATATTGGAAGAAAATTATGTTGTAAAATATGAATATTAATTTTAATATATTTTGTTACAGCATTTTTTATCTGTGTTTACTTTAAACTATCTTGTTTAAAGGGGTGTTTTTTAATTAAAAGTAGCATTTTATTTATTCACTCAACGGCACTTTTTTATCTTATTCATAGATATTATCACAAAATTTCAAATTGACTAAAATAAATTAAGACACCGAAAAATTCAGATGTATAATTTATTGGAGTTCCTCAGTATGATTGTCTTGTTCAATAACGTTTTCAACAGTTATTTGTGGTGTCAGCGTAACATATCTTCTCAGTGGCCGACCAACTCCATTGTGTTGAATAAGGCCGCGTCGTCCATTCTCTACCTAACAATTTCACATTAGACTTACTAGAAAATCTTTGATGTATCCTTATTCTGTGATGAAAATATCATTTTGTAAATGTAATTTTAATAAACTATATACCAAATTAATTTAGAAATATAAATTGATATAAATTACAGTTAAAATATTATAATTTAACTCTCCATTAATATTTGACTTTCAGCATTTTTCATTCCATTCAGCCTAAATAATTTAGGTGTGAACTTCACTAAGTTAGGAATCTTAATTAAAAGATGAATCTTTGATAATGAAATAAGTGCTAATTGCTTTAAAGAACATTAAATCTACTTCGAGATCAACATTTTTGCCAAGGTCCTGCTAAAACGAATCTAAATGCAAATCTTGAATTTTCATTAGATAGCCCGATTTTGATGAGATCTTATAATTACTTACGAAAATGTAGTGAATAAGAAAAAAAGGTTTCTTTTAATGAGATTAATGTTACAACCTTAAATGTGTAACAAAATAGAAAACAAAAAAGTCGAAACTAAAAAATACTTTCAGATGTATTTTGTACATAGCAATATTTCACCAAATAAATTGCAGTTCATATTTATCTATCGAATAATTTCAAAGACCACAATACAGTAATATTATACGACTTATTCCACTCAAATTACCGTGATATTTATTACATTTATTTTCGCTGTGTTGAAGTCTGTCCAAATAATAAATTGGGAACGTGTCATGAGACTGGTCAAAATATTTTGAAGATATTTCAACAGGCTTTATCATTACTCGGCAATAAGATACCTCCAATTGATAATTTGCTATGAACAATACGACTTACTAAACGTGACAGTAATGTTCTGTGGTTTAAGAAGCTTATTCTGCCTCGAAATTGCTCGAAATATTGTCTGAAAATTTATAGCTTACAACATAATGTCAGATTGAATATTTTAAATAAAATTGAATTGGGCTCGCTTTAAATAAAAGAAAAAAATGTGATTAATATTCAAAATATACAATAAAAGCTATTTGTTTCCAGCTTGGGTTTTGCAAGACCGAGCAGTGCCTCAAAATTTTTGAAACGCACGATAAACGTACGGTAATAATATGGTGTGTATTTATTTTCTTCATTTCAATGTATGTATACAAATACATACAATACATAAAATTATGTGTTGTATGTAAGTTGATTGTATGCTGAATTTATGATGTATATAAACCTAGTAATCGATCTATGCACTATTTATGTAATTTTTCATTAAAAAGCACCGCCAATGACTTTTGGAATTTTACTTGTTCGAATGGTTGTCTGGTAGAGATCGCTTAGCAATAATGCCGCCAATTGTTTCACCAAATGTATACTTGTTTCGTTTATAATAACTTGTTTTATTTTTCTTATTATTCAATGCGGGAGTGTCACGAACTATGCCCTACTAACAGTATTATTCTTTCAGCGAGCTTATTCAAAATATATCTACCTATACTCATAACTTATATTCTTTTAAATATGGACCACATAAACGCACACCAATGTTAGGGCCCGCACATAATTCATACATAACAGAATCCATCCACGAACTCCGATATAGAATTCAAGAAAGTGCAACCGATGCGGTTTCGTTACGCCACGTCGAATGCTAACATATTTCTTACAGTATACGTGAAATATTGGAACGAAATTGTGCTGGTAATGCATGCAAGAGCAGAATAGGGGCACGGAATTGCTTATGTATTCGCGTCAGTTAAAAGTGGAACATTTCTCTTTGATATTTTGTGTCTAGTTAGGAGCGATAGACCTTTGAAGGATAAAAGGCTATCATCGAACCATATAAATTATGAATGAAAGATAAAGGAAGAAGTTTGCACGTGTTGTATTGATGTTTTTGATATGTTTTTGATAGTGTGGAAGGCTTTTGCATGTTTTGTTTTGTTGTTGATTTGTTTCATGATTGATAAGATGTGTAGTGAGTTTTAGCCCATTTTGGCATATTTATAGGTTCAATAAGAAGCAATCGAACTAAGGGTTGAAATGGAAATGTCCTAATTTAAGGTAATAAGACTACTTTTATTATTATTGCGAATCTTTCAATTAAACAGAAAATCATATGAAGTAGGCTTCTCAACCAGGGAATCTCATCTATTTAATTCCTATTTACGGTGCTATTAGACACCGCTGTATCGCTACTAAATCAGTCGCAATTTTAATTAGAATTTTGCAGACATTAAACTTTGTATCAATATTGTAATTTTACTCGAATCATAGAGTTAAAATACGCTTGATCAAATGCATAATAAGGAAATAACAAAAACACAGCACAAACATTAAACGGCAAAATACCTGACCAATAACGTTTAACAGTTCTACCATATTGGTCACTTACATACCCCGCCCGTACTCGCTCGTGCCGAACTCGACCTTCGAGATATCTCAAACTGATGTTCAGATAACCGCCAACATAGCTCCCAGCGGGATACTTAGACCTTTGCCCATCCATCCTGTACCACCTTACAGTAATAGAAATAAGACTTAGAATCTCTCAGCAAGATATTGAGGAACTAAGAATAGATTCGTCATAGACTACATGACTGTGTAACACGTTTGTTGTCGTGATTCTGTCTATGGCTACGATAAGAGGCAAGCTTTGATATTAAGCTGTCAGTGAAGACGTCAGCGATTTAGGAAATGTTTCGCGAATTTTTAGTTAATCGTAAGGCAGAGCGTTTTATTAAAAATATGGTTTAAAATATTATAGCAGTATATGTGATAATATGATAGGTGTGTAAAAAGAACATTGACAATTTACTAAAGCAATTGGTGTAGCCATAATAAACAGATTTAATATGACGGCATATACTCATTCATTATTCGGGTTATTTACAAAGAGACTCAGAAGTACAGCAAGTATATTCAAGTGGTGCTATTATTCTGACCCAGGGTGTGGAGGTGGTGGTAAGGTTGTCAGATATCGGACACCGCGTACTACGCTGGAAAACCTGTCTTTGTGACAGAAAAGCCATCATTGTTTTTTTATAGAGGGTATATCAAGACCGCGACCAAAAACGAAGCTTGGTGGTGGTATTAGTGACTTCAGAGACAAAGCAAGTAAAAATTTCGCAAAAAAAATCTACATCTTTTTTTTGTAATTTTTCACATATCGTCGTATTTGGGTGATAAATACATAGTTTTCCTAAAATAATGATGTAGCCCTCTTTATTTTAAACTCTCAATGGGACGTAAGGATTTAAATTATTATTTTTGCAAAAACTAGGTATTTACCACTCAAACAAGATGATTTTTAAAAAATTCTAAAAAAATATCTGTCGCTGTTTTGGTGAACTTTTTATTTGCATCGTGTCTGTAACCACTAAAACTACCATCTGGCTTCGTTTTCGTTCGCAGTCTTGATATACCCGGTATAATATTGGGTCAAACGGGCATACGGTTCACCTGGTGGTATGTGGTGGTGTGATCACCGCCGCCCATGAATATCTGCAATGCCATAGGGCATGGGATACGTTGCCGGCCTATACGTTCGATTTTTGAAGTTCGCTAGGTCGTATTTTCATTTTTTTTATATTATACTTAATTATTGGCCCCAAATTGCGCAAGACCGCCAAATCTGGAAGGCAATGAAGGAGGCCATTGCCCAGCAGTGGGACACATACGGCTGACAAAAAAAAATATTATACTTAAAGGAAAACTTACAGCTAGTGACAATATAATATAAGTTAAACTATAGGAGGCTAATTACAAGTTTTCACATAGACTGGTAAATCTCACATTACGGTCTATCTGGGCAAAACTGCATATGCATTATATTCACTTTGTCGTGCCAGTATAAAAAATACCTGTCTTAAATCCGATACTTTAATTCAGAATTGGTATAATTACAGAATAAAATAAAATTTTGGTCAAAATGTGATTAAATAACGAATAATGTGATTTAAATTCACCAACAATACATCCACGGCCGTGATGAGTACTAATTAAATTTTAACGATGTGATTAATAAGTTAATAATTGATTCCTTTTGTGTGCGGTAATTATTCTCATAATAAATGCCTCGCGATGAAATTATTTTAATATACATTGAAACAATATACTGTGACAAAATATAATAAATAGTTATATTGTTTCGAGACTTGCATTTTTAAAGAGTTCTACAATAAATATATTTCCACGCACTGATTTGGTACACATACACATACAGTATAATGGTAAACATGATTTAAAAAAAAGCTTTTTTTATATTATACAGGACAAACGTTCGCCAACGGGTTCACCGGATGGTAAATGATCACCGCCGCCTATGAACATTTGTTACAGGATAAGCCATAGAGATGCGTTGCCGGTCTTTGAGATGGGAATACGCTCTTTGTTCCATAACAAAGAGACCATTCTCCAGGTCATATTTGTCTGGAAATTTTGCTGTTGGCAATTGAAACATTATGAATAATAATTAAAAAATATAAATACACCCAACAGTCACATACATAGTCCCGACCCCACACTAAGATCGAGTCTTGTGTCGTGGGTATCAGAAACTATGAGAGACTTTTCGGCCTCACAAACACCCAGACCCGAAACAAATACCTGTGGATCACAAGAACATTTCTTTCGGTTCGGGGATCGAACCCGCGGTCTTTCGGCGGCGTCTTTTTCACAGCCGGCGCGGCGTCTAGCCAACTGCGCCACGGAGGCTGTGAATTGAAACATTAGATAATACAAGGTGCGTAAATATTGCATTTCATCGTAATAAAATATTATAAAGTTAGTATCTGGAACCAGTAACTTTAAAAAAAATATACTTCGGATTTACCGCACAACGATCGTGCATTTTTCCGAGATAAAAGTTGGAGTGACTAGGCAGTAAACTATAAGATTAATACTATTTAAACCAAAAAATATTTTTGCAGTCATAATATGACTTGTATTATGTTTCATTTAATAAACGCTTCTTGAAGTTAGTTTATTATAGACATAAAAATAAAAGTGAAAGAACAACTACTTACGGTATAGAGTTAAAACTTTATGAAGTTCGCTTTATACCAGACATACTATCTATCTGCACATAGTAATAGAAAAAAGTAAGTAGTTTTAAAAAACATTAGCAAAGAAAGTACTCTATACGAAGCGATAATGGTCAATAATATAGTATCTGCAAAAGCGTATAGCCATAACAGAAGCACATGCTACGTTATGGATACTTGAAAAACGAGTAATGCACTAGAATATAAAAATAAGGCAACATTGTGAATTGATTTGCACCTTATCCCCGCGAAATAGGGGCTACAATCGTAAACACATGAAATGAGATCAAAGACGTTTTGGAATTGAAAAGAGCGCCGGTGGAGTTTACGTTGTATGGTATGGGGGTAAGTTTCAACAAAAGGGTATAAATAAAATAGACGCCCATTGAAGTGAAGCGATCCGGGCCGATCGGTGCATTTCCACAACGTTCTAGAAACGCCATCAAACTTTCGCCTACCTAATGAAACTTGAAATCGCATCGATTGCATGAGAATAAACACCCGCTCGCGATAAGCAAGTTTTAAATGCTCTCGCACAGAACAGAACAGATTTCTTTATTTAATTAGAACAAAATTAATGTTGTGAAAATCTGTACTGTGATGGCTATCCAATTTTATTCCGTATTTGACTGTCGTAAATATAACGGTTATGTATAGATTTTTACTGCTATTCAAAAAACTATTTTATTTGGAACAGTTTTATACAATGTGTAAGTGTATATTTTTTTTAATAAACACTATATACCAGTATCCTACAACCTTGGGTCGCTGTCTGACTGATAGACTGATAATGATAAAAAGCTTTTATAATATTTTATTCCCAATGATTCTCAAATCCTTCCACTGACTTAGCAATATACCTATTTAGCTTACAAAATACAAGAAATCAACCAATAAACTTTAAAATATAACGAAAGTATTACACAACCTCCGCTCCGAACAAAACCTACACAAGTATAAATGAAATATTAAAAGTATAAACGACCGTGCTTCTGGGAAAAGTAATAAAGTAGTCATGGGTGAGCTCAGTGAGAAATCATGTGGCGGCTTTATTGCAAATTATATTTCGGAGTCCCCACACTGGCTTTTCAAATGGGTTATTCTAAATCTAATTTTATATGCCGCAAATGTTTGTTCGCCGAAATTCGCAAATTTGTCGTAAATGTCGAGTACTCTTGGCTATTACCGCGGCTTTGCGATATATGTACATTGCTTATTTCAAATGCTATTTTGGTGATTTGTAAGCCGAGGTGAGCTGTTGCTTGGTTAGAAGCAGAAGTGAAGGTTTTGGATATGATCTTAGTGCGCACGACTCTGATGTTTCGAACACCTGAAAGTATTATTATAAAAATTATACGATTTCGTGAATCCCACAGACTTGGTGGATATTAAAAATATTCATGTTTTAGAAACCACGTGCACTTATTTATTCAGAGTACACACGTAAGGTGTCGTTACAAGACACCTGCAATATTTTTTTATTAGACATTCAACGCCATGTAATGGCTGAACTTCATTTAAAATGTGCACTTTATATGAAGTCGCCGTCCGTACAAGAAAATATCAAAGAAAACTAACTGAAAATTCAACTTGAAATGCAACATAAGAGTATAGCATTCGAAATAAGTGGGAATGGACCGTTTTAAAGCGCCTTTATGCTGATGTCATATGGGCGATGTATTCAAATTTTCAGTGTACGTCATTTGTGTCAAAGTACTGAATTTTTATCTTTTTACGACTGGTTGTATCACTGTTTAAACTAGGAGCATGAAGCAGAATATGTGAACCGAAAATAAAATCGTGCACAGAGTTACGGCTGACAAAGCCTTATGTTGCAGTAACTCGTAAAATTAATCAATTTCCAGGTTTTATCGCGTGAACTTTACGAATTAAATTTAATCTTGAGGTATATGGTTACCTTCTATTATATGCGCCATTGTCTCAGAAATGTCGGTGAAAGATCAAATTGTGTTGTGTTTTATGTCCCGTTCTGCTTTAGGATTCCTAAGGTTACATACTAAACTTGAAAATAAACCCTTAGAAATGGTATAATTTTCTATATTAGCTTAGGTATGTTATAAAAGGTTTGGATGCGTCTTATCTACTGCTTTGAGGGCCAAAAGGCAGTAGCCAGGACCCACAATGTAACGTAGTTTCTACGAAGCACAGATGTGTCAATTTTATTTTGTACGTAAATATTTTTATCTCTATAATACATAGAATAAAATAATTAAAAATTTATCATCATCGTCATCATCGTCAGTCCAATACAGTCCACTGCTGGACTTAGGTCTCTCCCAAGGTACGCCACAGAGCCCGGTCTGCTGCTTTATGCATCCATCTCTCGTCTCTCTTGTGCAAGTCGTCCCATCATTTAATAAAAATATATTGGCTTGTTTCAATTACGCTTCGTTTGTTCAGGACTCTATTGAAAGATACTAAGTACACCTGATATAATGAACGTCAATTTGAACAGTTATATTAAGAGAGGATTCATAAAATGTCAACGGCAATCATTTCTTTATTTAAATCCATGATTTGCTTAAACAAAATTGAATGATTATTTTTTAACTAAGACATGAAATCGCAGCAAATAAACTGACATTCGGATTAATAACATAATAGTTAGGATTCCCTGTAGACTCATAAAACTATTAATTTACCCAAACTGTCTACAGTACGCTAGCATTATACCCAGAGTCAAATCCACGTTTTCAGCGGAGCACATCTAAGCTTTTATCATAACCGTCCCCAGTAATGCGACAGCTAAGGTTTAATTTTATTTCTAGCGGTTTAGCTAGCATGAAAACCGTTTTTAATAGAGAGCTATCGATTTTCCACAAAACTAGCTCTCATATCGCAGCATTTTATTATTATAGCGAGAAACTCACGCCTGAGTACGCCCGGATAACAGGGACAATCGATTTTTAAGTAAAAAGTAGAATAGACTTCATGGAACTTCGGAGACTACGGGTTCACTGAGGTATTCTATGCTAGATTTGCATGCTGGCATAACTAAACGCGACAGTGGGTATTACTGAGTCCCTGGAAATATTCTTTGCGATGGAATGCGAATATTTTTTATTTCAACGTAATACATACATAAACAGACATACATAAACTCACGCCTTTATCCCAAAGAGTAGGCAGAGGCACCACCAGGAAACCCACATTTCGTCTTGTATGTTCCGTCCCATGATGTGATAGGGGGCGAGCCTATCGCCATATCTGGCACAAATTTCTGACTCTGGGCTGGTAATGAATAGAAAAACCTAATATCACTTTGCCCGACCCGGGATTCGAACCCGGGGCCTCAGTTTTATAGTCGTACCGTAGTACAACTGCGCCACCGAGGCAGTCGTGTCAAATTAATAAAACTATATAATTTTAATCTTTTGTGTTTACCACGAATATAATCTAGTTGAGGGTAGTTTATCGAAGCTTGCCTTCTCGCTGGGTATAACTTTGTTGGAGTAAATTTTGTTATTCTGAGCGAGTGGTGCGTACTCCGATATTGAACTGGATTTTGTGAAATATTTTTGTTTATCGTGGACTGTCAGCTGGTGCAACGCGGTGTTTAGTGGGTCTTTAGACCGTCACTGTCCTCGGCGCCAACCATCACCTTGGAGAAAGAGAATCAGGTGAGCTGGCTTAACACATTTGACCTTTCGATTGGATTATCGTCTTATGGGTCTCTCATTGCCCCCCTGTATACATTTTTAACGAAGTGAATAAAGAAAAAAACAATTTTTCTAAAAATAATAACATATTTTATCAACGTTTAGTAACTCCGAATTTCTATTTTATACAAAGGCTTCGAAAGTTTCATAGCGTCTATTTAAAAACAGTCTGCGTTGAATGTCTTCCTCAGCGTTTAATTATAAATAAATGCATATTTTTAAATCATGGTGTTAATGAGCAGGAAAACCAACGATATAAATTATCTTTACTGGTGTTCGTTGCAAACTAAGGGCACTGAAAAAACTAGCATCCTATTATGGCTGATTAATGATCGTAACATTATAACGTTATGAGGAGAAAATATAGTGGATAACAAAGACAGCATTAAAAATACTGTGGTACAAAAGATGAGACTAAGAGATAAAATTAACATATTAATATCATGTATATTTTTAAGCCTTTTATTAATCGTATTCACACAAGCGGACCCGATTAATCTTCGCAGACATGTGGTATTTTATGACAATATTCAGTATCTGAATTTTCATTAGTTATATTGTGATGTTTGCTATGAAACCACCCCCATGTTTCACACCAAAATTATATTTAACTTAGGTGTAAGTCAAAAATCTCGAATCATATTTCCCAAACACGCATCTCATTTAATCAAAACATTAAAACACGCATAAACGAAACTTCCTCAGATTTCCTTAGCAATCCAATTCTACTATCAACTTCTAGTAAACAATACGTTAACAGCTTCGTAATAAATCAAAATTGGAATGGTACGCAAAATACGCTCATATGAAGACCTTTGGCAAGGGTACGCTGTCAATATGGTATCACGCATTGGCTGATATTCAAAGGAGTACTTCGTGTTTGCGGCCAAGAAATGTAGCAATATTCTCTGAGTAACTAGACAAGTACTCGACTCACGAATACCGAATAAGATAAAGTTCTGATCGGGTATTACGTGTAGGTATAGACATTGGCTATTCGTGTTATAAAGTCTTTGCGAACGGTGAGGTTTGTCAGATCAATAGACTAGTGAGGCCTAAACTTCAACCTGTGACAAAAATAATGACAAGAAGTCATGAACATTAGACTCAGTATATGGTTGTATGATATAGTGATATAATATTATTATAATATATACCAAATGTATTGTTATATTTTAATTCAAAATAAGCTCTGATAATTAAAATATCGCGCTAAAAATATTCAATGTAAGTAAAAAACCAGTTCTTGTATATTTAATTATAATATTATGTACTTTTTAAATTCTTAAATTATTTGCCCTTTTATTTTATCTACGTACGAGTAATACGAAAATTTTGCCATAATAACAGCCACGTGTATACCTCATTATCCATGCATATTAATCTCTATCTAATAACCTCTCTTACGAGCTGTGTGTCCACTTTTATTATAAACTCAAATATCACATAGCCATCATTCTACAGCAATCTCTATCACAACACGTAATACACCCATTATTCTACGTTATTTATGTTGTTTGAGTCGGCTTATGAATGCTAATTTGAGTGAGAGATATCTCTCATTTGGCGGCATCCGTCAACTACTGTCCGCTAGTAATGAAGTTATGTGTTCAAATGGAACGGAGACTAACCTATTAGTTTACGTGGGGATAGTTAATTTGTAAGTTAAGTTACGCCTCCTGTCTTAGTAATGACTTATCTTAATATTCTATTAAAGGGTTTTAAGGTAAATCTATGAATATCTTCTTGAGTCGCAGAAAGTTATTTTATTATTAAGGGTAATAAAATGATTAACGTATATTTATTTATAATCATTACATGACTACAAATGAGTCAAAGCTGTCTCAAATTAAAAAAAATATGTGAAATATCAATTCATCTTATATTTAGATTTAAAATCTTGCCTTGCATTATTTCGAGTAATTTCCTTACCCGAGTAACGCAAGTGAAGCCATAGACCTAACATCATAAGTCAATAATTCCTAACCCATACTTCAATAACTTATTGGATCTAAACAAGCATAAACCATATTCACGCTACATTTCTTTACTTATTTCAAATTCCCAATATCATCTCCCGCAATAATGTCTACTATTCGCAAAATCCCGAAAACGGTCCCATATGAGAAAACTGAAGTATATTTTCAATAATGCACTGAGCAGTATATTAAAGAAACACTAAGCTAAGATATTTTTATTAAATTCCACTGGAGGCTGTTTCGTCCCGTTCACTTCCAATGCAAATGGCTTGCACTCAGTACCATCCAGACAGATATTGCACCAGCCCCTTTATTTATCGTTAATACGATCCCTGTGTTGTTATTAGACGTTTAAAACAATGCCCATGTGCTGCAGCTTTGTTCTGTATTTGAATTTATTGTGGTTTTATTAATTTCCTTTTAATATTTGGATTTGTTTCATGTTTCTTTAATGGCTGCGGATTAGTAACGTCAGGTGAAGTCTATTGGGAATTGTTGTCGTCAGTGGTGATTTTTTTGTGAAGTCGGATTTTCTTATAATTTTGATATATTAAATCGTAATTTTTGACATAGGATTTAAAATAAAATTAATAAAACACTGCTGAATCGTGCTAAAATAAAATAATATAATATCATTTTTATAGTGTCGGACGAGTATTAGTTTTATTCGACATCAACTCAGTAGCCTAATATAATGTTTGTTATGCCAGTCCGCTTTATACGCATAACATTGCATAAAATTGGGCATCGACCTCAACGAATCCACTTAAATACATTTGTCACGAGACATATTCATAAAAACTAAAGTGCTGATTTTCTGGCTAGTTGAACAAATATCTCTTTCAAGACGCCAGGTATTGTACAAAAAACCGGCAGATGTTGTCACCGGGCCGATAGCTTGAACAAAACGGGAGGCTGCCGCGTCCTTTGTTAAGTAAACTAAGCATTCAAGATGTTCCCCGAATTACAAAATGTTTAGCTATTTGTTAAAGTCCTATTAAGTTCTGTCACTTCGGCGCTGACTTTGCAAAGTTTATCAGTGAATCGCACGAGGGAATATCGACTTTAAGTATTAAGATTTAAAGTGTAAAATGTGTTTTGGCGTAGTATTGTAGTCTTGTAATTGTCGTTCAACGCAACGGAGATGTCCACAGTTTGAATAAGACGTCGATAAATTAAATTCGTTTCCGCCGTGTGAATTCCAAAGTTGTCTCAATTTGTTTTCTGTTACGCACAATAGACCACTTTTTGTCGTCTATATTCAATGCATATTGGATTAAAATTTAATGATTCGTATAATGAGTTTAAAATTCGAATATTTAAAGCTATTCAATGACTTTTCGAGATATATTAATTTAAAATGAAAAAAATCTTAGTGTCCACGAACCAATGGTGCAGGCCAAATAAAATAATAAAAAGAAAACAGACAGAAATAGCTCTTGACATGTGAAGAGATGAAAACAATCACGCGTCATTGCACAATCTCAACTCCGAGCAAGTCAAAGACAATTACTAATATTTTTTCATCTGTTAAGAGCTACCGAGATATAAAAAAATACTCAATAGGCATTCGGTAGAAGCAACCCAACACTGTGTAAATAATGATAAAAGTATTTGCTCTGTCGAGACGTACAAAGATCAAAGTAAACACTTGGTTACGCCCACGGAGCGGTCGTTCTCCGTTGATACTACAGTAGTTTAGCAGTTGATTTTCATTGTCAAACCGCTTATCTGACACGCCTCTTTCGTTATCGATTTACTATTGAATGGTTTTGAACTAGAGGGTTAAAAATTCTCTTCTGAATTGATTGATTGATTTTTTTGTTTCAATCAGAATCACATAGGTTTCTGTCTTCGCTTTATGAATGATTCAGTGTTTCATAAATGATTTGAATCAATGGAAAACTTTACAAACAAAATTACTTACCCTAAAATCCCTTAACTAGTATTAACCCAAATCAAATATGAATCACTCAAATATTATATTGGTACGGTGGTTAATCCCGCGCATCTTCAATTCGCCTATTTGTTACGAATGTTGCCAAAATATCCCACAATTGAACAAATGGAACAGCGTTTAAACACAGCATCGAAAGCCACAATCGCACAAATTAAAACCGAAAACAATCACGACACAATCGGACGTAAACACGTGTGACTTAAATGAACAATTTGCAATCAGTATCAATGCCATCTAAGGTAAGTTAGGCGCGGAATCGGGCGGGGATTTTCGCAACCCAAATAGCGTTGCTTGTCGAATTTCACGTGCAATTTACGCTCAAAAGCCTATCAGCCGTAGCTAATGTTTTCGCTAAGCGAATCATTCCAATTGCGTCGCAACTGAGCCTTTCGGTTTTCAGTAAATTGCTTACACTTACCGTCTTGAGAGTTGTCGTTAAATTCCCAGTCGATATTGTGTACGTTTCAGCTTTGTTGTAAAATTATTTTGGTCTTAGATTGATGTCTTGTTAAAGTTATTTATGCGGTTTTCGTCTTAATTGTGTTATTTATTGCTGCAGTCTTTTTTAAGCCAAAAGTCAACTCCAAATTAAGATACTTAAGATTATGTCTTTTGTCATGGGTATCAAAAACTATAAAAGACTTTTGGTTCTCACAACGCCCAGACTCAAAACAATATATGTAGGCGCAAATATTATTATTTTCGGTGCGGGAACGAACCAACTGACCCATGAAGACTGTCGCGTTATAATCCGAGTTGTACTACGGTACGATTACAAAGCTGAGGTATCGGGTTCGAAGCCCAGGTCGGGCAAAGCAATATTAGAGTGAGTAAAAATAAGTATCCTACGAAAATTTTGTGTCATTTTAGAAGCAATCTGCATCCATTGACGATGATATTACTTTTATATTGTTATAACATGTATGCTCAGTGAATTTCTAAATAAATTCGAGTGATTGTTTAAAGCTAAGTCATTTAGCACTTAGTGTTAGTAAAGGTTACTTGAGAGCATTATTCCATCAACTCCGCCCACTAGCACATCAACTTGTGAGTGAGCTGCGATCATTCAGAATTCTGGTTTTTACTCCTCATCTCTTATCTTATCTTAGCAATTATAAAAGGTAATGTAGCTCTTACTAGAGCTACAGATTGTTAGCTATTATTTGATGCATATTAGTAATTGCTACTATGAACTTAATTTATAACAAACAATATTTGGTCTTCTGTGTAATAGTTATTGGTCGACTATAACATAATAAACTTTTTTACATTTGTACCTATAAATGTAAGAAATAAAGTTAGGGTCGCCGTTACTATCACAAATAAGTATGTAAACCTAAGTATGTAACAAGTCGAATGTAGCAAAACTTAACTATAATACTACATTTTTCTCAATTTGAACATTTTAAACATTGAAATTCTCTCTCTCTCTCTTATGCCACAATAACTCCACTGAAGTCCAAATTCACTAAACTAAAAATAAATACTCGTCCTACAGAAATAAACTAGGTACCGACTTCCAAGATTTTACATTAGTTAAAATAAAAGAGGTATCCTATTAAATAAGTAAGATAATATTCAATTAGATAACAAACGCTAATAAAACATATTTCGTACAGATCGTTTAATCAAAATAAAATGCATACATAATGGTTTCTTAGATTCACGCGAATGTTACACATTGAAATAAAACTATTTTTTACGGATTTTATCGCGATTTGGTTTAATTTTTACATTTTTTAACTTCCCGACGAGTCCGCTCCGTGACCACGAAAGCTGGAAAGCAATCGAAACGTCGGGAAGTTAAAAAATGTAAAAATTAAACCAAATCGCGATAAAATCCGTAAAAAATAATTTTATTTCAAAATGCATACACCTTGTATCAAAACAACGAGCAAAATATAGTTGCGGAAACGTTTGACCTCTATTCCTGAAGGATAGTGTTACTATTCAATCAACACATCCCTGTTCGATTGATGTTAAGGAAAAGAGGGACCAAAACAAATTGCTCTATGTTGGTATATTTACTTACGCGGATCGCTTTCGGGTCGTACATCACAGAAAGTATCGCATACCGACAAATTAACGTATAGAAAATATTTGCACGGAAATGTTACGATATTTTCTATTGTTGTCGTGTTTTATTGGCAATTGTATCGTTGGATTTTTTAGTTTTTTTTTTGCTTCTTTGCCTTTTTTGGCGTCTACGGGTTTAATGTGTTTTAAAAGCGGTCGGTGGTTGACTTGAAAATCGGATTTGATTCGTGCATAGAATCTATAAAACTTGACATGATTCAAAGTTGTCTTAGCCTATTTTAAAATATGTTAAACCGAGAATGTTATGTAGTCAAAGCAAAATTAGTTACACAGATCACATTAAATTGTTAGAAACAAAGCAATATTTTATCATTACACAAAACGTAATATCTTTCACGAACCGTCTTGGAGAAGCTTATAAATATTTCAAAACCTTTGTCCCTGCGACCGAGCTCCTATTTTTCGACCAATGCAGCTGCAGGAATCATAAGGGTGTCACATATACTGATTTACGACATCTCTTGCTGAGACCATACTAACTTCATGCTAACAAATCATACAGTGGATTGGAACGCTCGGCTCGCAATGATTCACATGAAAGCCCACTAAAACTCGCCTTTATAGCTCGAAAAGAAATTGATTTCAAATTTTACTGCATATTAAAATAACCTTTACGTTTGATTATTTAAAAATAAATTTTATGTAAGTCGTGAGTTTTGTACACAGGTGCAAAGCCGACGGCTCCCCACTGCTTCCTCACCATGAATCAATATAAACATCGTTTCGATTAATTGAAAATAACTTCAGACGTTAAATACGAATTTGCTGAATACATATTATCATTTATGACCGCATGCATCGGTGCAATGGGAAATTAATAGTGATTTGTAGTCACGTAAAGTTATATATTCATTATGAACAGCGTGGGGATGCTGTGGTTGACAATGCTTAAATAAATATTGTAAAGTATTGCGTAAATCCGGTTATATTTTATACCGTTATATCACAAATAATGTTTTTTACTAGTAATTTTTTTGACAATTTCTTGTTTATCAGTATAAATTTTGAGTTTTATTATTTTGAGCACTCAACAATTTTATCCGTAAAAACACTACTAAAACACGCAATTACAATGCATTTGAATCGATTGTAGTTATAATGGCGAAATTAAAGCAATCGCTAAAATTAACTAGCGGGGTAGACATCGAATAATAAACTCTTTGTCCATGTTTTTGCAAAGCAATTGTGAATGTTTAATGGCAATGACCAAATTATTCCCGATCACAAATTTGCTCCATTACCTCATACTAATTGAATGCTAAGTTATCTAATTATGTGATCTTGATTAAATACCTGCCGGTACGTTCGAATAGGTATCTAGTGGTATTTAATTAATTTGTGCCACTAATACTACCGATACTGTGACCAGCCTTCAATCAAACTTGAAGGTGATTAATTTAAGCCTATCTGATATTCAAAGATTCGTTTAGATATCGCGCCATAGAGCAAAAACCGTGCATGATTTTTCTTTATTTTTACAGTGATTTTTAAATAATATCTGTTATTTTTTTTGCATAAATACACATCATGAGTACCAACTTTAATGATGCATTCAAAACGAGGTTATCTTCTGTACCAATCATATTAATTGAAGTGCTTTGAGTTTTATCAAATGATATTTATAATGATTCCATCTCATTGCATATTCTATTGAACTTTTTTATTTTTATTTTCATTTTAAATTATCGAGATGTCAATACGCTTTTTAATGAAATATCTGCTCTTCGCATATCTAATCTGTGGCAAGCCATCAGATCTAAATACAGTCCATTAAAAGCAGCGATTGATTGGGCGGGTCGTCGGTAACTTTTTTATCGAACCACCACAATCTGACGTCCAAAATATTATTGGACCGGTGATGAAGATTGGCATATCTGCCAGTGAAATATAAAGAATATTTCCGTATTTTGTCTATGACTTTACATTTTTATAGAATTAGAAAATCATCGTTAAGTTGATGTTTTGATTTTGAGTGACCGCTGCGTTTATCTACACGTCATCTATGCCTATTTTAAGATGGTAATATGACTCAACAGTCATTCAATAATGACCACTTCAGAACTATACTAATTTTATCATACTAATCGACGATTTCGAATCCCTTAAAACTTTCTCATTTGTTAAGGATTTTTAGCGGTGATGTATCATCAGACATTATATTGTAAGTAAAAAGTTCCACTCATCATAAAAAATATTTTTTGATCACTCAATCCTAACCTATCCTTATTTATAGACTACTCCATCAAGCTATTAAAAGCGTCATCCACCAGGGAATGCAATTTGCAATGATTTGCACCCATTAAGCACGATGTCTAGACAGAAAATTCCTCTTGCATTGCGCAACTCATCTTGGCGACAATTGTACCATTTACAGGGTCGGCTTAAATAGAAGTATCATTTACTTGGTAAATTTGATTCATTGCTAGCTCGAGATTGAGCTCGTCTTTAACGTTTTAATTTGGACTAGTATTTGCATTCATTTGTTTGAATTGGATATTCTTGTTTAATATAGATTTCAATTAGGTATGTAGTTTCATAAGATATTATTTTTGTATTTGGAAGAAAGAAAGAAAATTTCTTGTATAATTGTGTTCTAGTCGATCTGATTTAATGTAAATAACGAAATGAATTTATTGATTTTACGACTGCCTTTTTGGTTGATAACTCTTTCGAAAATTTATTTAATCCGGGAATCGCGATCAGGTTTTCTCAGCTTACAGCTCATCTACTGGTACATTTTCAATTGAGGCGACGCAATTTTAAGCTGCATATTAATTTATAAACAGCAGTTTTTTGAATCCGTATAGATTCAAGATATAATATACATAAGTATGTGTGTATATATGTGGTAATATTACTACATCCTTTATCGATATATAACTATTACGTAATAATTTATATTACTTAAGTAGATTAGGATACAGGAATATCTCAAAACTAGATTACCAGGAAGATTTTGACACTAAAACAATATAAATTTCGTTTCGTCACTGGTATTTAGTTATTAATTGAAATAACCATGAATAAAAAATCTAATACGGCTTCTAAAAACCTACAAATTATTTACATTCCTATATTGCATATCTTTTAGTTCAAGTATGAACCTGAATCATCTCTCATATAACAAAATCTAAGATCACTCGAAAAGGCGGTCGTTTCCCTACATTGTCATTTTATTACACAGTATCGTTTTATGTATAAAGTTACACTACATAGTAAACAAATAGAGACTTTTGAAAGCCTGCATTTTCCTATTCATCATAATACACTATTGAATGCTTTCAATATAATCTCGTATCCATCAAGCTCTTTCAAATATATTTTGTAAAAAATGCGGATTATTTTTTATATTCTACAAACCACAATACTTCGCAATCCATCAATAAAACAAATTCGAAAAAACGAATGCAAATAAGAATAAATTGTTGAACCGTTTTGGAGAAATTTCAATAAAGGTTTCTAGCATTCTAAAATTGTTTGGGTTGAGAATGATTTGAACTCTTGATAGATTATTAAAACGTTCGTTTTGACGTTAATAGATTCCTTGCAAGGGGTCACATTGACGATGTTATTAAATACATGAAATGCAGTTTTCATAATGACCGGCCGTGCCTTTGCTTCTGTCAGGGGACGTCGGGGTGCTAATGTGTGCTAAATGACTTGTATTATCGACACGCGTCGCTAAATAAACTATGGGGTTTTCGAGTTTGTGCTTTTAATGCGAGTCATTTTCCCTCACTTTGATAATTTTTTTTACATTTATTTTCCTTCGCGAAAGATAACATAGGGAGAAAGATTATATATCTACTCAAATGGTTTCGTGACATCATCATCAGCTATTTAGCTAGCTAGTTTCTATTTTGTTCTAAACTAAGTTTAAATATGAAAATATATGCCAGTTTTTAATTATTATCGATAGACCTGTTAAGCTAATTAGCTGTTCGCTGTACAGAGGTGGCATTAATTTAGTTATTTTATCCATATGATACATACCTAAGTAGAATAGTCCATTTAAATTCCTATTATATTTAGCTCTGATTAATTACCCTACAATAATGAATCACTTTTAACGAGAACAGTACAAGATGTACTTCACACGTTGTGTTGCCGACCAAAAACAGTTATCGCATACATCTATTAAATTCCCCGACTAAAGCCACTCCGTATCCATATCGTATCTAAAAAAAAGAAATTCTAATTGAAGACCAGTTGCAGCGAGCTGTTATAAGCATTCTAGTTCGCATTACAAGGCTCGTCGGTCACCTTATCGCCGATCGACCCGCCCACAACTGTCAAACGAACAAAATAAATATGTTATTACTAATGCGCACTAGTCCCAATCAGATAGCCAGTAATCTCTATTACAATTAAAAAGTTTCGGGTTCAAGAGCCGCAGTGATACGGTGTTCTGTTGGTCGGCACTTAGGAGGTGAGTCGGCAGAAAATTTTATCTGTCTGCTGCTATTTTGAGTGCAGGTCGCGGCTTTAAAAACATTTCGTCATTTTTGACGGTTTATTCAAACCTTTTACGGGATTCGTTTTTTTCTGTTACGTTCTGGGAAGAAACATCATGTGGCTTTGCATATTGTACTTTTGTATAAACCTTTTAGGAAATTAATGAGGTATTATCTATCATATTCTTTTATGAAAATTAATTAATCTCATGAGTCTTTAACTTTTTGATTCTATGATAATCATGTACATAAAACAAAACCCTAAAATGTTTTCCATGAAAAATATATACGATAAATTCTAATATTCAAACTTGCTTAGCCGTAAAACACACTCGGCCCTTTAAAAATGATAAATATAAAAAAAAGACGATGAAAATTTATTTTCACTTTCTCGCTTCATAAACGGGACAATAGACAAACAATAATGGGGAAAATTTGCATTCACTGCGAGCATTTTTCTACCATCTTCCGCCGGAGACGACGCAGCAGACTCGCTTCATTAAACGCCAAATTATCAACACTCCATCCTGAACGCGCAAGGGAATATAGCCATTAACATCGTAGAAAAAAGAGCACAAAGTCGCAAATGCCTATAAGGCTTATTTTCAAATGCAACCGCTCGGAATGCATGCGATTTTTGCCGAGAACTTCATCAGATCATAACTCTTACAGTGGAAAACTGATCACACCTCACGACGCATTCTTTACCTAAAATCATTTTCAACCTTATTTGAGACAAAGTAGGGACGACTTTAACAAATCATCCATTGAAAAGTTATATTTCACGACCCTTCGCATTTATCCCTGATTCTTGCGTTTAATTGTTTTGATTTTAAATTGTGAAATGAGATATGCAAAAATGGGGTGAATTTTTAAAAAATGCAGCTTTTTTCTGTCCCGTGTTTTGCGTGAGTTTTAATTTTCACAGTTTTATTTTCCCAATAAATATGCAGAGATTCGACGGACATATTGTGTGGACTAATTGCAACGAACGTTTTGTTGAAGCGCCACACAGATTGCACGGAGTGTGATTTATTTAAAATAAAAATAGTCCTCAAAAATCTGTTGGCGGATAGAGCTATTAAGGTTTGGATGTTGCAGATGTTCAATTTTAAAGTTTTAGCAATATAATTTAACTTCACTTGTAGAAGTGAAAAAGCATGAAATTGTGTAATGAATATATAAGCTTAGTAAAACTCGACGCGCGCCCGAAAAGATACGTCATCATATATTTTGAAACGGAACTAAGCCTGTATATTTATCTCGTCACGTTATTCCAAACGGATGAACACACCGAACAAAGGACGAAAACTGGCATCACTAAAACTAAAAACGTGGCCGTTCAACAAAAGTACGTTGCGTGTCGCTTGCTATCGCCTGCGGGTTCCCTTTTCAAATTTCCCTCACCAATTTTAACTTTTTTCCGTATTCGCTCTGTTCGTAATACAATATTCATTGCAGGCGTGTCTGGGTGTGGATTCCAAAGAGATAGTCCCGTTGCGAAACGCCGAAACGCAAATAGTATTATTCTGACACATTTTGACAAATTGAAGTGTGATAGAGGCATGTCCCATTGTTTCGTCCATTTTTATTCGTAACTCGATTTCAGTGTTTGGACAACGTTCGTTAGTGATTGTCTGTGTTTGATTTTTGATTTATATGCGCTGCGTGGGACGCGCGGTCGATCGGCGTATGTGGGTGTCTTTAATTCCTAGCCGTGTTGTAATAATCGGTTCGAAATATTACAGCTATATATTCGTCAAATTATTTTTAATTGAAAGTCAAAGTCGTATCTGATATATACAAATTGAAAAGGAGCCACCTTTCAAAACGAACTCGTTACAGATAACATGGCACCTAACACTAATGATTCAATGAGAACTAACATATTTAATAACAGGAATATGATTACGAAAAAATAAATAAAAAAAACCTAGAGGTCAGTAGCGCGTGAAAATAATCCTCACAATTTTAATTGGCAAAACTGTTATTTTATTACATCAGAGGTCGTGAACAATTCATGCGTGCGAAAATCGGCGTTTAAAATATTCAAACACATTTAGCGCATTGTGAAAAAAACCGCGTACCTTTTTGATAGCATCAAATTAACGCTCACTCAAATAATTTAAAAAAACAGACTGAAAGCCGAACCGCTTGCAAAGATTAAACTGCGCCTGCCCGTGTCCTTTGCAAATTAAAAAGGGGTGCGCTTTCACCACATATGATTTACGAGCTACCGTTCTAATTACTCAAAAAAAAAATCATATTTACAAAGTCACAAAGCTGTGGACAGGTTACGCTCATTAGACCCGCTCTAGGGATGCTGGGCGGACCCCTGTGACCAAAATGCTATATATTATTCAAGAGACAGATGACCTAATGAATGCAGGTGACTTTAAACGTATGACTTTGGATTAGAACAAGGGAAATTGTAAAAGTTCATCAGTGTTAATTGACTACTGTATGGGGAAATTTTAAAACGTACATTTAGATTTTTTTTAATGTATCCCACATTACTTTTTGTAACAACGTAATGTTTCGCGTATTCTGTTATTAAATTGAAGTATACATTTTAGTCTCTAAAAATATGTAATTGGATATTCGTAATACGAGTGTTCAACACTGTCAATTTTATATCATCAGTTTTCTAAAGTAATAATAATGTGTCAATAGGAAGAGCAATTGTCGTACACGCACGAAGTTTAGAAATATTCCATTTTTATCTCAGCATACAACCCTAAAAAGAGTTACGACAAATTAAATCTCTGTTCATAAAATAAAGCCTTTTGTGTTGATTACAGAGTCGTCTGTGCGTGTTTACTCACGGAAGTTTTTTTTATTACAAAATATCAAGAATTTTTATCACGTAATTTCCTCTTAATTGTTTAGTGAAAAGTTTTAATTTATCCCAGATTCCGATATTGTAGGCAACCCTATATGGATTCAAGCATAGTTAAAGTTGCGATGATCGTTAAAATTCATACGTGTTGCTGAAATTTTAATTTCAGTTAAGTAACTAATTTGAAAGATTATTTATTTAAAATTCATCAATACTGAAGTACTGCATATTTATTTAGTACTGTGTTTTTCTCATGCAGTAATGCAATTTTTTATACATAATATTTGTCTTACTTGTTAAATATTTTATCTTTTCGATTTATCAATTAATAAGTAACAAATTGTGACAAATTGTAGGTCCGCTGCTAAGAGTAGCCTTCACTAATAATATTCTATTCTGAAATGTTTATATTACGTAGAAAATATTATTACTTTTGGATCAAATCATTTTCCGTGCAAATAAAATTAAAGAATTTACAAAGAAAAATATCCTACAACTAAACTCAATAATTTAAATCCAGCCATAAAGACACATACATAGTTTGGAGTTTTTCCAAATATTATCACGATTTTTAATAAGGAACACGATTGTACAGTGTCATCAATAACGTTTTAATAAGGCCCGCGCTTATCGTTCGTTTACACGCAAGTTCCGAATATAAAGCGACAAGTATTATGATATGCAAATCATTTTTAGAGTTCAATTTAGAGAGGTTCATTTATTATTTTTCTATTTGTCTAAATAAAGCAAATACATTGGGATAGATGTAGAACTGTATTTTTTAGATAATTTATTTAATTTAATATTAAGAATCTTTGTGATACAATGTTGTGCATATTATGTTGATTTATCTTTTTTTGTTTTCATTGCGATTAATCGCGAGACGAGCATGTCCTTGGCTTGATGGTAAGCGATACGACCGCTGATGGATAGGAAACCAAACAACATCTTGATTACAAAGCATTGCTTGGCATTCCACTGCGCTCGCCATCCTGGGACATAAGATGTCAAGTCTCATTATGTATCTAGGAAAAGTTAGATCAAGAAAAAAAAACATTACTTACACCAAATTAATAAATAGGAAATTTGCTCTAGTTTTAGTTGTTATTTACTAGTCAGTTCTTTTTCTGGACAGCATTGCACTTTCAAACAGGAGCATTAATTTATTGAGCCAAACTAAATAGATCAAAATGTGCAGAACCATCCCAAGGATAATCGATGGAAAACGCTTAGCTGACTTTTCTACGAACATTTACAAGAATTTACGATATTAACAGCATTCTACGGTCCCATGTCGTGACGTGTGACGATTAACCGGCCCCATATTCAGAACAACGTGTTTATTGTACACAAAATTACTATCATATCCGACTTCGTGTTGATAAACAACAATATTTTGAATATTATATCCGTAAGTCATGTTAGTGATGTTTTTATAATGCTTTATTACTAAAACTTGTTGAAAGTTGCATGGATTACAAAAATGTTATGTAAAATATGTGGATTTTTGTAATTTATTAATTGGTTTGGTTAACGCAAGCTTTTTTGGTTTCGACTACTAACTTACGTACTCATCTTATTCGTACTTACATTCTACTTTTATTGATATTTTGCTTATACCTACTTAAAAGAAAAATCTGGTTAAATAATTTAAAATTGTTAGTGTTTTAAGATGGAATATATATTTGTTATTAACAGCCATACATGCATATATACTAGGCAAAGACGTCCCTCTATTTCAAGCTAGTAAGAATTAATCATACGCTGTGTGATATGGAAGAAATAAAGTAGATTTACAAATTGATTGTTCAAAAGCCGAAATCGAAATTAAATTACTGTCAATTAAATGTTTCAAACTCAATAAATTTACTAGCAACAACGATAAAATATATTTTAC
Organism: Deilephila elpenor; assembly: GCA_949752805.1. Taxonomy (NCBI): domain Eukaryota; kingdom Metazoa; phylum Arthropoda; class Insecta; order Lepidoptera; family Sphingidae; genus Deilephila; species Deilephila elpenor. Next base: position 5,469,464 of record OX457105.1, on the reverse strand, counting down.
AGCCCTACAAGACAATAAAATTAAAGAACTAATCTTCACATCCTTACATCATTTTATAACACCCCAATAAAATCACTATAAACTAATGCGATTCCCCTTTCATTAGATATTTCATCGATAATTTCAAAGCTTTAATGCGATAAGAGATGATATACAAATTAAATATCTTTGACATTTCAAGATTACGAACATCGACTATACAATGTGGAGACGCGGATGTAAAGGCCAACGGTGAGACTATTATGGATAAGATCGATAAAGCCCAAACTTCTGGAAAGTGGACGCAAATAGGTCGGGTAAAATGCTGACCAACTTCGTGGGTTAGAACCGAAATCAAAGTATTTCTATACACCATGGGTAAACGTTTTGCAGCAATATAAGAAACTTTGATGTCACTAGATTAATGTCCTTACAGCACTTTAAAGTAAAACTTCTGTCAACGGTGTGTCTATGTGCGGTTGTGTTGTAAGATTGCTAGCGATTTTAATTCAATACAAGTGGCGAAAGTGCGTATCTGTTCGATTCGGTAATTAAAACTGACAAAGTGCGTAATTATATACAAACGAGAACATTATAAGTCCAAATTACTGTGTCGGATTCATTGTGAAACTAGTTTTAAAGTCGTACTATAAGTGACTCTAAACAGCTGACCACAAATCTACCCTCACACTGCTTCGTGTGGGCCTTTATTAGTGTGCGACTGCTACGGTCAGCTGAGTGCTGGCTGCTCCGTCGCGTCCGCGTCGCGTCGCGTAGTCTCTTCGTGGGCATTTGTTGGTGTGCCGTTATTTTTATTTTTTATTATCACCTGATCACTTCTGTTCACCAATTAAGTTGTGGTCAAACTAACATTAACAGTAAATATGTACTGCTCGATATGTAAATCGAATATACTTATTACACATAAACGTATAAAGTGCACTAACTGCCAACATCATTACCACTTGGAGTGTATCAAAATCGAGCCCAACACCATACGCTCAAAATGGATATGCGTGGATTGCACGACAACTCCATCTATAAATACGGATGATTGTCCAACAACTCCCCGCGAAGAACAAAGTAGCGGCAGCCCAATAAACGTGGTTTCCCCTGATAGAAAGGATGATCTGATTTTAGCTGAAATTCGCAATTTACGACAAGACATGCTGGAGAAGTTTAATAACCAAAATGCTACCCTGGAAAAATTTAACACAACACTGTCAACAATGAAAAAAGAACTGAGTGCACTAGGTTCCCGATGTTCTATAATGCGAGAAGAACTAACTGAAGCGTTACAAACCATCCAATTTCTCTCCGATTGTCACGATGACCAACTAAAATTGAATGAAGAACTCCAACGCAATACATCAGAACTTCTTAGTCAAAACAAAAATATGCAAACTAAAATACTAGAACTAAGCGGAAATATGACACAATTGGATCAATATGCTAGAGATGCAAACATTGAAATTCAGGGCGTCCCAGAGCGTAAAAATGAAAACTTGATCAAACTGGTAAAAGAAATTGGTAAAACAGTATCCAAAGATTTGAAAGAAAACGAAATTATGGCCTTGCATAGAGTAGCAAAACAAAACCCCGAATCTAAACGTCCACGAAACATTGTAGTGAAGCTAAACAGCCAGCTTACTCGTGATAACTTTTTAGCCTCGGTTAAAATGTTTAATAAGAATAATAACAGCAACAAATTGAGCACCACGCACATTGGCTATACAGGGCAACAATCCCCTATTTACGTGACTGAACACCTATCCCCAGAAAATAAAAAACTACATGCTGCAACCAGAACTGCTGCCAAGGAAAAAGGATATCAATTTGTCTGGATACGTAATGGGCGCATTTTCGTTCGCAAAAATATATCCACATCACATATACTAATAAAAAAATTGGATTGTTTGGCAAAGCTTTAAATTATTGTATTTATCACTATTTTTCCTTTTTTGGATTATATAAGAGAAAGCCACCAAAATATTAATGTAAAAAAAATTCAATTTATCAATTTACTACCAAAATGTAAGAGGCTTGAGAACTAAGACGGATGATGTATATTTAGCAGTAATAAGCAATAATTATGATGTGATAATTTTAACGGAATCATGGCTAAACGAAACGGTATTCGATCATGAATTGTTTGATCATCGATATAACGTTTTTCGGCGCGATAGATTATCGACATGCTCGTTTAAGACTAAAAAAGATGGAGGCGGCGTTGTTATAGCTATATTAAAATCGCATGAAGTCTTGCGCCGGAATAAATGGGAAACATCGTGCGAGGACATCTGGCTCACTCTAAAAGTAGGTAAAATGTCCATAAATATTTGTTCTGCTTATTTTCCTCCCCCCGTCAGTCAAGAATATGCTGATACTTTCTACACTAATCTGATAAATCTAATCGATAGTGACAGACGTGGAAAAATCATTGGTGCCAACGAACCTATTTTCCTTGTGGCAGGCGATTTTAATATGGGCGATATTGAATGGGAGCAAAACAAACATTTTACTTTCTTGACGCCAAAATCACCCAGCACTAACCTTACACATGACTTCTTAGACACTATAGCGTATTGCAATCTACAGCAACATAATTTTATACCTAACGCACATAACCGAATTCTTGACTTGGTTTTATATAAAGGTTTACCGCGTATCACTGTTTCACCTGCTTCGACATGCTTAGCTTCACCAGACGCACACCACCCGCCTCTAGATATACTAATAACTAACATTACTGGGCGTCCAATGAAGCCTTCACGCATGCCGTCTCTTAATTTTCACAAATCGGATTATGAAGCCATTAATGCTGATATAGAGTCGTTGAACTGGGCCACAATACTGGAATGTTCTCAACCGGTTGAACAAATGTTAGAGAATTTTTATAGTACACTAAATCCCATTATTGAGCGCCATACTCCACGTCGACATTCCCGTAATTTAAACTATCCGGCTTGGTTTTCGCGTCCATTGCTAGTAGCACTGAAGGAAAAGGCCAAATATCATAAAAAATATAAAAAATATGGGAATTTAATGGATAAATTACAATATCAAATTACTAGAAAACGGTGTCATCTTATGATAACAGAGTGCTACATCAACTTTAAGAATCAGGCTGCTGAGGATTTAAAGCGACGGCCTAAATATTTCTGGAAGGTTTTCAAGGATAAAACAAAAAAATCGGTCTTTCTACCAAACGAAATGTCCTTGGGAGTTAAAACCGCAAAAGGAGGGTCAGAAATATGTGAATTATTCTCACAACACTTTCAAAGCATTTATTGTAAAGAAGATACGCATAATACCGTCCAAAATGCCACCTTCAGTCCTAATCTTTGTAATGCCGCACCATACAGTAACTGCATAATTAGTGAAGGCGAAGTATTAACACAACTAAAAAGTCTAGACCCGTATAAAGGACCTGGACCTGACGCAATACCGCCTATTTTCTTAAAAAACTGCGCAAGAAATTTATCTAAGGCATTATCTATAATATACAATAAGTCACTGAGGTCTGGCATTTTTCCTTCACAGTGGAAGATAGCGTTTTTAACACCAATACATAAAGGTGGCAGATTGGATGATGTTGCTCAATATCGCCCAATCTCCATTTTATCATCAATGGGTAAAGTTCTAGAATCCATTGTTAATAAAAAAATAATAGGTTACGTGCTGCCTTTAATCGACCCAAACCAACATGGCTTTTTGCCACATAGATCCACTAGTACCAACTTAGTTGCGTATCTCTGTGATATTGTAGACACAATTGATAAGGGTGGTGAGGTACACGCAGTATATACAGATTTTAGAAAAGCATTCGATTTGGTCAATCATGCATGTTTGCTACAGAAACTAGCCAATGCGGGCATTCATGGATCCCTACTTCGTTGGTGCGAATCATATATACGCAATCGATCACAGCTCGTTCATATACGCGGTTTCAAGTCCCAGTTATGTGATGTTCCTTCAGGAGTCCCACAAGGATCCCATCTTGGGCCCCTTTTCTTTATAGTTTACATTGACGACATCAAGCAAGTTATCAAGTCTAGATTCAAATTATACGCTGACGATTTAAAAATCTACCGTGAGATTAACAGCCAGTACGACGTTTTGGCTCTTCAGTACGATTTAGATAATGTACAGAGGTGGTGCGTCATGAATCATATGACCCTAAATTTGGGTAAATGTTACTTCATTAATTTCACAAGAAAGAAAGACCCGTATAAAGCCACATACTCTATCAACAATGTTGCTTTAACTGAGGTGACGACGATAAAGGACCTAGGGGTAACATTTGACAACCACCTGAGTTTTAGACACCACATCGACGACATCACCCGCAAAGCATCTCGACTTTCTGGGTTTATTAACCGTCAAATGAAAATTTTTAAGCAACCGGTTCTCACAATTCTAATTTTTAATGCGATTGTGCGTGGAATCTTGGAATACTGTAGTACAGTATGGAGTCCTGGTTACCAGGTACATGTCGATAGGATCGAACGTATTCAACGGCGATTTATGTATCATCTCACTTTTAACAATAACAAATGCTCACAACTACAAAAATACGAGCAGCGTTTGTCTTTCTATAGAATGGAGACACTACAGGTGCGTCGGAAAGTCGCAGATATTACGTTCTTATACAAGCTGATACATAATTTCGTCGACACACCCGATATTCTAGAACGTATTAAGTTAGCTGTTCCACGCTCCGGGAGTCGTCTATTGAATCGAAAAAGTTTCTATTTGCCAAATTTTAAAACTAATCTCGGCCAGCATTCACCCATATATCGCATGACTTCTGCGTATAACAGCATTAATCATAATATTGACATTTTCCGTCTTGTTTCTAAAGCGTCCTTAAAAAAATCAATAAGCCCTCTATGTAAAAGTAATATTTAATTGCTTGTAATTATTATGTTTAACGCAAGCTGCACATAGTATCTACTACGCATGTTGTGTTCACATCTAGTAGGATATAATCTTAAGTCTATCACACGTGTATACTACTGTAAACTATAACAAGATTGTATCCAGTTTTGTGAACCAAATAAAAAAAAAAAAAAAAAAAAAAAAAAAAAAACAACAATGCATAATTTGCTAAATATGGCCACTGTTCTATGTTAAGATCGGTTTTCCTTGTATATCACATACTGCTCTTTCAATTTCGGTTTTTTAATAATTTTATAAAAGTCCGATAAGCAGTTATAATCACAAAAAAATCTGTTGAACTAGTTTATTCTGTACCAAAATAGATTTTATTTATTATACTGCACTTGTATCCACATTTAATATTCCGATATGGCGATAGGCACGCTCCCTATCACATCGTGGGACGGAACATACAAGGCGAAATGTGGATTTCCTGGTGGCGCCTCTGCCTACCCCTTCGAGGATAAAGGCGTGAGTTTATGTGTGTATATATGTATTTAATATTCCGGTACTCGACACACATTATTGTATCCTCACGCAGAATATCGACAGCATTTCGCAAAAGTTTTCCTGTTATAAAATAATGATAATTGAAATTCCTAGACATCATAAAATAAATTTCCATGGACCAAGATTCATTATTTATTGTTGACATCATAAGCCTTATATTTAAGGACAATTGCATCTTAAAGATCTTTAAGCGAATGTTGGTAAACTACAAAGATTTCGTAAATCATTTAATGAATTATCAAATGCAATAAATATTAATGGATATTCCACACAATCCTCGCGTCCATACACATGAGTTATCACAGCGATGCACTTACGATCTCTGTGTCTCCGACAGTCGTGCTATCTTTATCCAATTTGTTACCCTTATCAAGAATTAAATGCGTTTTAGGGCCATCGCTCGCTAGTTCCCTTTTTTCTTTTATTAATTACTAGTCATATAAAGCGGCGTCCACACCCAGGACCAGGTGATAGATTTTATAGCCGTTTATCGATTACTCATTTGTAACTCAATGGATTTGACGGACGTACTATTGTTATTAGAATTAGCTAGCCAATTTTGATACTTGAAATGATGGTGAATATAATATTCAAATTTAAAGGAGGGCAAGAATTTACGATTTATTTATCTTTTTTTATACAATACTATCTAAGTGAAACTGCTTCATAAAATATTCAATTTTACTAATATAAAGATCATAACAAATAACAAAATGTCTAGACTTAATATAAATGTAGATCAGGGATGAATAGTACTTCAATGTAAGCTGAAAGTAAAATCTAAATAATTATGACTGGAGGCACACTCGCTCTAAAAATATTCATTCAATAAATATAGCTTATAAAATATGTAAAATATAAAATTAAACTTAAGAAATTAACCTATTATAGTAATAAGTAGAAAAATCATAAGTAAGTAAAATAACTAAAGATATGAGTATTTTTTAAAGAATAGAGCAATCTTTGCGGTTTGAAATCTTCTAAAAAAGTTGTTAGCGTGATTAGAATTTCAAAGGATAAATTAAACCGTATTTTATTCACCGTTCTCAACGTAATTTCTCAAATGAACAACTTTGAAATAGCAAGTTTTTAACAGACCCTAAATTTTTCAGTAAACTTTAGTACTTCAACTTGCCATTTTATTGTTTCTACCTCATAATTTAACTCTTAGTAATTTAATGCCCTTTTAACTTGCGACTTATGCAGTATCTATTACATTTTATACAATTATTTCTTAAGGCAAGCCAATTGTGAAATTTTAAGGGTCTAAGTTTGTAAATTAAAGAACCTTGTTCAAAATTAACTCAAAGCTACTATTACATCTTTTTGTGAGTGATGTATATTCTCTCATGGCTTTAAAAAAATCGTTTTAATATAAGTATTTTATTGCTTTAAAGTTAAGAGCATAAGTCAAGAGAAGAACAAGAACTTTTTGCAACATAAGAACTTTTTCCGTCATGCGAAAATTACAGAACGCACTTCATCATAATTCGCGGTGTTTAAAAATACATGTCTTAACTGCGATAATTCCATCTAGTTTCAAATTATTTATAAACAATATTCATAAGGTTATAATAATAATTAGACCACACCCTCCGTCATAAACTGTTGCATTTTACAACTTTCATTATGTCACACGATGGATATATTATGCACCCTTGTTATATCCAGTCATTTGTTAATTAAAAATCAAAATTTAATGAAAAATATAATTAGAAGTCCCACCTGCCCAGTTAATAAGTTTATATTTTGATGTGGTCTGACTACAACAGTCAGCGGATTAATGGAATAACACCTACTTTTCTCTACAGTTCTGTCATAACAGGTTGATATTTATTTACATAATATATTATGTATTTTCATTCGTTTTGTTGCGTGATGAAGATAAGGTAACTTATCTCCGAAGGTTCAACGAGCCTTTGTCGTAATATGTGTGTGTGATACCTTTGATTAGATTTTATTTTGTATATCATACTTATTTAAATATACTTACTTAAACACTCGCCATTTTCCCAGATGGGGTGGGCAGAGGCTACCAGGACACCCACATTTCGCCTTGTATGTTCCGTCCCATGATGTGATAGGGGGCGAGTCTACCGCCATATCGGGCACAAATTCGTGACTCTGGCCTGATAATGAATAGAAAAATTCAATATCACTTTGCCCGACCCGGGATTTGAACCAGACACCTCAGCTTTGTAATCGTACCTTAGTACAACTACGCCACCGAGGCGGTCTTAGTAATTTAAATATGTATATTATTCATTTTATTTTATTATTATTTTAAACACCTTTGACTGCCCCCCCCCCATTTTCCTATTTTTATATCCATCCAAAGGTTGCCTGGAATAAATTGCCTAGTGTGATAAGGCCGCCTCTTGTACTATTATTATTTCTTTACTGTAATTGTTTCTCTATAGTTAAAAAAAGGATTAAATAATAATAGAAATTAGAGTTTACAGATGATGGAGTGGTGTGTATATAGATATGTTTTTATATTAGGTATAGTCTGCCATATAGTTTGCAAAGTGAGGCAGCCTTTGTAACTGCGGCGGCCCTTTCGGGATACAGATTTCATTTTTTCTAATTTTATCTTATATGGATTCCCACATAATTTGCCTAATGGAGCACCCTTCGTATCTGCAGCAGGGTTTTTGGGATACGAACTGTATCTTTTGATCCATTTTCTTAATCATAGGGTATATAAACCTTAATGATGAATATAGAACAATATGAAGCAACATATAAAAAAACAAAAAACCGTTCACAAGACTGGTTGATCTTATATTGAACATATCAATATTATTGCCTTTGAAAGACAATACAGCAAGTACATCGGTTCTTATTGGTGTATTAATAGTGGAACAAGTATTCGAACCAATCAAGTACTTCCTAGAACAATCAGAAAGCTTAAGCGAAACGTCAATATGCAATTGTAAAGACTTACATCTTCTGTGAAATGTTGTTATTTGTTATAAGTTACCTATTTCATCTGAACAAGAAATAAGAATAATAAGATGTTTGGAAGAGGTAGTAAATAAAATAAATTACGAATGACAAAACGAGTCGTTTGGTTATGTCAATAAAATCCGTCCTAAGAATTCAAATCCATAGTCCATACATGCTGTTATGAAAGTCTTAAAATATTTAATCACACATTAATTTAGATTCTTTGTGGACATGAAATCGGCTCATAATATTTACAAAAATGCTGATCTCTCCCATGACTGGATAATCTAAATACCAAACCTTGAAATTCGTCTGTTCCTTACGCCCTGTCTAAGTGAATAAACTCCATCCTTTTTCAATTCACAACGTAAATTTTATATTCCCGTGCCCTACAAAGATATGGCCCAGTGTTCCTTTAAAAAACATGTCACGAAAAACTGCTGAAATGATGCGTCCTGACATCATTACGTCAAACAAAGTCACTTTACACCTTAATGGATGGCGGTTACTCGCCAAAAGACAGTTTCCACCTCACTTAACTTTACTTCCGACGTAATCGATATCTTTTCACGTAAAAATCCGGAGAGGTGTCAATACGAGTCATTTGAAACTGACAGTTGATGTCACTTTGAGCGCTTGTCGGAAGCCTTATGTTGGTTATTTACCATCGAAATGTGTCGTGTGTTGCGTTTCCGTGTGGAAACATTACCTTATGTATTTTATGTATGGTTTCCTTGGTATGTAATGTAGTACATACCACAATTGGATTAGGTCACATATTCGGTGCCATTGAAGTGTTCTGATTGGGCTGTTCTGTGAATACAATAAACAGAATATATAAATTTAGGTAAACTTGCATTGAGAACAATAGAAAATAGCAGTCATAAAATGGTCAAAAACCTTCTCTTGGAGACTTGAACATTGCAGTGTGAACTTACCAACTAGATTAATATTGTCCGTTCATCACGTCACATTAAGCTGTTGTGATTGACTTAGGTATTTCACCAAATGATCGTAGTAAAAGTCGAAGCAACGTTAATTTGTAAAGATAACACATTTATTTAAAACTTTTATTATATTATGCAAATCATTAAATAACGTTTACGTAGGCTGCGATTACACAATACGAGGAAACGTTAAAACGAATGATGAACATTTAATATTTTATAGTAATAAACATTCAATTACCACCCAAACTGTGACCAATTTGGGTGTTCTTACACGAGCATAAGTTAACCATAGATAATTGTTCAAAATTTTGATTGTGCGTTGAAAGTATTGATCGACAGATGTACGATGCATCCGATGATTTTATGACTTTCGACGCTAATAAAGCAAGTAATCGAGGGACGAAATGTTTCAATCCATATTTGTAATAAAAAATGAATTTATAACATAATTTGCCTAAATGCTTTTGATCGATCTGAAGGGATTGTATCACATCGTATACGGAAATGTCGACGAATATTGAGTACTATTTTTGCTGGTTGCATGAAGTTCGATTAGTCCTAATAATCGTTACTCCTAATAATGAATCTGACAACCAATATTGTCTATATGACTCCTCAGATTATCAATAAGGTCATGGGCGCCTTTGATTAACCGAAGATGTTCCACGTAATCAGTTTCTTAATGTGATATATTACAATAAAAGTTATAGTTAAAGCATTTATGCATTTAATGCCAAGAGCTTCTTCAACACCGCGCCACCTAGTGGCAGTTCAGATATGCAAATGATCATAATTCAATTAAAGAGTCCATTGTCTTTAACCATGGGCGTGACCATTGTTTCGCACAGGTGGAGTCCGGATAACCACACCTTTATTTATTCCCCTATATAAATAATTCAATAGTATATTATACCATGCTACCCACGACGGAGCTAATTTGAATTAATTCGACCTAATTTTTCAAAGGAATCATAAAAGTTTTTATGTGAAATCCGTGTGATACGCAGCTCGTGTATTTTGTGTTATTGTGTAACTCGGTAAGAAACACGCAAACACAAAACAGATGTTTCCTTTGGTGTTTTGATTTAGGGTTAAGAAGAATCGTGGACTTCCTTTTGATAGTGTTTTATGTGAACGTATGACATTGTTATGTCATTTCGTCAACTATTCAAATTCCTTAATATAACTCATGTGTGTCATAAATTATATCAAAAGTTTCGATATAATCTCAGCAAAATGAAGTAAATTTAACATGGTTTGAGGCCATAGGGCATTTTCGAATATTAATATTTATGATCCCACATTGAGATTAATCATGTCTTGTGACATGAGTATTAGAATTAGAATAAACATTATTTTCATTTCTAAACTCTTGATCTTCGGCTCTTATTCCCTTTAATGTACCTTAACCATAGCTCCAGTGAATCTAAATCTACTCCACTTATATCTGTAAAACATTAGTCTAAAAACTAAAAAGCCATAATAAAACTTAGAGACTTTTACAGACATACTTGATACAGAGCAATTAACAGTCAGGTATCTCAAGGCAATTGGCGAACCACTCTGTTACGGCACTTATATACATGATAATGATTATTGGCGGACATTAGCAACTGTTGCTACTCTGTCGGTTGAATTACTCTGCATGATGCTCCCTGCATACTAAACGTTGCCAATGTTCTCAGTATTTCTACTTTTGAAGTGCCTGGAAAAGTAAATAGGGGCTTACAGCTTAAAACTAAGAAAGTGTTTAGGTACCTTTCAGTTTAAGTGTTTCGCCGTCTTAATCTAGACGTTGGAATTCAGTTCTTAAACGATGAATAATTATGTTTGACTTGAGATTTTTTCGTTAATCTTCGAGGTAATATTTATGAGATGAATAGTGAGATAGGTCTAGTATTAATATTTTGCTCTCTTTTTTATATGTATTATATTTTTATACTATTTTGTATTAGGTCTGACAAACGAGCTAACGCTTCCTGATGCTAAGTGATCACTGCCGTCCAGGAACATCCACAACCCTTGGATCATATACGTGTTGCCGGTCCCTCGAATCAGGAGGGCAGCGGGATGGAAAAAGGATGGAAAAAGGGTGGGGTATTGGGCATCCGGCAATCACTCACCAAACAAGACTCGGCAGCAAAGCTGTCGCTTCATTTCGATCTTCTGTGAGACGTTGGTACCACCCCGGACGAACCTACCTATTTATGCTGAGCCATGACTGACAACAGTGTGGCTCTATCAGTATTCTCTGTATTAGATTCTCAGTATTTTCAAAAATACGCAGATTTTACTTCTTATTTAAAATTATTTTAGTTTATAATGGTTTCGCATTGTCTAACTTACTGACAAATGCATGTCAGATTCTTTAGACCCCAGGCGTTTATTGACGAGTAGTACCAATTACAAATCAATTTCAAAAAATCTCTCGCTATTTTTGTTTTCATACAGCTACATTACCTGCAGATTATTTATTCAAAACCAACAATTTTATAAATTCTAATCTCATTAAAACCAATCTCATTATTCCAATAAGACTCCAATAACTATTTTAAGTTGTAAGTATAAGAATACAATAATATTACAATAATCACAGCGATAAACATAAAGAACACAGAGCACACTAATCAGCCTAATTCAATTATATTCAATTTATGGGCAACATTCGCCTCCGGTGTTACAAACTTGTTGCTGTCCGACTTGAGTGATTGAATCACACTTTAGATTTCTACTGCTGTCATAGGATCGCGGTTGATAACGTGTGATGTACTACTGTGTATAATCATCTGTTACTTTCTTGTATTGGACAAGGAATGAATGGAGTAGAGTATATCTTTTATATTTGTTTGGTTTTGCTACTGTCTATGAGTGGTCGTTTTGCTTACTATCAGGCGAATGACATTCTTTTCTCGCCATTCATTGCAATAAAAAAACGAAATTTTCTTCCACATTATGAAAACGTTTCAATTCGCCTTAAAAGGAAGGTCAGCGTAACCATCTGGTGACCTTATTACCGTAGTATCGTTTTCGTGCTGATACACACATACTGATGAACTCATAATATGAAAAGTACAATCTATTTTTAAATATCTCAAAAAAAATATCTCCAGTTATACTATTAAACAAAGACAATAAAAATAACTTTAGAAGTACGTAAACATGACCTTATTCGTGACTACCGCGAAATGGATACACCAAAGTTAATTTCAACGCCTCCACTAATTTCCATCTTATAAGATGAGATAGGAATTCTAATAAGCAAGAGCTCGCATGATGATCGATTCTATTTGGATCTTGTCTCATTACGGACAACTGTTTCTCCGGCTACACTTACATGACACATTTGACAAATTTCTACGTACCATCATGAAAGATGCCTGTCCCACCACTCTATATTATTAGTTAGTTAACGCAACCGCAAAAGTAACTTTGTTGATGAGGTAGAATAATTTATGGCCATTATATCCAAACACAGTCATAGATGCAGTAACAATCATTTGTTTTCCCAGTCCACCTCGCTTGTTAAACAAAGTTTTGACATGCACTTCATACGTGGGCGTCTTTCTTTCAAGTGTGTAGGTTTGGGACCACGTGTCATAATTCTTTTGTTCTGGGTTCTAGTAATGTTCGACTAGCCGGTGGGGTTTGTATGCAAAAATGTATTTGTTTGAGTCTCGGATTTACTTTAGTACTGTCATGAGCAGTTAACAATGCTATTGTTGGTTGAATTCATTAGCTTTGTTCCCAGAGACATCGATGAAACAACTTCTATATTTGGTCGATTTTTTTCAATGCATTTCTGAACAATCGTGAGTAGTTAAATTAAAATCAAAGGACACTTTTAAGAATTCAATTTGACGAAAGAGCCAGTATAAAGGCTAGGACGAATGGAATGAGTCACTAGTGATTTGAAAAAGAATAAAGTATGCCTGCAATTTTATGTTTTCAATCAGTGCCTACAATCATCGATCTTAAAAACATTGTAATAGCGTTTAAAGTTGAATGATCGCGTAGTCCAGAACGGTAAGCCTTAAAGTGGGGGTCTTCGTTGAGGGTCGAGCAACCTTTTTCCCGTGATCTGTATCAGACACACTCATCGATGCTCCGTACCGACAATACAATCGAAATCTCGTAACTATCGATATGGTAATGTACCGACCGATGCATTCCATACCTTTGTGTATTTATGATGATGAGGTGGGCGAAACACCATTGATATACATTCGATGTTATTGTTAATATTAAGAGGTGGACGCGATCTTAAAAGGCAATTTATTCTGTCCCGATGGGACATTAGATAATGCTTAGTCACATCAGTTTATTTTTACAATCGTCAAAGTGGATGTCGGACGTCGTATCAGTATTCTATACTCACTATCTCTTAAACAGCTTTCAGGATTTTGTTATCGTGTTTATACTGTACAACTTAAATGTTGATGTGATTTTCTAATGTAGAAGTCTAGACCTAATTGGAGTTTAAAAGTTAGCTCCTGCCTTTGAACAATGTTTTAGAAACAGACGATCAATTCTCATCAAAAGGCACCGATCATTCAGACTCTAATTTAAAGTCGGGCTATTAAATTTAAGAAACCCTTTACCAACATGGCGGCCACAAACCTCTATGTCCATAAAATTGGTATTTACCCAAATTAAACGTTGTACGTAATTGATACAAATGGCTGTTTCTAGTTAAAAGTAATTGAATAAGACTGGTGGTATAAGAAAGGGCTGTGGGTGATCATAATTTACGGTCTCATTGGACTAAGAGTCCAATAGATTAATTGTCTCTATCCTATCTAAGAAAACGGATGGCATTGTTTTCAATTAAAAAAAAATGTACTAGGATTGCCAAAATAACAATAATAAGAATGGAAATAAATATAGTAATTTAATAAGGCATCACAAAATATAGTACTCAAATATTTTTAATTTCAACATGTTAAAAAACAATAAAAAAATTATGAAAAGCGTTCTACCAACTTAGCTGCAAGACCTTAAAAGATAAATAAATTGTTCATCATTTTAGATGGATCGGTGATATTACCTTTGCGAAGGATAATTACATTATTAAGCTTATTGAAACAAGTGATTGGCAGTCTTTCTACTTGTATTAGTCCAAAATTAATTTCAGTTGAAAACATTGTGGCAGTTTGCAAAATATGTTGCAGTAAATTTCATACAAAAAGTTAACGTTTTCTACTGTCACCAATTTGGCGGACAGCGACTCGTAAAAACTTTAATTAAAAACGGAATATACGATGCAAATTGATATAAAATAACAGACGCGTCTGTGCATTATTTAATCTCTTTTCGAATTGTTGTTTGTTATGCGCAAATAAATTTTCAATAAAGTTGAGCAAATTAATAGACACGTATCAAAACAGTGATAATTGCTGACATTTTGTGAGCTTTGTTATTAATTTGAATATTATTAACTAGGTTATAAAACTGTAGTGCAGATTTGAAAGAATTTATCATTTCTAACATAGCACACGAGTTAAGTAAAAAAATGTGGTTCATTGCAGTTTACAGTTTCTGTCCACCAGTATAGGTGTTTATAAATAAACTGAAGTCAAAAACCCAATGTGGTGTGTTTAAGGCGGAAACTGAAATGCAATCTTAGTGTGGGGTCAGGACTATGTATGTGACTGCTGGTTATACTTATTTATCGTTTATTTATTTTTTTACACACTTATTAATATAGATTAGGAAAGGCTAATGGCAACAGCTGATTCAAGACGATAAATAGCAATTGAGGGGGTTGCTCGAAATCATTATAATATGCTTAGCAATAGGCAATAATTTAACGATAGAAATAAAGTTAGTCCAATAATTCGATCAGCAGTTCAAACAATCGAGAAACTCTTTAAGCACAAAGCAATTTTGGGTATTTGTTTGAAAGAGGCATAGATAGCTTAATTTATAGAGAAAGACGCAAGATATTTTTCAACGCGGATAAATTAAGAGCTCCCAAAAGAATAACTGATACACTTCAAGCGAGGAAAGTTGCTGAGAACGGCACTTTTCATACATGTGGGAACGATATATGCAAGCATGAAAGACGGCGTCGCGACGGCACAAATTACTATCTACCAGACGATACAAAATATGCTTATAGCATTGTTTCCATACGTAATATACGCTGTAAATTTACTTAAATTGACCATCAGTTTGAATCTTCGATCGATATTGAATTTTAACTTTTGAGGTGCCCTGCTGCGTAACGACACTTCGGAATGGTCAAACGTGCCAATGACCTGTAGGTTTTGTCACGTTTAATGTCTATTTAATAGTAAATTTACCGATAGATGCAGTAAAGTAACCGTGGGGCGTAATTTATAGTGGATTTTAATATGATGCAATTCTAATACTAAATTTAAGCCCATCAAAAACATATTTAAATTTTGAATGTATTTTTTATGTATGATATTTTTAAGATATGGCTTGAAGTATTTTTTAAATATTATGGTATTTAAATGCATGTATACAAAAATTGTTCATGAACTCTTGGATTATATCGAAATAATTTTCTCGTGAAAGCTAGAATATGACTGAATTAAAATTTTGAAACGGTAATTAAATAATATGATGATAATAAAGATTTAAATAATCACTTTAGACTCTTTTGTAGATATACCTACCGTATTATTGTCAAATAAATGACTCAATCTCTGCAATTGACAGTTTGTTTACCAAAAACACAAATAGAACTAAACGGAGACTATTATTTCACGTAGTCTCCTCACGAACAACTCGTATCCATCTTCTCCTAAATTAATGTAGGGAAAGCAGTACAAATATTATCCTGCCCCGTCAAAAACTATTCACATTTCCACGGTCACATTTGTTGTCTTTTTTCGGCAATGTTGTTGATTTACTATCGCCAGTTACAAACTTTCCTAATAAATAAACCTTACTTGCCTTGACGTCAAACTCCATGGTGCCACAAGTATCTCTCACATTGGACATCGCATGGTTTTTGTGTCCAAGTTACATACATTTGTCCCTTACTCCCCGCATAACATATTCCATTTATGAGTAGGGTAACCCTAGCGAGTTACAATGTTATTTATCACTTTAGTTGGTTTATATGAACTTACAATTGTACAAGTTGCGTGGAATTTGAATTATCTTTAATATCCTATTAAGGGATGGATAAAGTTTTTTTGTTTACATTAATTATTACGCTGCTATTAAAATTGCTTCTCATATTGTCAAAGAATGGGAATGGAAACCGAATGGGAGTTGGGCCATTAGCCACGAACAAAAAGCAAATGTATTTGCAAATCATTTAGAGCATATATTTAAACCAAATCATGGTACCGTATTGGATTTCAAACTTGACAATATATTACAAGACGACCAGTCAATACAACTCGTCACTCCTAGAGAACTAATACGTGAAATAAAAAAAAATAACCAAAAAAAATCTCCTGGTTATGACCTGATTACTGGAGAAGTTTTGAACAACCTTCCGCGCAAAGCAGTTGTTAAACTGACTACTTTGATAAACGCCACGTTCAGACTGAAATATGTACCCGATGTTTGGAAATTTGCTGAAGTAATTATGATACTCAAGCCTGGTAAACCTCCTCATGAAGCGAAATCTTATAGGCCAATCTCCTTGTTGCCAGTAATAGCCAAACTATATGAAAAAATATTTTTGAAAAGATTAAAACCTATCATAGAAGAGCGGAAGCTAATCCCCGACTATCAATTTGGCTTTAGGGAAAAACATTCTACAATAGACCAAGTCCACCGGATAACCAATTTAATCGAAAAAGCCCTAGAAGAGAAAAAAGTTTCCTCCACGGTGTTCCTAGACGTGGCACAAGCATTTGACAAGGTATGGCACCACGGTCTCATTTACAAACTAAGAAAAATGCTGCCTAAGCAATTTTCAGAAATTTTGGAATCTTATATTTCTGAAAGAATGTTTCGTATAAAACACGAAGATTCTTATTCAGAAATTAAGCGTATAGAAGCTGGAGTACGACAAGGAAGTGTACTAGGTCCGGTCCTGTACTTATTATACACCTGTGATATTCCTGAAATGGAAAACAACGCCATTGCAACTTTCGCAGACGATACAGCTATCATAGCTACAGGTTCGACTCACGAAGAAGCAGTGGATAAAGTCCAAACAGCTGTCAACATCATCTCCAACTGGACAGACAAATGGCGTCTCAAAATAAACGAAACAAAATCTGTTCATATTGATTTCACCAACAAAAGGCCAAAGTATGAGCCTGTGTTCATAAACGGTAAAACCATACCTTATGAAAATACAGCCAAATCCCTAGGCATGACGCTGGACGCAAAGCTTCGCTGGAAGGCACACGTCAAAAAGAAACGAGACGAGCTGGAAATTCGCTACAAAAAGATGTATTGGTTACTTGGCAAATACTCCTCGTTGTCAATACACAACAAAGTACTTTTGTACAAACAAGTCCTGATGCCAGTATGGACTAATTATGGTATACAGCTGTGGGGATGTACCAAACCAAGCAATATACTAATAATTCAGCGATTCCAGAACAAAGTACTGAGGGGTATAGCAAACGCCCCATGGTATGTAAGAAACGAAGATCTTCACAGGGACCTCAAAGTGGACTTCGTTAGAAATATAGTAAAAAAGTATGCCGAAGCTCATGAACATAGACTTCATCATCATGTGAATGTCGAGGCGATCCAGCTCCTCGACAACACGGACTTAGTGAGAAGACTAAAAAGGACAAAACCCTTCGAGTTAGTGATGAACAGTTAGTGCAATATAGTGCAGTGAGTGCTAGTGAAACAGAACACGCGAACATTGTGTCTTCCCCTTAATAGAGACAATAAGAAAAGTGTTATTGGACACATTCTTAGTCATAGTCTCTTTAGAAGTTTAGGTTAGATTTAAATAACTTATTAGTCATAAGGCTAGATTGTTATCCAAATGATGTATTCACGCCAGAGTACATCATAAAAAAAAAAAAAAAAAAAAAAATTGTCAAAGAAATTTCTTTAGTTTTCAGTTCAAGTTTAATAAAGGTCTTGCACCGGCTGGCTTTCAAATTAAACATTGAATATAGGTTTTTTTTCCAACTTCACAATACCACTAACTTTAGTATTTTTGTATAAACTATTTTTATTTCAATTTAACTTGATTTTATGTATCTGTATAACCCATATGCAAGGTTGACAGAATGTACATACCATAGATTTTTTCTACAAATCGCTATGGTATGCAAGTTTCCTCACGATGTTTTCCTTGACCGTTATAGTGTGTGGTGAGTATCAATACACACATAACTCCGAAAAGTCCAATACATCAAAATCTCTGTCTACCATGAGGAGAGTACTCTCTTTAAGCCTCGCTTAAAGAAAGGACAGGTCATAGCGCTCAGGGAACACCGAGGAAGAGAATTTATTCTAGAAAATAATATATAATAATGGTACACCACAGCACACCACCACACATTATTATTCTCAGTACCAAATACACACAATGCATCTTAATCATAAAAAGTTTGTTTCATAATATTTGCTCCAGTTTAATTGTAAACGGATAAGAGTGTTGTCGTAAAACGGGGAGTTTCAAACTTGTACCAATTTATTTCTAAGCGCATACATAATAAGTTAAAACGAAACGACGTGTCTCTAAATCCACTTTCGTATTGCCTGTAGGTGTTGTGTAAAGCCGTGGTTAGGTTGGGAAAGATTTTGATGTATTTCAATGATTATTTCACTTCTCCATAATATTTTTACTGATAGATGCATCGACTAAGCAAGGGTCTCTGCGCTGCAAGCATGGGTGTTCAATCTCTCTTCAGATTAATATTAAATACTTACAGATATTTATTTTTAATTAAAGTTAATATCGTACAGCTGGGTGAACACTAAAAATAAAGTGACGATTATTGATATTGTCGACGAACTGCTTAATTTTCATTTCAGACGACAAAAGGCCCTAAAGATGTTTCAGGCACTATAGTCGTCAATATCTATGACATCAAAAGCACCCGTTATTTGTAGTACGTTATGTAACAGAGGAAAATATTCACATTAACGAAGCCGCAAATCTCTACATCGAATGCAAACAAAATTATTCAACGCTTTTTCAAGGTACAGCGCATTCTAGGCAAGGCCTTATACGAGAAGCCGCGAGCGTTTTCGCAAATCTTGCAAGTCGAAAGTTTGTATCGTGGAGTTTCGGAGACGCTCCCTTATTCAGTTAGTTAGCCTCGTATGTGTCCGTGAGATATTCAACTTAGTAGAACTCACGGCGAGATGGGTGCTCAACTTACTGGACAACTTTGTAAAATGGACTGTTCCCAAATCACTCGGTCGTTTATTCACGTTGCTCCTATATGGACGTGGATGTACTGGCATCTTCGATAGGGTTGTAGATTCGTGATTAATTACTTTGTTGACGTCTGTGTATCAATATAATATAGTAAAGTATTATTTAATAAATTATTGTCACGTTAAGACTGTTTATATACCTAAATATTATAAGTAATATCAAGAATATCAAAGCTAAGTTTAATTTAGTCGATGCATCAAGATTTCTGAAGCAGCAAACTTTAAAAATCTATTTACAGAAACGAATAATCACTAACTACAAGGTGACCCACTAACACGATGTCACGTGTTATGTGATTAAAAATAAACTAGGGGCATCCGTAGCAAACGAACTTGTCGAAAAATTACCAGCGTCAGAAATATAGTTGTAAAAGCGAGTTACATCCGTGTTTCATTACTAGTACGAGTTTTCAAAAACTAATAAACCACATGTACCGTGCGTAAGGCAAAATTTAATGAAAATCACAAGTTTGTATCGTACAAAGTTTAGCTTTACGCCGCGAAGTTGTGTCTCCACGGGCGAACTCAAGTTAGACTATAATTTGCTGACGAGCCACTTGCAAACTCTTCTCGCCCCCATTTTACCCTCGTTCTCCTTTTTCTTCATTCAAAGTTATGACATTTTACCGCTATACTTTTTTTTAACAAAATGGCTGCTCGTGTTTCTTATTTAGTGAACTTTTTCATTGGTTTATCAATTTATAATTTTTAACTGTGTTACGTTTTATGTTGGAAGTTTTTAACTCGGGTAAGTGAGGTCTAATGAACGCGCAGGTGCTAGTACACCTCTGACTAACTTGTGGTTGGGCGGAAAATTTTGTTTACTTCTGTGTTTATGGAAGGTGGATTAAATGTGTTTACGGTTGTAATAAAATTGCCAATCATGATCTCGCCTGATCATCGATAGTAGTCAGCATAACATGTTTTTTCCCCAATATTTTCTCCCTCCCGCCGTAAAGTTACGTATAAACAATTTCGTTTTTATGAGTATTTTTAATTTTGGTTTTAATAATAATTGAAAGGCAAGATATTTGGGGATGGGTGTATTATACGGGAATTAAGTATTGCCTACTCATAAGTATTATAAGTAAACCGATAACACATTCAAAAATAACACAGTAAAAATTCCACAGCATTAAATTGTATAAGATCCCTAGTGAAACATTACTACAAATTGCGGTTAGAAATTATTTAAACGGTCATAACATCGCAATATTTGTGATATTAAGACTTGTGGTAATCTCTGCGTTGGGACGTTTCGCACGCGTTTTGCAGCAGGCACGATCCTCAAACAGTCAATTGTTTGCAAATTTTATTTGTATTGACTGATACCGTTGTCGCAGAGATGAAAAATAAGCTAGATCTGTCGAACGTTGTCACAACGGGATTTGGTTACAACGTGACGTGTGAAATGTTTCGTATTCTGAATGGATTGAGATTTAATACGTAAATTTTGTAACACATAAAAGGTAGAAATTGAAAAACAAATTAAGTATATATAATTTTTAATTATTTTCGTAGATGGCTACATTTAGGTGTGGGTTGTGTACGGGATGACATTTTATTATTTTCAACTAGCAGCGTATCTGTTGACAAACAAGAACTCGGAGATTCGAGGCCGAGGCCCGTGCTTTTCGGACGTTCTTCACAAAATAATCAAAAGCGTGTGAAGTCCATCAATCCATTGCCTCTTAGTTGTAGGGGTGGATATTGTTCAGAATTAGGACATAATATATGCGTCGGAATCTTATACTTTTTCAGTCAGTATCATTCAGAAAAAAAATTGTTGTCTAAAAATGTATTTCTACTGTGAAAATATAACTTTCAATTCTTTTATTTTCTACAACGGAGAACAAAGACACCAATTTATTGTTACATTCATAGAAATATAAGAGAGCGACTGTCGTCTGATCGTCGCTAATGGAGTCTGGGCGTATCTAAACAAACATATTATTTGTGCAAAAGTATTATGAGAAATAACAAAACTACGCAACACTATTTATACGGAGCAAATCAAAGGAAAGTTCCCTAACACAAATAATTGATTCAGTGCTCCGTCGTCAGGGAAGTCTCAGTTCTATTTAAGTTTCCTAAAAGGAAATGAAAGGAAATCAGAGTACGCGCCTTTGCAGTCTTTATCGGAACTTATCGGAATATTTCGTAGAAAAGAGCGCTAGTGGAGCATTTTATTAAAACGACTTAAAGATAAAATCAATTGTTTCTTTTGATTCCAGATCGCGCTATTCATTCCTCACATTCTCCGATATTTATTGAAAACATTCTTGGATTTTAAAATATTGTACGTGGAAATACAATGGCATTCCGCCCATTTATATATCTTTGTACTTTAATTAAAGTTGGAAATGAAGAACTTAGAATTTGCACTCATTTTTTTAGGGAAATCAATATCCATTATAATTTAGAAAGCCACGTACTTAGATACTATACTTGCATAATAGTATTGCAGTAGCATCATAAAGTTCTATAAAGGACTTGATAGTCCTGTATCTTGTATCTTTAGCTACTGTATTTGGCGCACATTTCGGAGAGGAGGTTTTATTTCACGGCAAGTAGAGGAACACCTTAATACTTGGCAATATACAATATAAGAGAGGGTATCAAAAAGGGCTATCTAGTCAAAAAGTCTCCCAACTGACCCATTGATCACATAAACAACCACTACCAACGAAATAAATAAGATTACTCATACAACTTTTCTTATACCAATACAAATAAAAACAAAACAGCCGTTCCATTTTCGACAATAACATTGATAATACCAATTTCACAGCGTTGGGGTGTGAGCTTATTATTCTGTCATATGCACTCGATACGTCGACGGCATATAGTTTAATGGAAAGTATGGGGAGAAGGGATTTGTGAAACAATATCACAATGGGTACTCTTCAGGGGTAAATTGATGCTATTTGGTAAATTTGGTGTGTTCAAATAATAATCGCCCTCCATTAACATGACAGACTTGTCAAATTATAATCTGATAATGTGCCGATATTCCCTGCTGGTACGCATATACGAATTTGTGTGAAAAACAGATCAAAATTGAAGGGTTTAGGATGGCTAGTATTCAATTTTTGGTAAACAAATTAAAATGTACGATCACTGGTTATTTGTCAGGGCTCACAGTTAAACTTCCACCTCTAATGCCAAAGTACTAATTTAGCGCAACACCAATAACTAATACTATTTTTGCATATAATATGGAACTAGTAGATAACGTCCAGGTAAGTGGTCTGAAGATAAATGTTAATTTATAGAATTAGGGATTACACTGTGGAAATCTAGGATTAGGATCAACAAGATGTAACACACCCAAGTACGAAGAAAAAACCTTGTAGATTATTAGATTTGAGCTATACACCAAGCTTATACTAATCCGGTTAGAAGCAAAAGCAACAATCCTGAAATGATCTGCGAATGTTTCGTTCATAATATAATAACAGTTTATAATTGCAATCCAATCTATAGAAGTCAGTAAAAGAAAAAGAAATGCATAATCATAGAATTTATTCATGTTTAAAGAAAGGACCATTTCCACGCCTCCAAGACCGAATTTATACAATTGAGAATAAGTCTTTGTAAAATGGTCATTAATTAGATTAAATGCAATCATCAGCTAAACTTATAACGTCTGAGCGTTAAGGAGAAGCTCCACAAAAACAAGGTACCGAAATATTAACTCCAAAGATGATAGTTCATTAGCTAGATAATTTCATGAAATTTGGCTAATTGAAATCCCAAATTCGGACGTAATATCCACTTAAACCTATTTCCATTCGCAGACCGTAACAGTTTCACTTAATGACGTTATAAAAGCCCCAACAGACGTCATAATTGCAGTCAACCCCTAATTAATTAATCACTATTGTCTGCGAAGACTGTCCCGACATAATTGATATTTGAAGGGACCTCCTGGATCGTCGACGTTAATTTGAACGATGGCTTCCAGGTCGGCTGTGATGAAAAAATACGTCAGGCCTGACGCTTTGACACTTTTTTCTGTTTTAATCTTTTGGCGTGGAGAGGTATTAATTAGCTTTTTTGTAATTACAAATTGGGGTATAGAAATCTAAAACAGATGTCGTTCGTGTTGAGAGGTTTTTTAATTATATATTTTTTGATGCTGACGTTAATGTGAATTTGATTTTTAAGTTCCATAATGATAAATATAAATACTAATTTCTATCCATCTACTGTCATTTACAACACAACAATCCATCTAGTGTTATTTACACTTTGCATGTGGCATATGGTTATACTTAATAATTTGGGCACTATATTGTAACAAATTTGGTATATACGTATCGTTTAACAACGTTGCTTTCTGTTCTGTGATAATACATAGATCCGTGTAAACACTCCGTGTTTCAAATTACACTTCTCAGTCTCATTGTACGTATTTGTTGTCTTTGATAAACAGTAAATTTTCTACACTTTTAATGCGTTGTCAGTTTGGCCACTTGTGACAAGCGAAACCCATCAATTTGTTTACTTACAGTCACGTGACTTGTTTGTTCAATAGCCAGGGATTTGCTATAAAAATGTATCTGAAAGATGTGAGTACCTAGCTACGTTACATTCACGACACTCGCTCTGTCAACAGATACAAATGCTTACTAGTTATTTGGGCTAATAAATACTCGTCCTTGTCATACAAACATTGTTTCTATTTGTTTGTTCATGCGACATTTCCACTAGCACAAATAATAATACACCTTTCAAGACGTCTTTGTGTGATGAAATAGACAACGATGTATTGTATACAGAAAATGAAGAAATGAGTTTGATTTTATAATGATTTATTGGATACACAGCAGTTCATAATTAAAGATCAGACCCTGCTTAAATGAATAACATCCTCTAGTTTCAACGTAAGCATCATTGAAACTGGTGTAACATCAGGAATGGGCTTTATTGTGATTATAGTTATCTGACCTAATGTATTTATTAAAAAAACGAAAATCTCTGAAAAGTATAATATTTTTTACCGTTTGTGAGTTGAAATACAAGTTTAAATCGACCTATATCTCAATAGTCTATCTATCTATATCATCCCATATACGTCCCACTGCAGGGCACGGGCCTACTCTACAATCGAGAGAATCGATTGAGAGTGGTTAGGCCATATAGTCCACCACGCTGGCCTAGTGCGGGTTGGCGGACTTACATACCGTAGAAATTCTTTAAAATCGCTACGGTATGCAGGTTTCCTCACGATGTTTTCCTTCACCGTTAAAGTGCGTGGTAATTGACTATTAATACACACATAACTCCGAAAAGTCAGAGGTGTGCCCTGGGATTTGAACCCGCGACCACCGTGAACATGTAGGCGGCCGCGTCTGGTCCGTTACCAACAGGCCACCACGCACTTATCTCAATAGTACCTCTTCTAATTAAAGAATTACGTCAAGCAACAGAACAATTATCAGTGTTGACCTTAATCGCAAAATAGAATCCCCGGCGGTTGAGTAATTACAGATAATGGCTTTCACAGTCCGAAACTCAAACATCGATGGTGGATCCAACACTGTTTGCCCAGACAAGTCTTGATTTATTAATTAGCTCCATCGGCAATCCCTCCCTTTGTCTACGAAATTGACGGTAGGGTGGGTAAACAATTTTAATTGATATTCTCGATGTGAACGGGTAATGCAAACGTTGCAATAATATTCATATAATTTGAGTTGCTGATTCTCGACGATTTGACCGCGTATTACTTCCTACAGTTCTCCCCTAATTAATTAATTTATGTTCTTCTTTGGCCTGTTCTTATCTTCGACATATGTGGGATTGTCGAATGATTGGACTTACATTATTATGACCTTCCTACTTGATTACAATCCTTGCGGGAATTGGTTCAAATTCTCTTGCGTCAACAATACAGAAACATCAAATGAAATCCTAAATCCACTCCTATTCCTTATTCTTAGAAGGATGTTTGAAACATTGGAGAAGTAGTTAATATGTTAGTAGTGGAACATAATTATTATGGTACAATGTATTAATCATTTTGTGTTGGTAGATTAATTGATAAAACCCAAGTTGTAGAAACAATAATTATAAGGAGTTTTAGTTGTTGTATGAAGATTGAAAAGCAATCAATCACCACGATCTTTATAATTTATTACTAGTATTGCTCACGGCTTCACGGCAAAAAGTTTGTCGCGAATAAAAGTCATGATATAAATTTTCCTAGAATAAAAATTACTCTATAGCCTTCATAGACAAATGGCATATTTAACAATAAAATATTATTTCAATTCAAATCAGTAGCTCCGGAGATAAGCACGTTTAAAGAAACAAAATCTTCAGCATAATGGTTTTTAGATTTACGCGAAAATCTTCAGCTTTATAATTACATGTATATAAATTTGTATAGTATAGATAGATATTAAGTTTAAACTGAAGTTAAAAAGAGGCATTCAAATGTTCGTCTTCAACCATTTTTTATGGTCTTTAGTCAACTAAAAGAACGATCAGTTAAATGACTGTCAAAATATAATTTTGCTTCCAAAGCTATGACACCACACCAAACTATTTATAATCACAAGAAAAAATATGTGCTTGCTAGTTTTAATGGTTGTAGCACCTACTAACTGATGCTATCGTGGTTTATAACGTGTATTAACCGACAGATATTTCGTGAACGGTGGCCTAGATGCATCAAAAACTGCATAACAAGCGTATAACAAATTTTTATTAGCTCGTTTCAGATGTAAACCACACATTTTGAGATCAAGAATTTGATCGCATTTACATAAAACGGTAATTAAGTGGAGACATAAAAAATATTGTTTTACGTTGAACTTAAAATGTCGTGTGTTTACGTTTTAAAATACAGCACAAAGTGTGCTCGTTATAAATTATATAAAACTATCTGCATACATTTTATTATGTAAATTATATTAAGATAATCTTTGTAGAGAATATTATTATGATTTTGATATTAATCTGCAGTTTTTTCCTAAAAATAAAATCAAGATAACACTTAACAAAGCTCAGGTCCTTAAAATTCTATGCAGATATTCGTTAAGAATGAAATAGGATAACATATGTAAAACTCGCAATATCCATTAAAATCATCGTCGTTCAGTCAGAAATCAAAAACCAAAATCATCCGACGCACTCAATTTTTAACGCGAACATTTACGATGCCACTCCGGCTCTCTCATCACGTCATTCGGCACTCGTGGCGTACACCTAATGGATTAGCCATTTGTCTGATTAGCAACATCAATAAATAACGAACGTGCATACAAGGGTCAAGCCAAATCGTTGATTCATTAAACTTTGGGGGCGAACTTCAATAGTATTCCGTTTGTAGCGCAACCTCTGAACATACTAATTAGAACGGGCAAATATTGGACATTGTTTTATCATTGCCGTGTGCAAATAATGATAATTGTTTGTCTCCTGCTTTCAATTAGCATAAATGTGTATTTCTTGTCTGGTTTCAACGCAACAGTCAATGTCAACACCATTAATGTTAGTCAATTTGAAATTGACAGAATATTGTTGGGTGTACACTGTTGTTTAAAAAAATGTATATGGACTATAATATGGCCTAATCCCTCTAAATACTCTTGATTGTAGACCCGTACCCTACAGTGGGACGTATATGGGCTGATACTGTATTTAAAAAAAAATAATAGTAATAGTCAATGCGGTATTCAAATAAAATGCATATTTTATTGTGTAATCTACACATCCCATTAAACGTCTGATAAAAAACAGTCGAATTATCTGTCGATAAAGATGTTCCGGGAAGCAAAACAGACATAGCTAATAGCTTGACTTTAACCAGATGAACACAGAAAGCAGACATTTTAAATAAAATTAATATAATCAAATCCAGTCCGACCCGTCGACGCTTAATTAGTACTTGAAGAAAACGTGTAGACGGAAGCAAAAGTTCAAAGGCATGCGTTCCTTTCGGCCAACAAATGCGAACTGACAAAATGTTAAGTCGGCATGAATTATGAGCCGCACTCAGTCGACCCGAGGGAAATTAAAGTGTCTTGTTGCAACTTAAAGATGCGCAGGTACAGTCTGCGCGTTTCCGTGGAAACAGAATAATTTAATTCGTTCTGCTTTTGAAATTGGCTAGTGTATTCATTTGTTTTTATATTTATAGACGCTTGTGTTTTGTCTGAATGCTAATTGCAGTAGTTATAAAAGAGTGATGTATCGATTTATTAAGTGTTAGAATGTATTACACCTGTTTTTACGGTTACGTATTTTATTGCATAACTCTGCTCACTTTATTTAATTGTAATTATATTTTAGATAAATAGGTAGACTTTTTGAATGTTTCTGTAACAGCGGCCCGTAAGTATATTTTATTTATACGAACACAAATATACACGAATAACAATTTCTTTGGCAAAACATTTGCTCATAACATTGAACAAACTAGCAAAATAATTGTTCCTAAGAAAACTGGCTATGAAAGCAAATAGCTTTCCATCAAGACAAGAAAACAATACGATACACACAGACATTATTAAATGCTAATGCGGACTCCTTATAAACGTCGGTTAATAATTGAAGCAATTCTTTTCTTGTTTATTTTTTAAACAGCAGACGGGAAGAAACCAAGGAGGGATGCATTTTGCATTGTCCTGGAAAATAGCGTCGTCTTTAGACGCAGCGACCATAAAAATTGAGCTCCCGCTCTTAAAAACGGGTCAAATGTGAAGAAATTTAAAGAAATGAACAATGTAACCCGTTGCAATTTGAATTAGTAGACGAAACTCACCAAGATGAAAAATATCTACAAAAAATTTGCTCCGTGTTTTAGGGGAAAAATTTAAGGGTTGAGATTTTTGCTCAATACATCTTGATCAAAGATGTTTGAAATTGAATTTGGCAGTTATAGGACACGAATCGCTCGTTGAAAATATTTAATGTTTTCTACATTTTCAAGGTAAGCAAATAAGTAAAAGTTTAATAATAATAATATAGTTGTTAGAATATTGAATAGTTTCTTTTTATCATTCAATGCTCATATTTGTTCTTCTCAAGTCCATATTTGGTGTTATAATAAATTAATGTGATTGTTTTTAACATTAAATCATATAACAGTTCGTGACCTTTTGTTTATAAATAAAAACAAAACAAAGCAGAATAATGTTTAAATATTTAGAAAAGTTAGCGTTGAAAAAACAGAAGCAATGTAATTGTTGGCAGAAGCTTTTTTCTCAGCACTGTGGATTAGCCGTGGGGCTCATCAGGCGAACAAATAGGGCATGTCTGAAAACGGAATCAGCACATATGTACCGACACTCCTGGGAAATAAATTGTTCTCGCCGCCTCTGATTGTAGCCTTGCGAGATTTTCATGTACTTACCTTATTTGCACGTGGGCGATTATGAAAAATTCAAGATTATCCTGGGCGGAATTTTTGTGCTGTTAATAGAAAAAATCTAATAAAACCATTTTATAAGAGCTCGTTAATAAGGTTATACCGTGTCTTTTTATTTAATTTTATCCACTGATGCGCCGAATATTCCACAGGCAGCTATCTCAAATTTAATTAGCTATCTTCTATTTCGAAATTATGGTAAAATATAATGATTTTGTATACCAATGTTGAACAGATAGTTTACCAATAGAGGTCACTCTAAATTTCTTCATAAATTATTTCAACCACGCCAAAATCAACTTCAAATAATCTGGTCCTAACAGAATAGAATCTATAAAAAGATAGCATTAAAGTAGAAACAGTTCGCAGTGAATGGTAAAACAGTACTGAAATCAGAGACATCCGAACGACAGGCTATTTCCACCTGTCGGCGGCGACACAGTGGCCAAATGGCCACGTTTCTTATCACATTATAACGTCTGATACAGAATCGAAGTGACCCAGTCAGTTGTGCAAGAAATAACTTCCTATTAAACGTGTCCAGCTGTCCGCTGCACGGTAGAAGCTACAAGATGTGGGAGGTAGCGTTTGAATTCTATAAAATACAAATAAAATACAGATAAGTAGATCTTCCTAAAAAGTTGGCCAGCCAACCTTTCACACTAAATAGGTTGGTGTTATGTTGCATGGCTAGGGCTTGTTATCTAAAGCCAATCAATTCTCAATTTGACGTAGTGGTGAGTAAGGATACAGTATTACAAAAAATATCGTCAGTCTTGTAACATTATGCTTACATAATATTACGAGTGTAGCGGTTAATTGTTAACAATTTGATCCTTTTTCGAATAACATAAAATAACAAAATGACACTGCTGTTCATCAGTTTGTTTAACTTTGTATTCACTGTTCTACAAGAGATGGTGCTATAAAAATTAAAAGAATAAAAAGAAAACGCTTTTCTTTTGTAACTTAAATACCCTGATCGGAACTCTAATCTGTGTATACGTCGATTTTCATTACCAACTAACCGCTTTTATTGGGCCCGCAGAGCTTTGAAACTACGCTTTATAAATACATCGAAATAATTTCCTACACGAAAAACCTTTACTGAGCCAGAAACAAACGCAAAATGTAAATTTACTGCATTTTAGAATGCGATTTACATGATTCGCACAAAGTGCTGTTTCAGTATTTTCATTGCAAATATTAAATAGAGTCGCATCTGGTCCATGGTTTTAATCTACCTAAAGTGCCGAGAGCAGAGGACGGATCCAATATTCAAATTAAAGAAACACAAGGCTCACAACTCGGCGGCAACATTAATATGATTTAGTTTCATTTTTGCCGAATAGTCCCAGAAAAGTTACGGTACGCCGTTCCCCGTGCGGCCCCAAACTTTATCCCCAAGTTATTACTCAGGTAAATACAGTTAAAGAAAATTCCGAGGCCACCGGATTCCTTTTATACAAGTTCCAAAGTTGGCCGCTTATCAATTTCCGTAAATGAAAGGATTTTTGTGTTCATACCCGCAAAATTGTTGTTATAATAAAGTTGTTCTGACCTGAGATTAATGCCTTTTATTTCGCTTGTGCTAACGTGAGAACGGGAAAATAATGAAGTTGAATAGCGTTGATATGCCGATTTATTGTGCGTGCCACACGAGAATTGAAAAAAGTTAATGAATGATTCCATGGCAATACATAATGTAAACATATTCATTGGTCACGTAACTGTGGAACACGCACGAATGAAACAAGGTAGTAGGTACTGGTACATTCCAAATTTATTGACATGAGCCTGTGCATAAAATATTTGTATGAAAATAATTTACGTGGAACCACGATGAATGCAGATGCCAAAAAACCTATTTTAAAATTATTTTCCTGCGTGTGCCTGCTTACAGGATTGTTAAAAAGAATTTTCACTGTGAAATGTTAAAAAATTTAACTCATCTTTCAGCATATTACTATTCCAAGAATATCGAATATCCTATCAACACTTTGCATGATTATTTAATTGTTTTAACAGTCAAAGAAATTACCTCAAAGCTGTAACTTAAACATAGAAACAGAAATATAAAAAAGAAGTTATATTTAATCGGAAACAAGGCTTTTACTACAAGTGCTAGTAATATGTTTATTTTATGTGCCGATCAGAAATAACATAAAACAGGGATGACACAAGGTTGAACCGTTCTTCAGATCATTCACCGTGATGCAGACGATAAAACACTGAAAGTCAACGTCCTTGTAAAACAGCGTCGCCAAGCCATCAGCTACTCTAATATTGCTGTAAAATAAAATTGTTTATATCATACCATAACTTTAACCGTCACCTGCAATTACAGATGTACACAATTATTATTCCAACAGCAGGAACGTCTTGAAGCTCGGTTACGATCTCAAAGCGAAGACTAGACATTCGCAGTCAAAGCAGCTTGTAAAGCAAAGTACATAAATAATTTCACGTATGTATTAACATTACCCAGTTCTACGTACAGGGTGCTTCAATAATGCAAGCGCTAGCTGTAAAACGTAGATGGTGTTCGGAGTGCGACGCGAGTCCGCTAAATGGCCCACGGTAAGAATTTAGTGATAAAACGTGCTTCAATATTCGAACGATGTGATAAAAGGAACCGTTGTGCTTCAATGTATAAAATCGGTACAGTTAACATAATCTACTTGATATTATACATAAAACAATAACAAATTAATATTTAAAAATATGTCGGATTGAAATAAAAAAAAACAATTTGTTGCTTAAAAATTCCAATACTATAAAAAAATTACGGTCTCAGTTTAATATTTTTATTGCCACTTTAGCAAAAATAATTTACTGACTTATAAAGACTTGTGTATCCATGAATCTACAGAAAATAATATGTTAAATATCATTTCAGTATTTGGCACACGCATTACTGTTTCGGGAATATTCAACAACAAAACGTCGATGAAATGCAAACTATTATACACGTTTTCTTTATGCATAATTTCCCGCGGGAAAACCATAATGTTTGAAACACATAGGCAATTTGAACAAACAATAACGTTTCAATTCGCTGTTTTATAACGATGATAGTTCGCGAATAGTATCCAAATGCCGCTGAATGATTACCCAAAGGAGTAACTCTGCAAATAAAGAGAAAACAGAATAAAATGTTCCACGAATTTCACTCGATAAATACAAAGTTTCAGACGTAGAAATGTTCGAGCGTGATGATGAATCCAATTTGACAAAAAGTTTCATACTACGTCAACACAGATACGAAATTTTGTTTGTTTTAAAGACATCTGGGTGAAATTCAGTTTTGTTTTAGAGCTGTTATTATTGGTAATTTTAGGATACTCTAGATCTATATCAGCCCATATACGTCCCACTGCAGGGCACGGGCCTACTCTACAATCGAGAGAATCGATTGAGAGTGGTTAGGCCATATAGTCCACCACGCTGGCCTAGTTCGGGTTGGCGGACTTACATACCGTAGAAATTATACTCTAGATAGAAACTAAAATTCGATTAATATTGGTCTATTCGTATACATACGAGTACATATATTTTCCTTGTTAATATTTGTGAATTGTGTTATCAGTAGTGTGTTTGTAGTTAGTTATTAAAATTGTATTATTTGCTATTCTGTAACTGTTTTATAATCTCTTATTGGACTTTTTATTATACAATATTTTTATTATATTTCGCAGAATCGCAATGATAAAAACATATTACATTCCTCAGCACAAACAGCTTTAAAAGTGTTAATATTTCAAACACCAATCTGCATGGATTAGTACGAATAAAAGTAAAACATTCAATATTTCAAAAAGCTAATAAACGGAAAAGTGTACAAAGGAAAGTGTAATAGCAAAAGACCAATCCATTAACATATGAGATATTAAATGTAGCGATAGGGGAGATGCATTACCGGCCGCTGGTATTCAACGGTGCATGAAGAGTTACGCGATCTGCTGCATTTGCCGTATTACCCAACTTAAATATACTACCGCTGAGATTTATACATTTCATTTAGAAATATGTTGGATGTAAATAAAATAATTTGCAGCGACTTTGTTGCTTTGGATGCTAATTAAAATTTGACACCTCTGTAGTAAGTAACTATTGTTCCAGCTCCTATGAAAATTCTAGAGATTTTTTTATTGCATTTATTCCGCAAACGAGCTTAGCATTGGTAAAGGTGAAGGTAAAGAAAAACACAGTGAGCAATCTACAGCACTTAGATCATAATATGAAGATTTGCGATCTTTAAAAATGAGAAGGCAAATGGAAAGAAAAAGGATAGTAGGAGGCAGGGTGTACCAGGCCTCCGGGCATCTTACACACGAAATGAAAAATGTCAGCAGGAACGTCACTGCACGTCGTTTTTCTGTGAGACGGAGGTTCCACCCCAGTAAAGCCGATTCATTCGTCATAACTATGGTGCTTTCTTTTAAAAATCACCCAAGTTCTGTACTCGGATTTCTCCGCACTATAGATGGGATAGTTACTGTTTTCGTGGAGACTTTATGAAGTGACTTTAAAGCCAGGGTTGTTATATTCAGTTGCAAAATTTTATAGAATATAACTTTATGGTTAAACATAATTTTTAATATAATATTTCTTGTGTGGTATTTTTATAATTTTTTAGCTTCGCGTTTAGCTTGTTTTTATGTGAAAGGTTAAAACTATATACCATTTTGTAGGCTTATAAAATATGTTAAGCTTTTAAGTAGAAAAATCAACGCTTAGCAAAGGAATTTGTCGAGAAAGATGCCGCGAGGAGACTCGGCTTTTTGTACTGACTATGCAAGTGCTTATGTCGTGTACTATGCGCATAATAACTTCTTAATGTAAGCTTGGTTCGTTTTGAACATAACAGTTTTCGGCTTCTTTTCTTTCTTTCTTTCTCTTGCAGCGCTTAGTTCCACCTCTCTGACCAATTTTCTTCATTTTCTCGGCCTGTAATGATCTCCGTGTAACTTTTCTTTGATATTATCTGAAAAAGAATACAAAATCTTTTAAGTAAAATTTACAAAAGGCTGATGAAAAACATTGTTTATTCAATAAGCAATCATAACTTTATATATAAAAGCTATTCTACTAAAATGTACGCATGACTCGCTCTGAAACTTGCAATTTATTACCTTAACTCAAAGAGGTTACAAACATCAAATAAAATTGGCAGAAAGTACGAAAGTTTGTGTATAATGTTACCTGCAGTTCATTAGACAAAGCAAACTTCGGCCAAAGAGAAGACATGAGTTCGCGAAAGTAAAATTAACTGAGTACTTTAAGATCCCTCAGGTAACTTTGCTTAATGAAACCTTTCTCTAAAACAGTATATATGTATATACAATTATGTGTTCTTAGAACATTATTTTTTACAGTTGTTTGTTAAATATATAAAAATACAGTCTGGATAAGAACTCATAAAGAATTTCTTGGAATAAATAGCAATAAGAAACGCAGCTACAAAATTACAATACCTTTTGTTGCAAACTTCATTATTTTACAAACTTCGTCGCGTTAAACTAAACTATGGAAATCTCTTAATGGCTCCGGGGATTTCAAAACGGGTTTGTTACAAAGCACGTCTAGATTCTATGATTCCTGAATGTATATTCACTGCGAAATTATAAATATAAATACAAAAGTTGCTGCCTCCATGTTCTTTGTAGGAATTACGAATCTTAGGGATTCAGGTAGTGAGTGATGCTACTAAGAAATAGCTTTTAGCCGCAATAGTAAATTGCGCCCAATATTTGGAATTGGCTTTTTGGCCACGTTTGTGATGTGCTCTTTTATGACGTACACAGGGTCAGTAATCAAAAAGTTGGCTAAAGTGCAAACTTTG
The DNA here is from genome assembly GCA_949752805.1 of Deilephila elpenor. Lineage (NCBI taxonomy): Eukaryota > Metazoa > Arthropoda > Insecta > Lepidoptera > Sphingidae > Deilephila > Deilephila elpenor. The sequence goes on along the minus strand of OX457105.1, from coordinate 5,434,561 downwards.
TCCACATGCAAAACGGACACCCTTATTAAATCCTTGTTTCTCTGAACTTGTATTTTGTATTTTATAAACTTCAGTCCATTTTCGCCCTAATCGTTTCAAAGGCTTATAGCAGACGGCTATTTTTCTTTAAAAGCGCTCTATAGAACATTCTCTTTAACTTACGGAGAGCCAAGTAGAACTGAAATGACTTAATAGCAAGAAACAAGCAGTAAACAAGGAGCCTTGTGCATCTGAAATTTAATTATTAACCCCTTGCGGGCCTGAATGGAAATGTGGAAATTCTTATTTCATTTGAAAAACTTTAATTTAAAGTTTGTTGCCAGTCGTATTCCTAGGCGGTATTCGTGCGAGCAAACTGCACTTCCTTATAAGCTTATTTTCTTCACTGAGACTTGAAAATTTTCTTTAGATTAGTTTCTCTTGTTGAGAAAAATAGGATGGAATAAGGAATAATAAGCTACCGTCTCCTCTTAAATTGGACTTCGCTTCTTTTGTAAGACAATTTTTGTTGGTTTACCCCGACTGAGAAAATGGCATTGCTTTAGTTATTAACAACTTATTTGTGTGGTTAAAAGTTGGAAATAAATTTGTACGCGCCGTGCTAACAGCTTTCGCTTGCTTTTTTCCTGTAAAATACTTTTCTCATACATTTATACATTTTTAAATGGAAGGCTAGACAAAAAGCTTTTTACTTTATTCCTATGGCGCAGGTGAAGTTGCCGCGTGAATGAATTTTCCTAGATGTTTTCAATGTGTTTAAACCTCAGTTATTAGACGGAATACGTAAAAGTGCTGTGCCTTTGTTGAATGTATTAAAATGAAGGATCTCATGACTGTACGCTGTGTGGGAATAATACGCATATACTTAGATTTTTTTATAAAATTATACTTTAATCGAAATGAAAACGTGGAGTATCGGATTTTAGTTTGAATATTTCTTTCGTTACATTTTAATTTTGTTCTGCAGTAATATGTTTTCATGTCGCGACAGATGGTGGTAACTTTTTGACGCTATATGAAATTAATACCACAAATTAAAAACAATGGCTGAGTGAATTTAATGAAAGAAATTGAAAACTAATAGACCGATTCAGATTAAATGCCTCTTAAATTTTTCATAAAACTTTTCAAAGTAATTCTTTATAAAAATTTATTGAAATATACAACATTTTACATTAAATAACAAAATAATTGTAAAATTACAAAATATAATTTTGTTAGAAATCTCCGCAGTGTCTTGTCATCATTTACAGCATAACAAAAATTAAACCTTGTTTAACACTATGTTATAAATATGAATATTTAAAATTCAAGTAGAATTCCACTGCAACAGTGGTTTCAACAAGTGTGCATGGAAAGTGTGTCGCGGTGTTCTTTGTTTTATGGAGCACTGAATTCAACTCCTACCTTATATTTTTCCTATTCAGAAATAACTTTGTCTCAATGATTGAATATATTTTAATAATATTTGAGGTATTGGTGCAATAGTCTGTTTTTGTGTATTTTGGGGCGAGGTAATGTTTCCTGAAATAAAATATTGGAACACCCGTTATAGGAACTTATTGCGTATCGCGTTCATATTGTGTTACTATAGTCTCAAACATTGTTGGAGGCATTCAGCAGTGGACTTCCCGTGGCTGAAGAGAGAGAGTCTCAAACATTTGTGTCAGCTAGTCTGGATTGGATACTCTGGACTGCATGATCTACAGGTATTTGTTTCGGGTCTGGGTCTTTGTGAGACCGAAAAGTCTCTCATAATTCGTTGGTCATTAATTTATGATTGATATTATAAATGTCAGTTTTTAATTTATTTCACACCAACATCTCGTGTCGTACTAGGTTACACAAATTACTCGAAGTCATCACTTAATTAAGTATTATATAAAAAAGTAAATATAATTATATCTAGCCCATATATTATACACATGTACGTCCCACGACAGGTTACCGGCCTACTCCACATTCGAATGTCTGATTGAGAGGGTTATTAATATTCGCAGTTATTTGAAAACAACTAATACTGTATTACTGTGGTAATTTAAGACTAAGACAGACTCTAGACATATCTCACTAACGAGGTCGATCTCGAGACCTCCAATAACAACTTCAGCGAATACGCAAGGATCTTTATTAAGGTTAATAAAGACGATGACCCCGAATCTTTACTTACATGTTACACTAAACCAAATAATGAAGCAAACTTGATTAGAAATAAAGGTTTCGGTCCATTTGATAAGCTTTTGGCCTCGACCTGCTAGTACGCAGCTATTCGCGATCGTAAACGCGGTTCGAATGACCTCTTCCTACCCAGAAAGCTTTCTAGTCGGAAAACAGCTATTGAATGCCTTTTGTTTGGATAAAAAAATATAAAACCAGTATGTTATTAATTTATAATTACCGCCTGTCGGAGCTGTAGTGAATAGTTACGATTCGATAAAAAAAAATCTGTAAATATTTTAAACAATTTTATAAAGAAAATATGAAAAAAAATCACGAAAAATGTTACGTATTATATCATTAAGTAATAGCAAGCTGCGGCATTTTGAGGTGATATTTTTGAGACCAAAAGACACTCTTTTTAATCTTTATGATAATACTTAAATACTTAGTCGGTGATAGTGCGACTTTTTTTTGCAACGTCATCCGAGACCGGCTGTGATTTTACAGTTCACGCGACAACATAAAATTGCTCATCCTACAATGACATATTTTATTTGATTTCCAACCATGTTCTTAAAGACTTAAAGTTCATTTTACAGTTACATTTTAAAAGTAAGTGCGTTAGACCGCGGAGTGATTCTGCAAAAATCCAAACACCCAATACGATTGATATCGTACGTTAGCACTTTATTCTCCAGGCGTGGTTAAACTGTATGAAATGACGTGACATTTTTGGATGAAATATGATTTGTACGGTTTTATTTCTGATGCAAATTATCATACGCCTAATGGAACGCTCTGTTCCGAGGTCACGATCTTGGACACGGTTTACTTGTATTTTAAATACGTCAACGCTTTTGTGTTGAGCGGTCACACGCCCGATCATGATTTGTGTCGTTCCTTTTAAACATGTCAAGTATATTCGTAATTCGATATTGGCTCCATTGGTGGTGCTAAGTAATCCAATGACAAATCATTATTTTTGTTCTTGATTTCATTTAAAAGAAGAAGATGATTAATACAATTTTTTCAATATTTTTCGCTAAATTGCACCCGAGAAAACCGTAGACAGAGTATTGGCTTCCTTGAAAAATGATGTCTTACGGTGGCAACGAATACCTTAAGCTGCAAAAATATGGCGTCTCTGAAAAAGCAGCATACAATTTGGTATTATTTATATTTGTATGTCAAAAATAATAATATATTCAAATTCATTTTACATTCACAAAATAAACTATTATCAATCAGAAAGCTTTGATCAACAATTTAAATTTAATTCACTCACGATCAATTCACTTAATACCGAATCCATTAAATCATGTCGACGAATGATTTTAATATTGATTGTTAAAGTATTGCAATCACTAAATGCGCCCTTTTGTTTGTGTAATTACTTAAAAACTTCAAATACGAATTAGATCGAAAATTTAAATTCAGCGTGTATTTTTAAATGGTTCGCATTGATAAAACAATTTTAAAATATATCAATAAAGGCCATAGGCGATTTTGTATTACTGAAAAATACGTGGTAAGAGCAATCAACGAGCAAAAATATTTACAAGCGACAGAGCGTCGGTATTCGAAATAGAATAAATTGTAACAAACGACAACAAAAAAAAGTTCATTTTGAACGAATAAACAAGTGGAATTTAATTGAAACAAGTTTGCTTTTATACTTGTAACAATTCAATCAAAACTGCGTAGATATTTGGAAAATGTTTTCGTTTCATAAACCGGTTTAGTTGTATTAGAATCTTCTATTTCATTTTTATATACTGGCATACTGGCATAACATTTACAGGTGGTAAGTCTCTCATATGTGAGAGGCTGCCTGGATAGGTACCACAGCAATTTCTATTTCTTCCAAACAGCAGTGTAAATGCCCTTTTGTCTTCCGGTTTGAAAGACATTAGAGTAACTACTAAACATAATGACACATCTTATATCTCAGGATGGCAAGCACAGTGGAATACCAAGCATTGCTTTGTAATTCATGGTTTTGTTTGATTCTGCTACTGTCCATGAGCGGTCGTATCGCTTTATTGAAATAAAAAATCGAAATAACTACAATGCACTTGATAGTCACCGCAGTGTGGTCTACAGAATACAGGGAAGTCTCTATGATAGTGACTTTAACGCCAGTGTGTTGTAGTTGCAATGTTGACTGTTACGTACACCCTACGACCAGCAGTTTATCTGCATTGCAACGTGGAAGGTACTGTTTACCAGTCTTACTCCTAACTTTCTAAAACTAAGATATTTTGATTCATATTTCGATCTGATAAAAGTATTTTATTTTGTATTCACGATTTTCTCGTCTCGACATCAACAATAATTTAAAAATATTGAAGTATCTAAAAATTGTCCTTTCTTTTATTAAGCTGTCATTACCAAAAAAACTTGATTTTAATTTCAATTATATTTAGAAAACTTTGAAATACCTCTTTGTGATTAAACTTTTTAAGATTTAAAAAAACGTTACAACAATGGACGTTTGATTCTTAAAAATATTTTAACATGTCTATTACTGAGTTCGTCTGTTTGCGACATAATAGAAGTTCAAAAGTGCAAATAACTCACTTAACAAGCAAAGTCGACTCGAAACAAAACACTAACTAGATTTGCTTGGTTATTGATTTAAACTCACCGTACCATAATTTTAAGAGATGATCAAATAAGATTATGTTGACTGTGATACACAAGGTCGTGTGTTCAATTTTTAAATGGGAAAATTTGGGTATTTTCTGATTTATAATTATATTTACCAAAGTTTCAAACACCTAGCGTATTCATATTCAACATACAAGTCTTTATTTTTTTTTCATCCATATGCCAGTACCCACGCCAAACGCTGGAAACATAAAAAATTGCCTTGGAAAAACAGTCCTTGACATCACCTAAAAAAAAACTTGACAAGACTACTGCGGCTCAGCGCGTCCTTTAGATGTGGGATAAATTTTTAATTTCGCACAAATTCAGCCCAAGCCAAAGTTAATGCCTCAAGTCTTAGTAAAATAAAAGTGTCACGTAGAGAATAGGTGCGATTTTCACAAATGAGCTGCTTAATATTCAAGGAGCAAACGCCTTACCGTAACAACAGAGCAAATTCGAAAGACGAAGTATCGGCAACGGACGACCCTTAATGTAATTATCATAATGGCGACCAATAAAAGAGAGGTTCCGAATTCGTGACACAGCTTTAAAAAGTACCATCAAAAGTGCCTGAGGCGGAAAACGTCGCATCTTATTTGCCGCCCTCGGGTTGAGCACCTCGGATCAGTAAGGGTCTTACCTAATTATATTACACATTGAAATACCTCGAGATAAAAAAGAAAGTGGATTTGCATGGTTTTAGTTTATTTTCTGCTTTTTATTTTCATAAAACCTGACTACTTTTGAGTTATCTGGCAACTTTAATGAAACATTTTATTAACACGATCGTCATTATATGAACATATTTGGTAAAATATATTATTTGTATGAATTATTATATAAAATCAGCAGCAAGTGAATAAGGATCTAGTAGACAGCGTCTGATTGTAATTCATACATAGGATATTTTTTGAATAATACCTTCAGATCACGTTGTATAAGTAAGTACATTGATTAGTTTGAAAGCCGTTAAGCTTCTTAAAGAATACTCTTTATTTCGTCCTGACAGAACGAGTTTTATTAATGTTGCCTAATTTTGACTCGAGGTTTTATGATTGGGCCAAATTATGCTAACTATTCTAGAAATTGGGTAGAGATTTAGTCTATTTCATTCACAATATTAAAAATATACTTACATTTAAAATTTTTTGTAAATCATTTTCAGGCACTTTTCATTGTAATGTGTTACTCCATATTATAACGTTGATAAGTCGGAGCACCTTGCGATTGAATCCCATTGATTGAAAACCTAAAGTTATCTCGGTGCTTTGTAACAACTTTCGAAGTCTTTTAATCTGAAAAACTCACGAATCCATTTACAATCCAACTAAACCTTGTTTAGTTTTCAAGTGTCGTCCAACGTTATTATCGTTATTTTATTAAAACAAAAATTTACATACCCTTATAAAAATATCCAATTTTAATTTACTATATTCAATCTTAAGAATTCAATACTGAAAACAATAAATATTTTTTTATTTAAAGAGTATATTTCGACCTATCTAAACTTTGTGAATTCGTTATGAACATTAAACACCACCATTATTTTGATTTACATTGTTCGGCATACACTCTGCGTTTTGTTTGTGAAATATTTACATGGCTCCATTTAACCAAATTAAAAACAATGGCGATTCGGACAATATTAACCCGCGGCTTATTAATTATCTTTATTAATGAACAATGTTCCATCAACCTTTTAGATTTGGCTATTTGTTTGATCTGAACCAATAAAGTAAACACAATCAATAACACGAATAAAATAAACATAAAGGTTTGTTGAGCCTTTGAAAGGTTTTAATTGACTTTTATTGTTAGCAGATTAATCGTTCCATATGTCTAGACTATTTCATGTGAATAAATTCATCAGTTTTTAATACTTTAAAAGCATACTGTAATGTATTACTACTGACGAGTACCTATTACTCACCCACCGAGAAAACATTATTTTCTACAACTTACAAAAGAAGATAACTATATATTAAATTCAATTAATAAAAAATATTTTTCATCACGAAACCAAAAAAAAAAAAGCTAGCGGATCTCGATCAATATTTTTTACCATAGCATAATATATCATCGTCTACGGAATTTAGAATCATACATATTGTATATCCATACCATGATTGCATACAGTCGGTGGATGTCTTTATTACAAAAATCTCGTAGAGCACCCTTGCGACCATGCACCTTTCCTTTCGGTATTATCCTTCACAAATAACCCGAGGCTTATCAACTTTAAATACATACCCGTCTGCTGTAACTAAGATACCTGTGAATGTTATAATTACTTCCCCAACTGAAGTAGCATAGTGGCCTAAAGCAGTATTGGATGAATTTTGCATAGTTTTAGATACATCATCTGCATTTTCATCCAACGTGCTGTAGATGATTTAAAGAGAATTTTGATTGGTTTTTACCACGTTCAAAAATCCTTGAACAATTTTGCATCGGCAGTGCCAGTCACCCCCAGGCGGCTTTTACAGTTTCATAGACCGATGCACGAACGCACAAAGGCTATAGTCGGTTGTGGAATTATCCAATCAGGACTAGACTAGTTTTGATGATGGTCCAGCAAATTTGCAAAATTATCGAACTATTTTTTCAGACAATTTTTTTTCTGCCTGTGTTTTATTATGTGGGGGTATTGACTGTGTCTCTGTGAGGTGTTGTGTTTAGGTGTGTGGGGTGTTTTAACTGACAACAGGGAGAAACCTCGCTATTTGATACGTTAAGCTAAACTAGACGACCGAAACAATAAATCGTGGGCCATTCACACAATACCAGCAGTTTCAACTGCCCAGTGCGGCGTAACTTATTGAAAAATTAATACAATCTCGGAACAAAACAGAATATTAAAAACAGTGATATCTCATCACGCGTGGACAATCTCTATAGAGAATCACCCCTGTGTTACATTACACAATACGGGCAATTCCATTCAAATATATATCGGGCGGTCGATCAGGCGTGAAGTCTTTTGTATTTGGAGTCACGTGTCGAGCGACGTCCAGGAAACCAACGACGAATGTGTTTGAGCGAATCTAATGCACTCAAAACCGTGCGACATTAACGCGAGGGGTGGAATAAAAGATAATTTTTGGAGCCTGGCTACAGAGATCGGTGATTGTGCTCTATTACTGGACTGGTTCGTGTCGTGCAAGGTATAATTATGATAATAGTAATTAGGTGAAATGGTTTCCTGTGCACATTTTGCTTCGATTACAGTGTAGCTAATTACGGAAAGGTAATAATTACGGATTTCAGGTTAAATTCACGAGGAATTTTCTCTAGAGTTACTGGGTTTTAATAAAAGTGAAAGGTAAAGGATTCCTATTTTAGTACAAACATAACTGACACAATAGGTGTGTCCCCAGTTATTATCGGTGGAATATGTAGGGCTGTAGGCATACTATTATTTTGCACAGCCATGGCGATAGAGACTGCAGTTTGCACAAGGTGATCTTACAGAAAAAAGTAATTAAGAAATTATGGTATGGTAAACACCTTTTACTTTTGATTAGAATAGCTAGATTACATTCAGACTCACAATTTCCTGGCCATCCGTAAAAATATTGTCGTGAACAGCTGCCTTTCGTAAGTAGAATACCTAAGCTTCATCGAAATTTCAATATCCACGAAGAACCTCTATATATTATGTAAGGACCTCTCATTCAAAAGCATAATATAGCCAGTAGAGCTCACATTTTTAATTATCATCCAAACACGCTTTAAAACTAGCATAACAATTTTAATTTTCCTAAAAGTCTACCTAGCGAGCCAACTATTCCCATTTAAATCACAAATACCATGATCGCTACAGCTGTCGCCGGCAACGTCGCCGACAAAGCCACTGGGAACCACGCGACTACCCTCAGCGAGGGTGCGCCGAAACAATGCGAAAACGAAACGAATTTCAGAGAAGTATTATTTGCGGAAAAATCAATGGTGGAATGTTTCCGGTGCGGCGACGGAAAGACTGATCTATTATTACTGTCCATAAAGAGCTGGCTTTCCTTGTTCCACGTTTCCTTTCATTGATGGTTTTATAAAAGCTGTTATTTTAATGTCAACATTCCCCTCGATTTGTTCGGATGTGAAATGATTCATTCAGTGTAATTACTGGGTTTGCGTTTTAGCACCAGGCATGCGTGATTAAAAAACAAATTGATATTTATTATACGTGTTTGACTATTGTCGGCAGTAAGAGTGTGTTTGCGAATTTAATTTGTGTCACATTCATATGACATAGGTACTTTATTCTAATTATTCCCGTTTTCTATTCGGAGAGGATTGTAGGAAATGTTAAATAATAAACTTGAATTTCATATAAAATAAGAGGAATATTTCCTAATCACGAAAGTAATGAACTCTTATTTATATGCGAGCATTTTCGCAGAGTTTCCCTTCGCAGTATGTTAATAACTACTGATGAATATTCGACGTGTTTATTTTTGAAAATATTCATAAAAGTGCTATACCTCTATTAAAACTTAGCTAAATGTACGGACTTTGAGCAGTTAGTGAAAAGTTGGGTGTTTATACTTTGGAGTGAGGTGCACGTTTCTAAATGAAATCCTCACTTTTGCTTCACTTTTATGAACTGTTTGCTTTTATGTGTGTATTTTTATTATGATAGTATTATGTTCTTAAAATCTTCCCGTATTTTCCTTCCATTGTTGAGCAAGTTCAGGTAAATCGTTCCTCCTTTCTTTGTTGTGTATATCTCCAGAATGTCTTTGTTGAATTACACCTGCATTTAGTTTTATAAAATGTAGTACCATGCTATCTTTACCACAATAGCATTTACTATCATCTCATACTGAACTGCACTCTCGAAAGAAGACATATTAATCCTCTTAGCTTCACCGAATTGAAAACTAAAATGAAATTTATTTTAAAATTCATATTAAAGAAAAGAAATTTAACCTAATTTTAAATTCGAGACATATACTTTTGTTCATAGTAAAATTCAGACCTGTAGTTTCAAAGTAATCCTGAGCACGTGCTTTTCCAATTTCAATTTCTTCCGCGTCTATTCATTTAAAACCTCGCAACACCGTGACGAAACCGTGATCAAATCAACTCTCTCGAACCTTCAAAATAGGGGAAACAAAGATCACAGTCCCCTTTTTATATTATTGACGTGTCGTGAACTAAATTGGTACCTTTGGGGGAGAAAAATCTTGTTTCATTTGAAAGGTTAGACGTACATATTTTCGGAGGTGCTCGACGATTTGTGCGTGACGACACGCGCTATGCTCCATGCATTGGAGATCGGATTTGGGAACGATAATATTTCGATATGATGCAATAATTTTAGAATAGGATAATATTATAGATTGTGGTTACAGGGATTAAAAGAAACAACTAAGTAGTTGAAGATCTTATTACTAAAATGAGTTTCAATCAAATCAGACTGGAATAGATACTTACAAATATAAGTCAGTCTACGGCATGAATAATCATTAAAGAAATCATTTTACATGAATATTTTCTCGTATCTTTCCTTTGATAGTATTGTGTCTATTGATTTAATTGGTTTATAGGCCATATAAACTGCTTATATACATAAGTGTTTAAAAATTAAGAAGGACAAAAATAATTGACATAGGTTTTTTTCTAACGTACGTTTTTTAATTTATTTTTATAACTCAGAATAATAAATTAAAATGTAAATTAGACTGATCGGCCTAATATATTTAGTATAAAACGAAGCTTTAGTGTCTGCCGACATTAGCATTAGGCCTTGTTCCTGTAATTCAGAGGCATCCAAATATAGCGAACGCTGGGAATTGGATTCGAAATAACTATCGGAGCGATCAAGATCTTTCATTAAGTAACGCGATGGCGGCTGAAAAGTTATTAAAGTTATGAACAGATAGCGCCTATAACGTGAGATTTATATGCTTAGGCCAGTTTGAAAGGAAAATAAATTATTTGTCTCGGGATTGAACAGACACGAAAAATAGCTCGTAATATGTAAAAAAAACATCTATACTTAAAGAAAATTGTCATTTTTTAGCATTCATAAGATACGTCATATTAATTAAATTAGTTTTTTATGCTTTAAATAAGTGGTAGTGGTGATTTTTATGCTTGAGTAATGCATCCATAAATCATCAGCTGTTAATGCAGTGATGAGGTAAAAACGTTCAGTTAATTTTTTTATGTACCTAAATACTTACAGACACTGTGGTCTTGTAAAAATATGACATAGCGTTTTAATAAATCTTTATAATCCGTAACTTATATATTCATAAGGTTTTATATTATAAAACAATCAATCGAAAATTGTTCTGTACGTAGCCCAATATACGTCCCACAGCAAGGCACGATCGTCCTCGACAATCAAAAGTATGATTGAAAAGGTTAGGCCATACTATAGTCCACCACGCTGGCCTAATTCGGGTTGGCGGACTTTACATACTACATAAATTTATACATATCGCTATGGTATGCAGTTTTTTTAAGTGCATGGTGACCTGTTAGTAAACGGACAAAAGGCGGCGGCAAATATATTAACGATGGTCCCGGATTCAAATCCCAGGGCACACCTTTGATTTTTCAGGGTCATGTGTGTGTTGATAGTCAATAACGACGCAGTATAATCGTGAAGAAAAATCTAAAACATACTATGCAAATTATAAAATATAAAGAAATTTGAAAAACTTACTACCATATTCAGGAATGTGCCTTGATACGCACATATTAAGCCTTTTGATACCAAACCACTAATTTGATCTTCTAAACACCTCTTTTACTCTCAAACCAAATTTCGCCTCGAATTAACATGATTAAAATGTCCCAATTTCTATTGGCTATTGGGACAATAGCGTCCGAAGCTGTCAATAGTGTCCCCTACTGAATGTTTGATAATGACTGCAGATAACATTGAGTGCGCCCGCATGTCGTAAGCCCGGTTAATTTTGTATATTATCACATCCAAAAGATTAATGTTTTGATTACATTATTGTGTAATGCTTTGTGATCTAAATTATAATGATATCGGTGTTTTGGCAGGAACTAATTGAATGATTTTAGTTGTTTAGCGTTTATATTGAAAATTATTATTTCATGTTTAATTTATTATGTGTATTACCATCATTTTTATTGCTCTATGCTTACTAATCACTAATCATCATCGCTTACGTATTCAGTATTATTCCAGCCTTACTAAGGCTTCAGATAGAATTAAGTATGTTATATATTTCATTTAAAATGACTACTAAACCTAACACAATCACTAAAGTACATCCAGACACAAAACCAACATGCTAATATGCTAATATCAACTACAAACTCCCAATCGATATCCATCAGTCTCGCCCCACCCCAACTGTTAAGACCCCATTACGGAATAAATATATGCAATTTATTACATTGAGCAATTTACATACACTTTGTGAAGACATGTTTCTGGAGTTAAACATTACGGCAAAGGAATGCAGGGGATGGGCTCGTAATAGGAATTTCTAAGGGAATATTCAATGTAGAAATACATTTGATGAAGGGAAATTTGTCAGACTATAGTCAAACAACTGTTAGGCCCAACGGCTTAATAATTCGAACAATGTATTTTTTGTCATGGAAAACAGGAACGATTAAAATAAATTTTAGTTGTACTACGGTACGATTACTAAGCTGAGGTCTCGGGTTCGAATCCTTAGTTGGGCAAAGTGATATTGAATTTTTCTTTTCATTGTTATATCAGGAATTTGTACCCGATATGGCGATAGGCTCGCCCACTATCACCTCGAGGAACAGAACGTACAAGGCGGAATATGGGTGTCCGGATAGCACCTCTGGCTACTCTATCTGGGAAAAACGCGTGAGTTTATACAGGGTATATCAAGACTGCGACCGAAATCGAAGCCAGGTGGTAATATTAGTGACTTCAGACACAATGCAAGTAAAAAAATCGATAACTTTTTTTTTGTAATTTTTTACTTATCGTCGTATTTGGGTGATAAATACATAGTTTTCCTAAAATAATGATGCAGACCTCTTTATTTCTCAACACTCAATGGTACGTAAGGGTCTAAATTATTATTTTCGCAAAAACTAGGTTTTTTCCACCCAAAAAAGTTGATTTTTAAAAAATTCTAAAAAAATATCTGTCGCTGATTTCGTGAAATTTTTATTTGCATCGTGTCTGTAACCACTAATACTACCACCTGGCTTCGTTTTCGGTCGCGGTCTTGAGATACCCTGTATTTGTATGTGAATGTCTTTAGTTTAATAGATAGCCGATGGGACAAAAATACCAGGTTCATTAACATAACTACTGAGATTCCTGTGCTGAACATTCGCCGCCCCCAAAGATTATTTTCATAGGATGTTAATAACACTCGGCAGTTTTTGCAGACAGAATAGAAAGCATTGGACTTAGTTTTTTGCGCTTTTAATACAACTACCCTTCCTACAATTACGGTGTATCTTTAACGCTTATGCCATCGAATACTGGATCACTCAGTTTTGAAGCACCTACTAGCGTTAGTATACACATTCCTTTTTTTGTAAATAAAAATGATTTTATCTTATAATGTCCAAAGACGTCGAAGCAATATTACCTTTCAACAAAAATGAGTTAAATAAATTTCTCAAAATTAAATGATCGATTTCGCTAATTTTTTGAATAGCATTCAATTTTGATTAGGTGGTTAATTATATTAAGTTGGCTTTCATAATTTTCTACAAACTAATATTAAATTCTTTAACATTTCGAAAACTTGCAAAAGTAAAGAGTCGTCACAGTTGAGAATTCTTAATTAGTGCATATTATTAGCATAAATATTAGGCATCGTTGGGAGAGACCTTAATTTTTCATGAAAAAAGAAACGTTACGACACTTTTTTCTTAAAATATTTTTTTCAATTAGGAGTTTTTTGCCAAGTCTTCGTCATTACTTAAGAGAATATAATTTTGGGAGAGAAAAAAAATAATTGAAATTTTGTAACCATTGTTATGAGAATATGCGTACCTATTCGAAAGCAAATGATACATTTAAACTTCGCATTTAAACTAAAACGAAAGGAAAATGTTATAGAAAACCTGCATGGATACCTGAGATGTTAAGATACTTATAATATGCAAAATATTGCCAACGCTCATTAGGCCAATCTTGTTCGACACAATATCTCTCATGTCAACAAGGAATTCGCGACTAGCTCTGCACCTTGCGTGAGAGGCCATCTGGGTAGGTACCACCGCAATGTCTATTTCTCCCGTGAAACAACACTGCGTAAATGCACTGTTGTGTTTCGGATTGAAGGACATTGTAGCCAGAGTAACTACTGGACATATTGAGACTTAACATCTTATGTCTCAGGATTGCGAGCGCAGTGGAATGTTGCTACTGTTTATGAGCGGTGTATCGCTTACCATCAGGCGAACGGCTTGCTCGTCTCGTCATTCATAGCAATAAAAAAAAAAAAAAAAACCTTTTGTATTAATGTATTAATGATTCACATAAAAATCCGACGCGCATCGAATTTCGAATCGGAAATTCATCTTAAGTCTATCTGGAATTTTGAATGTATTTAGATTAAATACCAGCTCTTTTGCCATTTCCGTGAAATAAAAACAAAATTCCGAACAAAAGTATTTCATAGCTTGATGAATAAATTATTCGTACATGTGTGTCTCTGTCACGAATTACTCGTAAAAACAACTTGCGATACCTCGTTCATCACATTAAGACTTTTATAAATTCTGGGCCTTATACTCGTAGATTGGTACTGCAATCTACCAAAGATAAGAGAAAATTATTATTGGTTAAAATTATTAAGGCCTTATTCATAGTCAGTTTATTAACCAAACCTATTTTAGGTATCAAATGTTTTGTCTTCTTCGCTCAAACTGAATTCAAAAGTCGTTCGAAAGAGAAAAAACATTGGATAACTAAACAAGGTTTAAAAACTGACTATGAATAATATTTTTAATCTTTAGAACGAAATATTATATTTAAGATTTAAATTTTTTTGAAATAAAACATTTTTTTTTTCGCTAGAAAAAATATAAATTTATTGACCATAGTATTTTCAAGAAGAACGTTGTTATAGATGAAATATTGTACGGTTACTTATTTTTAATATACTTCACTCAAAATATTTTACCTATCATACCCCCATATCTGACTGCAAATCGTAAGCAATATTTTGCAAATCACTGCGTGTCACCATAACGTGACGTATCTTACTAAGCGAGGGGTGGAAAGAGTTGAACTTTAATAAGCATCGCCCATTTTTCACCCGAGTTCTTTGATTCTAAACTTGACAGATGGCGCAACCATTCCGCTGTCGCATTCAAATGAAATGCTATTCATAAAGGACGAAATTAAACAAAAAAGCATACCGATGCTTAACATAAAATACATACATTCTCGAAAAAGCATTAGCTAAACAGGAGACTATTAAAACTCCATCACTACAATATAAACAGCACGTACCTATTAACTATGATGTCACTCCGGCACATTAGCAGTTAATGGAAACTTTTAAGTACGTAATACAAGTAATGAACAACATTAAAAAACCAATAACGTGACACTGTCCCCTCGTACAGAACTTAGTTTTTAAATGGAATTTCTCTATTAGCCGGGGACATTCGACAAATGGAGAGTCTGAGTTCTGCATTAGAGCACTTTCAGCGATGCCCCGGGCCGCGCGTGTCCCAGAACGAATCGAAAGCTGCTCTATTGATGGAAATAAAAAAATAATTCGATTCGCGGCCAGGAGCATGCCTGACTGTTACGGCCTGAGGCGGTAAACTTGTTACATGAAATGAATTTTGATTGTCAGAATCTATAAATGAATGCTTGAATTAACTATCGGTAGCAAGTCAATGAGCAAACGTCAAGGCCTTTATGAATATGATCAAATCATAGACTATGATGCCATCATCACAGTAATGATTTGACTCTATAGTCGTAATGATATTTTGATAAACATAACTAGCTTCGATGAATTTGTTTTTGACCGACTTCAAAAGAGGAGGTAATCAATTCGACTGAATTTTTTTTTTTTTTTTTTTGTATGTTTGTTACTCGATTACGCTGGTATTTGGGATCCGATTTAAAAATAATCTTTTTTGTCGGAAAGCATGATATACTAGGTTGGTACCATAAAAAATTGGTGAAGACCTGATGAATATCTTCGGTCCTGAAGACCAGAACTCCTCAAAATTGAACGGTATAGCAATAATTCGTTTTGCACCTGGTTCAGTATAAGTGTATTACTACAAAGGGGGGGTTAAAAGGGGAAAGGGGTGTAGGGGGGGGGAGAAAATAGATACTAATGTAAATACTCAATATCTGTGGCAGTACTTAAACGATTAAAAAAATAATAATTTTGTCGACAAGTATGATATGTTAGATTGGTTTCATTAAAAAATGGTGAAGAACTGATGAATATCTTCGGTCCTGAAGACCAGAACTCCTCAAAATTGAACGGTACAGCAATAATTCGTTTTGCACCTGGTTCAGTATAAGTGTATTACTACAAAGGGGGGGTTAAAAGGGGAAAGGCGTGTAGGGGGGGGGGGTATATAAAATATACAATTAATTTCCATTTTCAATATAAAAGTTTTACTATAAACAGTAGGTGAAGAAGAGGGAGAGTGAGAGAAATAGATACGTAAATTACCGACGTAAACTAAGAGAATCCGACCTGGTCAGTGTCTAACAATAGCGGATATCATGATTATAATGACTTACAATCTTCTCATAATTTCACAGCAATAATATCATGTTTGGTCTGAAGGATTCGTAAAATTTAAAGACTACGTTTTGATTATATTATGATCACCTTTCTCATCATTACGATGCCTATGAAAACTAAAAAGGGACAAATAAAATAATTTTTAATAAAAAATAAAAACCGACTTCAAAGTGCTACTACAAAGTAACAAATAATATATATTTCATCGTGCTAGTACACAATGATTAATGTTCTTATTGACTTGACTAGCTAACAAATCTTAAATACGTAATATTTTGAAGGCGGGTCGCTAAATAACAAACACGTATAAATTTAAGCAAATGTTACACCATTTGATATTACATGTAGATCCTGCAATGTTGGCTCAGAAAGGCACGTAAGTAAATTAAACACAAATGAATATAATGTGCTAATCCTACGTGTAAATTTATTGAAGTTTTGATAGAATTTCTATGTGTCTTACATGTGTGTGGTAGCCTGTTGATAATTATCTAGATATGATCCACGAGACGGTTGACCACCGTCACGGTTATAATTCCAGGCTATACACCTCCGGAATTATCGGAGTCACTTGTGTGTTGATGATATTCAATTACCAAACTCTTTAATAGTGATATATTTAAATCATAGTCAGGAAACCTGCATGAAATAATGGCATTTAAGTACAAGAAAGGGTATGTTGTGTCCCATGCTCAACAGTGGACGATTACGGCCTGATATATTAAGACAAATTAATATTCCGTGTAAATCTTGCATGTTTTTCGCTAGAATTTCTTAAACAAATTAATGTTAAGCGTAAGGCGTAGGTACATGTTCGGCACTTAGCGACCCGCCTTCAAAATATTACGTATTTAAGATTTGTTAGCTAGTCAAGTCAATAAGAACATTAATCATTGTGTACTAGCACGATGAAATATATATTATTTGTTACTTTGTAGTAGCACTTTGAAGTCGGTTTTTATTTTTTATTAAAAATTATTTTTTGCATCTATTATTTCGATGACACGATCCACGCATTATGTATGCGTCATTACAGAAATATATGTTTTACAACTCCCTCAATTTTGATGAAACTATTCTATGGAAATACAGTATAAAAATATAATACACAAGTCTCATTAGTAAAATAATTTATATAATACAAAATTCATAGTTGAACACTAACAAGCATTGCTCTGCATTCTCGTATTATTTTTCATTCCTAGAATGAAAAAAACAATAACTTATTCACAGTTTTAATATTATATTAGTAAAACTGACATTGAAGGGTCTTTGCTAGACACATTTCATCTATTATTCGTCTGCAACGCCAAGTACAGCCGTTGGATCACTTACTTTAAATTCAATTCTTAAAAATGAAGTAATATAGGATTAACATCAACAAAAGTAAATATATTTTGCTCTCATGCTCCACTTCCTATAAGGTTAGGGTCGGGCCGATCAGTCGTGCCACCTTTATCATCGCAATCTACGTACTTATGAATAAGATGGCTAACTATATGATCGAGATAAACTTTGCCATTACCGTCGTCTGTGCCGCCAATAAACTATGATCTTTTAAAACAATTGTTCAAAACTGTACTATTGTTGTGTAACACACCGGTTTGATAGTTTGTTATCAATGGTTCATGTTTATTTAAGACTTCATAGCTCAACGTTGCGTGAGGTTTGTCCAATTGTTGAGTTGCTCTCATAGCATGAAATCGAATTGTTTGCTGTACTAGTATAATATTCAGCATTGATCTCGGTAAACGACAACAGAGTAATCACGTCTGATGTAATACAGACGCTGATATTGGAACGGATCAAAAATATTAAAATGTTAATAAAATCTTGTTTTTGTTTTGAGACGTTCAATGAATAAGCCCAAATGGAGGCTTAATTTAATCAACTCAAATATAAAAATAATTTCCGGAGTAATTATAATTTCACTGTTATCGTAAAAAAATGTCTCAACAATCCCACCTTTTACACAGAATTTATTAAGGGTCGCACTCGCGCCCTACCTTCCCGCTGTAAGTAACTGTTACGAAAGCGGTACGTTTAAATTCTGAGAGCAGAAGTGTCGCCATATATCACCGGAACATAATTTCTGGTCCCCTATAAAAAGTGAAGTTTTTTCCCGTATCCCTGCGAGTGCAACGGGTTTGCTCCTTATATCCCTCATGCTCGGCCAAGTATTGGACCTGATTGTTTTTATGGCCTGGGTCGTGGATGAATAGTGTCGTAGTTTAAATCCTTATGAGACACGTGTAAAAAATATTGTGTGAGGTCGACGGACGGATGATGGCAGGTCGAGCAAGGGTGAAGCAATGGAAGGAAATGTTAAATCAATATTAGCAACGATTTAAATATAAATACTTCCGATGTATTTTATATATATTAAAGCTTACAGCAACTAGTTCTGTAATGTCAAGAGTAGATTTAAAATACGTATAAGGTAAAGTAAGCTCTAAAAGCATAATCTACCCCATGACCTTTGGTTTGCTATAAAATGGCGCTCCAAGATTGTTAAAATAACCATTTTTGTTGAATAAATGTGACTTATAAAGATCCAATATTACACAATCATCCATTCTAGTGATCGAAATAATTGCTAGATTTATTTGAACAAATTTAATTTAAACTGTGGTGGGGATTATATCCAACGCGCTTAAAGTCCTATTGCAACTGCGTGACGTAATTCCCAAAAAATAAATTTAAGAAAAACAAAACGACCAGGGGTCGTCCGTCGCCCTTATCCAAGGCAGTAAATTTAATGAAACAACTTTAACAGGACCAAAAATAATCGGCAAGAAGGGGTACGAATTAAACGTCAAAGCGCTTTCGAACGATTTGCAAAATTGAACGAATTTCAGCCATTGCGGGTAAATGCCCTCCAGATATTGATGAAAGTTGATAGCACTCGAAATTCTGACAGTAATATAAAACCGTGTCCTATCCAGAATAATCTCGACCACAATTCATCGAGCGACCCCTCTCATCGCACCCCAAATCAAAGCGTTCGTCGCATCACAACGCGACAATAAAAAAGGGAATATTTATTCGTTATTTGTTGTCGGTTTGCATTAAAACGAGGCGGCTATCTAGGCCTCAGCACCCTCACTATGGTCTTATCTAAGATCGGGATTGCATAAAATACACATTTCTCTTAGCAATGTGACAGGAGCCGGCCGGGGGACTCCGCATCTCATTCCAGCCGTTGTATTGTGATCACTTGTGTTTATATTACAAGTGTCCGTTTATTCCGTTTTTATGTTACTTATGCGTCAAACGATTGTCTTAATAACATAAATATTTGTTCTTCGAGTAGGTATCTTTTTATGAAAGATTTTATATCCAGTGGGTTTTTTGTGAACTACTAAAGTAGCGTTAAATCTTGTTATTATTTTGACAATATAAAAAAATAAGATTCTGCACCGTGTGCACTTTAATTAAAAACAAACGTTTAATAACCCACATATACTGAGGTTTATAAGCATTATCTGTCAACATCATCTTCAGCCATAAATACCCCACTGTTGAACATAGGACTCTCCGAATTTAATGCTTTTTTTGCAAATATTCGACACGCTTAGCATGCGTGTTTTCGTGCGTAGAGCGCAGATGGTCATTATGTTGCTGCTACCAGTCATCAGCCGATCATTGCAATCTCTGTATTGATAAAACTACCATTTGCAGGTGCCACAACCAGCATAAAAAGCACTAATTATAATTGTAGCCTTCCTTTCATCAACGTTGATCTAATTGGAACAATAAAAAAATACTAAAAAATCAATACAAATTAATAGAAAATTGTGTATTTTATATTTCATACACATTGCCAAAAACTTGTTCCACAATAAAGCACACTAGAAACGGCACTTTCAACGACACGTGCAGTACCCCCGCAGGCGACTTCGGCGTCTGCGATAATGCACGACGTGCGATTCAATGGAAAATTAAGTTTCGAAAGTGTTAGATGTTAGTGACATAGCCTGAGGCATAATTTATGCTAAAGACGGTGTAATTAGTTGGAATCAAATTACTGGCGTTGAAAACATTGATTAGGCTATCTTTAGTAAACTTAGGCATTATGCACTGGTGCGTGAATAATTGGAGTCAAAAATGGGAGCTAGTTCTATATTTGATAATGAAATTTTTTAGACCGGCTAAGCTCTATAGAGCCAGTTAAATCATAGGCTTAGCAATAGCTCATAGCGGAGTAAAGCTGACTGCTGTTACATTTGGTTTGCTTCTATATCAGCCCATATACGTCCCACTGCAGGGCACGGGCCTACTCTACAATCAAGAGAATCGATTGAGAGTGGTTAGGCCATATAGTCCACCACGCTCGCCTAGTGCAGGTTGGCGGACTTACATACCGTAGACATTCTTTAAAATCGCTACGGTATGCAGGTTTCCTCACGATGTTTTGTTGATTGACTATCAATACACACATAACTCCGAAAAGTCAGAGGTGTGCCCTGGGATTTGAACCCGCGACCACCGTGAACATGTAGGCAGCCGCGTCTAGTCCGTTACCAACAGGCCACCATGCACTACTTGGTTGGTTACTTGGGGCCAATTGCACAAACTAATTTTGCCCATAACTTTGACTTCAACAATGTCAATCCCATATATTTGAGACGTATTTGACATTGCTATTGTATGGGATTGACATTTTCAAAGTCAAAGTTATGGGCAAAGTTACTTTGTGCAACTAAGCCTTAGTTTGCCGTAGGCTCGATTAACTTTGACTCCCTCCATTCTTTTTCTAAGGCTTATTGCATCAGACACTATTAAGACGGGGCTTCCCTACAATCAAGTTCTATTAAGAGGTGTAAAAACTATAATCTACCACGCTGGCCTAGTTCGGGTTGGCGGCTTTCACATACCATAGAAAATATTAAGATCTTTATGGTATTATGGTATGCATATTTCCTAGCGATGTTTTCCTTCACCGTTAAAATGTTTAATAATTGACTATAAGTACACACACGAATCCTAATTGCCGAAGGTGATCCCTGCGATTTGAACTTGCGACCAATGTCTTGACAGCCGCAGCTGGTCCGTCACCAACAAGCCACCACGCATTTACACTCCAAGGCCTCTCATAAAGTAAAAATAGTCTATTAGACATGGAAGGCCTGAAATATGAGTTATGGCAGGTAAACACATAATAATATGAAGTCATACAGTTTCAATATTTCGCAACTCATCAAAAACTTATCTAGCCACAATGACTAGAATGCAGATTTCGTAACATCAGAACTTGGCAATTAATAAAGTTATGCCTGTAGTTTCAGTGCATTTAGGCCGCACTGTACACAGTAATGGTCCCAGTTTAGTCTGCAGTGGGCAATTACTTACAGCAATGGACCAATTAATAAGGGAGCCTGTCTAACTGCGGCCCATAGTCTACGAATGTGATACTATAAGATCCACTTGCGAAGTTATAGAGTATTGCTTGTATTTGCTATGTGAATGCCACTCGTTTATTTGATTGGTTTCGGCTTAATGGCGTACTATTTTTAAACTAACTAATTGACGATGTCAATGATTAGATAAAGAATGATTTATCAGACTTGTAATTACACAGTTTTGCGGGTAGACTTGATCCTAGATATATAGAGACTGTCCCGCCCTCACACCCGGCACTGCAACTCCTGTAAGCCAGGATCAACAGTAGCACGCATTTTAATGACACCGAGCATTGAAGCTCAGCCAGTCTCCGGGAATATCTAACTTGTCGTTAACCCGCAACGAAATCAATCATAAAGTTAAATTAATAGGAGGAGTTGGAAATAAATTATTGATCCTAGATATATGCACACTTCGAAGATTAATATACGTATTACTGACCACTAACGATGGAACCGACGGGATCTTACATTCGAGCAGAATAAGAATAGTTCGATAAATAAAAAATAATAAACAATAAATCGTTTTTCTTTCTTTCTTTCTTTCGATATTTTGAAGTGGCTGACAATGCATGTAAGTGTTGATCCCGTATTACAGCTGAGTATTACAGTAGTAGGCTTGTAGATACAACTTCCTAAGTAATTATACCAGACATTCATATCGAGCAGTAGGCATTTGTCATTTGTCAATGACGTAACTACTTCTATGCACATAAAAGCATACATAACTGTAGATAGAAGCATCTAAAACACACAAGTGCGCCCCATTCCGAATAGTTACATAGAGAGGGAGCATTCATTGACTTGGGGAGAGTTTCATTAACTTTTCCAATGAATACAAGCATTTGCCTCCAATTTGTCACATTTGTTGTAAACATTTGGTTCACTAGTATCTACAACAACACAAAATATAATTAGTCTCAAAGGCATATGACATATCCTGTAATGCAGTGAACAAAGAAAAGATCTCGAATTTAATAAAATACGTTTAAGAAATATAACAAATATTGAACTATGAAGTCAAGATTTCTAATGAAACAATGAGAAATCATCGGGCTATTTTAAAGATTTCTTCATAAAGCTGTGCTTTTATCATGGATAAAAGCAGAGATGTAAACAAAACAACTTTGAAAGTGTTTCCAACCCCTGCATTGGAGACAATCTTTAATCGCAACAAGTCAGACCCGTTTACGTTACGGGCTCATAATTACATTAACTACGCAATGCATGTGTTACAGTGGACTATGTACAGCATGTCCGGTTTACTTTGTGGGTAATAAATGAATTGACATTTCAAAGTCGCAATAGGAAGTGTATTTTCGGTATTGCAGAATACGATGTTGACAACCACTGAAAAACACTTGTGGGTTAGAACTGTTTTAAAAAAGTGTATTAACCCCTTTAGAATTGTGAAGACCGCTTCCAAAAGGTCCTTTTTATTTTAGTGTCGCAAATCAACCAATAAGCTGGTCTAATCTTTACAGTGTAGTAATCCTGATAAAATTATAATCTTCTATACTTTATCGAAACTGGGATCTCACAGTTCAAAACCTACTCATCACGTCTCTAATAAAGCGTCGAAACAAAACATCAACAGCAACAGTTTAATCTCAATGTCAGTAAACAACCCAACAAAACAAGCCAAACAATACCGGTCAAATTCACCTTCCGTGCCAAGTTTCGGACATCGATACACGCATTTAAACACGATCGCGAACAAAAACAATCAAACAACCCAACAGATTTATGATATCAATTCGTTTTAAAAATAGCACCGGTAGCACACCCTGTACATTATAAGAGGAGTGTCGCCCCAACAGACCGGTCCAGACAAATTGTCGCACCCCATGTTCGCATTATTGCCGATATTTAATTGTTTGCGTAATTTATTTCTCTAAAACGGGGAATGTTCCGTGTTCAGTATTGCAGACACGTACGAATGTAGGAGTGATTGTTTTCGTTCGTACAAGTGGTAGTAGGCTGTGTAGTCCAAAAATATTTGCTAGGATATTCATATTGAAATTCTATTGGTTTATTTTCAGTTTTATCTGATATCTCTGCAGATCTGTATTAATCATAATCGTCAGTCTATCGCTAACCGGATATTGATGAATAACTAACATTGTGACTGAATGATACAAAAGTCTGGTTCCTATTTTGTAGAAAACAACAATGTTTATTAATATTTTCTTCCTTTCTTTAACTTTCGGACACAATATGTCCCAGAACTAGATGATAAACCAATAACGGAAGGTAGGCATCCTGTATATTTCATCATAATCATAATTTTCTGCCACAGGAAGTCAATTCATTATTACGAAAGGACAAACAATATCATTATAAAACTAGTAAAACCACACAAAACGATAACTATTAAAAAAATCTCCATTTCCAGTGTCCTATTGCGAACGTTTGATAGTACCTACTGCGTTTAAATTCATACAAGTAGTGGCAAGTGGACATGACTAAGCGTTTGCAATTTGGACAGCTATAGCATTCACAGCGCACTTTCGTGACACTTGTATATTTCAGTGTTAGCCATGCGTGTTCGACGCATTCGCTACGATACATATTTTTTATTTCAACTATTATTCTGCTCGGTAGTTGCCGTTTGTATAATTGCTTTCACTTTTACTAATGGCCAACAATTTATTTTATAGGACTGCTTTATTAAATTGTATTTATTTTATAATTTTACTTTGAAGTCAGATTCCATTGTTAATAAATTTAATAGGCGTATATTCAAAGAAATCTACTACACAGCTCTAATCTGAACTTGAAGTTCACTAATTACGTAGATACCACCTTTATTTGACTTAAGTGCTTCCAAGATGTATTTAAAAAAATATACTTCAAGTAACTTTAAAGAATTTCTCGTTAAATTTAAGTAAATTACCGTATTTTTCGAAAGATATTATATGTATTTACTTTAAAATACATAACAACACACAATACATTACAAACTAACTCACAATCAATGGATCGAAGCACGCGATGCTCCAAAACGTTCTAATTCCGTTAATAGGATTACACATAATCTAAGGCTGTCCATCAGGCAGGTCGATAACATGGGTAATTTATCCGTTCCGTGCAATAAGAAAAATGGGCCTTATCCGTGACCGGCTTATCTTAATAACCTTCTGTAGATATTGTAACCGAGCGTTATCGACTAAGTTAATGACTGTTATATTCTGCTGCAATATTAGACTTTGCTACAACACTTAATCCTTGTCAGGCTTTTTTCTCTCCTTCCGTGTTTTCGCTATCGTGGAGAATACTAATCTCAAGTCAAACGGAAGGAGTCACGTAGTGTGTACCTAATTTCGCCTAGTTATCATAGATATAAGAGTTTGCCTTGTAAGTATTATGATATTAAATAAATAAATACACTCAACACTCACAATCATAGTACAGACCCCATACTAAGATCGAGTTTTGGGTCATGGGTATCAGGAACTACCAGAGTCTTGTTGATCTGACGAACACCCCGACCCGAAACAAATACTTGTGGATCACACAAATATTTGTTTCGGTGTGGGGTTCAAACCTGCGTGTGGTGCCTCTCATGTCACAGTCAGCGACTACCCAACTGCGCCGCTAAGGCTGTCAATCTATAAAATTATACATAGATTCTAAATAAAGTCTTTGACTGTCTTAAACTTTGACTCAGTATGTTAGATCTTCGTTCTTTTGTTTCTATATTATACATGGTATATCAAGACCGCGACCGAAAACGAAGCCAGGTGGTAGTTTTAGCGGCTACAGACACAATGCAACTAAAAATTTTGCAAAATAAGCGACGGATTTTTTTTTACAATTTTTAAAAAAATCATCGTTTTGGAGGGGTAGTTACCTAGTTTTTGCAAAAATAGTAATTTAAACCCTTACGTACCATTGCGTGTTTAAAAATTAAGCGATGTACGTCATTATTTTAGAAAAACTATGTTTAATCACTCAAATACGACGATATGTAAAAAAAAAAAAAATTGGCGATTTTTTTTGTAAAATTTTTACTTGCATTGTGTTTGATATCACTAATACTACCTCCTGGCTTCGTTTTCGGTCGCGGTCTTGATATACCCTGTATGTTATATCTTAACAAAAGCATATTTTGACACACCATTCAGTTTTTTAATCGAAGATTCAGAAAGAGTTTTAGACAATGATTTTGTTAGAATTTGACTGCAAGAAAACCATTGCCATGTAATGCAAAGAGACCAAGCATAATAATTTTCCTATTACCCACACATTTCTATATAAATTAACAAACTATCTATATAATTAAACATTCCAATAATTAATTAATCAGGCCTTTCCATTAAAAATAGCTAATTAGTAGATAATAGTAGATAAGAGCATGCATTTCCCATTCCATTTTTTATTTAACCTTTATCTCCCGCATATACGCTAGTTCAGTACAAAGCTAGGTTCAATTAGGTCAATCACTGGCTTAAGCGGTAGAGAAAAGTTCCGCTTGGACAGAGTCGTCTAACAAGTAAGTCTTGCGGGTAACCAAAGATTTTTTTTTTATTTAAAACCGTTTTTGAGATAATCCAGACTTTGTAGCTAATGGAAATGTTTTGGTTGGAGTGATAGAGTGAGAGAAATCACTAGCTGGAAATACATTTCGAAGTTCGGGTAAATTTTCTGTATTTTAAACGATTCGTTTGTGGAATTCACCTCTAATAATACTTGTAGTTTATATAGGAAGAAGTTAGAATCCAAACAGAACTGGATCAAAGTAAATAAATCATCATCAAAATAAATCAATTTAAACTAAACAAAAGGTAGCAAATAATTAAGATTATAGTATGGTTCTTATTATAACAGGCAAATTACCGACCCAATTTATAAAGTTGCTTTAAATAAGTATAGTCTAAAAGATCAGGACTCAGGAGTATGTGTGAGTAACTTTGTATTCCTTTCAAACGCAGTCGAAGAAGTTTAATAGCCATTAAGTAATCGAAACAGCATTCGACGATACATGGTCGGTCTCTTAAGAGTTAACTGTGCTCAAACTTGGGATGAGACATTGCGGCAATAATTTGCAATCCCAGTAACTTTCGGAAGGCAACCGCTGTTCGCTCCGTTTCCAATATACATGCTTTCATATTACTGGAATGGAAAAATCTTGATAGATTTTTTGAATCATTATTTATTTTATAGCGTGTCTAATATTTGTATACACACAACGAATCATTTGGCGACAATTATTTCAAATTTTTGTTTTATTTCATATTTCTCTGTTGTATTAGTAATAGTATCAATAGTGAAGTAGCTATGGTATGATTTGTAATGATAAATTATTTAACCTGTTAATATTTTTAAGTACCTACTTAATTTAAAAAATCGTATTCACCAGAAGAGGTGTGAAACAATTTGCCGCTCCAATTAACGCGATACTATCGCCATTTTAATTAAATACAATTTAAGTATGCGCGTATCTGGTTTAATCGCGTAATCCGACATCGAATATTCTATCAATTCCGATTTCAAGAGAAAGGATATTGCGCGGATCGCCGGCGAGAAACGATATGTGAAATATGTGACGTTCTTGAATAAAATGAACGGCAGGTCGGAGCGAGCATTTGACTGAAAATCCAGTGAGGCGCAAACATTTGCCAACAATGCGTGCCACCGATTGCCGCAAATCAGATCTTACCGCAGAACATTCGAGGCGTTTAAACATGCAGCCAGCTACTTTTTCTCACGTTGAAATAAGACATAATAAAGTTTGTACGATCAAGAAATTGGTATACCTAGGACAGCAGTGGATTAGAAGTGCTATTTAATGCCATGTCTTCCTGGAACACGAGTACCTTTCTCCTGTTACAAATACTGTAGACCTTTGTGCCTTCATATTAGGTACCTTTTAAGGAATTGCTTACTAAGCAACCACACCACTTTGAGTGATGCAATAATTGATTGAATCACTATAATAATTGTAATAAGCGCCAGTCGCTCTCTGAACGTTGTAATGTGTATATTGAATCTGCCTAAAATATAATACGTTTATAAAAAGTGTTCTTCGTCATTGATGTTCATACCATACCATACACATACGCCATTCAACACACACCAACCAACCAATCAGGTTGCAGGTTAAAGTGTACTCATTCTGATTACGAGGCCTCGTAAGAGTCCCGTATCGCTATTTTTCGTCACTACCTCCCCGTGCCGGGAGTGGGTAATTTGCGCGTCTGCTGCCTTCCTTGGATGTGGTAGCCGTTTCTCAGGCTCCCTCTCAGGAATCAAACCCTAATTTCCCGTTACCCGTGACAACCATGGTAGTCGCAGAAACTACCATCGAAAGTTGATAAGGCAGACATTTGAAAGATGCGCCGCCGGTACTAGACCATGCGATCGGCGAACCTCAAAACAAACAATCTTTCCTCCACAAATCTTCAACAATTTATATTGTAATAAACAGAAATAATAAATAAATTCCACCACACAAGTTATGCTCCCCACTAAAGTGAAAGTATGGCAATATTTTGAAAAATACTGCATTGCTCCCACGGGTATTCCTTTAGTTTACCATAACAAATTTCCAGATTACTTGTGTTACTTCACCCTCTGCTCTCCTTTCTGTATTTGTGCTACCCTTGGCTAAGTTATCGAAAATATAATCCCTCTTACGCACGGAAACTTGCTCACTGATTGCTACCACTATAGGAAGAAAATCCTGTATCATAGTAAGGATACGCTATTTTCAACGTCATTTTTTATGCCAATTATTTATTTGGAAAATTGACATTAATGATCTTAATATTATAAAAAAATGATTTTATGTTAGATTTTTCAAGTATAACAATTATATTTTAACCCTTTAATTCAATGGTTTGTGTATAAAAAAGAAAATATAAAATAGGAACTTTATTTTTATCAAATGGCTAAATATTTTATTGTAATTTAACATCTAATTAATAAATTCGTACAAAGAAAACTTAAATATGCTGAATGTTAAATGCCTGGTCAGATTTGCGTAACTCTATCTGCGTATTCAACTGGATTACGAAGCACACACATTAACACCTGGCATTAAACACCTTCCATTAAACCTATGCGATTTAAAAATTGATGAAATAATTTCACTTTCAACTTCAACGGATTACTTTGAGTACAAATCCTACTTTGAATACCATTACATTATAATAAAAAATCCCCGACAAAGTTACTCAAGTGAAACTATAAATATATTCAAATCACCGGCGGGCAGTCGAAGTGTTTAATGCCTATTTTTCTTTAGCACTTCAGCCTTAAGCAGATCACGTTTTATCGCGTAACTTTTACTCCCGTTAAAGCCAAATGTTGAACATAAAACAATCGTTATACTTTCATTAGTGGATTACCCATCCACATTATTGTACACGCCGGGGTGTAATCTGGGGTTATTTTCAAAGTTCCGAGTTGCGGCCAGAAGAATGAAATCCAACTGTAATCCCCTTGAGATTAATATTATTTTATCGCCAACAATAAATAACGAGTGAATTCAATAGCCGTGCGCCAGCGGAATTATAAGTTTTTTGACGCACTAGTAGAAAACTTTTCCGGATTCAATCTTGCGGGGATTTGCTCAAATCGCTTTATATTCCAGTTCTCCAATTCATGGAATAAACTAAGTAGGTATTTATGAACGAATTTTTGTTCCACAACGGTTTTCGCTAACTGGACCGAGTTTTACTTTAATAGGGCTAATATTGGCAGTTGTACAATCTTTTATATTATTTTCAACGTGCATTTCTATAACTGGAAATGATTATTATTTTCTACTTGCATTTTTACGGGTATTTGATGTCGGAATAATACGATTTATAATAACCAATTAGTCTAAAAGTTCGTATTCACTATTGCAATAACAATTTACCTATGTATGTACGTACATATTTTGGATCTTTGATGTCTAAAATTAATTATTAAAGACTATTATTATAGTCTACCTACCTATAAAGTTATGACTCATATTATACTCAAAGTAGATTGTGGTCGGCTTGTAATATGTCGATATTTTGAATTTTTGTCATATAAAACATCACCAGTTCACAAAATAAAACCATCTAAACATGATATATTTTCACGTATGACTAACTTATACGTTCTTATGATAAACGTAAAATATCTACAGTACATGAAACAAATAGAAAAATTATCATCAACATCCAACTATAAATGAAGTATTATGACAA
Source organism: Deilephila elpenor (assembly GCA_949752805.1). NCBI lineage: Eukaryota > Metazoa > Arthropoda > Insecta > Lepidoptera > Sphingidae > Deilephila > Deilephila elpenor. The sequence goes on along the minus strand of OX457105.1, from coordinate 5,404,441 downwards.
CAGAGAGCTATATCAGGCAATAAATAAAATTAAACTGAGCATTACTCTGTAAGGGTTGCTGCAATGACAGAAAGCTCGATACAACGATTTATAGCCAGTTTGTCCACTCATTTAATACAAACTATAGGAATATTGAATAATTTATGCGAACAAATGGTGAGGAAATTTCAATTGTTTTACGAGCATTGGTTTTTTGAAATATTGCAGTTTGTAAATTGAAAACAATTACGGAAACTAGCATTGTGTAAAATTGTTTGGTTATTGTGCGTTGTATTTTTTGTTAATTTTGCAGTTACATTTAATGTTTCCTAGGAGGGCAAAAGTTTCAATTTTAACGATATATTTTGCAAAACTATATTTCAATTGACGTGAAAAAAAATCTCTTCTTAGTTTAAAACTGTCTACGTTAATCACATTTTTAACCTTATTTATAATACGTTAGTATAAAAAGCTAAACAGTTTTGGCTTATTGTCTCGTCATCGATAAATATATTCTTATTTTTAAAATTTTTGCCCTACCTAGTATAGTACACTACTTTTATAAAACACTATGTTAACAGATGTTTACTGGCTTCTAATATCTTATAAAATATTCTTTTTCAAAGGCACACAAATTGGTCCAAGGACGTTTTTTGTTCTATTTTACTTTAATAAAACGTTAACGTTCACTATTCCCAGCTTCTATTACACTTTTTTTTACATGCTAATGTCAGATTTGTGACAAAATACATTTACGTTTCATACATGATTTATTTCATTTATACGTGAACAGAAAATATTTTACTTACACAATATGAAACATAGGTAAATAACAACATTTTCCTTCGAGTATTAGTAGTTCAAATATTCCACTTCTTTTTGCAAACAACCTGTATAAATTTATTTAGCTAACAGTATATCCACATTTAACCTATTTACGCAAAATACATCACATTTCATGAATATATCATAAAGTGCCAAATAATTTAGGCGTAGAATTAGAGTATCACCATTTGTAACTTGTTATTAAGAGAAATTGCCAATTTCCACGTGTGTCGTCATTTTATGCCGTCATAAGATTGAGTTATAAATCACAGGCTCTTTTCATTTGTACGTATCGCCTGAGCGGAAAATGAAATCATTTTTTCTCTTTTAAGTCTTAGCAATTTTCAGATGTCTCCCGAAATTATCATCCTTTCCTCACGTTGTGAGATATGAGAGGAAACTCAATTCTAACAACTCACTTAATAATGTTTCTACGAATTGTTTTGATCTAAATTCAGATCACCTGAAGGATTTTTATAATGAATCTCGGTGCTTTTAATACATATTTTTTTATGTGAAGCCAAAATAGATTTCGAATTTAATAAACATATAAGTATGATTGTTACTTTATTAACAAAGTAACTTTACTTTTAACAATGATCATGGAAAAGTGTCATTATTTACGAACTATACCTGCTACCTTAACAGAATACGCGGTATAAAATTATATTAATTATGTTATCCACGGATTATGTTATTACTTCTAAAGTATTTTATTAAAATATGAATGATTTACTGGATTCATCACGACACGACGTATAAAAAATGTTACCGTTCCTCAGCAGCTGTATTAATGCAGAAGCTTTCACATTTCCAATATTGAAATCTCATCATTTTTCAATAGTTGGAATATAATTTGTTTTAATAAAGTTAGAATTCAATTGAAGCTATGGATTTGTTTTATGTCATCTGCATTTGGTATTTATATTATTTAGATAATAGTATCCTTTGAATTCGATTGTTTTTGTTTGATATTTTGTTTATCAATAAATTTTGAATTGGTAAAAGACTGGAGCTCATATTTTATTTTGTTTTGTATATATATTTTTACGCTATGAGCTTATCTTAACCTTACAATTGTAACGGGTAATTGTCGTCTAACTGCAGTTGGCAAAAGAATTTTCGATGTAAAAATATCTAGGAATAATATTTAGATACCTTTAATGTGAATGTGGATGGTCAATGGTCATCGTAGTAATACAGATCACGATAACTATTTCTTGTAAGACATGTGTTTGTTTTTTGTCGTCTCTAGTTGTTTCTATTTAGTTGTTTGGATGGCATGAATGACATTACTCAAATCTTTAATATCATTGTCTAGAGAAACATCAAGTTCCCCTCCACGGTAAGTGAATAAACGACTGTTCTTTCCTTGAATTACTTCAAAACAAAACTTTCTATTACATTCGCTGCTTCGTGTGTAAACAAAGTTCGTTCAACTCCCTCATGCGCCGTGATATGAAATGCACCCTTCTGTAAGACAAATTATTTCATTTCCAGTCCCTTTGGACGTACGTGACTGCAGGCTTCCATCTCACAGATGTAACTTGGCAATTTGTTGTAATGATGCTAATAAAATGATTACTGCTGTTTAATGTCGACGCTTTGCGGAGGAACGATGGTGTGGAAGCGTTTATCATTAACTCGGATGCTTCCGATGTGTTGGATTGAGTAATTAACGAACAGTATGTACAAATCGACATGAGTTATATTTTTCAAGCTGATATTGAATGTACGGTTGTTTGCTACTAAAATACCGTCATTTTTTAAATTAACAAACGGGCTCTGAGAAAAGTTAGGAAAATGACCTTTTTTTAGACTCACGAGCGAGATCTGAGACAAGATAGTAAAGGTATGGATATTTGTAGCGTGTACCCCAAATATTTGTAGCTGATATTTTTGATCTTTTTAATTCATGACAGCCGTTGTTCCAGAAGAAAGCCATTGAAAGCAAAAAGCTCTTTTTCATGGCAATATTCATATTTGGGTTACGCTTACAAGTATATATATTATATTTGTTGTCATTATTCGAATGTCAGCCCTTTTATATAAAATCCTCAGTAATCCCTCTACCATCGTGGATGAATAAATCCATAACATATTTTTATCTTAACATTCGCGATCCATTATTTTTTTGTTTTGTAACACATCTAAACCAATTTTGTAGAGAAAGAGTATGTGCATTGAATCATCTTAATATCAAATAAGTGTTTACAAATAAATTTCGCCCGAGACACCAGACAAGTAGAACTCGCTCCATATTTTACAAAAGGAGTACATTTTGAGGTTATAAAATCTTAATTTGTAAAAAATAAAGTCAACTTGTCGATGCATGAAAAGGCAAATCAACAAACACACATTTCCATTAATATTATAGGTATAAAATTGAATGTATGAAGTATCTGACGATCAATAAAACGGACTTTCACGAGGGACTTTCCAGACAATGTGGGGTTTTATGGAACATAATAAAGTTAAAAGAAAATGTCTATCCAACCCCTTATTTACATTTCATCCTAAAATAATACTTGTATAAATAAGGATGTTTATTGGAAGAAAACTGCTTTTATATGCGAAAATTTCTAATACTGTAACAATATGAATTATTGTTTTGCATACGTTGTTTGGGTGAGGTTTTACAAGGGTTTTTGCGTAAAATATTCTTTTAATGGTTGAATAAATAATAGGAACTGAAAGGGGTGTATAAAATATAGAAGAATATTGTAAATATATTTCACATTTGTTTTATCAAAAGATAGGTGACGTATTTGGGGTGTAGGATACTCGATGATATGGCATGATGACTCTGGAGCTGGCAAATCCTGATAAGTGGTCACCAACATCAATGAACAGGCATTCAACCTTCGAGACCAGTCGTGCGTTAGCTGTTTTTGAATTATGAAGGAAGGGTAAAAGAACAGGCAAGTTTAAGATGTTGGAACCTCTATTAATTTTAAGTGTTCTAGGAGCCTGGAAAGATATCAGCTTAACTTTTGTATGCTTGATAGTAGTTCACAGACTTCTCATAACGTGCACAAAAAATATATGGAAATGGAGAAGGTAAGTCACACATGAAAATAGTTCTAAGTGATAAAGGAGACAAATTGTACCTACTTTTTTCTTTTATATACATGATATAAGCAGTGTATTTAGGAGGCACTTAAATTCAACTGAATTATAAGTCGCTGGCGTCACTCAGTTCAATTACGAAAAGCAAAGTGCTCGTAAAATGACAAATACGTCTAAAACTGTTAGATGATATTAAAGATTATTGAAACACATAAAATACCAACTCCTCAGTTGAATCGGTTAGGTCGTTTGAAAATCTGTTCCGACTGTTGATAAAAGTTGGTCATACGTGAAGTTACTTCACTTAGAGAATAAACTTTAATGCGAGGAAAATTTACTGTATCTTGTAGTACTATTTTATTTCAATAAAAAAATATTATTTTTCTATACATTTTACAGACTTAGAATTATAAAAATACCAGAAGCTGACGGCCAACCTTCAGCACTGAAGAGGCACTCCAAGAAGAAGTAGAAGAAGAATTATAAAATTGAACTACAACTTGTTTTTGATCCTTCAGAAACGTAACCTAAGATTTTACCCTCTTGATCTTGAAGACGGCTAAAATCAAGATTATTTCCATTGCTATCTTCCATTAATTAACTCCAACCATAATCAATTGATGACCGCAATGATATACAGTCTTATCTACTTTAACTTTTTTTTCCATTTTCAATGCATTTGCAGTTACATCCGATATCTCATTAATGCTAGCACAACAAAACAATGCGTTCTCCATACATGCCTGTAAGTCCTAAATTCACTTTACTACTCGCCTAATAAAGCCCCAAGATCTAAGTGAAATTGTTTTCTCCCACCGTACGCACTTTGTCACCAGCAACGTGAAAACGTCCAGGGAAATTGGGCTGACTTGAAGCGAGCACCGCGATAATTAGGACCGGCTAATGTCCCGGAAAAACAATTTCATAAAACATCTAATTTCTGCGGGCCGTGTCCACATAAAAAGAAATAAGCCACTAAATAAAGTTCTACTTACACGCACCGCTGCGTTCTCCTCCGAAGCCGATGATAAACACAGCCGCTTTGTCAAAGCCTGCATCGTTTTGCGAGATGATATAATTTGCTTAATCTTCTAACGTGGGTGACAATTTGTTAGTTCTTACGAGGCGCTTATGGGTAAAATAATTTCCTGTTAAAAACTGAGTAATAATCTTACCAAGCTAAAAATTTAGTAATAAATTGCATTGCATCGGAATTGTATACCTACTTCTGCAAAGATACATCGAGAAAAATACGCGTAAAATTTATATTCTAGAAATAGTGATTATGAATTTTCTTAATCATCAAGAATCATTTTTAAATTGACAAACGATACAGAAAAATAATTTGCAAAAAGGAAAAAAATATTGCACAAACATAACCAAATTACTTTAACACTATAAAACAAATAAAAAATACAGCTACCAAACTGCCATACAAGATACAAAGAGCGACAAGCGGCGCGTTCGCAGACAGCTGTTTGATGCGACACAAGGCTGTGGAATGTTTGGATTTTATCGAGGCGGTGAACACCGTTGCTCTAATGTCACGTCACAAAGGAAGCCTTTATATCAACTCTGTACTGGCATATTCTATATTCTAAACACGATTTACTATGATGTTGAAGGAAAAGTATCGTGATAATAGCTTTCTAAAATTCTATACCTCAATCCACTTTTATCGTGAGGACAGCAAAAGATAGCTGCAGCAATACACACTTCCCTAATATACTTATATTGTTGTCACCCTATCGCCAAAACAGATAGTCGATATAAGTACCTACTGTAACGCTAAGATTAATTTGGTAAATATATATTTCAAACATTATATGAATTTATCACGTACCAGTAATTGAAAAGATAGTATAATATGTGCCAACACTAAAGCGGTAGAAACTAGAGTTACCGTACTGTAGCAGAAGATAAGTGGAGTAACTTCTGTAAAGATGTGGTTTTTTCCCGCAGGTCGATACAATTGTACCAGCTCACTCGAAGTCGGACGTACACTGGCTGATCCCAAATCGCGACTCACTTGTGTGGATCACTAGGGCGGGTTCTATCCATTCGTCGAGGTTCGCTATTCGGCCAACAACGAATATATCTACCACAAGCAATCTCATACACGCTAATACATCAACACACAAGGCAAGGTACAAATATAAAAATACTTTGCATACCATGACATGCTTTTTGTTTTATTTCTCATAACATTTTTATATGTAGAACATTTTTGTGACGACATAAAATGTATAGGCGGTGTACATACTTGCACCCCTACAGTTGCGGTTTAGAAAAACGCAATATCGCATGAGTCGACGGGGAGGTAAGTGTGCCCTGTGGATTTACAGCATTAAATTGGTTCGGGCAGGGCTGTCAAACTGTTAAAAGTTTACAAGTCGCTCGCGTGACTACGCTACAACACGAATAATTAGGTAATTTTTATGCACAGAAATAGCCAACATGTACGTTGCTGCCCCTTAATTTGTTTTGTTTGTTTTATCGCTAAACATTTGCGCCAGTAACTCTTTCGTGAATAGCTAAAAAGCGGTGATAACATTTTGTTTACCTAAAACGTGGAATTTAGTTACAATTAAAACTTATTATAATGTTAGTTCTGTTTATTACGAGAGTTATTGCTGGCATAAAACATAAATTTTATCTAGGAATTACACGAAACCGTAAGTTAGTAAGTGGATAAGTAAGCAGTAAACGGCCACAAAGCACGAAAATTTTATTGCCGTCCAAAATACAATAGGGATTTTCTAGTAATATTCTCAGGAACAATATTATGATAAATAACGATAATACCAAACATAAAATAGTGTGCTAATATTATTTTCAGTAGTGTTATGTATAGCGTTATGTACATCGAGTGTGTATCTGTCAGACCTGGGTTCGACCTTACTTATGTGATGGACAAATACATACTGTGTATACTGCATGCAGAAAATCGGTTGAAACATGTATGAAATTTGTTCCGTAGACATCACGTGCTTATAGAAATTTAGAGAAAAATTATTCATTTCATTTCTACCACTTCCACATATCCAAACCATTGAACAAAAAGTAGCATTAGAATCAAAATGACACAAGGAGTTTTAAAGAACCGCGCGAAAATGATGTGCAGCAACCCTACATGTATCTAGTCCAGCGGAGATCCATTGTCTCCTGACAGAGGCATCTGAGTTTATCACCGTTGCGACTTTTAGTAGTTATTGCATTCGCCCATTTAGTATAAGGTACATAAACGCGCCCTTAGTAATAACCGAAGTTGAAGAGATGAAATGGCGAATCGTAGACGCGAAATAATTTATAGCCTAGGGCACGGATAAGTTAATAAGTAACTTTTGCCGCTTATAAAAATGCTACATAAAACTTTGTTACTTTGTTGATCTAGTGGGAGTTAACTGAAATTATTTATTTACGTATTACGGAATGGATGGCCTCACGGCAGAGGTTTGCGGCTTCGAATAATTTACGTGAGCTCGCCTTTCGCGGATTTTCGTGAGGTGTACAGTTGAAAATCTAGGATGCAAACTTTGTCTTGCGAATGATAAAAATCATAACTTTTGTAGAAGTGATTTGTATTTTTTCATGAAGACTATGAATAATATAACATCACAAAATTTTAAAATTGTTAGACCCTCTACAGCTTCTTAATTGTGGAGTGGACCCCGTGCCTCATATTGGAACGTATACTATTATTTTAAATGGTTCTTATAAGTAATTATTTTTTCCTTTTGTATAGTAAAAATAGTTTCCAGTAACATTCAAACTAAAATCGCAAACGACATACATAAACAACACATAAAAAAAACTAAAAGATACAAGTAAAAAATGCCCCAAAAAAAATCTTCCCAAACGCGTACAATCAAAACGTGATGAAGCATATTACATTTATTTTTAAGGCATCAGGCGTGGATTTCAGCGAACTTTCTCTATTTGGAATCCAGTAATGACTCACGCGTCACATCAAAGTTACGTTCTCGTCTCTCAAACCACTCTCGCGCGTGCATCATCCTCGAGAAATTCTCTACGGACCTCTTGCCTAGTTGAAATCAACCCAGTAGTACAAATAATTTCCTTCTTTAGTACAGGGGGCATGAATGAGGAAGAGGTTGTTTGATAGTAATATTATTGCCCATTTTGAATGTCCCACTATACTTAAGGGGTTTTTGATGTTTGATAGGCGTGCATCATTGCGTCCGCCGACGACAGGTTAAATCTGGCTAAACTTGTTAGTTAAGTAGTACCGACAATATTAATTTATTTTTACCTTTAATTTTACGACGGTAGTTTTATATTGTTTGCTTTAAATCTCCAGCACGGTTTCCGTGGCGCGGTGCGCGATGCGTGCTGCGTTGAATATCTCGCTATAATTAAGATCGTTTTAGGGACAATTAAGTGCAAATAGTGTTGTGTGCAACTGAAGACCAGCATTGTTATAGCACCGATCAACCGGCTACAGGAGCGATTTTTCGGTGAGTCAACTCAAATCAAATCAAAAGTGCAATATTGTTTTTCGTGGAATTGTTACTCGATTATTTGCTTTTGGATTATATTCTTTCTTTAACAAGGGAAACAATAATGGCAAACATAATGTTTTTAAGTATATGTCATCGGATTTGTTTCACTACTCTTCCTTGGACTGTGACTTAACTGAAGAAATTCCCCGTAGACCTTACATGTTTACCCCGAGATTGTGAACCCCACCTGCTCCCCCCTCTTGTTTGTAAATGGGGGGTTAATACTGTTGTATCGTTAATTTTATTTGCACTCCAGTTTCATTGTTGCAAATCCACAGGAGTGGAAAATTGTTATTACGACGGAGTCTACGCAAATATACGCTAATTGTGGTGCGGTAATAAAGTTCCCGCTTTGTAATTAATTAATGTTTTTGTGTCAAACCTTACATTATTAACAAGTGAGGTAGGAGCCGAATCGGTTGAAAAGGAAACTTTAGAATTTGAGGTGGGAAACTTAGGGTTATCGTTATTAGTCTTTGATCATATAACTGAAATTTCTTGTATACATGATTTGAAGTTGGGCATCAGTATTTTTAAGGATCACTGGTATTTCCACAAAAGTATTCACTTTGATGAATAAATATTATGAAAGCGTTCATTGAGCTGCACAATGGAGTATAAAGAGTACTTTAAAAATGCATGTTGGTATAATATAATCTTCTCTTTACAGCATAGAAAATAAAATAATGAATAAAACATAATGTAAAACAAGGAGACAGGAATTAAAATAATATAGAATTTAAAAAGAACCCCCGCGAATCAAACTCAACTCGCTCATACCTGAAATACCAATTAAATTTGCAATGGTCAGCGTAAAAGCACCTGCAGCAAACAGTCGAAGCAGCTACCTTAAATTTCATTACTTTCAAATATTTACGTCCCGAGCGCGCGGAGTGCTCGAGGCTTTCAACAAACTCACTCAAGATATGTTCCTAATTTGCCTTTCAAATACATACTTTGAAACACAGAAGTATTCTACAGAGTTGTCTTTGACTGTGAAAATTCGCAAAGAGGCTAGTGTTACGTGCAAACTATCCCACCAAGAAGGCAACTTGAGAAATTCCGTCCGCGTAATCGCCGAAACACACTTCCCTTGGGACCCGTCGGCATTACCCTCCCTATCTCAACATTCTTACAGTTTAATGTATGCAAACGCATTTTGTTTCAAAGCCTAGCCCCCTCAAGGATGGTGTTAGTAAGAGCCCTCCAGCGCACCTCGCCGCCACGGCGCCGCCTACCGAAGTTTTTTTCTTGGCCCTGTGTCACAACGTGCTCTTTGATCTTCACAAATGCGAATATAATGTCGGAACCAGTTAAGACCCATTCCTTTTCCCTTTATCTAACTGTACACTCGCAAGTTTTTTCGCGATATTTCCACGTATATTCCTTCAGGGCTTTTTGTGAACGAAATAAAGTAAAACTGTTTTGTCTTCCTATTCTGACTATTGAGTACATTTGCTTGTGAAATAAAACACAGATCGGGGCGTTATATATTCAAATTTGATTGGTCCTTTTGTTGTTCAGAAACAAATTTACGCGAATTGCGAAATACGCTTCACTGTATAGAAAGAATAATCCACAAAACAGTACACGCGTCAATATGTCAGTAGAGAGACTGCGTTCAATACATCACGGACGTATTAAAGTCAAGTTAAGCTCATAGTAGGAGTCGTCAATACGTCTTGATTCTAAAAATAGGCTATCCTAAATGATGAGGGATTATTTGACGACAAAATAAGTATCAACATCGCCATGTGGTGTCACCTCCGAAATAGAATTTGACGCCGCCTCGGCTCTGTCACACGTGGCGGTCTTAAAAACAGATCGTTTCCTTTAAAAAGTTAATTTGGCGTTTTTATGCAGGGACAGTTACAAAAAGTGTCATTTTTTAGATGCCGCTAAGGGGCATATGCCCTGATAATGCGACACTGATGTGGAACGGTAGAAATGTGACTCGTGTTTTCCGATACAAGGGACGTTTTTTAATCACACTTCGGATACTTGGGAAGTTCAGTTTTTGCAACGGAATAGAGGCATAATTATTGGTAACAAATTTCGTGTCGGAGGAAATGCCTGTCATTGTTAGTTTGGTGAAGTTAAGTGGGGCCAAGTGAAGTTATTTAAGGTCAGGCATTACACATCTTAAAAAGTTACTAGAAAATGTTTCAATAAGTACTATGTATGTCATATTTTTTTGGTGTATTTATTAATTTAGGTTGTATCTATGGCATCTTATCTGTAGATCAATGATTCTGCACATCAAAACCACATGCATCATCCACATCACCTATAAAGAAATAGCTAAAGATATTCACATTATCATTCATAATTTCCTCTCCACTATTTAATGTGGAAGCTACTAATCATGCGATGTTATTAAAGCATCCTTACGATATCAAAAGATATCAAGACCGGTACAGTCATAACAATATTAATCATTTTAAAAGAATTCATAAAAATCCTTTCGATGGACTAAATTACTTTTAATTAATGGTTATGGGTATCGTAGCGTGCTCGCTTTCGTTAGCTTTTTTGTACTGAATACAGAATAAATCTCAAAGATGTTATGACGATCTGTGCTGGTATTTCCTTTGAACTTGATAAGACTGCGTTTAAAGCCAACAGGCTTGTTGAAAAACGAAACAATGTGAGTACAATTATTTATTACTGGAATGAGCTTGATGAAAGAAATATTAAGTTAAAAACTACATTATCAAGCAAAATTATAGTCATAGTCATTTTATAGTTTACTGGCTTCTGCCCGCAAACTTCGTCTGCGTGGTTAACTTTATTTGAAATCTCACATCCCGTCCCGTCCCCTCCCGTTATATCCCGCCCGCCCCGTCTCATTCTCACTAATGGAATGTAATCCAGTCCCATCCTATCCTTTTTAGTATAAAAAGTAGCAAATATATCGGAATTCCTTCTTCATCCCATGGGATAAAAAGTAGCCTATGTTACTTCTAATACCTCCAAGAATATGTGTACAAAGTTTCATAATTATCGGTTGAGTAGATTTCGCGTGAAAGCGTAACAAACAAACTTACATTCACATTTTTAATATAAGTAGGGATAACTACTTTCAGATTCTACTTTATTAAAAGCTATAAGGATAACACAAGCAATTGGCAATTCAACACACACTAAAATAATACAAACCTAATTCATCCAACTTGTAAACGCCCAATGATTTACTTCAATAAACGGCATCAAACTAACATCGCCCTCGGAAGTATCCGGCCTCATCCATCTCCCGCAAACTTGATAGATGACTTGTCACCACTTCTCTAAATGTAAACAAAACATCTATTTTTTCCTCTCTTATTAATGGTCGACTTGTATTGATAAGGTTAATTGTTTCTTATGATCATTATTTCGGATAGCGTTTTTTGGAGTTTTTAGCCCCAAATACCACAGCATTGATACGAATCCTGTCTTTCCCAGTTCAATCAATATTTTATCTTATCTCGTAACGTTTAAGGTCTAGAATCGTATCAGCGCGCAATTTGATTTTTTCGCTCCAAAAACTCGCGTGGCTTTTGGAATTCCACGGTGGTTAATAGAGCGAATATTTTAATGAGGACATTTTTTAAATAGTTCATGGTAATGTGTGAAAACATACGTGTTTTCGAGTGAACTCTGGATTGTGAGTGATGGCGGGACCAGCGGAAGTATTGTTAACATTCTCAAGTCAATAAGGTTGTTACCTATAGGTTTTTATAAGCGGAGGCGGGAGAGAGAGAGTGTAAGCGATTCATAGTTGGATTGCTTATTAGTTATTGAAGTAAAAAAAATACATATAGTATTTTGGTTGAGATGGTGGTTATTTGTGCAAGTTGTGTCAATAAGCTAATTATAATAATTATTTATAGGCATAAATGTCCATGGATTGCTTTTGCTTTAACTTCCTCTCTCTCTCTCTTCAACCACCAACTACTTACAAAACTGTCACGGTTTTATGAAAATTTAATTAATTTATATTTTTAGTAATTACTTATTTCTACAGTTATTATGTTTATCCAATTGAATTTAATTAATAAATTATTTTATCAAATCGCTTTCACCCGTTATTGTGTTCCAAACATTCGATCGAACATCACCGGACCTCTGCATGATTCACAAACCACAATTTTAATCCGGCCCTTGTTATGAACTAAATACGGTTAATTGGACAAAATGTCCTTTAAAGGCTTTCATCAAAATAACAGAGGGCTTAATCAGCTCTGATGCGATATCCACCGCAGGGTTTATGCGAAAATGTCGCTTGAATCACGTGGATTTATTGGCTTTGATACTGCGAATTGTATTGTCAGTCAATAGGGAAAATATAATTATTGTAAAGAACGAAGCCTCAAATTGTGAATATTTCGGAAAGGTAGTTTGGAAAGAAGTCCTATGTTTCAATATCTTCCATCTGTATGTACGATAAAAATATGCCAGCACAAATTTATTCACATATTTGGGTATAATGCAATATTTGTTTTTTTTATTGCAATGAAACACCATGAATTACAAGGCAATGCTTGGCATTCCACTAAGATCGCCATCTTGAGATTGGTAAGATGTTAAGTCTCGATATGTCCAGTAGTTACTCTGGCTACAATGTCCTTCAAACCGGAACACAACAGTACATTTACACTGCTGAATTTGTCAAGTACTAGTAATATTTGTAGTTGATATTATGTTCGCAACTTCAAATTATATTTGAAGAGGTTACAGATCTAATATATAGAATCATATCATAAATAAATTCTTCATTTTAGTCTCATATTTGAGTTGAGTAATGCTATCGTTAAAAAATATAGTTGAAGAATAAAAGATGTTGAAAAATTAATATTTAAGTACTTATAAAATAAATGTAAAAAAGAAAAGAAAAGAATTTGAGAAAATCTAGTTTTGACAGCCCATGTACAGTGTACACATTAAACATACCTAATGTTTTATTGTCAAATTAGATATTAAAGTGTGAACGGTATTGATGTTTTTTATCACATTACACATCTTAAAATTCAATATTTTTAACCTTCTACATAATATTATGCAATAACATAACACGATATTATTCCGAATATGGAATTTTTTCAATTTTGCAATTTAATAAACTGGTTTTTATATCGTGCAGTATACTCCAAATACTGTAACAAAAATGTTATTAAGCTGCAAAATATTTTACTTGAATTTACTGTATATCTCATGCCTTGGCCGGCAAATATAATATATAAATTTAAAACCAGACTTTGTTTACTTGTACATTCCCTTAATAAAAACCGTCCTAAAACATAATAAAATAAACGCGATAATACGAAATGAGTCCGCCTCCTTATAAAGAAGAAAACTTAGCGTCTTCCGGTAAGCCCCAGGTGGATATCAACTTTATGTGCTAACTAGTAAAGTTCAAAATGCAACGTGAACTTTAGGTCCCTGAGCAAAATTTGCATATCATAAATGTAATATTTAGCTCTCAACTTGCTAATTAGAAGTCGTCTTTTGGTAGCGTCAGAACATCAAGCAAGTGAACGTTTAATTAATATAATTTAAAGAGTAAAGTAGTCATAATAATAAATTAATGATGCATTGTCAAAACTTATAAAATATTTGTAATAAAAAAAGAATAGAAGTAAAAAAACACTTGATGTATTCATTGGCAAAACGAATTACTTCGAAGAAATAATTTTGCCATCAATCTGTAAGTTGAAAATTATTTCCACAGAAATGTACTTACAAAAATAGATGTGACCAAACTGTCTATGGTATTTCACAGAATTTTATTTGATTTCCATTAAAATATTGCAATCATTTATCATACTTTATTTTTTTATAGATACTTTATTTTCTTTAAGCGTTATTGCAGCAACTGGAATAAATGTGAGTGTTATAGGAAAGAGATAAAAATGACGCGTATTTTAGGACCCAAAAATATTATACATGACACAATTTTATATGATTATTTTTTTAATAAGCAATAATGCATTTTATGTATTTTCATCCTAGGTATAAAAGTTTTCTTTTGTATTACAGTTACAGAGAACCAACCATAGTTCCTCCTATAAAAAGAAAAAATATATTTTCGCATCACAATACTTTAGCTTGCCGACCCTACCTTTTCAAGGTAAGGAAACCTCTCTCTCGTTTCGTGTCCCGCTTTTAATTAGTTGCGAGTTGTTATTATTGTTACTGCAAATGTGTCCATAAAAATTACACGGCACCTTATCACTGGGTACAAAATTTTACACCGTTTCATACCTTATGAATTGGTACAGTCGGCGTCAGCGAGAGACGTTTCATTACACTATGTAGATTAAGTACCGACGCCTAAAGATGCCAGTTTTACTATTGTAGGTACTGGCAGGAAGAAAATGTGTTATGTAATTTATAAATTAAATGGTAGTGATCCATCATTGTGTGCGGTTTATGAAAATAATTAATGTACTGCCGTACGACCATCAAACGCGTTGCATACGGGTGTGTTTCGGTGTTGATACGGTCAATGTGATCTGCATAGTGTTTTCTTAACAGGGCGCATACACGATGTATAGATGTTTAGATCACTTACGTAAAAACTACTGGATGAAATTTGATAATACTTTACATTTAGAGGTAGAGCCACGCTGTTGTGAGTCATGACTCAGCATGAATAGGCAGGCTTGCTCGGCTTGCATTGTCTTAGAAGAGATCGACGTGAAGTGACAGTTTTACCGTCGCGTTTCGTTTGGTGAGACTGCTAAATGCCGAATAACCTTCTCCCCTTCCTTATTCCTTCCCGCTTCCCTCCTATTCGATGGGCTGGCAGCACGTCTATGATCCAAGCGTTGTGGATGTTCATGGGCGGCAGTGATCACTTTCCATCAGGTAGTAATCAGGTAGCCTGTATACTAGAGGCACAGGACCCCTGTAAGGAAATATCGCCCGTCTTAATCGTAGGATTAAGACAGCTTGTTCTACAATCCCTCACGGTAGGAAATTACGAGTTGGTGGATTTAATATAATATTCAATAACAACATTGAAAACATTTCTATGGTACGCAGATTTCCTCTGGTTTTCCTTCATACTTAAATTACGTGGTAATTACCTGCACACTCATGACTCCAAAAAGTCAATACAACACAATGTAACCTAATTATATTTCCACCAAATATATTATTGCATCAATATAATTTCACATGTAATTCCCTGTAATGGAAACAAAGGCCGTTTGATGAATACTCGTTATTATGGATGATGGAAACTTCCCGGAAATAACCCACAATGATTTTCGGTACAAAGTGTATCACCCATATCTAGTTAGGCAAACATAATTGTAAACCATCGACATAAAATATACTATTATAATTTTGTATAAATAAAACTATTTTGATAATTTAAAATTATGATTGTAATTTTAGCTTATGGGTTTTCAATTTCTCACAGGCTTACATACTTACGCCCTTATTCATAGACAGATTTAAAACCTACTTTAGTTCTCAAATGTTTTGCCCCTTTCGAACGACTTTCTTTCACTTTGAGCGAAGAAGACAAAAAAATCGATAACTAAAATGGGTTTTAAAACTATGAATAAGGACATCAGAAAACTATAACATAATATACATTTTTACGTAAAAAATAGAGTATAATAAGGTAGGAAACTAATCACTTATTTGCAAGGGGTCGTCTTGATACCATCGCTTTGTTTATTTCTGCCACCAAGCAGGAGGGTGGAAAATGGATACACTATTGTGTTCCATTTTGAAGGACATTGTGGCCGGTGATTACTGGGCTTTAGGAGACTTAACACCTAATGTCTTGGAGTTTCGAGCGCAGTGCAGTGTCATTCAGTACCTATTTAATTATATTAAGGTTTAAGTGATCATGACTGCCTCGGTGGCGTAGTTGTATTACGGTACGGTTACAAAGCTGAGGTCTCGGGTTCGAGTCCCGGGTCGGGCAAAGTGATATTGGATTTTTCTATTCATTATCAGTACGGAGTCAGGAATTTGTGCCCGATATGGCGATAGGCTCGCCACCTATCACATCGTGGGACGGAACATACGAGGCGAAATGTGGGTGTCCTGGTGGCGCCTCTGCCTACCCCTTCGGGGATAAAGGCGTGAGTTTATGTATGTATGTGTAAGTGATCATCAGGCCAACGACCTACTCGTCATGCTGCCATCAGCCCATACGGCATACCTGTCCACTTGTGAGCGCGAGACTTCGACGGAGAGCTTAGGTCATAGACTAACACGTTGTCCTATTATGGGCTAATTAACTTCCCTTACCATGTAAATTCTAATAAAGATATCTATGATATTGCATTTTCTCCACAATATTAAATATAAACCCATGACACCAAACCAGGGTCCTAAGAATTGTAAATCCGCGACTACGGTCTCGCCAGTTCGTTACCAACAGGATTTATGCGCTTAAAACTCTAGAGTTTACGTACAGTGTAATAAAAAACATAATCGCTTACTTTTAGCCCAGAAGGGGAAGGCAGAGGCGCCACAAGGGCACCCACATGCCTTGTATGTTCCGTCCCATGATGTGATAATCACCATATCAATCCTTCGCCATATCGGGTACAAATTCCTGACTCCGGGCTGATAACCAATAGAAAACCAAATATCACTTTGCCCGACCCGGGATTCGAACACGAGACCACAGCTTTATAATCGTACCGTAGTACAATTACGCTACCAATGCAGGCTTTAATAAAAAGAAAATGTAAAAATATTGATCCACGTCTCAAACCAATATGAATTTTACAATATATCTTTAATTCGAAGTAGACAATGCTTATCAACCGCGGGGGCTCAAACCTCACGAGTAGCAACTTCCCTTGTGTAGTTTAAACTATTAATTAATCAAGCCTAAGTTCATAGTAAAGACGGCACGGACCGATGGGGCTTAACTTGGACCCTTTGTGGCCGCTCTAATGCTGTTTACATTGTCGTTAATTAAATGTGGAACGGATGTGCAATTAGCCACTATGAGAGATCGTTTTGTTTGCGAATGGTGATAGGTACAAGTCATATAGTATTTTTTATTGTAAAATAGGTGCAATATTGATTGAAACCGACTTGTAACTTTTGCAACAATCACTATATTGTAAACTGGTTTTGAAAAGAGCAACATTAGAATTTCTTACCCGTTCTTCTCTGGTAGAAACCGCATTTTGAACCAGGTGCTAGAACAAAACATGACTGAATCTAAATAATGTTTAACATTTTAAATTTTAATGGATTAAATAAAAAAAAACATTTAATTTTCAATAAGTAAAAGTAGTTATTGTTTATATAACAGTGTTTTAATACTTATTGATATTTTACCATTTTTCCTCCGTGGCGCAGTTGTTTAGACGCCGGCTGTGAATCATGAGACCGCGCGTTCGATCCCCGCAACGAAACAAATGTTTGTGTGATCCACAGATAATTGTTCCGGGTCTGGGTGTTTGTGAGACCTACAAGTCTCTCGTATTTTCTGATACCCGCAACACAAGATTCGATCTTAGCGTGAGGTCAGGAATATGCATGTGACTGTGTATTTTTTATAGTATCAAAATAAAATTATGCCATCTAGCCTTTCCATGCTGCACTAAATTATATTTCAATAGACTACAAAGTGTCAGTTCCCTGCGTATCGCCATCTAACAAATAACATATGAACGATTTGAACATTCAACTTAGTAAATATCACAATAGTTATAAAGAGCCATCTATGATAAATTATATGAACTAACACTAATGTTTGGTACAGCTTCGACGTTTTAGTTTAAAGCAAACTCGATAGATGGCATTGTAGTAGTATACTCAAACTACTATTTGAATAAAACTATTTAGTTTACGTAAAAACTATTAGATGGCAGTACAAATAATGTTGGTCAATAAATAATTATAAATAAATACACCGAATGGTCACATAAATAGACATTAGTCCTGGTCCTGGTCTTCTGACCCCCAATAAGTCTTGTTTCATGGGCATTAGAAACTACGAGAGACTTTTTGGTGTCACAAACACCCAGACCCGGAACAAATATCTGTAGATCACACAAACAGATGTATGTGAGATCGAACCCGTGGCCTCAACATTCAAGCCGGCGCGGCGTCAAGACACCTGCGCCACGGAGGTGTCTTCTTAGTTCATTTATAAACTACTAGATGGCAGTTTAGTTAATTTTGGTTAGTGAAATAGTTGCATTAAGTTTACATGAAAATCACTAGATGGCACTTTAATAAAAATGATAGAAAGTATATTAAAGTAATTTCGTGGGTAATAATTTCGAAGTATTTTTCATTAAATTATTTATTAATTAGCTGCTTATTAAGTGTTATCCAACACTGTATCACAATGAATTAAATTTTATTTCAACAAATTTTTCAATAGTTTATGGATTATTACTTTCCGCCATAATTATTATTATTTGATAAAGAGAAGAAAATAAACTTTACCACACCTTGTATTCCGAATCGATTTAATACCCACCGTAAAGATATTGTTTGTAGACTAAACGATTGTCGGTAATGGCTACAATATAACATCCCTTTTCGGGCCCGCCAGTTAACGCTTGGCTAAAACGTCAGCGGCGATTCGTTCCGGATTTGCAGGCACGCATTTAGCGGGTAAAAACGATAATTTAGAACCTAAATATTGATATTATTCCACTATTGTCACGTGTCGTCCCTACGGATGAGATAATGAAATGTTACGCTGGAAAATACAATTAAAACTGCCAATTACATTAACAAAATTGGCTAACTAGCCACGCTATGAACGCAATGACAAAAAATACATAATTATATTATATTAATTACTATGAAATGCTGCACAATAGCCTGTTCCTTTACCGGTCAATATTCGTATCGTAAATTTACAGAAGAAATACTTTTTATACGTCCATAGGATGGTCAAAGCAGGCTATGTTGCAGCATGCAGAGATCCATAATTGGTTATTTTCTAGTACAAATAAGTTTATAAACCAAAATTAACTTCAATAAGACCACTCAGCACTCCGTACTCCGTAGAACTGTTTCTCTGCAAACACCATTACCAACATGTCTCAAATTTACCAATCAAACCACTCCGTCAATTACATCCATGGTATTTTCAAGCCGTGCGATTACTAGTCAAAGCCGTCCCTGCCGGCGCAGTCTGCAGCCCTTTGTAATCTTATTACATTAGTTAAAGGGTAAAAGCCGATGTATAGTCCAGTGGGGTTCGATAGCGCACATCGGCACGCTGTGAGGAGCTCTTTGTGCGACATGCTTTGTCAAATACAAGCGCGCAGGAATGTTGTGGGTAATCAGATGCTGTAGAAATTTCGTTTGATTAGTGAAATTTCGGATATGATTTTCGACGGCGTCTGGATGTTGACGACCGTGGAATGTGTGTGACCGATGTATCTCTTTCCATTCTGTTTCGATTTTATTAAACGAAATGCTAAATTGTACATACATAAACTCACGCCTTTATCCCAGAAGAGGTAGGCAGAGGCGCCATCAGGATTGTGACATGTGAATGTGGGTGACATTTCGCCTTGTATGTTCCGTCCCATGATGTGATAGGGGGCGAGCCTATCACCATATCGGGCACAAATTCCTAACTCCGGCCTGATAATTACTAGAAAAACCCAATATCACTTTGCCCGACCCGGGACTCGAACCCGAAACTTCAGCTTTGTAACCGTATCGTAGTACAGTTGTACTACGACAAGGTTACAAAGCTGAAGTAGTTGGAAGAGTGGCGTAGTTACGCCATCGAGGCAGTTATTAATTGTATTTATTTTTTATTTGCAGTATTTAGTATCTACTGCTTTTTATCTTTTATTTATGCAGATAATCAGTAACAGTACAGCAAAAGCTTTTTGACACAAGTTAGGCAATAATATTTCACAACTTATTTCCCGCAATTGTTGTTACAATATGTCGCATAACTACATGTGCCGCAACTTTGCAAAGTATCTAAATGTACGACCAATATCAACATCAATGAAAATAATTCAAGTTCCAAAAATAATACGTAAGACAAATCTAAAATCAATAGCCAGAAAACACAGAGAATTAAAAATCCACATGTGTGTTCTCGCCAAACAAAATATCTATGAAGCCTCAAGGAGACACGTGGCTTTGGCAAACACAAACCTCTCCTATCCCTCCATTATTTGCAATAGAGAGAAAAATAATCGAAAGTGAAATATTATTTTTGAAAGTAGTTTTTCCGTCGCGATTTTCCCGATAGATAACTCTAATATTTCACCAAAACGGACCGCGTAAATGAGTGACAGACAGGATTGATGGCCCTCCGCTTGTTATTTGAAAAAGCGCGCCGCCATTCCAACAATTCTACTGGAGGTATATATCATTGGAAACGTCAACAGAGGAGAAAATTAAAGTCAATAAGAGATAGATAATAAGTAGGGATGTCTGTGCAGGAACAGGAGCTCGAATGGAACGCAAGAGAATCGATTTATTGATTCTTCTTTGCATTTTATTTTATTGTTATTATAAACACACAACAGACTATGTTACATAGTTTTGCATAATACGAGTAAATTGCAAGTCCGCCAACCTGCACTAAGCTAGCGTGGTGGACTATATTATGGCCTAACCCCTCTCAATCGCATTATCGATGGTAGAGGGGACCCGTTACCTGCAGTGGGACTAATATGAGCTGATACAAAGTAAATTGCTAGACAAACGCGCCTACAACTAAATCCCATTTGTTCCCTTGATAGAATTAATATTTTTTTTATAATTTTTTTTCATAGAATACTATCTTCAGAAACGCATTTTGTTTTGTTATCAAAAGAATCTAAGACATAACCATGTATGTAAGATTTTTCTGTGCACTGAAATGATGTCGTCTCAATAAAATTATTTTCCTTCAATCAATATTATTAGAAAATCATCCATAGCAATAATCAAAATTGATTTAACATTCTTTCATATTTATTCGCTAAAGAATCGATGGTTATTAATCGATAGCTATTTGCCATGCCTAGTAATAAGCTCTCGCCTTGGGATTGTTATGAAACGCCTTCTTCTTGAGGGTGCGGAAGGAATTGGCCAATTTGTCAACGAGCTAAATTCACTCTAAGTGCCGTTTCATTGTTTCGCACCTTCATTTTTTAAGGATTTGTTTGGTATATTTTATTAAAAATCTGTGATGGATTTCCTCGAGTCCTTAGGGCGATTTGTTTTTTCATGTTGGTTCGTTGAGTACAATTTGAGTTCGTTTAATGGTATTTTTGTTTATATTGAAAACGATAAATAACACATCAATATCGATGTTTAGTGTTCGTTTTACAATAAAACTAATGGTACTCGAGATTTTTTCTATCGTATCTAGTCTTGGATTTGAATCTACGTCCTTCATCACTAACCTCTCTTGATGGTACGGGAGCTAGCAACGTTTGGAAAGTAAGAATTTTAGGTCAGCTGATTTTGTGATATGTCGTCCTTCTTGCACTTTCGGTTAGAGTCTGGGCTATCTGGCTGGCGGTAGCGGTTGCGTTCTTTAGTGCGCATCCTACCTGTCCAGGTAATAATCCTGGATTTTAAAAACATTTTAGAAGGCGTAATTTTTAATTTTTTGTTTTTAAATAAGTCTACCTGACATACTTTTTTTATTGCCAGACATTTTTGACAATGCTAACTATGTGCCATACGCGATTTTTTTTTTTAAATAAAAATTTCAAAGTATTTTATAATGTCTGTAATTTTAATATTATGTTATTTAAAGATAAGAAAAACTTAAAATAAATTTGCCAGACATTAATTCGATTGTTAAGTCTTGAATTAAAATGAAAAAGTCATGAAAGTATTAGCATCATCAGTGATTTGATCTGCGATTCTTTGAGCGGATACATTTAACTGTGGATATTTTAAAATAAACTGATCGTGTAGTTTCTTGCAGTACATGGTTTTATCTGTTTCTAAGTTGGTAACATAAAAGTATGTGTGCATGATAAAAACATTAATATCATCACTCCATTTCATGCGCACTCTTGGCTTACCAGCCTTGGTGGTTAGATTTCGTGGGGAGGCTATTGGGCACCTTAAAATATTTTTGGGTGGGGAAAGTTGTGGAGGGGGAATTCGGGAATTCTGTTGGGGCAGGATTGTAGCCCTCACCGAGCCGGTTCCAATGAACCTAAGGTCGGTGGGTCTACGATGGATAATACCGGAGATATGAGTAGGGGGGGGTGAGGTAAAATTTTTAGGGTGGGGGTAAGCGGGGGGGGGGAGGTTTCGTGGGGAGGCTATTGGGCACTGTTTTGGATTTAGGGTGGGGGAAGGCCAGAGGGGGGGTAAGGATCAAATTACAAAAAAGTGGGTGGGACTTAAAATTTTGGGTGGGGCTTGGAAACGGTTGGGGGTGTGGCTTACTGAAGTGGGTACTAATTTACTAAATAAAAAAAGATGGCGCGTAACGGAAGAATGTGACGCGTAACGAAAAATTTTTTCCAACCCCGATAAAGAAGTTTCACTTCAAAAGTATGTCAGGTAGACTTATTTAAAAACAAATAAAAAATGTGTGTGTGTATTAGTGTACACACGTAAGAAGTGAAACTTCTTTATGACATCATTTTTCGAAAAATGATCTACTATTTACAAATTTACAGAATTGGTAAAATAAAGCTAAATTAAATAAAGTTTAAGTTTAGGAGGGGGGAAATTTTTGAGGGAATTTGGGATTTCTATCGGGGCCAATTTGTAGCCCTCACCGAGACGGTTCCGAGGATACCAAGCTCGGTGGGTCCACGACCTTTATTGGCCGAGATAGGTTTAGGGGGGGGTGAGGTAAATTTTTTAGGTGGGGGTAGGGGCGGGGGGGGGGGTTTAGGTTTCGTGGGGAGGCTATTGGGCACCTTAAATTTTTTTTGGGTGGGGAAAGTTGTGGAGGGGGAATTCGGGAATTCTGTTGGGGCAGGATTGTAGCCCTCACCGAGCCGGTTCCAATGAACCCAAGGTCGGTGGGTCTACGATGGATAATGCCGGAGATATGAGTAGGGGGGGTGAGGTAAAATTTTTAGGGTGGGGGTAAGCGGGGGGGGGAGGTTTCGTGGGGAGGCTATTGGGCACTGTTTTGGATTTAGGATGGGGGAAGGCCAGAGGGGGGTGAGGATCAAATTACAAAAAAGTGGGTGGGACTTAAAATTTTGGGTGGGGCTTGGAAACGGTTGGGGGTGTGGCTTACTGAAGTGGGTACTAATTTACTAAATAAAAAAAGATGGCGCGTAACGGAAGAATGTGACGCGTAACGAAAAATTTTTTCCAACCCCGATAAAGAAGTTTCACTTCAAAAATTAAAAATTACGCCTTCTAAAATGTTTTTAAAATCCAGGATTATTACCTGGACAGGTAGGATGCGCACTAAAGAACGCCACCGCTACCGCCAGCCAGATAGCCCAGATTCTAACCGAAAGTGCAAGAAAGACAACATATCACAAAATCAGCTGACCTAAAATTCTTTCTCGAAAACGTTGCTAGCTCCTATACTATGAATACAGTGTCTACTACAATCTAAGTTCACTGTAATTTTTCAGTATTTTCATTTGATTAAACTCTTTACGCGTACTATGTGTGAAACATTTCATTATTTTTAAATTATTGACAGTTCCTTTTGTATCCATTCGTTTTCTTGAATAGTCATAAGGAAATCCGCTTCCAATCATAATAAACAGTAACAAAATTGTTACATTCCCGGAATCAATGGTAACAAAAGGAATAATTTCCTAAAGTAATAACAACTTTAGTCAAACAACAATAACGTGAATGTGCATAAAATTGCTTAAACATTTATTATTTATAGACATCAGATAGCCGTATCTCGGCACCGCAAACCGGGGTGCTTATTCTTAACCGGTCGATATTATAGTTTTGGTAACAAATTGCATCTCAAAAGGTCTGCGACTTCTAGACGCTACGTATTTTTTACATTTTTGTGAAGATGTATTATTTAAATAAAACATATTGATTGTAATCGTTTGGTACCTTAAAGATATCTCTTCTAGACAATAGTTGAATGGTTGACTCAAAATAATAATGTTTTAATTAGATAAACTTAAAATGTTTTAACAAAATATATAATTGAAAATAAGAACATATACTATATATATCTCAAGTAAGATTAGCTAGCTAAGGGCAAGCAGAATTAGAATTCATACCTTCATACATTGAAACCCAAAGGGTGTTTTTTCTGTATGGTATCTATTAAAACTTCTATTATATTCGGCTTTATTTCTCCCAAAGGTTTCAATATAATGCACTATTATTACCAAAGTTGCATTATATCGATGACGACAAAGCCAATGTCGAACGTACACGAGAATAGCCACACTAGTTGCAATAAAGTGCCAAGAGACGTTTTATGTTTTGGTCGTATTATTTTTGTACGTTTTTATCTGTTATTGCATCCTAGGGCGGAGTTATGGTCTAACCGTGACTAATGTTTATACAGAAATATCGCAGACCGATAAACGTTATTGTATTTTTTTATTAATAACGAAATGTTTTGTGCAAGTGCGTGTGCTGGATTTTAACGGTCGCGTCTCCGTAATTGAGTCTTGCTGATTAAATGTGTAATAAAAAGAATATAGATACCATGATCAACAACATTACGGTTAACTAAAGCTAAGCTTTAAAGTGATGGAACTTAAAGATATCTCATAGATGGTATTTATTTATTTTAAACTAGCTTTTGCCCGCTAACTTCGTCTGCGTGATTAACTTTATTTAAAAAAATATATGTATAGATTATTTTGAATTTCCCGTCCCGTTATATCCCGCCCGTCCTATCTCATTCTCACTCAAGGTATGTAATCCACGCCCATCGCATCCGTTTGACTATAAAAAGTAACAAATATATCGGATTTCCGTCCTCATCCCACGGGAACACTTAATTTATCTGGATAAAATGTAGCCTGAGTGTTAATCCAGTGTTAATATGGGGAATATTAGTTTTTCTCATTTATCTTCAATAATACAAAGAAACACCCTGTATGTAAATAAGACATTATCAGTTTTTAAGTTGGACTTGTACCTATATAACTGTGAAACCGCATCTCATTTCGTCTTGTAGTTTTTGCTTTATGCGCGAGTAAATAAAAAGAAACACCCTGTCTATAAATAAAATATATACCAGTTTTCAAATTGGACGTGCACCAATATTACTGTGAAAACTGCATCTCATTTCGTATGGTAGTTTTTGAGTAATATGCAAGCAAATAAAAAGAAACGTCCTGTATGTAAATGAAATATATACCAGTTTTTAAGTTGGACCTGCACCATTGTAATTGTGAAAACTGCATCTCATTTGGTGCGGTAGTTTATGAGTAAAGTTCAATCAAACAAAAAGAAACATCCTGTATGTCAATGCAACATACACCAGTTTTTAAGTTGAACCTGCATCAATATAACTGTGAAAACCGCATCTCATTTGGTGCGGTAGTTTATGAGTAAAGTTCAATCAAACAAAAAGAAACATCCTGTATGTCAATGCAACATACACCAGTTTTTAAGTTGAACCTGCATCAATATAACTGTGAAAACCGCATCTCATTTCGTGCGGTGGTTTATGAGTAATGTGCAAGCCAACAAAAAGAAACACCCTGTATGCAAATGCAACATATACCAGTTTTTAAGTTGAACCTACAGCAATACAACTGTTAAAACCGCATCTCATTTGGTGCAGTAGTTTTTGCGTGATGCGCAAGCAAACATACAGACAGACAGACAGACAAAAATTCTAAAAAAAATTGTTTTGGGTTCTGTTGCTGTTATAAAGACCCCCCGCGTTGAAATTTCTTAAATATCTTCCATGTACAGACATCGACCATTTACATTTTTATTATATGTATAGATTTAATTTATTCTCATTTTAAATAAGATTATATTTTCGTTCAGTCCGGGAAAGGTTAGCCGTGGTCATCGTTTATTCATTGGAGAAATTGCAGACGATGTTGATTACTTTTCTTTTTCTATTTTATGTCCTCATCAGTATGGTGGTGGTGCTTTAATTACTAATATGTAATTTTAAAAGCACTGAGTTAGGAGTATCAAAACTGATGACATATTTATTTACCAACAAGCCTTTTTTTAACAAACTTAATTAATTAGCCCGTAAAGGGCAAACATTTTTGGTACTTAGGAATATTTTTTTTTATTGTGGTTTTATTTATTTTTTGCATTATTTATAAGTAAATAATGTTTTGTTTACATTTTTAGTTTTGTACCTATGTCTAAAGAAAATCTTTACGCATACCCTTAAAAACTCCAATCTTCCATCCTTAATGGATTAACATCGGAATCTTTTCAACTGTTTTAAAAAAGCTTTCATTAAACATGCAGGTAGTAATTTTCTTTCAAATCCATTGATGTCTATAGAAACTTTAAGGCACTGATAGAATGTATTAGCAAAATTAATCTATAGGGACTTGGCTGCCAGTGTAAATACATACAAATAGCCCTCGGTTTTTTAATAAAGCGGGGGTAGTCGAATATTAGACTAATATTGGAGTGCAAACCGATGTTGCCTCCCCGGGTGCATTCTCGGGTCATGGGTTTTTTAAGCTATAAAATGTGGGTGAAATGTTGGCATAATGTAGATTAGACGCGACGATCTTTTGTCTTTTTTGTTTTGAAGGGAATGTGACTTGAATAAAAATTGGGAGTTTTAAGAGGTTATGCTTATCTCTTCTTTTGTTTGAGTGTACGAGTAGGTTGTGTGGCTTGAAGTGATGTGAGTGAATGTGCTTTCGGAAACATGTCTTTTTGTGGCAGTATGTAAGTATATCATAACGTTCTACTTTTGAATTATTTTTTGACCTGAGGATGTATTCACGTACATATTTTCTATTTATTTTCATGCAAGTTTCAAAGTAGGTATTAGGCGGTAGTATTTATTCTTGTTTTTGCTTTTGATTTATTTGTGACAAATAAATAAAAAGACCCATCTCTCAATACGTTCTTTAAGCAATCGACTAATCAATACATTGCTTCATCCATTACACCAACAGCCAATAAAAATTTTGAAACCTTATTCTGGTTATATTTCCCGTATTCACGACCACAGCCATACTAATCCCGTCATTTTTCACCGTTGGGAATGCACCCTGCACCCCATAACACGGTTAATATTAAAATATTGCATTGAGCCCACACATTTTTTTATGCGCGAGTACCGAACCAAAACATTGACTTTCCTTACCCTAAGTAGTCACCCCTAGGAATAATACAAGTATTTGTACTCACATTTTTTTGCGGGGGACTGTTCATTTAAATACGTAATAATATCCAAAAATGCCGAGTGCGTCGTAAAATATTATTATGCACAAAGGACTCGTTGTCAAATGTGTTTATGCCGTTTTCGTTTATTTATTTGATCGTGTTTTGTCTTTAATTATGCTTGATGCATTGTTACGACTGTTGGTCATTTTATTTGTGTAAAATAGGTTTTAGTATTAGGCTAAGATGGATGGAAGGTGGATGCAGACTGCTTCCAACAGGTCGACGTGGAGATCTATGGCGGACGCCTATGTTCAGCAGTGGACTTCCTGCCGCTGAATATATAGATTAGGCTATTTTATTTTATTTTATTTGAGTTAGGTACAAAAGCATTTAACAAATTACAACTTAGACAACTAAAAAGTAAAACTAGTACAGTGAGAAATGTAAAATTAATTTCTTAAACAAAGTATTGTACACAACATTATTAAACAAAGTTATTTACATAAACAAGTTATTGATAGTTCTTAATAATTGATCGACGCATTCTATAATTTTTGAAGTCATCAAAAAGAATCTTCTAATAAAATTGTGATAAAAGATGATTTTTGCTGTCTCTCTAGATTTGTTAAATTTTGGAGAATCCCAGCCACTATCGACTCTTCTTTCTTCCGAATTTAGATTTTTTATAATAACAGCACAATAATGACTCGCAGAATTCTTGGTTTACAGGTTCAATTCCGTACTTCCTGTGTATCATTAAAATTTTCAAACTTCTTATACATGTACAAAACGTTCACAATTCATGATCATAAAAATCCATAATTATTTATAAACATCCCGCGTGTATAAAATTTGAAATACCAGCCTATTAAATATATTATTGTTGTCAAAAATTGAAAATTTGATTTCAAATTGCAAAGATTAACCACGACGTATAGGTATGAGTATTTTTACCACTAAGCTGAATTTCTGTCAGTAATTGGGGGTCTTAGCTGAATGGAAATTAAAGATCACATTATAATAATTTCACACAGTATATCTCCTGTTTTAGGACTCCAGAAATCAATCAATGAGTACCTAATATTTATACCTATATTTTTCTTTAATAAACTTTACACTTCACGGATAATTTATTAATTTATCGTCAAGTCACAGCCTTTACAACAGGCAGTTTTATTCCGGATTACGAGGGATTTTATTTGTTTATTCCGGGAATAGTTAACCCCGAGCGGAATAGTGTCGCATCGTCATTACTTGATTGTGTACTTTACGATTATTACCGGGTTATTTTAATGGATTGTAAAGAATATCGCTCGTGGAATTGTATTTGTGAGCAAAAATAAACAACGCTTGATAGGGATGTTGTTTTGAAAATGAAAGGGGTGATGTTGGAATAAAATTTTTCGTGTTGATTATTTCTTCTAAGCAAGGTGATTGGTTTACACGGCTTTCGAGGCAGTGGTGAAAATGGAAATAAACAGCAATTCGCAATCTCGTAACGCTACAATTAAAATTATTATTAATTGATCCAACGTCGCCTTTTAGGCTTAAAATTTTTATCACGAGATATAATAAACCGAAAACGCATTAATATAATAGTTAAAAAGAATAGCATATACTCATAAATGTAGTAGAAGAATTCGTAAGCGGATCACTGATCGTAGATGTAGACCAACAATATCGCCCATAATAAGTAATATAATTTATTACACCTTCAGAGAAACAAAAACGAGCCGATAGGAATAGTGATGTTTACGTTTCGGCGTACCCATCAAAACAGCACAAAATACCATAAACTATAAACATAAAATAATACAAGCGAACATCAAAACAAACTGAACATTCGACTTTAACACGACACATTCCCCAAATATTACTTTTACAAAATCACAGAGTTTCCCTCATTGGAGATAAAAGGGCGCGATTGTATCACACATTATTCATATTGAGGGGCGTCACACTAAAGATATTGTGGAAAGGGCACTAAGATTGCCAACTGCAATACATTGTCCCCCTGCGCCTTGTTTTGACGTGATAGAACGGCTCTAGACATTACTCCCAACCTTAACTGTTCCATCACAAAAGAAAATGCCATACAATTTTCACCTTTGTGCTGTAGAGATAAGGTACACAGAAGATGCAGCGGGTAGTTCCAGATCAATTGCAAAGTGGAGCGTAATAAATGTTGCGTATCGATGCGTTTGAAGATAAGTAATGAACAACTTATAGATCGCGTTTGGAATATCAATGTATTGAGATAACATTTTACACAATGTAAATTCTTGATTTATTAAATTTTCTACGCTTGAAAAATAAGTCAAGGTCGTGAGGATTATGAGGCTTTTTAATTAATGCATTAGCAGTGTGCCAGGAGCTTTCAACGGTGTTGGAATGAAAAAATATCTGATATTTTTTAAATATTTTATATTTTTAAGCACTGGCATAAAACATGGTAAATATATTAAAAACATTATTTTCTTTTTATAAAGAAAATAATGTTTCATTATTTTCTTATTTTATGCGTGGGTGGCAGAGTGCACAACAGTAATCCAAAATTAGGCACTTAAAAAAAAAAATACGTTACTACTGTTTTCACGAACGCTCTGTTATTTTCATACTTTTTGTAAAAAAAAAAGGTAGTAGACAGGTAGATACAGATTCCTCCTAATAATGAAGATAAAGTTCAAACCTATATTATTCTCGAACACTCCGTCACACGAAAATAGACTTTTGACAGCCTCCGTGGCGCAGTTGGTTAGACGCTGGCTGTGAAAAAAGAGGCCGCGGGTTCAATTCCCGCACCGAAGCATATATTTGTGTGAACCACAGGTATTTGTTTTGGGTCTGGGTGTTTCTGAGACCGAAAAGTCTCTCTTAGTTTCTGATACCTACGATACAAGACTCGATTTTAGTGTGGGGTCAGGATTACGTATGTGACTGTTGGGTGTATTTATTTTATTTATTTCCCCAAAGACTTCCATAGCGGCCGTCCGTTCACCTTGTAATTAGACATCCTATCCTACGTGCGTCGGTTTTCGTTAAAAGTAAAGTAGGTATTATTAATGAAAACTTTCAAAATCTTTTCCCTTATTTCTCCGATTTTATTGTTCTTTTGTCATTCCACAAGATATTTATTACTATCATCACATAGACAAACTGCAAGTTCTCTCAGTGACTTATTTATGCAGAAGTTACGCGTATGTGGGGGCAGCAAATTGTATTACTTTTGTTTTCTCCTTCTGTGTTTCTCTAAGTGTTGTTTGTGGTGTTCCGTACCTGTTTGATGGACGCCATAAATATATTAATATGACGTATATTTTTCCATGGGTTTGCGCTTTGATAATGTTTCCTGGGAATATTTTTTTTTACCCTCAGGAAAAACGTTGATGTATTTTGGCAATGACAATAGATAAATCCAATTTACTTGGATTTTAATCACTAGTTATAATTTAAAGAAATATATATACACGCAAAATAGATATTTTTGTAGTTTTAATTATGTAAATAAATAAGAAAATAAACCATATATACATACTACAATAAAAATGTTGTAAGCCACCTTTGAGTACACCCACGCAACTCTAAAACGCCTCCTCAAACATAAATTTAATTTTAAAGTGGTCAAATTTAAAGCTCGTAAATTAGAAATTTTTAAAATGGCCGTCGACTCAGAGGACTTCACACATCGGTAGCTGGATGCCACCACTAATCAAATTAAAGCTAGCATTTGATAGTAACGGATCACTGAGAAAGATAGTGAAGTTAACAAACCGTTGTATCGATATGTTCGATTGCATTTTTTAAGGGTTAGACCCAAGTTAGATCTTGCACAGCAGTGTGAATGGGCCAGCTCAATTGAAGTGCTACTACTATTTCACAGAAAATCGACAGCTTCACTGTTGCGTTTCGCTCGGTTAGTGCAATTTCCGGAGAGCCTAAATCTGGTAGTAGATTTTCGTATTGTTGAAAATGTTTCAAAGTGGTTCCCCTGTCGTTGAAGACCATTATGAAATACGTTATGTATAACAAAATATCTCGTATTCAAAAGACCTACAATACAGTTAACTCGCGCATTTTTTAAGCATAATACGTACCTATAAATTGACAACCTCCGTGGCGCAGTTCGTTAAAACGCCGCCTGTGAAACGAGAGGCCGCGGGTTCGATCCCCGCAACAAATATTTGTGTGAACCACAGGTATTTGTTTCGGGTCTGGGTGTTTGTGAGGCCAAAAAGTCTCTCGTAGTTCCTGATACCCACGACACAAGACTCGATCTTAGTGTGGGGTCAGGACTATGTATGTGACTGTTCGGTGTATTTATTTATTATAAGTATTTTAGGTTTAAAGAATTTATTCTCATAAAAACATACAGTTCACTTACAATGAGATATAAATCAAATAAACAATACAACTTATATCTAGGACGCTGGGTGCACAGTGCAGTCACAGATTGCACACATACACATATTTTTAAGTCTATTTTTAAACTGTTTTATTGACTCATTCTTATAAGTCGTTGGCGTTTTTTCCTATAGGTTCCAAGAAGCAAGTCGATATTGATAGTACACATCCCTAGGGTTCTGATGAAACAACAGATTCATCGGTATCAGGGCCGTGACGGATCCATTCGGGTTCGGGTTCACTCGGGATATATGGCTGGATGGTGCGGGTAAAAGTCAAGGAGCGCGCCACCCGCGATTACCGATCAAATTGATTGATTGTATCTCTGGATTTAAAATTTCATACAAATGTTAAGAAATAAATGTATTTCTGACTGTAAATGTAGCATATGGAGGGTATATGCAAGGAATCTTAGGTGTTATTTCATTTATACTTAAGGATTAAATTTGTAGTTACTGTATGGTTGGTACGCTAACAACCTAAAAATTACTTAAAATTTAGTGAACGAACCTGATGTAATAGGGATTGCACTCCGGAGGTAGATATTTTCGCATAATTTATAACGATCTATTTGTTTATCACCACACATTAAGCAACAAAGTAATGGAGTTTTGAAGATTAGGAATCAAAAGCTTTAGTAAGTAATAAGCACTATTTAGATCCTTCCGTATTGTATATTAACAATTGTGAACCTGATTTATTGTTTTATCTAAATGAAAAGAATAGAGAAAAATACAGCATTAATCAAAACTGGAGAGGAATAAGAGTTTAATCTAGGTGCATTTTATGAATATTCACATAAAGATAATGTCACAAACAACTCCACAACTGCAACTATTAAAGTAAGTCAGAGTTGTCAACACGCACTGAAAATGACACCGAGCATTATGGCTCGGTAAGTCTCCGGGATAATTTGCTTATAACCCGCAAATAAATTAATTAAAACGTAGCAGAACAAGAAGAACGAGTCTGGAAAAGAATTTTCTTTATTGTTACATGACTAAAGAAGACAGACGCAAAAATGAGGTAACATAGTCAAAAATCATGGTTTTATTCCTGTCAATATGCTTGAAATTGTAATCATCGCTTTTTAGCCGTTATTCTGTCTATACAATAATTAACTTACTCAATGTTAAGTTGGGCCTAATATGTCCATTAGCCATACCAACCTAAAATTTCCTGAAATAAGTAGCCATGTACCTAAAAAGCATCGATACCATTGTTAAACAAAACCTTGCTTTGACACCACAAGTGCATTACAATAAGTGTTAGAAAACTTCACATTGATGCTCGGCGATTTGCCAAACTGCAGTCTTAAAACAAACGACTGTCATAACATCAAACGATTACGAGAACGCATTGCATGAAGGTTGAGGTTGTCTCGACTCGACAGTTGGTAAACATCCATATTTGCATGAAACTGCGTGTGAAACTATTTGAGTGCTTAAGTTAATGGGAATGTTGATATTAGATAATCTGATTTCATAGATTTTTTCATTTTTCACATTGTAGTTCCTACAATGTTTTTTTTATTGCTTTGAATGGTGAGACGAGCATGCTATTCGCCTGATGGCAAGCGAAACAACCGCTCATGAACAGTAGAAGACCAAACAACACCATGCATTACAAAACATTGCTTGCTTCTCCACCACGCTCGCAACCCTGAGACATAAGAAATAAGTCTCAATATGTCCAGTTGTTACCCTGATAACTAAGTAAAAATGTAGGTACCTGATGATTTGTGTAATGCAGTGCACTCAACTGAAGAAAGGCAACCAATTTTAATGGACACAATCCCAGCCTCCTTATAGGTAAGTAGTTTGATTTGAGTACGTTTCTGTGGATATTAATTTATGTTCCCTTTTTTTACAGCAAGCTGGTGATGGTGGCAAGCTGGCTGAAGGTAAGTGGCAAATCTAGGTACAAATAGGGCATTTATTGCTCATAATGTTATCTTGACTCTATCATACTACTCACAAACGGCAATAGGAAAATTACGTAAAACAGTACAGCGTGTTTTTAAAGAATTTTTTCTTCTCTTTTCTGTGATCAGTTTTTTTTACGTTATTGGAAAGGCAACGAAGGCTAAAGAAAATATTCATAAGTAGGTTGATCCTTTAACATCACTAACCATGGACGATTTATTAATATCAGGCGTACAATTTGTACAATAAATCTAAAAGCTAATAGAATACACTCTTATTACCGTGAAAAACTTAAAGCTTCTATATAAAGTAGACATGAAAGGCACACAAGGACAAAATGCACTATTTTAAAACGCTACCATAAGAAAATACCCGCCAAATAAAACAATTCACGGCTGAATCATCGTACGAGATACTCCACGCGTAGAACCGTGAACTGCACGCATAATAAATACAAGTGGAATGGCGCAATGTTGACATTGTTAACAATGATATATTGTTGAATTAATGCACTTGAACGGTTATTTAAACCTACATTAGGAGCCGATAAATTGAAACCCGCATTTTGCATTTACGTTTGTAAATCTTTATGAATCCTTTATTGTTCGTCTATAATGGCTTTAATAGGATGTTTAGTTCTATAGACGGTTTATGGGGTAATATATCATTATATTTTGGTTTATGATATTATGCTCATGTAGTGATGGAATATGTATGTGTGCTAAGTATAATATTATATAGCTTAAGGTACTGAATCCTATATATTTACATTTCATGTAAAACTATTATTACAGATAGAGTTCTTTAATATGTACATATTGTATATACAGGGTATATTAAGACCGCGACCGAAAACGAAGCCAGGTGGTAGTTTTAGCGGCTACAGACACAATGCAACTAAAAATTTTGCAAAATAAGCGACGGATTTTTTTTTACAATTTTTTAAAAATCGACGTTTTTGAGGGGTAAATACCTAGTTTGTGAAAAAATAGTAATTTAAACCCTTACGTACCATTGCGTGTTTAAAAATTAAGCGATGTACGTCATTATTTTAGAAAAACTATGTATTAATCACTCAAATACGACGATATATAAAAAATAACAAAAAAAAATTGTCGTTTTTTTTTGTAAAATTTTTACTTGCATTGTGTTTGATATCACTAATACTACCTCCTGGCTTCGTTTTCGGTCGCGGTCTTGATATACCCTGTATAAAACAGATTGCTATGATATATAGCTTGTCAAAAATCTTTAAAAGATTATTTATATGAAATCATTGTTCTCGTATCTTACATGATAAGATTATTTTCTATCCAAATTTATTGCCTGACATTTATAAAAAAGGTTTCTTTTGTTTAAGGTACTATTTTATTGTTTAATTAATAAAGCCTTTTAGTTTTTTGTCCAGTTCCCTCGAGTATGGATCTCATTATTTAGAAACTGTATTAGTTCACTCTACTTGAAAGCTTTTTTTTATTTTTAGGATAAAGCAATTCAAATACCTTTGATTTTAATTCACTTACAATGACCTTTACTGTTATTGAATATCATAATTTGTTTTTATAGTAATTGAACATTGTTTTTGGATTACAATCAGTTTTATGTATTTTATTATAGAAGTTATGAGTTTTTTATATTTTCAATGTATATATGTTATATAAGTATCATGTGAGCTATTATAGATTACGTTTCACTACTACTATATCCCATTATCTTCATTAGCCTTCCACTGCCAATTACATACATTATATATTAATTATGCACTATACATCAATTTTTCATCTTTAATAGGGCTAGCAGGGATGCAATCGGGGCGTCTCAGGCTGTTTCAGCCTGTACGAAAATTTGACACGAATTTGTTTGACGAAAATTCTTCGGAAAGATAGGCCGAGACGTGGATTAAAGTATCTCTAAATTATACAATGTAAATATTGAGCATTTTCAGTCTTACTTTCACCATGGTTAACTATTAAAAAAAATCTTTAACACGTTCACGGCGGCGCTGTATTTTTAGACTTTATTTTGGGTGCGTTACAATACAATTAAAGCTTGTAGGTACTAGGGGTTTCCCTTGGTGCGTCCCGAGGCATTTTTGGCTAGTACGATAGGTTCTAGAAAAATGCCTATCAGTCGATCGGTTTTCATAGAAATCGTTATTTTTTTAAAGATTTGATATCTTTAATGTATTACCTATCACCTGGGACAGCAGGCACTAATTCGATCAATTATTTTAGAAACTATACTCGTTTTAAAATACTGATTAAATTTGTCTTGTAGCGCATTGAAAATAGGGGACAATATTTTGACTTGTATACTGGGTCTAGTGATGTGACGTGTGAAGTTTTTCATAACGTTTGTCGGGTAATGGCTTACTAGGGCTTAGGTAAATACGTTCTTTTTTTTGTTCATTGATTAAATCTATCTAAATCTACTTCTTTTCTTTTTTCCTCATTGCTAAATGGACTACTACTAAAACTTCATTTTTTTCTGTGGCAGTAGATGACGAGGACGACTCTATCATAAAATTACGGTCATCTTCGCAATTTTGACCATATTCAAGCGCTTTAAATAGCATTTTCCGCGATCGTTTCATTTAGATGCTAAAACATTCGATACTTCGATAGTTTGGCACGCACTAATTTAAAAGTGCCACTGCAGTGAGTGCTGTACAAGACTTATCGGTACAAGTCACGACTGGATGGTACCGCACTGAGTTGCATTTGTCGTATTCTAGTGCGTACAATACTAATATGACTTGTATAG
Source organism: Deilephila elpenor (assembly GCA_949752805.1). Taxonomy (NCBI): domain Eukaryota; kingdom Metazoa; phylum Arthropoda; class Insecta; order Lepidoptera; family Sphingidae; genus Deilephila; species Deilephila elpenor. The sequence continues at coordinate 5,367,756 of OX457105.1, read as the reverse complement.
TTTTGATGTTATGTTTTGTTAGTATTAAAGAAAAAAGGTATAAAAATATATCCCTCTCATTTCTACTCACGAAGGTTTTCAAAATAACGCCCCCGCACCAAGCGTAAGTTCGTAATAATGCGCCTCCGCACTGGCGGTAAGTCAAGTACAATTCAGAAATGTCTCGTAACGCCTCGAACGTGTTAACAACACATAGGCGGAAAGACAACGTCCAATTTTTATTCCCCTCCGTTTATCTTAAACACGAAGATTCTTGGAGCCAGACAAATAAATCAACACGTTTAGCAAATGACCCACGGACACCTACAGATTGATATCGGTAGCTACATGTATTGTTCCAACACTAAAACAATTTTATACGCCGAGATTGCCGACAAAAGTTAAGATTTACGAACTGCATCCGACATTGTGGGGATGTTCGGGTGTGTTGGAATAACGTGGATTCGGGAATTAAAAATATCCTTAAAATTTATTTTTTTCTAGGAATATATTTGCGTTGTATTTTTATGATATTTTTCTACTTAGCGCGATGTATCATATTGTACTTGCCATCAGGTAAGGTGCATTCACTTTGCCAAGCCAGGTTAAAACAAATATGTGTCTTAAAACTCTACATTTCTTAAGGTTAATTGCATCGCAGCGTGCCTCATAGCCATATATTTTGTAAATAGTAATAATACTAATAAAATTATTATTTATTTATTTATTTATAATTTCTTTTGAGTTACTCTTCCTACGCGTGCCTGAAAATGGTGGTCTCCAAACTTGATTTACACGGAATATTCAATATATGCAATGTTAAAAGCTTTTAAGAATATGCTTAGATTTTGACCCTTGCAGATTTTCTTCCATACACTCCATTTTTTGTATTGTAACATCTCGTATACCTCCCACTGCAGGGGACGGGCCTCCTCTACAATCGCGAGTAAGTTTAAAAGGGGTACATATACATAGTTTCACTTAATTTTTTTATGAAATATGATCTTGCACAACCTCATTGCTCCATTGTAGATTCAAATCGGAGTAAACAGACTTAGGCATAAACTATTGAAATCGAAACAAAACTTAGCGATTGTATATTTAAAAGTCGGTGCTGAGAAAAGTATCATGAAAGTGGAGATACATGTATAATACAGCCAGTCGAGAATTCAGCATTATATTATTCACTAACCGTAAACAATATCTTAAGTGGCCTTCCAATGCTCGAAAGGAGAGTACGTGTCGAAAATATTCACACATCCGCAACATTCCGACTTCTAAATTTTTTAAACTTTGCAACATTTTGCGTGGAAAACAAACAATTGGCGTCGAATTTACGAGGCGCGCTGAGAGCCAAGCCGCTTATTGAGATGACTGTACCGTGCTCAATTTAAATTCCCACTTGCACAAGGGGCCGTATCCGTGTCGTATGTCAGAACTTCTTTACCTTCTTCATTCTAATAAAGATTAACACTGGTTTTGAGTTTCTTTATTTTGGTAAGTTTTTTGGCAAATTTTATTTCGGAATTCTGATTTAAAAACGAAGTAATTTATTAGAATTTTTTTTGTTATTTTGAGTAAAAAGTTTTAAATGTATGTCTTATTTTATGAAATGTCTCCACCACATTTCTAGTATTTAAAAGTAAACATTCATATTCTGTATTACCAGATAAACAAACAATAAAAAGTTTAATACAAGATTCCTCGCAAACAATGTTTGCTATGTCCTTATTAAAATTAATAAGCTCTCGATACGCCGGCCGATGTTTCGGCCTCTTTTGTTCGTTCGTCAAAAGTTTTTGATGTAGTGCCACTGTTGGCACTTCGTTTTAAACTCTTATCTATACTAATTTATCTTAATTACTGACTTAATCCCGCCATTTAGATTCTAAAGGCGACTCTAACGAAGCGCCTTGCGATGCCACCGTCGCGTCGGCGCTAAATACCACAGGTTGAATTCTTTCAGACGCGGCGGGTGCCGATCACTAATCGAACAATGGACATAACATACCAAAATTGCAATAAAATAATTATAAATTCTATTGTTGTTTAACAAAAACGAAATGCCTGCCACTGAGGGTGACACGCTCTGAGCTTGACGACAATGCGATGCGAAATATCAATATCAAAACATCACTTTTCGTACGGCACCGAATGTACTTGCACTTCAAGGTGAATTGAGCTCTATTCCGTTCCATTTAAATATACATTCGAAGATGGGTAGTGTGAAAAAATACTCCGGCATTCTTTACTGCGCCTGCATACAATATTGGATTTTCAACTCTTTTTCAAGTAATTTTTAAAAATGGAATCGGTGTGGGTAGATGGCGAACAGACGGCAGCCATTTGTCTGCGCAAACGAACCGATTTGTGCGTCGGCGAATGGGTAACGAATGTTGCACGAAGGCACGTGTCCCGCCAGCTTGACTTATTGGTGGTCTGACTTACCGGAACACTCATTGTGGTCTATAAGTGAATTAGACGAGATCGTTTATTACGCTGTGAATTAATGGTGCAATTTCAATTGAAAGCAATTTCTTACTTCTAAATTTATCTATGGACGTTCAAATAGCCGAGGTTTCATCTTGGTTATTTCTGATTGAATTTTATGTTGTGCTTTTGTGGTTTGCGAAGTTTGTAGTCGAAGTTTTCTTGTTTTCAAATATTCAAATATACAAGGAAATGTAAATTAGTATCCCAAGTAAATAAACGTTTAGTATAAAATATCATCAATAAGGCAACATTTGTTACATCAACATCTTGCATAGGAAAACAATTCAAAGAAGCTGGAAACGCAAATATTTCCACAAGGCACCGAACAAAATGCGCAATGCAAATCAAAACTCCACTTAAACTCGAGTAAAGGGGGAGAGCAAATTTCATAAACTATAAAACAATGCAATATTAGATGGTGCTTCGGTTTGGTAAAGTTTTGGGAGCGAATGAATAATTCAGAATGCGAATCGGCAGTCCGTCAGACGCCCCCGGCCGTTGCATTTTGTACGTAAATCTGCTGTAATATCTGAGAATATCGTATGCTGTGTTCACGAGCAATATTCTTCATCTTCCACTGTTTTACATTCGTCTGATGATATCCGATTTGTGCGCGTATATTTGTTGTTCCCGTCTATTTTGGCGCACAGTACAAATAGGAGCGATCTGTCTGCGTCATATTTTCTATAAGTTTATGTCCTTTACCCCAAAGTGGAATAATTTTTCTATAGGGTGAATTCTAATAAAGAACTTTCAATGGCTACTCGTATCTTACTTTTAATAGAATGTGTGTAGTCATTTATCAAAATTCTTCCATAGTAAAAATACTTATTAATATATTTCTTTTTCTAGAATTTTCATTAATTTCAAGTCTTTCTTCTATTGAAGGAATAAATGTTTTTACTCACGCTTATTTACTTATTTACAAGATTTTATAGTCAATCATTTATAACAGCAAAAGTAAAATAACATTACTATAGCTATTGTTACAAAGATTGTTCAGTCAGCTTTCGAAATGTACTCAGTGGAGAAGATACACTTCAAAATATTTGTAAAGCCTCTGTAAATCTTCAACTAAGACTCATTTGAAACGATGAGCTGGGTTTTAGTTTTCTAATAAGCTCTTTGTTGTTAAGAAACTTTATGTGAATTAAACAATTCTCAGTTTATTTTAAGACATTTAGAAAAGCAACATTGGAAGTATGAATTTACTTTTGAAGATTAGGCTGCAATTAACAAAGCAGTTTTATCGACTTAAAAACATAAAAATAAAAATAATATATTATATTGTATGTATAGTACCTTGAAATAAACCTTACAAGACAGTTTTCTTCCAAAATACAACGCATGCTACATTTATTAAATTCGTCTCAAACAAAGGTCAGTAAATTAACTTAGTTTTAATTCAGCAAGTATTCTGAGAGCTCACGTTTTAAGAATTTACCATAAAATTCTAATAGACGAAACATTTCGCTCCCAGCTACCATAGCTCTCCATTTTAATGAATAAGTAAACAAAATTAGTGGGTCCAATATCGAAATAAGTGAAACGAGCAGACGGTCAAAGCTACGGGTTCCGCATATAAAGTATCCGCTTGAAGAGAATAATTTTAACTTAGCAGCTTCTCTCAAGCTTTTTATACTCAATCTACATCGAGTTGGCGGTAATGAGTGCTTTTATACGGAAATAAATTTGATTTTTTTTTTAATTTTGTTATTATTACTTATTTTAATGAAGTCTATTTTAGAAATTGAATAGATGAGATTTGTTGATTTTTTTTATAAAGGGAGTCTGATTGATACTATGATATTGGAATTTCATTAATCATAGTTATCGCGGTTAACCAATATTTTTGGAAGTAATGTAAAATTTCTTACACAAATTAACTTGTATAGCTTTATGCTAGCAAAGTTTCTAACTATTCGAAATAACCTTTACTTTATCTACAAGACTCCCACTTAACGTAGATCTCTTTACAATCCCTACAATCCGAGAATGTACATTGCGATCAACGTCCTTAACAGAACTTTCTGTGTCATTGTCTGAATTAATTATAATTCCTCCCGCTTCTTTTTCCAATTCTGGAATCTCATCATTCGTTGGTACAGTGCTTTTAGGTAATCTCCAATCACTTTCACCCTTCTTCGCGGAGTTCATTACAGAATCATGGGGACCTCACCGGCGCTCCAACATATCATAAAGTTGTAAAAATAGTTTTCCATTTAACCTAACCTTCGACGTATACTTGAAAATACCTTGAGTGCATCGTTGAAAGTAAATGCCGGTATAATTTCTGGTTCCACTGCGTTTGGATTGCATTTAAAGACGTTAGGGGATGGAACCGGATAAACTTTATGTTAACTGTAAGCAATAAAAATAGCCTTTATGACTATACGTGGAATGGTTACGTTTGTTTGCGTCATTTAGCCGTGTTGCAGTATGAATTTAGCCGAGTTTTATAGAAATTGACGTGGTTATAGAGATTTATTGATAGAGGGAAGTTCGCAGTAGTACATCTTTTACATCTTCCGGAAGTCCTAAAAGCAATCTTTGGGAATAAAATGTGGTGTAAAAAATACAAGAAATAGTGACGTTATGGAATTTACTAGCAAATTTATTTATGACTGCTGCAGATTCCAAATGGTATAGATGAGTCATCTGCGAATTTGTGAAAAGAAATCCTCAATAATTTCAATTTTATTTTTTTAACCAAAGAATATCCTGTAGCGGAAAACAGCACAGTGGTATTTTAGGAGAAAATATAGAATCACACCATATGCACTTCAATACTTTATTACGTGTCAAAAAACCTCAAACCTCAAACAAGAACCAGACTAAGAATAAACAACAAACTGTCAATACAATATTCTATATATAAAATAAAAACATTCTAAAAAACGACCAGCTTCAATTTATAGTTTGCATTCTTTAACATATCCTATATGTAACTAATTATCACACGAAACCTGATTTCACTAAAGATGTTATTGTAAACCAGCCGCTTACAAAATGAACAGCCAATGGTCTTGTAAGTCGAAATATTTCAATGACTTGTTATGGATGGAATACTGACAAATTGCCGTACTATTTTTGTACGTTATTTATTACACGGGCCCTGTAACGGTAGTAAACCAATTAAATTGATTGATTCAATGCAAGTTGTTAATCAAAATGTTTGTTTGTCCGCCGGCGGGAGCGGCGAAAAGTGCAACCGAAAGACCTTTTCATTTGTTCCGGTTTCGGCGGAGTTTTTAATTAATTTGGAATTTACAGCAATTCTACGCGTTTTAACTTTTATTCGTGTTACATTTTTAATTCACTCCCTGACGTTTGGTTGGCATGTGGCCATAATTAAATTTGAGATGGCGGTTGCGATGCTAAGATCGTTTTTATTTTATTAAAATGTCTTTTTTTTATTAATTCTCTTTTTGGCTTTTTTATTTTTATTTTGAATACGATATGATATGTACAAACATAAATTTGTTGAGTTGAATTTATTAAAAAGTTATTACAGCAGTGAAAGTCAATACGCTTTCATTTGTCGCATTACAGAGTACAAGTTCCCTTTATCAATCTTTGTCAAAGGATAGTTCTTTCAGATTTCACCCTTGACCACAACATGAATGCGCCGATCTAGACAATAAGAGGGAATAGCTTTTTATTACCTGACTCAGTTTACCTAAGGTCCAATATTTTTTTTTCCTTCCCCCATCCTTTCTATTTTTCTCCTATCTGTCGTCATCCCTCACTTAATGGGGTCGGCGCTTTTATTTCATAGTCCATGTTTCATAGTAACATGATTTTAAATTTTGAAACTGGCCGCTTACAACCGTAGGTTACAGCCGCTTGCATCGGCTGATGAAGTAAAGGACAATCCAGATACGATTTTCCACTAATGACATACAGCCTATAACAGGTAACTAACGCCGTTCGACACATAAATACGTTAGTCTTTTCAAAATTAGGGATAGGCTCACATACTGTCACCGAAATGCAGAATACTAGCGGGAGTCACTTTGGTATGATCATCATCGTCTTTATTGGGGAGGATACCCACATCCACCCAATAAAAATGCCAAATAATGCATCAATCAAAATACATGCATCATCTGCTTATAAGACGATAGATCACAGCTCTATAGGCGACGATAACACTCCTAAAAGAACTCATTAAAAGTGCAACGTTACAATTAATTTTATTTAAGTCATTAACCGTTGTCCATTCTATAGACACAGCACGGCCAGTCCGCTATTATCCGCTGCAATATACAATGTATACGAACAACGGATCAAAAATATTAATCTTGTGGAAGTGCCGATGTATATTAATAAGGTCGACACAGCGTATAACTATGCGAACGGAATGATTTACAATAACATGAAAATGAAGCTCAGGGAATGTTCACTGGGATTGCATACGAGAATGTTAATGTAATTGAATATCATATGGGGTCTTTTAATTGTGTGGTCAACGAAATTCTCATATTTTCGCCCATATACCGCTAGGATACATTAATATTGACTGCCTCGGTGGCGTAGTTGTATTACGGTACGGCTACAAAGCTGAGGTCTCAGGTTCGAATCCCGGGTCGGGCAAAGTATTGGGTTTTTCTATTCATTATCAGTCCGGAGTCAGGAATTTGTGCCCGATATGGCGATAGGCTCGCCCCCTATCACATCATGGGACGGAACATACAAGGCGAAATGTGGGTGTCTTGGTGGCGCCTCTGCCTACCCCTACTGGGATAAAGGCGTGAGTTTATGTATGTATGTACATTAATATTATGGCCTGAATAAAACTAATGTCTTAAATTTACCTACTGCTAATTATTTGCTTCCCATAATTTACGCTATTTGATGTAGTCTTAAACGACTCACCTCCAGAATTTCTCAGCTTTGATAACATTAGTATCCTACCACGAAGCGTTAAGTCTGCTGTAGCTTAAATACCTCTGATTAAAAACATTGCTACGTAATTATCCAAAGACTGCACTACCGAGAAACAAAGTAGGTATTACTGGCCCTTACCGCACGATTTGTCTATAGACAGAATAGATTTAAACCAATCTACAGGCTATTATTTATTCACTTCTGAACTTCCAAAAAATTTGATATCTCTCATAGTGACGCTAGCCAATCGTAAGCACTTTTGTATCAGACCTCCAGCACAATTTAGCACATCCAGATCCGTTCATTTGTTCCGTGTGTTCCATGTAAAGAGCGTATATTCGCCAAACCGCGGCGACATGCTGCCGCCATTACGCGTGCGTCCATTGGTGTTCAAATTAAATACATAAAGAAGCGATGTTTACATACATTTACATACAAGTCTGTGCGGAAAATAACGCAAATGCGTCAGCTGGCCGCTCCACTGGGCTTCCACAATTATTGTAGCACTAAGAAACATTGTTCATGCGGTCTTAAAACATGGAAAATCCAGAGGAATTAAATATGACATAAAATTTGCATATAATTTTTTATTTGCATTTTAAATTGCCTTTGGAATCAGATTAAATTTCTCTTCTCTGAGAACTACGAAAAAAACACCTTGATCTCAAATAAATTTTGGGCAGTAGAAGAAAGTACAATAAGCTTGCTTTATTTCTGGAGAATTTTGCTGAATTGGTCTTGCTGTCTTTCTTTATCAGGTGTACACTCAGAAATGTCGATGAAATGTAATAACTTTTCCAAAGATGTCTAAAGGATTCGTTCACCATTGTAATTTATACTCATAATGACGTAAGCTTACCTTCTTAGCTCACTCACATGAAATACAGGTACAGCTCACACTACAATCCTACACAGAATAGTGAATAATCGATAGAAATCGAATAATGAACTGCGAAGTGAAAGAACAAAAATACCCAATGACAAAACGAGCGAAGATAATTCAGTGTATAATTGATGCGGACAGAAATTATGCAACCGGGCCGGAAGATTCACGTAATACAACGTAGTGTGCTGTTACTACGCTGTCTCGCATATGAGCTAGGGTTTACCACGACTCAAATATTCATTGCGTTTCATTCGTCATCACGTTTTGATGATTAGCGGTTTTGCTAATGGAGTAAACAAATTTCCCGCTAATTATTCTAATTTAGAATTCGACGCAGTGCGCTGCGAGATTTTATTTGAGCGAAAATTTTCATGTGGCACAAATTTTTAAATGTACACAATGTATGAACTAAACATATTGTAATAAAAGTGATTAGATCGAAAGAAAACCTAATTTAATCACGTTGCACCAACAGTTATTAATTGTAAAGAAACACAAGACTTTTCGAATTAAAATTTGTCGTAAATCTAAATATGCACTTAATGTAACATCTAATGTAAACAAACAAATTACTAGAAGAAGCAACTTATTTCGCTTCTTTCTTATCATTCTCTATCCCTCCAAATGTTTTTAGCCTAGTTTCTTCACGACGACAGGTTAAAACTATATCAATATTACGATTGTCGCTTAGATAAAGTTAATTAGGTCATTGAATGGGTCGGAATTTCAATTTGAACAGTCCATACACTTCTGAAGGCTTATCGACTGATGCCTTTGCAACGTCTACATACGGCCGTCAGTCAAGTCATTTTACCTGCAGCTATCATGAAATGAAGAATTTGAGAATTTAACTTGCATTATCCTAAAACTTAACTTCATCTTTATCACCATCATCATCATCAGTGCACTGCTGATCAAACGCTTACAAGAAATAATATCTGCTTTTTGGAAACACTCAGCATTTTGGGTATCACTACAACCTTAAGCAATGGTGCATTAATTAATTATAACCTAAGCAATTGCATATCATCCGAATAAACCATGTCAATTGTAATTGGAGCCATAAATCATTTTTTTTGTAAAAATATTTGCACAGTTAATTCTATTACTGGTTCAATAATCAAACCTCTGCAGAGTCCTTGGTTTAACTAACGTGTTAATTGCCTGTTTCAATCTTGATTACTACACCTCCACCGCCTATTAATTCTCGATTAGGATCTGGAGAAAGGTGACGGATGTAAGCTGAAAGCTCTAATTGTTTTAATTTAATGAGCTCACGTCGAAGACTTGGGCTTTTAGTGACGTTCTAAATTTAATCTAACGATTTAGGTCGATGTTTACGAACTAGTGGATTGTTTTTGGTTTCAATTTTGTTAGAGTTAAAAAACGTTAGAACTAATTAGATTTTAGGAAAACCACTTATTATTTGATTGAAGTTTTTTAAATTTATAAAAATCAAAATAATATCGATATTTAGATTTAATTTTGTGCTGCTGCTATATATGAGTACATACAATCAACTTTAAAAAATATATCTATATCATTTACAAGCTTGTTTGTTTTGTAAATAATTAGAAACCATGTACAAAATGCATTCATTAATTAAAGTGTTGAAAATGTCCACCTCATCAACACAATAATTACACGGACTGAAGATAATGACAAACTTATTAAAGATCTGAGCGTCGCAAAACTTGCTAACAGACGGAGATTATTGCACGAAAGTGTTAATTAATGTTTCCAAAGTCACCATCAAATATTCAGTTCAGAAACTTCAAATTGTCAGTGAGGAGAGAATGCTCAACCCATTAAATTGCCATGGGGTGGTCTATTTGACACCATCGCAAGCTAAAATTACACTAGACACAAAGAAAATTTAAGTGTATTTTGGTTCAATTAGTGGGTGGGTAAGGGGTGTGAAATTGCGCGAGGACAGTAATTTATTTCGAATGTTATAAGGGATCAGTTCGACCAGGGCAGTTTACTGTCTTCCATTTGTAATTAAAATTAATAACTTTTGGAAAATACCCGTTATCACGATTTTTCATTCTTATGATTTTGCTGCTAAACTCATAATATACAGGGTATATCAGGACCGCGACCGAAAACGAAGCCAGGAGGTAGTATTAGTGATATCAAACACAATGCAAGTAAAAATTTTACAAAAAAATCGTCATTTTTTTTTTTGTTATTTTTTACATATCGTCGTATTTGAGTGATTAAACATAGTTTTTCTACAATAATGACGTACACCGCTTAATTTTTAAACACGCAATGGTACGTAAGGGTTTAAATTACTATTTTTGGAAAAACTAAGAATTTACCCCTCAAAAACGATAATTTTTAAAAAATTTAAAAAAAAAATCCGTCGCTTATTTTGCAAAATTTTTAGTTGCATTTTGTCTATAGCCGCTAAAACTATCACCTGGCTTCGTTTTCGGTCGCGGTCTTGATATACCCTGTATATGTACAAGGAAACATTCTCTAAAATTAAGACTGTAATTTATATTTTTTCTCTTTACGACAAATGAATTACATATATTTTTTTAAGTTACATGTCATATTAAATTGTCTTCTGTTTTAGGGGTAATAGAAAACATAGTAAAGAATACTGGGTATCTTATATTTTCTGTTTAATATTTTTGAATTCATCGCAATTATGACACATGTGGAATGTGGATAAATATTATTTATACAAAAGACAATTTAATAACATGTAACTTAAAAAAATGATGCATATATCCTGGTATCAAACCCACTTTCTCTATCGCAACGGCCCATAAAAAAATTGGACTACCGACTTCACAATTCACTCCATTAGTAAAATTCCCCATCCAAGAGCATACGAAATTTTATTAAAATTCCTTTTTTATTAAAATATAATAAACTCGTGCAAAATTGTACAGCACACATCTGAAATGTTTGCAGTAACAACATTCCCCGTTCCATATTTTTCTATCAAATCACGCGTGCCTCTTTGTATAACAAGTACACGTTTCATGCTCCACATATCTTAAACCCTTTGCCATATGAAATGCATAAACAATATTATACTGTAAAAACACGCATTAGATTCTAGAACATAAATTTCAATGGTACTACACGGTTAATCAACATAGAAATTGTAAAACGAATATTGGCCCCGCAATTACAATACATTTACATACTGATTTGGTCGGATTTCAATTTCTACGTTTACAACCGGCTTGTTAATTTGCCTAAAAGGAAAGTAATTGCTCCGATGTAATTTATCTCGCGCATGTGTGAAACTAGTTGTTTTAACGAGTAAGCGAACTATATCTTGCCGTTGATAAAATCTTTGCATGGGAAGTGTTGATAATAAATTTTTGTCCTTGTTTTTAATACTTTTTGATGGTTACATTCAAATTTTAAGGACTCGTAGTTCAATTTTATTTTCTTACGCGTTTTTGCAGGAATATAATGTGAAATTGTAGCGATTTTAAGGGGAAAGTTCGCAGTCCTATGCATGACCTATTCGAAATGAAAAATAAATTAACTATCCATGGGATGAATCGTCCTGAAATACAAGAGTAAACACACGTACACAAAACCGAGGACAATTTGCCTACCTAACAATCACCCTCGCATTTCTTCACAGCGCGAGCGTTTTACAACATGAATCTCAATTTGGTGCTATTCTATTGTGCCCATAGAAGCTATTTCACGTAGAATGGACTAATCGTTTTATTCACCATGATTGCGTACTAGTGAATAAATATTTTTTTTACTTTTCCACCCGCGGCCCCACCGTTTCCGCCATATAATTGTGCCCATTCGACAATGGCAACGGCGCGTGCTGCTCTGAGTGTTTTCGTTTATGTGTTTGTGCACTGACGCAATTTCTATTAGTTATTACGGCAATAATTCGGCGAGTTTGCGTGAATACGCCCTTTTATGCAGCAAATATGATTTGTGAAATTTCGATGTCTTTTTTGGTCTGCGTTGCGTGGAGTTGACTGATCATTTGCCCAGGGAGAGTTTAAATCATTTCTGGGATTGATTTAGATGATTTGGGAATTCTATTCTTTTTAATCGATATGGATTTGTGTATAATTTAGGTCACCACTAGAAAAAAATGCGCGTGATATCTATTCATTTGAAACTTAGACACACCTGATTACTATTAAATATGGAACCACGAGATACTCGTAGTTTACATATTGTAGGAACAACAAAAGATAATATTAGTTATTTTGTGAAAGGACAGAATCAATGCTATATCAAAAAAGAACCTTTACGACATATCACTAAACCTCAATACTTCCATAATATTGGATAATTCATAATCATAGAACTGGCAAAAATATAGATACAAAGTATATTATAATAATTGCTTCTTTGTAATAAACGGTATCCAAACCATAAAATATTTCTTTCGCGAAAATGGAATTAAAAGCCTGTTTATGCCTTAATAAATTATTAAGTTATCAGCAACACGAACGTTGGACCAATTCTCAATGCGCTTACAGAAATTAATTCATTAATTAATTACTCTGAAACAGTTTTTAATTTTATTTCTATTTTGTTCCATTAAAAGGGTTGAACATTCGGTGCTGTATATAGCTTTTCTATGTTAATAATTGTAGTACTTTAAGGTGCATACAATGTCCGGAAAATCTAGATAGACTAGATAAAACAAATAATACATAAATAGTAAACTGTAAATAACATTAGGTAGTGTATGTTTTCAAAATTTAATGTGCAATGTGTATATTATTTCAAATTATAACAAATCTTCTAAAAGAACCCATCATAAAACAAATAAGGTAAGAAGGAAAGGAGGTAATAAGTAAGTTGCATTTACAGTCATTCCGTATAAAGCCATCGTGTAAAGCCGGGGGCTCTGGGCAATATCATATCTTCTCCTCCCCTAATATTTTTTGACAAGTGTGATGCTTAGAAAATGTCTTCGTAACGCTCACCATGTGGCCGTATCCCTTTAATATATATTCTAACTCAACTCTATTTGCTTAAATTTGACTCACTTTAAAGGGTGCATAATTTACTTAAAGGCTAATTATTTTGTAATAGGGCAACGCAGATGGCGTGCCCCCAAATTGGGGACTAAGTCAAAGAAAATTTCTGCACTGACAAACTTTGAAAATTTTAATTAAATTGCCTCATCATGTGAATAAAATATCGATAGAATTGTTTGTAATGAATTGGTATTAATTTTGTCTGTTCGTTGAACTGAGTTTGGAAAGTTTCTCTTCGATGTCTGTGTACTTCGTTAGCGCAGCACAGTTAACGATATGTGGGAGGACGGTAGACGTTGCAAGGGTTATACAAATGTCACAATTTATAGATTTCACTGAAACGAATGTCAAAACTCGTGTCTAAAGCCTGTATGAACATACAATTGGTATAATTGAAGCTGGTCTAAATGTGGTTGGAATAGGTTATGTTAATTTTGAAACCGTTGATATAGCTGTCAAACTATTTGCAATATAATGGAATCAAATATCAATCACGAAGTATTATTTTTTGGTAACTCGTTGTTGTCAATATAATAGCTTGGTTTCATGTATCTTTTTGATTGTGTAAGCATCGAGCTGTCAATAAAATGAATATTATCTCCGCGACTTTTATTAAACCACGTACTTCACTACTCTACTTACCTAGTTAAACTAATCGTGGTGATGTTTGTGAAGTCCAGATTTGTAATGACAACCACTTTTGCTCAAACTAAGAGGATTTCTAGCTCATATCTGCTGTATCATGAATTTGTACTATATTTCGTCTGTACGTTATCACCCATTTCTACAATAGTAGACCATTTAGGCGAGGCGCGAAGAAGTAATTCTGTCGAATAAGAATAGATAATAAACTGTCGCGAATTTTTGCTCTATTTGAACGATCCTCTATTTTACCAATAAATGCAATACAGTTATTCTTTCGATACTGAAACATATAAAAAATAAGAATGCTATAGGACATGGATATAAGTAATTCGATATTAATGTTAAAAGGGTATGAGGGTTTATTTTACAATGTATTATGGTATCCTCATGTGATAATATTTGTCTGGGAGAAACTTTCATATTCCTGGAACTAGAAGGGTTAATATTTGTTCTCAATTATACACAGGCAAAATAATTTCTAGTTGCTCTGCTACTAAGTTGATAATCAAATATTAGGATTAGGTAATAATATGAAGAATTTTGTTAAACAAGATTATGTTCGTATGCGAAAAACTATAATATCTAAAATTAAATATAACAATTATGATAGTTATATAAATAATTAATAAGCATATTACTAATAGGTCTAACGCCTCTTATATCTATATAAAAATTTAAAATATAATAATTACGATAAAAGTACTAATCGATGTTGATAAAAATATATTTACTATAACCAAGCAATTTCATATCGAGTTTAGCACAAACGTGTGAACAATTAAAAATATTTTCGTTTATTCGGCAAATGAGATTCGTTAATAGGAAAATCTGGAGGCAAATTCGGGCAGTTGGCGCGTCCACGTCGGGCTCAGTCGGATTTCCAATTTTCTATACGTGACCTTTTTCACTCCAAATGTCGCATGTTCAACAAACGAGGTGTCTTTGAAAACGTAATTAGAAAATTCCCAAACGACGTCCCCGTTTACAACTCGCCTGGATTTTGCTGCGCGGGACTCGTGCTTGCAAATTAGTTTTGTTCGTGATGATCTATTTAGAGTTAGTTCAATTTTTTGACTAAAATTAAATGTTAGCGCCTGGGAACTAAACAGATGGGCTTTGGAAAGTTGCTTTAGAGTTAGATCTACAATCGAAATGTATGCCAATTTAAAATTTAATTTTGAATATTAAAATGTTGGTCTACTAAAGTTTAATAGATATTTTAAAGTAAACAGTGAGTTATACCTCTGCCTAAAACTAGATCTTTTATCACGGTTCAGCCGTTATCCTACCAAAGAGCTCTGCTTTGCCGAGGTTTAGCGAGTAAAACTAAAATCAGCTTAAGGACACCTTCTTAATATCATGGACTTGAGACTCTAGGTAAATTATTGCCTAGAGACCTAGATTAGCTGTTATATCGAAATTAAACAGCGGTGTAGTTAGGTCTCGTCCTTAGACGATCTGTGTTTCTTATTGTGTTAATAAAATTTCGACTGAAGCTAGTCACAATAATCAAATAACTAGAATTATTTTAATCCAGACAATGGTAGATTCATAAGTGATCGTAACTTATATCAATAACTTCTTGGTTTACTTTACGATGGCGAGAATCAAATAAAAAGAAATGATGTGTTAATTGTGACGGCAAAGGGGGCTGTGGTGTAATAATCATAAACAAATGTAGCGTGTTTAATTGGTGACGCCTTTACTATCGTTGAACTCTGTACATCTGGGAGTAGTTTGGTAAAAATAGACAATGTTGACATACTTGTGACTAATAAATTCCATACTACTAGTTTGTTGACAAAAATGCTTCATAAATAACGCTTTAATGCTGAACTATGAACGTACGAAGTCGTAACGTAGGTAAAGGATGATGAAAAATATTTTAATGGAAATAATGTTCTTGTGGATGCAAATCATTATTATGGTATCGTAGGATTATATTTTGATTGGCAGAATGCCAGAACTACATGCCTTTTTCAGTTAATTAATAAAAAATATATTCGAATTAAATCTACAGATAATACTCGCCATCCCGTATTCGGATTCCATGCTATTCTTTACTAAAATAAGATAGTAGATATCGTATTTGAAAACATTTCTTTAAAGGTTGTGGATGACAGAAATTACTTTCCTTCTGAAAGCGTCGTAAATGAATCCACGATAAAACGTTTCTTGTAGCATAGTTCCAAAAAACCTATTTTTAATACCCAATAACAAAGTTAGCTCGTAGAAAAAATATAGGATAGGGAATCCGTCCGCAATATAGCTCAGAAGTATAATATTAGGACGACGCCACATACATGTGTGATAAAGACATTGATAATAATACAACCTACAAACGACTCGGCAGCTTACATAATATGCCTTAGAAATTGAGTGAATAAGGCTTACAGAAGAGAAAAGTAAGGAATACAAAAAAAAAGTACTTCATGACATTTCAACATTAGACTGTGGTACTCTCCAGTCGAGGTAAGTCATTTATAGGCTACAACAAAGCTAGCATTTAGACTTTTTTTGCCGCATTTATATTATAAAAAATATATTTTAATAATATATTATAATAACGGCGGTATAGTACTAACCAATTAAAATCCACACACGCTTGGGAAAGGCTTAACCGACATTAAAACTTTAGTCCCTATTGTGTGGATTATTTAATTTAATTATACACACTTCCGTTATTATGGGCAAAGATAAAGTGAAAATAGTGAAGCGAATCGAAGTGAAGGCGGGACTGTTTTACCGTCTGTACGTTTTCAGTTGAGCGTAAAATAATAGAATTGCCGTTTTCCCCGGCGGTATTGCGGCGCACTTGTATAATTGGTTTAGATAAATTAACAAAGTAGTTTCAAAGAGTGATATCCCCCCGGGATACAATTTAATTGTGTACAGCCCGCCCATACTTTTAGCGATTCTTGAATTGATAATGACCTGCAGTTCCGGTTGCTTTTTTCATGATTTTTTAATATTTCATATTGGGTGTTCCATTACGTAAATTGTTTGAATTTCATAAATTGAATTTCTGTTTTAAATTTTGTGGGATATTTTAAATTTTTGGCACTTATTTTTTTGTTTACTTGGTTAGCTATTAAGCGTCTAATTGAATAAAATGTATTATTTAATTGTTTTCTAATCATCATTATAATTGCCAATACCTATGACGTGACTTGCTATGAGTCTTCTGTCATATAAGCCAATCTCGACACAGCGTTACTAATCCTTACGAATAAGAACTCCTAATAAAAACGGGTATACCACATCCGTAAACCCGAGCTAAATTCACGCACGAATGTCAACGTCTGTAGCAGCGTGGCCAAACGTCATCGACAAGGGAGATATGGCGCGTGTGGAAACTGAGCAAACCGACCGTGAGATAAGCTTGAGACTGCATAAATCTACATAAACAGCCCTGCCACTGCCATCCACAAAAACACCCAATAACTAAATGTACGGTAATAAAGCTTAAACGCTCCCAGCAAAAATTAACCCAAATAATATCCCTTTATGTGTGTGCAATAGAATGTGCGGCGTGAAGTGAGCGGGAACCCTAAAGTACGCCGCGAGCTGTCCTCACCCTTATTTTTTTGTTCTAGCAAATTGCATTTCATTGGAAAGTGACGCATGAACCCCATAGTGACATAAAATTGTATAATTTTCCTCCTGTTATGAGGCATTTGGATTTTTTTTGGATCTTATTACGATTTTTTTTAGGTTTATGTAGGTGAGAATCTTGGAGATCAAGTTATAAAAAAAATCATTTCATTCCTAACAATACTTCTCCAAGTGTTGTGATTGTATTTCTTACTCACAGATTTCCAAAGCGACCTTTTGAATACCTGCGACCTTAAGGTCAGATTGTGGGTGTCCACCCACACCAAAACAATAATACACTTGTATTTATTCTAATATTCCGTGCAATGAACATATTTACGCCGTCGTACGTTCGTCTTCGCTTCAGCCAAGAGTTCAGTGGTAGAAAATGGTGGTATTAAGCCCGCATTCATACATCTTGTTTATAAATAAATAAGATTACATAATTAAGCTTAATTTAAATTGAAGAACCAGGCAAAAGCGTTCATGTGTGAATATTATTCAAAAAATAATTACATTTTGTCGCGCGGTATTCTTTGCGGAATGAATGATTTTAATTATCTTAATGAAGTTCTTCATTAGAATATGAATAAGACATTACATTACGAGATTAATACGCCCGCGTTGAGGGGTTCGAATAAATTCCCTTGGTTACGTTTATTGATAGAGATTTCCATAACCATTTAACATTGTTTTATGCCTTTAAATTACCATTTGAAATATTCTTTTTTTAAATTTTACCGTAAACATTTGCATTACATTGTCATTTCGTCAACACATAAGGTTTTATTGTAATGAATATCTGTTGTCAAACGTTTATCTTCGGAATACCCAGCCAGTTAAAAGCAAAAGTAATTTCTATTCAAACACGTAATGAATTCCATTCGTGTTTATTCCAAAACCACCCAAGGCGTTTTGGTGATACGGAATTTTGTTGTTAGGGAGGAGATCTATCCTTACTAGGATTAAACGCGAAAGTAACTTTGTCTGTCTGTTACCTTTTTACGACTTAACTACTGAAACTATCGTAATGAAATTTGGCAAATTGGTAGTCCGGAGTTGAAGTATATACGCTACCTTTTATTATCACATCACCTCTGAGGTGAAATAGATGGCAAAGTTTATATGAGAAAGTATTATATATTAAGGCTAATGTCAAGTTAGACTTAATTATGAATTAACATTATTCGAAAGATTTTCATAATTGTAACATGCGGAAATAGGGCAGGAATATTATGATTATAATATGGTGTTCTTGTTTGGAATTTACTTAATGCTTGGTGTCAGTAAGAGTACAGTAAAAATGTATTTGAATCAGGCAAATTCGAACGAAACCCAAATGCTCCCAAATTTGAGGCAAATTTTATTAACACCAAATTGGTACTATCACCGACACCTTTGAGAACAATTTAACAAGTTACGCCGCGGCGACACTTGACCCTTGAAATTTACATCTTTGAAACAGACGCAATATCTGCACTGTGGATCGAACATAATATTGTTGGGAAACTTCCGTCCTGATGGAGTTACTTTAAGTGTTGATAGTTAGTAACCGCAGGTAGTAAGTTGGCGAACATTACAAGATCGGTTTGAGGAGCCCCGGCTTAATAAACTATGAGATGGATCGAGTAATAAAGACTGTATGGGCACACTAACTTCGGTAATAGATGGTGGGTGTAAAAAGTAAATACTAGGAAATCGAATATCGACTCGCTCGAGTAAGTGTGGTATAAAAAAGCCGTTACTAGTGGTTCTGTCTTGATTACCTTTGAAGAAATTTATAATAATTGCGATTTTTGCAATGTTTCGAGAGCTGGAATTGGGTTAGGTTGGTTTTTATACTAAGCGGAACAAAGGTTTGGTTAACCTTGTTAGTAGTTACAGGATTAATAAACTAATATATTTTTTATATTATATATTTTCTATTGAAGATATGTTTCATACAAATAAATATACACGAATAATAAAATAAGCTAGCGAAAAATTAAACTTAAAAACACGAGGTACAGAAGCATCGATCTAATTTTGTTTAAATTACAAGGCTTCCTTTATAACCAATAGTACTGATTAGTTTAAAATGGTCTGATTAATAAAAATAATCAATAAACAAAAAAAGAAATAAGAATAACAGTGGCCACATAATAAAACAGCCAGTACGTCATAATACAATAAGTTTTGTTTATATATTATAACGAACATCACGCACAACATTGAATATCAGTATAATCCAGAAAAAATCCCATTTCCGACTACATCATTAACCGCCAATCATCTACGCAGAAACTCAAATAAGCATAGACTTGAGGGTCGTTGACCTTTGCTATAGTATTATTTAACACGTTTGGCTGACCACTATGATTGCCACTAGTGCCAATAGTAAGAGGAAACTTCAGATCAAACAAAAAGTATAACTATACAATAGACATAATTCTATCAGGATTTCCTAGGAATAATTTATTTACTTAGAAAAAAACTAATCTGTAAAAGTCTAATAGATTTATATACAACTGGCCGATCTTGAAGAATTTCTTTTATGTGTGTTTAATTGGAAAAACAAAATACAAATTAATTTACATTCAATCAAGGTATCGAAAAAGTGCTTTCTGCTTACAATAGTAGCTACGAGTAGTAGCTAGTAAACATATAAGGGCTGTTTACTATACAGCCCAACATTGCCCAACAATATCTTCCATATTTAAACGTTTCAATCTATGAACATTTCTTTATACACACCGTTACAAAATAAGACATTAATAAAATAAAATATATTAATCAATAGCCACCTGCCTGCGGGAGTCACGGACGACTTAGTCCACCGTAAAATATTTTCCAAAAGAAACCGTAAAACGGTTCATTGATCGTTTTGCGATGAAACTTAGTATAAGTACCTTGGACTAATAGCTGAAACGTGACTTGAGTCAGAGGGTAATTTTGCAGGAGGACCTTAAGAATATCACACACCAACAATGTGGATGGCTTTATGCCATACTGCTGTTGTAGTTTTTATCGACAAGCAATTCCTATTAACTAAAATGTTGATATAGATTTTTTTTCCTTTAACGTTGGCAATGATGATAAAGCTAATTATTTTTAAACATAAATTGCGGAATTTGGTAAGAGATACTTTAAAATTATTGTTAATACCAAATCTGATGATAAAGTCATTATTTACAATATTATCTGAATAACATACAATGTTGAATCAAGTAAAATCGTTAACATTAATACTGAACAGTAATGAAGCAACACAATAAAATATTGCTACAAATATCTTCGTAATTACTCAAACACAAAAGGCCACATCTCAATGCCGCGCCGTCTTCATTACAAAGTTTTAGAACGGCCGAACTGTATTGTCCTTCCAGCTTTTATCATTTATTTCTAGTTACGCTCAAGACATCAATCTCTAAGATCCTTTTCACTTTTGCATAACTTCATCCAATTTATTCCCCCTTACAAAGGTCTTATCTTGAATGAGAAAAGCTTGTTTTAATGTCGTTAATTTAAGAGCCGCGTTTCCGTAACGATTTCATTGTCTTCTGTCTAGAAACAGTGGGGTTTAATAACTATTGAATATAGATTAGCTTGCAAGCAATACAAATTCTGGCGTTGTGCGTAGATTATTTGGAGTGTGCGAACAAAGTGCGTACGCTCAAATAATTTAAAATTGTTTTTTTTGTTTGTAATAGGTATAAGCAAGCGAGTAATCGGATCAATTGATTGTATGTACACGTCGATCATTACACATTTTCAATTTTGGATAAATCGTACGTGTGTTACTGCCCGTTTAGGGCATCCAAGGCTGAGTCATACGTAATTTAAAGGTTGCCAACTAAAATCGACGAGATATTATTTTCGTTCTTTCCTGTACTATTTATATTATACGATTCATATTTTTAGTAGGTGTTATATTCAATTTATTATTAAAATTTATTTTATGGGTTTGTTTAAAAGACTGCCTAGGTCGCGCAGTTGTACAACGGTACGATTACAAAATTGAGGCCTCGGGTTCGAATTCCAAGTCGGGCACGGTGATATTGGATTTCTTTTTTATTCATTATCAGCCCGAAGTCAGAAATTTGTGCCCGATATGGCGACAGGCTCGCCTCCTATCACATCGTGGACGGAATATACGTAGCGAAATGTGAGTGTCTTGACACTTCTGCCGACCCTTTCTAGGAAAAAGGCTTGAGTTTATTTATGTACATATTATATAAATGATTCTTAGAGTACATTGTTTTCATTCATAATAACACATCACTTTACAATGCCGTATTTCAAGTTGGGCGTATAGTGAATTTTTGTGGTCAATTTTGGCCTTAATAACACCCAGATTCGTCGCTCGTATACCTTATCTATCATACTTAACGACCCATTGAATACGTTTTCGCATTTCAATAAAACACATTAAAATAAACTTACACATAATTATCCTTAAAAATACAAAAGGACCGACACCACCGGCCGTTGACTCGAAGCGGAAAGGCTCAGAAATACGTAATTTATTGCCGGAAGACAAGTACGTGATCACAAAACTATAAGATTGTTATATTTCTCCGATCATTATTGAACGCTAACGAACACATTATTGCATGCAATAAAAATACGAATCGATTCACGTCGCGTCCAACAATCTGTCTCAGGCAACAGCCTCAACATAAATCCGAATTATAAACATTGATTTCGTTGCCCATAAAAGTGTTTTATAGACATTGTTTTATGAAATCATGTTTTTTGTACTTTTATGCCTTGATCTCACTTCTACATGTTGTTCCACGTTCGTTGGTTCAGATGTCTTTATTACACGAAGGGTGGGTTATGGTTTTATGACTAGTTTGCCATGGAAAACCAGACTAACATGTTCGACTTTAGAGGAAATAATATTTTTAGCCATGTTACAGGCAGTGAGACAGGCGGATTTCAATACTTATTTCGTCTGTTTTTAAAGGATTAGTTTCCAAAAAGTTTTACTCAGTTTGTAGTTATTGCTATATGGCCTACGCGCCTCTAAACCAAACATATTGTGTGTGTATGCTTGTTTAATTTGTCGAATATTAAAAGTTTAATTGTCATAGTCTACCATACATACATACGGTAGGCAGCGACGTGGTTGTGCTAGACCCCTGACACTGCGAAGGTCTATGAGCGGTGGTAATCGCTTACCATCAGGCGGGCCGCTCGTCTGCCTGCTTAGGCTAATAAAAAAAATACAATGAACACAAGTGAACAAAGACTCCAATGTTTTTATTGCATCCAGAAACTTTCAGCGCATTTTTTTTACTGGCTGGAAAAATGACTACAATGGCGAGTTGAATGCAATCTAAATAGAGCATTATCAGTGAGAAATAGCTATCTCGATCTGGTCGATATAATTATGCTGGCTTAGTCGAAACCTGATATACACAAAATGGAATTGAAACGTGGTTCACTTGCTCGGGTAACTATTACAGATTTTCATTACCATTTCACCACCTCATCAGTCCAACATTTATTAGATATCGTAATTGAAACAGACAATTAAAATAAATAAATTAGTTCACCTAACAGCGTTATGAGCTACATTACCTAGGTAATATTCAGCGAACATGTGCACAATTGCATCACCAGACGTAAATGAGAACAATCCAACCGATTTATTGTATTGAATTTCACGTATTTCCGTTTGTCGATACATTCCCGATAAGCCAATGTTGGGCTCACAATAATCTGACTTTATCGCTACATGAGAGACTATTCCGAATTGGCATATCCGGATACTTAATTATTATTATAACATTTTATACTTGCCGCGACCGCAGTTATCAGTTGTATGCGATTGTGGGAACAATGAACATATTGATAGCTTATTCCGCGAAAAATCTGTACAAATATTTAATACGTTTACAATATTAATGCAGTTGTTTACGTTACATTATATTACGATTGTTTAAGTATGGTTTAAATATGTAGACAGTGCACTGTTTCTAAGTTTAACTAAATTCAGCTTATTATACACAGGAAAATTATTATAGGTTATTTTATACGCTTAATTGTATATGGAGTGCAATTAAGATAATAATTATTTACAGCAGTACTTCTTGAAATCAGTAATAATACTTAAGACGTGTAAGGAAGGGACACCGATACGTAGAAGTATGTGTTTTCTTTTGTTCGTACAAACTTAACTTAATTTTTGTCAATCAAATATTTTTTTTTATATTTGTGACACCTAGTTGTATTATAGTAAGCAATACTTCGTCAATTGAAGCAATGTTTTGTAGCCCGTAGGGTATCAAATGATTTCCCAATAAGTAATTATTGAACCAAACTGACCACAAATAAATTGTCAATTATTATAGGTACTGTAGCAGAAACTGTTTCTAGACCAATGAATAAATTATTATGAAACATAAACCAAGTACAAGACTAACCGTAATTGGATTGTAATTTATTCTTGTCAAATTGTCGTTAGAAGATAATATTACCATTTAAATACTTATTCAATAAGGACCTTTATTTGCTATTAATCGTAATATTCAATAATAAACATCTAGTCAGGCTGTTATAGTGCTTGCCTCAAATTTTCTCTGTTATCACTACTTTAATAATTCTGGTGGAGGATTATCTCAATTCCTTCACCAAGTTCTCTGATATCGTTTAAATAATCGATTTTTTTTTCAAAATAAAAGGCAATTAAGGAGTGAAGCTACCTTATGGTAAGTGGAGAGCGGTGACCATGAACAACCACACCATCAGATTGGTCCCCATGTAAGAAAAATGTAGATATTTTTTACTAAAAACCATCAGATAATGTCAAACATTCCTTTCATTGTAGTCAGTAGGTCGTGTAAGTAAAAAAATAAGTACTAGGAAATAATCTGTTGCCAATGTGTTAACAGTATGTTCTGATTCCGGCTAGAATTTCACTCCCTTTATATTAGAATCCAAATCCAAAAATAGCTCCCAACCTATCACTAAACTACGCTACATGCAAATGAAATTAACATTCTCATCTTCGATGTAACAACCGAACTCCGTCGCAGTTTCTCAAACATTATTTGAACAAAGCCCGTATGACAAACGATGTTATTCGAAGATTATCGCCTGAACATGACTAATGTCTTGTCAGGATCTACACGTCTCTCTTATATGTTAATTGTACCGACTGCTTCCAACTCTAATTTACAACTGTGTTTATTTTACAAACTACAAACTTATATTTACAGCTGCACAAATAAGTTTAACGAATTCAGAAGATGCAGGGATCAGTGTGATGGATGTAATGTTAAGTTTGTTAAAAAGTAGATGATTCACACACGCCACGATGTCATTTCAGACGCACCATTCAATTTTTCATTCTGATGGGAACTGTGTAAACACACCAAATGGAGGGGAAAATTATTTTTAAGTTTTTGTTTGTGCCCGATCCCTGTATGGTTCGTGTTAAATAAAACGTGCATTCACAAGTTAGCGAGTTCCGCAAACTTTCTCCTTGTGAAAAAGTTTCTAGAGAATTGAAAACAATACTAGACTTTTAGTTGTGAGAGTAATGGGTTTTGGAAGTAGCATTTCCTGTAACTGTGTTTATAACTGCGAACTGATTTATATTTCCTTCCAATTTAATATATTAAAATAATATTTTATAAACTATTATTAACTGTAATTTTGTCATAGACCATTGAATATTTTGTTGTCAGGGTAACATACTTGGTCTTGTAACATTAGCTTCGCATTTTAGAACAAACCGCTGTATATTTACGATTTAAAACAGCTGATTTACTTAGCCTTTGATTACATATTTTCCCAAAGCAACGATGATAAGCGCGCCTTCATAAAATCTTATAGCATCTCTTCCGGGAAAATATTTAATAACATTGTGTTACGTCAGACCTACTAAAGAATTGAAGTCTAGCAGAGATCTGGTGTCTAATTTATGTCTCCAAGTCATTAAATATATTCTTAACATTAACTGTTATTAAAACCTTTCTCATAAACAGAGCAGAAATTTTCAAACTTTTCCTCGAACATCAAATATTAATTTCTCACTGCGCAATGAATTAAGAAAAAAGTCGTCTCTCCACGTTTTTTAAGAAAGAACAAGACGTCCATATAAAAAACTTTGATGTTGTATTTAAAAATGCATATTGTTTCAGGCGAACATCTTGAGTAGGGTGTGACACAGTGTACCCTCAAACTTGGTCGTTGTCAGTTAATAATAAAACGGGTAGGTAACGCCCTACTTTCATACAAAAAATACTGTTACAACACGCGAATAACCTGTAGGTACATGCAAAGCTCTATCATAGTGCTGTGGTATCATCGATGAGAATTAGATTTAAGAAAAGTTATAATACTTTGAAGTCTGCTCCTGTGAGATAGTATGTGGCACTAGTGAAATCCCTGCCTAACCCTTCGGGGGTACATGCGTAACCTATATAGGTATTGTAACTTTACAAATTAAAACTAAGCTCTTTGTCCCCCACATAGGCCCACTCCGATTAAGTAGTACAATAAACTTATTTATTTATTTCAGCTTTTCGTGACCCACTGCTGGGCAAAGGCCTGAGGTTGAAGGGGTGGAATAACAGCTAACCCACCCAAGCATAAGTGCACCTTGCTGATTAACGGACGAGGCTCTGACGATGTCCACCCGCCAACACGAATTTGACAAGCGGGCTAATTTTCCTAATCCCTCCTAATCATGACAATAAACTTACTTCAGAAATTCTTGAAGAGGGCTCATCGCGAGGTAAGCTAACATACATATGAAGAACGTATGTTAGGTTATATTGCTATGTTTTTCGTCATTATAAAAGCAAGCGAAAGCCAACCGTGATGTAATTAGAAAATTCCTAAGTTTCATTTTTATAGCTTCAATTATTTTCTCCTTTAAATTCCATTAAAGAATCTACGTCAAACAAAGCAGTTAACTGATTCCTCAGAATTGTTGCAGCTACAAGACAGCCGCAAAATATCCAACATCCATTCAGAGCATATCCATTCTCAAGCAGGATGATTGTCTGTAACATCGTCGAAGTAATGTGAAACTCTGCGATCTGTGTCAAGGTAATGAGAATTCCTCAACGCAAGTTTGTAGTTGCTGAATCGATTTACCCGCATGCACGGAGAGTTTAGTCAAAATTGGTTAAGACGCTTGAAAGTCTCTATATTGCATTTAGTAGGATCTATAACAATGTATAGTGCATAGTGCAATATTCTAGCTGCTTGATAAAATGCGCAGCTGAAACCAGCTGGGTTAGGAAGCATGCAATTTTGTATGGTTCTTTATGTGACATAAGAACTAAGGATTATAGGAATTCCTGCCTTAAGAGGTAAAACAGAGGAAGAAGTGTTGTTCTATGTCGTCACTTTTGTAGACTCCTGAGATAGAGTTGGAGATAAAACACATCAAATGCATGGTGAAGCGTAATTTAATATCCATAAATTTATTTCACTCTGTATTAAACCTCCTACTAGTAGATAGTCATAGTTTTTTCCCCATACTGAAAAAGTTAGTTGTAGGATTCATTTAAAAAAATCGCCACGGTTGTAATAATTGAAGCCTAATGAGCAATCACGAAACACAAAATCAGCAAATTGTATTGTCACATCCTGATAGATACCGACAATTTTTTTATTACATGTGAATGTAGTATTAAATGAACATTATCAAAAATTCACTACTGATGCGTTCCAATTAACTCTTTCTTAAGCCTTCGCTCCTACAAACACCTGCAGGAGCTTAAATACATAAATAATCGAGTTTATTATCGATACAACGTCACAACACTAACAACGTGATCATCGCTAGGGGCGGGCCAAGTTTACTCGATAACCGCTCTTTAGAGGCGGCGCTGTAATTACCGAAAACAAACTCATGGGAAAACAAATCAAATATTTTCAAAATACACATTTGTTGCGCTCCGTAGCCTCTGGAACGTGTAATTTCGTGGTCAATTGCCGTATAGATCAGATTGGCAAACAAGGTGATTCAATTGCTTGTTATGAGCTGATGTTTATCTAAATAGTAAAATAGGTTTTGTTGGAATAATTTTGAAAAGGTAAATTTTGATATCTAACTTAGTTAAGTACTGAATACTTCTACATACTATTTTTTTAAGACTTTGATTCAGTTATTAGGCAAATATTATATTTAAAATAATGTGAATTCAGCCTACACAATGTATATCCAGACTGTGACCAAAAACAAACAAACACTAAGTTTTTTTTTTCTATATATTTTAGTTACATTGTGTAGATACTTAAACTACCACCTGGCTCCGTTTTCGGCCGCAGTCTAGGTATACCCTGTATAATATTATGTCTTCCTACAGCATGACACGGGCATACATAATAATTGAAAAGGCTTAGCCCATTGTACACCACGCTGGCCTATTGTGGGTTGGCAGATTTTATAAGCCAAAGACATTTTTACAAGATCTATTTTATGTGGGTCTTGTAACGATCTTTTCCTTAGACCCGTCGCGTAATTGCAATTGTACTTATGATTTAAATTTTTCACTCTCAATTTTGAGCACGTATCAGAGTTTAGTAAGAAAAGTCCATCATGCAGGTCCGTCTTTGGGACTTTAATTATCTCTTAATGTTTCTTTAAGTAACGTACGTGATCTCACACAAGCTCCTAACATTACTTGGAGAAAGCTAAGTAGGCCCATGTGTGTAAATTTTTAAAAGGACACAGAAACAAAAGTTTTCTCACGTAAAAAGCAAAGTAAGTGGAGATTACGACGTGTTCTTACTAAAACGTTTTTAGTAAGAAGAAAAGTGTGATGCAAGGATACATATACCTGCTTATATAGTATATTCTAAGTAAAGCATTTACTTTCATATGCATGCACTTATTATACAGTAAAATAGCGATCTGTTGGAAGTCCTTGGAGGGTCTCTGAAGCTAAATAGAGCGAAAACAATTGAGTAGCACAAAATACTAATCAGTCAACTAATTTTATTTTTAATCTAGTTATAATAACCCTATGCAACCGTATATTACAAAAAATATTAATATGTTCTATTTTTCTTCCCGCGGCGAATTTTTCGCACTTATTTTATCAAGGGAAATCTACAGCGCGCAACATTTTATGCCATAATTCAACTTTCTGATTTCGTCTCTTATTTTTTGCGGATTCCTTTGGGAATATATTCCCATGACTTACAGAGCTATTAGGTGGCTAATTAATAAAATAATATTCAATAAAATAATATCAAAAACAGGGAAACTTTGAAAAGTATCTAATTTAGTGCTAAGACAGTGCGATTTCGTTATAGAAATACAATTTTAAAACATTTGCAGTGGAAAAGTATATGTTTGATGTACTCATTCGTATCCCACATATAAATGGGATCACCGTCAAATATTTGTCCAGTCCGAAATTATTCAAATATTTTTTTTAAATGACTACTTCAAAATATTCACCATAATTTGGGTCGGTGCCAAACTATTTGTCATGCAATATTATTTTCCTAAAATATTTTTACTATTATTATGTTGAAGTATTCTTAACAAATTCTATAGACAAAAGACTGTATCAATAGACGAGTCTGTTGTAGTGGGTGGTCCATGGCCGGCATCACGAACGTCAAATTGCCCTGTACTTGTGTCGGCTTCTACGGCCCACATAGCTCAATTACGCATCTCCTTAACTGGTAAAAGAGCATTCGTGTGTACGTTTGTTTTTCTTACTTTTTTAAGGTGTGCCATTCGGAAACAGTTTTTGATGTGTATCGATGTTTTCAAAATTTTTTATAAAATAACGTCGCTATAATTCGATTTTTTTTGTGGAAATGTTAGTAAGAAGTCTAACTTATGCACTAGTCTATAACTTAGCTCCAGTGTCAGTATATATGAATCGAGAGAGGTCCAGTGTTCGTTTCCCGGAACTATAATTTGGTCGTGTGTATCGGAATTGTATAAAATAACGTCGCTATAATTCGATTTATTTTGTGGAAATGTTAGTAAGAAGTCTAACTTATGCACTAGTGTATAACTTAGCTCCAGTGTCATGTATGAACCGTATGAGGTCCTAGGTTTGGTTCCCGGGACTATAATTTGTTGTGTGTATCGGTTTTGAGAAATGTATGGAATAGATAAATGGTACTGCAATTTTCGTCTAGCATGGCGAGTGACCTGTTCGTTCCATTTTGTATCAGCCCATATACGTCCCACCGCAGGGCACGGACCTACTCTACAAACGAGGACTCTATTGAGAGTGGTTAGGCCATATAGTCCATCACGCTGGCCTAATGCGGGTTGGCAGAGTTTACATACCATAGAAATTATTACAAATCTCTATAGTATGCAGGTTTCCTTCTCCGTTATAGTGCGTGGTGATTGACTATCTATATACACATTAGCTCCGAAAAGTCAAAGGAGTACCCTAGGATTTGAAACCGCGACCACCGTAAACATGTAGACAGCCGCATCTGGTCCCTTACCAACAGGCCACCACTCTAGTGGCGAAGGCTCCTTAGAAGCCAGTTCCTACCGGCTTCCCTTTTGTAATTTATCATTACACTATAAACAAGCAAATTATTCAAACTTATTTATTTAATATCAAAACTCAATTATTATTTTTTACATTCAACGACATCTGTCGGCCAGATACGTAAACATTACTAGGAAGCGGCACAGTAAGCCCTTTTTATTGCGACGCGGTGCGACCTCTGGCGAATTCCTGTAAAATTGTTCGGCTTATTCAATAACACTAGCGCGGCCCGTGCGCCGCCGCCCGCCGCCGCCCCGCCGCCACCGCGCCGCCGCCGCGCCGCCCGTTACGCATTGTATAGTATGCAACAAACCACGCAAAATTGTACCTTAAATTGATAATGATTTAAGGTTCAATTTACGCCAAAAAAGCAAGAGGCAAGCCGCAGCTTCTCCGGCATTTCGTGTGTTTAGGTATAGATATTACTTATTACAATAGCGAAATGCGGAGTTTAATGTATTTATAAGTGTTGTATTTACATTTTTACAATATATTCATGGTTCATGCAATTAGTTTTAAATGTTTTTAATTACAAAATGTGTAATATTAATATTATGGTTTTAATGGAAATTACTAATCGTTAGGAGCGTACTAATATGTAAACATATTATTTAGATTGTCGATTTTACAAATAAAGTTAGTGTTTAAATTTTAGGACGTGCTCGATCCTCGCCTGAGGAATACATTGTCTTACTAATGTTACAACTGATAAATGCGGGGCTATCGTACTTGTTAACATATTGAGTCTAGGTTTTTATTTCTTTTATATTAATCTTATATTCACGTGCAGTTTAGAAATATACTTTTTTATTTTTCACATTATGTAAGCATGGTTTACTTTTTATTTCATGGACATTGTAAATATTGTATAAGTACATAGGTAACGAAAATATTAAAATTTAATTGACGGCCGCAATAGGCAAATGCCACAATATCACTTACCAAATGAAACCCATTATTTTAGTTTGGTGAGTAAGATTCTCGAAGCAATAATTTGCTGGTGGGAGGATATTCGCAAAGGTCCGAATATAAGGACACACGTGCATAAGTGTGTCGCGTTTTGCGTTCATTCTGTGAAACATCACACAGTAAATTTTTAATCTCTATTCGGACTGCACTACGCTTACTATCAGTCGCATTCACAGATTACTTAGTACTAGTCGCATTGTAGTCATTTCGTAATCCCTTAGCCCTTCTAATATTATAAATGTGAATGTTAGTTTGTTTGTTACGCTTGCACGCAAAAACTACTCAACCGATCATCATGAAATTTTGTACCTACACATATTTTTGGAGGTATTAGAAGTAACATAGACTACTTTTTATTCCGAAAAAAATAGTGTTCCCGTGGGATGAAGAAGGAATTCCGATATATTTGCTACTTTTTCATACTCAAAAAGATGGGATGGGACTGGATTACATTTCATTAGTGAGAATGAGACGGGGCGGGCGGGATATAACGGGATGGGACGGGACGGGATGGGAGATTTCAAATAAAATTAACCACGCAGACGAAGTTTGCGGGCAGAAGCTAGTAACAGGATAAAGAAAATAAACATATTTTGTGTTTTGAGCTTCGGCTTCCCTTTTAAAAAATGTCACCCTTCGCCACTGCACCACTCACTTATCACTAATAAAATATCGTAATAAGGCAAACCCGCGAGCACGAGCTAGTCGGTACATGAACTCTCCCATGGGTAGATCCAGTTGTTGCTTATAGTTCCAAACTGAGTCGGGTAATTACGTATGTTAGCTTTTGAATTACGTTGTGGGTGCGTTTTTTGTACCGAATTTATGGCCGTGTAAAGTGATGTTACATTGTGAATAATATGAGCCGGTTTTTTGATCTCGATAAACAGTTGGTTTGCTTGTTAGTTGTAGCTTTTTAAAGGCTAAATAGATTTGACGAGTTTATGGCGCGATTCTAGTAGCATTTTTAGAAAGAGCACATTTTTTGTCAATTTTTCTATGGTCAAAACACGTATGATTTGTTATGAAGTGTTTGGCTTGAAAGGGTTGCTGTGAAATACGGTTGAATACCGATTCAATTTACGCTGACAATAAATTAAAGAGGCGACACGTTTAAAAAGTTAAATTACTTACATACATACATAAACTCACGCCTTTATCCCCGAAGGGGTAAGCAGAGGCGCCACCAGGACAACCACATTTCGCCTTGTATGTTCCGTTCCACGATGTGATAGGGGGTGAGCCTATCGCCATATCGGGCACAAATTCCTGACTCCGGGCTGATAATTAATAGAAAAATACAATATTTTTGCCCGACCCGGGACTCGAAGCCGAGAAATCAGCTTTGTAACCGTACCGTAATACAACTACGCTACCGAGGCAGTTAAATTAAGTTAAATTAATATATTATAATAACCTGACCGCCCTACTTTACTCATCAATACTTTAAATTAAGTAAAGATATGATCAAAAGCCAAGACTAGGTAAAAAAACTATGCATAAATAAGTGCGTTACCTTGAAAAATATAAATGCAATACTAATAGTATAACGCATGGTATTACTATTAAAATACCATCTAAAATTTGAAACGTAACTTTTTACACTTTCTATAAAAGTGTGTCAGGAACAATGTTTAGAATCAAAATTAGTCGTGTATTGTGTATAAAATTCTTAACAAAGCTTAAAAGGCTCACATAATACATTGTAAGTACACGTTATGCGAAGCATGTGGTGTCCCACAAACTATTTTACAAGTCTTTCATCCCATTTTCGCTCACGAAAGACCCTAAGTAAAAAGTTTGCCAAACTTCAACATAACAACAGGTGTTGGCAATATTGTTATATTAGCCTTTTTTTCTCTATGAAAGTACTTGGTTTTATTTTTAACAAAATGCTTGTTTTATTTTCAATATTTTTTACTCTTTATTTTTTAAACTTCAATAATTGCGTAGTTGAATGTTCTTACATGTTTCAAAATACTAATTCCTAAGCGTTTATAAATGATTAAATAAATAATTCACAACACAATTGTATTATCTGGAGCAACTTAATTAAAGGCAGTGCATTAAGTTGCATCATCTAATCAGATTCTAATTGGAAAAAGGAAACGTTTTAAACTAAGTAAAGTGAAGCGGCGCGGGTATGTTTGCAATTAAGACTCGATACATATAATTCAACGGTTTATGCACCCTTGATAATACGAGATGAAGTTTCTTTAGACGCCAGGGCGGGCGGCGGCGCGGGGCGTACGGCGACGTGGGGCGGAGTCACAAAAGCAGCGCTCAGTCGGTGGGCAGACGCCGTTCGCGACGCACGCCCGCCGCGATCCTACTACCGTTCTCATGTCACGCGAGTCGCGATGTCGCTTCCAACACGTGAATATTTATGACGCGATCGACCATTTCGCCTATTCATAAATGGCACTGCCGACCTCGATGCTTCACCGCAGCTCGTGTATGAACGTAAAATGCCAATAAAACCTATTGTCGCGAAAAGACTCGAGAGACGAACTTTTAACAGTATTATAGTGTGCGTGTTGTTCTACTGGCATGTCGTCGAGAGGACCTCCGCGGCCGATATGCCGCACGAGTGCGCGTACCGCAGCCTCCAGGCGGAAACGTCGGAGAACGCGGTGCTCTTCTGCAAGATCCGAACCATAAGCAGTTTGGACCACCTGTTACAGAACATCAGTCGGACGCACTTTGACGACGTTATCTCATTGCACGTGCAGTGTAGTGAGATTTTGTTTTTCGAAAGTTCGTTGACCGCTCACGCGGATAAGCCGCCCGGGAAGCACACAAACCTCGCCAAACTGCGGGACCTCGTTATCGACAAGTGTAAGCTACGACAGATACCGGCGCGTGCTTTCGAGAATTTCAAAGACTTGAAACGGCTGCACGTGACGTCCCACAACAGTGAATGGTCGGCGATGACAATGGAGCTGCATGAGGCGGCTTTCTCGGGATTGAACGAGTTAATTGAGCTAGACCTGAGTGATAACAACATTTGGAGCACGAAAACGGAAACTTTCTGTTCGTTGTACAGTTTGAAAACTTTAAACTTGACTAACAATCACTTGCAAAATATAAAAACTATTGGATTTTCTGACACGCTCAGAGAGCAGAACTTAAGCGTAAGAAGTTGCAATTTAGTCATAGAGACTCTAGATATGTCGTATAATGATTTGATAGTCGTAACTGATAACAGCTTGTCTAAGTTGCGTTCGTTATCAAAATTGTTGTTGCAAAATAATGCGATATCTACGATAGAAGATGGTGCCTTTGAAGGATTGCTCAGTCTACAAGTTCTGAATTTATCTAGTAACTTTATGAACACACTACCACCTGATATCTTTTCCGATACGAAATCTGTGAAAGAAATTAATGTAAGTAATAATACCATTAATACATTGCCACCAGGGCTGTTTGAGGGTTTAGACCAACTGCAAATATTAGACCTTTCCAACAATGAACTAACTAGTCAGTGGATTAATAAGGGAACATTCGTAGGATTATTGCGGATGGTAATTTTAAATCTCTCGTATAATAGGCTAACTAGAATAGATCGTTACATGTTTCAAGACTTGTACAGTTTGCAGAAGTTGAATTTAGAACATAATGATATTTCAACTATTGATAAACACGCATTTGGTGAGTTAAGAAATTTGCACTCTCTAACTTTGTCAAATAATAAGCTCATAAACATCGACACTCACTTGTTTACAGATTTGCATGTGTTACACGAACTCTTTATTGATAACAATAAAATTAAACATATTGAAGAGAATGCATTCGATAACATGACTTCTATAGAAGATTTGTTTTTGAATGATAATTTTTTATCGTCTATACCTTCGTCAATTCGCAAACTTCGGTCTCTGAGGTCATTGGACATAGGGAATAACAATATAACCCATTTGAACCGGGAAAACTTTCGCGGCCTGTCCGAACTTTACGGTTTACGTCTGGTGGATAACAAAGTTACGTATTTAAACGAAGACACTTTTGAAAATTTGCCACAGTTGCAGGTGCTCAATTTAGCTTCCAACAAAATAAAACATGTCGCACCAGCTTGCTTTCGCAAAAATGTAAAGTTAAAATTACTACGCATGGACGGTAACGAAATTACAAAATTCGATGGAATATTTAATACTCTCAATAGTCTAGTATGGCTTAATATGTCAGAGAATAAAATAACTTTTTTCGATTTTCGTAGCTTTCCTGACAGTTTAGAATGGCTTGATTTACATAAAAATTACATAGAGAACTTCGCAAACGACGACATGTATTCAAATGTAAATATAAAGTTACTAGACCTAAGTTTCAATAACATAACTCAAATAGCCGTAACTTCAATACCGCGCTCGGTACAAAAAATCTACTTGAACGACAATAACATAGAAAACATTCAAGTCGGTTCCTTTTCTAAACTACAAAGGTTATCAACTGTGACGTTAAATAATAACAAACTGGTAAAACTTGACATGAATGCGTTTAGGTTAGATCAAATAGGTGAAGATAGCGACTTACCGGAATTTTTTATAAGCGGAAATCCATTTGTTTGTGATTGTTCAATGGAATGGATTCAGCGCATTAATTATTTGAGCCATAGTCGACAATACCCGCGCGTGTTAGATTTAGATAAAGCTTCGTGTTCACTGGTCCATTCGCGGGCTAAACAAAAAAAGCTGATAATAGACATGTCACCTTCGGACTTTCTCTGTCCTTACGATAGTCATTGTTTCGCTTTGTGTCACTGTTGTGACTTTGTTGCCTGTGACTGTGAAATGATTTGTCCGAATAACTGTAGATGTTATCACGACATCACTTGGAATGCAAACGTTGTAGATTGTTCCAACGCGGGCTACACAGAAGTGCCCGAACGTATTCCGATGGACGCTACCGAAATATATTTAGATGGAAATCACATAAGTCATCTGGGAAATCACGTATTTATTGGGAAAAAGAAACTTCAAGTACTGTATTTGAACAATACGAAATTGAAAGAAGTCAATAACCAAACTTTCAAGGGGGTCGACTCGTTGAGAGTATTGCATTTGGAGAACAACAAACTAGTAGAGTTGAAGGGAGATGAATTTTTACATCTGAATAATTTAAACGAACTATATTTGGATCACAACGCAATAACACACGTGGCAAACAATACTTTTTCATCGTTGAAATCTCTCTCCGTGCTTAGAATTGACGAGAACAAACTCGTAAACTTCTTCCCTTGGAAATTATTAGCTTCGTCTTCCAAAAGTTTAGCTCACGTATCGATAGAAGGTAATCAGTATTCTTGCGATTGCAAAAGTATTGCTGAATTAGACTCGTGGCTGAGGAGAGATCCGGGAGATCCTGAGAAAATGCTTTGTACAGACCCTG
Organism: Deilephila elpenor; assembly: GCA_949752805.1. Classification (NCBI taxonomy): domain Eukaryota; kingdom Metazoa; phylum Arthropoda; class Insecta; order Lepidoptera; family Sphingidae; genus Deilephila; species Deilephila elpenor. Next base: position 5,331,436 of record OX457105.1, on the reverse strand, counting down.
AAGGCAAACCTACTAAAATCACTATCGCATCTGTTTTAAGTCATTGTAAAGAATATATGGGATCAATGGGTGACCCAACGGTATCTAGGGATGAAATCGTTTCAAAGTCGATATTCCTCCCAGATAATTATTTCGCTGTAATATGCGGAATCGTTATTATTCTGGTAGTGATTTGTTTGATAGGCGCTATATTTTATGCTTTCCGGTATGAAGTAAGTGATTGGGTATATACAAAGTACGGTGTCCCGCTCTTCAAAGAACAGTCATGTCCCAACGTCGATCCAGTTATGGAGGGGAACCCTAATCACATGTATGACTACTACGTGATATGCAATACCAAAGACACAAACTTTGTATATCATAATATTATGTCGGAAATAGAATTCAGAAAAATGAGCTCCAGAAAGCTCTCGCCCAACGAAGTATCTCTTAACATTCTTACATTAGATGCTTTCTCAAAATCTTCAAAACTATCCAAAAGACTTTTAATAGTTTTGACCGCAAATTTCATTTGTAATGATCTTTGCGATATACATTTTAAAAATATATTTTTTAGTTACTTAAAATCCCTTAATCGCAGCGATATGAATAAAGTATTATTTGTTAACGTTGTAGATAACAATCAAATAAGCGATGAATTGTGTTTCATATTAGATAAGTTCAGAAGTATATCGTGGAGCGACCCGCGTTTCTGGGACAGATTCATCGCTCTACTCAATTCGACCGACACTATTATCACGGTAAAAGGTTCGGAGAAGAGCGTATTCAAGAAGTCGTTACGACAGACTCCGACGTTGAGATACACGACAATGCCGGTTTCAAACGATAGTTGCTCAAAGCAGAATTTCACAAATTCCTTACAGTATTGTAAGAGGAACGACGGAGAATCGTCTCAGAATGAAAGTTCGCCTTCGTCAGACAACAACACGTATGGTGAAGGGAACAATTCCAACAATAGCTACATGTCGATCGACAACAGGACTTGTCCTCGGTTTAATTATGACCTGAGGCTGTCCCCTAGCAGTGGTCACGTATATTCTAGGGTTGAGGACATTTCGCCGACCGTACCGCGCTCTATGACGGGAAATGCTTCTAATAAAGGGCGCACCTACTTTGTTTGAACAACTTTGTTGGTATTGCATTTATTCTATGTAAGTTTTTATTTCCTTCTTTTGCACATATAAAATTTGCAGATTTCGATCATTCACACATATAAATTCTTTTTGAAACATGTAAATATTATTGTACTCATCAACGTACATTTTTGTCAATTTTTTCATACGTAATTTTAGGCGAAGCGAAAATCCATTCGTGTTACGAAGAATATTTTAATGAAATGATATTTGTACAAAGTTCGTGTGAAAATGTTGAGTCTGATTGTGGTAACACTTTTCAAATAACATTTTTTATTATTGTATAAATTTTATTAAATCTGTGGAATTGTTTTCACAGATCGAGTCACTGTAACGCAACACCAAATAGCTTAAGATGTTTAAAATTGTACTCACATTCACGATTTACATATTAAGATGTATAATTTAGTTATAAAAATCTATTCATAAATAAGTACACAATATTTTCATCTAACTGTCTATTTATGTCATCTTTTATTTTTACGCTGGTATCTATTTATTTCAATCAGCAGGCTGCGCTGATGTGCTTTGAATGTTGTAAATTAATTTTAACTAAGTATATAAATTAATATTTTTTTCGCTACAAATTATACAACATAGATTGTTGCAGCCTAGTGGATCAAATAATATATAGCTGAAAATATATAAATTTAAAAATGTTTTGTTTTAATTATCTTTTTGTTTATAAAATTAAATTTTTAATCGATGTTTGTATGCGGAGAGTTGTGTATGTTATTACTTATTCATGTGCTTAATTCTAAGTGTAACAGACTTGTATATATCGAAATATAAATTATATATGTTCGCGATGTTATCGTTTATGGCATAGTTGTATCGCTTGAGTATTTTAATATAATTAAGCTAAATCGTGATATTAGATTTAATAATTATAAACTTGAAAATAAATGTAATTTTTGGATTGTAATTATTAGTAATAAAAATGATTGTTTTGTATAAAAAAATGTACAAAGATATCTTGACAACGTAATAAATTATACTGACGTTTTGATACTTAAACGATGATTTTATTTAACAACGATATCCTTAAAGAGCCCTCGAGCAAATTAATTCACGACAAATAATAATATTAATTAAATTAAAATTCCTTTTTAATTACTTCATCTTGCCACTTGTCTGTCTTTGAGGAAATTTCCTTTAAAAATAGGACATTAATTTAAGTTACACTGAAAATATTTGGACTTGAAAGGAAAATTATATTCAATTTTGTCGTTGTTACAAAACAAAATGGCATTGAAAAATAAAAACTTTTAATCTCAATTTAAATTTATAGTAACGGGGTTTAATTAATTACACAATAATATTTGACAAATAATGGTAAGTTCTTTCAAATGTAAGCTACAGAGTACCTATTGCTGAAAACAAAGTTTTATGAAAATGTGGTACAGACACTATATACGAACTTATTGAAAACCAATGTTCTATGCAGAAGCAAACACAGATAGCCCAATTATTTAGTTAAAGATACAATGGCATTGTCCCAACTGAACATACATTTGGCACTGTTCACATTTACTACGCTTCTGTGATTGAAGACCGAATAACCGAATTTACGGGAATTGATTCGTAGTAACCGCCCGTTATCGATGTCAGCCAATTCGCCCTCCTTGTCATTCAGTAATATGCATGGCAAAACATTCGCAGATTCTAGTGTTAAGTTGGGTACTCCCCAAAGCCTGATAAAAACTTAATAATCAAGGTATAAAGTAATTGGTATCTTAGGTTAAAACCATAACTAATAAAATAAAGACAACATTCACATATACACATACATATTCCGTACACCACACACATAAGAACCTTTTGTTTAACACAACACTCTAAACCCAAAAGAAATACTTATGGATAACAGAAATATTTATCTCATTTATAATAAAGACATTTTTTATACTCACTTAAAGGAAAAACAAAACCAAACAAATTAAGCTCAGGTCAAACACAAACCACACATATTTCTTTATCTAAAATAGCAGCCAATGGAATACGACACTGATAACATATAGTAGAATAGTTAGTCATGAGTGTGTCAGTTATAATGACTCCTAACTGCATCTATATGAGTCAATTTATTCCTCATAAACAGGTGATAAGGTTTTGGTCCTCGTAGCTGATCCAACAAGATTTTATGAATCCGAATATTATACTTTAACAAAAATTGAGACCATTGTCATATCATCCAATCATGGTTTCATTGACTTATAGTTGTTAAATGATAAACAGAGACCAAAGCTTTGCATCCAAGTGCAGTCAGTGGATTTTCTAATTCAGAATTCTTCAGTTCGAAGGTATCATGGAAATTCGTTCAATCAACTGAACTACGAACTCTTTTCCGAACCGCAGTGTAGTAGAGCGATTATGGCAAAAAAACTTTAGCATGAATTTTCAATTATTGTTCATTCTAGCAATAAATGTTAGACGGTTCACGAACCGTAGATCCCGGTTGGGTGGGTTTAGTGCCGCAATACTTTGCAAGAAATCCACCGTGCCTTCAAACATCGAGCCGCTTCGTTTGCTCCTCGATGACGCCATCAAAACGAAGGGTGATGTGCGAATGGCTTTATTTATTGACGAATTATGACTACATTCCTTTCTTCTTCAGCTCGAGTCATGAACTTAGCTTATAGTATTTTTCCGATTTATAGTAATATCAGTTAGTTGTTCGTTTCGAATTTTATCTGGAATAAAGTAAAAATACTCGAACGCTATTAGCCACAAGCATAAGGTTTGTAATAAAAATAAAAATACAGTTGGGTACTTAGTACCGGGTACTTGCAAACAATGGAGTAGGATTGTATAAATTCTAGCCATAACCCTGACAATAGAAAAACTGTTATTTTAAACTTACTTGTACCGAATATTCTGTAAGGTGGACGCCTGGTTTTGGTAAAATATTTGATTCGAAAAATATATCGGGTGATATAAATAAATACACCCAACAGTCACATACATAGTCCTGACCCCACACTAAGACCGAGTCTTGTGTCGTGGGTATCAGGAACTACGAGAGACTTTTCGGTCTCACAAACACCCAGACCCGAAACAAATACCTGTGGATCACACAAATATTTGTTTCGGTGCGGGGATCGAACCCGCGGCCTCTCGTTTCACAGGCGGCGTCAAACCAACTGCGCCACGGAGGCTGTCTAAGGCTGTATATTAATACATACATACATAAATATCACGCCTTTTCTACCGGAAGGGGTAAGCAGATGTTCTCCTGGTAGCAACCAGGATACTCATGTTTCGCCTTGTGTGTTCCGCCCACAATGTGATAGGGCCGAGCCTATCGCCATTTCGACTATAAATTTCTGACTCCGGGCTGATAATGAGTAGAAAAATCCAATATCACTTTGCTCGACCCAGGGTTCGAACCCGTGACCTAAGCGATGTAACCGTACGTAGTATAACTACGCCAACGAGGCAGCATGATATTAATATGATCTACATTATTAGGTCTATGTGTGTACATCATTTCTAGTCATACAAATTTTATAAGAAAAATGAAGTAGGAAAAGTCTGACTACAACTAATTTTAAAAAGTTGAACATCGCTGTTTTAGCCCACAATTCCTATAAAGTTGGCCAGTTCCTCACCAACAGCCCTCAACTCTTATACGGATAAAGTTCAGCTCATAAACCAAGCACAAAATAATGAGATCCGCAACAATAAATACCATATCACTAATTACATGGAAGCTCACTTTATCTCATATAATGACAATGAACCGTGTGGACACTAATTGGCTGATTGTTATGTCAACAAGATAATATCGTGCTCGGTAAAATCTCTGAACAGCAACGATTTATAATTCAAGTGATTGTTTGTTAATTATATGCATCCGTTTCTGTTTCTTCTACTTTAGATGTTCGAGTACTCCTTTCTCTTCAAACTAGGGTATCCAATTAGAAGTTGGATGAAAATGAAGAGAAATATTTCGATACAAAGGAATACTTCTAATTCTATTATAAATTTATACCAAGATACCGCAAAATAAATTGAGGATTAAAATCTGCATAAATGTGATCACGTGAACCGATTAGGAAATACAATATTTGAAAAATCATAGGGGCGTTGTCGACTTTAGTAAATACTTAAGTAGATCATATTAAGAAGGTGAAAGAAAAGAGAACGATTATAGAGCATTTTTTTGTATGACAATATACTTATCTATAACGATGTTTTTCTTCTTGACTTGACCTTATTCTAAACCAAGATGGTAAAGAATAAAACAGGTTAACTATTAATTGCGAGAATTATCCAGTGGTGCAGTCAAGTCAAATTGGATCATCTTATCAGTTTACTAATAAGATAAAAGAGTTGGGAGTTCCAATATCCTTTAATCGTTTATATATAATTTCCGATTACTGAACTTCTAAAGTTCCCTTTATAAAAAAATATCCTTGTTTTAAAAATTGTATCATGAATAGATAAATGGCTATAAATGTATAAAGAATATTGTTGACTAGGATTTGATCAAGATTTACTTGAATTCTTAATTAAACTCGAATAGAAGAAATTAAACATACTTGAAGTTTTAATTCTATGATAGTGTTTTCTTTTAAGAGTTTGTCTAACAAACATGAATGAAACCTAATATACGACTAGTGCTTAAATCCCTATTAGCATCTTTAAACAATTTCTAAACGTGCCAATGTTTAGGGACGCCATTACATTGGGAGGGAACGTAAAATAATCAGGTTTATTGTTACAGCTGTCATAGTCACAAACCACAAAACGTTGTCTGGACTATGTACTAAGTTGTTAGTGGCTGGAAAGGGATCCCTAATGTTTTTAGGTTAGTTTAGAAGGTTTAGGCGTGTGTATTCTGGCCTTATTCTCTGAGACAACAGAAGATTGCCTGATGTTTTCTGTTTTCATATATGACAAGTATTTACTTTTTCTTACTAAAGCGCTAAGGTATGGTGAAGATACAAATAAGAATTTTGTAATAATCTAATGAAAGTTGGAAAGCGAGGGCTTCTTGAGAAAATATTCAGACTTTGGTGTAAGTTACTTTTAATACTTAGAGTATTACTTAATACTTATAAGTATTAGATTCTGTTAAAGGTACATAACATGCAGTTCTTTACAAATAAAACCTTCATACATAAGATTGACGCTGTTGCTAAAACTCATCTTATAAGAGCACTCCATTTATTGATACATCTTAATATCGAGGACTGTCTACTTATATGCTAGGTTACATTTCCCAAGTTTATTATTACAACTAAAGTTACATCAAAATATAGGTACACAATAAGTGAAACAACAGTCCATCTGAGTCATAAATTATTAGACGTGAGTTTATCTCCATCAGACGCATTTACATCAACAAAGTTGTTATCGTAATTAACTTATTGTCACTTATGGTCTGCGTCGACGCCACCGTTTATACAATGGGCTCAATGAATAAGGTGTGTTTTGACTGTATAATCATTTTATTACAAACAATATACGCGGGTTTCTGTCAACATGCTATCGATAGCTGATGAATATTTGAATAACCTAATCATAACATTATTGTGGCAGCGTTTACTGACGATACTATTGTTTCAAAACATATCTATATTATTAATGGTTTCACACTAATCTTTATTTGTGGATAATTAGTTATGTTTGGATTACAAATAATAAGAAATTAGAAATATTTTTGTATTTGTCATTTCGGATTCATGTGTGTATTGATAGTCAATCACCACGCATTTAACGGTGAAGGAAAACATTGTGAGGAAACCTACATACCATAGCGATTTGTAAGAATTTCTATAGTATGTAAAGTCCGCCAACCCGCACTAGGCCAGAGTGGTGGACTATACCACTCTCAATCTTAACATTAATTGTAGAGTAGGCTCGTGCCCTGCAGCGGAACGTACCTATATGGGCTGATACAATTCAATGCAATACAATAAAACAAGCTGATTTAATTGTTGGATTAAATAATGGTACAAGTTGATGTACTGATTTATTATTAAATAGATGGCTAGTTTGATGTTATATTTAGGAATTCACACGTCAGCTGAAAATTATTGACTAGTATCCCTAATATTATTTGCCTAGCTATAAAGTATAATAGTTCCGAAACAGAGGGATTCAAGATTTTATTGCAGGAAAATGTTCGAGCAAAATATGATGTAATCTTTGGATGAGTACACATTTAACTTCTCACAAACGTGTTTCTTTTGGCATCCGATAACTAAACCTACAATAGCAAGAGAAAAACGTGAGTTCCATCCCACGCTCCAGCTAAAACAAACCGCCACGTTTTCACAATTTCTAAATACACTCTAAATATGCTAAAAAAATATTATTTTTGGCGAAAGCAAGTCGCCGTGGCTTAATGACGGCTGTTGGTGACACAACAATGTTTAGACAAGAAATTAACAAGTTCATCTGTGGGTCTATAGGTCATAGGCTTTCAGAGAAAATATTGATTCTATACGGCATGGATTTTGAGTGTCGGCATCCATGCCATGCATAGTTTGGCAAGCTTTAGATGGCAGTAGCGACACCTTGTTCTACTCATTCAAGGAGGTACGCGTGTTATCAAAGCTATACGCATATTGTAGGTACTAGGTATAAGTTTTTTTCGGGGCGGGTATCAAATATAAGGCCTCTTGCGTCACTGTCAGATCCCAAGCCACTGCGCCGCAGAGATTGTTTAAATTGCTTGGTACATTGCCAAAACAGAAAAGAAATATGATTACACAACAACAAAGAGCAAAGAACTACGGAAATAATTTCTTTTTAATGATCCCTTTGACTTATTGCGAGTCTTTTTGTAGGCTTTTATTATAGTTTTCAAGTGTAGATTTGTGGGCTGTGCATTAAGTAGTGTTTTTGTGGAAAATGAATTCAGCAAGCGTTAGTTCAGTTGGTTAAGAACATGACTGCTAAACTAGTAGAAGCGAATTCAAATCTTGGGCACTTTTTCGATTAAGATTAGATTTTCAGAGTTATTTTTCGTTTTCATCGATGACGAAGGTAAACCTTGGACGAAATCCTGTGTACCTAAGTGTTCTCCACGAGTATTCTACAGGTATGTTAAGTTTGCCAACCGTATTCAGTGAGCTAAGTATATTTAAATCAACACTCGCGAAAAAGTCGATGTCTGGCAGGTACCCGATCCTTAGGTTATAAGTACAATGACTTTGAAACACGGATAAAAATCATGTTGTGCCGACATCATTTATCGGTGGGATAAGGGCAGGCGGAAAGATTAAGTAGTGTCGATATATAAATAATTGTGTACATGTTCTAAAACGCCATATGCCCTAATGTACGTGCTTGCTTTGTTGCTAATCTACACAAAATACAAAAGTCATTATCGATATTATCATACACATCCCTTGCCCATGTGAAGTTAATACGCAACATTGTTGTCTTGACACCGCTCGATCAGCCGGCTCCCCCATTGGCTGCCAATTTTAATCGGATGACGTTCGATGCATCGAAACGCATAATTACAATTCACGAATCTCTCACGGGACCGCGTTCCGTATTAGTTTTGACATTTGGCTTGATGGATGAACCACAATCTATGGACGAATCTGCCGAATGAGGGCCCGTATACGTCTACCCGCCAACTTACATCTTCAATCGATGTAGCTCTTCGGCTAATGACATAAGGGACAATTTTGAATGATTAGATGGTCTGAGATGTTGGGATGTTCCGTAGATGGTACGGGCGATATCTAGGTGTGTCAAATTGGGAGCGTTGGATCTCGTGTCAGTTTGACAGTAACTGGACGGCTAGTTGAATTCCAGATTGATTGCTAATAATGTAACAATTTATTTAATAAGGGGAGATTTTTTTTCGGTTAATTAACAGTTTATCTTCTTATGGAATGATAGTTGTTCAAATAATATGATAGGGAGTTTGTAAATACACAGATAAGACGGACGTTTATATTGCAAATTTTGTTGAAAAATAAGACATCTTGACCCTAAAATACTGTTTTTACAACGTTATCATAAAATACTACGAATTTAGAGCAATGCTCGTCATTAAGATAATAATTTATAAAACACAGTGACATTTGATCTCCGGAAATTTTGTTAAATTATTACTTACGAATAATATGGTAGTTTCTAGTTTCTATTATCTATGTATATCTGAAATTGATGACGCATATTTTTACCCGTAAATATTTCCTCAATATGAAATTTATTATCAAACTTAAATAATGAGAAGTTACAGAACCAAACACGTGACGCGGCAACATAAGCCCAATAATATTTTTTTCTAAAGCACAAAGGTATTTGAACAATGCCCATCGAAGTTACGCAGTTAGCACATCGCACAAATGTCAACTTCCGTTTCCATATTTTACAAGAAAGTGTGTCTCTGGCCGTGAATGGACCGCATTGTGCCATTATGCTGCATGCACTTCTTCGCTGAGCTTTCAAAATATTGTTATGGAACTATTGTGTTTAACAATGCGGCTTACTGGATTCATCTCGGGTGATTTTTGGGAGCTATTGCGTGGGTGTGTTTGTTATAATTTTAGTGTGTCAGGTAGGATTAAGTTAGTTTCTTTTGGTTGTTTAGGTTAGGTAATGATCTCTTAGTATTTAAAAACATTTTAATTAGGTATTTTAGAATAACTTTTTATGATTTTTTGAGATCGTGGGATAGACTAATCGCTGACTGTAATATTCATAAATTTCTTTTTGGTAATAAAGATTTGTACGAAATATCGGCACAGTAAACAGTTTGATGGCACTCATCTCGAATGGTCTATACAAAACTTATAAAAAATAATCACAATTTTATCTGTTTTCCTAAAAACCTTTGGTCAAATACAGAAATCACAATTTAAAATTAGTTATTATCAGCTCTATATGAGATACTGTATTTCTTTAAGGCATCTCATGTGATTACACTCTTTACAATGATTGCCAAATGTAAAGATAACTACCAGCACTTGAGCTTCGTAACGAGTATCATTGTTGGTCGTATCACATGTTACATCGAGTATGTGACTGCTTTTTATATTATTTATTTATCAGTATTACGCAATATGAACCGAAATACAATGTCAGATAGAAGGCTAACTAAAGAATAGGCAAAAATTAAAGTTGTATTACGAAATTGTGGCGTCAAAGCAGAGATAGTAACTTAAATGACAGTAGTTCAAATTACTTTAAATGATCCTGAAATAGGTAATCACGAAGTTATTCGTGACGACTATCTTTAACACAGGCCATGTAATACCATGTAGGCAGTTAAAGACTGATTAAAGGGAACGAGGTAAGCCGAGGAAAATGATAGCCTTCGCACAATCGATGCGTATACGCTTACACACGCATTGTTAGAGCTTCAACCATAAGACGTATAGTATGGTCTAAAGCAGGTTAGTAAGTTAAAAGCAGTTTATAAAGGAAGTGATTTATGACGTAGATATTTATGTCCTTATTCAAAGACAGTTTTAAAACCCATTTTAAGGTTTGTCTTCTTTGCAAACTGAGTTTGAAAGTCGTTGGAAAGAGACAAAACATTTGATAACTAAAATAGGTTTTAAAACTGTCTATGATTCCTTTTGAATTCGAATTGATGTGATCATAATATATGAAAATGATAACAAATAACAAGAATTTAACTGCAAACAGATTTTATGAAGTCATCGAATTGCTAACATTTTAATACAATTTTAAAATAAAAACGACACCAATCGAACTGCGTCAAAATGTTCACAAAACCGGAGTAAAGTTTAGAATTACCGAGTTATTACATGGGCAATTTACGTGCGAGGCTAGATATGGCACAATAGTTGAAGCAAATGGGACAAGTTGTTGCTATCGACAATTACAGCACAATATCAGCCGTCCTTTGAGTCACTGCCTTTGTGCTTGTAAACTAACGATATTCGTGGAGAATTCGCCGAATTACATCACGCTTTTGTGTTTTTTCTAGCCTCATATGGGCAATGTATACAACATTTCTTTTTATTTGTATTTTACTTTTATGCTGGAAAGGAACGTACAATTGTCGTTAGCGAAATACTAGTACTCATTTTTTTTGCAATTTCTTTTTTTCCCTCTTTAATTTGGCCAATGTTTATCTTTATCATCTTTTACCACACAAAGTCTATTGTTAAAATAGCCCACTAATATTTTACATTGATTTTATTATTCGCGTTAGTCAAAAGAACATGTCGCCAACTAAATCAATGCCTGACTTACTGCTGTTACAAGTCTGTGATTTGATACGAACATGACATTACATATACATTGCTACAAAACTATTAATAAACAAAGAGCTTGGCAGAACAGACGGATTAATATTAACTGTTGCCAAACGACAACCCTCTAAGTAACTCGATACGTTCGGAGCCACCCACAGCACTGATCCCGATATTGCATTACAGGAAACTGGCGGTTGCTACAATTGTGTCATACGTTGCTAATAATTTTGAGCGATTAGATATTGCAATTTCAACTTTAAGTCAATAAGGCAACAGGAAATATAATAATGTTAAGGAGAAGAAATGTCATCATTAAACAATGGTCTTGTGTTACTTTTGATTTAAAAATGGGTATGAGTTTATAAACCAATATAATACCAACACAATTTTGCAAACTTTATTATATAGGTATTATCGTCTACATGTAAAAATATCTATCTTAAAATTTGATTCCAAGTATCACTTCAAAACAATCTGTTGTAATATTACCATAAAAATATTCCCATTCCATTTTCAACTCAACGTATCACGAAAGGTTATCGAACGGACCAATTCCAAAACGATCATCGGTGTTATGTCATAATAAGCACTCGTCAGCGCATAATTTCTGTTGCTAACGACCCGAAACATTGTTTGTTCTTCACCATGCCACCGCTGGCCGTCTTGTGTGGAACCCGCAATCACCCGCCGACTTTAATGATAGCCCTTCGAACGAGTAAATTATCAATTCCGCCCTCAGGGACCAGACCTTGTTTTTGGAAAGCGTAACAAGCCTATCATCTGCTCTTATTGATATACTTTATGTTTAAACTATTTACACCGCTATGGCATAGATGGTAAAGATTATATTACCATGCTAGTTTCAGTTATGAGTTACGAAGGTAATTTTTTTGGGGAAGTCATTTGGCCTTGAATTTTTTAACTGTATCACGATAATTACGGTGTAATGTTACAAAAAATTAATTATTCTGATGGGTATTTAATCTGATAACGTTATTATGACGTAGACTAATCTTATAATATTATTATTGCAAAATGCAATTTCATAACCCTTATAGGTACTGATATTGTGTGGCTGTGAACATTAATGTATATGGTTTGTAGGCAAATATGTTAGCCGGTTTGTCAACTAAGTTTGTTTAATCATTGTACAGATGTACAATGATTAAACATTTTCGATACTGTCGAAGAGTCGACTGACCGACATCTAAGATCCTCTTAATATGAAAGTTCACAGTAAACGAAAATATTTAAACTCATACAGCTTGGTTATATTCTTCTTTTTCTACCCATCTTTATCCTACTCGTACATGGCCTTAGCTTCGCATGACTTGTATAAACAAGTATTTGGCCCCTGGTCTTACACTAGGTTATCCATATTCTGAAATTAAAGGTTGTCGAGACATTCAGTTATATTGCAACTTATGTATTAAAGTTATAAATAAATACACCCAACAGTCATATACATAGTCCTGACCCCACACTAAGATCGAATCTTGTATTGTGGGTATCAGAAACTACGAGAGACTTTTCGGTCACACAAACACCCAGACCCGAAACAAATACAAATGGATCACACAAAAATTTGTTTCGGTGCGGGGATCGAACCCGCAGCCTCTCTTTCACAGGCGGCGTTTAACCAACTGCGCCACGGAGGTAGTCATATGAAAAACAATTATTTACAAATTCAAAGTAACAATTCTATTGTTGCCCTAATGAAATAAGGCAAAAACCTAAGTTACAAACAAGGATATTGATTTATTTGCTCGAAAAAATACCTTTCAAAATGAAATAAGTGTGTCAGGTATTACTTCAGAAGTTTACTAAACTACTTAAAATTTCGAACATAGTCACATCGTTAAAAGTGCATAAGAACTTTTCCGTACAATTTAAAATGGCTTTATTAAAGTCGGTCTAGTTTGCAATAAATTGCGTGTTGGCTAGTTGAAAAGCATTATTATTGACTACGTAGAATTGCATAAATATTTCCACGAAGGAATAACTTCCGTAAACCCTTTCGTGTTCGGCCTGACTGTTTTGTAACGAATCTGCGTGCACGAATCGAGAAAATTGTTTGAAATTTTTACAGTTTTCTTGTTAGTAATCACGTCTTTTAAGTATAATTAGGTTTAGTTTTACCAGGCGTTTGTTGTTTAGAACAAAATTAGGTTTAATATTAAAAAGGCAACTTCAATTTTAGCAGTTAAATTTAGCTAATATTAGTAGGTTATCCCCAAGTTGGAAAAATGTTTATCGTTGAGCTAAAAGATATCATCGAGTTTTCAAGGCTCGATTATTATTATTTAAAGCAATCGCAGCAGGTTAAAATATAGGTAATACTCATTTAAAAATAATTAAGCGACAATTTATTCAAAATAAAACAAAATATTAGGAACTGTTTTTCTCTCTTCACATTTTATTATTTTCGACATGTTAATACAATTAGATTAAGTACTAGTACAAATGCTTGTTGTTTATATTATAAAAAAATATCTCAAACAATGCGTTACATAGATGTTTTTTTTTATTTTATTTGTAGTTCCAAATTTCGCCACACATTTTTAAGTAGGCATTACGTATTTGGTTTTTTAATTTGTATTTATTTTTAAATTGTTGCTCAAATAAAAAAAAACCGTATCCTCAAAATGATAGCAGTAATACCAATGCTGGCTAATTATAGTTTACCAAGCTTTTTTCCATAATATCTTTTTTTCCAATTTATGCCTTCAATAAAACAAAAAGCTACCAATAAATGTTTCACAACTTTCCACTAAAACAAAGGAAACATAACACAATGGGTTGGAAAACGTCGCGTATATTTTACTCACAAACAACATTCGCTTTTTGCTATCTGTCAAACTATTTAGTATAGAAAGAAAACAGGAAATCTAAGTAGGGGAGGGGAAATTTCAAGCTGGCTAAACAGGTTGACATTTGCACGACAACGCAAACAGTTTAAAACTTTGAGGCAATTTCGACTTACTTTTAATTTATTTGTTCGATAGTAGATTAAAATATGCTTTACTTTTCAGTTAAAGTTGAATAACGTGTATATTATTAATATAACCTTCTTGGGGTAGGTCTATGATCAACAGACAACAGTAGACTTGCTGTAGCTGATATCTTTAAGTTCCATAGGTTATAGGAATAAATCACTTAATCATTAAGGTTATAGAAATAGATCCTTTAATCAGTAAATCAGGTCCCTTAGACCCATCGTTGAGATACATCATAATCGCATGCGCTGATGAAAAAATGAGACTGAGAATATGTAAATTATAATATTTACTTATGTAATGTTTTTTGGAAGTCTTTGTGATTCAGAAGGAGCAGGTGTAAAATACAAGGTCACGGGTTTGAATTCCACACAGAGAAAAGTTTCCATTATTATAAATATTTGTTTTTATCTGGGTTTTGCGGGGCTGCAAATTTCTTTGTGGTTTTGGATTTCAGTGACACAAGATACGCATGATGCTGTATGTCGAAATTCTGGACTTGACACTGTGTTAAATGTAACATTTAAAATGTTATCCATATTTGGTAAAAAAACAGTGCAGTATTTGTAAAAGAAATGTATTTAATAAAAAAATATTAATACATTTTAATATAAAATCATTTAAATATTACACCAAAAAACACTATTGAGAATCAATATAACTCACTAACGTATACAAAAAACCATCAAATGTGTTTACTATGATTAGTCATAATTCAGTAGTGATTATCAACTCGTCTATCTGAATCATAATTAAAGCCGGCGGGGTCCAATCAGCGCTGTGTGTTCGATCACCACTCCCATCGCACGCCATCTTGGGCCATGCGCGAGCGTCTATTGACTCATTGAATAGTCAAAGTAATGGGATTGTTGATGTATGACTCATTTTTGCTATAGGATTAGGAGTATTGCTTTGAAGAAGTGACCGTTTTAAAGTTCAAAGTCGAATTTGAAATTCTAATTGAATTGGTACGTAATTTCATAAATTAAAATAGTAAAATACTTAAAAAATGATATACTGTGCATGTAATGCAGTGTTTTCCGTGCCAAATATAAATAATTAAAATACACTGAAATGTATCATCTATTTTTTTTGCTCTCCGATATTCGTAAAAATATCTCATTATCGTGGTTTCTGTTTTTAAAAAGTTATAGTTGTGTTTAAATCAGTGCTGCTAGTCTAATAATTATTTTTTTCTAAAATAGTAACCTTTGGTTTGAAAGTCCCGTATGATTAGTTAAAGCAATAAATTTTGTGTAGCATTTGTATTCCATAATAAATTTAAAGAATATTGGACAACGACTGTCGATTTCCGCAGCTCAACCGGCTCATTCAAATAACTCTATCATTTGTATAATGCCGAGAAAATATTTAATGTTATGCATTAAACTACATAAATTATTGAAAGTTCAAAAATATCTTAATTGTGTTACTGCAATACCGTTACTATGGCGTGTCATACAAAATTAATGCAATTAAAAGAAGTGTCACGTAATTTAAAAAATAAAATTTTGTTAATAAGTGTTCCTCTATATTTCATACAAATTTATTATATGTATAGAGTTAACAGTAACTTATGTTGATATTAGAATGAAATATTCTAGCTATGCAATAACTTAGTGGGTTATTGAATACTATTCGATATGTTTCACTTACGTGAAATGAACTGAGGATATAAGATAATATTATTATTACAAAACTTAAAATACATGTTTGATCTGTACCTAATTGGTCCAATAAATAAAGTGGGATATTGCGCTTGAAGTTGGCTTAAAAATCTATCACCACTTTCCTCTCTAATTTGTAAATAACTAGAGCTATAATAAAATATTGCCATTTTTTAAGTATACTTCATTAAAAGGCATTCAAAATAAAATTATTGCCAATAAACCATTGTCATATTATTTTTCGACTGATGCAACTATTATACGTTTACCTTTTTACCATAAATCCACATCAAATATGATCGGTCACGAGAAAATTACGCCGGACTAATCAAAACCGGATATACACAGACTAAACCCAAAACTCGGAACACTTGCGTGACTATGTCAGGTTTTCCATCATCGTGTACAGTAGGTAACTATCCAAGAGATGCGAATATTCTAGCAACACAGAATTTCTTTCAATCCAGGTTTAACACTAGACACGTAGGAAGTTAACAAAGCATTTCAGTGTGTAGTCGAGGACAGTGTTTCCCACTTTACTTTTTGTTTCATTCAGCACGTAACCGATCAAGTTGCTCTCTGCAACTTTAACTGCCCTGTTTTCTCCTCGTTCTCACTTGTGAATGAAATCATTCACGCCAATTGAAAATGTTATACTTGAAAAAGGTTTAGAAAATGGCAATGATTTACGATCGGATTTCAGGAATATTAAGTTAGGCTAACAATGCTTTTATAATTTATGACAGCCTCCGTGGCGCAGTTGGTTAGACGCCGGCTGTAAAACGAGAGGCCGCGGGTTCGATCCCCGCATCGAGACAAATGTTTGTGTGAACCACAAGTATTTGTTTCGGGTCTGGGTGTTTGTGAGACCGAAAAGTCTCTCGTAGTTCCTGATACCCACAACACAAGACTCGATCTTAGTGTGGGGTCAGGACTATGTATGTGACTGTTGGGTGTATTTATTTATTTATTTATTTATAATTCCATGAATAAAAGTACGATTTCTTTGTTCAGGCTGTATGTGATCTTTCTGGCGATATTCAGAGAAGATATCAATCTATTCTTTATAATCTACAATCTATCTACTCAATTTAAGTATATTTTGGGTAATAAAATCACCAGTGCGGAAAAGAAAATATGTACATACATACATACATACATAAACTCACGCCTTTATCCCCGAAGGGATAGGCAGATGCGCCACCGGGACACCCACATTTCGCCTTGTATGTTCCGTCCCACGATGTGATAGGGGGCGAGCCTATCTCCATATCGGGCACAAATTCCTGACTCCGGACTGATAATGAATACAAAAATCCAATATCACTTTGCCCGAGCCGGGACTCGAACCCGAGACCTCAGCTTTGTAACCGTACCGTAATACAACTACGCTACCGAGGCATTCATCAAGAAAATATGTCTATCATAATATTATTACTAAACTAAATTATTATTTCATTTTAGGTATCCACCTCCTAGTGTTACAATCTTTATCCTAATTGTAAATTTTCTCATCATTAATTTCGACAGTATTGTTCAATAACGCTGATTGCCTATGTTTTGAACCTTTTGTTTTAGGGATACTCCTTTGCTTTTTATTTGCAAATTGCTCAGCAGGCCGGCTTTGTTAACAACCCTAATTCTAGTTCAGCTCTTCTCGGTCAATATGATTATATGGATCATTGTTTTCCAGCAAATATCATTTATTACATTACTCAAATTGTCTATAAATATTTATTTTTTATTCTGTTACTTGACCCTTATTTTTAATGCTCGAGTGCATATTGGCAAACAATGAAAGTAGATAATGTATACGGTAAGCACGAGTCCCCTTATTTGCATAATTACTTGATAAAAACTATAATTATGTTTGTTTTCATAACATTGCATCATTTTAATTTTCTATTTGTGCGAAGTTAATACAAGAGATATCTAATGAAATATTTGTTGGACATACTAAATAACGAAGGTTATCACTATGCTTAATAAAAAAAATCTCACATATTTTATTGATAAGAAATAATTTCATAACTAGTAAAATGCTCTCGAAACATATCTGTAGTATTTTATCACTGTCTTCATAAAATTGATCAAATTAACCCACCTTGGCTGCTCCAACCTCAAAAATCATTTAAATGGGTGTCGAAGCGAAAGTATAATACAACATCGGTAATGCCACGATCTAGTGACTAGTCCATACACGGCAACTATTGACACTTCACGCCTAAAATATAGCGTACTTAACATCTTATTGTTGGGGTAATCACTTGTATTGAGAGTCTGACATGTCCACGACCATGTACGTTTGTTTGCCGTCAACGGTCATCGTCGACGGTCACCGTCAATGGTCACAAATGGTGGGCAGTAAATGTCTCGGTTAATTTAATGCTCTTGGTCTCCACAATGTATGGAACATTATGTATAATGTGGGCGTCGATTCTAAAGATATCTCTCGAGATCCTGTTTTTGATAATGTAATGAAAACGTTCGATGTTAACGCGTGAAATTTACATTTTGATGTTGATTGATTGCTGGATAAGAATGTTTTGATTGTGCGATGTGGTTTTTATGGGCGTTCGGTATTTTGGGATCGACATGATTTACCTCTTTAACTTTCTTATAAATTAATTATTTGAAAATGTTTACATATGGATGACTGATTAGCGGAATAGGTAAACTATTAAGTTTTCTTTTTGGGCCAAAAGTCACAAGTTAAATTGACGCACAAATAAATTCATAGCACTGCATAAGAAAAAAAACTAAATGAAATGCACCCGTCATACCGAAATATTCCCAGTGTTGTGGCATTTTATTACACAAATTAAATCATTCATAAGCTTAGGTTAAGGTTTAGCATCATCATTCATAAGTTTATCCATTATTCTGGTAAACCATAGCAACTATAGTCAATGTATGAACCAGAATTCTTTTAAAATCGTATTATTTTTTATCAAAAATTTATCGCGATATTAAAATATGATTTAATGATGTTTAATAAAATTATATTAATAGCAAATAATTCCATAATGTGTAAGCTTGACAGAGGGTGTATTTCTATTGTTCTGTTATCAGGTATCATTAGTCACAGTATTAAAATAGCTTTGATAAATATTGTCCTAGAATGGCCCCGGTTATCGCTTCGTTGGGCTAGCGAGTGTCAATGGACTGTCAACTATGTGTTCCTGGGATCGATTCTCAGGTCAAGAAGTTGATTTTGCGTAAGCTTTTTATACTAGAAATAAAGGTCGTGTTATATTCATTCCAGCGTGGCGGACTTTATGGCCTGACCCCTCTCAATCGTACTCTCGATTGTAGAGAAGGTCCGTGCACTGCAGTGGGACGTATATGGACTGATACCGATATAGACAGATTATTCATTTCATCAGATATATTCATTTCATAATTTGAAGTACAAAATCAAAAGTTATACAATCTCAGCATGTTTCAATAATAATATTTTTGGACTGTTACGCTTACCGTTACCTATGATACTTTTTTTGTTACTTACCACGTCAATATATTTAAGAATCAAATTTTTAATGCCCAACCATAGAACTAAAACAAGTATATGAAACAAAAATAGGTAATTTTTGTTTCATTTTGGGGGTTAACGTCACTTAGGGGGTTAACGTCACTCGCGTCCGTAGGCTTTGACTCTAGTTTCCCTACACGTGACCCCTGGGTAGTGCCAAATGAGTGACACAGTTCGTGGTGGTAGGATGCCTGCATCCGCCCGGGTAGCGACCACCGTTAACGCGGCGTAAAGACCGCCATAGTGATCCCCGCAAGGGGGTCGCGTTCCGGGATCAGCCCGTTATCCCCCGGTTTCTCGAGGGGCCTGTATCTGGGTATGAGGTTGTGCCGTGTGGGTATTTGCGGTACGCTGTCGGTGGAAGGAGTGTTGACCCGCCGGCCAGGGAGACCCGTAGAAACGGTTGTCCGCTGGCCGCCCGCGGTACAGTACAGGGGCCCAATCGTAGCTAACCACTACGAGAGGCTGCCTCACCATGCCGCGCATAATCTTGGGTGGGTCCGTCGTGCCGGTTGGTGACCGGATGTGGGGTCCCGGCGGCCCATCCCGGGAGGGTACGGGGGCCCTTCCGTCCGGCGGATCAATTCTCCTCCTGCCAACTCCCTTGTCCCTGTACCCGTTCGGCCTTCTTAGTGCCCTGATACAGGCTCCTCGATGCCTCTTCACCGAACCTAACCCTTACCTTCATGACAGTGCACAAAAAGAAAGCAGGTCCTTCAGCGGTGTATAACCCCACCACCGCGTTCACTATGGAGTTCGCCAACATCCGCGGACTCCATACAAACATTAATGCCGTCCACCACCATCTTGAGACGGCCCGGCCTGCTTTGCTCTTCTTGACGGAGACGCAGATTCGTTGTCCGGCCGACAATTCTTACCTGATGTACCCCGGTTATTCGCTTGAAGGAAACTTCAAGCCAAAAGCCGGGGTATGCTTGTATGTTCGGTCGGACGTCTGCTGTCGCCGTCTGCGCTGCATGGAGGACCCCTCCTTCTCCGCACTGTGGGTGCACGTGGATCTTGGTTCTCTGAGCCGCATCTACGTGTGCCTCTACAGGTCACACAACGGGGACGATGAGACGACTCGGCTGTTCAGGTACCTTAGCCAGGCGGCAGATGACGCGCAGGTGCGGTTCCCGTCAGCGGAAATGGTGGTCTTGGGGGATTTTAATGCACATCATGAGTTGTGGTTGGGCTCCTCCAAGACCGATCATGCTGGCAGAGCTGCCCATGCATTCGCTCTGACACATGACTTGTCACAACTGGTGAACCAGCCCACCAGGATCCCGGATGTGGCGAGTCATGCGCCTTCTCTGCTGGACCTTCTGCTGGCGAGTCACCCGGCCGGGTATAGGGTGACCGTTAGTGCTCCTCTGGGCACTTCCGATCACTGCCTGGTTCGGTCGTCGGTACCGTTCGCTTCTCCTCCACGTCCCGTGCAGGTTAAGCGAAGGGTCTGGCATTACTCGTCGGCGGATTGGGACGGCATGCGGGAATATTTCGCATCTATCCCTTGGCGGCAGCGCTGCTTTGAGGGAAAAGATCCTTCTGCGAGTGCCAACGCTATTGCTGACGAAATCAGACTAGGAATGGAATATTATATTCCTTCCTCTGAGATCGCCAGTAAGGGTCGTGGACGCTCCTGGTTCAATCGGGCATGCGCCGATGCTGTCGGTGACAAACAGGCGGCGTATCGCGCTTGGATCAGGGGTCGCGCTAACAAGGATCCTAATATCAGTTCCCTCAAGGAAGCCTATAATCGAGCCGCCAAGGCCTGCAAGAAGGCCTACGTTAGAGCAGATGCCCAGCGCGTTTGCAGGATTGGGCGTGCGTTGGCCAATCACCCAACTAGCAGTCGTGCTTATTGGAGTTTGGCCAGGGCCGTCCAGTCTAACTTCTGCCGTCCAGCATTGCCACCGCTGAGGTACCCGGAAGGTTCGCTGGCCCACAAGCCGCAAGAGAAAGCCGCCTTACTGGCAAATCTCTTTGCGGCTAATTCCCGCCTCGAGGACTGTGGTTCCCGGCCCCCGCCGGTGCTGCCTGATTGCGGATCCTCAATGGCGGATATTCGCATCAGGCAGTGTGATGTGCGGCGTGAACTACGGTCTCTCGATGTGCGGAAAGCCAGTGGTCCGGATGGAATACCGGCGGTGGTTTTAAGGAGTTGCGCAGCGGAGTTGTCTCCTGCACTGACACGCCTCTACCGAGTGTCCTACCGCACAGGTGTTGTGCCGGAATCTTGGAGGGAGGCCAATGTGCAACCGATCCCCAAAAAGGGTGATCGGTCAGACCCTACCAATTATCGCCCTATCGCTATCACCTCAGTGATGTGTAAGGTCATGGAGCGGATCATAAACGCTCAATTGGTCCGCTACCTGGAGGATCACTCGTTGATCAGTGACAGACAGTACGGATTCCGTCACAACCGATCAACGGGTGATCTTCTGGCGTTTGTCCTGCATCGCTGGGGTGAGGCGATAGACCGGCGTGGCGAGGCTCTTGCTGTGAGCCTCGACATAGCCAAGGCGTTTGATAGGGTCTGGCACCGTGGTCTCCTATCCAAGCTTCCGGCATACGGTCTGCCCGACAACTTGTGTTCGTGGATTTCTGGCTTTCTGCATGGGCGTAGAATGCGTGTCGTCGTTGACGGACACGCTTCGGCGCTCATGTCGGTAAATGCCGGAGTTCCGCAGGGCTCGGTGCTGTCGCCCACCCTGTTTATTCTGCATATCAATGATATGTTGTCACTTGGCAACATTCATTGCTATGCAGATGACAGCACGGTTCATGGGCGATACTGCCATGGGTCCCCAGGTTGCCGGGTCGACACTGTGAGTGGGCGCGAGGATCTTGTCATTGAGCTCAATCGGTCCTTGGATCTCATTTCTACATGGGGCTCCAGGAATATGGTTGAGTTCAATGCCAGGAAAACCCAGGTGTGTGCGTTCACGTGCAAAAAATCCCCGTTCTCTCCCCTCCCCATTCTTCAGGGTATTCCCCTCTCAATGCGGAATGACCTGAGTATCCTTGGTGTGGATATCCGTTGTGATCTTAATCCAAGGAATCACATCGAGGGCGTAATATCTGCCACTTCCCGCAGGGTTGGGGTCCTGAACAAGGTGCGTCGGTTTTTCGCGCCCGGTCAACTCTACCGCTTGTATAAAGCGCAGGTTCGGCCGGGTATGGAATACTGTTCGCACCTCTGGGATGGATCCGCCCAGTACTTGCTCGATGCCTTGGATGGATTGCAGCGGCGGGCCATCCGCATTGTGAATGATGCAGACATTACGGGCAACTTAGAGTCGCTACAGTTACGGAGGGATGTCGCCTCTCTAAGCGTGTTCTACCGTCTGTATCATGGCGAATGCTCTGAGGAATTGTTCAATTTAATCCCCTCCTCTCCTTTCCTTAACAGAACCACGCGTGCTGGCTTGCGGAGCCATAGCTTGACTGTTCAATCCATTTCGGCGCGAACCAAAAGGTTCTCTAACTCTTTTTTCTGCCGTACAGTCAAGCTGTGGAACGGTTTGCCACCGCACGTGTTCCCTCCTTCCTATAATCCTGGGTCCTTCCGCCGTAGCGTGAAGAGGCATCTCAGCGGGCCGGCATGATTGTGTCGAATGGTATGAGACTACCGTCTGATACCATTCGATACTCTATCTGGACGGCATTAGCACTTACCATCAGGTGCAATGCAGTCACTATGCCGTGCCAGTTTAAAAAAAAAAAAAAAAAAAAAAAAAAATTTTCCATACTATATCGAGCCTGCAAATGTGAACTAATTGTTGAAACCCAATAGCTCAACCACTGCACCGGTTGCCCTATGTGACCCATTTAAGCCAGATAAAATAATGGTCAACCGTATGTTGAATCACTGACAGTTGTAATTTCCGTTGTTAATCATATTAAAATATGACACTATGATTTTAAGTACGTGAACAGTTATAAACTGATTCACTGTTTCCAATCTAATTTGCATGAAAGTGTTGTTTTTAACTGACTTCAAAAAAGGACAAGGTTTTAAATTCGTCGAAATCTGTTTTTTATTTATGCTCACCGATTATTCGAAGACGCTTGACTTGCTTTGGAAAAACTCTTTTTGTTTTCAAAGACTATACAAAGAAGGCAATCTTTGAACAAATAAATGTTTTAAAGTCTATGTGCATATCCTACAGGCCTCATATAAAAATATTTCCTTATGCTTTTGCAGAATGATTATAACTATATAAACTAATTAAAATAACTCGCAACATTACCTGCAAATGCATAATAATCCAAAATTAATATACTTAAAAAAATAAGTGTCACTGAGACTTACTCGCGTATTTAACCTTATAAGCAAAGTAAGGTATCAAGGACCACGGAACTTCGTGGCCATAATTCACTAAAATAACATTGTTTGTATTTCACACAAGAATTATGGATACAAATCTACATCTATCCCCTACTGAGCAGAAAGAAACAGCAATTATAAATTGTTCTGTTGATAAGCAATCGACTATTAAAACGGAGTTATTACCTTTGTTTCCCTTAACATGCTTAGTACGGCTTACTGCAAAATATTTAGAGCGAAAATGGATTTATAAGACTGTTGGATGAAACAATTGTAGAAATGGTGAAGTTGTTGTTGGTGGTGAATGCTTGATTGTTATTGTTTTGCCGTGTAGATTATTTCATGCTTTGGCTATTTTCTGAAAACAACATCATCTTAATAAACTTTCAGAAAATAATAGAAATGTTGGAAATACCGTGATAACTGAAGCAAACAAGTTAATTTACGATTATCCATTACAAAAAAGGCCCTGAATACACGCCCAAAACTAAAAACAAATGAAATATTAATCAATAATCGCAGAAATAAAAATAGACAAAGAAATAAAAGCAAAAAGGAGAGTAGGCGATAAGATAGGACTTTGATAAAACTCAGTCATAAAATGAATATCTAAGTTGTTACTTCTGTTGAATTTCTGAGATAGCTTGTCCGTAAGTTAATTACCACAAAATTGCTTACGCTCTACTATTTTTAATCCCCTATGAACAAAAGCAATATAGAGGCATCCCTCTATCATTTTCGAATGACTGAATTTAGGGCCGATGCACGTGAACCGGGATCTATTTTTATTGGGTGCCCTAATGGATTTTCGTAATATGATCCTTAATTTCGATGTCGTCTTTTTACAACATATGCTTTTAAGATCTTGTACCGCACACGTCTTTCGTTAATGTTATCTATTGGTCGATGATAAATTTTAACATCGGCTTTTTTATTGTGCCTACAAATTATCCTTCGATCAAGACTATGTTAAGGCGTGAGCATCGTGTCTTGTTTTATTTTTATTACACTTTTGAAATGAAAAAGGTATACGTAATAATGTTTATTTTATATATTCTTAGCGTAATTCAGGTAGACAACATAATTCACCTTTCTACATATAATATGTTGGTTTAATAGCATCATAAAATAAAGCCCGAAAAATCAATAAACTTTTCAATCAACATTTCATACCTTAAGTGTCACTTTTTGCCATTGGTATACCATAATTAAATTATTAGACAATATATCAAACCTATATGCATTTTGCAAATCGCATGCAGAATCTAACAAATGATGCAATCAGCCTGATGCGTTTGATATTGACACCCCTATAGCTCAAACTGATTGTTGAGAATATAAAACGCAGTTCGTCATCCTTATCGGCAATTTGATTGATACCTTTATAAACTAACACCACGGGACTGACGTCACTAAAAATTGACGATTTATTGGGGTGTGTTAACATGTTCAATCGTGGCCGGTAGGAGGCAATGATAATTGAGCATTGTCTTAAATACGTAGGCGTTAGACAAATCTCAATACTCAGTTATTTTATTTATGTCTGTTTGTGCCTTTTGTTATATTAATGGATTACTTGATGGTGTTATGAATAGATGATATAATGTTGTGGTTTGATAAATTTGGTGTTTCATTACCTTTTTGTAATGCCTTTGTTGAAGTGCAGTATGTTAGTGACTTCATTTTACTAGAGTGAAGTTCTAAACATCTTCCATAATATTATTCATTCATCAAAGGACTGCTAACGGAACTACGACACCTCAAGTATTGTGTTTATTCGTTCCTTTTATAACTTTCAATTTCATTAGTATAATATTTCTAACTCCACACATGCATTTCACAATTTGATTAATTTCATTGTGGATTAGATACAAGTTAATTATTCCCAAAAAAATGTGCTTGCTGTCAATAAAATGCGTGCAGCTATCAATCTTGACTAACAGGAGTTGCAGTAACGACTCTAAAGGCGGAATAGTCTACACCTATTCTGTAACATGCCTTCAATTTGCCTCCATAACACAGTGTAATATCAAAAGTATTCCACATTTCCTTAAGAAAGTTGAATTTCCACATATAAGATTCCCAAGCAAGGCACAGAGTACTCCAAGGGACTTTACCCTTACTTCCGTGTATGCACACAACAAGTGTAGTTAAAAGAGCAGACAGAGATAAGAGCCCCTTGTCTTTGCAGATAATTTCAAATTCTCTTTTATTTCACTTTGAACGGCTAACTGACGCCTTAAGCCAGGCTTTGTTGAGTCAGTCTGAGACGTTATCTTGTTCGCTTTAAAGTTCATGTTTGTATACATTTTTTTGTAATTATTGTAAAACTAAAAAATATTTTTTGAAAACGATTAGGAAAATAAAATATTCAGTATACATTTTGTAAGTAAAAATTGCTCTGTCTAATCCATTCCTCGTCGGACGCCTTCATTGTTCCAACAGTAATTATTTTTATTTGTCTTTTCCAAAATGTCAAACTGACAAATGAAGCCAGTCGGATTAGTTCAATTTCGGCCAACAACTCCCAAACTTAATTAATGAACACAAAATTCTCTAAAAGTTAGTTTATTCCGGATGTTTCTCATCCTAATCTCCTTTTTTGTGAGCTTAATGTCTAATAGGCCCGCTTATGTCTCGGCTTGACGTAAATACGACTTACGAAGACTTATTAACTTGTCTCAATAATGAGACCTCTTTAAATACGCTGTCCTAAAAATAAATTATTAATTTTGTGAGACAAATTTCGTGGGTATGCCGGAGCGCGTGTAATTATGTGAAATGTTTAATGTGTGTGATAATTTTTTTAGACAGTCGTAGGCCAGCTGATAATGAAGTATTCTCATGATATCTATGGAATTATTGGGCTCAGGTAGAGAGTGGTTTGTCAATACCTGTGGTTATACATTTTAAGTCCTTCCATGCTATGGAAAATACGTTAGGTATAAACATTTACGCTATGAACGACGATAGGGAGAATCGTACATCTTAATTTACTCAATGTTTTGATTTGCAATTTAGAGTACTGATCTACTAAAATTCACCAGAATAAATTTATTTTCGACCAGCAGGACTAAACGTATATGTAAAATTACATTAATCGTATAAGAAATGAAATTAACGACGTTCATATCACAAAAACATTAAATTACAGAAACGATTTAGTTCAATGACGGTTAATAAATCCAAATACGTCTTAGTGTGTTAAATTATATTTTCAAGGATTAATATTAACTAACACAGATTGTCAAATCGCGTTGAACCAATTTCATAGCGATTTGGTTTCAAGCCGTGTTAGAACTATTATTTCGTAGCCAATGGTCCAAAATTAAAATAAGCAATACTTGTTATGTACTTAATATGATGCTGTACTACAACTACACATAAACTACGATAGTTATTATGTTGTAAATGATACTTATAGGATGTTATGTTTAACTTAAAATACGAAATAAAAGGAAACGTTAAATTTGGATAAAGATTTTTCTATCGAGTCAGGAATTTGTGACCAATATTGCGATAGGCTCGGCGTCTATCGCATCGTGGGATGGAGCCCACAAGGCGAAATGTGGCTGTCCTGGTGGCACCTCTGCCTACTCCTTCTGGGCAAAGTCGTAAGTTTATGTATATGTGTATATATTCAATATCTTTAATGGAGTTACTCAGATAGTCGTTACAAAATTTGCAGTGATGCAGGTTCTTAATGACCAAGTTATTTATCATACTAACCTATAATCTTATCGACTTATAGATCCAGGTTCACTTGATAATTTTAATTACGACAAAGTTATGCCAAAAATATCCATTAGCTACGTTTTACGGATCATAATTTTAAAAATACATGTGCATGAATAATACAGGGCGGAAAAAACAGTTACGTGGGGAATTCGTGACGGATGAGTGTACAGGAAGCGAATTTTGCTACGGTTGGCGTTGTTTAAACTGAATACAATTGAAAAGGGCTGATAAAGAATTGGCAAAATAAAAAGATTGCTTGTTTGAAGAGGACATTCTAGTAAAAAATATAATGGTGTAGAAAAGTTGCTTGTAGGTTTTATTTTTTTAGTTTGTATGTCTAGTACATACAAACTAAAAAAATATTTTACTTAAATATGAATGATATAAAACGGCAATAATAGTATTTTGAATTTGTAGATATTATAAAAAATGTAATTCTAACTAGAGACACTGTATTTTAATATTTTTAATCTTATCATAGATCATACACTTCTAATATAATACAATAGATTTTTGAAACATACATTTTTAAGAACTAAATACTCAAAAACAGCCCAACTAAAGCACAAAGATACAAAAACCCAATTCTCAAAACAGAAACAAATAGCTCAAAATAAAAAGTCCATCCAAACTCATGCCTATGGGACATCTAAACTTTTAATAATACTTACTCATCCTCTATTAACCCTCGAATGCACACTGCGGCAGAAAAGACCCCTACAATGCAATTTAGCGTGATTGCGTATTACACATTTATTATTTACCCTTACCATATCTACTGCAAGATTAAACGACGACTTGTGCGAAGATTAAATCCTGAATTTTATTCCCATATTGCTGTACATTTCCACCCTACAGTTGAGGTAGAAAACTCGAGTATTCATTGCGGGTAGCCAAGCTGTGTAGGCAAGGGTTGACGACGATGCATTTGCGGTTACACCTCGGCCGCTATACTCGAAAGAACAATGGCAACTTCCCATACATTGTTTTGATTGAAATTAAAATTAAACGTCTTTACATGAAAAAATCTCGTTAGGTTGAGTGTTTTTTTCTAATTCAATATATGTAAGAATTGTTGTTAAAGAAAGCAGAGAAATATTGATATTCATGTTTGATTTTTAATATTTATACGCCTACGTCAAATAATGACTACAATGGCTGACCGTGCTATGACGTATTGTAATATAATTCATGAATATTAACTGAATTCATGCAACGAAAACGTCAAAACTCAAAAGTCTGTCATGAACTTTTCTAGCGGGCGAGATGTCAATCGACTATTTGCTTTGATTACTAGTCCTTTTGCCAGAATCACACCATACTTTTAATGTATTTATATTTTAATATAGAAAAAATATAAAAATAGATTGTTTGAATTGCATTGAACAAATATGGAAATCCACGAGGCGGCGTTTAAAAAAATTAAATGCAATATAGATTTTTGACATATATATCATTGTGATATTTGTTATTGAGAAAACAAAGATAGTTACTATTACTTTAGCAAGCAAATAAAATATCGATTAAGCATCATTAGTTACATAATTAATTTATCTGACGAGTTGCGATAGTTTGACAATGTTATACTGAAGGACAAAGTTACCTCGATTTACAGTACTTGACTATGGTAAACTATTTTAGTCTAATAAATATGGAATGGCAACATTAAGCCAATAATAGTTTATAAACCCGGAATTACTCAAATTACTTTCCATTTTAAGGATTTTTTTTCACCCGCCTTGTATAATTCATTTGATTATTTGATAAAACGTAGAAAATTATTCGATCTTGTTTTGTATATATGTCACTTAAAGACGCTCAAATTAAGATCAATCAAGAATTCGCCATTGTTCTTTATGTTATTAAGTTTTGAGAGTTTATCGCATCTATGAGTATCATGAGGTGTTTCGTATGCATTTTCCGCTATTTCAATCTTTTTTTTCCTTGTTTTCTTTTTAGAAATCATGTTTTATACACGTTTTATATGATGTCATATACTAGAGTGTCTATAACATTTGTTAGTAGTAAGAAAATAATTTCATAGTAAATAACAAGTATTTTAATTCAAAAAAGGGTAATCTATGATGACATATAACAGCAGGATATGAGTAATACTACCAACATATTAATAAAAAAACTAAATCTATAACCATAAACATATGGGTGTATGATTATAATACTTGCACTCTAATAATAAAGCACATGTTTATAGAGTGTAAACAATTTAAGAGCCCATCATAGAGGTAAGTTACGGCGCCACATGAAACGAGCACTGCTATTTCGACAACCCTGCCGACTGCAAACCAAGATTTATACAGAGGTCGCGGTTATTTATACTCACCAGCCTTATTTTTATTCCCCGTGTGATATTTTTAATGAGGCAACTGAATAGCACTGCTGCACCTTTTATTAACTTTTAAAAGCATTAGCCCGGCCCCGAATGGCGAACATCCACTGCTAGTTTATGCTTGTCTCGTCCCTTTGTTTATGGTTTCGTTTATGGGACGATTCCATCAGGAATTTCACCGCTAATCATTATACATTCTTTCAGAGAAATGTGAAATTGTCTCGAATGCCTCGGGCGGTTTCGAAAGCGTGTTTGTTTTAAAACATAATGGTTAGACGAATTCGTAATTGGTACTCGTGGAGATCTCATGCAAATGTAGCAATTAGGTTAATAAAGAGCCGCTCATTGACCCGGCGGGTTAAGGAGGCCTTTAGAAATATGAATACTCGAGCGGCCACCTGCATTAACGGGTTACGGTGTTTTTTAATCAAAGTGAAACATATTGTTTGAACAAGGATTTTTATAGAGAAGCAGAATGAAAGTTGGGAAAAAATGTTTTGATGTGCATAAAAAAGTATGGCTTTAATAAAGTGAACTCGTAGTAGACCGAAACAACGTTTCTTAATGAATTTGAAGTTTAGATTTTCTATACGCTATGCGATGAATTTCACTTTATAAGACACAATACACTTGTTTCAAATCGATTTTATGTGTCTATGTCGTAGCCTCGTAATGTATAAAATATGAAGGTAACGTAATGATTGAAATTAAGCAATTTTATATTATTAACAATTTGTAAAGTATTCAACAAGTTCAATCCTAAGCTTTGCCTTCATGTATAACAAATATTAAAGAAAACTTGGTATGTAAGCAAATATATCAAAATACGTCTTCAAAACATGTATGAAGTGACACGAAGATAATTTAACTTCCGTAACGTAACACGTATTTCCAATCCATATTAAACAAGATCCGTTAAATATACATGACACGAGATGTTTGTTTCCGTATAAGTTAAATAAGCCTGTATCCGAGTTTAAAAGTCAATGCAAGCCTGAAGCCTCCTAGGCGCATCGCTACATCTTCCACTCAAGTTTAAACGACCTAAATATTTGATGAGCCCAACAAGATCAAATGAAATAGTAACGTGCTTGATACATCAAGGGTCGGGCGATATCTACTAAGTTTAACAAGGGTACTTGAGGCGGAATATATTATTACGCGATCAATAGACACAATTACTCCGATATCTGTTTAGATAACATCTCTGACAACTCGAGTGTACAGCCTTGATGTATAAATAGTTCTGCATCCCGTTTCCTGAATGTTTTCCGTATGTGACTGAGTCCGGGTTTTTTTTTTTCAAAGTATGAAGTTAAGTTTTGATGCGTACTGTTGGAGTTATGAAATGACAGTAAATGGATTACTGAATTTAAAAATAAATATATGACGTAGCCTGCATATAAAAGTAAATACAATTTAGAGTTTTTGTAGTTACCATATTAAGTATGAAAGAAAACTGAATTCACATGCAAGAGAACGCACTATACGTAGGAAATTACGTAAGATTAATAAGGAAGTAAAACGCATATTAAATAATATAAAAAAAACCGTTTATTTGCAATAAAACACGACGGCCCTTCGGGTTCAATCAAATTTAAAAGATCATTACATGAAAGCACACGTATTAAACGGCGAAAACTGAATTGGTTCTTTGAAAGCGATGTAAAGGCAGCGAGTAAAGCCCGCCCGTATCTAATATTAATATTGTTCCGTTTCAAAAAGTTTGAACTGAGAGCAAGTCCGTTATCAATATTCATAAGCGTAAGATGCCGTATCTGAGGCGAGCAATAAACAAAGAGCTTCAAGTGAAGTGAACCAAAGTAACCGATCTCCGACTCTTACTTACTGCACCCTCATAAATTTCAGTTTGCAACTTGCACGGCGCAACATTCGATCAATAAGTGTTTTGTATGGGTTCTATATTTGCAAGCTAATACGCCACATCAAAACTTCCAAGTATCGAAGCCGTTATTACTTACGTCACAGCGTGGTTGGTACAAAAGACCGTATGTGACCGTTTTTTGTTGGTGGAATTATGTACCGTTTGTGGGAGGGTTAGAGTGGGTATTGTAGAGGGTAGTACACTTGATTTAATGTCAATCAAGCGTGGTAATGCCAGTGCAGCAGGTCACATGAGTAAAGTTACACGGGGTAGAATCAGATCAAGCTTTATAGCGGTAGGAAATTAAGTTGTTATTAATTCATCAAAGGGTTAATGTGGGTAACTGATTTCATTGTTATGTGCTTCGTATGGATTACTGGCGATATCGGGTTACAGTAACGTATAATTAATTAATGTGCAATATGAATAGTCTCCCATATCAATTAGTAAAACAAGGTCTTGTTATTAATTCTATGTAGTATAGTTATTACTTCATACAAGCTACATAATATTATTAATTATGATTTCCTTTGTCTATACTTATTTCACACCCACTTTGATCGGTACAATGTGACTTGTAATTTTATTATTATTGCCGGCTGTAAAACGAGAGGCCGCCGGTTCGATCCCCGCACCGAAATAAATATTTGTGTGATCCACAGGTATTTGTTTCGGGTCTGGGTGTTTGTGAGAACGAAAAGTCTCTCGTAGATTCTGATACCCACGACCCAAGACTCGATCTTAGTATGGGGTCAGGACTATGTATGTGACTGTTGGGTGTATTTATTTATATCAGTCAATCAGTTTCCGCGGAATCTCATTTATTTAAACTAATTTCTAATGCACTGACCAGTACTATTTGTAATATACAAGCGATGATTATTAAATACCCGCACTTGTGACGTGTGCGGTGGTGGGGTAGTGGGGAGCAACAGCTCGTCACTCACTCACCTGCTGGACACGGAACGAGCAACAGCGGTGGTAAAACTATCCTGTGTTTTATTGGTACCTCGGCCTGAACACTACAAGTGGCGACCCTGCCAGCGACTAATATACCGAGGTATGTACCAATAAATTAGAGTAATAATACTCAAATGAAGATGATGGTAGATCAATGTACAAGACCTGTTTTATCAAATCTTTTCGTATATAGTGAAATATAATGTTTATCTTTATTTTTATTCATTTAATGAAACTGAATATCGCCTATTAATCTAGCAATAAAAATAAATATGCGTAAACAGTCTTAAGGACTGCAAAATAGGGATATAAGTATATTTTAGAATAAAACTGGTCTTAACGTTGATTGGTACCTAAAATCTTACAACGTTGATTAAACGTTACAAAAACATAAGCAATAACTCAATTTGTTGTCAAATGGATATGCACGAATTATTGTTTGTTGCTCGCTTATCTATTGCATTGCGGGTGCTATTGTTCTGACCGGCCAGGCCGGAGAGGACGCACACCTGTTTACAGCTTCGAGAACCGTCCGCTTGATTATGAGCATTATGATTACGTTGTTAAGGATAAATGATTTATTTCACTAGAAACAACATTCCTAAACAGCATTACAAGAAATCTATTTTTACAATTTAGTTTATATTGTACCCACATTAATTGATATCATATTTAAAGGCCGTTTTACGTGCAAACGGTACAAAATGGATAGTACATTTTATAATTAACAATAAATAATAGAAGTATATAGAAACATAATGTATAATTATAATAACATTTTAATCTTATTCTTAAGCTAGCTAACTTTGGTATAAGATTCATGTGAATCATGATGTATGGCTTTATTATTAGGTACTACTAATTACTTTGGCAACAATTGAGGTTAATGCTTTATGTTAAGAGGTAGTTTGGCTCGCCAAACAGTACCTAAATGATCTTTATATTAATAATAGAAAACTAAACAATTAAAGATCAAGAGGTAGTTCGATGAAAATCGGAACAGTACCTATAGTATGCCAACAGGTAGTTCTTTGAATATTAGAACAGTACCTAGAAACACAAACGACTCGTTTGTTCACAGATAGTCCCAAATTATGTCACAAATACCACCAATGGAACCTTTAGACTGTGAGGGTGAGTCAGCCTCAATTGGCTTACGGTGGGAGAAGTGGAAACGAGGCCTAGAGCTATATCTCACGGCAACGAACGTGACTATGCCGGAGGCAAAGAAAGCAACGCTCTTGCATATGGGCGGATTATCGTTGCAAGAAATTTATTATAATATACCAGAAACAGCAGCTGAAGGCGAAAACGTGTTCAGTGCTGCTGTCGAAAAGTTAGACAAATACTTTTCCCCTAAACAAAGTCTCGTTTTTGAACGTCACCTCTTTAGGCTTGTTAAACAAGAGGTTGGAGAGAAATTTGACAAGTTTCTTGTCAGACTTAGACACCAATGTACCAAGTGCAAATTTACCTCCCCTGAAGAGCATCTCATTGACCAAATCACTGAGAAGTGTGAGTCAGTAGAATTGCGGAAGAAAATTTTAACTCTGGGAGATGACGTCACGTTAGATAAAATTATATTTGAAGCAAATAGTTTAGAAACTGTTCACCGACAGCTTAATAACTTTGATCCCTCCGGACCTAACAAAGACTCATCGGTAAATCACATTGCACCTGTACGAAGGGAATTAAAATATACTCCATGTTCCCGTTGTGGTGGAGGCCACCCTAGTAATAGCAAGCACTGTTTGGCTATAAATAAAAAATGCATTAAGTGTGGATTTCTTGGACATTTCCGAAAATATTGCCGAACTAGGGCAACCAAACGTAAAGGTGATATCCAGACTCAAAACGGAAAAGCCACTAAGAGAATTAAAACTCCATCTAAACCCGATGAAGTAGATTACGTTTTCCATTTGGACGGTGGTGACTCAATTACATGTTTACTCGGAGGTGTGGAGATAGAAATGCTTATAGACTCAGGGAGTAAATGTAATATCGTGACTGATGTTACTTGGGAAATTCTTAAAAATAATGGTGTTTATGTTGAAAATCAAGTGAAGAGTCCGGATAAGAAATTTATGGCCTACGGAAGTAAACATCCACTAGTAGTTTTAGGAAGTTTTGATTCTTCTATAATGGTTGGCAATGGGTCTAATTTTGACAAAGCGACGTTTTACGTGGTCAAAAATGGCACCAGGAACTTACTTGGAAAAGATACCGCAACTAAACTTGGTGTCTTGAGACTGGGTCTAAATGTAAACGCAATAGAAGGTACGTTTTCTAAAATTAAAGATGTTCAAATTCATATTCCCATAGACGAATCCGTTCAACCAATCTCTCAGCCTTATCGCAGAGTTCCCATACCGTTAGAGACCAAAATAAATAAAAAAATCCAAGAACTTATCGATACAGATATTATAGAGCCCGTTAACGGTCCATCAAATTGGATTTCTCCTTTAGTACCTGTCCTAAAAGGCAATGGCGATGTTAGAATTTGCGTAGACATGAGACAAGCCAACAAAGCTATTATTAGGGAAAAACACCCCTTACCTACCATGGAACAGCTAATTCCAAAATTTCGTGATGCTAAAATATTTTCGAAATTAGATTTGAAAAATTCTTTTCACCAGTTGGAGTTAAGCGAGGATAGTAGGCACATTACAACTTTTATTTGTAGTCAGGGTCTATTCAGATACAAGCGTCTTATGTTTGGAATTTCTTGTGC
Source organism: Deilephila elpenor (assembly GCA_949752805.1). NCBI lineage: Eukaryota > Metazoa > Arthropoda > Insecta > Lepidoptera > Sphingidae > Deilephila > Deilephila elpenor. Next base: position 5,295,912 of record OX457105.1, on the reverse strand, counting down.
ACCCGAATGTTTTCAAAAAACCTTAGAAAGATTGTTATTACCCTGTGAAGGAGTTGTAAATTTTATTGATGACATTGTTGTATTTGGGAGTAATGAGGTTGAACATGAGACGAGGCTCAAAAAGGTCCTCCAGGTTTTAAGGGACAATAGCGTCATACTCAATAATGCGAAATGTTGCTATCGAGTAAAAAGCATTGAATTTCTTGGACATAGATTAACACCTGAGGGAGTCAAACCACTTGATAAATACGCAAAAACCATCGAGTCGTTTAGAGAACCTACTATAGTTGAAGAAGTACAGAGCTTTCTAGGGCTAGTCAATTATGTAGGCAAGTGGATCCCCAATTTAGCAGCGTATACCGAGCCCTTGCGGGAGTTGTTGAAATTAAAGTTAGGCAAGACCGCGGATATTACCTCTTATTGGAGCGATAACCAAAAAGAAGCATTTAACTGCCTAAAACAAGCTATGACTCAAATTAGATCATTAGGCTATTACGACCCGAGTGATAGGACGCAAGTTTTTGCCGATGCCAGTCCAGTGGGACTAGGAGCCGTACTTGTCCAACACGGTGATACAGGACCCAGAATAATTGCATATGGCAACAAGAGTCTGACAGACCGTGAAAAACGGTATTGTCAGACCGAGAAAGAGGCTCTCGCGTTAGTTTGGGCTATCGAGCATTTTAATATGTATTTATTTGGAAAAGATAGTTTTGAATTAGTTAGTGATCATAAGCCGCTAGAAGTCATATTTGGTCCGAAGTCAAAACCGTGTGCCCGTATTGAACGCTGGGTATTACGTTTACAGTCATATAACTTTAAAATCGTTTACAGTCCAGGGAAGAAAAATATAGCTGATTCGTTATCACGGTTATGTTCTAGTACTCAAGCACCGCAACCGTATGATGACGAAAATTACATCAATTTAGTAATTGATGAGACTCGCCCTTTGGCCGTCTCCCTACGCGAACTTAGGCAGGCTTGTGAGAAAGACCGGGAACTAGAATTAGTTAAAAACGGTGTTTACCAAAATAATTGGGATCAGAGTGTCAACAATTACAAGGTCTTTGAACATGAGCTTTGCTTTCAAGATAATTTACTTCTGCGAGGCAATAAAATTGTAATTCCTTCCATGTTGAGACGTAAAGTACTCGCAGCTGCTCACGAAGGTCATCCTGGCATCGTTGCCATGAAAACGCGACTTCGCACGAAGGTGTGGTGGCCTAAAATCGATACTGATGCCGAGCGTTATGTCCGGGCTTGTAAGGGTTGCACTCTGGTGTCCGCACCAAATCCTCCCAATCCTATGCGTAGACGGCAACTACCAGCTCAACCCTGGATTGACATTGCCGTCGATTTCCTCGGGCCCTTGCCGAGTGGCCATTATCTCTTTGTAATAGTAGATTATTTCAGTCGTTACAAGGAAGTAAAAATTACTAAAAGTATCGATTCAATGTATACCATTAACACCCTTAAAGAAATATTTTCACGGTTAGGTGTCCCTGTGAGTATCTCTACTGATAATGGGCGACAATTCACGAGTACAGCATTTGTGAGTTTTTGTGATGAGTTTGGTATACGTTTATTCCACAGTATTCCCTACTGGCCTCAACAAAATGGTGAGGTTGAGAGACAAAATAGAAGCATTTTAAAACGATTACAAATAAGCCAGAATCAAAAATCTAATTGGCAGGATGATTTGCTCAAATACCTGACTATGTATAATAGCACCCCCCATTCCATTACAGGAAAATCTCCTGCAGAACTTTTTTACAAACGTCAATTTAGGGATAAGTTGCCTTCAGTTGTAGATATAGAATGTGAACAGGTAGATTCTGAAACAAACGATAGAGATAGAGAAATGAAAGCGAAAGGCAAAGAGTACGCAGACAGGAAGAGACGGGCAGCAGAATCAACTATTCAGGTGGGAGAAAAGGTTTATGTGAAAAATATGACAAAAGAAAATAAGCTATCTTCTACATTTCATGATGCACCGCATACTGTAATCGATAAGAAAGGAAACGACGTAGAGCTGGAAAATGACAATAACGGACAAAGACTTCGGAGAAACGTTGTACATCTGAAACGTGTCGAAGGACAGTGGAAAGTTTGTGCAGACGAAAGCTCGGGAGATTCATTTCATACTGACACTAACAATGAAACGGATGATTAGCTAATGCAGGTTATTCCTAATTATACGATATTGTAATTGATTGTATATTGTTGATTTCATAAAATATTTAAATGAACAATTGTATCTTGAGTAAAGTTTAAAAAATATGTATATAAATAATTGTTTTTAATTTTGTAAAAGGTAGATGTAATATACAAGCGATGATTATTAAATACCCGCACTTGTGACGTGTGCGGTGGTGGGGTAGTGGGGAGCAACAGCTCGTCACTCACTCACCTGCTGGACACGGAACGAGCAACAGCGGTGGTAAAACTATCCTGTGTTTTATTGGTACCTCGGCCTGAACACTACACTATTCATAAACCAGAACTAAATTCGTGACCGTATATTTTACAACAAAAATCATTAATCACCCAACAACTATACCAATAAAAGAAAGTGAAAAATAAATATACAGCTATTAAAGAGAATTTATGACGACAAAAACCTTCCAAATTAAACTTTCAAGAGCGTGACCCGATCTAATAAAGTAATGATACGAATAAATCACATAATCTCGTGATCGCATTATGAAATAATTTTGTTGCCATGATTAAAAATATATCAGTCAGCCTGTGAACTAAGCGCGGGTGGCCAACAATTTGATTCATTTGAATCGTAGGTGGGCTTTGAACTTGCCACGGAATGACCTGTAATTCCCTTGTTAAGGCTCGGGGGAGATAACTCCGACTAACATATTAATCTACGGCAATAAATATAATTCAAAAAAGACTTGTATCGTGTGGGTCAAACCGGTTTGTATGCTAATCGTAAATCTTCTATCGGCTTGGCTAATTGTCTGTTTTACTATTGTGTATTGTTTTCTAATATTAAGGTTATTTACTGTTTTATTAGATCTTACTTTATTAGCAAGTGCTTCCATATTATTTTAGGAAGATCAGTATGTAGGTCAGGTCATGTCAGGTCATTAATGCAGTAATGACCTAATGTTTTTATTTTAACAGTCATACTTTTTAAATGTATTATATCACATATTAAATTATATGTGTGGGCAAATACCTGCGCAAACTTCATTCCAATTTTAGATTCAAGATTGGCGCAACTTGCGTTTGCGCAAACGCGCTTGAACATGTGCGGCTATAAGTGACTTTATTATCTATTATGCCTGTCTTATAATACTTATCAATCGTTCTATAGGCCTAACATATCCGAAGTCAAATATTTAAAAACGGAATCACAAACTCGTGTACTCATTAAAGGACGAAAAGTATCAAATGCTTAATTAAAATTTATGAAGGATGTTTCGTCGGTATTACGCGTAATGGTGTTACAGCTACGAGAAATATTAACCCGTAATAACAGCGGGGTTAACCGTGTATCCCTTTATGTTTTGAATTGTGGGGCCGGATATTAGAGATTATGTGAGAAGGATCTTATTAGTATGTAAGCTTATGTATGATATGTGCGCCGTTTTGTTAAATATTACTACTAGTTGTTTCTTGGAGACAAGACAGCCTTAGTGGCGTAGTTGTACAACGGTACGGCTACAACGCTGAGGTCTAAGGTTCGAATTCCGGGTCGGGCAAAGTGATATTGGATTTTTCTATTCATTAAATCAGCCCGAAGTTAGGAGTTTTTGCCCACCCTTTCTGGGTATATGTATGTAGTTATTTCTTGCAGGTTCACTGTTGTTAAAGGATTGACGTTTATCTCACAGGGATTCTAGATAAATAATAAGACATTTAATTCCCTAGGCTAGAAACCATGTGTAGGTATGTACAACATTATGTTAATACAAATAAAACTTTTAAATATCATCGTCTTCAAACACAGTCCACTGCTGAAGAAATGCATAAACAAGAAATAAAAATAATAATACACAAATTCTAATGTTAATCTCTTTTACATCCAACACGAAGACAACACTAAGTCATACAAGTCATACAGCTCGTCCCGTTTATTTATACATGGCCGCCTGCATCGCTTCGTTTTGCAGAATGACAAAAAAGATTTGACATGGTAATTACACCAGTCAAGTTGTCCTGTGAGATGCTAAATCTGGCAACTACTACACCGCCGGTTAAGAATTAATGCGGTGGACAAGAACAAACAAATGGGCCTTTTATTGTCTGGTCTTGTTGTATATTGTCTTCAGTTGAATTAAAGTTGTAGAAAGATTATTCTAAAAGATTTGGATTACGGTGTCAAATAAATTGTGACGTGAATTTTAGTTGTCTATGTGCCTTACAGTTTAAACTAAAAGATCATAGTCTTAATACTTACTAACTTACTAAACACTTTTAAGGAATCAATGAGACGTGCTAAAGGAATGTTATTACTAAAATTTTGCAGGTTACAGCTCATTTGAATATCCAACTCAGCAGAATTTAATTCACATCTAAGTGAGGAAATTTACGGACTTCTTAAGAGAGTTGTACGCAGGAATTATGCTATTGTTTTCGTTACATTTATCCCAAGAAAACTCTTGCTTTCTTACTTCCTTTCTCTGTCTATTTGCAAAGTTTCCCAAATCAGGTATATGCTTTAAGACACAGGTCTTTTTCCTCATTTACAAAATTAAATCTAGATTTTTTTTACAAAAATAGGGATTTGGTAAGTTGATACAAAATTGTGAAACTGGTTTCGAAGCGATGAATCAAAACACCAGTTTCGTCTGTTAATCACAACAAACATTTTCTTAAAAAACAGCTGTTTGTTCTCGAGTCGTATTCATGATGTTTTCCTGTGGTATTTACGTTGCCTGTGATATTAAAAAAGAATTCTAATGGAGGTAGAAGAAGCGTATTATTATTATAGATTTTAGACAAAATTCCTTATTTAATTTCAGAATGAAATTTGATGGAGCAGTTTCCAAAGTCAACACCACCTTATTTATCTGTTCGTAATTGATGTAAATTTCAAAATTATTTTTAATTATCTTTACCATTACAAGAAATTGTAAATTTTCTATCACATCACTAACCATTAAACTAACTAGATACGTGTGCTCTTTGCTTTAGACTTAAATTCTCGCTTTCAACAATCTAGCTTCTTGGTATACATGTTATAGTTACAATTATTACGGGGCCCAAATTTGCATGGTTTCACTCTTACATAGACATTAAAACTCCGGTAAATATTAACAAAGTCTAGATAAACTGATCCCTCTAGAGTCTAGATAATGATAACCACGTCAGAAGTCAAATAGGCCGTGCACTTGATGCGTGGATTATACCGTCTCGCACCGATCAACGCAATCACGGCTTGACTTGACTAGTGACGGTACTGGAGCTGGGGCGAACGTCATGTTCGAAGCTGATGATATAAAAATTAATGAAAGATATCGGTCAGAGTATAAGATGTGGCGCAAATGGTATCTAAGTGGTATGTGCTAAAATATTAGATGCATTAGCCAAGACATCAGACAAATTGGTATGAATAAATAATTAAAGTGGAAATATAAAGCAAGTACTAACAGGAATTTCTATTAGGTGATGAAATTACTATAAAAATGAGAGGTGAAGGAAATACTACAAAACTCAGTTTGAATTTTATTTATTAAAATTATTTCTCACAATAACCATTTCTCACAATTTATCAAACGATGATATAAAACATTGCTCCAAAAATATTCACAAAATAATGTTGTATAAATCCGTTTCCAAAGAAACATAAGTTGGAACTGAAATCAATAAAATCAAAGAGCAAAGGGTGATAGCCACGCCATTTAACGACTATAATAGTTCCTGGAGTAGACTTAACGTAAATAAAAGTCGCAGAGTCTGGGCCAGTGTTTATTCAGCCTCGGATTCCCGTCGATATTTCACAGTCTTCCTGTATTTTTTGCCAAAGCTCATTGTGCTAAATTGCGGAGCTCCGTCCATCGCTCTCATATCGAACGATTCACACGTAAGGTAAAACAAATAGTCCCTATTCCTCGTCCATTGAAATAACATTAGGACCGTCCACTCATATCAGATTTCTTATTGTTTTCATCTCGCACCGTTAATGGTTGTGAGGGACACTCGTGTTTTCTTTTGCGTTTAGCTCTGGAATTCTGATTACATTTGTAATTTGGTAGCTATTGTATTTTATGTACTCCATTAATGAATTGGTTTCGACAGTACGATTATATAAAAGCGCTCTTTTAATGTAGTATTATTTTGGCAAAAATGATTTTTTGTAATGTTACGAAACAAAAAGATGCATACAGGTGTTCAGCAACATATCTTTTTTTTTGTATAGAGAAGAATACAACTAAGTCAACAGCATAAGTTAAGTTATATTTAAGCTAATAAAATAACAACATTAGTCCATAATTAATCAGAAGCCTAATATAAAAAAAGAATATTTAAAACCTCTGATTGAAACAGACACGTCGAGAACGATAACAAAAGATTTAAATAATTCGTAAATCAGTGTACATCATCAGCGTATTGTTACAGAGTACGAAATAATTCAACGTTCTTTATGGAGTAAATGATTCAGGATTGTATTACACGGCCATACATTGCGGGATCGTAGTTAATTAATTTCATGTTTATTCATATTAAATCGCTGGTTGTCGATAGATTCGAATTATATCAAAATGTTTATTGGGTTTTTACATAATTTGCGCATTATTATTGTTGATACATCCTCGAAGACATTGGGGTTTATACTAGCTTTGTTAGAATCTGTTTACAAAAGAGCACAAAATATGTAATTCAATATTTAATCAACTACCTAAACTAAGCTTGATAGGAGCTCACAGATACCATACACTGCCACTAGACCAATGTAATATATACCGTCAAGAAGCTTGAAAATCATTAACAAAAATAAATACACAAAACATAACACTAAATAAAAATACATAAAATCAGCAGGAACAGTCACGTTCTAAATGTCTTTTTTCAAAACGTAACAAAACAAGTCAACTCGTACACTAAAACTGCAGTAGCTTTAAACGTGCAACATTAAATTTCACATGAAACTTTCTGCGCCGAGTTTTTGATGCATTCAGACACTGTTAAAACATTTTGACATGAATTTCGCTGGCCTTTGAAATAGTCCGAGGCAAACGTTACATTACATCGAATGTACCGAACTTGTTTATTTTGTTTGTGCGAAAGTGTATGGGTTTGGATTTATTAAAATTTGCAACGCACGTCAGCAGATAGTTTGAAGTTTCACTAAAAGTATGATTTGTGTAATCTCTGACATAGTTTTCGGTACATAAACCTACTTTAACAAATTTACAAGCTTTATTTTTTTAATGGGGCAATGGTTATAGTTTTTAGTGGGCTTTATAGGTTTACCAACTGGATATTTAGGCGAGGAGTTTTGGTGCTCGGGACGAAAAATGTTTCGATTGTCTACCAGCTCGGGATGGTCTATAAAGACTAGACGAACAAACTAACCCCGTGACCCCGTGACCACGAAAGCTGTAAAGTAATCGAAACGTCGGGAATTTAAAAAATGTAAAAATTAAACCAAATCGCGATAAAATCCGTATAAAATAGTTTTATTTCAACGAACAAACTAAGTTTACGTTAGGCGAAATTGCGCGAGGCCTATGTGGTTGTTTAGTAACATCTAAGTGGTGTTTGTCGTCTCATTTGACAGCCTCCGTGGCGCAGTTGGTTTGACGCCGCCTGTGAAACGAGAGGCCGCGGGTTCGATCCCCGCACCGAAACAAATATTTGTGTTATCCACAGGTATTTGTTTCGGGTCAGGGTGTTTGTGAGACCGAAAAGTCTCTCGTAGCTTCTGATACCCACGACACAAGACTCGATCTTAGTGTGGGGTCAGGACTATGTATGTGACTGTTGGGTGTATTTATTTATTTATTGCATAGGTCTGCAAACGAGCAAGCTCACCTGATGGTAAATGATCACTGCCGCGAGAGGAAAGCGGGAAGTAAAAAGGATAGGAAGAGGAAAGGGTTATTGGGCACCCGGCAACCTTACTCATCGAACGAAACGCGACAGCTAAGTTGTCGCTTCACGTCGATCTCTTGTGAGACAGTGGTACCGCCCCGGACGAGCCTACCCATTCATGCTGAGTCATAGCTGAAAACAGCGTAGCTCTACCCTTTCCAAAAAGTCATGACATCTATTTATTTATTTAATAAAACTATTTTTATCAGCTTCACGAAACATGACCTTACAAATAAATTGAATGCGTACCAAAACACAAACTAATAGAACTCAGTTGTTTACACCCTTGTTTAAGGGAATACCGCATATGGGTAGGTCCCACCGCAATATCTGCTTCTCCCGACAAACAGCTGTGTAAATGCACTGTTGTGTTCTGGTTTGAAGGGCATTGTAGTCAGAGTAACTATTGGAAATAGTGAGACTTAAAATCTCAACAAATATGTCTCAGGATGGCGGCGGCGCAGTGGAATGCCAAGCATTGCTTTGTAAATCATTTTGTTGTTTCGTTTGTTACTGTTCATGAGCGGTCGTATCGCTTACCACCAGGCGAATGGCATGCTCGCTTCACCATTCATTGCAATAAAATAAAATAAAATGCAACAATGTAATAATTGTTGGACTTGGTGTACTATATTTTAAAATTCGGAGGGATGTAAGGAACTATTATTTTTGTAAGCACAGTGACTATTAGTATTAATTGCAAGTTAAACTAATTTTGATGAAGCAGTTTATTATGGACTACTTCATTATCACAGTTTTATATATAGTATCTTTATACGCTTTTCTAGGATAGTTTTTTAGATAAGTGGTATTGAAATGTTGTAACGATGCTTAAAACCTTTGTTATCATCGTCCACTAAGGCTTTAGTGTATTTTACGATGTACCTAATGAAATCAGTCATTATTTAAAGTGCATACTAAAGTAGGATAGCAATGAAAAGATTTCCCAAATTGAGGGTTGTCATGTTTAATACCTGGAACTATTGTTAATCTTTTTTAAATTAAGATGGGATTTTCGTAAGCACCTTATGTGTTAATCCTTCGGTAAATAGCTAATAAGTTTTAATTTCGATTTCGCAGGTCGAGATTTTTTTCAAAAACCACGTAATATAAAATCACATTGAACTACTTTAATCAACTGTCTTTTCATCAGCTTGACCATAAACAAAGTCTTAAAAAACCTATTTATCTACATAAAACTACCTTATTACCGTAAAATATATTTGGAGCGAATAAAAAGACATAAAATACAAAGAGAAAAGAGTATGATAAAAAGGACGGTATCCAAACTTTTCCTCGACAATCGTGTAAATAAAATTAAATCACTCTGCGACGCCCTTAATCACTCGCACCAGACGTAAACAAGGCCGCAATAAACAATAATGTCGCGACTAAATATAAAACATGACCAATGTCGACACAAATTATAACTATAGTACCTACATACATATTTAAACTCACGCCTTTTTCCCAGAAGGGATAGACAAGGGCGCTACCAGGACCTTATATTTCACCCTGCATGCTCCTTCCCACGGTGAGATTGGGAGCGAGTCTATCGCCATATTGGGCACATATTTCTGACTCCGGGCTGATATTGAATAAAGAAATCCAATATCACTTTGACCCGGAATTCGAACCCGAGACCTCAGCTTTGTAATCGTACCGTAGTACAATTACGCCACCCAGGCATTCATATACCGAACTATAGTATTGTTTATTAAGTACTGGATTGGGAGCCAGGCATTTGCCAGCTTATACATGGTGTAACATTTATTGAGGGATTTATTGAAATTCTAAATAAAAACAAGTGATAAAAAATATTAATTAAATTAAAAAAAAGGCTACTTGCTTGACAGATAGTATCCCTGATGTTTTGGAAACTGTAAATAATATAATATTAAATACTAATAATGATCATCACAACCAGACAGAAACTTTGCTGCTAAACATAAGCCTCCCTGATTTATTTTTGTACGATCTATTTCAAACAGCCTTCGTGCAGCGGCTTTCTGACCTTTACCAAATCGTCTGCTCATCTTTTGGGCGAATAAGATAAAAATGGAATATAAACTAATGAAATAAAAATAATATCCGGACGGATCCGGATATATAAATAATTTCCGGACGTGTCGATTGCTTTACAGCTTTCGTGGTCACGGGGCGGACCACAAAAGCTGTAAAACTAAGCTGTAAGCTGTAAATGTGTAGCATTTGCGTAAACCTAAAAAACTATTATATTAACTATTTTTATATTAAATTATATACCAATGTTCTTAAATGCTCTACAACCCTGTAAGTGATAAGATACGTACTGACAAATTGTGGATGACTCAGAAGTTAGTCGTTTAAATGTGCCTGGTGCGATTAAAACATTACACTAATGCATTCTGAAGTCGCAGGATGTTTTTGTAATCTTCTTACATTTACGTACTTCTTCCACAAAAGCAATGTATTCACCGCCATAATATATCGTGGAATATAAGATGGATCCGCTGTACGTATTTTTATGATAATGCAAGTTGCGGAAAGATTTAGATTATGATTATATGACTCGCTATTTGGTTGACGTCAACCTATAAAATATATAAAACGATTGAATAATTTTATTGACAGCCCACGTGGTGGATTCCTCAAGAAACCAGTAGTAAAATAAACGTCAAGAGCACTATCTCCGGGCTGAAACAATATTACCGTGACCCACAAATACTCGTTACGGATCGGGCTGAGGTTTTTTTGCGGGGGATGGCGAGACGAGCATGCCATTCGCCTGGTGGTAAGCGATACAACCGCTCATGAACAGTAGCAACACCATTAATTACAAACCAATGCTTGGCATTCTACTACTCTCGCCACTCTGAGACATAAAATGTTAAGTGTGATCAAAAAATCTCTCGTTGTTTCTGATGTAAATAGTTTGCCTATCTATAAAGTTTAGGCTAAAGTGCAAATGTATAAATATCCTCGTTTTATATATTTTGGTAATGTTATACTGTTAGGGACCCAGCCCGGTCACAATCCGCAGCGTGCCGTTCTGGAAGGCCAGAGACACTGACATACCCCTTTCGGCCTCCCCCGGGGTACCGAAAGGGGAGCTTAATAGCTTTTCCTCTTGGACAAAAAAAAACTAACAGGAATGGGTAAGTAATAGAGGTAGGTTCAATAAGCGCATATTACTCACTTCCCGTGTAAAGTTGATGAATTCCAACTCGGACGGGCGATGCTCTTGATATATCGATGAGATTATCCAGTACTAAATGGCTTAGGCCGCACGCACGCTTGCATTTTAACACGCGTATTTAATTTATCTTATTTATCAGGTCTCGTTGCATATTTAATTATTTATATACACACTTTATTGCACACAAAGAGAACAAAAAATAATGAGATATCATATACATAAAAAGTACAATATGGCGTTCTTATCGCTCTTGGCAATGTATTCCAGACAACCATGGGATGGACATAAGCAAATCATAAATATAGGAATAAATATATTACTATGTATTTTATAATATTACTCATTATTTATAGTCGAAATAAAATGAATTGTATATTTTTAAATAGCTTAAATTATTTTTGGCTAGTGAGAACACAGCACACAATTGTTAGTGCTGAGGGTATTGACTGGTAAGGGATTTTTTTACTTTTAGGTCGTTTACATAATTTTTCACGCAGCTTCATCCCGCCACACCACACAGTAACACGGGTCACTATAGCTAGTTTTGCACCCTTCACATGTATATCGTACTTATATTACGTAAAAATTAATTATACTAATGTGTCGTATATCTGTATCAGCCGATATACATCCTACGATAGGTAACGGGCCTCTACTACAATCGAGAGTTCGATTGAGAGAGGTTAGGCCGTATAGTCTACCACGCTGGCCTAGTGCGGTAAGGACTGATTATTATTTTTATTACCCTTCTATAACACAAAGTCAATCGCATAGTCGCGACTGTGTATCCACCCTTAATCACCGCTCCGTGAATGTTTATTCAGATGTGGGCCATCGCTAAAGAGTACCACGATTTACTTGAAATTAAGAGGACACGCCGTCATCTGGGGATGCTACAATAACAATGTGCCGCCAAAAATACACCGTGTAGGCGACACGAATGAAAATACGACTCCTTCGGCCGTGTGAGAGAATTTTTTAAAAGTAAATATGTTTTATTTTGAATAGAATATTCGTGTGCCACTTAACAGCTTAATGCGATCTTAAAAAAGGAACGTCGTTTCTGATTTATTTATAAAGGCTGCTTTACGTCATAATTGTGATAAGAACATATTAAGAAAGGATAAAATGGGTTTATTTCAACACAGAATTTTTCCAAAATTAGATAGGGTTCACTTTTGTTCCAAGCTATTGGGTTCTAATTTCATGATTAATTAAGGTATTTCCAATTTTTTTCCACTATTGATTATTATGCATATGTTTGCTAACTTAATTGTTATCTCATAGAACGCACGTTCCGTATAATCTATATTACCTACTATCATCCTCATGATGACTGATTAGAACCTTATCAATTATATGACCATGATGACCCAGCTTTGCGCTCGTCACCCTGAGACAAGAGGTATTAAATACATACATAAACTCAGGTTTTTTCTCCAGAAGGGGTAGGCAGAGGTGCGACACCCGCATTTCGCCTTGTGTGATCCGTCCAACAATTTGATAGGGGGCGAGGTATTAAGTATCTTTATACAAAATATTAATAAGTTTCCAAAGTTGTTATAACTTGTAATTAATGAAAATCGATATTACATCGTAATGTTCACAAGGCAGGGCTACCAGTATTTCTCGAGAAGATGATTCATACCAACTGGCTATAACAGGCCACGGTTAATAAGCATCAGAGTTTATGCTTCTCGAAATTGGAAAAGATAAAAGTTAAAAGTAAATATTATGATTGGAGAATTCTGCATCACAATGTTGACTTTACGTAGGCATACATTAAAGACTCATGGTGCATATAGATACTTATTGATATCATAAAATCCTGACAACAAAAAAATGTAAAAAAATCGCTGTTTATTAGATAGAGTATAGCGTTCTTGATTGGAGATAAATAAAATCTCTTAAAAGTACCGTCTTTGGTATACATAGTAAATAAACAATAGTATCCTGTTTTTAGTTTAAATTATGACTACATCGTAATAAGGCTTTTACATGCAAAGATTTTAATTAGATGTCCCTCAAAGTATGAACTACAGATACTAAATTCGCGAAATTATTTTGAAAATATTATTTATATATTTCTTTTACTATATGTACTAATATTTCTTTGGTGCAATAATTCCATTCCAAAGAGTGCATCAAGTATAAATTAATTTCAAGCTTTCCACTGCACCCTGATGAAGTTGTCTGATAATATTCTGCTGACCAAGAGGTGAAAGGCGTTTAAATGACATCTTTTCATTAAAATAAAAATTGCTAATGACTCCATCTCCATATTTTTGCATAAAAACGTCAGCACTTTGTACCATTTCGCGTTGGAGATAAAAAGTAATTACAAGATACATCTGCATATCTTTTCACGGTACTGAGCTATTCGTGACGTCATCTTTATTATTTAATATCTAGCAGAATACAAATATATTGCTGTGTGATTTATGTTTTATTATTTCCTAGTAATTGCGCGGCGTTGATTGATTTTATTGTGTGGGTTTATGTTTAACTTTATTATGAAGCTGAAAAGCATTAATGGTTGTGCCGGATGGATGTATGATGTATATTAAAAAAGAAAGATGCAATAAAAACAAAGCTGCGATACTAAATCGTTTTTCTCTCTTTCAATATCAACATGTAGACATTTTATATCTCTTTCCTTAGCGCACACTTATAAGTCAATGATATTTATGTATGCTGCTGTAGATCTGGCTTAAGATTTGACCACACATTTAAAATACCTAACGATTTTTATTCACTATTAAATATATTTAATTTGATTATAAAAGAACTTTTATCTTGAGCATGGCTAAAACAGACAGTATTCATCTATAAAGTAAAAAAATCTGTTAAAAAAATCATAAAAACAAACGTGAGCACCTAACGACACTAAAGTTGCTGTTTTTTGTTTTTATATATTGGATTTCATTATCGCAGAACTTTAATCTTGAGCATAGCTAAAATCTATTCATCAGACACTATTCATCTTTAAAATAAAAAATCTGGTAAAAAATCATAAACATAAACGTGAGCAGCTAACGTCACTAAAGTTGTAAAACACAACTGGACGGAAGAAGACATGTGCAATTAATAAAATCTTCCAATAAACCGAAATACAAAAACAAAAAAAGTTTACATTGTCCATTAATGCAAAACACGCGTAGGTATCGGCGTTAATTTGTTTACAATTCGCATACTTCCGCAGAAATGTTTACATTTCACGTCTCAGCATCGTCGTAAAGCGTAATAAAGTTCGCCTCCAATGATTATGGCCCTTTGAAAATAAACTCGCTTGTCGATTCGCAAATACTGTTCTTTTATTTTTGTTTAGTTTACTTCCCCGTCCCTAAGTTATGGATACCGTCGTTATTCTTGGGAATTTTTAAGGAAAAATTTATCCCAGTCCCGCTTTATTGATACGCAAGAAATTATTTTTGCATATTTCATGGTGGAAGCGCCTTTGTAATTCTTGTTTTGGTTCAGTCTATTAAATTCCCAACTTTTATTATTTCTTAATTTGAGTGTATTTGTTAGTGTATTTGAATTGTAAATGATGTTAAAGTTTTATTAAATGTTATTTTTTGTCAGCGTAATTTAATTTTGAAATGTCAGTATATTTCTTAACTTTGTTATTCTTCACAATTATTGTAAATCTACATTGAAGCAAAAAATATTAAGTAAATTAAACTTAGGAATAACAGGTTGAAAGAATTCTCGCTATTTAACTTAAACATTACAAGTTTTCACTGGTAAAAGCACACTGAATCCAGTTCCACCTATCGCATGAATGACTCAGCTAAGGCACCACCATTTGCAATACAAAACCGATTTGAAGAAGTATCGTTCGATCAACCGTTCTATCCCTCATTTCCAAAGTACTATTTAAGATACTTGGGGTATTTGGAGATGGTCATCGGTGTAATGGTTTCTTAGATTTATGCAAATGTTACACATTGAAATAAAACTATTTTTTGCGGATTTTATCGCGATTTGATTTAATTTTTACATTTTTTAACTTCCCGACGTTTCGATTGCTTTACAGCTTTCGTGGTCACGGGGCGGACTGAAGTATTAGTCATCCGCTCAGTTACAATTCAAAATGTAAAAATTAAACCAAAACGCGATAAAATCCATAAAAAAATTATAGTAAGTTTTATTTCAATGGTCATCAGTGATCGCTCCCTATCATAAACCAATTGTTACCCGCTTCTATATTAAACAAAAGCAAAAGCAATAAAAACCGATAGCACTTTAATAAAATGCACAACTCTCACACTCGTACACTTCCGCACAAACGTTACGTAATATGAAGTTATAGTGGAAATATACCACTTAATATTGTACACATAAATCAAATTACTAAACGGACAACGTAAAATTCTTCTACACATAAAATACCACAGTCGTTCCTCATACAGCACACTTTATACTTCGGAAGCTGCGTTGAACCATAAATATTCACTTGGCCCCATGTTCTGCCTCTTAGGCCTCGTAAAATTAATGCGTTTATATTAATATTTATTAATATATAAATTCTGCGTACATTGTTCTTAGTTGGTAATATGGTAAGTGGATTTTACGGTGCAATAAAGGTAGCTATCGTGTTGGTTGTTTTCCTACTGTACTTAGTTGTTATTTATATTTTCAGGCTACCATGCATAGGGATATTATTACTCGTATTAGATGATGTTGCAGTTTATTATAGGCTTATTACTAAGAAAATCCCAAGTTGTTTATCAACAAAATGTTGTTGTATTGTATCAGCCCATATACATCCCACTGCAGGACTCGGACCTACTCTATCATCGAAAGAATCGATTGAAAGTGGTTAGGCCATATAGTCCACCACGCTAGCCTGGTGCTAGTTGGCTATCAACAAAATGTACATGAAAACCTCCGTGGCGCAGTTGGATAGACGCAGGCTGTAAAACATGAAGCTTAGGGTTCGATTCCCGCACCGAGACAAATGTTTTTATGAACCACAGGTATTTGTTTCGGCTCTGGGTGTTTGTGAGATTGAAACATCTCTTATAGTTTCTGAACTCACGGCACAAGACTTGATTTTACGAGTAGTATTGTGTCGGGACTATGTATGTGTCTGCTGGGTGCATTTTTTTACTAATGATTAATTTTTGCATATTATAATGAAAAATTGCTGGTGATATTCATATGTATGGATTTTCATATCCGCCTGAATAGGAACTACCGTACGTAATAGTGGACAGCCCTTAAGTTACCTAGGCAAGTATTTCGCATTAAGGATTTAACATAATATTGTTAACCGGTTTCTTTTAATTAAGTCCGTTTTTTAACTTAATTAAAATGGACCAAGCTGAGTATATATTCAATATATCTTTCTCCAAACTGATACGGACCAATATTGAATATACTCTATTGAAATGCAGGTAACCAAAACCCCTAGTAAGATTAAAGAGTTAAGAACACAAAACGGGACCACAAAATTAGATTTTCACGAATAAAAACCGATTTGTAATATGATAGATCGTCGTTATTCCCGGTAGTTTCGAAATGACTTCTCGATAACACTCTTCAATGAATATTGAACACAAACACTTCATGCCAAAGTCTCAAATTGAAATGTGAAATTGTTGACCGGCATTCATCGACCGTTCGGCCGGAAGATTGCTCTTTCGATATGATTAAAAGGGTGAAGACTGCTTTATGTGGCAATTAGGGTTTTGTTTCATCGCAACGTCTGTGGGACTTTAGTTATCAACAATTGTTACTGAGTATCATTATGACATTTATTTATTTATTTACATCTTTATTGTACACAGTAAAATAACATACAGGAACAGAAAAAAAACATGTACAAATGGCGGTCTTATCGCATAAAGCAATGTCTTACAGACAACCATGGGATGGATTTAAAAGACGGAGAAAGAGAAACAGAGGGCAGTGTAAAAAAACGAAAATAAATAAATAAAGAATGGAAGCCAAATAAAACTAATATAACATGACACTGTGACATCTTAATTTTAATTAAAATAGAATATAAATATAACACAAAGAACACCACAATATTTCGTATTTAAATTACAAACATATAAGGTACACTTGTATCACCAAAGGGGTAGACAGGGGAGACAATAGTAACATTCACAGTCTGCTACGTTCTTGCCATACCAATGCACAATATAAGCGAGCATCTCTCTATACTTATTTCTTTCTTTACTCTATATTTCTTTTCTTTCTTCTTTGTTATCATACACAAACGTAGGCAATTCATATCAGATTATTTACACTGAAAACTCACACAAAGTTCGTAACTTTAGCTGGGATTGGAACCCAAAACCGCGCGGTTTATAGCTTTCATATGCTGCAACTAGACCAGCTATACAGCCAGCAAAACATAATCTAGAAATAAATAACGTATTAATCTGATTACAAGTTATGTAGCAAATTGTCACGTAAATAATAATTCGATCAAAATAAAAGCTATAAATTGTCAACATTTTCAGCCAGTGTTTCACATACATTTTAGCGTCATGTAAAACGTAATTTAATTATTATGCAGTAAATCAATATTGGGTGGTTTTCCTACGCTGGGACCAGTTAAAAGCACAAACAACCGAACTTTTCACTTACAGTCACCGCTTGTTTGTCGGCCCCATACAAAGTTCACATCGATGGAAAAATTGGAAAATTGTTTTCATTTAAAACCTAAAGCTTTACATTGCTGTGTAGTGTTTTATTTTTGTAAAATAAATAACGACCCTTTCAATGGAACTAACTTCGCAATTATACAGGGTATATCAAGACTGCGACCGAAAACGAAGCCGGGTGGTAGTTTTAGTGGTTACAGACACAATGCAAATAAAAATTTCGCAAAATAAGCGACCGATTTCTTTTTTGAATTTTTTTAAAATCATTGTTTTTGGGTAGTAAGTACCTAGTTATTGCGAAAATAGCAATTTAAACCCTATCGTACCATTGCGTCTTAAAAAATAAAAAGGTCAAAAGGGTCAACATTTGAGGATAAGCTATCAGGAAATAATGATGTACAATCATTATTTAAGGAAAACTATGTATTTATCACCCAAACACGACGATAAGTAAAAAATTACCAAAAAAAAGTTGACGATTTTTTTTGCGAAATTTTTCATTACATTGTGTCTGAAGTCACTAATACTACCACCTGGCTTCGTTTTCGGTCGCGGTCTTGATATACCCTCTAAAGGTATACGTACTTTATTATGCTTGATTCTTATTTCCAATTTATTGGTTGGTATTGTAGAGCTGATATTTTTTTTCTTATATTTTTTGATTGAACACGTGACTACTATAGTCTAGCAAATTAGTTTAGTAAAAGAAATACCATGAAAATTTTTAAAGCACGTGCAGGGGCACGGGAACATGGCTATATTTCTTAGTGTTTCATAAGTATTATCTTTATTTAATAGCAACACAATTATTACTACTTCGGCCGAGAATAAAAAAAAAAGTAATGAAACAAAATTACTAATATCATAAAAATATTAATGTATATCAATTTTATGTATAAAATTATTTACGTGTCAAATGCATTCGCGGTTGAGACGCTGGAAAGTGCGTTCACCTTGCTATCCAACCACATATGTTTAAGTTCCCTATAACAAATCTGAACAGATGGTTCGAAGTACCTCAAAGATCATTCATGACATCCTTGATATAAAAGCGAATCAATATTCCAGGGTCTTTGCCTCATGACAAAAAAAACATATCATTGTACTTTTTAAATACCATTGTCATAATATTTCATCTTGTGTGTACTCTTCATATCTCAAAGTTCTCATGACAATCAATAGCACATTATTTTAATAAATGAATGAAAGTCTGTGATAAAGCAAGCCTGAATCGCGCTACCTACACTATTTTGTCTGCGCCAGTATTTTGTTTTCGCGACAGCCGGAAACGGATATAGAGGGAGACAGAATAATAGCCGTCGGAAATGGTCAGACATGGTAGGATCTTACTTTTTTCTCTCGCACGCTGGACACTGCTAACTCAATACAGGAAAATATACGGCCATAAAATTTTAACTCCTATCGCTTAGGACTTAAAGCCTATTGTTGTATTTTAGTGTGGTGTATAGAGTAAGGAATATTGGCATTAAGAGAATCAAAAAATACTGTGTGAATATGGTCAGGGATGTGAGATTAAATCATGATTTCTTTGTGTTTGTTGATTGAAATAGAATAATACGCTGGCTATCAGATGCGTTTTTATTTAGTAAAACAAGTGAAGGTAGATGAAAGATGTAGATTGTCTGACCAGTGTGTAAAACCATGGGAGACTGCAGTTTTGAAATATTCGTAGATTAATTATTTTTTATTTTATTCATTAGATTTAACAAAAGTATTATTTCCTTAAGGTTCTGTATAAAAACTGTTTATGACCGAATTAGGTTGCATTGCATTAACTGCTTCCTTATAATAGACAGGTGCTAATGAATAATAAGATTTACACTTAAAAAAAATTGGGTTAAAATTTAATACCACTGAACAGCTCAGAGTTAAAAATATCTAAACATACCATTAAGTTAGAACAAAATTCAGAAACCCACTAGAAAAGACAAATATTGTCCATATCATATTATCAAATCAAACTACTAACAATGTTATACTTATATTTTCTTCTATAATACAGCTTTCTTTACACAAAAACAGTCTCTAAACATAAATTAGAACTATTGACGTTATTTCGAACATTTAGCCGATTATTTACCAAGAGGGATTCAGTGATATAAATTATAATCTCTATCAAAAGATTTGCTAATCCCGAGTAGTTAGAAACTACAATATAATTTTACATAAAATTGTTTTATCTCTATACTCAAGGGTGTTGTTACTCGTATATTAATATTTTAAAGTTCTAAATACTCCAATTATAAATTATGAATTATGTTCTCCTTGTCTGGTGCTAAATTAATTAATTAAGAACATTTTGTATCACAGTTTAATAATAAAACGTATGCCAGGAACGTTTGCGCGCAAATAAGAAAATTGGGATACCGCAAACACCATCTTCATAACTGCTTAATTCAAACAATTTACTAAGCAAATATTCAAACAAAGTTAATTAGTGTATCGTCGGTGTAACCGAGTGAAATATGTTCCGTAACTATAGGGGACATATTGATTGGCAATTAAAATAATGGGATCAAGTTTGAACGATACGCTTCAACGATGTTGGGCCGAAGGGGCATTCTACGGCGAACACTGACCGACCAATTTATGTGAAACCACTTCGATTGTGACCCATTACTGAGTTTAGAACATTAAGGCCAATGTCTACAAAGGCTTATAGATCTCACTAAACTGGACGTGTAACTGTTTGTTTAAGATCGGCACGCCGCGCCGGTTGAAAATAACGTGAAAAACGATCAAAAAGCGAAAACGAGTAATATCCGGTGTTGTATTGTTCTCGGTCCGACGTCCGCTGCGTTAATCGAAATTAAGTGATCCATTACAAGATACCGGCCCCTTTTAAGTTTAACAAACGACTGTATTATTTATTGAAATCGATTTTTAAGCATCGTTTAACTTATCGATCGGGTCATTTTAATTTTTATGTAGTTAACGAGGTAGCGTCCCATTCGTTTTAAATTTGATATTTTTTCCTTTGTCGAGTTCCAAAACTTAAGTTAACAACACTTTCAAATGCGCGAAAACAGTTTTGTCTGGGAAGTTTGTCTCGGATACGACTATCTGGAGTTTAATGCCTACGAAGTTTGTATTTGATAAGGAAACTTTTAACATCCCAGCTGGCTGATATGATTCTGCTCTTAATGAATCGTGTGGCGCTAAATGATACCTGTTGATGATAAATGATAATTTATAGAATAAATGTATTATTAGTTCATTAAATATCTGGCTAAATATCATTATCATCTTACTACTGAAGATAGGCTGATGAATTAGGAGTGTAAATTCAATTTCTGAAGTAAAAAATGATGTGATAGTCTAAACTATAGTGCGGTCTGCAACATTATTTGACATTAAGAACTTTGTCTATCACATGGATTCAGTTCAGTTAGCAAGTACTATTGTGTTTTTTTTTTGAGAATATATTTTTTATCCGGTTTACTTTTGAATTATTAGCAAATCAAAAACCTGGACTAAGGATGTCATCTAACTTAAGTTCTAGTCATTTCTGAGTAGTTATTTTGAAATTGTTTTTTTTAATCAACGTTCACAAACTTTCAACTAACCAGTTTACAAAATCCACTTAATCGTTTTACCTCAAGCGATTTTTAAATAAAGCATTTTGTGATACAAAAAATAGCCTACAAGCACATTCCGTTTGATCATTAAGGGAACGAAGCTTTCAACAAAAATATTGTTTCGCATAACTTCTGTAGTGGTAAACAACTTTGTATTGGGAAAAATTAACTCCCACAAGACCAATTTGGGAGCGAAACACAACTTTTTACAACTTAATTTACAGTTTAATGCACATGTTTAAACGCTTTTATTTACTGTCTCACCCTTTAGCCTGGCCCTACTTTTAAATCTCACTTTGAAGTCGTTCTGAATTAGTCGAGGTGAATTTCTTACTTATACATTGATTTATCGTCGACGCGTTTTGAGGTATGACCCGTATGTTCGCACTTAATCTTGATTTAAGAGACGTAAACCGCTTGTCGGAGGCCAGATACGATTTTGAAAATTTACGATTACCATACGAGGTCTATCGTGTGTGATTTAAGTTGTATTAGTTGACGTTTTAAAATAATATCGAGCTAAAAATATTTTATTGTAAATTAAATGGTGTCTTTTAATTGGTAGGCAATTTTGTAGAATTTGTTTTTGGTCATTATTTGGCTTAACTGTATAAATAAAAATTTTTCTCAATCGGTTCAGGCGTCTTCGAGTAATCGTTGAACAAACATAAAAAAGATTCTGATGAATTAAGAACCTGCTCCTATTTTGAGGAAGAAGTATAAACACTGGTATTCTACTGGTTTCTATTGTAGAGGAAGAAGTTTAAACACTGGTGTTTAAACATCTTAAAATGAAAATATAATAACTTACAATAATTGGGTTATTTCTTGTAAAGATAAATTTCAACAGTCACATATCATAAAATTAAAATTCTTCCTACTAATTTCTTAAACAAATAATTTCATAGCCGCGAAAAGGATAAACCCTGAACCACCACATTATGATTAAAATTCCTATAATATCCGCCGAAACTTCACGCTAGAAACTCGCCGATCGAATAGTTAACTAAATTGATTAACTTCCGAAACTATACCGCTACTGTTCCAGTATAATAAGGCTTTTGAAAAATCCAACCAAAAATTTTAATTAGCTCGGAATTATTTCGATAAAACCACGGACCGAGGTACTAAACTCGTAAATTAAGGGAGTGTTACGCATAAAGATAATTATCAGTACCCGTTTAGAAGTTTAAATTTATTGTTTGATGTAGTGGCGGCTTACCGAGATGCGTTGCTACTGTTTTTAATTTATCCACTAATAAAAGTGTTTGACATTAAGTTCGTAGAGTTAATGATAGAAATGAAAACGGTCTCATTATTACAAGATAGAAGCGACGGCCGGGCTCGCTCCGTGCGTGGAATTTAAACGGCCCACGTTTCATTTAAAAATAAAATAACACATAGTAAATTTTAAGATTGTGATGTAATCAGTCAATTTAAAAAAAAAACACAATAATGAAATATAGCCTGATGCATTTTAAATGTTTAGGCCTAGAAGTAAATCTAAAATATACCTTGATGTATATATAGGCTTAAAAGTAAAAAAACCGACTTATGTAATTCAAGAACTGACCTTTTAATGACGTACAAAGGTGCTTATGATATTGACAAAGAAATTTTGATAAGTATATAAGTCTTATGGAATCGCCCACAGCTTATCCATTATGCTGATCACACAGCATACGTGGTAACACTTTATAAAACACACTTGGTTCAGAATGACGCGTTTATGATATCACAAAAATAACTGACGGGAAGTTTGTGATCCTGACTATAAATTAAATAACACACAACCGTTGAATTGTGACTTTATTAGTACGCTTTGATGTGCCAACGCGGTGGATTCCAAGTGTAATAAATTTTTAGAACTTCTTATTTTACTTCTAAGTAAGCGCCGACGAACAATGTGTTGGAATGACAGATCTTCAAAGAAGTGGGCATATTTCATAATGTCCTACAGATTTACAGATGCTACCAAAGCTGTCGAAGAAAACCTTCAACCCTTCATTTTTTTAAAATATGAGTAAACTGTTCTCATAATATGTGAGCGGCCGCCTGGGTAGGTAATGTTTATTTCTTCAGCCAAACAGCAATGTTAAAGCACTGTTGTGTTCCGGTTTGAATGACATTGTAGCCAGACAAACTACTGGACATATTAAAGAGACTTAACAGGAGGACTTGTCCTGAGACTTAAGACTTTCTTATGTCTCAGGATGGCGAGCGCAGTGCAATGGCATTGCTTTGTTATCCAGGGTTTTTTAGTTTTGCTTCTGTCCATAAGCAGCCGTATCGCTTACCATCAGGCGAATGGCATGCTCATCACGCCTACATTGCATAAAAAATATTTAAAAAACCACAAGAGAGTAAGTAGAGAAAAATATTATGTAAATTATTATACGGCGTTAATTTTTAAATGCGGGAATCGTCGTGCGTTTTATAGTAGGCATAATCATAGGACTATTTAGCCGTCTGCATACTCTCACAAGATGCAGCTCCATTTTGGAAAAGGCACATAAAGATTCTGAGCACAAATTAATAACAAAAACAAATGAAATTTATATTTTTAAACAAAAGAATAAAATGAAAGCAACACACACCGACCTTATAGACGGATGCTTAATTAACGGTTTCGTTGTTCAAACAAGTTCATTTTCAACGTTTTTTTATGAACCGTAAAAGGAATGAAAAAACACGGAAAAACTTCATAATTACGTATAAAAATATAAACGCCGTTTGCTCAATTTTTCACGCAGTCGTTACATAGAAACTTTTTACGGCGCGAGTGATTAACCGCCATTCGTTTTCACTTCATTAATATTAACACTTACGTTTTAATAAACTGTTAATTTATTGTTATTAAAGCAATGGTTATAGATCATGATAATTGGCGTCCTGAAGGTTTTTTATGGTACGTGGGGACCGGATTAAAGTTCAGCACGCGAAGGCATGAGCTGTACGCGTTTTAGAGTATTGTATGATTTTCTGGGGTTGTTCGTTGCGTTGCTGTTACTATGGGGTGAACTCGAATGTGGATTGCTATCGAGTCACATTAAATCATAGAATCATGGAAATTTAGTTGATATTATAGGTACAAGGCCCTATATTAAATTTGCAAGGCCATGCAACAGGAAACAAAGTAAAGTAATTACCGGACGCAATGTAACTTCTACGCGACTAATGACTCATATTACGAAGATTTAAGGATACGATTTCATAAGGAAATATAACGCATGAAAGTATATTCTAAACAACTTGCAAATCTATAAAGATAAAATTTCCAATCGAAGTTTTATATCAAAAGGAATCGTGAGTAAAAAATACAGCAGAGAGCTTGGTAGAACTTCTCTGAAGCTAAGCCTTAACCTCGGGATGTCGTTTGACAATGGTCATTAGTGAGTGTCGGTCACTTTTGGCATTCCGACTCCATGCAAATAAGAACAACGTGACGTCACTCCCTTTTGAAGGCTATTCCAATGGGGAAAACTTTTGTACCGTCAGCAGTCTGAGGTTTGGTCTGAATTTTTGTTTTGTGATTTGTAAAATTGAATGGTTATTGGCAAGAAGATAAAAGAAATATTATTATCTAGACATAAGTTAGAAAGCTTAAGTATTGTTGAGCTCAAATTTAAAAAATATATATACTACGCACAAAAATTAAAGGATATTTTTTTTGATCCATTTTTTTTGGTGTTTTTTGAGAGTCTGTATCTTGGAGAAAATTGATTATTAAGAAATTCAGAAACTAAAACTTTGAAGCTTGAAATGTCTATTTTGCAGATCTGTGCTCTATTTCTTGATTGCTTGCTTAGTTGATAAGCAATCGTAAGAAAACTAACGAGAAAAAAAAAATTCCAATATTTTTCTGGATTTCAAAACCCTGCATTTACATGGGTAGTGTTTTTTTTGTGACATCATTATAAAATTCCTGTAGATAATTTAATTGCCTTTAATTTGATATACCAGAAACCTCCGTGACATGATTTGGAGCTGACTTATGGTAAATCAAATTAAAAATGGCCTATCACACTTTGACATTGGATTACTCCATGAATATCAATTATGGGGAAAACAAAATCAGAATTTTAGTAACTTCAAAACATGCTCTATAAGATGGTATTAAAGTCTTATGATAATAAACAGTATTTCCAAGTAAAATTGTTAATTGAAAAAAAGGTAAAAAAACGGTTATTTATGGATATTCAGAAAACACTGCATATCTTTAGACAAAAGAAACTAACGAAGGATATCGTCGGTAACTTTTCAACCTTAAAGTATTCTAAAGACACTCTGAAAATTTCAAACTGCTCCGATTTGATTATCTTAGTGTTCGGAAGGTTTGAACTTACTGTATTCGTCAAAATTGTCGTAATAAGCATTTTTCGTATGTGATCGATTTTTGTCACTTCAGAATGCTTTTTTTGGTGATTATCCATATTCTTTTAATCAAATCATTTTTTCTAACGTTTTCTCTATTATCCGCATTTGTAAAAAACATACTGGCACTGTTTTACTATAAATCCGACGATGCAACCTCCCCGTAGTACGCTTTGGGTAACGCTTATGCCGGCGGTAAAACAGTGCCAGTATTTTTTTTACAATTGCGGAGAATAGTGAAAACGTTTGAAAAAAGGATTTGATTAAAAGAATATGGATAATTACTAAAAAAAATATTCTCAATTTACAAAATCATCAGCATGCGAAAAATGCTCATTACGACGATTTTTGCTGAATACAGTAAGTTTAAACCTTCCGAACACTAAGATAATCAAATCGAAGCAGTTTGAAATTTTCAGAGTGTCTTTAGAATACTTTAAGGTTGAAAAGTTACCGACGATATTTTTCGTTCGTTTCTTTTATCCAAAGATATGCAGTGTTTTCCGAATATCCATAAATAACCGTATTTTTACCTTTTTTTTGGTCAACAATTTTACTTATAAATACTGTTTATTATCATAAGACTTTAATACCATCTTATAGAACATGATTTGAAGTTACTAAAATTCTGATTTTGTTTTCCCCATGATTGATATTCATGGAGTAAATCAATGTCAAAGTGTGATAGGCCATTTTTACTTTGATTTACCATAAGTCAGCTCCAAATCATGTCACGGAGGTTTCTGGTATATCAAATTAAAGGCAATTAAATTATCTACGGGAATTTTATAATGATGTCACAAAAAAAACACTACCCATGTAAATGCAGGGTTTTGAAACCCAGAAAAAAATTGGATTTTTTTTTTCTCGTTGTTTTTCTTACGATTGCTTATCAACTAAGCGAGCAATCAAGAAATAGAACACAGATCTGCAAAATAGACATTTCAAGCTTCAAAGTTTTAGTTTCTGAATTTCTTAACAATCAATTTTCTCCAAGATACAGGCTCTCAAAAAACACCAAAAAAATTGATCAAAAAAAAAATATCCTTTAATTTTTGTGAGTAGTGTATATTTGTTCCCAAAAATCCACTCCCTCCAGCTTTAAAAATCCAAGATTCGTAACATTTTCGATTTAGTTACATTAAAATAAGTTCCAAACATTAATTGTGTACTGGAGCTTTTAGGTAACCGAAAATAGTAAATATTAAGTAATAGCCTAGAGGCCTTTATAGTAAAACTAGACTTTAAGTTCTCTATGACATTCATCAAAATATACCACCACGACCTTGCCTAAGTGTAAAAAAGAATTGACATTTTGATGCTTAAAACCATGTTTGCGATAAACGTTCGACCTTGTGGCACCCATTTGAGCACATTTCTAGTCCATCGAACTATTTGATACACAAAATATAACAAAAAAATAGGGAATAGATAAGCTCATTGTCTCCATTCGATAATAAAGTAACGTGAAAATAGTGCGGTAAATGTAAGCAAATAAACGTTGGGTGACATTTAGCTGTCGTCGGACTATTAAGGGCTCTCACCAGCTGGCTTATAAATGGCCTCGTGGCATGCAACAACACTCATTCAACGTAAAAATTGCCCGACCAACTAGGACCTTGAATAAACAATTTTATTTCCACCTCACTTGAGTTTTAATATCGGGTTAGATATGGAGAAATTATGACAACAAAACATCGTTGGCCTGGTTCAATTTGGGTCAATATGCTTTGTTGATTTTTGTGTTTCATTTGTTTCCTTTTTTTTAAATTGCTGTTAGTGGTCTTGTTTAGGTTTTGGTGTAATAATTATACTAAGTATTGTTATTAAAGCTAATTCGCCTTAGTTATTACCCACTCAGATTTCTTTTCGATTACTATCATTATTTGATTAAATTACCTTTATAATCGACGCGAATATGAAAATATAAAATTTAATCATGATTATGGTTTTATTAATGACTGATCTGAATTCAACTAAAGTGCGATTCCTGTTTAATCACTGTATTGTAAACTTGTTTTGAAAAGAGCAACACTAGAGTTTCTTGCCCGTTCTTCTCTAGTGAAAACCGCTTTCCGAACCGAGTGGTAGTGAAAAAAAGTGTCTGAATCTAAATAATGTATGACATTTTAAAGTTTTAATAAAATATTTTTATTTTCATTTTCGTTTTATACGTGAACAATTACTTCCACAAATATATTGTTTAACCATTTAAAACATAAAATCAAATATCAACAAATAATTTGCCAGTAAAAATTGTGGAAAGTATTTGGTGAAACGCTTACTCCACTCTTAATTTAAAGCACCGATATAAAATTTAACGAGAAGTATTAAAGCGGAAAATTAATAACTTCCAATAAATACTGCGAATTTAAATAATGTCAACAATAAATGGATATTTCATACGGCCAGTAACAAATCAACGGCACTTTCGAATTGGAAATAAAACGAAAGAGGTTAAAATCTCCTTGCGAGTTTCGACAATAGGGAATGCCAATTAATTGCTTCATTGTAAACAGATTGCTTAATTAAGGAAACGAAATGAATAAGGAACGTTTAGCGAGTAACATGAAGTCAAATTAATTTTAATGATAAACGATTTAAATAGCAGTCGACGCGAGAATTTGGCCAATTGTTGGGCGAAGTTCCGTGCCTATTTTATTATGTTTAATCAAATTCCACCACTAAATTAATTACGTAATTCATAATTTAATTAGTAATATTTTGATAATATTACTGTAAATATTAGGAGTTATGAATATAAACTGATTTGTAATATAAAATTAATACATAAATTAGCCAGTACGTATATTACAAAATCGTATTTTTTTTAGCATGAGTCAGATAAAAAAAACAGAAACAAATAATTTCTTTATCTGCTTATGTTTGAAAATCTGATTTTAGTTATGAAATGATACCCGATGACCATTTCAGTATCCCTGATAACTTGCATGCAAAATTTTATGAACTTTTTTTGATTATGTGCAACGTAAAAGCATAACCTTCACCATACCTTTTACATTAATAATATTAGAAAGGAATTAAAACATTGAGCAAAAGTAAGCCATGTAAAGCAAAAAACGGTTTTTCACTTAGTAAGCCTTAAAACTACAATCTTAATAGTAAATCTGTTTTTGTGTTGTACATTAAATAATAAAAATAATTCTCAGAATTTTTTAAAGACTGCAAAAATACCGTTACATTTAAAAATCCCTCGTGCACAATTTTGTTACTCCTGGTTCACGTTTCAAGAAGCTTTTAGGTTAATGCTTTATAAATCATAAATTAGAAATGTAAGACACGTTTTTCGACGTGATGCGAAGTATTAAATAACTTTCTTTTGTTTTTCCAAAGAAACACCCGAAATATCATTAATATCTAATGTTGGACCATTTCAGATAAAGGTTTTGGCTCGCTTGTGTAGTAGTAATAGTATAAATGTGTAAATTCATCGTTCATAATCAAACAGGGGATCTAGGATATTATTAACACAGAGGATTCTGTGTAAATAATTTCGTGAGATAAAAAAAACAGGTGCTATTTGGTATTTATTACCTTTCATTAAAGGACATCCCATGTCATTTTGTTGAATTATTATTAGAGCACAAAAACTAAGATAATTCCTACGGATGGAAGAAGGGTAGAGAGGCCTGCAATTGGACCATGCGGGCTGATGTATGTATGTATTTTAAAGACAATATTAGAATATTTTCTTGTTGTATTATTTCTTATTATGTCAATAGGTTATTATTTTTATAATTAAAAGATAGCATTTTAATAAAATTTCAGATAAATGAAGGTGGTTCTGTATATTTTAATAATTCATGAATATCATATTGACTGCCTCGGTGGCGTAGTTGTACACTTGTTGACGACTACAAAGCTGAGGTCTCGGGTTCGACTCCCGGGTCGGGCAAAGCGATATTGGATTTTTCTATTCATTATCAGCCCGGAGTCAGGAATTTGTGCCCGATATGGCGATAGGCTTGTCCCCTATCACATCATGGGACGGAACATACAAGGCGAAATGTAGGTTTCCTGGTAGCACCACTGCCTACACCTTCTGAGAACAAGGCGTGAGTGACGATGATGCATAAAAAATCCTACTTATACAGCCTTCATACATATTTATTACTTTTACTAAATCTATTAAATTCTGTCTTGAGGCTACTACTAATGAGACTGCTACTATAAATGAAAAGACCATAATATAAAAAAATGAAATTATGTGAAAACAAAAGTACAAAATGAAAACAAAAAGTAGAAATCACTTGAGCAGATCTAAAAAGATTAACTGAATATAAAGATTGTAAAACCCTAAAAAAACCAACGCTTTGTATCGCGCATAAAGCTCCATTTACCGGTATATTACCTAACAAAATATAAAGGGGCAATGCCCCGAAGCAAACAGATGCGGGGCTAAGCACATAAAGGAAGAAAGCTTAAAAAGGTTAAAATAAAGTCAGAATTTTGGATCGCGTAATAATGTAACGTTGCGTTTTGATTTGCAGACTGTTGGTGTAACGTGCAGGCGATGGACGGGTTAAGTTGTAAAAATTGTGTAAAATTAATTTAAAATGAAACCAAATCCACTAGCTTATTACCAAACTCAGTTTATTTTTATGACCCGACTGCCCAAAAATACAGTGTATTATTATTAGGGTCTGTGATTTTTTATCAAATGTTTTTGCAGGTTACGAATGAGAAGTTAAAGAATTTTGTATTATAAACGGAAAATATTGTTTTTAACTGTCTTACTTAATAGCAACTTTTCTTGGCAAACTTAATTCAACGCCTGTCTGTCCTGCCACGAACTCGCTTATAATCTTGGGCCAAACTTGAGGTTTTGAAGGTATAAAACATTGTACCGCATTGACTCCTGAGTTCGCGGCGCCTCCAGGCTATTGAAAATTAAAATTGCTGGCTGCCATATTTTTTTATCTGCACCGCTGGATTCAAGTCTTTGTTGTGAAATTGTATTTAAGCCGAAAAAACAGTTTTTTGTAAAATAAATCGTTGAGATCGGAGCAATCTTAAGCCTTTTGAAGTGACTGAAGTGTCTACTCGGAATTTTTATTTGCAGCTAAATCAAAATCTCAAAGAAATCGTTATATTGCATTCATTAATTAAACATTCATCTTTTGTATACAATTTCTATTACATTAAAGTGAAATTCAAATGCAATTACTTACAGTTCATTACGATTCGGGGAAATTTAGAATGTATAGTAGTGAAGTCGACCCAATATTGCATTTAAAGCGCAAACGAATTCTCGGTATGAAATTCATGAGATGAAAATTTTAAATGTACGCTCATGTAAATAACTGTTCGTAAATTCTCAGCGTACATTACAATAACTGCCGCCAATAAAGTTGAAACTTAAATCAGTGAAACGTGTAGTTTAAGCCTACAATGCGGTAATCGGCGGCAAATTCATTTTCATCGATAGTCGGCGACGATTTGTTGAGCATTTTTACAGATAAGTTTCCATGTTCAGATTTATTTATTTATATTTATAACTAATTTATAAGGTCCACCAACAGCGCCACATATCACATAGTATAAAAGTTACAGTAACAATGTTTAAGTACGAAATGTGATATTGGGTAGATATCAGATAATGGTTGAAGTGTATGTTAATGCAAAATTCGAATAGTTTTCTTTACCTTGTAACTTGTAAGTGTAGTAAATTGTTGCTTAGTCAAAGTAAGGTGACATTAATAAAATTATAATCATCACACTATTATTTTTTCAGGATTATATTTGTTCTGCTAAAAAATAACCTATAATAGCGAGCCGTGAATCCAAACCGAACCATTTCCTCGTTGTGTGAATATTAAACAATACTAAACATCTGTAAATACTTACTCGTTTCTTGAGGCTGTATTCCAAATTGGATTTTAATATACTTTTCATATACAATCGAATCTAGCCTTTAGCAGAACATGGAAATCCAAATACAAACAGCATACGGAAATATGCTAAAAATATTATTTCGTAGAGTATTCTTCGCAAGGAAACATTGCCGATAAGGAACACATATTTTCTGTTACAAAGTTGTTCCCATAGCCATGGGAATTCTTTTGTGTATACTGTATAGCATCAAACGTATTTCAGTGTTTGCTACACAAAAGACTTCGTGTAATGATTCCCTGATATTCGAGACGAAGTGAAGCGAAATTTAAAATAATAGGGGAGTGAAAATGGCCCTCTGTTTCGGGTATTTGCATGTCGGCGCCTATAAATTATATATGTCAAATATGTTAAGGGATATTTACCCTCGTGAGGTTGCCAAGTGGCCCTCTAATGAGGAGGGAAGTCGCTTAAGAGGGACAAATTTATGAGACTTGTTTTAATCAATTCGATCGGTGTCTTTGACGCTTATGCCTCTTAAGCGAGTATAGTATTGTAAGATTGGAAGATTTTTTTTAATTGACTAATAACTATAGTAATCAGAAAATAAAGTTTAGTTGTTAAGTGTATGTAAAATTATTTATTTCATCAGTATTCATAAATATATTATACTTCTCTATTATTTATTTTAATCTCTGAGTACATATTTGTAACGTGCCAGTAATTCCGTATGTTCGGAACGAGACAATTTAATCCCCATATAACTAAAAAAAAAATATATTTTAAAATATGCATTTCATTTTTCTTTGATTATTTTGCAAAATTCAATTCAAAAATATTTTTTCGAGAACCAATTCTGGTACATGACGCTCATACTATGCAGACAATTGTTCTTTTATAAACCTTCACATTATTACCGATACCTTTGTTTCGCGTCTATCAAAAGATGCGGAGGGATGAGACGGTAGAGTAATCCCCGGGAAGCTATTCCCTTCATTAATTTAAACGTGAAATTATCATGCATGGATGGATGGATCGTTTTATGACGTACACGCGTCAAACGAGGCCTAAGTGTGCGATGCCAATAATGTATATTGGCTGTAATGTATAGAGGACTGCGTTGATGATAGTAATGTTGGTGTGAATATTAAATGGATTGAATTGATCAAAATAGAGGTAGTAGAGGGCTAATTAATAGAGATTGTAGGACATGGATGGATGCAGATCGTTTCTAATAGATCGCTATGTCGGTGCTTCGGGAAGGCCTATGTTTCGTAGTTTTCTGTGGCTGAAGAGGGCGATGATTAAGATTCTTACTTTATGAAGAGAAAGAAGCTTTAACTTTACCCATAATAATTTATGTTTAGATTTTGTTAAATGTTGATAACAATATTATGTTGTATAAAAGAATCACACATACTATGTAATTATTCCCCTAGATTACAAATTAATTTCATGAAAATAAACTTAAACAATAATTACCGGATTTCACCTTAACAATATGCGCGAGTAACAAAAGTTAATTAACAATATGCAAAAACAAAAATCACATAACTTTAAAGCGAATATGATAAAAAGAACAAAGAAAATCACGAGTCTGGGTAACTTTGTGTTGATAAAGTTTTCAACAAATTAGCGCTTGTTATAATTAAACATTGAAGCAATATCCCGCGACTTCATTTGTTACACTTCTGACAAGTTAAGTCGTCTGGGGTGGTGAGGTAGTCAGTATTCATAAGACACCTTCCTAAACGCGCTTCATTATAACCCCGCCTTATAGATATGAGAAATGCGTAGAAGTGGCAACAACACGTAAGGAGTCAAGATGCACAGTATGCCTTTTTGTGTACGGAAATGTGTCGAAGTTAAAGGACAGAATACTAATATCAAATATTTTGGTGTGAATATCAAATAAGATAAGAAAATAAGATCTGCAAACTCGTATTTTCGATATTTTCATAATTGTCTAAATTATATTATTATAAAACAAATTCTGTAATTGATTTGTTTGTTCAAAATACTAAGCTTCTTTCCAAAAAACCCACTATAAGCAGAAACTAAAATACTATACATATTACGTACGCGTTTACCGTAATGAAAATATCTACATATTCAATTTTAAAATGTTATAAAAAGTAAACGATAGGTATAAAAACTATATTATTCAATAGAGTCAAATCAGTCCATAATTTAATTCATAGCACACATACACCTAAAAACTCAGTTCGTTGAGCTAATTCAAAACTTAATATATGTATAGATCATTCCATTGAATTATTCCATAAATATCAAACTAAAAAAACTAAAACTTCCAACTAAATGATATTCGTCTAAAAATCTAAACCATGAAACTTCTTATCAAATAAGGTTTATCGATTCCTTCATTACACAGTGTCTAGACACGATTGTTTCGAAAATCGCGCTTGGCGCCGCTAGTGAGAAGCAGTTTTCCCCTATCATAAAAGTCTTGGGCGTCCCGATTACTTCATATGTGCTCAGGGCGGAATAGCGTGAAGGGTAGTAATGTTTAAAATGAAATCATATTTGTAGAGCTGTGTATATTATGAAAATTGAGAATGTAGGCTGCATCGCTGGTGTGGAATAAATTAAGAAACGGATACACAGGTCCAACCAAGATTTCTATTGAAAAAATCAAAGATCATTATAATGCTCAGCCACTTAGGTTTACTTCTGAACTTTGATATACTCATAAAAAATGACCCATTGAATTCTCAGGCCATTGTAACGTTATTCTATCCGGTCGTATTAAAAAAAAAGTAATAATATATATTTCTATTCATCCTACAAATGCACGAGTATCTTCTATATTTTATGCACTCTAATCTATGCTTGTATAAATTACAAATATTCTATAATTTCATAATGCGATATATATAGATTACTATAGAGTCTATTCTACATATCTATACATCTACAATACATTGTCTACTCCGAGCATCGCTAGAGCGATCTCGTCACATGGCGTTTTCTGTGCTGTGTAATGCAATTTTGATAAGCTCGTCAAAAGTTCGCACTTCATCCGCGGCCTCTTACAGTTTCATCGTGGCTTTTGAACATTTTTAATAATTATGGGGTCACGGCGGCCCCGGCGATATATTTTATCTCGAAGAGGATGAATCTAATTTATTTTGGAAATATGTTACGTTAAAAAAACTACGCTTTTTTATTTTCAGTGGTATATTTTGAATTTAGTTAGAACATACCTAGTACGTTTATTTTTTTCGATAATCTCATATAACATTAATATTTTGACAAATCGTTTCATGTTACGTTTAATGTAGGTACATGCATTTCTGTGAATAACATAACTTGGATGCTAATTAAGTATAGTTGAATTAATTAATATTATTTCAAGCAATATAAAAAATATGTACATTGAAACAATAAATTAGCTGACTAACGCATATAATTAATTTTCCCACACAAAATAAATATTGTTTGTTTCGACAGAAAATAATATGCTCTACACAAACAAAAAAAGATAATTAAAAATAACTTTTAAATGAGTTACACTAATTAATTTCAATAATTAACCATGTCAGCTGGGTAAGGTTTTATTTGAATAATTATTCTGGCATTGTCACGCTCAGACGAATAATCAAAGGTCACAAAATACTTTTTTAATGCAAACTTTGAAATCCTGAGGGTAAAATTACGTTTTTTATAAAAGGTTAGCATTATGCTACCCGTTAATTAAGCAAAAAACTGTACGACAGATCTCAGCTCTTTAATAAAAGTAGGTACTTACTCGTTAAAAAATTGATAGCATATTTTGCGAAAGTATTATCGAGCAAAGTGGCGATCCATAGTCTAAGCCTACCCCTATAGGATACAGGTGTGATTGTATATTTTCGATTTTCTGTTCTCTCGTTAATCTTAAATATTTTCTTTTATTACTTATTTCCATCATTTAAGCTTTGTCCTTTGGTGCACTATTAGGCTGCCTTATCTTTTCCTTCTCTTATGTCCATCCCATGGTAGTCGGTAAGAGATTGCCTTGAGTGATACGGCCGCCATTTGTACTCTAATTGTATATATTGTTTAATATTTAAGATGCATTGGTATACAAAAGAGAGTAAAAAAAAAATGATGAGTCATGGCAAGTACACCTAGAAAATAAATATCCATGTGATATAAAATCTGATCTAAAGTAATGCTAAGTTCAACATTTCCCATTTTTCATAACAAAACGTGGAACTTAGTTCTTCACACAACATCGGAGATCATGTTGTCATTTCCACAATGTAAAACTCATTTACAAATGATAAAAATGCGAAATATCTTTTAATTAACAGGATTATCATAGCCGAGAGACTGTGGACTATGAATGTCGTAATTAGCATTCATGACTGCCCCCAAACAAGCGAAACAGGCTTAATTAGAGAACGTCTTCATCAAAATACCTGAAGGGTTTAAGGTTTTCCACGCTGTCAGGTACCGACAAGGGCTTTATGTTAGAACTTGGTACGCAGCGCCGCACCATGCAGCCGGCGGAGACCGCAAGAAGGGGACCAGGAACGACGAATTGGTGAGACTTGACAGTCTTAAATAGTAATTAATGTATCGGCCTACGAGATCCCACTGATGAGCAAATGATTCCTCTAAACTCCTAGTGAGAAGTAGTCTTAAATATGACAAATAATAGCTAGATGTTGCAATTGGGATGAATAGAAGTAGATCTGAAATTTTCCGCGATATGACATTATTGTAATTAAATAATGTAAGATACTTACAGATATTTTATAATTTTTGGGATTTACTTAAAGGTTACCTAGCTAAATATAGTAGACAAAATGTAATCTTAAGTAAACTAATTGTAGAATAACACAAATTTCTATACAAATATCACATTCCCTATTAATAATTTTATTCATATCAAAAAGGTCAATGTTTGTGAAACAAACGATAAAAATATACAATTTGAATTTCAAGACATTTGAAAAAAGCATTCCATTGTTATTCCAATTCACACAGAATTATAACACGTGAAATGTTAGCCATATCTGATCAGTATGTTTAGCTCAAGATAATGACTTAACTAGCATATCATCGCTTGGTAATCACTACTTACGTTCCGTTAAACAAAGAATATTAACAATAAGTGCTGTTTTGTCTAGTAATGGGTGAATGGTTATGATTCAAATAGTAATACCGCGGTACATGTGGTCAGAGCACTACAATTAAACTAACAGATCAGTCAATTATTGTGGTCTTTGTATGAATGAATAATTGAGGGGGTTTTATTATAATCATGCCGAATATTATGACACAAACTCTGTTTATTCAGACATTTTATAAACACTAGTGGTGTAGAGCAATGGAAAATTGCTGTCGTAATGCTTGTTTAATTTGATACTGTAGAATGTGCAAGTTATCTATCAATAAATTGTCCTGTAACATAGTATAAAATAAAATCATAAACCTTGGATGTGTAAATAATTTCAACTAGGTAAGCTTGCTTGAAAGGACGACCTAACGAAAAAAAATATTGCAGGAATTGGCAAGATGCAGGCCGCTTCCAAAAGGTCCCTGTTGAAATTTTTAAAAGAGGCTTATATTCAGAAGATATTCTTGTATGAAGTTTATTGTGATTACGATTTAAGTACTATATCAAAATAGCAAGAAGAAATTGTAAAAATAAATTTCGGAACTGGAAAATAATAGCATAAAAAATTTCAACATAAAATTTAGCAAATACCGCCTAATTTGAGCACAGCTATTCGCACATCCAAGTTACAGTACAACCGCTGAAGAATGTCAGCATTCAAGCAGCTTGAAGGCGAATAATTAGTGCTAAATCTCTTATGGCGATGAGCGCCGAATAATAGATGTGCCGTGGTTTCAACGCCAACTCTCCAGAAATTCATCCGGTACATCAGTATGTTATATTCATGTTTTGAGATGTAAAGTGGAGTGTCCTAGAAATGGGACACTGGAGTTTGCTAGTGTCCTCGAGTTTATAAATGAGGCATAAATGAATGTTATAAGAATAAAATGAATGTTATAAGAATAACTACTAACAAAGATAGATTTTTAGTTTTAATTGACATATTTTAAATTTTATGTTAAATGATGAGCAACAAAATTATGTAAAATTTTAGAAGTACATAAAGGATTTTTTGTGGTGTGTGTGCGTCTTCCGTAATATGATTAGTAGATAGAAAAAGTGGTAAGAAATCAAATGCATGAACGGCGGATTCTCAAGGTACCAATTCTTATTTTATTATTTATTATTTTAATTATGAAGTTAAAATAACCCTCTGGAACGGACAAAGAAAACCAGCCATCATAGTTAGGCTAGTTAGATATTAATTATTTTATAAAAACTTTCAAGTATTAAAAATACGATACCCGCTTACAATCGATAACCTACTTCCCCGTTAATTTCTTGCTTAAAAATGGGTTTTTAATTAATCTCAAAACTTTTTCCATCTAGTGCTGCGAAGAAAAGTTTGTATTAATTGTAATTACCGATAGTACAATAAAAATAAGTATACCCCGTCTACAGATAGCCACCTCATAAAATCACTGTAAGATGGTAAGCTGAAATTGAATACTGGCGCACCATGTTACGTGGCTCCATGCGAGCTTAATTAATTAATAATACATTAACAAGCGGCGCGGAGCAACTTCTTAGTAATAATATTGTTAAATATTTAGAACATATCCGTTTCTGAACACAACGATAATTAGGTGAGTAAAATATGTGGGAAAGCGGTATTGGAACTTTTTGTATGTTGTTTGTTGTTGATAGCTATTTTTGAAATTTTTTTGAGTAAATATATATGTATTTTGGGGGCTAAAGCGTACGGGACACCTACTGCGAATAATAAGACTAAGAAAATAAAAGTGAAAATGAAAAATAACATTAGGGATTGAAATCTATATTTAGAGAACGACACAAGGGATTCGTTCTAAAAGCAAATTTGAGGTACTAAGACTGTTATTGAGACAGTAAAGAGCCACGCTATCCACTGCAATCCTGTGCACATATTGTCAAACTAGTATCCCAAAATGGTAGGCAAAGACTATGAATTTCCACTTCACGCGATAGTGACATACCACTTTCGCTTTATTCATTACCATCAATACATAATTAAAATCCTCCTTGTCAGTAAACATAGCGAGTAATTACCAAACGAACGCCGCCGATGTACTTTTATTTTATATGCGTAAATGACAATTAGTGAATTCAACTGGTCGCCGGTATCCGCGGCCCAATCCTGCTAATTGCGTCCGAAGTTTGGCGAGACGAGAGGGCTTTTTAATTAAAACTTATTCAATATTATAGAGTCGGATCCAGTTGGCCGGTCACTCGTATAACTTGAGCGAAGTTCGAACATAACATTCTAACAAAACGTTTGATTTTTGCGCGTAAGCCGACTAATTAAATATGGGTTTTGATCGTCAAAATTGTTTAAAAATTCAATGTTGCTTTGAAAGACGAATTGTATTTTATGGTTTTTAACATTTTTAATAAATCTTAGTAAACATGTGTTAACATAGTTAAGTATCTTAGTCAACTTTGCAGTTGTTTACTATACATTTCATGGACGTGTATTCAAATTTATTTACTTTCAATTAAGTATTGGAGAACTTATGGAATTTAGATACACTTTTGTAATTAATTCCTAACTTATATTATACGCACAGTTACCCAAATTTGCTGACGTATAAATATATTATACACAATACTTACCAATTTTTTTTTCCATTTGAATTTCAATTATTACCAAAAATCTTAATGAAAACACAACCCAGCCAAACAACACCCAAGCCCAATATTAAAAGCCAGAAAACACTGGCACATTCCACTCCCAATAAAAAGCCATAAAGCAATTAAAAACATAATTTAATAAAGCCGTACATAAGTCACGTGTGAACACAAACATTGCACGTATCCGATCACTAGGCACGCGGCGCGACGGCTATCCCATTTATTTCCCGGTAACTGCAAACGGCCAATAAGTCTTGCTTCCCGGGATATTAACACTATCATAGGTTACTCTCTAGTTTTATGAAGACACATTAGATGCTGCGACATTTCCATAAAGGATCGTTATAATATCATCGTTGAATTGAATGTTAGTGTTATGAGCGCGATTGTAGTTAATGTTAATAGGAGAATCTAGTAGCCCATAAAATGCAGACATGTATCAGTCGTCTCGACTGCAAGCTTCTCAATTTATAATAATAAGACAATGTTATTTTTTAATAATTTATAATTGTCTACCACTAGGCGTGGTTCTTATCTACTATTGAAAGTGCGATTTGCAATAATTTCTATCGTGTATGAAGTACGCCAATCCGTTATAGGTCAGCGTGGTCAACTGTGTGCTACGTCCTCAAAGTATCTTAATTTATTTATTGTGTATGATTAAATTTCATTTATAGAGAATATTTAATCGTAACAGATACCAGTGACAGATAATATCAAAGATATCATCAAAATATATGTTGAATGGAATCTTATCAATTACAGCAATGTCGAGATATCCGAACTATTTAATATCTAGCTTTCGTCATTTTTTTGTATTTTTCTCTGGACTCATTGGTATGTTCGGCAGTTATTAAACCCTGTCGAAAATACCAAGACTTGCCTCGTAATTTGAAATAATAGATTGGTCTACTAGTATTAAACATAATTTATACATCTATCGACCTGCATTTATTAATCGCTATAAAATCAGGCATACAATAATTTCGTATTACATGGAACATTAGACTTTAAACAATCGGACGTATACAAAATACACAAACTGATATAGATGGGTAAACCGAATCCAAAGTTACCAGTTTTGTAAAAATATTGTTTTTGCTGTACCAAAATGGCGGGCCAAATGCGACGAATCAAAACAACGATTGATTGAACAGCCGGTTTGTCTAAACTTTGGGCGCAAGTGTTGGCCAGCGGGCAACGCGAATTGTCCAATAACTCGCTCTGTGTATTAACAGCTATACACTTTACAGCACGCGGCGCCGTTCATTATTGCAAAGTTCAGTTTTATTGCGTTTCAAATTTAATACTGTAGTGTGCAATCGATCGGACTGCCGGCCAGTATAACCGGTTGTTGTTCCGGAATTTAGAAACGGGTTAATTTTGTCGGAGGGCAAAAAATATCAGTTTTGTTTTAAGGGTTATTTCTTCCAGCTTCGATATTTAAATGATGGAAACCTAATGAACGGAAAGTAGTAATAGCTCCCGATTTAGAAATAAGGTATGTAATTACTTCTAATAGTTTATTTTTAATTTTACATATCTTACCTTATGGTCGTCGCAGTATATTATGTACTAAGAATTAGTCTCAAAATCGTATAAAGCTCTATCTGTTGTCTGTTGGTAGACCTAGACACATTAAACATTCCAGTACAAGCCATTGACAATAAATCTTCGACCGGACGCTATACTGCCAGTCACTGTATGTAGTTGGGTTGTTTCGACTATACGCAAAATTGAGATGATCCAACAGCCAATACCTAAAAAAACTTTTTTAAAAGTAATTTAGGGAAACAAATATAACATCAGGAAAGAATTTAGAACAAAAATGTATTAAACAGTCCCAAGAATGTTTTAATGAAAAAAATATGCTCAAATATTACACAAAATCTTTTTTATTCGTACTTTGGATAGATTTAGATAGAAGGTAATTTTCTATACCATAAATTCAATACACTGTACTTTTTTTTTTTCTAATCAGGCCAAGTTATATGTCGAAACTAGATATAACCTTGACAACTTCCATATTACAGAGTAATTTCACTTGTCGTCTCCGAGTCGCAAAGGCGACTAAATGGAGAGACGCCAAGCAGTGGTAACAGACCTAACTGGCACGGCGTAGAGTTAATTTGCCTCTTAATACATTTCACTGCGATTTGTTGTAATTAAATTTAAAGTAAATGATGAAAACAAAAGTGTCAAAACTATTACCGATTCTATAGTTGAATCTGAACAGCTTTTAGTTTAAATCTACTAAAACGAAAGTCAAGTTATAATAAAAAAATCCAGTGACACATTTTCCCTGTATATACACGGAAGTAATTTTATCAAAGTACCGATATATTTTTGATATTTGAAAGGAAAAAATACTGGTAACGTTGCATCTGAGCGTAAGCCTCACAGGATATACCGGGGTAGGCCGAAAGCCTTTCAGAATTCGTGGAATGCAAACCTGACGAATCCTTTGACATCCTTCAATCCATTCACAACATACTGCGAGGTTCCATTTACGTTTTCATATTAGAAGCCAACCAATGCTTCAAAGCAGGCTGCGATTTTTTAAAATCCTGCTCACAGTATTTATGGGATATTAAATGGTGTGAATGGAGCTGCCTGAATGGCGTGGCAGACTAGTTTTCGGTTTTTCTTATTTATGTTTTCTCGTTTGTATATTATATATATTTTATGAAATGAAATACTAAACTATCTAATAAAATAAAAAAGAGCATTAATACTATTCAGTAGCTCACGGTTAGAGCAAAAGAACAACCCATCTGTCTATCAATTCACATTGGACCAGCGAAGCAGACTGATATCTACTGGGGCAATGTGAAAATAACCAGGCTCATCAGTGAAAAGTTGGTGAGCTAATAATAAAGTATAGGATTTTTTTATTTATATTATTTGTAGGTATATTATAACGTAGGATGTTATATTTTTTATAGATCTATAGTGTTAGATTTCTGTATTTTATATACTGGTGTAATGCAACGCCGAACTCAGGTTGACAGGAATGTATTTTGGTGTATTCCTAGAATTACCAAAGGATGGTATTTCCAACATTACTTGACAACTGCTGCAACTTGACGACAACTTAAAGAGACTGATTAATGTACTCGTCGAGTCACAAGTGTGCGTTGCGAATTTATTTTAAGCAAATGTGTCTGAAATGGAAAGTCGTAACTACATTTTGATTCCATTAATCAATGTGACGATTTCAAATTCGGTTCGTTTGTATAGTATACATCGATGTAGGTTGGAAATGTATTGAGTGTAAAAAGAAAATAATAATAACAGCTTTATATCTCAAATTGTAAGTGGACTGCTTTTCCCTACGATTAACACAAGGTATTCGTGTACCCCTGATCTAGTTCATGTCGTAGACTTTATATGCCTTCAATGTTTTTGGTGCAAGTTCTCAGTTAAGCAAGTTTTTTTTATGTGCGTCCTTTTACTAATTTGATGGTCTACGTGGCATAGATATTTAAAAAGTCCATGTTTTAATGCATTAAGACTAAAATAAAGTAGTGAACGTATTTATTAGTATTATGAAGTAAAAGAATAATCAAAGCGATGATGATGTCCATGGATACATAGACAGGAAGTAGTAGAGCCATGCTATTGACAGTCATGACTCCACATGAATGGACAGTCTCGTCCGGGGTGGTACCACTGTCTCACAGAAGACCAACGTGAAGCGACAGCTTTACTGTCGCGTTTCATTCAGTGAGTGAGATCGCCGGATGACTAATGCCATTATCCTCTCCTCTTCCAATTGGGCCGGCAACACAACCATGATCTAGCGTTGTGGATGTTCATGGGGGGCATCACTTACCATCAGTTGAACTGACAGCTTGGTTGCCGAGCCTATAAAAAAAATCAGGAAGCTTTAAAAAATGGGTCACTGAATAGTAGCTGTTTTCTGGTAAAAACACAAAGACCAAAAACACAGTGGAAGATAAATAAAGTGAGCTTGAAATATTTTAACATGAAAAATAATTTCCTTTTATTTTTCTTTTTCCTTTTATTTTACCCACAAATTTCCGTTTATGTGTTTTATTTTCTGTAAATTTTTTGTACGCTATTTTGATAAAAAATAAATTCGATATTTTTATGGAATGGTGTTTGCAAGGGTTACTAATTTTGTAGAACACAATTTATTTATGTTTTTGTTACACTGCTGTTTGGCAGGAGAATTAAACATTGCTGTGGTACCTGCCCAGGCGGCCTCTTACATAATATGAGAGACCTACTACCTGTAGCAGCAGTTTTATGCAGTACTTAGTAATTATAAGATAAATGTAGTATTGCTCTTGTTTATGGGCAGGCGTGACGGTAACAGGCAAGCAACCTTCCCGTCTCCTCATTCCCTCTAATCATAATAAAAAAATAATAACACACTGCCACCAGAACGATACCAAAAAAATCTTTCCAATTTTATTACGACAAACATAAACGGTAATGGAATTCAATATTATGATTATGTATTA
This sequence comes from Deilephila elpenor, assembly GCA_949752805.1. NCBI lineage: Eukaryota > Metazoa > Arthropoda > Insecta > Lepidoptera > Sphingidae > Deilephila > Deilephila elpenor. The sequence continues at coordinate 5,252,002 of OX457105.1, read as the reverse complement.
CATACGCACATAAAATAGCTTTGCTTCTCGGTAATGGGCATGATAAAAAGATAAATATACAGCCGTATCGTAAATGGGATATGTAGCCATATTTTGTTATTACCAAGCTCGCGAGTGGCCTTGCGGCTAAACACAGGTAAACATGTTTTTCTCCTACATTTTATCACCAATCACGCTGAGGCACTAAAACTGAACGCCTTGCTTAATATTTACTCGTCTTCTTAACTAGATCTTTTACAGTTCTAGGTCTTATATTTTTCTCGTAAATGGGATCAATAATGACTGTGAGGTCACATGCCTTTTATTGTAAATTCATGTAGAGATCACCCAGATGCACAGGCATTTTTACATTCTTCTCCTTCACTGTTGAAGTCAAAGAACTAAGAATAAACACGTAACTAAATAATCGGAGCGCAGCTTGGGACTCGAATCATTGACCGTCGGTTTTTCAATCTCGTTCGCCACCAACTAGACTCATTTCTAGTCAAATACAAAAGTCTAATTTGACTACAAATATTCTAGACCACTTATATTACAATCCGAACAATATAGAGTGGGGATCCCAATCACCCCAGACTTACATGATTTTAGGAAAGATGAAATTTTTAGAATCGGCAGTATAATCATGGAAAGGAATGGATACTCGCTTTGATGAAAGCGGGGCCGTTTTACAGGTAGCAGGTAGGTACTAAGGTGGAAAAAAACCAAGCTAACTTACATCAAAGTAGCAAGGTTAGTTTTATTAGACAGCCTCCGTGGCGCAGTTTGTTTGACGCCGCCTGTGAAACGAGAGGCCGCGGGTTCGATCCCCGCACCGAAACAAATATTTGTGTGATCCACAGGTATTTGTTTCGGGTCTGGGTGTTTGCGAGACCGAAAAGTCTCTCGTAGCTTCTGATACCCACGACACAAGACTCGATCTTAGTGTGGGGTCAGGACTATGTATGTGACTGTTGGGTGTATTTATTATTATTATTATTAAAACTATGTCGGTTCATTCAAATGTCAATGAAAGCAAAAGAAAATAAATTGAATTATCGTTGAATTTCTCGTATGATTATTGAAAAGTTCCGATGTAAGCAAAGCCGTGGCATAACTTGGTTTGATCTCACAAAGGAGCCTTTTCTCTACAATGTTGTTTTATTCACGTGAAATATGAGATTGTGATGAAAAGCTGGTTTGATTTTTAAAGGATTTCCCGCTTTATCCAGGTTGGTTGCGTGCCAAGTGAATTTTCTATTCTGTGTTTAGATTAAATTAAATATTAAGCTTTAAAATGTGTGTAAATTTATTGATTTTTATTAAAGATTTTTTGTACGTTATCGTTGGGTTCTGTAATATAAGGTAGTGGTTATTTTATTAATTTGTGTAATTATAAATAAATATTTCGACAAATTCAGCATAACATTAGTCAAAAATAATTCTATGATGAACCGGGGATCTTCGCATGTACAAGCATTTATTTTGATATTTTTTTCTACCTTTTAGAAATGTTTACTTTGTTTAAGATTAGTAATATGCTTTCAAAATGGTTGTAATTCTAGACTACTCATAAATTCATGAGTAGTCTAGAATTAGATCGAACCGAACAAAAAAAGCGAATTTCTTAACGTAGAAATCAAAGCAGGTCCTCATACTTCATAGCTCGCATATTTCCCTAAACCGATGCAATGTGGCGATAACTGGCATCAAAATACTTGTACACTCCGAATTCCGTCGAAATAGTTCCTATGACTAAAGTAAACAAATTGCGCCTGCCGTGAATAATTCATCAAAGAAACGAGCGCTGACAAATGAAATCTAATGAATAGTATATGAGACACGGAGGAAGATGCGCGCTGATTTACGCACAAACAGATATGGTTACACTCGCGAGTTGCGGTAGAAATATGTTGGCCACTTCGTTTTTTACGATGTGCAATAAAAATGTCGTTCTTTGATCATGTTTTTGGCTGATGATGTACAAGGGTTGTAACTGGTCGCAGTTTTTATCGTGTAAGGCCTCATATTCATATATTCATATACAAACGTTGGTTTTGTTAATTTAGTTTGTGATTTGGACACTAATGATATACATAAGCCTTCGCCTGTACATTCTAATAAATAATGCGTAGTGGTATTATTCTACACTTAGCTAATCATATTTCCATCCCAAAGTATGAAGCTGAGTTTATCACCATGCAGAATGTAAATTCCAGTCCGAGCAACTTAACGCAAGTTGCTTAGAAGTTCTTTAATGATGATATCGATATCAAAATATCGCATAGAAAAGCTGATTCCACAAATCGTGCGAAAGAGGAAATTCCAAATAAAACGTACCGTTGTCTCCAAATATAATATTTCTTTGCAAGTTTAAAATTGTTTACTTTCGCTGGCGTGGTCCGTTTTCTACTCCGGCCACGTTGTCCGATTTTGCTCATCCGCGGGTCACGTGGAAAGAACTTTGGGGCCGCGTGACCAAACTTACATTGTGTACTTAATATTTTGGGTTAAGGGCCTTGGAGGAATGGAATTTGTTAAGTTGCTGAAAATAATTTAGCCCTATTGAGTTTTTATGATGCTATCCAAACTAGAAATACAGTAAATATGCGAAACAAAATATTCTTACTGTAACCACAGGAAATTTTTATGTCTATAATATTGTTAGCCCTAACTTTGTCCTGTATGTCCCTTATAACATTTACCATTAATTTTTTTCTTAAAAAAAATAGAAACTGTCCTCAGCAAGACTCTACAATATTAAAGGTTAATGATATTAAAATAAAATTGCGTAAGATTTCTAGAATTCCTTTAATATGTCACACAGCAAACAACAAAGACGTCACGGTTCCAATAATTTCAAAAGGAACATCGAGAGCGCCACGCACGGCCAAACATAATACACATAATACACATAATACATAACCATAATGAAAATATCTTAGAAATAAACCTATCAGCATTAAAGGTCAACTTATTACCAAGTATGAAGAATACAAATATCTGATAAACATGATGCATAGTTTAGGAGATCTACACCCGAATACTTAAACGCCACTTCAATATAATGTTGCACTTAACTACCCACGTCCCACTTAATCAGTACATTTAAGTAATATTTGGGCGCTAGAGCGCAACATTTAACACCGGATAGCAGCAGCATGGCTAAAATGGAGAGAAGGTACAGAGGGTCGCGTACGACCAATAGATGCCGGTAAAATTGAAAGGGCTCGTATATAAGACCATAATATACAATTTAACAACGAATCAAAGAATTAGATCATTTTTTGACTACAGAAAAAATACACTAGTTGGATTGGACTGGTACTAACTACTATCTTACGTCGACTGCTGTGATAGAGCCTGAAACATTTTGTAATGTCGTGGGTTTTTATAGACGAAGGTACAATTTGATAAGCTCTCTTATTACCGATGCTAAGCTAGAAATGAACCGAAACTTGTCAAACAGAAAACTAAAGACCATTGCTTCATTGAACCTTAGCTCGTACTATAATAAATAATCCTACGCAATAAAAATACACATCATAAGAATAAGAAATAAGGCTAGCGTAGATAAAGAAACTTTGTAACGTATGATGAATTTAACAATAGAAAATGTAACGATTCACAAAGAATTGGAAACCCTTTGATACGCGTTCCTTTATTACGTTCGGATACGTGATGTACCACTCCTTATTACTCACTAGAAGTTCTACTTAATACGTACCTTATGTAAAGGTTTTCCTCCTTTTATGATACCGTTAATAAAAGGAAATCTGAACGAGAGCAATACTTGTGAATATTAATACAGTTTTGTATGTTTTTTTCCGGGTGTATGAATTGTTGAGAAGGAAATGACAGTTTGGGTAAATAAAACTGAAGGGGAACATGTTGAGGGCACTTACGTGTAAGACGTGTATCAAATCATTTTAGGCCTTACCTTTTAGAATAAAACTCAGGATACTCCTTTTGATAGATGCCCTTTTTCTTCCGATAAAAAAATAATACGACAATTGGTTTTGCAACAATTTTACAAGAAGAAAAGAAAACATTATATTCAACAATTCGTATTGAACTACCCTTTTTGTTCCAATCTTACAACTTACAAGATTGGAACGTGCCTATCAAAATAAATGCGTGAGACAGCTCGCGGCAGAAACAAGTAAAGAATGAGATTGGCAAAAACACAAAGTTGCTCTTCCTGTAATCCGCAGATTTGTCCTAACCGAGGCCTTTATTCGTGTCGTCACTATTATACACGTTAATACAGGCCCGGGGCGTATCGCGTAAGTACTTGTGTATCTGCAAATAACGTTGAAGTATTCCATTATATTGGATCCTCGCCCGGGGCTACTACGCGTCCGGTTCTAATAAACAAGACAATATTCCAGCAACGCCGATATAGACGGATTCTCATGTTTGTACAGTCGGCCTCCTAGACTTATATCTATTATTATACGCCTATTATTATAGTTTGTTGTTTTTGATACAGTTTGATCGATACATCTTACGTTTTAGTTGTTGGGTAAACCAGTTTGGGATAATCTGAGGACTATTATTTTCAATTACAGTGAACCGAGGGCTCCGCTGTGTACGGGGTCTGGGGAATCTCAGGGCAATATCTTTTATACGTATAAAAGTTATGTTGATAAAATGAGTAGGAACTCTAAGCAAGTTATTGACCAGTTACAAATCTAAAATGTATTTATTAGGTGATGTGAAAAAATATTTTAATTTTGCTTAAAAAACGTGACGCTGATTAAACGCAATTTTGTACATTATGAACAGAAGGATAATGTTTTTTATTCAATTTCATTTCAACAATAAGGGGGTCGGTCATATAGGAATATTACTATTAAAGGTAATAAATAATAAAAGTATACTCTACATCTTTATTGTCTACACATGTTACAAGTTTCATCGATGCACTTCCGATTGTTTTATTTGATTCAACGACCTAGAAGGTCCAGTACGTTATAAAACATTCCAATAATTTAAATTAACAAATTACGTTACTAAATCACATCAACAAGGACATTAAAAACAAAACATATTTTCAATTACCCAATCCAATTAAAAACACGTGCACGGGACATCTTAGCTTCAACTCATTATGCAAGCCTTGAGCGTTATACGGCCGGGCTCTATAATCTATCTATCCTTGCATGAAGTAAAGATAGCTAACATTTATATAAGTCGATACACGTGTGTTCCAATAAGCAATAGATACATACATACATACATACATACATACATACATACATACATACATACATACATACATACATACATACATACATACATACATAAACTCAGGCCTTTTATCCCCGAAGGGGTAGGCAGAGGCGCCATCAGGACACCCACATTTCGCCTTGTATGTTCCGTCCCACGATGTGATAGGGGGCGAGCCTATCACCATATCGGGCACAAATTCCTGACTCCGGGCTGATAATGAATAGAAAAATCCAATATCACTTTGCCCGACCCGGGACTCGAACCCGAGACCTCAGCTTCGTAACCGTACCGTTATACAACTACGCCACGGAGGCAGTAAGCAATAGATAAATATATTTATATGGTGTACATATTTATAGAAAGCAAAACATATCTTCAATTGTATTTTTATTCATAGCAACATACAAATCCATCAACATATACTAATCATAGCTATCATTACTTCCAGTCATAGATAGGTTGTAGAGACTGGTCGTTAGACAACTTCATCATTGTCTGTTGTAGCCCTTGCAACTAATGTAACTTTGTAATAAGGGTTACTTGGACCACATGGACGGCGCGCTTTGTTCCGTCGTCCAATGCGTAATTTGGTTACGCTCCCTCTACTGGTAAATCTGGTTGTCGAATGTGTTTTGAATTTTGAAATGTTTGAGACATTGTATTTTGTCTGTGTTGGTTGTGTCTAGTTTGTTATTTTGTAATGTTCAATTCATTGTTGCTGTGTGTCTGATGTTTGCGATCGCGTTGTTTTTCTGATTAGTAATTTAATATACTCGCATGAAATTCGTGTCCTGTGTCTTGACTAAACTATGACGTACTTGTTGTGTTTTCCATGTAATTGTATGTGTATATCTAGTTGATGTGTGTTCTGTAGCAGTACGGTCGTTTTTTTTGTGTATTTAAAGTAATCCAACAGCTATGCCTATCGGAATCACATGTCGTTCTCACTACAACCAAAGCTGAAATCGTTGTTCACACAAATATTTCTTTATTTCGAAACCACGTAATCTCGTATTGTAACAGAGAAGCTAATAACGAAGGCAAATTGAACTGATAATAATTAGTAAAAAATATTTTTCGCTTAATTTTTTGTCCCAATCTGATGCACCTTGCCAGCACGTGTGCTACTCCGAAACGCATGTGTTTATCTGAAAATCTCAAGAGTCCCGGTGAGACTTGCGTGTTTTTGTGTAACACTTACGTACTTGACGCTAGATTTATGACATCGTTTATGAGTTTCTCGCGCGAAATACGCACGTTTCAAGTGCTTCCGTGTAAATGTGTCAAATGACGCGGTTTTACAATTTCCTGGTAAAAAAAATATGCAAATCCACCTGCTCTTTTTTTGGTCTTAGTCGTTAAGTGATAATAATAATTATAATTAGATGTCTTCATAACAGTATTTTGACATAGTATCACTTAAACCGGGCTCTGTGGCGTACCTTGGGTGAGGCCTATGTCCAGCAGTGGACTGCAACGGGCTGATGATGATGATGATGATGATCACTTAAAAATAGTAAAGCACAAAAGTCGTCTGTCGGTGAGGCAAAACAATTTTCTGAGGTAAATATTTTTAAAATAAATGTATATTTTTTCCAGACTATATAATTTTCGTAATAGTTGTAAACAGCTGCAGCTAAAACATAATTTGTATTCAATCGCCATAATACCAATAATAAAATAATGCGGAATCCACTTGCCAGCAAAAAAAGTAATGATCTATAAAAAACCGTTCACTAGCTAACAAAATGTTAGAAAAATAGCTGATATCTCCTATATCATCTCCTTTATCCACAAGATCTTGTTATTGTTACACTCCAAGTTTTAGATCCTGACTAACATAAGGGGCTTGAGTAAGGACCCGTTTTATTCCACCGCTTTACTAGTTTAACTTATTGCTTCAAGTTTTAGTTTTACCTCCCCTTAGTTCCTATTTACAGCTTCATCCTCCATTTTATCCTGCCACAAACCTAGTTTTATAACATCTTTTCTAGATCCAATATGGGCTGTGATTGTGTGCTCAGTGTCCTTAATGCATTATTTTATTGTCTGAATTAAAGAAGTTGTTTTTGCCAGTGGCGGCGTAAGGTACGTTGGGACCCTGGGCGGTTTCGTATTGAGCACCCCTACCTAAACTATACATGCTTACTCCGGAGTTTTCGCGAAGGACTAAAAAAAAAAAAGGTCCTCCTGCTTTGTAGGCAGCGGCAAGCAGGATCGTTTCGCCCACGATCGTGGTCCACGCTCTTCGTTTGTTGTCGCTTGTCGGGTTGTCGTTGTCACCCCTTGGTGCTTGGTACCCGGGGCGGACCGCCCCCACCGCCCCCCCTTTACGCCGCCACTGGTTTTTGCTTAGATAGGGTTACTAAAATTATTATAACTATTGTTTATCTTAAAGTCATGTCATTGGTGCAGTTTTATCTATATATATATATCTATATCAGCCCATATACGTCCCACTGCAGGGCACGGGCCTACTCTACAATCGAGAGAATCGATTAAGAGTGGTTAGGCCATATAGTCCACCACGCTGGCCTAGTGCGGGTTGGCGGACTTACATACCGTAGAAATTGTTTAAAATCGCTACGGTATGCAGGTTTCCTCACGATGTTTTCCTTCACCGTTAATGTGCGTGGTGATTGACTATCAATACACACATAACTCCGAAAAGTCAGAGGTGTGCCCTGGGATTTGAACCCGCGACCACCGTGAACATGTAGGCAGCCGCGTCTGGTCCATTACCAACAGGCCACCACGCACTTTTATTAAGATTAGCCTCAATAAATCGTCGACGTTATAAAATCTTAAAGCAAGTTTTGATATCCACAAAAACATTATTGCAAAGAACCACTTCTCATAAACTCTCATAAAACTGAGGAAAGCGTCTCAACTCTCAAGACACCTTGTATAATGCACAAGAAAGTGGAGTTGCGTGATATCGTATGAAGGAGTACCGCATCCACTTGTGGCGTCGAGTGAAGTGCCACTCGCAGTCGGAACAGGAACCGACTGCGATTCACTGTACGTTATTGTGTAATAATTACTTATACCGCACTTAGTCGTTCCGTTTCGGGTGGTGTTGGTGTGGAGAGGGCTTTTTGTTTGTGTGTTGTTTTTTGTTGAATATGTTTATTTTGTACTCAAGTACACGTAAGCCTCCCCAATTAAGCAGTAACCATACCGCCCATAGCCTGCGTCCATTCGGATCAAGTCGTCAGTCCACTCTGCAACATAATACTTTTACTGATATAAACTTAAATATTATTGCTAAAATTGGTTTGGAATAAAAAATAAGCTAGTGACATTACGGGGTTAAGGAGCGTGACTCAACATATCAATGAATAAAACAAAATCCGTGTTCATACTTTCGTAGCCCGTACCGTATGCCGATAGACAGACTGAGCAAGCTGTTTTAAGGCACCCATAATTGGGTATTTGACTATCATCGAATTTTTGTATTATTTTGCAGACATGCAGAAGTGCCATTAAAACAAAACATTTTTGTAAAAACAGTGATAAAGTAGTTTGTAACATGAGGCAAATATTAGTATTTTAAATGAAAGAGTGGGGACGTAGTGGGGACATCTTGCCGTCTCTTTCACACCCGCACACTATAATGCATATTAAGAATCGTGACGTAACTAATTTTGTTTTGCATCCCTTTTCTTTTACCCCCACTACAAGATTTAAAACGTTTCTAACTTTTTAAATTCTGAATGGATTTACAAAATTCTTTGTTTGTTTGATTTTGGTTATGGATACTTTTTGACGAATACAATAAAAAAAAATGAGTCAAATACCCAATTCCACGCGAGTGTTTCACACGTAATAATCGGATAACATCCCATTGTTCACGGTACCCATGCATTTCCTCCCGGATGGCGTAAATGCACTAATTTTACATCTCGCATCAATTAGCAGGGTACGGAAATGTACGTATGTTGTTCTGGCATGCACCCATAGCTAAGTACGGGAGTTTTGCAATCGAAAGTTCTATTCAGTGAGCTAGAGGCCTACATTGGGCTCAAATTTGTAGTGACTTTTTTCAACGGATTTGATAAGCATGTAATTGGTTTATTAAATAATGATCATTGTGGATAGTATTGTCTTGTGACATTGCAGGTACGTTGTCGGGCTTTAAAATTGTCGGGAAAAATACCGAGGAAATAGGAAGAGCTAAAGCTAAGCATTGCAGTTGGGCTTAAAACAATTTCTACGCGATAATATTATAGTTGTTACCGTAAGTAATATATAAAGCAATGGTACCACTCTGGTCGAACCAGCTCGTTTATACTACAGCGTATCTGCTTCATACAAAAATAAATCAATGCTGACTACATATTTTGAATGTTACCAACAATTACACATTTTTTTGGGATTTTATCAAATATAAATTTAACATAAAAAACAGATTAAATAAAAATAACATTTTTATTTTAATATTAGTTAAGTAGAGCACACTGCACCACCATGGCATGGTCGTTGAAACGCCATCTGTGTACTACGGTATCTATCGGCGTCATCTATTTCGTTCCCACTCGTGATAGATGGCGAAACAATCGTCTTGTTAGGCATAAATTAGAATACATTTGAATATTTCAATGTGAAATTAGTGGGAATTTTCTCGAGTGGAAAAATTCGAATATTACAAATTAGTTGGATTTGATTAGTCAGTGCAATTACTGAATTGACAACGTAGTAAAAAATCATATGAATTTTGACAAAAAAATTGAGAACGTGACGCTAAACGTGCTCACCAAGCAGTAATACCAACATTACAATATACGGCTTTAGAATAATAATACTTTAAAAAAGCTCCACTATAATATTCATCGTGTTCTTGCTTGATGAATTACTGCCACTATTTCAATCACCCAAAACACCCTAATACTCGATAACCATAATAAATCATACTCAAAATTACGAAATTATAATATGAATTCATAGAACACATCTAAACGCACCTATATCATTTCGAAAACAAAGCCAATAGAACATAATAATGAACGCAGCCACCGAACTGGGGTCGTCATAAAGGGTCGAATCACAAAAGAAATATACGGTTATTTTACACCAGTGCGGTAGATTACGATCTTTTATGTTAAAAAATCAACAGGAAGTTTCCAAATGGGGCATGTAACCTTCAAATATCTGGTTTTTAACAATACGGTTTGCTACTGCCGTTTGTTACATTAATTAAAAGGTTCATGGCTCAGTCGAAATTGCATCTTTGTGGTACCGATGTTGGGTTTTAGGGAGGTCTATGTAATGGGCTTTATATAGCTGATGATGTTGATGAGTGGGCTAATAATTCCGATTTATGAAAACGATCATGTTAAATCTATCGTTTTATGGGTTGTCTAAAACTTTTGCTTTTCCAACGAGGAGGGAAAGAAAGAAAGAAAGAAAGAAAAGGGAAACACTCAAGACACTAGTAAACCGCAGATTTGTTAGTATAAATTGTTAGATACTAATGATTCTCGATCCAATTACGGTACGGTAACATCGTGTGCTATTATTTTAGAACGACTAGGTATAGATAAAAAGAGTCACGTGAACTTAAATCGATTTATGCGACACGATCTCATAAATAAACGTATCGATTTAAAGATTCGCCTTAGGCCAATTTAGTATCGCTTTTTACTGTGACTAACTAAGCTGCATAGTTTTATCTATCGTAGGAATCAATGGCTGTAATTAATATTTAAATAATTGAGGATCCTGAACATGACGTGCACTAATCTCAATCGATAAATTCTATGAATTCTGATCAGTAAATACGTAGTGAGATCTGAATAACCTTGCCATGTCGAGGCCGATGCCAATGCAATAAGGAGTCATTGCATTAATTGATAAAATTATTTCAACATAGTCAAGTCCATTTATTATATACGTATTATTATTTTAATGAAACTCGTTCTTAATAAAGAACTTTCAAATACACACGTTTTTCAAACGTTCGAACTCTCCAATGCTACAAAATAAAAGCGTACCTATTCGAAATTGTACGCAAAATGCACGGACGTGAATCTTTAAATCTAGCTTTCCGTTTGAAAAAGGAACCGTCGACCGCATCTCCTAAAAAATAGTTGCAATGTGGTGGCACATTTTCGGACGGTCGCAGAGTTTCCGAAAAGTTTAATTCAATTTCGACGCGGAAACAAAGTAAACACTCAACGGACCGCTGTGAGGCCCGGCTAAGTTCCAAAGTAGATTAGTACAGACAAATCCTACAAAAATTCACTTATTTTTTGGAACCGCTTAATTGCTTTGGATTTTATATTTTGGGATGCGATGGAGAATTTAAAATATTTAATTCGTAAATCTAAATAATTTTCATGTTTTAATAAATTGATAACATTATGGAAATATTCTAGTTTAATCTGGGTTAGGCAGATAGGCGTATGCGGAGTATCACAGCGCAGTTGCACCCGGTTGAAATACTTTTTTTACATCTGCATCATCTTTTTTGCATGCACCTGCAGTGCTGTCAACGCTCACTTAATTTTTTGTCTAGTGGTATCTAGTCTTCTACATATGTGTAAAATTCAACGTGTAATAAAATTATTACCACTAAAATCGGATATAACTTATCATAGCTAAATGTCTATTAAAACCTAACCAGAGGATCCATTACCTTACTAGAAAATTTTCGAATTAAAACGACCATTGATTCTTGATTTATACGCGCACAAACAAACAGAAAAACGTTCTGTCTTATTGCAGTATATAATGCATTTCATTCAAAATAAAACACTATGCATATTAAATCTACAATCATACTAAAATTACAGTTTCAAGATAATTCCAACTTACACTATTTATCGAAGGTCAAAAGGAGCTTGGGTCGATAAATCTCTATCCGTGACAGATAGTCGTATCTATGCCCGATACAGGCGCGTCATCTCCGCCACATGTTGGGTATTAGCGATGTGCGACACAAATCCAACGATCATAATATACAATGTGGGGGATTAAGTGGGATTTCGCCAGTTTATTGCTGTTGGTGGTCCTAGGGCCGAGGTTTTTTGCGTGACACACGGTCGAGAGCGCGAGCGACGCATCTGTCGAAATTGTGCTGTTTTAACACCCCTGTGAACTTAAAATAAAGATTTTGGTATTAAAAATAACAGTAATATATTGGTTCATAAATTATTTTTGGAGATTATGGAAGATGACGCTACAATTTTTATTGCCGAATTTAACGAAAAATATATGTTTTTTTTTTTATTTATAAAATATTACGCAAGACTACAAAACAAGAAATTGTAATACTCGTAATGACTTGAATTAAGATTTGGCTTCAATAAAAACTTTTGCTATAAACAAGGAACTGCATTGTACCGAAAATTACCCAAGTGACAGAAGGCACCAGAAAGTTATGTACTTAAATTAAACCGCGTCCACATAATTGGCCAGCTTAATTCATATGATGACGTGGGTGTTACACACTAGACAACACTTCCCAAAGGGGCGATACTTTTAACAACATTTGTTGGGTCATTCTGTCCCCTACACGACGCGGCTAATGCTCTGCTCATGTTCATTCATGATTTAGAGCACCGCATTGTGTTAACAGTGAAATTAGTATCGAAAGGTGCGATATAACCACTCGATGGTTATTCATGCGCACGGAATAAAACCAGTTCGTGTTATGATTTCGATGGGGTATAATATACCCTCCGAGTGGGTTATTTTTTTAATGATCCGGCACGAGCATAATGACGCAGATGTCTTTTGCTAATAAGCGTGCGTGACGGCTGACGGTCGGTTTTTAGAGATTGGCAAATGTTATGATTTTTTTGCGAAAATATAGAGAGGAATTTTGCTTGTGAAAAAATTGTAACAAAAACAATGTCTCCGTCAGACAGTGTTTCGGAATTTTTGGTATTCATGTTTTCTTAATTAATATCTAATAAAGATATCTCAAAGGCCAACAAGTTGACACTCTGCACAAAAAGGTTGCGATTTTGAAAAATATATATTTGTGTAATTTGTAATATTTTGGTGCTAAAGCCAAATGTAATTTAATAAGTTCAACGCATTTCTTTTCGGTAGCGTCTTTGGTATCTAATCCACAATTTCATACGAAGCATTCAAATGTCAATAAAACTGTGCGTTCAAAATCCCATCAACGCACTAATATTTTATTTACAACAATTTATCTCACCCCCACGTCGTAAAATAGAAAGACAGTCGTGAACAAAACTCGTCCAGAGAGCGAATTAAAATCAATGTCTGTGAACTTAAACACTTGAACAATTTTATGGCTAAATTAATATGCAATGGTATACATGGAAATTGGTCGTTTAGCTGGTACTCACTTCTCCCTAGCAGGACTAGCACGGGTAATTTGCTTAAAAGCAGTTTACAAGTTTAAGTAACGGTCAAGTGCTCTCGGATCGTAGACCTTCAAATGTTTATTTCTGAATTGTCTACTAACGCTCAGTTTCTATAATCTATCTTTAACAAAAGATTTCGTTAGATATTTCGATGCATTTTATGTTTCAGTAAACAAAGATAGAAAGGTATATACAGCTGGTGTATTTATTTGTAGATAGCTAGGTAAGATGAATATACATGTCTATATTTGTTTATTGAAGTATTTATTTGTATCGACATAATAATGGTAACTATGTTAAGCTCTAGTCAAAGATAGATAGGATATAGAGATCGGCTGTAAATGTCTGCTATCCGTAATCTTACTGACATCACTGGGTAATGCAATTATCAATTCAACTTAGTTTTCTATGATCCAATAGTACCATTCAGGTCGTACTAACCCATTTGTACGGTAGCATTAACGATAATATTATAATATTTAACATGAGGCAAACTAACAAAACAGAGTAATTTCTGCATATGACCAAAGACTAGCATCCTAACACTATCGGACAATCAGCCTTTGTCCGTCGATCGACTGGACGCTTAATGAAAATCGGGCAAGCCTTTCTGCATATAGAGAGGCAATTTACTCGAATTGTCGCGGGCCTACAAACTAATGCGAAATATTACAGTGGACGTGTGTATTTGAATATTTCAAGTGGGGACGAATATTCGGAACGTTGGAAGAGCAACGTGAGTCCTCAGACTAGATTTTGGGTCCAGTAACGTTTTTTTATACATTAAGGATTTCGGTTGACTAATTTATCATACCGTATATTGAGCAAAAATATTATCAAAAAGACGAATCACTCGTTAATCAAGAAAAAAACTTGCTCGTCTAATCATCGTCGTTTATTAAAAACAACTCAAATCCCATAGGATTGAAAAATCCAAGAAATCACACCAACAAGAGTCCCTAACAATCATTCCATTAGAAAAATATTTTTTTTAGATATTAGAAAAAAATGCTACCCGCTGCTACTGAAAATGCGGTATGAATTATCCGAAGAACAGGGTTTTTTAATCTAAAAATAAGATCTAAACCGTAAGATATTGTAGACGTCATATTTTAATGTTATAAGATTCTTGAAGACCATTTTGTTGTCTTGCAGTAATAGTTGAGCATTCTCTGTTATTTACTAAGAAATGTTCATTGCCAAAGCAATAACAAAAGGATAAGAATAAGTAAGTGATATTGCTGCCATTCCGGCCGTTTACTTCCATTTCCTATCTAAAATACCTAATAAAGACAATTCAACAACGAATTTCGTAGTTGTTTTCTTTCATTCTTCTTTAATTGCTGCGTTCCGGAAAATTCCAATCGTTTTTAACATTGATTGGACATCGAAACAAGTTATTTGATTTAGTTTATCTTAATAGAAAACTAAGTCAATCTTTAGATTTTTTGTAGATTTTTTTAATGTCAGTATGATTAAGTGACTCGAGTATCTATAGTGCTAAATGTGGTGCAAACAGGCTAATCACTAGTAAAAGATCGTTATCTATTGACACGATTATGCCCACATGTGTAGTCAAATATTAATTAATCTATTTATTCACTCCTTTTTAACTGACAGTATGGAAGACGGCATCGGATGGTTATTACTGTCATGATAGTTTAGAGACAAACTATAAACGTCTATCTGTAACTGGTCGATATATACACCACTGTGGCTGAAATCGGATAAACTTTGGCTGAACCCAGAATATAAACCTGCAGGTTGGACACCTATGGTGGAATTTCCACCTCGTGAATTTGGGTTGCTATCTTTTTACATAGAAATATTTTATCACATACAAATATTATGTATTTGCAACATTATTTATGTAATTTAGTGCTCTGAAATACAAAAAGTAAGTACATAAATCAATTATAATTTTGTATATTTATTTGAGTTGTAAACATATTCAAAACCATTAAAATCGCGCGGTGTTCGTTAAAATACCAAAACTCCACCGTCACACACTATTTGGGTCGAATAAAGAGGGCTTTCGTTTTACCTTTAAAATACTGAATTTCCACTAAAGCCCTCGATCCGGCGCGGCGTTAGTGTTAGCAACCGCCTGCAAAATTATAACATTCGACGTGAATTTCCAAACTATTTTCGTTACAGACGAAAAATTTCCGAATATCTAAACTTTCCAAATCGAAGCCCGGTACCAGGCTTCGATTCGGCTACTTTTAATTAACGTTCGATCAGTTTAAAAATATAGAACGCGATTTTAAAATTCTATTTAAGTGTTCTTTTTGAATCTGGAATGCTTGTTTTTTCTTCTTGCTGTTATAGTACGCTGTACAATAACATTTATAGCTAAGATTGGATACAGGCAAAATACGAGAGGGATTAAGTAAGGAGTGAAAATTTCATCATTTGCATTATACTTTCTTTAATTGATTTTTTTATTTGTCCCTGTAAGCTAGGCAGTGACACACTTTATTAAATTTGATAAATCTCCCTAAAAGTCATGAGCGAGCAATCTGAATTTGGGTTACTAACCGTTACACTACCAATAGGTATCCTCTTCTGAATACACAAAAACAACATATTATAATACACTGGTGTATAAAAACGACCTCATCAAAACAAAGTACAATGAACAAGAAAATGCAAATTGACGCATAAAATACATTTTTTTATACTGAAACACGGAAGAGGGTTACCGACGCAAACTTTGTCATTCGTGCATGATAAGACGTGTTTATCTAGTATAACGTATTCCTCTATGTAAATAGTCATTCAGTGCTTCAAATAGGAATAACAGGCGTGGAAAATTTTATGTAGAAAAAAATATTTCTTCTTTAACACATTGTCAGTCAAAGGATATGAGACTTATAAATATGACAGCCTCCGTGGCGCAGTTGGTTAGACGCCGGCTGTGAAACGAGAGGCCGTGGGTTCGATCCCCGCACCGAGAGAAATGTTTGTGCGGCCCACAAATATTTCTTTCGGGTCTGGGTGTTTGTGAGACCGAAAAGTCTCTCGTAGTTCTGATACCTGCGACACAAGACTTAATTGATCTTAATGTGAGGTCGGGACTATGTGTGTGACTGTTGGGTGTATTTATTTATTATTTATTTATTTATTTATAAATATGTGGTTCAAAAAACCTGGTTTTGGTCCCAGATCAGACTACGCTGATGATAAGTTTTTAATCTATATAACATAATTTGCTTACGACTAAACTGATACATAATATGGCACGCGGTTAGTTGTAAAACAAAAAAAAAATCATTTTATTAGACGAAATCGCGAGGACACATTTCTACTTTTGGTTTTGATCGCGTTAAAAATATTTCCAAAGGTATAAACTTTTTATCGCACTTAGGATTAGGTATAATGCAAGTTTTTGTAATAAACTTGTTTAACAAAACCTTGTTTATTATTAGAGAGAAAAAAAATGTCACTTAGCCTTTACATCCAAGATCAACAACATACGATTACTCAACTTGCTATCTTGTCCATCAGTTTCATAACTCCACCTATAAAATGAAATTGTTAAATAATAGTACATTTGAAGATTCTTGCCAGCTCTAACTCACATTTTTATTGCCATTTAAACATCAATCAAATAATTCAGTAGCGAGACACCACGCTGTGACTTACTTGACCACACCATCAATACGCTACCATTAACATAATAAAAGTTTTATTAGATCCAACACAATGATTCCATATTGCAACATCTTGTAAAGCACTCGTTATTACTTCACTTTGTAATGTAAATGATATTTGAAAAGTTTAGGTAAACGATGATAATAACAATAAATAATAAAACCTAAAATGTATACTTTTGTATGGTTTTTATAGTAATCAATAAATACGGTGATTTAATTTTTATGTTTAAGTAATTTGTTACCGAGTTTTGAATGTGTTTATGATAGGCAATTTTGTGAGGCAGAAGTTTTTTGTGAAATTTATCGATATGCGCTATCAATTATTAATAAATTGAAAATCATATTTTCAATTTTACTATTATTCGTTCATTCACCGAAGTATAAGTAATAGGAGAGTAAGTGTGCTCAAGGCATTTTATTTCATTGTTCCGATATTTTGACATAATTACGATTTTAGGATCAGCAAACGGCATGCCTATCGAGAAGTCTTGTTTCAAAATTAAAACGATAAATAATTTTAAAGTTCAACAGAAACATACAACATAATATTAGAGCCAATTATGTTCAATCAGAAATCATAGATCTATTCTACGGCAAATTAAATCCACATCTCCCATTCCAAAATCATAACGTACCCTTTGATACCCGAAACACAAAACACATCAACAATATTATTTACAAATATGTTTTCCATTTCAGCAAGAACGCTGGAACACTGTCAGTGCGCATTAGCGTATTGGTAATAAAGCTTGTTCTCGAACAAGTTTGATCAGAGCGCAAGCACAGCGGAAAGTAATACGACACTTGTCCAACAAATCGGCAGACTTGTCGCGTGACATGCTCGACTGTGTGCGTTCGAATTATTAGATAGTACGTGGTGGGTGTATTCTGATAGGTGGAAACGAGGTATAGACGATGTTGAGGCGATAAATATTGGACGATTTTCAGATGTCTAGCAATTGTTACTATTCCATGTATGGACTTAAAGGTTGAGATCGCATATGAGACTTCTCAGGTGTTGTAGGTTTTCATAGCAGCGGTGATCTTCAAGGGACAGGTATTCTGCTTGTTCGAAAGCAATATTGTTTCAAAACATCAACAAGGTAGATAATAATTAGGGAAAATTTCAGATTGAAGAAGTAGGTTGACGTAAATGAAGTGAATTTCAATTTGTTCGCAGAGATCATTACATCATAGTATTCCAAAAACACGCATAACAGCTAGACAAGAGAGTTCTTAAGTTGATAAAAATCTAACCGCACCGACTCCGGTAATGTCTTAAAAAAAGTGCCACAATCTATAAAAGCTTTCGTTATTTCTATATCCAGGTACCTAACATTATCAAGCCAAACCAAGCGATGCAAAAACGACATCGCAAACGCATTAGAGAATCGGATGATATCGTCGGTAGCTAAGAAATCCGACACCGGCGCACGTCTCTCTCCTGTCTTTTAAATAAACATTCCAACAAATGTATCCGAAATAACATTATAAATCATTTTCCTGCTGCCCGAGATTTTTTCTGAAGAAATTTGTTAGTTTCGTGACAATCTGTTCCGCTATTTGCTTAGCGTCACTAAACAGATGGTCTGAGGGTGCATTCATCATATTGAAAAATATTAATTTTTAAGTGACGTTCTCTGGGACGGGAATGTAATTATTTGAAACGCGTCAAGGATATTCTCATTACTTTTTTTCTCTAGGATAAAAAATAAACACGTGTATCGTGGTCGTTAATAAAATTACTATCATACTATGAAATGTAAACATTGCATTGTGTTCATTAAGAACCTTTCTCTTTTCAAGTGAATAGGTATAATATTTCATTGAACATTTATTTTAAATGACAGCGCTAAATAACACTAGTTTTGTAAAAACCATACAGTAAACGACGATTCTTAAATATAAAAAATATTTCGAGCTTTGTATCGACACCGCAACCGATTGCCACAAACCTGTCCATTGAAAAAGCAATCTTGCAAATTCAAATAGACCGGTGAAAATATATTGCCTTAAAGAAAACAAACAAGCACTGCACTTTTTGCACCAAACCAACAAGTTCGATTACTCTCCGGCTTTCGTATTATGTTCGCAATGCTATTAGAAGCTGACATTTGCTCTCTTGCAGTACGAACATTCGGGGAATCTCAAAATTACTCATTGAGTATTTCAGTCACGGCCCGCAACGCCGATCCGACGCTGATTTTTACTTCTTTCAATTCCGATTGCACTATTTCACCTGGTAATTTATCTTCACATTCTGCTGTATCAATTGGCTGTAGATATTATATGAAATTGATAATCTGTGTTATTTTGTTCGGTCTTCGTGATACCTTTGGTGTAGTGTTTGTTTTGTTATTAAATGAGATAACTATTATTAATAAACCATCAATATTCCTTGCCACAATGTTATTAGTGTTGACTGGTGTGGATAAAAAAAACACTGAATTTCTTACACGGCATAAATGTGTTGACAAGCATGAAAGTGTAAATTGGTAGAAAATTAGCGTAACCGTTCTACCTCAAGATGATCCTTTTGAGTTAAACAAAAACATAATTATTCCTTAAATCTATATAACAAGGAAATACGCTCCAGATAATGTGATTTTTTATTATAATTTATTATAGTGATATAAGCAATGTTTCGGTTGCAATTATGATATGATTAACGACGCGATTTACTAGACACTTATTTACTGCGAATGATCAAAATACTTCATAGTCGATAATGAAATATTCCGTCTAGACCAGAATCAAGCCAAAGCAAAAACTTTATAAAGCACCCTTGAGATCAAATTTGTTAAGAGCGTCTTGAGTCAGAACGTCTAGTGGAAGAAAAAGTCCCGAAACAAATTGTTAGCAAACGAGAGAAGTGTCCAAGAGCGAAAATATGTTGATTGAATAAAGAAAAACTATTAAAAGTTTCCCTTGGAGTTTCTGGTTCAGTTGCCACGAACAAAATGGGTGCAGTGCGTAGAACGGCAACTCGGCAAGTTTTACTACACCGTGCATCCAAGTTACATACTAAGCAACTTTATTTAACCATTGCAAATCCACGGCCAATTCTTAATATTCAAATTATCTTTCTTTCCCTTTAATAACTAAAGCTTATTCTTGAAACTTAAAGTATTCTTATTTACCCATTCCAATAGTAACAATTTTTAAATGGCGTCTGTTGGCGTGTTGATATCGGAGTTAACGCAGCAAAAAGTTTCTCTGTCCGCAATATCAGTAGTAAAGTTTGTTTTCCCTTACTCTTAGTATTCTTATAACTTTCTTAATACCTCCACGAGATTATAGCCACTCGGCCGTATTCTCCGAAATATATCCTTATAATAATAAAATCGGCAATTCGCCTTTATTCGTTGCATTAACTTCTACGGCAGGCTAATACGCAATATTTCTGGTTATTAATTCTACTCAATAAATTCGTATTATGATGCCGATTGTATTGGATATAGATTTTTGTAGTTTATGTGAATACTTTGGGAGAACAGATTGTGGATTATGTTTATGTATTTGAGTTTTTGTTACTGCTGTATCTGAGTGTGTCGTTATTGTATTTTATTAAATTGATTTTCATTATTGATGTATTTTAAGCTTTTTAAAAGAGATTTAGATTTTGTATTACCTATACTTGTGTATTATGATTGAATCATAAATAATATAATAAGAAAAAAATGGGGGAAGTGAAATTGATTTTAAAATTAAACCTAAAAGACCATGTCTATAAAATCTAACATATTATAATGATGATAGTGTGACTACACAAACAGCTCGTCAAATTCCAACATCAACAAACAGCTGCAGAACCCTAAACCCTACACCGATAGGGCTGATCGTCGGAACTGTCACATTGAATTATTTGCATAGCAGCGGACTGCGCGCGGCCCAAATACTTCCCATTCCGGTAGCCTTCGTATAATTCACTCCAGTAATTTCTTTTTTTAGTGGGAACCCGACGTCAATTAAAATAACGTGGGTTTTTTCGGTTCCCATAAAAAGTGTTGGACATCGCGCTTTTGAATCTTACGACGCGATAGGCGCATTCTACAGGTGCTATGTGCGCCGGTGGCCGGCCGTGTCACCAAAATGGTTCACGAAAATGATTTTTTTGTCCACGATTTGATGCTTTTCATCTTGAACCTTAATTCTTATTGCATAAGTACTGTTTTGATTTGTTAGGTAGGTTTCGGTTTTCCAAACGTTTGAAGGGTTGAATTTGTAGAATTCTTTGGGATGTGGTAAGTATCGGCTGTTAAATAATTTATTTTTCCCATCAATATCACCTTTCTGCCAGACTTTATAATTAACATAATATGGTCATATAGTTTTACCGTTAGTTCACAACTATTTAACAACAACTTGTATTGAACATAATATTAAATTAATATAGGAAATGTAAATGATATTAAACTTGAGAATTTCGAAAAGATTCTGCAAAGATGTAACTTCGAATAAAAATTTGAATGTAACTGAAAATAACGGTTTCAGATAAAATAATTAATTTCCCTCGAGGACTAGGTATACTCGACTTATTAATTTTCAAAGGCACAGCATTTAAAAGTTCAGAATCATATTGAAAATAGGACACCATACTACAAGGCATTCCTGACGAACTAAAATCCAATACTCGAAAATAAATTTAAAAAGATTGACTAATTGTTTTTCATTGTAAAATCGTTGAATATTACAGACAATGAAGAATGTTAACTAATTTTGATTATTAGCACTCCATATTCTCTGGCAAAAATAAAAAATACTAGTGAAAGAATTACTTCGATATGTCAATTAGTTTCCGATTTAGAAGTAAAACCACCCGGGCTGCCGGTTACGGTGTGACGTCATAGCACAACACGCTCACTGGCTCACTCAGTCCGCTCGTGGTCGCGCGCCCGTGCCGTTAAATTTATACCCACAGAGTACTATAATATTACGTTTATACCTAAAGACTTTTAACAATGTCCAATCCAAATACTAGGAAATCATGTGTTGTGCCTAAATGCACAAAAACAACTACCAATTCGCCAGAAAAGTTGTTTTTTATAGTTCCAAAGGACGTTAAAATGCGAAAAGAATGGATAAAGGCTATGCAGAGGTTAGATTCATTTGGAGATAAAAGTACAGTTTATTGTTATGAAGCTCGCTTCGACGATGAAGCCACATTAAAAATGCTATGGTATGTTTACAGCCACCTCTGCTGGCGGCACAATCTTCGCAGGTAACATTTAAAACTTCTTGATCCTTTTCATTGCATTCTAAACTGCAATGATAAGGTGTGGTACGTACGCGGTGTTCTGGCGTGATTCTACATTTAACCGTACATACATCACCTACTCTTTTTACTTGAATATAACCAATAGCATCATCGCCATAGCTGTCGCTTGCCGATCTGAAATAAGTTTCAAATAAAAATAAATGGCCTTACGTATTTTATTAGCAGAAAAAAAAACAAATAACTAAAAAAGGTTTAGTACATCTGTTCAAACATCTATATTTGCTATAAAAATGAGATTAAAATGGCCTTACGTATTTTGTAAGTAAAAAAATACAAATAAAAAAGGTTTAGTACATCTGTAACGTTCAACCCACTACATCTACATAAGTACCTATCCTACTTCCTACTAATATTATAAATGCGAAAGTTTGTGAGTGTGTGTGTTTGTTATCTTTCACAAAAACAACTACTGAAAGGATCTGGACGAAGTCTGGAATAACACATAGGCTACTTTTAATTCTGAGGGAAACTGGGGCGAAACTGCTGGCGGAAGCTAGTTTGCAATAAATCAATATAGGTATTATGTATTCATTTAAATTTACTAAGAAGAGCGTTACCTACCTATATTATACATACGTGCCTACCAATAGCTACAAAACTATAATACATACATATTTGTTGTCTTTAACTTACAAATTTAATGGTAGGTACTAGGTAGGTAGTTCTACTATTTGAGTTGCATTCTTCCATTACGACATTAGTTGGGTATTTTGTTTTGATAAAACAATTTAGAACAGATAAACTACTAAGCATAAGTAGTAGCACGGAAATTTCACTTACCGTTGCATTTTTATTCCTCGCATTTCGGCGGCAACGAAATCACTATTTGTTGATAAGTAATGCGCAACCATTAATCCATCTATTTTAGGTAGATTATCCGATTGCCCTTTTTCGAATCCTTCATCCATTTTATTAATCGAATAATATTTACTATTATTAAACTATTAACTTAATACGCGAACGAAAACCAACAACTAAACACTGCGCAAGCTATTACAACTACTATAATCGCTGGCGATTTGATAAGAAGCGAGTCGTGGCCCGTGCGGCGCGTTGTTAAATGACGTCACAAGCGATCACGTGACTGTAGCGGGACTCGATATTTTTCAAAACTTTGAATACCTATAAAATCAAAACTACTAGGTATTTTTGACTACAACAAAAACTAGTGTGTTTGTATACATAAAGGCTTTACTGAGACAACATTTCAAGCGATTTGGCATACCTAGTAACATTCTCCATTCAACATCTAGTTAATTTGTAATTCAATCAAATAATTTATATAGAATTTCACGAGGGCTCCAATTGTATTTGCATACGTGTATATCTAAAAACGTATATTAAGACAATATATTATTAATCTTTAATTCGCTTTATTAGCACACTCCCCTATCCATCCGTAGCTACCCTCCCTCGGGGGATTTGTACGAGAGAGCGAAAATTTAAATTTAAATGACCCTTCTACAATCACCTATTGCTCAAATGTTTAAATTTTTCAGCTTTGCTTACACACCGATACCTATAGCATATTTACTTAGGAGAGGGAATGCTAATTGAAACAGCCATGCTGGTGATTCATACGATGATTTTAATTAAAATTCTTTGTTTCGCACATACTTACTTGCTGGGAGAATTTGCATCAGGAATGTATATTTAATAAATATTTAATTATCATTTAGTACGAGTATCACATAAGCATTTCACTGGTGGTAGCTCTCTTATGTGAGAGGCCACCTAGGTAGGTACCACCGTAATATATTTTTCTCCCCCCAAACAGCAGTGTAAATGCACTGTTATATCCCGGTTTAAAGGACATTGTAGCCAGAGTAACTACTGGACATATTGAAACTTAACATCTTATGTCTCAGGATGGCGACCGTGGTGGTGGAATGCCAAGTATTGCTTTGCAATTCATGGAGTTGTTTGGTTTTGCTACTGTCTGGAACATCGGTTGTATCGCCAACCATCAGGCGAATAGCATGCTCGTCTCGGCATACACTGCAATAAAAAAGAAGATAAATATTTCATTCAGTAAAATATTTCATGAGTGATTTGGAAAGATAAAAACTTGCGGACGTTCTATAACTCCAACCTGTGATCTTATTTGCCTCTAGACACCCAAGGCGTTTTTGAATCGGAACTTAATAAATATAGCAAGCATAAAGCAAAAAAATATCAGGTCATATTTTTACTAACGAAATTTACAATAAATGATAAACATTTATGAAAAATATACATTGTTATTATTTTATACCTCAAGCTTGGTTATCATAAATTTCTAAAAAGAAACCCTTTGTCTTTAACTAGAACAATGCTCATGGACAACATAAACAGAAGTTGAAATTTCGTATTTACCCATTCACAACAGATAAAGATTTGTTAAGGATTTGTCAGAAGCAATACATTACCGAGATAAGAGAAATGGAATAATGTAGTCCAATTGTGAATGCGATGTCGTATCCAAATGCAAATATCGCTCGTGTAATGAGAAGCTAACTGCATACAATTTGAAATAGGCGGAATACGTTTGTAGATCAGCCGTTGCCAAAAAGATAGGGACGGCGAACCCGTAGGAACACGGATTAAGAATGAATAGTCTCTCGTGCTAACTGCAGCAACGCATTTGCTCTTGGAATTTTAATGCCGCTTTATGTATTTAGGTATATTAATCAAGGGAATTTCAGGTCACTAGAGGTCTAGATAAATTAATACTTTAAAAAAAACTAGAATTTAAAAAACTGCAGATGTAACATAAGATCTGGATGCGATTCAAGAAAAAGAAATAGAAGACCTAAGAGATGAGTTAGCTGAGTAGTACTTGCATTGCTATTTGTGCATAATTACAATAGCAGGTCATAATTTATTAATCTCTTATTTCAAAACACAAAACACCCAAATCAAAAATAACTCTTTAATATTTAAAACAAAAATAATTCTTCAAAGAAAAGCTCAAAAGGCAACTCATCAAGTGAAGGCCAAAGAAACGTTGCGTTGTAATCAACTGGCTAGCGGCGATTAAGACGTATAAACTTGCTCGGTACTGAGACAACAGACTCGCCCGGATTATAAAGTATTTTGGATAAGTCAAACAATTTTGGAAGTTATAGACGATTATTCAAGCCTGAATAACTGCGTTGGATGGAGGGAGATCATTTGTTATTTATTTTTAGATGGTAGTAGGATATTCGTAAGAGCTTTAATAGAGACCTCCATGACCCACGCAAGTGTGTCGAGTTTCATTCAGCTTGTGTCTTTTCGATACTGTAACTGACTAGCATAACTGAATTGTCAAGCAAAAGATGAAAATATTATATCTATGTATCTCAATTTGGATTGCACTGTATTTACCACAAGCTGTGATTGCTGAGGCCGTGTAAGAAAAACACATCCATATATAAGTATGAACTTTAGTTAAAACAAGGTTCTTTTAGATGGAATCACTATATTGGAATTATTATTAAGAAGTTTATATTATAAGATACAATATACAGGGTATATCAAGACCGCGACCGAAAACGAAGCCAGGTGGTAGTATTAGTGACTTCAGACACAATGCAATGAAAAATTTCGCAAAAAAAAATGTTAACATTTTTTTGCTAATTTTTTACTTATCGTCGTATTTGGGTGATAAATACATAGTTTTCCCAAAATAATGATGTACATCTTTTTATTTTTTAAGACGCAATGGTACGATAGGGTTTAAATTACTATTTTCGCAATAACTAGGTATTTACTACCCAAAAACAATGATTTTCAAAAAGTTGCAAAAAAAATCTGTCGCTTATTTTGCGAAATTTTTATTTGCATTGTGTCTGTAACCACTAAAACTACCACCCGGCTTCGTTTTCGGTCGCAGTCTTGATATACCCTGTATATCTATGAAAGATACACAGAACAATAGTTTGTACTTTTATCATGTACTATCATGTTGGCTGCATATTTGTGATCGTAAAGTATATAAAGTTGGTAAAGTTATATTTCAACACGTCCATTTTTCGTAGCTCATCCCTCCATCTCCTATTTACCGAAACTTTTCCGTCGTAACTAATTTACTTTCCGACTAAATCTTATAAATTCTGGCTCGCGACCACCTCACGCAATCTCAGTCAAAAGTCGACGTTTGATAAAGCTATTATTTTATATCGTGAAAATATTTCGGATTTATCCACTACACAATGCAGTGCTTATTTTCTAAGCAAGACAAATTGCTTCGATGGTTACGTGAAACTGTTCAATTTTGTTAAGCTGCTATACTGCTGGGTTTCTAATTTATTTCAATGCGATTCATATTGTTTATTGCAGGTTGATATTTTAAATACTAGACCATATTCCATATTTGCTAGTTTAAATATAATATTTTTGTAAAACAAAAAAAAAATTGTAATTTAATTTATTTAAAAATAATGGCGTAAGTGTATGTTTTTCGAACTGAATATCATTCCATTCCACGCAAGTCGGCAACAAAGTTACACATTACCGTAATCAACGGAAACATACCACCCCATCAAAAGATTGAAGGCAGATATTTCCACTCCTCGAGTGTGGTAATTAAAAGCGCCGAAATCAAAACAAACACCTGAACGTACGCAAAAATACTAACGGAAAGATTAATTATTCCAATAAAAAGCCGTGAAGTTTCACAGAATTCGCTGGCGGAGCAAACCATTTAAATTAGCCCTCGATGACTTGGGAATCGAATGAAAAGGGTTTAACCAGGAGTGCTCCAATTAGTTTGCTGTTATTTTTCAATTCCCCACCGATGTTGACGAAACTGGGTCGGTTTGAAATCGATCATTTATAACACGTTTCCGTTTGAAACATTTGTCTGGTATTATTATCCACCTTACGCTTTATTTTAATGCGAATATTAAAACATAAAACTTTAAGCTAAATTACACATTATTTTATCACTGTATAGAATTAGTTGTCGACTAGAAGATAAGAAATACAAAATACTTACACTGATTTTTCTACACGCAATAAGGTCAATATCATCAGTATATTATCTTAAGAGCTGTTCCTGCAAATATTTTTTACGCCAAGCAAACAAGAAAGATTGATAATCCATCAATTAATTACACAAATATTTATAACAATCGTTCATTTTCTGTGAGATCCTTGATCATCGTTCACTTTGTATGGGCAACAACAGAAACAGAGCGGTTGTTAATAAGCTCAAGTATTTTCATTTAATTTATTACTCCGCTTTAAACGAGTTTAAATGGATTATCGTTGTACTAGGAGGCATAGTGAATTAAAATGAGGAAGTACTCTGGAAGCTTTTTAGTAAGAGTTGCTTTGAAAGATATGAACGTCGCATTTTGTATTCTACGTTTGCAACTTTGCATTGATTTGATTGTTGATAATGATTCGGTTGATTTTAGTATTTATTTGCTGTTTACCTTTATTCCTACCAATTTAATAGAAGGATTTGAGCACAATTACTGTTTTTAAACTACCAAGCGTGTCTAGCGTTTGTAAATTGTTAATATTTCGTTAATTAAATTAAAGTTAGTTGAATTTTAATAACACAACGAGGTGACCAAAGTGGCCCTTCATTAATGCTGATATGAAATCTTTAATAACATTCAATTATATAAAGGGCAGAAATGGTAATCATATTTGGAGTTAGCATTTTTATTATTTCAAAAAGTGTGTAAACGGTAAGTGCTGTGTTTATCAACTAATGAATATTTGATTAAGTGGTGCCATTAAAGAAAAAATGTCCACTATCGTGATAAAAGAGCGAAAGTTGGAACTTTATCGAACGGGGCCGACGTTAATACGCCACGCGATGATAAGGTACGGAGCGATTACTGGAGTAATTAAATCAGAACTTATGACGTTTCAACGCGTTTTGCATATCAAAAGTCCCAACTGGATTTTTATAAGCCGTTAAGACTGCTTCAGTGTCCCCTTGACATCTGTCTTGACATTTACTTTTGCAAGTAGAATTTTAAGTAGCTTTGTTGGAATATTGTGTTTTTATATTTTTGTTTATTTGGACTAGTATATTTGGAAAGTAATATTTTCTGTGGTCTCTTAATCTAATTAAAAATAAAGATTTTTGGGGAAATCAATTGTTTTTCATAGATTTATTTGACATTCTTTTCCCCTTCTGCAACTACTATTTTCAGACATCGATTAAACATTTATAATTTTTCAATTAATATTAATGCGAATTTAAAATTGATTTCATGACTCAATAAAAATAAGGTATCCATGCTTATATTTTTCAGTAGACAATATTGCATTAGATAAAGTAAACACTAAATAAAAAAACTGACCCTTGAAACAAATTATTCATATTAAAAAGTCGAATAGCTAGGCAAATAGGCACTGCTTAAATATGCACCTCCCGAATTTTGACGCGTCAACGTCATAAAAACGAATTTAATCTTCAAAAGTCATTTTGGAATGTCTACTTTTTCACCCCCTTTTAAACTTTTTATACCTCATGGTTGGATGGACAATAAAGTAATGAGGTACTGGGCGGTGACGAGACTGTGTCGTCAGCTCTTATGACAAGCCTTATCTATGGCCACACGCGATATGTATTTAAGTCCAGTATAAAGTGACCGTGGGTCTACTATCAATATTAAACACGGAAGTGTATGTCAAAAGTTGTGGTCGGATTAGTGTCGAAAAATAATAAATATAATTAGGTCATTTTTGCAATTGATGAAGTTATGTGTGGAAAATTGACTTCAGTCTCAGTTTACCCAGTCACCCATTTATACTCTTCTGTCCTGAAAGGCCTGTAATGGTAATGATAAATCAGATGAGCTGGCTAATCAACTTACCTATTTATTAATTTGTAGGACCTATGCAAAATAACCAAGGATTTTTTTTCCTGTAATCTGTATTTGCAATCCGCCCGTCTTTAATTCAATCCAATTTTCAGTACGTATCGTTACTCTGAATCAAACTTCATCCAATACTAGAATTAATATTACGTCTTAATATCGCATTAGAAACAAAAATTCTGCATTTTTAATACGGAGAGATTAACATATTCCAAAACTTATCGATCCTCAACTGAAATAATAAGTAATTTTAGTTCTGCGATAATTTGAATTAAATTGCAATTAAATCCTCGCCACGCGTGCAGCGCATCAATAATTCGATAAAAGAAATAAAATGTGCACTTAAAATGTTGAATTAACCGTTAGTTACCAAATTGAAGCGAACTCGTATAAATCAGTGTTTATTGCCCATTTAAACATCTACAACGTTAAAACGCGTCACGTAACTCAGTTCTACTTTAGTAGTGCAGCTTTTTGCCGTACCAAATAATATTCGCCATGGAAGTAGGTGCTGGGTATTATTTTAATAAAATTATATTTTTTTAGTAATGTTAATTCAAAAAATAAAATGTAGATTTTAAAATTACACTTTACTACATAAAGAACGGAATGTTTAAATAATACGATGCTGTTACAGATAGGTACCAAAAAAGGTCGTAAAATATTATAGCATCAAATACTTAATTAGCATGGAAGAATTATTTATTTTAAGAGAGATTTATTTTTACGGTGTCTATCGCCACCCTACGTAATTTAATTACTTATAAAAATATTTGATTTCGATTATAACATAGGTTGTACTACTCTTTTTAATTATTTAGAAAATTATCTAGTTCGAATAATGATTTCATTTATTAGTAAAATACAGCGTATATTTTTTATTTTTGAAATCCGCTTTTATACCTATCTGTGAATTTTATATACTAATTCCGAGTGACTTCACAACAAAAAAAATGAAATCCAGTAAACTATACCTTCCTAAATTAAAATTGCCAGCGATTCCTAACACTTAATCCCTCCATGGCGCACTTATCTGTTCGCTTTATAGTTGTCGTGCCTCGGGCAAATAATAATAAAGTTCGTCGCGGCCGCATAAACGGACAATGTGCCCACGTTTCGTGGTCTACACAGAAATTTCACGGCTATAAATTTATTTACTTTTTTACTTATCACCCTCTGAATGTTTTTTACTAGTCTCTTTAAACGATCTGGGTATGATTTTAAAATTTCAATTATATTAAAAGCACTTAAACTTTCATAGAAATAATTTGGAATTGAATACAATTTTTGACAGAAAATGACCAATAAAATCATCAGTAGTATACATACCATAAACCTGAAACCATATAAAAACTTTCTAAGATTAGTGATTAGTAGGTACAAGTGATAATTCCTTCAAACCAACCTAATATTTCGTAAACTATTTGTTGTCATAAAACGTAACCGAATTTACAATTCCAAATACAAAAAGAGCAACTGCCTGTGTCAATACCCAATACACCGTTGTTCAAAGCAAACAATCCTTTTTCACGTCCACGCAAAACAATAGCAACGGCACGCGCTTACTGGAGCGATCCAAGCGTATTTTTATTAAAGGCGTAAATACCTGAATATGGAGCATCATTGACGACAGAGGGGCCTATAAAACGGCCGTGTTTTAATTAAATGAAATGTAAACAGACACGGAACCGCCACTGTGTAAATTATGGCCGAGGGTTGGGGAGCAAGGGCGAGTGGACACGGCAGATCTGATACAATAAATGCGGCGCTGTGATAGTTGGAATGCATATTTTGAGATGACGTCATACAAATTTGCAACAATTTATGAGCAATTCATAAATGTTATTCCATTTGAGGTGCTTTCAAAATAGCCAATAAAATCGTGAAGGTAGTTTTGTATTTAGATTTTTAAGAATACTATGAAAGTTGTTAAGCGACATCTCGCGGTATGCATTCAAATTACTTTTAGCTCAATATTAATAATTGTTGAATCTGTATCGATTAGAAACTTATAATGAACATGCTACCATGGAACCCATGTGGTCAATTTTCAATAAAATATTTTAGTTTTAAAATATAAATTGGCTTTGATCTATAAACAGCCTAAGACCTAGATTTCAACACACCTCTGCAACATTACGGCAGTTACTATATTTCATCGTTTCCTGAATACGTGTCGCATGTCGCCATTAAAGTCAAAACGTTTTTTAGCTTCGTGTAAAAAATGAAAATATTCAAATCAAACCCTCATTACACCGCGGGGTTCGCCTTAATGAATTGTTTGAATAATTTTAATTATTTCACGAGGAATTCCTGTGGTATTATTTGTGAAATCCCACTTTATATGTGTGAATGGCTCATTATTTTCTTTAGAGCAATTAAAATATACTTTTAAATGGAGTTAGGAATTCGGTTATCGCACATGATTAGCTTAACGTGGATTTGTTACGTTTGCTTTGCATTTAGAAAAAAAATAGATATGAGTTAAGGAATAACATGATAGTCTAACGATCTGCTTTCACTCTACTCTTCTCTAGAGGTTTCTAGAAAATACTACCACAGTCTTATTATTCAGTCATAGTAACCGGAAACAAGTAAAAGTTATGACAAATGTGCCCAAACTTACTTGAGTATATTTTGGTCACAATATGATAATATACATATCTGCCCAGTCAGGCGGCAAGTCGATCTGAGTTCCGTCCTTATGGTATTTAAAATAATGTTACAATCAGAGATGAAGCCCATTCCGAGCATAAAAGTTTATCAAATCAACAAACTTGAAAAGTAAGTTGCCCTTACTTAAAGAAATATAAGACCTAATACTTTACATTTCATGTACCTTATCACTAGACTAATGCAAAAAAGGCATGTAAATTAAAAAAATCCATTAACACGGAATCTAAGACCTAATTCTTTACATATCACATTCCTTATCATTGGACTAATGTAAGTGCGTAAAAAACCCCTTAATACAACGTAAAACAAACAAAATATAAGCGCAGGATTTACTAAAATTACCCAGAAAACATAAATTTACCGCAACTGTAACATTGCTAAGTGATCGTAATGAAATGTTTTATGAGTACAGAACATACGTTGGTAAAATTTTACAATTGTTGCTTAAGAAGGCGAGGGAACAAAAAGCTAAGAGCTTTTTACCATATCCTTCAGGTTTTTATATGGACTTAAGGGTGAGTCCTATTAATAATGCGGTTTAATGATTTAATATGGTCGTATTTGCGACTGCCCCGGTGGCGTAGTTGTATTACGGTACGGTTACAAAGCTGAGGTCTCAGGTTCGAGTCCCGGGTCGGGCAAAGTGATATTGGATTTTTCTATTCATTATCAGCCCGGAGTCAGGAATTTGTCCCCAATATGGCGATAGGCTCGCCCCCTATCACATCGTGGGACGGAACATAGAAGGCGAAATGTGGGTGTCCTGGTGGCGCCTCTGCCTACCCCTTCGGGGATAAAGGCGTGAGTTTATGTATGTATGTATGTATGTATTTGCGATAAAGTGTCTTATTCATTTCAATTCAGCGTAAGAATGACGCAAGAAAAGGCTTTCCTGATAAACATTAATTATCGCTGGCCGCTGCCCTTAAAAATCGTACTATAGTTGCTACGCCGTACTTTATATTGAGAGCATTTATTCATATAAATATACATATATCTCTGCAACCTATACTCTGAATAGCACAGCACTTACAATTCGTGGAAATATTTTTGTAAATTTAAATATTTTTATTTTGTAATTGTACACATTTCTTCTACAAATGAAAATGAGTATTGACTTATTTTCTAATGAATACATTGAACAGAATAACTTTTCAATCATTTAATATGCCTTAAAATCGTATGGTCATGCAAACAGTAAGGCAGCGGTCACAACGTCGACGTGACGGTTATCAACGGTGGTCACTTAGCATATCGCACCGCAGTAGCTTTTTGTGTAGCCTAGGTGACGACTGTGTTTACGGCGGCCGTAGCAAAGCGCGCTGTTCAAACATCGAATATGCGATTTCTGTAAAAGAATATTGAAAACGTCAATTGTGCGATATTTATATTTAAAAAAAATTACTTGATGTATACATTAAATATTTATATTATATGTAAATCACACTTTTGGCATTATTATTACATACTTACAGCTTATGTTATTAATGTTTTCTATTTTTTGACATTACTGGCTGATAAGTTAGTTGTCGCTTACGTTCTAGGTATTGATATTAGGTGGAGTTCATAGTATGTATTCCTAATGGCACAATGTGGGTTGACGACATGGTACGTTAATCAGATACGACATGGTATAGGGGTCACATATTCGAAGTGACAGACATAAGATTGTAATGTACAACATTGTTAAAGTACATTATTGTACATTTTACTAAAAATTAATTTATAACATATATTTTGGTGTTTTAGCAAAAGATATCTCGTTATAATAACCAGACTAGAAATCTATGTCGTATATTATTTTACAAAATGTCATTATAATACGATAATTTAATGTAATTATATATGAAATAAGCCAGTGTCTGCCCACACGGGAAATAAATGACTATAGATAATATAATGGATGTCATGAGATAGATTTTATTTATCTGAATATATTGTAAAAACGCAAGGTATTTCGCCAACATTTTAATATGAAACGAGGCGCACCAGAATGGCAAGCTTTATTTTCCTTTCGTGACTTCTAGCTTTGTTACGTTGGAATGTCATTTGAAGTATTATCGGTATTCTGGCGAAATATTGTATTTATTCCTAATGTTTCCTAAATAATGGTAGAAATGAAGAATTATTTCAGTATAAATTCTTTCCGAAGTATTAGCATTAAGCAGTTGATTTATATTAACTACGCCACGAATGAGACAACTGCTATAATTCTGCTCATAATCAATTTAAAACTATGCCAAGTAGCTGGCATAAATAATTTATTAAAGATTTTTGGCGCTTTGCTCTTTTCTACGGAACTAGGTTTTACTAAAAAAATAATGATTGTCGCGTGGTTTCTTTTAGGCCCACTTTTGGCTAATTACCTTGTTTTTTTTTTCATTTTAAGTTTTTTGTAAACGTTGCCATTGCAATGCCGCAAACTAATGAAGCTGTGTCCACCAACAGGGGAATCATCAACATGAAAACGGATCCTCAACTAACACAATAAAATAATAAAAGAATGCGTGAAGAAATAAAACATGTGAAGTAATAAAATACATTGAAAAACTGAAGCACCACACTAAAGCCACGATACTAATTTAAAATAGCAACTGTTCACTGCTGAGTATGGAAATTCCTATCAATCGAATTCTCAAACTCCTGATTATGCAATCACTCCATATTAAATAAGGGGACATAAATCCAAGTCCACCACGCTTTTTCTAACTAATTAAAAAAATCCTTTTACAAACAAAATAAAAATGACCATAAAATTTCCCGTAATTAATATGGGGTAATATCATGAAAGGTTGCATTCACCGGGCCCGTTTGCCGGAGATGCCCTAATAAACTTGTCGACTATTATTTTTTAAGCAGGTGTTAACGCATGGAAGTGTTGTTATAACCTATTTAATTATATCACGTGACGCGAGGCCGGTGCTGGTGAAATGAATAAATCAATGGAAAAATATTTGCTTTCCAGGCATGTACTGGGGCGTTTTACACGGGACCTAAAACTGCACTCGTGTGGAAAATTATTTGCTTTATGATACTTGTGTTTGTGTTGGTACATGTACTCGACAGGGAAGTGACACTTAATTTATTAGTCATTTAAACAATTTCAAGTCATAGCTTGACTTTTGTTTATTAATGGTAGTATGATAAAATAATCTATTTATGTTGAAAAGCACGTAAACTTTTAATTTCACAGTGTTGGCAATTTTTGAGCCGACCCCGAAATTGATTGGAAAACAAATCAGATATTAGACGGGCCGCCACTCCACTCCATCCAGATATTGGCGCAACGTATAATATTAATATCATTTCATTTAACAACCTTTACCGATTTATGTAGATTTATCTAGACATATAGCCTATGTTTACTATAAAGCAGTGATAAGCAACGTTTATAAAAAATTGTGGATTTCAATTTAGGATGTTAATAAAGTCACGAGATAATAAAATAATATCAACCCATGTAATAATTTTGTGCGCTATTTCAAATGTAGCGCGGTTCTGTGGTTGCCCGTATGTGGGCTGTTACTTTGATTCACTCATATTTACTATTGTATTTAAATAATAATGTACAAAGGACTTCCACAATCCTATGCAGCGTCTGTCAGGTTATCTAACGGTACCGAAGACCCCACATTTTGTAGGGTCGGTCCAATTAGAGCTCAGTGTTTCTATACTCCGTCTTCAGGAACAGGAAGACAAATAATGGGATTGTTCATTGTTGAGTGTAGTTTGCTTGGGGCTAGACGTAGTCCACGCGTATACTGCAAGATGTCATTGTATTAAATTGAAAATGCATTTAAACCTGCTTAGTCCTTTTCATCACTTTCGCGCGTTTACGATAATTATATTATGTAAGTATTTACTTAGTAAATAAAATGGAATGTAAAAATATCCAGTTATGGTATACTTATGACCTATAGTTATTTATAATCGCTGATTGAAACGGCCGAATCTGACGTCTTTTTTTTAATTTCCCCGAATGTAGTTGAAAGAAGTCATCTTCTTGCAAAACAAATAATAAAATGTTATTCATAGTGTCCTTTAATAAAATAGGTCATACAAATAATATTTCTCATCAAACCGTAGAAGTCAATAACCAATGAATGAGGCGATCTCTTGATTTATTTTTTTATTGGTAATAAATGTCCTGTACTAATATCCCCAATTGAAGAATAGAGGTCAAATCCAATTGAAGTCACGCGCTCTTCTGCCAATTCACAAATCTAATAAAGCGTCTACTCGAATTTATTGGCTTTTGTCAACGTAAAATTCAAATGCCCCCTATAACATAATTTTAAATACGTCTCTATCCCAACATATATTAACCGCAGCTAAACTCACTTAAAAGTCCTTACAAATGATTAGTTTGGGCAATTAAAACGAATTAGGTTAATGTGTGTGGGTTTTTACCAAAAAAGCCGTTTTCCCTTTTTCATGTGAACGAACGCTTTGGGCTTATCAGATGGCATTAATCACAATTTCCACCCCCAATTAAAACCGCCACTGACTGCCTTTATGCGGCAAGAAAGTGCCTCTATTTACAGTTTATTTCACCACACTTTGTTCTGTTCGTTTGTTCTACAGTTGTTTTTATGGTGTATATAAAACTGGAAACTTTGATACAAGCATCGTAAAACGGTACAAATATTTTACGTGAGAACTTTAGTACGAAATTATCGATTGCTATTTTGTATGCTACAAAATGTATGAAACAAAACCTCTGTATTAAAATATAATATAACTATAAATGTATACAATAAAACTTTCGTTGAAAATTAATAGTCATTTTATTCTTCAGACTTACTGGGCTGCTAACTTATTTGTCACCTCCAAGTATTAAAAATACTAGAGGAAAATATACAATATGTAACAGCATGGTTTTCGGAAGTCCTAATTTGGCCAATGTTTGTCGAATATCACGCAGCGAGGTGTTTAGCCGTGCAGGGGTTACAAATCATTCTAACACCTGACCGCACGTTATCGCGGTCGCGACATGAAAAATGACCGTCTCCCTCACCGCTACATTGAGAGAACAGTATGAAGTGTTGTATTTATTTAAAAAACGAAATAGGAATATGTCACAATGATTTTTGTTGGAATTTTTTTACTATTATATAAAATTAATTAAATATCACCTGATATAATTACGTCAGCTAGTGGAAGATTTCGTAGTTAACAACGTGGTCCACACTACAATATTCAACATGAAGTGTCAGTGAGGTCACTTTACCGTGCAATATAGAAAAAACTATCAATAAATATTAATCTTAA
The DNA here is from genome assembly GCA_949752805.1 of Deilephila elpenor. NCBI lineage: Eukaryota > Metazoa > Arthropoda > Insecta > Lepidoptera > Sphingidae > Deilephila > Deilephila elpenor. Next base: position 5,214,756 of record OX457105.1, on the reverse strand, counting down.
ATCCGTCGACAAATATTTAGTATCATCTATACGAGCTGATACGGCTTCATACTTATTAGTGTTAGAAAAATAATTTTATTTATTGGTAAAATATAGTGGTTCAAAATAGCATAATATATTGCATACTCTGTTTTTCCTTGAAAATAAAGGTTCTGATCCGTCTGAAATCTGAAATTGCACTTTAGTATACAGAATGTTAAAGTCAGATTAGATTATAAGAGATATTAAAAATTGTATGAAAGTGATATTTAGATCCAATTTTCCTTGTCGGAAGCTTGCAAACCAATCGTGTGTCGTACGTGAATTTGTAGTATTAACCTCGTACACGTCATTGATGTTGCGAGCAGTTTGTGTAGCATTGCTGCCGAATCGGAACTCATATTCCATAATTACGCGTATTTTTATCGCATGCATACATACATACATAAACTCATGCCTTTATCCTAGGAGGGGTAAGCAGAGGCGCCACCATGACACCCACATTTCGCCTCGTATGTTCCGTCCCATGATGTGATAGGGGGCAAGCCTATCGCCATATCGGGCACAAATTCCTGACTCCGGGCGGATAATGAATATTCGAACCCGAGACCCCAGCTTTGTAGTCGTACTGTAGTACAACTACGCCATCGAGGCAGTTCATATCGATTAACATGAAATGAAATAAAAACAAAATGCTAATCGATAAACAAATGACTGAATTTGAAAATAGAATTCTATATTTTTAAATAAAATTCATTTGAATTTAGAATCTATTGCCAGCCCTATATAAATTACCTTCCAAATTACCAGTATCAGACTCTTAATAGGTAAAGACCTAATATAATAAAACGGAGGGTAGTTTGTCGTCTTTTATCTTTTCGCTGGGTAAGTGTTCAGTTTCCATACGAGTCCGACCGCGTGGTGCGTGCTCCGCTGCTGTGGCGGATTTTGCTCGTGTTGTGATTAATTTGGTGTTAGTTTTAGTGATTTTTAGTTGTGTAGTATATTAAACGCCCACTTTTAACCGTGAGTGATAGTGATGTGACAGTTAAGTTATATTATAGTACTCATTGAACAGCTTCAACCGCTATTCTGGTGAGTACTGTTAAACCTTACGTTGGATCACGATTGTTGTTTGTTGTGCATATATACCACTTGTATTGAACAATTCCCTCTTCTTACATCTTACCACATCCTGTAATAATAGCTTTAACCGTTAGATAATGAAGATACCCACGTAATCCTTGTAACAACTATTAATAAGATTTCAAAAATATAAAGTAATAGAATTGAAAGCGTCTTACATGGTGTGGTACTGTGTATTTCGTGTACAATCCACAACCGGTGGAAGTCACAGTTTTTCCGCCGCACCGCTGGGGAGCGCCGCGAGTCATTAAAATGAATTGTTGACAACAACCGGCGCTGCGAATATAAATATAATAATTGATTTTGCGTGAATCAAATGAGATTGACCCGGATATTTTTATTGTATTTCTTTTTTGGCTTTAATATACGCGGTGAAAAATTTTTTTATGGGCGGATAAAATCTGTTTAATTTATAAATGTTAAATACTAGACCAGTAAATTGTACGAGATAATTACCTATGTTATGGACAGTCACTTCGCCATATGAACAACACTTTAAAGCCAATGTAGTCGTTCAGTCACGATAAAAAAAAACCCTTATTAAGATCTCGTTAAATATGTATTTCTTTATATAACTGAACTTCCCTCACATTCAAACTAAGTCAAATAACACTAACAAAACTACCCTAAAAATACACTCAGAAAACGAATTAAAAATTCATACATTCGGAGCACACGAACATATCTAACTAATACAAAAAAAACTAAAAGCACTTTTCACCAATTGCGGCGAAAATCCGCCGGGGACATAACGCTAGCAATATTTACGTTTGGGCCGAGCTCGTACATTAAGTACCGGTTCCCCTTTGATCCCGACAACTCTTTGACCGGATCTTTACAGTAAATTCATCTAGTATATGTTTGAAAACTGTTTTTTGGTTGAGGAAAATTCGTAACTATATTTACCTTTGTAAAAAAAAAAGTGCGTGGTGGCCTGTTGGTAACGGACCAGACGCGGCTGCCTACATGTTCACGGTGGTCGCGGGTTCAAATCCCAGGGCACACCTCTGACTTTTCGGAGTTATGTGTGTATTGATAGTCAATCACCACGCACTTTAACGGTGAAGGAAAACATCGTGAGGAAACCTACATACCGCAGCGATTTTAAAGAATTTCTACGGTATGTAAGTCCGCCAACCCGCACTAGACCAGCATGGTGGACTATATGGCCTAACCACTCTCAATCGATTCTCTCGATTGTAGAGTAGGCCCGTGCCCTGCAGTGGGACGTATATGGGCTGATATAGATATAGATTTACCTTTGTAGACGCTCATGTGTGCAATACTGAAGATAGGTAACGGTGTAACATACAGCACTCATATCTAGTAATGTCGAAAATACTGTAAGGCGCAAGGCAATCGTTGTAAAAGCCGTAATATATGCCACCATAACCATATGAGATTATTGAAAAAAATCTTCCATCCTTCCATCAGCCAAAGGAAGTCCACTGCTGAACATAGGCCTTCCCCAATGATTTCCATTTAAGACAAATAAGTTCACATAATTCATAGTCGTCGTATGTCTTATTTCAAGTTCGCCCTGTGTATATTCAATTTTAAGGTGACACAATAGTGTCGATCGGTTAGAGGTCACCGTCTGACCTCGGTGCATAATGTATCTAAACCACACTGAGGTGCTGACTTGCCTGACTTGCCCTCAGGTGCATTATACCTACTTTTAATGCCATAAGCAATAATGTAGCAACTACTGGTTGTCAAAAAAATAAATTAAAAAAAAACAAAAACTGTATAACCTAGAACCCGTGGCCGCTAGACTATCGCCATTTTATAAAAGCTGAAAGTTTGTCTGCGCATGTCTCTGATATAGGCACACGATCAGTTATTATGAAGTTCGTACGTGATGGCTTTGAAAGTTATCAGCTTAAATGTGTCTGGAACGATAAAAAACCATCAAACATATGTATAAAATTCAGCTTTTATACTATAACGCTGTCAAGGTTACATTTTATTAAAGTTTGAAGATATCGTAATATACGATTGGAACTTTATAATCTGTGCCCCTAGCCGGAACATTTTGCAGTATCGTAATAGAATAGTAATAGTAAAATTTTGTATGGGAATTTAAACAGCGCCATTGTGAGCGTATTTGGAACTAAAATTTAATAGCGGGAAACGTTTACTTTACTATACGAGAATTACTATACGATACTTCAAAATGTTCCGGCTAGGGGCACTGATCGTGTGATACCCCCCTGTAAGAGGCATGCGCAGGCAAACTTTTATAAAGAGACTTAAGTCTGGCGGTCACGAGATCTAGGTCTATGGGAATCGAATCCTCTACTTCACGCATAGCTCATACACACTACGTAAAAAAACGAAGATTTACCAACGCGAATAAAAACGCGTTTATAAAGATAACGTTTTGTGCTCAGCGAACGGCGGAGCGCAGTCGGGCTAAGCCTTCGATCCCAGTTGTTATCACGAGGCAGCAGTCGAGCTGTGCCTGGAAATACTCTTTAGAATTGCTATGATAGTACAGCGACTTGGAAACCAGCTTGCAATGTGGTAGCATGTTAAAGTATAGGATTTTTAATATCTTTTTGATGGCTTTAATTGTTTTTTGTAATGCTAATAAAAGCGATTAATATTTGACGACTTCGAAATTATATATCTGTGGATGTATTAGTTTTATACCAGTGTACCCAGCCTTTGAAATATGAGCCCCCAGGTTCGCATTCTGGGAAGCCATCTCTGTATCACGGTTGCATTGCTAATCACTGGCAGGAATGGTACGAACACGCGTTTGAATAACCTTCAACCTTTATATAGTAACAATGTAAAAAAGTAGATTTATTTTAATAATGACTGCCTCGGTGGCGTAGTTGTACTACGGTACGACTACAAAACTGAGGTCTCGGGCTGGAGTCCCGGGTCGGGCAAAGTGATATTGGGTTTTCTATTCATTATCAGCCCGGAGTCAGGAATTTGTGCCCGATATGGCGATAGGCTCGCCCTCTATCACATCATGGGACGGAACAAGGCGAATCGTGGGTGTCCTAGTGGCGCCTCTGCCTGCCCCTTCTCGGATAAAGGCGTGAGTTTATGTATGTATGTATGTATGTATTTTAATAATAAACTTAAGTCAATCTATCTATCTATTTAGCTACAGCAAGTCCACTGCTGAACATAAGCCTCACCCAAAGATTTCCACATGGACCTGTTGGAAGCGGCCTGCATTCAACGAATTCCTGCAACCTTAACTTTAAGTCTACCTGAATATTTCTGTTTCATATTTCATTCCACTTTTTGCAACCTCGCCAACATATTTCCACCACTTCCCGACGCACACGTACGAATATAAACTTATAAATGAAATTAAGACATAAAAGTAGCGTTGCAATCTGTCTTAAATTTAAGAACGCTATAAATAGTTTTCTCGTGTGTCATTTGGCTCAGTCATAAACTAAGATATGTTAAACGACTGTTGTCTAACGTCGCAAATGAATTTTTCTCTCTATACAACCACACATCTAATTTCAACCCTAACACAATATTACAAGGTTGATAATTAAACAAGTGTGTTGTGTAAAAAGTTTTTCATATCATTCAAGCAGAAAACATTGGCAGGGCGCTTCACCCGTCATAAAGGGGGAAAGTTTACAAATCTTCGGATTTCTTACGCTTTTAGGGACACATAATATATTTATCTGCCCCTCGACACATTTACAACTGGTATTCGTTGCTTAAGGGATTTACTCGGAGTAATGTAACTGCTGATAACACAGTTTTAACAGTTACAAGCTTGTGTCGAAGTTTAAATACTTGTTTTGAATTTTACGTTTGAAACATTGTTTTACATATAAAATTGGATGGATATGAAATATTTGGTAAAGATTAGGTTTAAGGGCTGAAAAATAACTTAGGTAGGTATGTGTTTCTAACATGTACATTTTTTGGGTTATGTTAGTTTAAATCGGCACAAGTTAGACTGTTTGGCATAGTTGTTCCAATGTCAAAATTTATTTGTATCCTGGTATAGCAAAGCAACCGCGCTGCGTTTGTTGTACGTACAATGTCGTCTAGAAAGAATACCGAATGGCAACTGCGGAATACTATCTCATGATATTCGACACATTATGACGCTCTGCCTACTTGCTTCTCTACGTTATGACGGAAGACCTCGGGATTGAAAGTGGTAGCGAGCTCAGTGGTCCGCCGAAATATTGACAAAACACCCTCATAGTTCGAAATATATGGCTCGATCACGAAGCTGTGACTTCGCTGTTAAAACCCTCAGTTCGCCAAATCTGTTTTAATTAAGTAGAAATAATTTTCATTTTCATCAATAACAATTAAAATGAGAAACGACGGTTCAAAGTGCAATCGAAGCTAGGAAAAGGTTTTAAATTTTTCCTACCCAACGCGATCGCCATTAAATAAATATGTACAGCTGGAACTTGCATATCAAATACTGCCTATCTTCGATGAAATTCGTCAGCCATATGGCAAAAGGACGATTGTATCAAAAATGACATGTCGCCTGAGGTTAGATATAAATGAAGAGGATAAAACTGCCAGTAACAATAGTTCGCATCGAACGCAGAAAAATGCTATGGAAGTTACAATTGGAAAGCCATTTTTTGATAGAGAACCATTGATTTATTTTTTCTTTTCCGATGTATTTAAAAACCATCGCATTTTCCAAGGTTTTATTGTAAACTGAACTGAAGTATATAGTATATTAATTTTCATCGAATTCATTTATATTACTTTTTAGAATAGTATGGATAACATTAGTCTTATTAGCCTATATTATTACTGCATATAGCTGCGTTAAAAATCAAGTTAAAGATTATTTTAAAACCTAAACAAATCAAAAGACCACCTTTTCTCACTTCCTGGTACTAATATCTAACGCAAGTCAAATTTTCAAGTGCGCAATATACATAGTCAGGTCTCTCAGAACGGCGCCGCCTGAAAATGAACTCATAACACTTTTATGAGAGAAGTGCCATGTTCACACCGCCGGCCGAAGATATGACGCTCGTTAAACCGCCCCGTCGGCAATCACACGGTTATGCGCCCTGTGTCATCTTAATTAAAATCTATTGTTTATTGCACTTTTGCACTATTGGTTGCAATTAAGTAGTTTTATTAATGCTGAAATTGGAGTCCTATATGTTGTTCCTCCCCCCCGACAATTTTTCATGCTTATGTCTTGTAGTAAATTTATAGATGTTCATGGGCGTTCATTTGCTTGTTTGTCAGACTTGTCCACTATAAAAATTGTCTGTTTTATATTTGCTCAAACAGTTTAGTTACATTTTACTGCCATTCTGATTATAAACCACATGGAATTTTAGATAAATTTTGTATAAATATTGCTACAGCTTAATACTCAAAATAAACTTTAGATTTTACTCTAAAACGACGTCTTCGAATAAGCGGAGCTTTATATTATATTTCATGTTACACATAAATCACTATTATTTAAAAGAATTTGTAAAACCTCGCGCATTTACAAAACAAATTTATAGTTTTCGCCTACGTAACCTAATAAATCGCCGCGCCGCTAGTCAATTTAATAGATAAAATACAAACAAATTGACTACATAATGTGTATTATACGAAATATCAATAAAATTACATTAGGCTACGCGTAATCAAAATGTTAAATAGTAATGTTTTCATGCTTGTAAATATAAATTTCAATCAACAGATAATGTGAAAATAGAAACATTATACCGAGCTCAGTTGGTGTTAAGCAATTTAGTGATACCGCTGCGTTATACTATCTATTATCTATTCAGCCACAGGAAGTTCACGGCTGAACATAGATCATCATCATCTCCCCCAAGACTCTCTACATCGTCCTGCTGGAAGAATAGCATTAGCACATACCGCGAAGAACTGACGGCCAACGGGCCGAAAGGTTCTGTGTTATACTGATGCGAGTTAATTCCAGCAAAGGATAATAAAATTGGAAGCAAAATCTCAAGAAGGATACTGGTAGGGTATTTCTACCCAACGGGATAGGTATCACCATACACAAGCAGTAAAAGATAGCATTGTCCATGCATGTGTGACGCTCTGGGATCAGTCATGTTTATGTGCATGTCGAGCAGGTAAAATTACTTTATGGATCGGTGTAAAATCAGTTTCTGCTAATCAGTAGTGAGTAAATTAAAACGGATTTCAAATACTTACTTAAGTTTTATTAGACCACACATTACAGAGTAGATTTTATGACAGACGACTAGAAAAATGAAATCACACATAGACAATAATTATACCATAAACCAATATTTAAACAAGTAGGAACATACAATTTTTAAACTATAACTTTAACAAGTTGTATAACTATTAACTAAATTAAACTTCGGATAAGTATCATCGAGTTTAGTATAGACACTTCGTGTATCATCCCCGTCGGCTTATGCATAAATGTTGGGTTCTAGAATTACCCCGCGTTCATATGGGTTCGAAAAGACCAAGATTATGGTCATATCTGGCTTTCTCATAACATATTTCTTTTCTATCTTTCTGATTTTTGGGTAAAATGTGTAGAATTTCTGTCATGTGAAGTCCTCTAACCCGCACTAGGGCAGGGCGGGCGCTGAACTAAAATGGTCTAAGCTCTCTCAAGTGAACCATTTGTTATAGATGAACCCCGCGATCAGCTGTCTATGATTATCGGCTAATACAGCATAGTGTAGTTTGCGTGCCAGTAAAAAGATCCTAACAACTTGATTAAAAACCTTAACTTATTTCAGTTTACCACAGTCGGTATACGCCTTAAATCCGCGCACCGCTGCGTTAACACACCAATAACAATTTGTTCTCGTTTGACGCTCATTTAGAAAGGTAAACAGCCCTCTAAACAGTCGATATGGCCGTGTTAATGCACACATTACACGTTTATGTTGCTTTTATTTCCACGTTGCAGCCAACATCAATATTAATTGAGAACCAATGTCAATATAAAATTATTTATTATTATTATTCCACGCATATTGCTGTGTAGGATGATAATTAGTCATTACCTTGTAAACGTAATTGAATGTAGTTAAAGGCAATGCACCTATGCGTAAGGGGTGTGGGTGTTTATTGGCGGCGGTGATTACTTGCCATCAGGTGGTCTGCTTGCTTGTTAGTCTTTTTATCAGGTTAAAAAAACGTTTGCTGTATGGCGGTATGTTTGTACGTGCAAATTGAGAATAGGATTTTTGGTAACTTATAAAACGATATCCTTGCTTATCATCCAGAAATACATGAAGGTATGCACTTTTATTTTCATTTAACATTCTATGCTACTAATTCAAATGAAAAATTTACCACAATACCTAGTTTATGAGAGGTACACAATATATTATTCTAAAATAAAAATGTCGTTTAGTTTAATCTAAAAAGGCAGCAAGAAGTATCCAAGTAGGTAATACATCAGAAGATGTAACAAATGTACGAGTATAATATTTCTACAATATCACCACCACAGAAAAACAAACAAACATCAAAAGACAACACAAAAGCCGCTTCAAACATGTCATATTACATTAGTGGGTTGGTCAATTGGCACTTGTAAAGGCGAGTCGACCCGTCCTCTGTAGGTGGTACAATACAATTCGTTTGAATTGAAGTTGGGAGCAGCCCTAGCAATGATACTTCATCGATTGGAATATTTGGTCATCAAATAATTTAATAATGAGTCAATAAATGAATATTTTGATGATTAGAAACAAATTAATATTTTTGGCTATATTTTGGTATTTCTGGTACTTCTTTACTTAAGAACTTACTTTGGGTGTTATAGGCGACGCGACGCAGTTATACCTGACAGAATTAGAATTGCTACCATACAATCGTATCTATTTAATTGCCAACATGTTTGTAATAATTTCTGTGGTATGTAAAATCCGCCAACCCGAACTAGAACAGCGTGGTAGACTATATGTCCTAACCCCTCTCAATCGTACTCTCTATTGTAGAAGAGGCGAGCCCTGCAGAGGGACGTATATGGGCTGATACAGTACAGTACAATTATTGTAAACTAGCTTCTGCCCGCTAACTTCGTCTGCGTGATTAACTTTGTTTAAAAAAATATACATGTATAGATTATTTGGTATCTCTCATCCCGTCCCGTCCCGTCCCGTCCCGTCCCCATATATCCCGCACGTCCTATCTCATTCTCACTCAAGGTATATAATCCATGCCCATCGCATCCCTTTGAGTATAAAAAGTAACAAATATATCGGAATTCCGTCCTCATCCCACGGGAACACTTAATTTACCTGGATAAAATGTAGCCTAAGTGTTAATCCAGAGTTAAAATGGGGAATATTAGTTTTTCTCATTTATCTTCCATAAAACAAAGAAACACCCTGTATGTAAATAAGACATTTGCCAGTTTTTAAGTTGGACTTGTACCTATATAACTGTGAAACCGCATCTCATTTCGTCTTGTAGTTTTTGCGTTGTGCGCAAGTAAATAAAAAGAAACACCCTGTCTATAAATAAAATATATACCAGTTTTTGAGTTGGACCTGCACCAATGTAATTGTGAAAACTGCATCTCATTTAGTGCGGTAGTTTATGAGTAATGTGCAAGCAAACAAAAAGAAACACCCTGTATGTCAATGCAACATATACCAGTTTTTAAGTTGACCCTGCAGCAATACAACTGTGAAAACCGCATCTCATTTGGTGCAGTAGTTTTTGCGTGATGCGCAAGCAAACATACAGACAGACAGACAGACAGACAAAAATTCTAAAAAAAAATGTTTTGGATACTGTTGCTGTTATAAAGATCCCCCGCGTTGAAATTTCTTAAATATCTTCCATGTACAGACATCGACCATTTACATTTTTATTATATGTATAGATATAGATAAAGAGGCATAACAGTAGATAGTACAAAAACACTGGAAAAGGCCTCAATTCGATATTTCGGTAGTTGGAGACAAACGACGCGTAAACTGTGGATTAAACCCAGCCGAGTATGTAACTGTGACCGTCGTACAATTTAGCCGAATTTTTGTCTCACGAAATGACCCAAACGTAACATTTTGTTTTAAGAGACTCGCGTGTTGTGTGTTTATTTTGTGGTTTCCATCGATATTTTGCGACTATATGTATAACAAAATGAATAGGTTTGTAATCTGGCTACAGCTTCATACATGAGTGCATCACAGCTCAACTTAAAATAAAATACTATTTAAGAAATATAGCAAAAAATCGTTTAAAGCTAGAAAGTTACAAAAGGGAAACTTTATATTCGTGTGTAATCAAATAAAAACAAATAAAAATAATTGCCCCAACACCATTAAAAAACTCATAATAGAACAAAAACACATAATATGTTAGCGAAATTTATCTACTGGGTATATACATAAATACATCTGCCTGCTGTCGGAGGCACTAACTAAATTCCCTATATATTAATTAATAAGTTCGCTCTAGCAATTTATTGTGAACATTGTCGACGCGTAACATAAAGACATAAAGCTAAAAAGCGTAAACGTTTAATTAATTATCTTCGGCATAGACAGAAAAAATCTTCGGCCAAGAATGAAGAGCCTGAAATGCCTGACCTAAATATAACTAAGTACTTTCATACAATATTGGAATCGTCCACCGAAAAAAATGATCGTCGCAATAGCCTGAATAATGTCAATTTAATGATTTATTTTAAAAATCAGGTACGCTGAAATAAAACTAGCAAATTTTCATAAATACATTTTTATTTAAGCTTGAAATTACAAATAAATATATTATTGTAATTAATAGGCAAGACTTCAAATACCTTTTATTGCCTTAACAGAAACATTTAACGAAACGTGCAAAATTAAACATAATACTAATAAATAATTAGCACAAAAGTTTTAAGAGATTTTCTCTAATGAAGACAACAACGTGCCAAAGTGTGTATTACGTGTAATGTAATGAACAATCTTCAGAAACTTCCAAGGAAAAGTTGCCGAAACAAAACACCTTCGCGAATACTTCGTATTAGTGCTCCCCTCGAAACATTAAGGGTGGAGACAAATTTTGTCAATCAACAGACTCGTCTTACACTTGACGCTTACAATGTTCTTACGTTACAAACCGGAGATTTGGCAATATGATACGAGGAGGAAGTTTTCCATGTAAAGAACTCTTATAGCACCCTTTTTAATGCGCCAGAGAAATAAATCTCTTGTAGTCTTTCTGTTTGCTTTCTAAAAATAAATGTTAATCGTACTTTTTCTATAATTTTACCTAAAACTTCTTAAAATTTTTGGCTATCAAGACCGTGGACCTATTCTCCCCCTTTTCTAAACTAATAATTTCTCGTGATTTTAGGAAAAGACTTCCTTTGCTATATCCGAGAAGTTATGAGATTTTTTTTTTAATTGAGAACCCATAGGTACAAAAACGATAAACAAAATTATGGTCCCACGAAACCGGGCTCAGGTTTGACCGGAAACAAAATATTACTTCTAAACATTAAACACTAATATTAAACAAAAAACTTCTGAACGTACATACAATTAAATATAAAACAAAAAATATATTACACGCAAAAAGAAAATAACTGTAGGTACACTTAAAAAGAAAAGAAAAATTTGCATATGGTTACTACGAGGCAGGAGTTAAAAGGTGTTTTTAATTCGATGTCAGGTCTTACTGCAGTTCCTACGGCCTGAAAATAATAACTGTTTATTCCTAATATGCCACTAAAATCCATCAGTGCACTTACCTGTAATAGGCATCATAGATTCTCAAAACTAAATATTTTAAATAAAATTTCTCAACCTTATATTAAAACTTTTATAAGAACGCAAAGTTAGTCACTAAATCGGAACGGCCAAAAAAACTTAGTAATAAAAGGAAAAAGTTCGTTACTAATATTTGTAAGTACACAAGATGTATTATAATTTAATGTTTAATTATCTAAATAGTATTTAGCAAATTTCACTAATTATGAAACTTAGTACAGAATATATAAAATTGATAATTAGGGCCCCGAACAAAAAACATTTAAGCTGTGAAAAGTTATAAAACTCGATTCATTAAAATTACAAACTTTATGAAAATGTCCTCGCTTATTATCTTAAATATAATATTTCTTCCTATATACATAATTGTACATGAAATCAAAAGAATTATTCAATTTCTTTTTTCGCACTGATATAAATGTCTCCGCAACTACCTAACTTTTTTTATACAACTCGCAAACGAATAAATGGCTTATCTGATAGTAAGTCATTTCCGGATATAAACATTTACACCACTTAGACCGTAGTTGAGTTGCTGGCTTCTCAAAACGGAAGGGCAGAGGGGACGAAAAAGGGACAGAAGAAGTAAAGGCGATGGAGCTCCGCAATCTCACCTAAAACATAACAGTCATTGCTTTAAATCGGTTTTCTGAGACTAAATGATCCTACCACCGTACCACCTAGTATAGGTCTGCATGTCCCTTCAATAGTCTTAGTTTTGTGGCTCTACCACATTTAATTATAATTTCATAATCAGCCAATATCCCACTCTTGGAAGTGTTGGACAAAATAAAATAATATACAACCTCAAATTCCCCAATAAACCCGGTCAAAATAACAAAACCTGGCTAGTTAAAAAATAAATCAACCGGGATTATGTAAAGATACGTCATTAATTAACCATGAAGAGCCGTAATCAGAAATAATTGTGTCGACCGGGTGCCCTTCATCAGGGCCCGATCCTCGGTTCGTGCCGGCGCGGCGCCCGGCATCGATCGTGCGCGATAGCCAGTATTTTGTGCAGTTAATTATCCGGAGCGCCTGCCGGCTTAATCCGGCAAGGCACGTGACACGCACGTGCTTTATTATAAAGCCACCTATTTTGGACCAATCGACAATTGTTTGCATGTCGCTGGTGAACTTGAGGTAGATTTGGTAATTATTTGAGAGGTATTGTGTGGAGATGTGATGTAGGGTTGGTGAATTAGCACGTACGAAGTTCACATGCAAATTATTTTATTAAAACATTTTAATCGGCACATCGGTCTAGAGATAGCAATTCAATATAAATCAATAGTTTCTAGATTCACTACCTAGGCAATTGACTTTGTTTTCACCTTTTTAAATAATAATCTGATTTAATCTAGCCTCTTACTCAATCAAGAGTTAAAAATCCCACAAAGAATGTTATCAAGGATTTTAATTAAAAGCCCTTTATATAAAATGACTATACCGAGAAACAAAAGGCAGAGTAGCAGTTTCTAAGAAAACTGTTTAAAACACGCTCAAATACGTATGGAAAGTTAACATTGCGTTCTTTGTGAAACTCTGGGCTGTAGTGAACATGCATCTCAACTCAGGAGTAAACGAAGAAACTCCGAACTAGTAATGCATTCACTGAAGTTTATAGGTCGTAAACTTAAGTTTTGTATTTTGTTCCGTGAACCGGATTTTTCCAATTTTTTCCGGCTTTTGCTCTCTACAGTTGGCCATTAATATTTTTTGTAATGTATTAAATTTGGTCAGAGTATAGATTAACTATTTTTAAATATACTTAACTTGTAATTATGACAGCCTCCGTAGCGCAGTTGGTTAGACGCCGGTTGTGAAACGAGAGGCCGCGGGTTCGATCCCCGCACCGAGACAAATGTTTGTGAGGCCCACAAATATTTGTCTCGGGTCTGGGTGTTTGTGAGACCGAAAAGTCTTTCGTAGTTTCTGATACCTGCGACACAAGACTTAATTGATCTTAATGTGGGGTCAGGACTATGTATGTGACTGTTGGGTGTATTTATTTATTTATTTAATTAAATACTACGTTTTAGATACTAATCCTACGACTTTTTTTGAAATTGTTGAATTGGCCCAAAAGGCAAATGCGTATTTCCTAGTGAAATTTTTAGTTTCAATACGAATTACGCAACTAGATAAAAATATCACATACCCAATATCAAAATTTTGTGCTTTATAAGCGATGCGTTTTAAGAAATGAACAGTCAAAATCAGTCCAGTTTATAGAGGCGTTTAAGCAAATGCAGTGCTCTCTTGCAGGGTAAAAAATATATAAATAATGCGAATTGAACATTAGAAAATATTATTATAGAAATGACGTGTGTGATTTTTTCTTTTTATGGATTTTTTTATTGACAAATAAAACTTCTATACAATTTCAACAATAAAAATTTATTTATTAAAATTGCGTAAATTTGCTACTTTTATTTATTATTAAGTCAGATCATAAATTATCATTTTTACATAGATTTTATTTATATGACAAATTAATAAACTCCGGTTAAAATCCATATTGCCTATTTAAAATAAACATATTTTATGGATAATTAGATAAGTTTTGTATAAATGTCGGCTGACTTCATTTATAAGCTTTAATCAATCTAATGCAGGTCATTAGCCTTTTCAACATGACATTGTGCCAATAAAAGATTTGCCCTTACTTACTTTCGTTTATTAAATACCAATAATTACAACGCCATGTAGAGTGGTTCAAGAATAGCCACCTCAATAAACTGTGACGTAACTGGCTTAATTTCATATAAGCCGTTTGTATAGCCTAGAGATATACAGGTACTTTGAAAAGCAAACATGTCGATATTAGCGAATAAAAGCATGAAGTCAAAGGTTTTTTCCCACTTTTGTATATGCGAAATACGCTCACAAAAGAGCACGGTATGAAAAGATTTTTTTCATTTTTCATTACGCCTATTCAATATTTCACGTAATTCAAATATGAATGTTAATACTATGCTAGGGGTCTGTTTAAGCCTCCGTGCTTACAATTGGATACTTTCATTTGAAAAGCCTCTTGACCGCCCCCGAAAACCCTTACAGGCGGCATGCAATTTGTCTTGAAACAAAGATTTTGTAGTCAAAGTGGGCAGTTCATTACAGATAATCCCTAAGGGTGTTTTGTATCACCCCAAAATCACGGGGTATTATTTAGAATAAGTACATTAGTGTTGGGACAAACGGCCGCCCGAGGCATGCAGTCATCACGGGGATTGTTGGGTAGAATATGTTAGTAGATTTGCATACCAGGAAATAGCTATGCACACAATTTATTTTACAAATATGTGGTTTATATTTTAGAGATTTATAAATGAAACCAAAAGTAATGTGCAAACTAAAGCCGAGATAAAAAATTACAGTTAATCTATAACCCTAGTATTTCAAAGATACTAAACAAATAGCAAAAAAATAGAAGCTGCCTTTGTTTCCAGCTATCTAGTAGCCTCTTATCACTTCGCGCACAAACATGTGGGCGAAGAAAACTAATTTTCTCCACTGGCCGAGAATGAAATAACTTTGTTTACCCAGCCGTCTGCTAGGGAAGGCGACCAAAACATTCAAAGGTAGCCACATGGAAAAGTATAATGTGTAAACTTAACGGTTTTATTTTAACTTCGTCGGCAAACGCCATCTAGCGGCCAATTTCCTCACCGCGAATATTATTTTAACGCGTAAGACGAAGGAAATTTCCGCAAACGGTTATGGCGGCAGTTGTTGGAAGTTGTGGCCCACCTATTACTGGAATGGCATCTAGACTGCGTTTTTGCTTTCCCGGTTAGTCTGTTACATACGTACAGTTAGATTAGGTTAGTAAATATTACTTGATTATTCGTTTTTTATCGTCTTCGACTTTTCTCATTACTAGGACCTGAGTTTTAGTCAAATAATGCCAAGTGATGGACTTAGATTTACTGTCTGTTTCTTTAACAAAAAGCGTAGGCAATAATTTTTTTAAAATTAAAAACATATATGTCTATGAGGGAGCTAGATTCATTCTAAAATCTGTTCTTATTTTTACCTAAATACAAAAAATATAAATCATAAAACCGAAATTCTCTATTTCTCTCTTTCCTACTAACTCTGGGTTTTCCCGGAATCCTTATCATCCCCAAGACGTTTATTAATATTTTAATCAACTCCTGAAGTGATGTATTGATTCTCGTCTCCCGATATACGCATGACCTAATACCAAAATTAACTTATTTATGAAATTATGTGTTTGATCAATCCGGTGCTAATTTGTGTTCTGACGTCCTCAATTGAGATTATTAGATCTCTGACACGAATGACAGTGGGCGTAATACTGCGTTGGACATAATTCACATACATTTAGCATCAATGCATAATATAATATTTCTATGACCATGATAGAAATTTAGAATTTAATATTTGTATACAATTGCCGCTTGATAATTTGTTCCTGGTCCTATGAGTATATTCGATTTTTTATAAGAGCATCTGTGAGATTACGACACGGTCCTAAATAAAAAAAGGATATTTTTTGTGCAATTTTAATTAACACAACCAAAAACATTAAGGATACCGTTATATTATCCAAGAAACCATTAAAAGGCCATTTCTTTTGTCTGTTAAATGTAAAAAAATGACATTTTATTTCATAATCATGACATTGAGGACATTATTTTCCGCATAATAATCTTGGTTCATTTTTGTGCTTTGAATATAAAAGAATCCCATAAATTACTATTCAAACCAGCAATATTGTCTCTAAGTCATCAATTGAAGACCCTATCCAAATCTAAAGCAATTAAGTATACAAGTAGTTCAACAACTGCACCAATATGTCAAACATCTCGCTCGTTTAACAAAAATATAACAACGTTAATGATTCTTTATTTAAAACTCGCTCGTTTTGTGATGACAGCATCGTCTTGCACTTTTGACAATGCTTCTACAGTAGTGTGAAGCAACAGCTTCATTTGACTGTGCTGATAATGACTTTGCTCTATGTTTCAATTCTAAAATGACTAATTACTTCATAGATAAACAAATAATATCTAGAAGAAACGCGATAATAATATCATAATAATACATCCAAACCGGATTTAACGCTTGCTATTTGTTTTTGATTATATAAAAAGTATACGGAGTCCTCGAAACCGACGAGCGTGTATGTAAAGATTAATGACAGTAGATGAAGCGAAAGAGGTATGTATGGACCGTAGCACTTGGCGCTCAGTAGTCTCTGCCTACCCCAATGGGACATAGGCGTGAGTTTATGTATGTATGTATGTACATATGTAAAAAGTCTACATGTAAATTTTCAGACTAGCTACATATTAAATAAAGTTACAATTTAGAAGCCATTCTGAAACGTTATTCGTAAAAGATAGAGCAATAACAGTACCCACTAGAAAATAGTACAGATAGTTGTTTACAGTTCCACGGCACCTACTTTCAAACCCCACATTCACATACGAACAGCACTCATGTACAAGTGGCGATCGAGATTCCATTTCAACATTGGAGGCTGTTGCATTTAGAGCTCCTATTACGAAAGCTCATCTGGTAAATGCAGTACGGACATTGCTCGGCGTATGAAGGCGGCACGTTCGCTTAAGTATTGTTGATATTCTAAACCGCCCCAGTAGTGCGCCGCTGCCCTGTGTTGAAACCGCACACTGTCGCGTGGGCTCGCCTGATTGCAAGGATTGGTAAAGTGCGGCTCGTATACGACGAATTGTTCTGTAAATATTTTTGTCAACTTTGGTGTACCTTTTTGTTTGTATATTTAATGTTACTTTGAATATATCTACAAAAATATTTAATTTATTAGAATTAGCTTGAGAAATGCGATACAACATTCGGTATGATGTGGCTTCGATTTTAGATGTTGTTAAGGCGATTATATAGACATAATAGTATATTCTATTGCATTTCGTTGCAAGTTTAGTGGCGACGACTAATGTGTGAAACAAAATCAAAAAAAGATCGATCGTAGTTGGAGAATCCATCAATAAAAAATTAAACAAAGGAATCTTTACAATTTGGTCAAGTAACTTTTACAATGTCGCGTACGTATGTATTTTTAAACTTTTTCACAGACATCTTATGCTATTCAACAATAAAAAATTATTGGACCTTTTTACATCCCCAACAAAATAATAGCAAAGTATTCACCGTAAGCGAGACGCATCACCATGGAAGTCGTTCGCAGTTGGCGAAGCGTTAAATGCTACATTTTCCTTGGCCATTTGCAATTCGATATCCAGCTAAGCTGTGCGGGATTGAACTCCGTGGTCCGCGTGTCTTTCCGTTTGATATTGTAATAATATTCATCTGTTTTAAATATAGTCGCAGATTATACGCCCCGTTCTAATTGGTTGGCTCGGATTAGACTATTTGCTTTGTTGATAAAATAAATACTATATTTCAAACGGAATTAGAGGTAGTTGTTGGTGAAATGCTATCGTGCATAATCTCCTTATTTTGGATCTGTTTTGAGAGAGGACGTTTAGTAAAGCTGATGTTAAATATGGAAAAAAGCTCTTTTGTTTTCTTAACCAATGTTAGTGGTTTCTCTTTAGGTTACATATGTTTGTGGTTATTTTTGAAGGTAGGAACCGAATAGATGCCATAAGTTCTTACAGAAGTATGTAGTTTAGTTCTACGCATTGATGAAACGTGCACTAAATAAAACGCACTGTGCAAAAAAAAGAAGAAAAAAACACTTTATTATGCAAATAAAATTTGCACAAAAATGAAGCAATCATAAAACGCACGAAGAAATACATGATTTCATCAATAAAATCTCATTATTATCTCAACAACTTATTCAGACATTTCTCGGGTGCATTTTGTTGAATGCCGTTCAAGTCGATTTTATTTTTCCCTTCACACATGCTCGGCTTACTTGAATTATCTCGGAGCTCACAATCACCGCAAACGTGGGTGTCGTGCACTGTGGCATCTTTTGTTGGCTTGCAACTTATTGCTTCAGAAATCCACACACCTACAGAACGAACGCATTATGGTCCTACAATAAAATCTTCATCATTCTCTCCCCGGACACTGGCAGTAACAAATTGGTCATTCTTCAACGTGTAAGACGCCCACCGTGGCTAAAATACTGCGTGCATTTTAATGGTACTACTGTATGGGATTATGGCCGGGATGCAGCCGTCTCCAGCGAGATATAAACACTGAAGGCGTTTACTGAGATTAGTGCTAAGAACTGGGCGCCTCTTGAATAGTCTAGATTTCCGTTTGTGAATAACCTTAATATTTATGCAAGCCGGGCTGTTTTGATAACGGTGGAAGCACGCAGCTTAGTGGCAGATTTATGGAGTATAAGTCAATCTTAGTGAGTAAAGGGATTTGATTGTTTGAATTGCATGATTGCGTGTGCGAAGATGGAGATCGTGATTTAAATATAGTCTAAGGCCACAGGAGTCGATAGGCCTAAATCTAGATGATGACACAAAGGATTTACGGTCTTTATGTTAGAATACTCAAGTTTGAAACATGAATAAGCTAGCTTAAATCTGGGTTATTTTGGTTGTTATACATACTTGCTTTTGAATGTAAGTTTCATGAAACCTCAGCGGGTTAGTAAATAAGCAGGCTAACAATACGAGCCACATTTTCATATATTAATTATTTTCTTTTCCGGTTGACACAGCGCTATTCATCCGCCGCGAGACCTTTTCATCTCAAATAATGCTAAACGAGTATTAAATTTCACGTTTGCAAATTGTGTCAGCTTTTGCTGGATGTTTGCATCTCGCAATTTTACGGCTGTATGCACCATTTCAGCCACATTTTAATTTTGCCAACAACAAACATTGTAAGAGAAAGGTCGTATTGTCTGGCAGCTGAGAGCCAAGAACGTAAGGCAAGTCTTAATCTTGCCGGCGAGCTTGCAACGAATGCCCTAATGATATCGCGAGACGCGCTTAAGAGCCCATACATAACACTCTATGAGACGTTTTTAAAATTTAAGCCAACGTTAATGCATTCTACCCTGTTTACAGTAAATATTTATTCAAATTTGTAGGCGAGTGTACAATGCCGTCTCACTTGCCTTTGTGATGGCTGGATATTAGCATAACACGAGGTGTATTCAATGGACAAAGTAACCGGTATAAAATAAAATTTTACGGTTTACCCTTATATTGAAAAAGGGAGATCGTGTTAGGGCATAATAAAATGTCTACGTGTTGTACGGGTCACATTATGGGAACTGCATACTTTTAAACAACCTTGTTCGACTGCTCGAAAGGCAGGGAATAAACTGTGCTTAACTTTATTATATTATTATCTGTTTATTATTGCGTACTCTTCTCCTTATTTGTATATTATTCTTGCCAAGTTCGATATTAACAATTTTATTATACCAAAGTTGTTGAGGAGAAATAAAAGTCGCTATCAATATGCACATTGCACAACCGACAAACTTAAGTGGATGGTGGTCTGTTGGTAAATCGACTGGACGCGACTGCCAACATGTTCACGGTGGTCACGGGTTCAAACCCCAAAGCACACCTCTGACTTTTCGGAATCATCTGTGTATTGATTGTCAATCACCACGCACTATAATGGTGAAAAAAAACATCGTGAGCAAACCTGCATACCATAGTGATTTGTAATAATTTCTATGGTATAGTGTGCTAGGCCCGCGTGGTGGACTATATGGCCTAACCCCTCTCAATATTACTCTAGATTGTAGAGGAGGCTCGTGTCCTTCTGTGGGAACTATATGGGCTGATACAGTACCTACGGTTCAATCTACAAAACATGAAAATCAGTAAAAAAACAAATAGAACGAAACCCAATTTATAACCTAATTTAGAACTTATAAATAAAATAACACAAGCCCAATTTCCCGTTATTAATTACCTAAACAATCAAACTATAGTTAATCCAACAAAAAATAATAATCGATTCACGGAGTTTGAGTAACGATAAATTTCATAATAAACTGTGCTTCGTTCGAGTCTAAATACTTTATTTTGTTGAACGCAGCTCGCGGGCATTTCTCCATTATTGAAACGAATTGTTTTCTGAAGTTTTAATATTAAAGGCTCCGTTGTTGGACTTTGTTCGAACTTCATTATTTTTTCTGTTAATGCTCATAAGATTTTGCGCTATTAAAATCATAAATAAAAGCGTTTAAACCTCTTTGCCGGCCATTCATGCGATTATGTAAAGGAATAATTTTTACAGTTCTGTGATTTTAGTTACTTACAAAGGAGGTCAGTAAATGAGCTATGGAACAAAGGGTTGTAGCCTTAAATATTACATGACTTTATACAATTGCTGTTATTTTTACAATGAGTTTTATTGAACTATGAAAACAAATATAGTTGCTCAAGTTTTTGCCGTTCTATATTCGTATGAGACATACATACTATATTCACGCCTTTTTCCAAGAAGGGGTAGGCAGAGGTGCTACCAAAACACCCACATTTTGCCTTGTATGTTCCGTCTCGCGATGTGGTATTGGGCGAGCCTATCGCCATACCGCCAAATGGGCATAAGTTCTTTTGATAATTATCTATTCCTTTGGAACTTGGGTATCGTAATTTATCTTACGAGTCGATCTAGAACTTATTGTTCTATTAACATCTATCATTAACAGATTTTGTTCCTGGTACTGATAATGCGTTTACAAGCACTTTCAGATGCAAACAGATCTAAAATAAAAGTCTGTAATTCATACAAACATCTGTTGTATTACTAAAAGATCTAGGTATAATATCATATAGTCAAGTTAATATGTTTTTTTTTTTCATTGCGATGAATGGCGAGACTTATTATGTCTAGTAGTTACTCTGGCTACAATGTCCTTCAAACTGGAACACAACAGTGCATTTACACTGCTGTTTGGCGGGAGAAATAGACATTGCGGTGGTACCTACCCAGGCGGCTTCTCACATAAATGAGAGACCTACCACCAGTAATGTATAGTAAGATCTAGTTGTTTAAATCAACAATTAGGATAGTTTAACAACCTGTGTAAAGATTAGAATACTGTGATATTAGCAATATTACATTCTATAGAGATGGGTTAGGTATTCTAAATAGACTTGATAGGCTCGCTGACAAAAAAAATTCGCGTCGTCGATATTTGTAATAATTTGTATAGCTACCAATATGCTGCAGCTATTCAAGTCTTGTTCAATGTTTGAAACCGTGACATTTACTTATCCACATTCCTAGACAAACTCCAATACTCCAATTATGTTTAGTACGTCGATCTTAGCGTGGAAAGTACCCGAAGCGCCCACTTTCCGCATCAAAAAATAACTTGTGAACAGTATCCATTGTCCGAGGCGTACAGTTTTGTTCTCTTGCGCACTAAAATTAAACGTCAATCGTGTTGTCAGCCCCAGCGCCGGGCGTAGTTTGTTATTTCAATTATCGACAAGTCCCTACTTGCTTGGAATTTTCTAAAACATGCGTCTTTTGTCGGGAAAATTTTAATTTCGCCGCCCGCTGCGTTGACGTTTTTTTTATCGACCTGCCGGAAAGTTTAACAGGACATTCGAAATATTAAGTGGAAGCGCTGAGAGGACTAGCAAAATGCATCGATTCTGCTAGTTTAATTTTGAAGTATAAAACATTTTGGTCATAATAATAATAGCCTTCCTATAAAATGAAACTATAAATAATAAAATAATGACAAAGAAAATGGTCGAGAGCCTATTTTAGGGTATGAATCGGTAATCAAAAGGATGTTAAGAACCTATGATAGGAAATATGCAGGTCAAACAAAGAGGACATTCCTGAGAATCACAGAACCTAATTTTGTAGTTTTTCATTACATCAAATTTCATGTCATATGTTAATAGATGTGTCCTTAGCAAGAATATTTACACGTTGTGGCACGTTGCAAGATATTTTGCTCATACACAAAGTATTCTATTAAATACATGACAATATGCAAACTTCAAATTAAAATTTGATATACATCCGACAAATCACATAGCAAGCCATGCACAAAATTCACAATAACCATTAGAGGCGGTTAGTAAAAGCATAAAACTACCAAGTTTTACACGGGAAACGAAACGAATTCAATTTCCGATATAGAATGGTTTTCTTAGCATACGATTCATTTCCATTGGAGCTCACGAGTTGCAGTTCAAAATTACGACGAATACAACACGAATGAGTGAATTGCGGGCTATTCTTTGTCGGAATAGTGGAATGCGCAGAATTTTGACTGTGGCAAAGTTTGTTGGTAGTGATGTGCTGAATGTTCCTAGCACCAGTTTTATACCTGTACGAGAAACTCAAACACAACGGTTTAGTAAAAGCAGTACACATTAAAAAAAAAATTGAGTAGCTCTTAAATAGATTTAGCATGTCATTGAATAAGATACCTGAACATAAATATTTATTTGAGTTAACATATGAATTACGAAATAAGAAAAAAAAACTGTAGAAAAATTTGCCTTAAAAAATAATTTTTGAAACTAGCCTCATCTTTGTATTCACGCAGGAGACGCTTATTTTAAATTTAACATTATAAATAATAAAAAGGAATTGGATATTACCTTAATGGAACCAGGGAAACGAATTTTTTTTAAACAAAAGTACCTAAAAATAAAATGATAACACGTAGTTTCCATCACACATCACTATTCCTAACGCAGTCAAATAGCCAATGACCAGTCCGATTCTAAAGGTTCGATAGGGTTTTACCATGCACATGCAAATTAACCGACTCCTAGAAGCATTTCTATACGGAAACTTTAAATGGAATAACGTTCTTGGCTCGCGGTGAGCTAAACCAGCAACAATTATTTTGGTACATCCTTATATATTGCTACAGCTTTCGTATATTTCCAGTTGAGTTAAAAATGTTTACGGAAATGTTACAGTCGGGAAATTTGAATTGTAATAACATTTGCCATTTTCAATGAGACTCAATTATATGCGTTTGAAATTGAGGTTTAATAAGAGAGTGAAATTTAGTTTATATGCATTTAGAGTATTCTAAAAATTAAAAAATATTTCTATTGAATCTTTATTCTCATTTGGGGATTAATATATTTTACCTAAGAAATTAGAAAGAAAAATACCAATAATACCAGTAAGAATTAATTAAAGTAATTTTAAATCTATCTATCTATCTATATCAGCCCATATACGTCCCACTGCAGGGCACGGGCCTACTCTAAAATCGAGAGAATCGATTGAGAGTGGTTAGGCCATATAGTCCACCACGCTGGCCAAGTGCGGGTTGGCGGACTTACATACCGTAGAAATTCTTTAAAATCGCTACGGTATGCAGGTTTCCTCACGATGTTTTCCGTCACCGTTAAAGTGCGTGGTGATTGAATATCAATACACACATAACTCCGAAAAGTCAGAGGTGTGCCCTGGGATTTGAACCCGCGACCACCGTGAACATGTAGGCAGCCGCGTCTGGTCCGTTACCAACAGGCCACCACGCACTTAATTTTAAATCATATCTTATAATTGCTATGAATGAAATAGCCAATTAGTTCAGCAAAGTATCAATTACAGCCCTAAGAATTAATATTTTCTTCCCGGAAACAATTTAATAATAATCAAAAACCCAGCAGCCATTTTGGGTTAATTAAAAAGCTCCTAATATCACATACCTTGATAATTTATTTTTTAATAATAACTCAAAGAAAGCGTTTCAAAGCGAAACAAAATAATCTGAAAAATCCAATATTGCAAATTAAGTTTTTTAATTAATTTTCTTTCGGTATTCACGTTTCAGTTCTCCGCCGCCTCGGGGCAGTGAGACACAATATTGAGTCGCCTCGATAACTTCATAATCTCATATTGATTTCACATTGGCGAAGAATGTTTTGATTTTCGTCAATAATTGACTTCAAATAAGATGTTTGATAGCTTAGACCTGAACGATAATAAAGGTTTTGTTCGAGACAGGTTAGATTTAAAGAAAAGTAGTTAATGCTCTTGCCGCAAAATGTAGTAAGATACATCAAAGTTGAAATAAAATAAATTCCAACCTGCAAATCTAAGGCCTTTACCAAAATACTGGACGTTAAATTTACCTTACGTATTATTTAGGCGCTTGTGTCAAGACATCAAAGGCTAGACTTATACTTACTATTACTAAAGCAATCCATCGGTATTATTCAAGGCCCGATGGAAGTTATTTCCTGATTTTTACCGCAAAAATCGTCCAGTTTCCAGTACAAAAACAACGTTCGTAGCTCAAAAAACAAATGCAAGCCGTACATCAGACAAAACATCGATGCGTGTTTGTTTTGCGTGTCCACTTGACAGGCAAGATAAATACCTGTCCCCCACCCATTTATACAACAATTGCCAGAGGAAGTGTGCTAAATTACGTATTGTTCTGTAATATATTATAATGAAATGCGTCTGTCTGTCTGCGGGTGATTATTGAAGCGAGAAATTGCTTAATCAGTCGGCTGTGTAATGTGTGCGTCGATGATTAGTCCGATGGCGATATGAAATCGACGGGAACTTTTAATTCATATCCACAACTTAATTGGTTGCGAAACAGAACGCAGCTGCAGGAAGCAGGTATAATTCGTTTTTGTGTTCGTCATTTTTGGAGTTTGTTTCGGTATTTTTATATTTTGCCGTATTTTATGTGAATAAAATTAATGCCGATATTAATGTAAATAATTAACACATCTCCCTCTGTATAGTTTACTAAAGATTGTGGTAAATTAATATTAAATGAAATATAAAAAAGTCAATATTGTTTCGAGTCATTTGGTTCATTAGGCAGCTGACGCCTGGAGTACTGATTATAATTTGCACTTCATTTGATATTGCGCTATCGGTTCCAAATGTGTCCAATGTCCATGGTCACTTATTTAAATATTGTATAAATCAGTTTTTCGTTCAGCATAGAAGTATACAAGAAAACAAAATAAAAATGGTGAATATAAAATTCATAATTCATTTTGTGTACTGTTTAATAAAAAAGGAAAAATAAGTTCCCATAAACTACATTCCTTCAACAACCCTTTTCAACAAATCTTCACAAAAATAATGTGTAACATCTGAATATTTTTTTTACAACCCCTTCATACTTACGCGATTCATGAGCCGTAAATTTGAAAACAAATGGCCCTTGACGGTTTTCGCACAGTCAGTGAATTGAAGGAAAACAGAACTCGTTGGCGTGACCGCCCCTGTATGTCAGATGCGAATATATAGTCCAGGCGAAAATTCAAAATAAGCTTCGTCACCGTGACGTCACTGGTACCACTGGGGATTGTAGAATAGGATTAGCGGTTTGATTATTATATTAAGAAGGAACATGAACAAAATTCACAGAGTACCTACCTCTGGTAGTCATTTTCATGCCCGATATTGTTTTTTGAAAAGTCGTTAGAGATTGGTTGTATTGCTATTAGGATAAATACGTCAATATTGGCACAATCGTTCCACAAACAAAGTTTATTTCTTGTAATTTAAAACAAAAAGAAACTGAAATAAAACAAGTAAAAAGCAAAATATCCTTTTTGTATATTATGTTATATGATACAAATCCTCAAAATGTAGAATACTATAAAATATCTAATTCTGACAAAAATCTCGATAACACACCCGTGGTAGGGTCACTTGTCAGTACCCAGCCCTTCACGAAATTTATACGTCAAAATAGTACTTACCGATGATTTGTTAGAGTGATTTATGTATCGGCGAGTGGTTTATATCAATTATTCGACTTTCTATTCAATTGTTTTCCGTTTCATTGCGCATGTTTTTAATATCGAAATGTACGTGGATTTATTGGCTACGATATTAAATTATTGACGTGGGTATTTACAGAGGGCACGCCTCTGACGTTTTGGAGTCATGTATGTATGTATTAAAAATCTATTACTAAGCACTGTAACTTTTTTCCCCAAACAGCAGTGTAAATGCACTGTTGTGTTTCGGTTTGAAGCACATTGTAGCCTAGAGTAACTATTGGATGTATCGAGACTTAACATCTTATATCTCAGGATGGCGAGCGCAGTGGAATGCCAAGCAATTCTTTGAAATTCATGGTGTTGTTTGGCTTTTTTACTGTCCATGAGCGGTCGTATCGCTTAACATCAGGCGAAAGGCATGCTCGTCTTGCCATTCAATGCAATAAAAAACAACAATAAAAAATCCTTTCGAAGGAGAACTTCTTGCAGACATTTATTAAAGGTCTTTACAAGAACATCTATGATGTGTGAAGTTCGTAAAACCCGAATATGTCAGCATGGTAGACTACGGCCTAAGCCATGTCAGTCGAACTCGCGATTATAGAAAACTCCCGGAGTCGGCATTTGACGAATATATAGGTTAATATAATACAGTATGATACTATATTTCATCTATAACAAATTACGTTCGGAGAACAGCGCGCGAGAGTGAACTATAGCCTAGTTTGAAGCATACCCGACTTCCGAGATGAAGCCAAGTTGTAGCATAAAACATACTTCAACTTTTCTAAGTAAAGTATGTATTCGTAATTACTCATCGCTCCATTTAACAGGAAAGGGAACCTCAATATCTGAGCGCTCTTTTTTAATTCCATACTACGCTCAACCTGTGAACATTTATATATAGACAAAGATATTTTAAAAAGGATATTAATTGTCCTTCTGTACATAAGCAATAACGCACCGACCTTACGAAAGTGCAACAAAAGCATAAAAAAGACGTAGACGCATTGATAGTACTGTCAATTCATCTACAAACACTGCATAATATATATAAATAATTCATCATTCCAATTCCCACTCAATAACCTAACTTGAATTCTTATTTAAACACACCGCGTTAGTATTCTGTTGATAAAGCACCATCTACAAGCTTATTGCAGCCGCGATCACCTATCGCAAATTGAATTCAAGTATCCAATTCACTGAAAGCTGTTTACAATCACGCGAACTCCTTGCAGCCAGTTTGTTTTGAATTAAAGACTAGCACGTCTCTAGGAACTGTGATGCTAATTTCGGTATAATCGTGCTATTTAATGCTGTCTGAATTATTCTGACGTTTAGAAAATTTTATGGATTTTTGCATTGAGGATTGTCGGTCTATAAGGGATTTTCATAGATTTGAAGTCATTGGAATTGTTGGCCACTATCGGCGCTCAGAGATTATTATTGGGATTGATTTTTCATTAACATCTTTTACCAGGTATAATGCAAGGTTTTAAAGACCAAAGTGTAAGAATTTAATATCAAAGTAATAGCCGACTTTTAATTTATATAATTAAACTCAAGTAACGCCATGTGGAGTCTCTTGTCGTTTTTTCCAATTCGCATTCGGGTCATTCTTCATTTAGTATTCAAAACGCGGTGTCTTTCAGTGAATCGAAACACCGACTTTCAATTGCGAAAACATTTCCCGACTAAGTGAAGCACGAGAAATTAGCGAATCAATTCATTCGTTTCCTCCCGATGCTGATTATATGGTTTTGATGGCAACAAGGAGTATTTTCTGTGACTATTTTTGATTTTGGTCAATTTAGCGGCTCACGGAATATTTAAAAGACGATTATGACTTATTAGAAAAAATAATGTAAGTCCGCCAACCCGCACTAGGCCAGCGTGGTGGACTATATGGCCTGACCACTCTCAATCGATTATCTCGATTGTAGAGTAGGCCCGTGCCCTGCAGTGGGACGTATATGGGCTGATATAGATAGATATAGATAGAAAAAATAGCTAATTACACCTAAAAGTCACACATAATGTAATCGTGACCCAGAAGTTGGATCCTAAGTCTTATGTCGAGGGTATCATATACGAGATACTTGAAATTAGTCTCACAATAACTTGAATGTAACGATGATCGAACCCGAGGCCGCTTAGTCGCACAGCCGATCAACCAACTACGCCAGGGAAGCTGTCTTACATACAATGTACACACATATAATGTCCTTGCATCCCCGTAGGAGTAGGTAGAGTTGCCACTAGTGTCGCCGATAATTCGCAGAGCTTAATTCCGTCCCAAGACAATAATATGATAGGACGCGAGCCCATCGCCATAATATTATCGTCGAACCTCAGGCAACTTATATGAGATTATAATATAAAATCTTTCTGAGTATATTGCCCGAACTTTAACAAAATGCTAGCGGTTTACAATAAAAACCATACATAAATATTTACGAATTTGAATGTCTAATTTGATCTTCATATTCTAAAAATAACAAATATGGCCCCGGCACTACACTGAAAAACATTAAGATAAATAGTATTGTGTCGTGAATACGAAACGCAATTATTGTTAACTATAATTGTACTAACTATAGTTGTTACTATATGTTACTACTACTACTATATGTTACTTGTATTGTTACTATCAATTGTTTGTAGGTGAGAATTGAACCTTCTGTCTCTCGTACCTTAGCCGACTTCCCAGGATACTTTTTTTCACCAGAAATTAATCCAGAATAATTCCTGTGCTATATAAAATATTACTCATATCTAACGTAGTAACATTTGGCTCTATTTATAATCAACTACAGCTGTTGATTCAAACATCAGACAAGTTTATATCAACTCTGTTTGTTAGCACTTCCTTTAACTAACCAATTACGTATACATTTGCTTACAGAGTTTCCATTGCATTTCACATTCGCGAATGCAAATTGGAGCGCGATAGCAGACTATTATTTGCTTGCAAAGTTAAATAGCTTTTGCGGCCATTTCTAGGAAAAACCAGGAAGAGTTTAATCCCATATCGGACTACGGAACTCAACTTCCGATGAACAGTTCCTATAATGAATGCATATTTGCCAGCTTTTTATTTGTTGTTTTATGACACAAAGTTATGATGAGCACTGACTGGTGTATTTGAAAACAGAATGCACACTTTTGGGCACACGCGATAACTATTTCGTTCATATTGCAAGAAATAATATTGTATTTTAAAACAAAAGCACAAAAATATGCAAGAATATTACAGCAGCAACCATGAACCAAAAATTTAAAAAAAAACCTAAAGAATCGACTCGACTTTAAGTCCATAACTTAAAATATCAATAAAATTAAAGTCGCGTATATTATTAAGAGTTCACATTAATAAAAACACTATTTTCACGCCTTTATATATCATTTGAGTCCAACCGTGGAAATAGTGTGTACAATTCAATGGTTTCATTTCAGTGCATTCAGCACCTATGACGCAGTAAGAGTTATCATTAAAAGTTATTTAAATGCATGAGTATGTCGTTCAAACTCGAGGTAATGTAGCATCGCGTGAAAAGTTTAGAGACTTGGCGGAATGCTAACATGGCGTAACAGTGAGCTCGGTGAAACTTGACATCTTAAATCTTAAATTGGGTTTAGGAGTGTATTAAAGTAATTGAATCTCCAAAATATTAAAAAATATATTTAACTTATAAATTGGATATGTAAAAATCTTCAAACGAGGGTACAACATGTAGTACCTACCATCAACTTAGTTGGACAAATTCAAAAATATAATAAAATAAAAGAGGAAAAAGGATTACATTGAAAAAGGTCACTTATTCAAACTAAATCACGGAGAATATATTCGATAACAAGACCTAAATCTAGATAGTTTGTTCTATCCACAACTAGGCTAACAGACACACTAATTAAGTTTAGCAGAATTGAAATTGAGATGTATCTGCAATTATTATAGTACTATTTTATTTTGTTTAAGTTTAATTGCAGATTTAGTTTTTCTCCCTTTGTACTTGTGAGATTTATATGCAATATAAATTGAGACGTCTTTTAATTGTTCTAATTCCCAGGGCAAAAGTTTTTAACTAGTATTTTATGCGCTAGAGCGCTTTATAATTAAAAATATAAATTATTTGAACTCATCTCAATAACTTGTAATCTGTAACCAGCTTGTCGCATTGAGCTGACTGCTGACGTAATATCAATTTGACCTATATCATAGCACATTAAATATGCACCATTTATGAGCCGGTGACTTCATCCGTTTTATGAAACGGTTCATGATTGCTAGGCAATGCATGGTTTACTGCGGCTATTATAAAAAGTTTATTACATTAGAATCTAGGTGCAGTTTATTGTTTATTAGTTATACTTGTACTTGGAGAACAAAATTGCCATAATATTTATTTATTTTTAAACGGTTTATAATGCAATAAGTATACGGAACATGCTAAATAGTTCATGTGTAGGAAGTAATAAGGGTGCTGTTGTTTCTCAAGGTAATATAAAACAGCCGGAAATGTAGGTAGAGTAGGTTGAATTAAATAATATAAGACACACATCTGTTTGTGTATATATGTAATAATATGTAATAAAGAAATCACAGTCGGTTGAAATATCATTATAATTCTGAATTACTCTTTCGCTGACTCATGAAACGGCAACGGAGAAGTCCACTGTGAAGGGAAAAGTCCCGAATTTGCATCGCACATAGTTTTTTCATTGCCTGTCTAGGTAGCCGAGCAAGCAACCCGTCTTATGGTAGGATTGGTAGTTATGCAACCACCACTGCTCATGGACTC